>CM036938.1:24871981-26344404 GCA_020800305.1 Porphyrio hochstetteri
AGGCTGCTACATTACGACAAACTGGTATTAGGGATGATAGGAGAAATGCACAGCCTACAAAACATATGAGGGCAAGATTTTTCAGTGATGATGAGTTCAACAATGTTGCAACTTTTATCTACTCTCTTCCGCATCTTCATTTCTCCTCAAAAGGTTACATACATTAACCTCCCCTTTGTTGTTTTGTTTACCTATTTGATTATGTGTAATTTCACAAAGCACTGTGATGCTCATGACTATCAAATAAATCGATAACAATCTATTGGTCTCTATAAAGCAGCATTTAAAAAAAATAATTACACCCTTTTTTTAGTTCACAGTGTCATAATGCATATCATACCTTGATACAGCAATGTGTAATCATAAAGAAAAGTCTTGATCATTTTGTACTCCTGATTTCACTGCAGTTTCTCATGTCATAGGCATGCCCCACTTACGACAGGAATATGACATGGAAGATATATGCTCATTCCCTCTTCCTCTAGCAAGCAAAGACAGAAAATGCTGCAGTATTAATAAATGTATTTGTGCTTCAAATTCTTCTCTTCATGGAACTAAGGATTTTGAACATCAAAAAAATAATTGCGTTGTTCCCTCAGATTAGGTCTGTGTCTTTGAAATATACTGTGTTAGAATGTTAATTGAGTTTGACATAAGCATGGATATAAAATGCATCGTGCCACTCAACTTACCAGCAGTGAAACTGATTACCAATTATAATCATTCTCTGCATGGTGACAGCATACCAGGATGGAGATGTTGAATATTTCAGTTTGCAATATTATCTGGGTTGTTTAAAGTACTGACTACGTGTCCTGAAACCAATAGAGGTAATTGGTATGCATGTAAGAGCTGGCAGGCTGAGCACATCACTTATTTATAGAGTCTTTTGATGTAACTCTGTGGAAAAAAAATGTTAATAAAACATGGTTCAAAGGAAAATTTACACTCACCATTATAATACGACATAAAGTACAAATTATTGTACCTAAATAACTGTTTTCTGGTGAATAGTGATCCTTTTTAGTTTTATTGAAGTAGTCCACTGAAACCTAACAGAAGGGGGAGGGGAACACAAAGAACAAGAAGGCTATTAACTCTTTTCATTTTGTGAGGCAGCTATCTGGAAATTAAGATACATACACGAGACGGAGAGTGGAAAATCACTGGGTATGTCATTGCTTTCATAACCTTCTTATTTGCTCCACAAATTGGTTTATGGTCCTCTTAGGGCACGTTCATCAACAAACTCCATGTCAACAATTGATGTGAAGCTTGAAATGGACCAGAAAACAGGATACAGGAAGTATCACGGTGACCTTAGTTGAAAGGCAGTAAGCCAGTTAAATTAGCCTTCACATAAGTCCTTCTACAGCGAGGACACCTTAAATCCAACTTCTCTGCATGCAGGAAGAAAAATGTAAAATTTTAAGTTAATATTTACAGGTTTGGGTTGGGGTGTTTTTTTGATTTTTTGGGGTTTTTTGGACAGAAATGGTTGTAAAACTGATGGGACCTATGCAGAATCAAAATTTGTATCAGAGGTAAGAAAAACATAGACCTTCTTGTCTCCAGATAAGAAGTGAAGAGACAAAATATTATTGAATACTGGCAAAAAGAAGTTTCATTAGACTGAGAATTTATTTTCTATGGAGTGATAGAAGTCTTTAAAACTGGAGATAAAGGGAAAAAAGGGAGGTTAGAGAGTCCAGGCTATCTCATGGGGGTTAAATATTAGGATATTCTAGAATATTTACTGAGAAGCCCCACTTAATCTTCTACTGTAGTTTAACCCAGCCAGAAGCTTTCTGCTTTCCTCACCCTCCTCACAGTGGGATGGGGGAGAGAATTGAAAATGGCAAAAAAAAAAAGAAAAAAAACCCAAACTTGTGGGTTGACATAAAGACAATTTAATAGGACAGAAAAAGAAGATGCTAACAATAATAATTATAATGGTAATAAGGATAGTGGTGATGATAATAATAAAACACCATAACAAAAACCAAGTGATGAACAGCACAATTTCTCACTACCATAAGTTGATGATCAGCAAGACCCTGAGGATCTCTGTCTCCAGGCCCACCCCCCAGCTATACATGGAGCAGGACATCACACGGTATGAATATCCCTTTGACCAGCTTGGGTCAGCTGTCCTGGCTTTGTTGCTTCACAGCTTCTTTGGCCCCATGTCATTAAAGATTGAATATTCTTCATGCTCTAGTCGTAGTAAATTAAAGTTGACCAAGCATTGACCATTGTCATTTCCATAAAGCTGACCATCTGTATTTCCCGCTGTTAAATGCTTCACTGTGCAACCACAGTGCTCTGGGCATGTATTTTTAAGGAACTCTTTGCATTTTGTGTAAGCTCAATAGCAAGTTAGTGATGCCTTTTGGTCTTTAATTTTTGCCTTGTGATGTCTGTCTGGCATGGCCATGAAAACTCTGCACAAGTCCAAAGATCAGTCAGTTACATCTCCCAAAAGCTTCTTAGTACCTCACTGATCTTGCCTTACAGAGAGGCAGATGCCAGTAAAAATAATTAAAAGCTAAACAACGAACGAATGCCTAATAGCAAATTCCACACCCAGATAGTCTCATTAATGTAATTTAAAGCATTCAGATTTCTGTAGCATGGAAGGCTACATCTGTCCATCAAATACACTTGCTCATCTTGTGGCTTGTCTGCAGAGCTGCAGTCATGAAGATCTTCCTGATTTCAGTTTAGCTCTGTGGAATACCTGGGATAACTTTTCAACTCCACTTTAAGAATTAAAGTGGTTGGAATGAAATGCTTATTTACAAGCACATCCTCTTGAGACCATAATTTTGCTGAAGCAATATTTAATTAGTTAGAACGTATTTGCATGATTAGAAAATGAAGAGAAATATGGCAGGGAAATGTGGGAAAGGCCAAATTCTCTGCAAGTTGACTGCTGACAAGATTGTAAATCCTGAAGAAAATGCCATGGATTTGAAGTGGACAGGAAAAAATAAATCCCCCTGAACAGTCTATGTTGCTGCTGAGCTAACCAAATTCGTGTTTTATTCATAAAACACATAATATAATGCTTGAATGTAGAGCATTATTTCCCCGGTGCCAAAGTCCTCAGTAGCAGCCAAGACATAGGAGGAAGGAAGAACACAGGATGGAAAGTATACCTTCCCACCACTTTGGAATTGCATTGTGGGACCAAGTGAATAAAGCCCAATAAATAAATTCACCAACATGTGGAGTTAGGGACTCTTAAAAGCATAAGCATACAGAATCCTGCACAAAAGTGAGTGATCAGCCTGTTTGCACCTAAACCACACTGCACAGTGTGCTTTGGCGGGGAATGCTTCAGTCAGCTGGCTTACAGGTCACCTTTTTCCAAAGAGTCTGGCCAAAGGTGACTCTACAGAAGATGTGCATTGATGACTCAAAGGACCCAGATGTGTGTATCAGCAGCTACTGCAGGAGTTAGCTGCAGATGGGAGGCCTGGTTCAGTGGCGGAGCATGGAAGTTAAGCCATTGCTTACTTCCACGTCTGTAATTGGGGCACTTAAGCTTTATGAATTATAACATTTTTCATTAATAACTGAAGTGAAATAATCTTCACATTCAGAAGAAAAACTCCCATTGATCTCTATGAGAAGAGAAATCAGATATACTTCTAGTACGTGTAATTATGCTGATTTGGTCTAGATACTAAAACTCATTAGTACTCATTAGTAACAGGTATAGCTAGTACCTGTACAAAAAAAAAAAAAGCCCACAGAGATTTAATGTACTGTGATGTAAAATTTACTGCTGCAGTTTCAAGCTATTTTCTAGTACCCTTCAATCAACATGAAGACTTACTTTTCACAGTACTGGTGGGAGAGAGATCATGTCCCATTTACTCTCACCAAGTTCATGCAGTCAACTTAACCCTCCCTCCAGTCTGTCACTGAGACCCTAACTCAAATCCACTGCACTGGTTTCACCACTATCCACCTAAAGCATACTCTTATATCAGCAAAGTTTGCTGCCAACAACTTGGTACTCCAAGCCAGCTATGGGAATGTAATGTAAGGTCTGATGTCCAAGCAGAGTCATTTTATGAGGAGGTGTCAGGCTCTCAATAGCCTGACGTTAGGTCTGGCACAGCACCTGCAGGCTTTGTGTGGCTTGGAGCTGCAGCCCATCGCAGCTGGCTCTGGACACAGAGGCAGAGCAATTGACCTCTCTCTGAGATCCAGAACCAGTTGAGTCCACTGCAGCCTTTTTGCAGGAGCCAAGTTTCAACGCTGGAACTATTCCTTGAGTATCATCAAGGATGCAGCTGTCAGGAGGGAAAAATTAGGTTGATTTACCCTCAGAGAATGTTACACTAATTCAGGAAATGCATAGAAAGGCCATGAGAAACAAACATCAATTAGAAGAAGAAACATGAAAAATATCTTTCAGCATCTGCCCTGCCCTTTATTATTATTCCAAGTGCATTCAACCAATCATCCTCTCAGCCTGCTTCATTATTAGTAAATTGTAAAATAAATACTGAGTATTTTTATCTTCCCATTAGCAATGCTGAATCTCATTTCCTTGCCAGGAAGATTTCCATGACTGGCACAAAAGGAAAAATATCCTGTGGTGGTCACTTCATTCACAAAAATATCTTTGCAAGAATGCAAAGCATAATTTGTTCTTTTTAAATTTGTAGAATATGAAAGATGTTAATGAAATAACAGTAACATCTTTACAAGGGCATAAAGTTTTCAGCTGAATAGAATATAGAACACCCCCCCGCCCAGCAAACTATTGAAAAGCCATGGGAGTAAAGAAAACAGGAAAAAAAATACAGGCAGAAATAGATTCTCTTGTTTAAGGTTAAATGTGTGATGACTACAGTTACTAACATATTAATATTGAATAGCATTATGGTATCCGTAGCTGCATTTTATGTGGGAAAGGAACAGGTTTCTCAGCACCTGTTTTGCCCCCATTCTAGGTGATACAGAATACATAAGGCATTAAGAAATTAGAGGCTGTGTCTACAAAGCTCCTGAAGAGAGGAGTGGCTATGAGCACGACCTGCTCTTGGTCTTCTTGTGAGCTCTGCACGTAGCTGTTGGGCAACCTGCATGAGAAGGGCCCGTGCCGAAGGGCTGTCAGCAGGGCGTCACTTGCTGCCTGTGTGGGCAGGAAATATATTTTCTTCCCTTTCATGTGAACTTCTAATGCCCTGGAAAATACAATACTAACAAATTGGGGAAGCTGGAGAAATTTATCTCTCTATAAATGTATCTAATTAGTGGACGCTGGCCATTCTCCACATCATATCCAGCTGGGTCCTTCATCTACTTCAAGTGCTTTTTCTTTATAGGTGATCAAGAAAGGAGGGTCCATGTGTCAGAAAAAGAGGAAAACAATCACAAAGTGGAACTAATGCACAATTTTCGGAACTTTATTCACTTTTTGAGTGATTATGCTCAAACTAGCAACTTGTTCCTGTTGGACGTTGGCACCCTATATGGACTCCTTACCTCTGATGGCCTAACTGACAAAAAACTGCATAAGAAAACCCCTCTGGTAGCCTTCCTCTTCTGGCAGTTCAGCTCATTTTTCTATTGTACTATGGATGATATTTACTGTCAGAACCAGCAGAAATAGATTTCTGAGCATGCTTTTAGGTTTAGGTGTTGCAGTTGTAATGTCTTTGCTGCTGGCTGTACAGATCTGTGTTTGCTTGCACAGGGGTCGTATTGCCACTGAGATGTCATAACAAAACAGGCAAAAGGAAACTGGCGATCTGCACCCTTGAGTAAGCAATTTAAACACAGATAAGGAATAATGGCTTTAAACTGAAAGAGGTATATTTACATTAGACCTTAGGAAGGAATTCTTCCTTGTAAGGGTGGAGAGTCCCTGGCACAGGCTGCCCAGAGAAGCTGTGGCTGCCCCCTCCCTGGCAGCGTTCAAGGCCAGGCTGGATGGAGCTTTGGGCAACTTGGTCTACTGGAGGGCTACTGACAGGGTTTGGACCTAGATGATCTTTGAAGTCCCTTCCCACCTAAGACATTCTGTGAGTCTATGATAAGAAAATAATAGATTCTATTTCATTCCTGGAAATAAAAAATAATAATGAAGTAGTCTGTAACAAAAAAAAAAAAAAGAAAAAGAAACAAATTCCAAATATTGCACGATTGATTTTGAAGGACTGTAATTTTAGAAAGGTGCTTTCAATTCTGTCAGCATTATAGCTCCTGAAAATGAATGGAGTCTGTTTCAGGAACACGGTCTTCCAAAAAACATTATTTGCAACGTTTTGAATAAGAACTAAGGTAGCACAAATGTTTAAACAGATGGCTCAATGATATGCCTTTTTTCTTTACTAATCACAGTTATTAAAGCAACCACTTTATTTTATATTGTGTTTTCAATGGGCATAGAAAATTTGAGTCTGATAGTGACCTTTGTACAACATGCTGCAAATTGATTTTGATGACCTTTCACTCTTAGATAACTAGACTTCATGCACATTCATCTTGTTCTCACTGCACAAAGGCTGCCTACTGCACTGCGCACTGAACCCCCCCACCCCCACCCCTTTCCAGTGTGTTCCCTCTTAACTCTCTATCACTGATTTGGTGCTGTTGAGCAACTATATTTCTGTCTATGTAAAAACTGTAATTGCAGTTTAGCTTCCCCTTAAATGTTAACACTTGTGCAATGCCAGATTTGGGGTAAAAATGGTGGCAAAAACATTTTCTTCTCTTTTTACAGTGGAAGGTTCATCAGTTGTCAAATAATCTTCCCATCAAAACTAAATCTAATTTGGATGGTTGGGTGATTCATCTTAAAGTCTCAATCAGTCCTCCACAAACTCCGTGTACACAACATCATAATTACTGCAGAAAATACTGTGATATGATAGGAGAGGCTGATTTCCAGCAAGGAAAAAGCGCAAATGAAATGAGTGAAGAACAAAAATGCAGCATACAGACAGAACGCATGAGCATAGCTATCCGCATCAGCTGTTCTGAAAGTGAATGTCTTACTGTGAAGTGCACCTGTTACACCAAGAGATAAGCTATGAGTGTATCTTCAACATATTTTGTGAGTGATCAGAAACTGTCTGAATGTGGACTGGCAAAAACCACATACTTAAAAGCAGGCATCCTAAAGTATGTTAAGTCTTTAAGTAGAAAATGATAAAGGAATTAAAAACCTCATATCAGGCAATAGGCAATTACAGAATTACAGAATCCATTATTCTAAGCAGGACTCTTTCCACCGTTTGACAATAGAAGTTCGTCCTGTGTTTCATGTCCAACAAGCTAATTCAGGTAACATATGTAATAAGATGAGAGTTGTTTCTAGATTAATAAAAATCAGGTGTAATTCAATCTTGCATCAATAAGGGGCTATATGCACAAAACACTGAAAGAATTTATATTGCTTCTTTGTATGTTTGTGTTACAGTCATGAATAGACAAGAGTCTGCAGTGGCAGAGTTCTGGAGCCAAAAATAAAGGTAAAGCCTTTTAATCCAACCTGTCACAAGCAATTTGCTATGCATGTGCAAATGAAGACAAAAAAAGGGGTAGAAAAATAAGCAAACAATTAAGGAATAATGTTTTTTAAAAAGGTAATGAGATTCAGCTCCCTGTAAAGAAAGACAGAATTGTTTCTGTTGACGCCCTCTGATGTCATCCCAGACAAGTTCAATTAACTTCAGCCCAAGAAGATAGAAGGTCTGTGTATTTCTGTGAAGAAAAGGAAACTGGAACAGTGTATGAAGGTCTCAGAGGGTAAAAAGAACCTTAAAAACAGCCAAGCTTAACAGAACACTCATGCTGAGATATTTTTATTATTAATGTTATAGTTATATTTGTCAGCAAAGGCAAACTCCAAGAGAATAAAAAGTTCTGGAACATAGCCAGAGTATGTTTACTATCTTATAAGCAGGATGGAAAAGAGCTTTCTGTGTTTCTTGCTGCGTAAGATCCACAAGGGCAAGGACTTTGTGTTCTCCTTTATTCTGTACAGCTCTCAACGCAACGTCAGTTCTTAATAAATAATAAATAAAATAATGACTTGGAGAACGTATAAAAAGATGAGTGGGGAGGACATACTAAATTATTCATAAATGTTCCCAACAATGTTACTTTCCAATTAAAGTGTCATCCTATCGTCTGTGTGGGTGAGACAACAATCTTCATCTCACACAAATGTGACAGCACTAAGAGCAAAAGGATTTTGTCATATATTAGTACCTAGGATGTGATAAAACATTTAGAACAAGTTTACAGGAGTGGAGTTTTTCCATTATTTTCTTGCCTACATGACTGAAATTCCAGCTTTTTGTTTTTGTTGTTTTATAAAATTTATAGACTACAATTTGCCAAAAAAGTATTTAATAGTTTGAATAAAAGCTTGTTAACTATTACTTCTCTCATTGAGCAGGTCTCGATAATCAGAAAAAAATATCAAAATTAACAGCTGTGTTCAGTTCTGAGTTCCCCAGTTAATGAAAAACGGAACTACAGGACAGAGTGCAGTGGAGGGCGGTGGGGATGATTACAGGACTGGAGCATTTCTCGTTTGAGGAAGGGCTGCGAGGGCTGGGACTGTTTAACCTGGGGAAGAGAAGATGGAGAGGGTATCTCATCAATATTTGTAAGTATCTAGAGAGTGGTTGTCAAGAGGATGAGTCCAGACTCTTTTCAGTGGAGCCGAGTGACAGGACAATGGGCAACAGGCACAGACTGGAATACAGGAAGTTCCATCTCAACATGAGCAAATACTTTGCTATGAAGGTGAAAGTGCACTGGAACAGGCTGCCCAGAGAGGTTGTGGAGTCACCTGCACTGGAGAATTTAAAAACTCTCCGGGATGTGATCCTGTGCAATGTGCTCTCAGTGATGATGCTTTAGCAGAGGGATTGATGCTCTCCAGAGGTCCCTTCCAACCCCTGCCCTTCTGTAGTTCTCTGATAATAGTCCCCTTCTACGGAAAATCTACTGACCTAAGTTACAGGCTAACTGCTTTTGTCTTGCCTTTGTCAATCAGAAGCAGAGTGTATCCTCATGGTAAATTATGCAGTCAGGTTTATTTCCATGCTCTTCAAGTCTGGCTATATACCTGCCACATGTTATCTTAAGTTATTTCACCAACCTTTGTACTATACAGTGCAGACTTTACCTCCCTAAAGCTAGTGTCGTGACTCTCCTACCTCAGATTTGACCATCAATACCAACATGATCTATACAGCAAGGGACTGTACTCTGCATCTTGCTCTCCATTCAGTTATTTCTTCAGTTATTACAGAGAGAGCAAGTAATAGGGAGGAAAAGCAGGTGAAACATGTATCTGTTCTTCCAACCCTGAGGAAATTGATCAGAGATGTATGTTATTGCTCTTCTCCAGTGGTTCTGTACTGAGTCATGCAGCATTTAGTGTGGTTCTCATAATTAAAGAACTGGGAGCCATGAAGCAGTATTACAATAAACTGCAAGATTCATTGCAATAAATTATAAGTTTCTAGCTATCCAAGCCACAAAATTTGAAACACTAAACTCTGGGAAACTCAAATAGAGAAGAAAACAGAGCAACTGGAAATGTGTATTTTTAAATCTCATCACTGCTACTTGCACCTTATCTTACCTGCAAAAAGACAAGATGTATATCTTGGGCTGCTGGTGTTTAGGGAGGGTTTCCAAGGCTGGGTGACTGTGGGAAAGCTTTTTTTTTTTTTCTTTTTTTTCCCCCCTCTTGGTTGGGAACTGGGCACTGTGTTATGACATTTCCTAACAGTAGTGCTCTCTTCCTCTGAATGTATTCCTTCCCATTATGAACATATCTTGTCTGTATAGAATTGATCAGTTCATTATACAGACAACTAAATAGAGGTATTCACAGCCAGGTGAGGAAATATAACTAATACCGGTTAATTGATAACAAACATAAACCAAATTGTTGACAAAATTCAATGATCTGATTTTTTAGTAGCTTACAGCTGAAAAAACCTAACTATTGGATTTGAGCGCATGGCAGATTAATATAAAATGTGGATAGCACAACTATGCAGAATATTTCCTGGATCCTCTTTTGTTTATAGCTGAGCTGATGCACAAAGCCTTTGAGCTGGATTCTTAGAGCATACTGCACAGTCATTTCATTCACTTTCATGTCAACAAGCTTTGGCTTGATAAATTAAAACAGAAAAATGCTGGGTAAAGCACTGCAGACCTGCATGATTCATTTTGCAGCAATTTTCTCAAGGCTGCCTCAAGAATGACCTGCTATCCTCCTCGTCTTCTTATCATTTTCCCATCTGGAAAAGTCTGAGCCATGTGGTACACTGGGGAGTAAGTGGTCTGAGACTGCTGCATTCAAAGGCCATTAACAGTCATAACTCTTAAAATCACTACCCTCCCGCAGACAAGGTTAATAGTAGTCTACAGAATAGGTAGGGAGGTCAGTAGTTAACTTTTACTAGAATAAATACCAAGTGAATTGTTTGATTTTCTTTGTTATCCCAGACATAAAACAAGAATTGCAGGTTTTAGAGGCTGCTACTGAAGATTACTGTTGAAAACATGGAACTTTAAACCTTTCAGACCTTAATAGCCAGTGAAAGATATCTTTTGTGTATATATCTTTTGGATTACTTTATTAATTTTATTCCCCTAGAAATGAAATACAGCTGTATTTTTGCAGAGCCTGGTAAGTTTGATTAATTTAGCAATTATCTTGGTAGTCTAGCCCAAGGTTTTGAAATCCAAAAAAACCAGAGAATTAATTTTCCATTGAGCGGGACATATCTGAGAAAGACACTAATTGCTAATAGCATTAACTCTAAGTCAGTCAGTGCAGTGTCATTAAAAAAACCCCAAAATAACAAACAATGCAGAAATGAAAAATAATATCCAATTTCAAAGTCTAAATTCCCTAATTAGTCTTTGCTCCCTAAATGAAATTCAGAAAAGTTCTGTGAGGAGAATAGAAAATGATGGGATTATATATAGTGGGGTAAAAATCAAAACAGTGCTGTCACTGTAGACAAATGCCTACAATTGTGGATCATCTAGAAAAATAAGGAACAAACAAATTAACTAACTTCTATAAAAGAGAGACACTAATCAGTATCTAAGACGGAAAGGATAATAGTTATAGTGAATCAATAAAAGAAGGAAAAAGTACTTAATTGCAAAAATATGCTCTACATATTACAAAGTGATAATAAAGTTTATTATTTGCAAGTTTAGTAAAACCACTGATTATATTTCCTTGGTAGAGTAGATACATCCATATGTATGCACACACACACGTGCACACACACACATTCTACTTCAGAAGAATGGCAAATGTCAGTGCCGAAATGAAAGAAGTCCAACTAACAGCCCACACATCATGGCCAACAAAATATGCAGGAATATTTGAAAAATGCTTTTTCTGTTCACATGAAAGGTTTAGGATCTCAGTATTTCAAATGTTTGAAATGGGTGACACTTTGCTTCAAAAATTCTTTGTCTCATGAAATGAAGGGGAATTTTAAAAAGTGTATTTTGCTTCAATGAGTGCCTGTTTGTAATGTTCACATTTGGCATTGCATTCTACTCTTCTGTACCTACAGATCTCAGTTACTGCCACTGTATGAGAGGATAAAGCTTAGCATACTATGGGTAAATTCTATGTAGATTTTAGGCCCCTTTTGAGACTTCTTTTCCCTCTCCCTTTCTCCCTGAAGTCCTGAATGGCTCAGTGAACTGCTAAGGGTTTATGGAGCCTTTCACTCTGGGTCACTGGTTTGTTTCGAGTCTAAGTCAGCAGTGAACCAAGAGTCATTAACATATGAGGATAGGTTTGTGCTTCTCTTAAAAAGAATTGGTGGCTTAAGCCAGTTTCCTTTCAGGCAAAAGTGATAAAGACCTTCACAACCAACAATCTTTTGGTGAGGTCTTAGCTGGGAAGACTGAATTTCTGACCAATGGACCAATCACTCCAAGTCAGGGAGGAGGAGTGCTCAGGCTCCACTAAAAATATTCATAAATTATTTTTCTTGTGTAGAAAAGCAGAATAATTTAATTGCCAGAGATATTAATCTCTACTGTATTCATGAAGAGCAAGCATAAAAAAGAATGAACCCAAAAAACCCAAAGAATTTATGTGACTCTATAGTTGAGTTGTTCTTAAGGAAACTTTGTAAGAATGGCAGAATGTTACCTTGTCTTCTTGCTCTGGCTGCCCTCTGTAAATTAATATATCCTGACTAGGAAAAAACAAAAAAAAATTTATGAAATCACAAGAAAATGACGGGGTAAAGAATCATAGAATGTAGGTTACCTCTGCTTTGACGAGGTAGTCTTTATTTTTTAACGGAATGATCCTTTCTGATAGTTTTCCTCACTTACACATGTAGTTTTCCACTTCCTGCATTCTTTATAGGCAACTTAAATAAGTCAGTGCTCATATTGACAGTGTCCTATGTGAAATGATGGGCAAATTCAGATTTGTTTCTTTTTTTTTTTTCCAGCTGATAGTGGAAATCTACCTGTAAACAAAAAGACATTTACTAAGAGATGGTGTTGCCTTTCTATTGGTAGTCCTTCTTAAATGATGCTTTTCTCTATATTTATATAATTCCTGTCTACAATGATGTCAGAAGGTCTGGCTGATTTCTAGTTTTGGTCACCTTTTCTCCTATCAACACTCTTTGCCCTTATTCATAATAGTAATATATCTAAAAATGCTGTCTACTCCATCCTCATCCCATTTCAGGAGGTTTTAGCTGGCAAAGCCCTCTAATTTACTAAATCATGAAATCTCAGATTTACCATGAACCCATACTCTTCCCTTGACTTATTAATTCTCTAAAACGTCATTGTGGCTTCCTAATTTTTTTCTCCAGTTTTCCATTCTACTGAGCTTAAGCTGACTGACCAGTGCTCCAGTGCTCTATCTCAATGATTGAAATAGCAGAAGTATTGACTGCGGTAGTTTAGAATCAATCTGAAGCCTCTTATTCTGCAAAACATGTATACACATAAGTAGTTTTTCACATGCACGTAACTCTATCGTGTTCAGAGTAACTTCCCATCACTAAGTCTGAGTTTGATACTGAAATCAGTGCTTAACTCTGAAGCATTTGCTCTGGTCACTTACGTGGGAATTTAAATAGCATATTGGTTATGATGGGAAAAACATGCTGTCCATGTTACTGTTGACATTTACATACAAATACCTGCTTCTAAAACTGGAGCCTATAAAGAACAGAACATTTAAAATACCTACAGTTCATGTTAAAGTATGTTTTTACTTAAAAAAAAAAAAGCTAATTTTTTTTGTGTTTACATATGGTATACTCAAATTGGATGACTGAGAGAAGGTGCTGCAATAATGTCTTATTTTACCAAATGTATTTTAAAATGATTCTTCCAGTTAATTCATCTAAGGATGCAGCAAAAAGAGGGAGTGGGAGGGAGAAGGGGGCTCGTGTAGAATTAATTTTGCCCTCTGGAGAAATCCCCATGACTGCACACAGCTCAAAAACCATTATGGTTGTCCCACAACCAAACATTTGATGCAGTGATCAGTGTCAAGAGTGGAGATAGGGAATAGCTACAAAATGAGACTAAAAAGCGTTGATGGTGCCAGCTGCTTTCTAACCTTGACTCAGCGGTGTCAGTACTAAAAAAAAAAGCCAAAAGAAAGCAAGTAAGCAAACAAAAATGAAAGTAGGAAAACAGGACAGATCTGAAAATACTTATCCCTCCAGATAACAGCTTTCTTCTTTCAGCTGCTGAAGTCTTATTTATTCTCTATTCATAAATCGAAATATCAGAGCAGTCCTGTAGACACCAGCTATGAGTTACCCAAGGGAAAGTTAAAACCTTTTTAACTCCTTGAAGCAATAAAACTAGTTTTCTAATTCTTAAAATTTTAATGATTATTTGTGTTTTTATAAGAAAAACATTAAAAAGATATGGAAAAAATCTCTCTTCTGACAAACTTTTTGGAGTGGTAGAGTTTTTCATTCATAGGAGACTTCAGAGAAACAGAAAGAATTATTAATTGAAGACTTTCTATAAAAGAACAGTATCAGCATATATTGTTCAAGAATCAGAGAGATATATTGTTATTAACACAAATACTTGGGAAGCAGACACAGAAACCTAGAAAATATTACACAATGACTAATATTAACATAAAAAAGAAATTTCCCAATAAAACATGCTGTGGCTAAAGATTCAAAATACTACTTTCTATTTAAGTCATGCTGTCCATTAAACACATATATTTTAAAGCCAAAGACATTTTCTGGTGGATAGTTCTCTTTTTGGAAGCTCTCATCAAATACTCATGGTGTCAAAGGTTAGGAAAACAGCCCATGAACTGAGTAAACTATGCATTCAAGTAGTCCTTTTTAAATTATTAATTTATGTTCACACTGACACAGCTAAACCTTTCTAGATTTTTGATTTACACTTTGGTAAAAACAGACTAACAAAGTTAGGCAGAGTCAAATGAAGTTTAATGGAGAATAAAAATATCTGAATGCCCATACAATGAGAGAGGCAAATAATGCAAGTATAACTAAATTCAAAAGACAAAACAGTCTCCCAGCTGAATCACAACCACCTGAGATTTACACTGCTGACTGCTCATTATTTATTCTCACTTGCTTTTTGTATACTGTGGTGTCTGCACCTAACTAAGTTAGAGAAAAGAAATAAGATTATACATTCATAGAATCATAGAATGCTCTGGGTTGGAAAGGATCTCAAAGATGGAGTGGGAAAAAGAGGTGTGATATAAAATGAAAACTTTAATCTTTGTTGCGATACACAGCTGAACCAAAGTGCAATATTTCTGTATAGCTTGCAATAGTTAAATTCGCTTTTTACATTGTTTCATCTTTCTTTGCTTCTGCATTGTGGGATTTGGCTGGAATGGAAATGCCAAGGAATTAAGCTATTCTCACCTTCTTTCATGTGATTCTTTTGTCATGGAAATTTAAGTAAGCTTTAAACTTTCTGAAAATCTGGAGGCTTATTCTAAAAAAAAAATCTTTTTGCAACTTAACTGCTTCTAGTATTGAGAGAAAAGTACTTCACCAGGTGATCTTGCTTCTCATCATCAAGTTTACACAAGGAGGATGGCAATGCACAGAAGAAAGTTATCAAACTTACAGTGAAAGTTACATGAGGATATGGATCTCTGGAGCCTCCCTTTAACCCCTGTCAAGCTCAGCACTGACTGGTCATGTTTCTGGAGCTCTGTACACCTGTCTTCACCTGGCAGAGGAGCTGTTCCTCTTGCACAATACCTCTATGGGATGATGGGAGGAATTCAAGGGGTTGGCCAAAGTGTAACTTTTTTCAACTATCCCTACTTGGCAAAATATTTCTTGAGCAATTCTGAAATTAAAACAGCCCTCAGAAGAGATGGGAGGACCCAGTCACAAATATACTGTCCTGAAATTTGACAGCGCTTTTGATGTCATTCCCAGCATTTAAGTAGGTCATTTTTTCCAGAACAAGAGATTCAGGGCAGCTGGGTCCAGCCTTATGGTTCACATTCAGGGGATTGCTTTTAACTAAGTTGTAGCCTCTCATCTTGAACTGACATTACATATCACTCATCACTATCTGTCAGAAGTTATATCAGTATCTGTAGCAGCTGTTGCATCTTCTGGATGAAAAGTCTCAATGTTTACCTTTAAAATGTCAATCCTTCTGCACTCTCAGCATTCACAGGCCTGTTCATCAGTTTGTTCTCAGCTGCCCTGGAGATGTGTTCAGAATAAATAAAGCAAGTAGGGCAATTTGAATACAAGTCAGAAGCTGTAGTCAGTCATCTGCAGGTTTCACTTCACAGGCCAGTTCTCAAAGGAATCCTTGCTGCAGTGATAACACTTGACTGTGATTTGCTTTTTACAGGGAGAGACTGGCATACTTTTGATAACAGAATTTCTCTACTGAAACTTAAAGATGGCAGAATTTCTCCTCTTAGGTGACTACAAAGAGGCAGGAGACCAAAACAGTGGCAGGGCTGTTGCAGTTGATACTCTGTCCAGTATCGTCAGCATGCATTTAGACAGCACCACTCACAATAGATGGTGCAAATTAAGGAATTGTTCTGATCATCAGTGAAGGCCACCAACACACCTGACTGCCATCTCTAGACAGCAAAGATGCAAGGAAAAAATTAGGTTGTGGTATTTCATGACTTGCAGAAAATTCCTGGAAGAACCTGAGGCAATCAACTTCTCTACTGTTTCAAATACCCATCAGTTTCCTTCAAATAAAGCCAGCATGCTTTCACGATGTTTTGGCCTCAGACTGTATTTTATGCTTCTGAATTAGAAAACCTAGCAGTTTGGATGCACAACTGAATAAATTACAGGCTGACTTGCTCTGCTTCTGGCCATTGCCGCAATGTTAGTGACCTGATCACAAAAGGGTGCAGCAACTTAGTCTCAGTTAATAAACTACCTACTAATGATTTAGAAGTCATCATCGTTCTTATATGTTTTTCCTAGAAAATGCATAAAATCTTCACTTGCTTTGGTAACATTGCCAGAAGAGCAAATATTGTATTTTATTATCCAAAATGCATTGCTAGGCCTCCTTATTTGTTGGAAGTAATAAACGCATCATGAGAACACAAAAGGCCTTTTAGCAGTGACTTTCACAGTATATCCAAGTAAAGATCCATTTTATCCTCTAAACCCATGTGGATACTTGAAGGAAACCTGTGGGTGGAAGACCTGCCATTTCTGCTCTATACCCTCCCTGCTATGGCATCGTATTTCAGGTCTCCTAGGAGGACTGGAATATATAGATGAGAGATAATAAGATGTGAAAAGGTTTAGTTATGAATCACATCTGCTATTAACTGCATGTTGTCCCTGTCTGGTATGGTGGCTTCTATGAGGGTACCTGTGGGTAGTAACATAAACACACTATCTACTCCATTGACAAAGGAAAGAGAAAGACCTTAGAATCTGTATTCTACCGTAGCAATTAGTACCCTACACTACAGCTGGACAACGCAAATAAATACTGAGTCATGGAGGCTGCCTGCCATATCAACTGTAAACACAGACTTTCCCATCTGGGGCAGAAACCTTTGGCACAGGAAGCTTCTGTTTCCACTGTGTCCTTTGTCCCT
Source organism: Porphyrio hochstetteri (assembly GCA_020800305.1). Classification (NCBI taxonomy): domain Eukaryota; kingdom Metazoa; phylum Chordata; class Aves; order Gruiformes; family Rallidae; genus Porphyrio; species Porphyrio hochstetteri. The sequence goes on from CM036938.1 coordinate 24,889,125, forward strand.
CTTGCTGAGCAGGAACACAGCCTCTGAAACTGCCAATCCAGCACTTTTGAAAGCACAGAATTCACTAAAAAACGGGAAAGAAAAAATGTTTTCCTTTGATCTACAATCCATGCTCTGCCCTTCCTCTGCACTGTTCATACATATGCACTGCATAAAATCCACATCTAGAACAAGTTCCTTTCTGTTGTTCATATGTGTGAGCATGGGCTTGATCATCCAAAAGAATGAGCAGGTGGGACACAGTCGGGATCTCATTCATTAAAATCACAAAATTTTTATTCACTGCCTCCACTGACCCTTCTCTTGGAACATTTTTGTAAAGTCCTTGTTCCTTTGTGGTTACATTGTTGTGATATTTTAAGGCTGCTTAGAAGTGGGATACTCACACAGGTGAAAAGCAGACTCTTCTCTGCCCATCTCTTGAGCACAGCCAGACCAGGAAACCATGATGAACTTCCACATTTGCACATGCTCTTCCATCAGAGCTGGAATTATCTGGGAACAAGTTTCATATTGTAAATGTTTTCCATCAGTAGGCATCTATGACTATAATCCGTCATCCAAAACCATGGATTTATGATAAGGCATTGTAATGCAAACTGTGACTGAAATTTGATTTTGCTGTTGCAGAAAGAGAGGGAAAAATGGATTTTCTAAGGCAGAGTGATAATTAAACTCAGGAGCACTGGCAGAATAGCTGAATGTAATGGATAAGTAGTTGCTATCCTGCAATTATATATTAGAGTATTAGAGATCTCAGAAATGGTTTGCTGTTCCATCAATGAATCCATCTGGATCATTGAATTAAAAAAAAAAAAAAAAATCTAATTTCATTATGAGTCTTGGGGGCTATTGTATGATGTCTGCTTTTGGCTCTGTGTGAACAGCCTATCTAATTTTCCTCACTCTCTAAAATGAGATGTGGTTTCAAAGGAGCAGCTTTTCAACATTTACATAAGCACGCATAACATGCTTCAAAGCATGTGACGTCACATTACTCCAAAGAGGAGCTCAGTAATGCACAATATGTCACTATGTAAGTACATTTGAAAAACTAATGTACTTGGAAAAAAAGAATAGTTGTGCTGCTCCAGAGTCATTGTTAAGCCATGTTTATGGGCATTTCACTGACACAATTGTGTTTTTGTTCCACTAAAAGAAGATGTCAATTGAAAGTGGAATCTTCCTGGGATAGCAAAAAATCCAGTAAATTTTTTTGAAAGAAAATGTTCATATTTAATACTCCAAATCATACATCCAGAGGTAAGACCTATACATATTATAAAGGTATCTAGATGGTTAATGTGTAAATATATTTGGTATGTGTGATATCAATGTCCTTTTCATGCACAGATGGTCATCTAAAAAATGATGACCCAGAAAATGAAGAAAAGAACCATTTACCAATATTACAAAAAAAAAAAAAGTTTTTTCTTGTTTTAAACAATTGAGAGAAAGGAAAAAACCCACAAAAAACCCAGCCTTAATTTTATAAACCCTGACATCTTAGCGAGCCAGGACTGAGGGTCTTTTGTAGTAGATTCCTAATTTGTTCATTTTACACTGTCTGAGTAACTAGATCAAAAAGTGGTGTCAATGCCCAAAGCAGTGTTTGTCAGCAGTTCGCTTTTATTTCAAAGCATCTGAATAGAGGAAGGCTGCAACTACTGTATTTCCAAACAGACATAGGAAGGCTCTTGTTGGCAGTCCCTTGCTGCAGAATGAATACATGCCATGAGTACAGACCATTTGTCTGCTGATTACAGTAGACCCCGGGGGAGCTGATGTTAGCTCTCATTTTCACCTCTTTCTCTCACAGTATCTCCTTGCTGTGGCAGTCCTGCCTCCCCTCCTCCCCCTTGCCTTCATTCCTCCCAGCTTTGAGTCGATCTGACTTGGCAGTGGTATATTTAAGACTGTTTTCCAAATTAAAATCAGACTAGGATGTTTGAAATGTGTTGACTTGCCTTGAAGGTTAACACAGAGAAGGAAAAAAAAAAAAGAAAAGAAAAAGAGAGAAGCTATTCTCATTTGGAATTCAGCACTGATCATAATGAATGTACTTGGTATTCATGTGAATCTCACACGTATTTCCATAAGAGTGCTACTGTAATTTAACACTGGTACTAAAAACACTGGGGGGAGAGGGGCACTTAAAATAAAATGTCATGGAACAGAAAAAGGATATACATTGTGTCTCTGCAGCAGCTCTACACTTTGCCTGTTTTAATACTTGATTTATAAGTATTTTCTCCCATGCCCCACTCATTTCCATAGAATTTTCTCAAGAAAAAAAAAAAAAGATGAGAAATATTCTTTTACTGTGCTAAATATGTAGCATTATGATTCAGTACTCCCAGGGGCAGTGGTGATGTATGTGCTATCAAATTACATGGATTTTACACACCTATTTTCTTTGATATCCAATAAGAAATGTGTACTTACTGCAGTAACCTTGCATTACTCATGCTACACTTTGGAGAGACAGAGCACACTGTACCAAGCATGTTCAGTAGCCTACTGTCACAACTTTTTTCCTCCCTTGCAGTATTTTAAAGGGGATATGCCCCAGCAAATAATTTTCTGAGATTCCAAATTAATTTTAGAAACAGGTTAAATGGCCTCACTATCTCAGTGACAATGGACTTCAGAGAAACACACAACTACACCAGTAGAGAATAAATTCTTCTGATGTAAATTTGACCATTCTCACAGCTTTCTCTCTTTGTACATGTCCTGATTACACTTGGCAGTTTTCTCTTTTTTTCATTAGATTGTTGTTGCTGGAGCAACACAACGAATAACAGCTTTTAAGGTTTAATTGTGGAAAAATCTGTGTATATTCCCATGCTGCTTTTACAATCGTTCTAGAGTCAAAGGGTGTTTCCCTCTACTCTTTAGTGATTTATACACTTACAACTTCACTCACCTAAATCTTTATTGGAGAACACTATTTGTATGCCTTAGAATCAGGACTTTGTTCCTACTTCTCAGGGGAATGAGTCACAGAGACTGACCAAAGGTGTGGTGGAGGCATGGATATGAGGGAATAAAGAGGGGTGGGAGGTAAACAAGTTCCTCTGTTAAGCAGGATCTCAGCTTTCAGCTCCTTCAAGCTTTCCTGTTTCCAGAAGAGACTGAAAATTAAAACCTGTCTACCTACTCCAATTACCCTAGAAAAACATGCAAAGAGGCTAGTATCACATAAGGCATATGGGATCCATTCGCCTGCACTTAAAGGAAGTGCTTATTTCCCTCTAACTCAGAGAAACACAGAATCACTGAATTGCAGGGGTTGGAAGGGACCTCAAGAGATCCCCCCTGCCTAGGACAGATCGTACAGGTAGGCATCCAGATGGGTCTTCAATATCTCCAGAGAAGGAGACTCCACCACCTCCCTGGGCAGCCTGTGCCAGGGCTCTGTCACCCTCACTGTGAAAAAGTTCTTTTGCATATTGGTGCAGAATTTCGTGTGCTCCAATTTGCAGCCATTGCCCCTTGTCCTGTCTCCACAGACCACTGAAAAGAGGCTGGCCATTTCCCTCTGTGTCCCACACTTGAGATATTTATAAACATTATAAACTCCCTCTCAGTCTTCTTTTCTCCAGGCTGAACAGCCCCAGTTCTTTCAGCCTTTCCTTGTAGGAGAGATGCTCCACTCATTTAATCACCTATGTAGCCCTCCTCTGGACTCTTTCCAGGAGATCCCTGTCTTTTTTATACCAGGGAGCCCAGAACTGGACACAATACTCCAGGTGGGGCCTGACCAGGGCAGAGTAGAAGGGGAGGATCACCTCCTTTGATCTGCTGGCCACACTCCTCCTGATGCACCCCAGGATCCCACTGACCCTCTTAGCCACCAGGGCACACTGCTGGCTCATGGCCAACCTGTCATCAACCAGGACCCCCACCCAGGTCCTTCTCCACAGAGCTCTTCTCCAGCAGGTCATCCCCCAGCCTGTACTGATGCAGATGGTTATTCCTCCCCAGGTGCAAGACTCTACACTTGCTTTTGTTGAATTTCATCTGGTTTCTCCCTGCCCAGCTCTCCAGCCTGTCCAGGTCTCACTGGATGGCAGCGCAGTGTTCCTGCGTGTCAGCCACCCCTCCCAGCTTTGTATCATCGGCACTTGCTGAGGGTGGATGCTATTCCCTCATCAAGGTCGTCGATGAAGATACTAAACAGGACTGGACCCAACACCGAGCCCTGGGGAACACCGCTAGTCACAGGTCTCCAGCCAAACTCTTCCACTGCTCACAACCCTCTGAGCCCGGTCCGACAGCCAGTTCTCAACCCACCTCTCTGTCCACTCATCTATCCCATGCTCTCTCAGCTTTTCTATCAGGATGTCATGGGAGACAGTATCGAAAGCCTTGCTGAAGTCAAGGTAGATGACATCCACTGCTCTCCCTCATTCTACCCAGCCCATCATAGAAAGCTACAGGATTGGCTGAGCATGATCTCCCCTTGGTGAATCCATGCTGACTACTCCTCATGACCTTCTTTTCTTCCAATTGCTTGGAAGCAATTGCCCCCACCTCAACCAGAGGAAAGTTGACTTATTTCCCAAACTCTCTCTCTTTCTTCCGGGGTCTGGGAGTCCTGAGGGGGAGTCTTTGAAGTGAAGTCTGAAGCAAAGAAGGCATTCAGTATCTCCACCTTCTCTGCATCCCTCATTACTGGCACACCAGCCTTGTTCAGCAGGGGACCCACATTATCCCTAGTCTTCCTCTCACTATTCATATACCTAAAAATCCCATTTTTATTATCCTTTCTGACCTTTGCCAGTTTCATTTCCAGGTCAGCTTTAGCCTTCCGAGTCACAGAATCACAGAATCACAAGATTGGAAAAGACCTTTAAGATCATCGAGTCCAACCATTCACATCCTAAACTAAACCATATCCCTAAGTACCTCATCTACCCTTTTTTTGAGTATACCCAGGGAAGGTGACTCGACCACCTCCCTGGGCAGCCTGTTCCAGGCCCTCACAACTCTTTCAGTAAAAAATTTTTTTCTAACGTCCAATCTAAACCTGCCCTGGCACAGCTTCATGCCATTCCCCCTTGTCCTATCACCTGTCACCTGGCTGAAGAGACCATCACCTACCTCTATATAACCTCCCTTCAGGTAGTTGTAGGTGGTGATAAGGTCTCCCCTCAGCCTCCTCTTCTCTAGGCTAAACAGCCCCAGCTCCCTCAGCCGCTCCTCATAGGATTTGCCCTCCAGCCCCTTCACCAGCCTGGTTGCCCTTCTCTGGACTTGCTCCAGGACCTCCATGTCCTTCTTGTGGTGAGGAGCCCAGAACTGGACACAGTACTCGAGGTGTGGCCTCACCAATGCCGAGTACAGGGGCACAATCACTTCCCTAGACCTACTGGCCACACTGTTTTTGATACAAGCCAAGATGCCATTGGCCTTCTTGGCTGCCTGAGCACACTGCTGACTCATATTCAGCCTGCAGTCAACCAACACCCCCAGGTCCTTCTCTGCCTGACAGCTCTCCAGCCAGTCTCCCCCAAGCCTGTAGCGCTGCATGGGGTTATTATGTCCCATGTGCAGCACTCTACACTTGGCCTTGTTAAACTTCATCCCATTGGTCTCAGCCCATCTGTCCAGTCTGTTCAGATCCCTCTGAAGAGCCTCCCTACCCTCAGGCAGATCAACACTTCCTCCTAGTTTAGTGTCATCTGCAGACTTACTGAGGGAGCATTCAATCCCTTCATCGAGGTCATTGATAAAGATGTTGAACAGGACTGGACCCAGGACTGAGCCCTGGGGGACGCCACTCGTGACCGGCCTCCAGCTGGATTTTGTTCCATTTACCACCACACTTTGGGCTCGGCCATCCAGCCAGTTTTTAACCCAGCTGAGGGTCCACCTGTCCAGGCCAGTGGCAGCCAGTTTCTCAGTCAGAATGCTGTGAGTATTGGTGTCAAAGGCTTTACCAGAGTCCATCCACAGCCTTCCCCTTGTCCATTAAGTGGGTCACCTTGTCAAAGAAGGTGATCAGATTAGTTTGACAGGATCTACCTTTTGTAAACCCATGTTGACTAGGCCTGATCCCTTGGCCGTCGTGCATGTGCTGCACGATAGCTCCCAAGATGACCCTCTCCATGAACTTCCCTGGGACTGAGGTCAGACTGACAGGCCTGGAGTTCCCTGGATCCTCCTTCCAGCCCTTCTTGTATATGAGTGTAACATCTGCCAGCCTCCAGTCGACTGGAACTTCCCCAGTCTGCCAGGATTGCTGATAGATGATGGAAAGGGGTTTGGCAAGCACATCTGACAGCTCCCTCAGCACCCTTGGGTGAATCCCATCTGGCCCCATTGACTTGTGGGTATCTAACTGGCCAAGTAGGTCGCTCATCATTTCCTCCTGAACCATGGGAACTTTGTTATTCTTCCCCTCCCTGTCAGCCAGTTCCGGAGGATGAGTACTCAGGGAATACCCTTCTTTACTGTTAAAGACTGAGGCAAAGAAGGAATTAAGGACCTCCGCCTTGTCCTCATCCCTTGTCACTAATGTGCCATCAGCATCCAATAAGGGCTGGAGATTCTTCTTGACCCTTCTTTTACTATTAATATACCTATAGAAGGCCTTTTTATTATCTTTTACAGAACTGGCCAGCCTGAGTTCCAGATCAGCTTTAGCCCTTCTGACTTTCTCCCTACATGATCTCACTAATTTCCTATAATCATCCCAAGACACCTGCCCCTTCTTCCAAAGCTCATCTTTTTCCCTCTTTTCCTGTATATCAGCCTGAATCTCTCTACTCAGCCAGGCTGGCTTGCTAGCTCGCCGACCCCTCTTCTGTCCGACTGGGACAGCCTGTTCTTGTGCCACCAAGATTACCTTCTTGAGGAGCAATCAACCCTCTTGGGCTCCTTTGCCCTCAAGGGCTGCCTCCCATGGAATCTTATTGAGCAGCTTTCTGAACAGTCTGAAGTCAGCCCTACGGAAGTCTAAGGTGCTAGTTCTGCTGTCTCACTTCCTTACTTCTCCCAGTACTAAGAATTCTATCAGCTCATGATCACTCTGCCCCAGGCATCCTCCAACCTTCACATCCCCCACCAGGTCTTCTCTATTGACAAGCAACAAGTCCAGCAGGGCACCTTCCCTTGTGGGTTCATTTACCAGCTGCAGGAGGTCCTACACCTGGGCAAACCTTCTGCAAGCAGGCCTGCCATCTGTCCATGCCCTGAGAGAAATGTTTGGGCATGTCATGCAGCCTGAGATCTGCACTGCATCCTCTCCTTCAGCAGCTGTGTCTAGGTGGAGGCACAGGGCACAGCTGGGGCAGATGGTGCAATGCTTAGGCCATGTCAGCATCTCCTGTGATTGCTGCCAGCTTCTAGTAGGCCTCTCCACTCCCCTGACTTTTCCCTGTCTCAGGGAACACCCCTGTGCACCAAGATCTGCCATTCTGCTGCAGGCGAGGCCAGCTCTGCAGCATCTCCCCTTGGTGACCCAGCACCAGTTTCCTGTTGCACTGTGTTTAAATGTTGACAACGTATATTTTTGATTGAATGAAAGTATGAGGAGAAAGAGAAAGCAATTTTACAAGTAAATCAATAACAAAATCATTTGCTAATTAGAGTGATTGAAAAAAGGGTTACTTGACCCTACAGACATATAGTAATATGCTTAACTTTGTATTTATTGTCAGGGATCTGAGTAGGAATATGGTTAGATTTGTACTGGGAAATGAATTATGTAGAAGCATAACAGAGTTATAAGAAGAGAATGATACATTTCATGGTGATACTGAAAGGCTTTAGTTCTTTTATTCACTTCCCCTATATTTCCATATAAACCTGCTCTTCAGTGGTGTATCTGTGCCTTGAAGCCTCAATCTAGCAAAAAACAAAGTACCTTCTCGGTTTTAGTCTTTCCAACCATCCTTTGGACATCATCAAGTCTCTCTGATTTCAAAACTTAACATGTGTTTAACACATTTGTGGATCAGAACCTTAGTAAGAAGTGGCAGTTTTTCTGCCAGTGTGCCCTTGTTGAATTTTAAAGATTAAATAATAGTTTTAACAATTAGGTGCCCATTCTGTTCACTAGCATAGAGTTGTTGCAGTTTGACATGACACCTGGACCTCTGACATCTTTTCATTTATTCGTCATCTTACAAAGCAATGGTCCCCTGTAAGTAAGCCGCACTGTGTTAAAATATATTTTTTGGGACTACCAGATCAGTGACAGTATCCTTAGTTTAGGAAGTTTTAAAATACCTCATGTAATGTGTGTTTTTTATTGATTTATATATTGGTTTAGAGAGAATAAGTCTAAGTCTCAGGACCTTAGCCAACCTTTTCTTGAATATCCTAACTGCTAGACAGGTAAATCCATCTGAAAACTCCCAATAAGTCTTGGTGTGGTATATTATTCCTGCATTTTGGCCAAAGGTCAAACTACCTTACCCCAAGAGGAGTATATATTTAATATATCTGTGTGTATGTATGTATGTGTCTATATACTAATTTAAGAGAAAATTCCAACTCCATCAACATTCAGAATTCTAACAAGTCTAAATGTCTTTGAAACTACAGTTTTAACCATTAGGCCTTAAGCTATTACCAAAATACACACAAATAACAGTATAAATGTAAATCATACATTTATGTTAAAGCATTGCTACTTTTACTATTCCATTGAAAATTATTTCAGTCTCTACACAAGAATGAAGATAATTAGTATGAGTAAAAGTAACAGTTTTTGAGAAAAAAGAAGATTTTAGGTTAATTCATTTTCTAGTCCAGAATATTTGACCTACAGAAGAGACTTAGCCTTGAGCAAATACTTTGACATGGCTCTTGAATTTCCAGGAAAGAGGTCTGCAAGAGCAGGTCCTGAAACCCTGTAATATTTACTATCTAGTTTAATGATCCGAAAGCCTGTGCTGAATCAGAGGTAGAAATGTTAAAGTAATTACCCTGGAAAGTCAATTTAATGAATGCCCAATATGTGAAAGCATTATTTCTGTAATCTTTTCTATTGCCCAATTTATCATTTTTATTGTTCATTTACCTATGTTATATAGTTCTGGTATGAATTATACTCTCTAATATTCGTTTTTCTTCAGTATGACTTGTTAGATAGCTAGTGAAAAGATCCTCTTTAAAAAGAGACCTTTGTACTTGAGAAAAGTTTGAAATATATCTAACTATAGATTGATTCCGGTCTCAGGCTTTTTTGGAAATATTCCCATAATCCTTACTATAATTATCAGAAATGTTTGTTTGAACAAGGAAGGACTTTAATCTCTACTATCTACTGTGTGATTCTGTGTGTGACTTTAATCTCTACTATTTCTTTTCAACTTTCCATTTGATTTGAAAACAGGGCAATATTACTCAATTTGTGGCTTCCAGTATCCGGTGTCAGGCCTTGACTCTGCAAAAAGTTATCTGCATCCATAAATTTATTCATACCAGTAATTCCTCAACTACTTAGCTGAAACACAACGTGAAATTTATGGGATTGCTGACTACGTAGTCCTAATACAACATGTTCAGATGATATAAGTACAGTATTCTTTCCTAAATTCAGGGGTAAAACAAATTACCTGGTGGAGAAAATGAGCCTCATTAGGACTATAGGAAATAGCACAGAAAGACCATCTCTCATCTCAGTATGCTATGACTCAGAAATTGCATTTGGAAGAAGATTGTTGAAAAAGCCTATAGGAAACTTGAATGTTTGGGAGTGACTGTGTAACTCCAGACTTTACATCTTTCTGATGTTCTTTCTAGTATTTATATAAAAAAAGCCCTTCTCTTAGAAACCTTTGACTGGAATAATAAATTATGATAGGCACCATAGTAAAGAAGAACATACTTCTGCACACTTCCATTTTAAGAATTTAACCAGCCACTCAGTTTAAATGGATTGATGAGTAGTTACCAAGAGGTAAGTAGGCAAGGTGCAACTTCTAAGAAGTGTTGTAAAATAATATTAAGTAAAATGGACTATCAATGGAATGATATACTGGAGAAAAAGGGAAGAAAAAAGATGAAGTTGACAAGTATTTTGACAACCACAGGGTTCCTTTGCTCCAATGGAGTGGCTGAAGCATAGTCAGACACTTGCTTTATGGTCAGTATAAAGGCCTTATGGTAACTGGTATGACCTCTAGCTCCCAGAAGGAAATCAGGACGTACTTATAACTCTTCTGTATCCCAGTGATGTAACCTGTCCCCAGGTGGATCCTCCACATCCACAGGAAAAGAAGGGGGATCAATCGGCATTAAGTTTCATTCCTATAAACTGTCAGTTTTAAGTCCATGTTGAGGGCAGCAATAGTGACTGTAGGTTTTCAGGCTATGCCAGGAACAAGGATTTAACATAATAAAGAGTACGCAAGGCATTCCACATGATGGAGAGGAACAATTTTGTGTGGATATGCACAATTACATTTCTTTGGCAATTTCTTCGCAGGGTGAATTCAAATCCAGCCCAATATTAGCTTTACAAAAGCACATCTTGGTGAGTGAAGTGCTGTTGGGTGCAAAAAACTACAAAGATCAATTTGTCCCTGATGTTGCAGCTATGGTATGCTACAGGCCTTGTTTATCTGCTCCATCTGCATGGCACCCTATGCAACTCACATGCAAATGAAAGCCAAATTTAAAACTTCAAAACATTGATCTTGCCACTAAATATTCTAATGGAGAAAAAAAAATTGCAATCCAGAAATGTGAAGGATTCATTCACACACATGGGACAAATGAGGGCTTAGCAGGAATTGGTTTACAATCCTTGTGGACTCCTGTAGAGCTAATAAGTCAAGAAATACCACTTGAATAGAATCATATGATAATCACATGATTATATTTTTGATACATTGCATAGTGCTTAAGTATAAAAATAAAAATGCATTTAGAGCTTAGGCTGCCCTTTATTGTATCAAATTAAATCGGATTTAATGCCTAGTTGTGTGTCATGCAGATCAGATCCATTTGTACAAGACTGTACAGTGTGGAGCTGGTTCAAATGAATGAATAGCTTTCTCATTACTTCACCCTATTCTGCTGTCTCTTTTCCTGTCCTTTGTAATGTAATGGAGGACAGCTGTGGCAGTGAAGTGAATATTAACTAACCTCAGCGCCTCAGCAGATTGCGACTTTAATCCCTGCAAATACCACTAAAATAAAAATTTAATTACAGTCAGCATAGCTCTGTTAATGCCTGAAAAATATTTAACAATTAGTGGTTGGCTTAATTAAGCAAACTGCCTTTCACAAAGCAACCTGAAAAGTTTTTCCCCATGTTTTATCCCTCAGACTAATTAGTCTGATGTAAGATTACAGCACTTCATTTACTGTTACTGAGTCTGCTGTGTTACTGATCCAGTTTCTGGGGCTTAACATTCTTTAATGGAAGAGAAATTGGTAAAAGAAAAAAAAAAAAGATTCATTGAGTGCTGCTACCCCTTAAAAATAAAAGTATATGGCTTTCCAGTAAGCCAGGAATTTTCATTAGTTATTTACTTATGTGCAGTTACGTGGCTAAAGATATCACAGTGATGAAATTATTTATATGGGTTCAGTATGTGTTGAATAACATGTAAATTGAGGTTTAACTATGCCTATCACAGGACAGCGCCTCGCACATCCAGACCATAAAAAAGATTATTATATCTAAACTTAGTGAAAAGACTCAGTCCTGCATGGCCTGATTGAGGTATTTGTTTTGAAAATCTCTGATAAAAAGTGAGAACTACAGTGTAAAAGTTGGCTCACAGGTGACTATTAAGTCTTTCTTGTTATTTCAATTACCATGACGTTGCTTTGATCTTGCTTGTTTGTGCTGTTATTGCACAAGATCCGTTGTTCTAGTTTCTGTGGTTTCTTCTAAAGTTGCATTCCTGAATACCTATAATTTTAGGTGGGCTCTATTTCTTTCTGAAAATATGACAAATTCTTGCGGCCATGGTTTGAGTTACAACACTGCAACCCGGTATCCTAAAAAAAAAAAGAAAAATTAATCGTTCATCAGTTGAAAAAGCGAGATACATTACTTCAGTATTTGAAGTATTGATTTGATGGCATATTTCTCCATCTTGTGATGGCTAGTATAGATTCATTCCAGAGTGGTAGCAGATATTTGCCAGGGGATAATTAACTACATACATTCTCAACTTTTCAAGATAAAGTCTTGCAGGTCTTCACCTCTACAGCTAATGAGTACAAAACTAATCCATACACTTATGAAGTACATAAATATGTTTTGTGGAATGAGTATTATCATAGCAAGAAAGAGTGAATTCTCTCAATAAGGACCACTGTCTACACAGAAAAAATAATAAATTAAGTCTTGCATTCTTAAAAATTTACAATTCATACAACCCCAGCAACGCCTGGAAATTAATAGCATTCTGTTGAAATCTTGTGCCAAACCTTTTGAAACTTTTTTCTTATGCATGTAAGTATATCACACTCAGAATTTTTAGAAAATCAAAGAATTCAGGTTTATGTCTGACTAGCTCGCTAGTAAGTAAAGCATATTCAAGAAATGAGATTGCCTTAATTTAAGTATATAAAACTGAAATACAAAACTGATTAAGACTATTTTAAATCAGGATGTTTTATCCCTTTCACATGCCTGTCTCTCACTGGGATTTACAGGAACATGGTCTAGCTGTTTGCTTTCTACAAAGCTTGGATATTATACAGTATAGTTGAATTATTGGTTTTGTTTCAATCAAATACCTGTATTTTGCATCATGCATACAGGATTTTTTTTCCAGTTTGAAGCAGTTGATTAAGTAAAAGCTCTTTTTTGTGCTAAAGACAAAAGAAATAAGAATTAAATCAATGAGAAATGGAATGTCTGAAAGAAAATGATGCATAGTTTCATACAATTCAACATAATTGGCAACCTTTGCTTCTGGGCTCATGGTTGACTGAAGATGGAGATTAAATTACCATTCATAATACTGGAGAGGTGGTCCATTCAAGTCAGATCTTTAATACTGAATGTTGACTGAAAAATATAGAGAAGCAGCTGGCAACTGTATAAATCCTTTTTTGGTGGAGTAATTTAACTTATTATGAAAGAGAAAAAAAAACTACATTGCAAAGCTGAAAGAGATGTAAAATTTCTTTCAACTATCATTAAAAATGTGGTTTGAAATGTTTTGTGTGACATTTAGATGGACTTCAAATGCTTCTGCCTACATAATTTTAAAGAAACTATCTCGCTGTGAATCCACACCTGCATTACTGTTAAGCAAATGCTTGTTCACCATCAATTTCTATTCTTCCAGTATGTTTGCTTACTGAAGAATGCATAAGAATTCTCCTTAATGATACAAATAATCCACTTATAATGGTCTATTATACATCTTGTTTCCAAAAGCAAGAGTGTTTAGGGTTTTGGGGTTTTGGTTCTGGTTTTTTGTTGTAGGTTGTGGGGTGCGTTTTTTTTTTGGTTTTTGATGGTGGGGGGGTTTTGTCAAATGTGGAAAAATTTCATAATGGTGTAATATATGTAAATTGTCTTTGAATTTTGCTGCACATGAGCAACATATATTAAAAAACAATGAAAACTTGATCAGATTTTATTCAGCACAGATCCACAGTCACAAAATTTGCAACAAGATCTGCCTTCCACTCTTTTCACTAAAACATCATAGTACAAGCCCCAGGCTTTACCTTCTACTAGAAAACACACTTGTAAACCTCAGGATTACTGCTTAGAAGGAATTTATGAACTAGAATTTTTTTTTCCTAGCTTTTCCTTCTCATGAGTTGTAATTATTACAAAGCTGCAGAAATTTTGAACCTGAGAACAAAAACAAAACTTGGTTGTATCTGTGAGTACGCGGACTTACATGTGTAACTGCTTAAAGGTGAAATTCAGACTTCTGTAACATTCATGATACCCTTGCTGAATTTGAAGGGAAACATATGTGTACGTCTGAAGAAAAATGGTCACCTCTTCCTTATGGTCTCTGGCATATTTATATAAAATCTATGGCCAGAAGTACAACTTGCATAAGCTAATATAACTAATAACTCATTATACTAAAAGAATAAGGCAGGGAATCTCTGCAACATTAATGTGCCAGAGTGCTGACATACAGTTGACCATAAATTGTTCTTTCCTGATGTCTGTGGAAAAAGGGAGTATCAAGCAGTTGTTGAAAAGTTGGAGGGCTTCATTAGGATTATACAAGAATACCGTGGTATCCATTTGGGTGGAGCTTTATAAGGCTCATGGAGATCCAGTTGCTTTGATATCCAGGATGTGTCTGATCCCGAGGACAATTTTCAGACCTGAGTGCTCCATATTCTGCTGCAATTGATATATATACATTCACACATTGTACAACTGCTACTCCATTTTAACCCTCAACCCTGTTTGCAATACCATTTCCTAAGTGAGAAAAGGAGAGCCATATAACTCTTTAGATCTAAGTTTAAATAAAGCCAAGCCAGCCAAATTCCCTCTGTAGTATCTCTCTTCTCCTATCTTGCACTTCTTCCCCAGATGAATGAATTCCCTAGCTGTGGATAAACATGTTGGTTGCAGTCTAGTAAAAATGTGCCAGAATATAACAGGAGTTTTCTGCTTATTTTTCAATTAATAGTCAGGTCTAATTCTCACATTCATTTTCTAACAGGTATGATTTCTTTCCCAACTTTACTGTAAACAAAAAAACACCCTAGATCTTAAACAGGCCGAAATAGTATACCACATGCTGACAAAAATTAGCTAATCTGTATCTGAGGTGAAATTTATTACAACTAACACATAAATCACTCAATTTTGTTCTCCTTTTACATGTTTATTTTATTCTTATTTGTCTGGCATTTGCCAGTTGGCCAGGCGAGTCTTTGGCTCATACATATGCATGCTAACACAAGTGCTTTAAAAAAAATCCTGGATCTTTGTAAGCTGATAAATATATCTGAATATTACTAATGAATAATATTCTAAAATCTCAAAAAATTCAGCTGCAAAGATCAATGATAGATGTAATTTTACATGCATGCTTAACAGAAAGAATGAGACCAAAGGAAGCCAAAAAATATCACAAAACTAAAAAAAAATAATGTTGGCAGCATTCAACTGACTTACAGAAAGATAGGCCAAAATAACAAGTACTTACACATTCACTTTGTATCTTAGAGTTGAATCTGTCCAATCATGAACTATACAGATGTAAGAGGAGGTTTTGATGACTTTTGCAAAACATTAAGTAGTAATTATGAAAGTTTCCAAACCTACTCAGCAAATTAATAGGTCTAGGAAATTCATATTTGATTTGGAATATATTTACTTGTTGTGATCACTCCTTGTGAACATACTAGGTTTTTGCAAAAGGTACAAATCAGTTTAATGTATAGCAGAATTAATTTAATGCCGCAACAGTAGTGTTATAAATCAGAAGCATTAGAGTGGGCCACACTGAAAACTGCACCTTTTCCCATCATAATTTGTATTTGCAAGCAGAGTCAAAATCACATTTTTTCTCAAGTCTGTCATGTTTGAAAAAGTAATTGTTCACGAATGTTTTCCTTGTTTCCTAGTGACATTGTTTTACTAGTTGGTCTTGCATGGCAATCTTTTGTTAGTGGGTTGGGGCTACAGGGGTATCTTCTCTGAGAAGCTGCAGGAAGCTTCCCCTGTCTCTAAGAGAGCTGATGCCAGCTGGCTCCAAAATGGATCCATTGCTGGCCAAGGCTGAGCTGATGGTGGTAGCATCTCTGGTATAACAGAGCTAAGAAGGGAACTGCAGCCAGAGAGAGGAGAGAGGATATATGAGAGGAACAACTCTGCAGACACCAAGGTCAGTGCAGAAGGTGGGGGAAGAGAAGCTCCAGGTGCCAGAACAGGGATTCCCCTGCAGGCCCTGGAGAAGACCATAGTGAAGCAGGCTGTCACCGCACAGCACATGAATGATGATGCTCAAGAAGATATCCACTTGCAAGCCCTGGAGCAAGTGGATGCCCAAAGGAAGCTGTGACCATCTAGGAAGAACATGTTGAAACAGGTTCCTAGCAGGACTGGAGGCTCCATGAAAGGGACCCATGCTGGAACAGTTGGTTAAGAACTGTAGCCTGGGGGAGGGACTCATGTTGAAGATGTTGGTGGAGGAGTTGTCTCCTATGGGAGGGACTACATACTGGAAGGGGGAAAGTATGGGTAAGAGTATGAAGAGTCCTCCCCTATGAGGAGGAAGGAGCGGCAGAGACAACATGTGATGAATGGGCGTCAACCCCTATTCTCCATCCCCCTGTGACACTCAGTGGGGAGGAGGTAAGGAAATCAGGAGTGAAGTTGAACCTGGGAATGGAGGGGGTGTAGGGAAACTGCTTATAAGATTTGGTTTTATTTATCATTACTTGACTCTGATTTGCCTGGCAATAAATTAAATTAATTTTCCTAAATTGAGTCTGTTTTGACCATGACAGTAATTGGTGAATGGTCCCTCCCTGTCCTTGTGTTGATCCAGAAGGGGTTTTTCCATCTAATTTTTCGCTTCCCCATCCAGCTGAGGAGAGCAGGTAGAGAGCAGCTTGGTGGACATCTGCCATCCAGCCAAGGTCCACCTACCACAGTAGTGAAAACTAAAGTACTTCTGATGTGCTGCATAACTGATTCATTATTCATTTCCTTCTGTCATTCAGGAGAGCTTGGTATAATAAATGCCATATCCATAAAATATTTACATTAGCTGACATCATACTACTGGACTTTTAGATTAAAATTCCCTTTACACATTTTTAAGTTGTTTATTAAGAAAAATAATAAGTAGACATTTTATTATACATAAATTGTATTTATTTGTGGCACTTAAAAATATGGCCTATGTATTAGGCTATGGAACAAATAATACTATGATTCTTGTGGAAAAAATCTTTTGAAGTTTATTACCTGATAGCATCTGAAAACACAGGGAAACTCTAAGTGGTAAAACATGTTATTACACTGGTGTTTAGAATGTGTCATGTTCCATTATCATCAAAACTTTGAGGGGTCATAATGTGGTGTCTGTGACATGGTCTGGGGATCAAAATGTAAATTTTTAACACAACACTTTAGTCTCAGCCAAAATGAACTTGAATCGCTCTAGGAGGGTGAAACCTCTTAGGAGGTTTTCTGCAAGATGGAAGTTAAGGAAGGGAAATTAAAAGAAGTTATAACAGATTTAAAGCTTATTGCAGTTAATTCCGCTTCATCTGATATAAGAAAGTGCTCGAAAACTTACATCACATAAATGATGGTATGAAAAAGAATGGAATGAAGAACTCTGACTAACAAAGCCTACTAAATTTCTTCTTAAAAGAACTTCACATTTCTTCAAAATGATAATTTGGTATATTCCAGTAATTTCCAAGCCTTTTCAATTCTTCTCCAAGCAAAGGTAGAGAAAGGTGAATAAGGTTATTCCAGTATCATTCTCTTACTGTGGGCAAACTGGAATCATATGCAGTCTATCTTCACAAATCAACAAAATGCCCAGTATAATTTCCAATGTAATTTATATTAATTCCAATGTCATTTACATTAATTCTAGTCTGCACTGGTCAGGCCCCACCTGGAGTATTATATCCAGTTCTGGGCTCCCTGGTATAAAACAGACAGGGATCTCCTGGAGAGAGTCCAGCGAAGGGCTACAAAGATGATTTGAGTGCTCCACTCTTTTAAGTGGAGCATTTCCCCTATGAGGAAAGGCTGAGTGAACTGGGGCCTTGAGAAAAGAAGACTGAGAGGGAATCTTATTAATGTTTATAAATATCTTAAGTGTGGGGGACAGAGGGAAATGGCCAGCCTCTTTTCAGTGGTCTGTGGAGACAGGACAAAGGGCAATGGCTGCAAGTAACAGTATAGGAAGTTGTACAACAACATGTGGAAGAACTTTTTCACAGTGAGGGTGACAGAGCACTGGAATAGGCTGCCCAGGGAGGTGGTGGAGTCTCCTTCTCTGGAGATATTCGAGACCTGTCTGGATGCCTACCTGTGCAATATGAGCTAGTGAACCTGCTTTGGCAGGGGAGTTGGACCGGATGATCTCTCGAGGTCCCTTCCAACCCCTACGATTCTGTGATTCTGTGTAATTTCCAGACAACTATTGTGTAAATAAAATATCTGAATTTCTAAAGCTCCTGTCTTTGATATTTTGATAAATTTAGGAGTATTGAAAAGCATTAATTCAAGAGTCTAAGTTTCCTGCTGCCAGGTGGCCATATGTAAGAACAGCTTATTGTATTTGGTAATGCTATTTTTCACAGTTGAAAATCATACTGTGTTAGTTCTTTCAACACTAGAGTGAGAGCACAAACTCCACAAGCAAACCCAAACTGTATCAGTTTTAGACTCAGCTCAGAGGCAGTCATATTGATATATACCATTTTTTATTAGTATGGAAGTGAATCCAAAATATAACATGCTGGAACATAAACAGAGTTTACATAACCTCTGTGTACTCATGATGAAATGTGTAACTACAGTTTGCATTAAAGATGTTATATTTTTTAGTTTTGATTCAGAAATTGAATTTACAGTGTTAAAATGAAGCATTATATCAAGGAGACATATGTTGCTGTGGATTAGACTACTGCATCTTGGATATGATCGGCCTATTCTCACAACTCCCACTAAATGTGCTTCTGTCATGGACCAGTCGTGTGGGAAATGGCTGCCTTGAACATGGGAGACAATTCCTTCTGCTCCCAATCCATAAGGACTAACGAAGGAACAGAGGAGCAGGAAAGAACAGGATGGAAAAACGTGTCCTTTGTATTTGCACTTCACAACTCTTGGACTTGGAAAACTGGGCATAAATAATGTAAAGGAGCAGAAGACACCTTAATAAATTTAGGTCTCAGAAGCTTCAGTCTCTGGACAGCACAGTCTTGTGTCTTTTTTCTCTGCAGATTTCCCAGACCTAAACCTTTCTGGGCTCAGATTTTGGATGCATTATGTGAATTACATCAATGAATGAAACATTACATAAAACAAAGACACTGACACTGACAAAAGATAACAAAATCTGTGTGATCCTAAGACACAGATACAGACATCTGCCAACAAGGTCAAAGAAGAAAAAGGAATACCTTTATGTCAATACTGAGGGTATCATCCAGGAAGATGGACATCTGGACTCTGCAAAGGTCAATTTGTGCACATCACTAGGATGCATACATGACTGTGAAGTGATTTGAATGCTGTGCAGTTGTTTTCCACATTAAAAATTCCTCAACAGCAAAGGTAACAAATATACCAGTTACCATGAACACTATGAAGTAATTAAAGTCATGAGGAATTTGGATTTATATCACAAAGAATGCATATCCTAATTAAACTCAGTACACATTTCATGTGAGAAAAATTGTATTTCCTTGTATGCTATTCTAACTGCCTTTTGTCAAGCTGTTTTGTCAGGTTTTGCATTGCCTGCACAGCAATAAGGTGCAAGTAACTGCTGGGTATGGAAATACAGTGCTAGAAGTTTGGTTCATGAAACGGTTTCAGCCAGAATCACAGAAGCAGGTGCAAAATACTACTTTCATGTCCAAAGAAGGAGCAAAGGCTGAATGGGTCTAAATTTAGGGAGTGTTTTGTTATGAGTGCAGTTCATTCTAGTGTGGCTAGGCAAATGCTCCTTTGACTCAACTCCTGTTTCTGGGTTTAGGAAAGAGGCACAAATGGGCTGGGAGGTGCTTCAGCACTTGAAGGGGTTCTCCGTGAGCAAGGGAATGTGAATGGCAACTGGGCAGAGCTGAGGGTCATTAAACATCCGTTGTGTAGGATGGTGGTGTCTGGAGAGGAAGACCATCACACAAAGGCTTCTCATTCCCTGCTCCCCCTTTTGTTGATTTCTTTATATTGCTGCCAGGAATATGGTAGCCAGCATACGTCATCCATATATTTCACCTACACGTGTCTGAAATCACTGTACAGAACAGAATATTCTGAATATTCTAGGGAAAGCCCCTAGCCATCAGGCTGATAGTTCTCCTCTAAGCGTATTCTGTTGAAGTTTCCCTTTTAATTTCCTCCTCTCTCATCATTCCTATATTAATGGCCATCACCTCCATCTTTTGTGAAGATTTACTGTAGGGCACTGTAGGAAACACTTTGCTTAAATTAAGATAGATTAGGTCTACTGCAGTGACCTTGTCAAAGAAATCGGTTATTTTCAGTTATTTTATATAAATATAAAATATATATATATATATGTATTGCCTGATATATACATATATATATAAATTAGTCTCACACAATCTACCTTTCATAAAACTACATTGTATTTTATTATTTTTATTTGCCTCCATGTCCTTAATCATGCTTTTCTAACAAAACCTCTTTATGACTATGCAGTACTGAGTACGAACTTCTGCACTAGAAAGATTGCTCACTGTTCCTTTCTGCGTAACACCTTCATCTTGTTAAATTATAGGTTACTGCTTCTAGCTTTCACAAGTAAATTTCTTGGTATGATAAAACTGCATTTTTTCAATTCTTACCAATACTTTTAATTTTTACTATTACTTCCAATATTTTACAGCAATTCCTCCCCCATCCTTCTCCAGTGCTTTTTTCATGAAGCAGTGTAAGTTAGGGAATGACATTAGTTATTAAAAACCTGATTCTGATTTTCTTTGTCCCGATTTCCATTGGGAAATCCATCATTCACCATTTGGAAGTGCCCATTGTTTAGTAAGAAGTATCTAGTACTATAGGAGATTCTCTTATCCAAAGTGAACACCAGAAATAGGACAGGATCTAGAAAAATTTATCTGCCATATTTTCACAATAATAAAACCCCAGTTTTTCTAAGATTGAGCTTCAAGTGAGGCTCACATGCCTAAAACGAGCAATAGTTAATAGTACTGATTATCCATTTAGCAGGTCCAAAATTTCTGTCTAGAACAACCTTTTTCAGACATCTGTGACATGCTTCTTTTTGACCCGCTGCTACTTATCTCATAAATATAATGTGAAAACATGGGCCAATTTTACTAAAAGGTTATGAGACTCAGTGCAGAGTTGCAACATAACATAATTATTAGAAGTTTTATGTGCCAGACTGATTCCCAATGGTGAATCAGTAAAGTCAGTAGTTAATATGAAAAGAGCACTTAGATGTATTCCTGACTAGTACCTTATAATGCCTTATCTATAATAAAGTTAAAAATCTCTCGACTTTTATTCTAACAGAAAGCATAGATACAGATAAAATATGACTGTATAGATCTTTCAAATGAAGTATCTACTGTGAATAAAAATGTTTTAAATGTGTGCTTACGTATCTTTATTCTCTACATTATTTCTAATCTACCTCTGTAACAAGAAATTCTTGCACTTAAAAAGAGTTATAATCCACGTGTAAGATGCAATATGCAGCAAATAAAGATAACATATTTGTTTGTTCTTTCCAACCAGCCAAAAAATACAGTGTTTTAGAAATATAAATATCTGGAAATCTATGTGAAACCAACTTTTATGGAGGATTGCCCCTCCAAAACTTGTAACAAACATATAAATGAATTATATAAAGCACTTTTTATCCATCAATCTGAAAATTAGATGATGGTATTTAGGAGATCCTAAAGAATCACATATATGATGTTAGTCAATCTTAAAGCAGTGAGACATATTCCTAAAACTTCCCTGTCTACAGTGTTAGTTCCACTTGCCTGAAAACTCTGCAAGAACAAATCTATTCCAGGTAAAATCTTCAGCCCTCTTCCTACCTTACAGTAAGCTTTCTTGTATGACTGAAGAGGAATGACTCCCTCATTGATGAAGTGTGCTAAGGAAAGGTTACACATGTTCACTTCCCTCACAACTGGAATGAGAGTGCAGACCCCTACTGTGGCTGGTCTTCAACACATAGACCCAAAAACGTTTAGATCCTGTATTTCTCTGAGAGTGCCAAAATTAAGTTGGCTTTGTTTACTCTAGTTGTGAACCAGGAATTCTTCCAAAACCTGAATAAGCTGTCATGGTTTTGCCCCTGTTGACAACTAAGCATCATGCAGCCACTCGCTCACTCCTCTCACCTCAAGGGGATTGGGAGGAGAATGGACAAAACTTGTGGGATAAGATAAAGACAGTTTAATAAGAGGATAGCAAAGGAAGAGAATAACAATAATAAAAAAAATAATAGCAATGACTACAACAACCTTAATAACAATAAATAATCATACACATGATGCACAAATACCATTGCTCTCCACATGTGAAAAGAAAATAAACCAACCCAATGCCCAATCTACTTCTGAGCAGCAATTCTGCCTTCCAGATTGCTTCCCCAATTATATCCGGAGCTTGATATTATGTGGTTGGGAACATCCCTTTGGCCAACCTCATCCAGCTGTCCTGGCAGTGCTCTCCCAGTTTCTTCTGCACTTGGCAGGGAATGGGAAGCTGAAACATCCTTGACTTGGTGTAGGCACTACAGCTACTTAGCAACAACCATCAGTATGTTATCATACTATTCTCATACTAAATCCAAAACATGACACTCTAGCAGCTACAAGAAAGAAAATTAACTCTATATCTGCAGAAGCCAGGACATACGCCCATAATTGGCTTGCTCATATAAAAGAAAGAATTATTACGGCTCCCTGTCACTCATGAAGTACAAAGTGGAGGATCCAGATAGGAGAATTTTGATTGAATGACAGACTCACCTTCATTTTTTAAAGAAGAAATTACATTAGAAAACCTACAAGGAAAGAAGAAGAAAACATCCAGGCAGCAGTTTCCTGGTCTGACAGCAGAGAAGAAGTTAAAACACATAGAACACATTTCAGATTGAAAGACTGTGAGCTGAATAATTCAGTCATGTTAAATCTCTGCTGTGCAAAATGTGGAAAAAACAGAGTAAAAAAAGATTATAGAAATGGTATACACATTTAAAAAATGGAATTGGACAGGATTGCAGGGACGTGTAAATGGAATCACCCATCTAACATACATGCACAGTGACTGTGGTTGAGACTGGGGTAAGTGACCTGCATAGATAACTGGTTCCAGTGGGCACTAGTGGTTCCTGCTCCCCAGAAATTACATTTAGAACTGATTAGAAATATCAAGAAAATACTAATAGCTGCAGTCAAAGCTCAGGCAGGTTTCTGATTGTTCCCTGTAGAGCTGTAGAGAACATGGAGTTCCCAATACCCAAGACTCTGGGGCAGACCCAGTATTACTGGTTTTATGTCAGAGTAGAGAGGTAAATGTCCCACTTCAAAGGAGGAACCACCAGGTTGTGGGCTTACTTGAACCAAGACTTTGGGCACATATCTACTGTGGGTATTGTGAGGCCATGCATAACAGAGCTGCAAGGCTTTCCAGAACTGCACTGTCTATACCTGCTTACACCCTGGTGGGTCTAATCTGGACAGAGACAGTTTGATCAGCAGTCAATGTAGTCTTCCAAAGCTTTGGACTCTTTGAACACTTGAAGTGTTGAAAACATGTCTGCTATGAACTTGCTAGTTTTGCTTTTAAATTGTCTTGCCTTCCATCAGCTGGTCCATAGCCAAGAAAATAGCAAACAATTACTACAGCCTATAGAAGTCTTTGGCTAACATCAGTTATTGCAGATCAGTGCTCTGCCTGTTGCTTACCTTTTTATACTCCCAGGCAAAAAGATGAATTGAGGTGCATTGCTGTGGGAGTGTCATGGTACTACTGAAGAAGTTTATGACTAACTTAGTGTTGTGCAGGTCTTTAAAGAAGAGCCATTTCTAGAATGCTCCAATAACTTTAGTGGGTTGGGGCTCACATCAATGCACTGTAAGAAGCATAAAGCATAACTTAGCAGAAAGCATCCAGGAGTAAGAAGTATTTCCTTCAGTCCATTCTAAGTCAAAGTTTTGATTTATTATGTATTTCTTTATACATTTAGCAAATGGAGAAATCTGTTGCAATGAAGGCTCTAAATGCAAATATATCACTTTGTTGTAGACATAGCTTCTAAAATCTTTCCCAGGAGATAACTATAGAATTTACTGATCAAAGCAGGAAAAAAAAAAAAAAAGAGAAAAAAAAGAAGCTTTTCCATAAGGTCTGACTACAGAGGAGCACAGCAACAGCTGTAAAAACTTTTTATCATGGCTTTCCCTTCAACAATGTCACACTTCAGGAAAGTAGAGAGGAACAAAAACAAACCTTACAAAGGCTAAGAAGTGTTAATCTCACATAGCATTAAAAGTGTCATGAACAGCATGGAGCAAGCAGTGTTTGCTCAGAGCAATTAGTAAGATCAGGGCTGGTGAAATCTCAGAAACACATTAGCTTGTAAAGTTTAAAGGACTAGAAATAATGGCTAGCACTGATGTTGTAGGTCTTGCTGCTGTGGAATAAGTGGAAAAAGGAACGGAAAACTGAGTTGTCAAAAAGTTCAGAATATTTAACTAGTTGTCAAAAATGCACAGCACTTGGAATTCTTGCTTATTGGGGATTTACCCATTCATTGACTATGGAGGCTAAGGGAACACAGTTGATAAATTTTCTAAATTAATGAAAATTTGATAAATAGACATAGTTTTACCATCTAATGAAACACAGAAAACGTGCTATGACCAAAGCAGACAACATAGAAACCATGGATTAATTACTTATATCTTCACTTCGGATGCTTGACCTCCTCTTTCTGGTTGTCTACTCTTCTCTAAACATGTTTTCTGCATTGGTAAGGATTTTAGGCATGCACAAAGGATGTATTAGGTTCCCTAGATGGGCATGGCTTCTAGACTTTCCTCATTTCAGAGGAAACAAGAAAAGATTGCCTGGTGGTTCAAGGAATTTAATGATTTAAATACTTGAGAAATATTTTCCCTGAAAGGAAAAGAGGGCTTTTTTCTGTTTTTTGGGGGGATATATTTGTTAAAGATCCTTACATTTAACAATAGAGAAAGAAGACCAACATATTCAGGAAGCACTGTCCACTGTAGATACAGAAAAACTATTAGTGATGGACAGTTCTAGTCATGTCTGTTAACCATTAGAATATATATCAGATTAAAAAGGAAAATGTTTTGATCAGCAATTATAATCTTACTGTCAAAAGACTGCTAGAATAATTGTATTTTCTTTAGAAAACTTTTATGAATCCTACTAACACTCCAATCATGCAGTTCTGCCAGTGCTAACCCATCTGTAGCATGTCTGATAAAGAAAATTTATCTTCTGTCTCTAGCTGGACCCTGAGGTCCATCTCCTTTGTTTATCACCCAAATTCTGAGAGGAACATTTAGAGTTTTCTTTCCAATATTTCCCAAACATAAGTCTCTCAATGTAATTTTCTTTATTCCTAGCTAAAACTGCCCTCTGTTAAGTCAAAGATGACTGACAGGAATAAAGGTAGAAAACAAGCAATGTGAGAAGTTAGAAGTCCTCTTCCTTACCCTACCTCCCCAAAAAATCTTGCTAACTCAAAGTTAGTAATGGAATAGGATTGGAGTTAAACAAAGTTATCCCCTCTCCCATGACCTCTGTAAAATGTTCATAGCTATCGGCCTGTCAGACTTTCTTTTCCTCACAGGCTCTAGGATTTATGTTTGCCAAGGTAAGCCATTTTAATTAAGCAGAAAAACTTGAGTTTTCCCAATTTTCCCAAGGGGAAACAAAACCAAAGCTCTGCTGCAGTTTTAAATTTATTATTACAATGTTCCTGTCAATGGCTTTAAAATAGTGAGATTAATACTGTTAAAATTATTCCAAGCATTCACAGACAATTTGTAATGAAAATTTCCCTTGATTGCTTGTAAGTGATTTGTTTTGTGCTTTCTGCAGACATTTTAGACATTTTAGTACAACAGAACAAATGTCCTGCAGTTGCGCGTGCTGAAACAGAGTAGCTTAAGCAGCTATTGTTGAATATTTATGAGGGGAATTTTCAGATGAGCAGTGGTAAGTTTTACACAAAACATGCTTCTAAGAATTTAATGTAGTCAAGGAACATAACAGTTTTAAGTGCTGAAATAATCAATGCAAACACGAATACTCTCATGTTAAGAGTTAGTGAGCAACCGATATCCCAAACCAAGATTTTTGCTGAATGTCTGATCATTTCAAATACCGCGTGGAATTACTTAAAATTCTGAAAGCAAATTCAGTGGTACCACATGGAAAACTCTCTCTCTGGGGAGAGATGCTTTATAAAGGGAAATGTCCAAAGACTGTTTGAAAACAACTGTTGGGCCAGAAGAAGATAAACTGGACTGGTTTTACTTAATTTTTCTGTTAACAACAATGGTATAATATTCCAAGCAATATCTACTAACCTGAATCACATGCTTCAAAGACAGTCAGATTAGGAAGCATTTATCATTGCATAGTAGGTTCATTAACAAGCTGGCTTACTCTGACTCCTGATTGTCTGAAGAAAAAAGACAGGAAAGTCAACATCATGTACTTGGAGAATTTCTGTGACAAGCTGTGGGCTTGTGAATTTTAAGCATATGAAGAAACAAAGAAATGTGACTATTTAAACATAGAATGATGAAAAATTACTCAAAAACTGTCTGCAAAACGAAGTAAATTAGAACCTATCATATTTCAAAAACATATTCCTGCAAAGGAAATGCTATTAAACTGCAAAGCAACGGTAAGAACTTACCTGGAAAAAACTTATAAACCTATTTTTCCAGAAAATAAGTTTAGTCAAAATTAATTCAGTCTTATAAAATGGCTCTGAAAAGAATGTTCTCTCGGCGGACAATACAAATAGACAGTTTATCTAACATGAGAGAGTTAAAAAGTGATTGGCTTCTGCAGCCTAAGAAATGAAGGCTGTATTCTGTAAATACATTAAATACAATACACATCAAACGCTGCAGTCCATTAAGAAGAGCATGGCCAGCAGGTTGAGGGGCATTCGACATTCTTCTGCACCTCTACTCTGTCTGGGTGATGCCACATCTGCAGTTCTGTGTCCAGTTCTGGGGTCCCTAATTCATGAAAAATAGGGAACTAATGGAGAGAGTGCAGCAGAGGGCTGTGAGGATTATTAGGGGACATCTTTCATATGAGGAAGAGCTGAGAGAGCTGGGACAGTTTAACCTGGGGAAGAGAAGATGGAGATCGGATCTCATAAATGTTTGTAAGTATCTAGAGAGTGATTGTCAAGAGGTTGAGGCCAGATTCTTTTCAGTGGTGCTGAGGAAGTTCCTTCTCAACATGAGAAAACGCTTCTTCTCTGTGAGGATGACAGAGCATTGGAACAGTCTACTCAGAGGTTGTGGAATCCCCTTCTCTAGAGACATTCAAAACTCTGCTGGATGTGATCCTGTGCAACAATCTCTAGGTGATCCTGCTTTAGCAGGTCGCATTCTGTGATTCTGTGACAGTCAACAGCCAGGAACTCACAGAGTACTGACAAATTCCTTAGTTTTCATCTTTCATGTGCTTTAGTGTTAAACATAAGTCCACATATATATTTTTCCAATTCACTTTGCAAGGTGGATGTTTGCAAAGCAGGTATTTCCAGCAGGATAATAAGATCTACGCATACGTTCATTTTATGAGCTTAATGTTTCATTTTCAATTGCCATATTCATTTTATATCAAAGTAAATATGGGCACCACTGCCTTTCAGAACTACAACAGTCTAGGGTTTCATTATTTCTAATTAGGGAGTTTCTTTACTTTCATGCCTGCCCATAACTTGTATTACTGTTAATGGGAATTCTGTGTGTGCACTGATCTGAGAACAGATCCATCAGATATCATATAGATAGCGTTACAGTTGACTGGCCATCGCTGACCAACTGAGCAAACAGATATCCTCATGCAGTATTTATCAGAAGTTCTAGCTAGACCAGAAAAAATATTTTATGAGTTCTGAAGGTCAGGCTAAGGGGAAATTAATAGTTTAAATTAGGATAAAGGCACCACGAAGGCATTAGTTCAGTTCATCCTAAACTAATGATCACACTTCATCCTCCCAAAACTGTGTCACATGACATTTCACCCACACAAAGTTAACAAAGAAAGTGCTATTCCCTCCCAAGCAAAATGTAGCTGTCTTCCATAGGCTAGTTAACCTGGCTTTATCCATAGCCCAGGAGGAAAACCACAGGGAATGAACTTCCTCATTTGTCTCTTTTTCCAGCAACTGAATGGCCTGAATCACACTCAGTGTGAGACACTTCAGGGGAATCCCTGAGTTGCAAACTAGCGCTCTCTTTTGTAGAACATGTCTGAAAAAATTTCAAGAAGTCTCATTATCCTTTTTTCTAATATAAATTATTAAAAAAATGCAAATAAAATTGCATTTCTGATTAAATAGCTAATGTTTGAAATAACAAATTTTGGTTAGAAGACAGACAATTAATGGAGGAGTTCAGTATCTAAACCAGAAAGAACCCTTTTAAGAAACTGTTGTTATTCTAAAGGTGGTTTACATAGCATTAGCATAATTATTTATAGCTATTTTACTAGAAATCAGTAATTATGATGGAAATAATCTAGATTTCTCTGCAGTAGCCTCACATGATTTCTCATCAATAAACTACTGTATTCCTTTTTCCAGGAAGAGTGGAAGCAGTCCTACAGCAGTCAAATAATGCTTTTTTTCTATTAATGTTACTACTTTGCAGATAGGACACAGCAGCAAACTGAGCAGCAGTTGTGTGAATGCTGTTTAGAAAAACCTAACAACAAATCTCTAGGCTTGTGATCTGACTGCCCTATAAGCCTGCAAGCCCGACTGCACATGTAAGGCTTATAGTGAAATGTGAGCCTATAAAATACGTGGAGGAAAACAAACTTTACTGACCTAGAATGTGGAAAATACAATCTGTCCCACGCACAGCTGCGGAAATTACAAAGAGATCCAATGCTAAACCTCTGATGTGGCCTGGATACTATAGCTGAATTTTCAATCTATCCTTTGTCTCTGGTAAAAGTAGTAAGTAAGCAATTATAAAAGGAACAATAGATTAACAGAGAGGGGGAAAGTTTGCACAGTAATTATTTTTCCTTCCTAAAAAGTATAACTACTTGCATGTATGATATACAAATTAATTCCTTTTTCATTCTAATGTGAGGGGACCTATTGATTTGTGATTCATTTGCTTCTCACACCTTTCCTTTTTGACTATGAGAAAACTAAAGCCATACAGCTTCATTAAATAAGACCGTTGCAACAAAAGCTGAAGTACTCTAAGTCACGTTAATAATCTCAAAATAAACAGAATGGAAACAGTCCAAATGGAAGCTGCACTAACATCAGAGCTTTAAATAAAATAGGGATAACAGCATACTTGCAATACAAATGTATTTAACTTGAAAAAAAAGGCTGTGGATATTCATTTTGCAGCACAGAGTGACCTCTAATTACATGTACTTTTCTTCCCCTCACTGATTTTGAATGCATTAATGTTCACACCGAGAGGAATCTGGTGCATATGTCTACTTGTGTATATATACAAGATATACATATTGTTATGATTTTATCTCTTGAGTGCAATTCAATGGGATTTACTTCCATGTGTATGTGTATTTCTCTCTCTCGTTCTCTTTCTTTCAATCACACAAAGAAATGAAGCCCCAGTGAACTTAGTCACCAGGTGGCTTTTGCTTTACTTCGCAGCAACAGCTACAGAGCTGTTATTTGGCTTGGGTTTTCTCAAACACTGGACTTGTTAACACTCGTCAAATGCAGGAAAAACAAAACAGCATATTTAATTTCTCTCTCAGTATGAAAGGGATGTGCAAAGAACCAGCATGTTTCTAACTAGACAGTAACAGGTACAGTGCAAAACATATTTACAATACTTGAAAAATCTGAAAAAGAGAGCACTCCAGCTGAAATACAATCTTTTTGCTTGGTCTTTTGGTGTGTAATTGTCAGTATGCTAGTGGGAAGAAGCAGTGTTACCCAACCGGGGTCCGTTTACAGAGTCAAACAAATACTGCGTGTTTACAAAAGACGTGGAACTTGTTTTTGGAGAAAAGAATATCCTTCCACTGCCACGAAAGCAAAGTGGTGTGTACAATTAGCAAATCTTTTCTTAGTTGCAAAACTAGTGTCAGTTTTCTAAGGCCATAAACTACGTCAGCATAAGTCACTCTCATTAATTTGATGGATGAAGGTAGGATTTTCAAACAAGAAAATTCTAGTTTTTATTTTAATCAGCTAAATAATGAGATGGGGGTAGAGTTGCTTAACCAGGCCAGGGGAAGAAGAAAGCGGAATCATCTTAAAACACCAATCCTGGATTTAATAGCCTACAACAAAACACTAAGCAGGTCAGCTTCATGGTTCAGCAATTCCTAAAAGCCCTGTCTACTTCTCAACAGCTTATCCACGGCCAGTGTGTAAGATCTCCCAATGAGATCTGACTTACAGCACTAAAGGGTTTTTCTGCAAAAATGAAGGGCAAGAATGGTGCACTGTTTTCTGTACATTCTGTATGTGCATACATGTTTTTAAAAAAACAACCCAAATCCTCAGAAACTAATTCAGCCCTTACGATAAGGATCTCTTGCATTTTTCTTTGACATAAACAGGTCACAACACCTGGAAAACCTTTCATAGAGCTCAGCAGCAATCTGGTTTGTTTTTTCTGGGTCAAAGTCAGAGTTTATCTTGTTAAGCTATCTAATTGAACACAGCCCACGTGATAGAACAGGACTAAGTGCATTAAATGAGGAGGCAGGGGGAAGGGGGTGTGCGTTTACTTCTGTGTGGTGCTGAGAGGGTGCAGCTTCCTGAAAATACCTAAATTACCTTTGAAATAGCTCATTTTGTGGCTGGAGAAAAAAAGATATCCAATTTCTGTAATACATTTTCTATACACACACATACACCGAGCAAAAACTAGTTTACTATGTTGTGATTGCAAGGCGGTATTTCACCTTTAGTATAATGAACATGTCCTGGTCTCTGTTTGCCTGGGGTAAATGAGAAATAATTTTGTTGTTGTCAGATGAAAAGATTTACATTGAGGTAACCGAGACCAAAATCAGACCCCAAATGTCAAACGAGTTAAAACCACAAACAGCATGATTTAAACCACAGTTGCACAAACCAGGCCCTATGCAGATCTCAGTAAAGTGAATTATATATAATAACACTTACAGTTTCCTAGTACTATTAGATTTGCCTTTTTACATAAATGCTTAAGTTATGATAAAAAACAGAGCTGTGTCAGTTCTTTTCAGTCTCAGCACATTTGCTATTAGCATAAGAAATGCTGCTTATGGCAGAGGCAGCCGTGCTTGAAATTTCTGAATTAATGGATTTGATTTCCTCTTGAGACAAACCATCAGCCTTGCAGTAATGGAAATAGATATAGTTGGTAAAACAAATAAAAAGCTGGCATGCAGATAAAATGGGTTTCAGTTTAAAATAGTAACGTTGTAATTGAAGTGAACAATTACAGGGTTGCTCCTAGGCACAAAAGAAATACCACGAAAATGAAGTAATGTTTTTGTTAAGTATAGTCATTTCATGAAAATGTAGAGCTGCAGATGTCATCGTCTGGAAAAGGGAAAACTATAGTTATTCTCCTTAGCTGAGATCCTCTGATAACATTTTGCTAATTTTAATAATAATTGCTAATATTAGATGTAAATTTCACATGGAGGGAGGGGAAAGAGGCAGGGAGAGCAAGAGCTTTTCTACTGGTATTAAGCCGGAAAGGCACAAGCCTTTTGAGGGATTTTGGTTATTGAGGGTCATAAGCCTGCAGTAAGAATTTTTTGGAGGGGGTGTGTGTGTGTGAAACAATTTTCTGTTGGTAGAAGAAAGCTCTCTTGTCTACATTGCTCATCAGGGCTCTTACACTGGAAAGCCCAGGCGGGAAGGCAGGAATACTGGCCGTGCCAGGTAATTACCAGTGGGAAACTACGAGGTGGGGAAACAGGGGACGAACACACTCAGCATCAAATCTCTTTACCAAAGATATTCTTTCTAACTGGGTTGCGCTTCTGACTGGCTTCCAGCTATATACACCACTGGGGAGAAGCAGGGACTTTGAGCATATGAGCGCCTTTCATGTTAACGCGTAAAAGTAAAAGTAATGAAGCACACCGAATGCCACCAGTGTAAGTGTCACCTCAAATCTGGAAGTGCATTCATTAACTCTGCCACAACAAAATGCTCTGCTGTGTCCTATACTTCCTCTTGCTTTGTATGCATGACAGAAAATGTTCTCATTGCAATTCTTTGTAGAGATCTATTAATTAACAGATCACAATTAGTAACTTGACAGTCAGGAAAGCACACAGCTAGTCTTGTAACAGGTAAGCTGCAGGATGCTACCTGGCACAGAAAAGGCTGTCCACTTGTTACATTTCTATTGCCAGGAGTTCGCATTTACACCACTGCGCTGCAGGATGCATGGCATGGCTTATGGCTCCACAGCTATGCAGCCGACACATGGTTATCATGTTGCAGAGCTATAATGGCTTTGTGGTTCCAGGAGCAAGTTTTTAGGTGCTTTCAGTCTCCTGCCATAATAGTGGGGAAAACTGTGGTGAGGCCTATGTCTCTGGTGGGCAGGCACTGACCAGGATCTGGCAGGCAGACTTCTGAAGGTCTGGGTCACTCACCAAGGGCTGCAGCTGTGTCTTCTCA
Organism: Porphyrio hochstetteri; assembly: GCA_020800305.1. NCBI lineage: Eukaryota > Metazoa > Chordata > Aves > Gruiformes > Rallidae > Porphyrio > Porphyrio hochstetteri. Next base: position 24,921,689 of record CM036938.1, read on the forward strand.
TGGAACCTTTGGTAAGGAGACCGTGCCATGGTTTGTTATTGTTCGTTGTTTAATTATATCACCTCCCAGAGTCCTGCGTGGTATTTCACACAGCTCGGAAAAGCTTCTACATATAAATGAATTTTCCACTGTAACTACGGTATCAGGCATGTCTGTGCTGCAAGATATAATAGCAGCCTCTTTACATATGTCACTCTAAAGTGCTCACGCTGGAATTTTACTGCTTTCTTCACACTCTCGCACTTACATAAATACACCCACGCAGTACAGGTGGATTTCTGAATCGTCAAGTGTTTCTCTTCCATTAGGAGACATTTTTTTGAAACAAATTAATGCCAAATGCATCATGGTTTAAACGTGTTTATTACTTTATTTGGTGTTTTAAAAGCTCTTCTGAAATTTTTCAAACAAGATGATGTGCACCCATGGAATTCCATATACACTTTAATCTGTGGAGGAAATAAATGTCTGACATAAAGATTTAAATCTTTATTTTCCTCCCTTGACATGGTGGCTGGTGACACATAAATGTACTTTTTTTTCCTTTTGACAGAGTAATAAAAATCTCATTATCTCTGAATAGGCAGCAATTTCGTTATCTAATCTTTTTACCAAAAGGTTAGTTAATTAATCAGAAACAAATCCTGATTATTATTTCAATAGAATTAGAAAGACAAATCACCAGAGTACGGCTAAATAGGGCAGGCCTGTGGTTTAACCTGCCTCATTTACATCCAAGTACAATGATTATCAGGAGCTCGCAGTGAGCAAACAGCCCCGAGAACATAAGCCAGCAGATGGTTTTCTCTCCTCGCTAGCCTTTCCTCTCCTCTAATGCCTCTGATCCCATTACCTCACTGAATCCGTTACCAGGGTAACTGTTAAATTGCTGTGAAAGGCATGGTAATAAAGTAACCTGTCACACTGGCAATAAAAGCAGCAGAATTTTCCTGTTCACTGAACTTTTCAGCTCATCAATACACACTTTATGGAGAAATTCACCACTACACACAGGTCAGCTGAATGAATTGTTCCATGAGGCTTTTGAAAAGCAAACCAAAGTTAATGTAAACATGGGAAAGGTATAATTAAAGACCAGATTCAGAAATGCACACAGAGCTAACGCTTTACTATTTACTGTAGAAGGTTAGTAGGAGATTAGAGATTATTCAGGTTGCTGCTTTTTTTTTTTTTTAGGCACACTCTATAAATAAGCTTTACGATAGGCAGGAAGGTGACTAATCCAAATGCATTTTGATAGTGTTTAAAACGATAACCTCCGTTACATCAGGGTGCTTACCTTTAGCAGCTGTATTCTGACCTATTTGCTAAAGTGGATTTTGTTATCATGGAATAATCTGATTCCAGAAGGATTGATTTAGAGGTGTTTTCCAGCATTTGTCTATGTTCCATTGTTTTACAGGTTTTTTTAAGTGAGTTTGATATCTCTAACTTTTTTTTTCAATATGTGGTTGTTTCCATTAATAAAACCTTATTGAATGCAATTCTAAAGAAAAAAAAATATACAGCCATTGTGCCAGTCCCATCTGAAACCTTTTTCCCCATTTTTCTAATGTAACATATCCTGCTGCAATTTTGGTCAAAAAAAAAGAAGGGCAAGGCTTATTTCTTTTTTTTTTCCCTTTTTCTTTTTCCTACAAATACATAAGAGGTTTTTCCATAGTGTACATGCACTGTTTGCCACTAATCAGAGCTGAGTTTGAAAATGTCATGTGGAAAAAGCCTCCTGACTTCAATTAGGCTCACAAGAAAATGTAAGAACATGAATGAAAAAGAGAGTGCATATCTAATCCTTGTTATTAGCCATTTGCAGACTCTACACTTTCAGCTCCATTTGGTAATGCCATTAATTATACAGCAGTAACCTTGGAATATATTGGAGTTTGCTTGTTGAGATAACTTCTCTCTCAGTCTCCTTTTTTAAAACTTGCAGACATTTACAGCTTGTTATGAAAAATTGAAAGCATTTCTTTGACCGACAGCAAGCATGAACTTACAGTGCCTATTCCAGCTGCAGGTCATAAAAGAGAAGTCTTTAAGTAGGAGCCATGTTATATAGCCCTGAGAGTATGGATTTAAAGTAAAGCTTGTTGCAGCTAAACCTTTGTGCACCCTGCCTTCAACTATTAGATAACCATGTTTCCCAGACTGCTGTGGTAGGGGGGGATGGATGAAACCGAATTTGCTGCTTTCCTAAAAGTTGTCAGAACTCAAGGAGCTGTTTGGTGGAAAAAGGAGTGAAAGAATATGTCCTCTTAGATATTTCCATTGCATTCACTAATTTTTTTTACAATGTCAGATTTCAGTTCCTTGCACAGGCTGGAAATCTTCAGAACCAGTTTCTAAAAAGAACAAATCAACTACACACAAAGCTGTAAACTCACATTTTTTCAGCAGAGGTACATTTATTAACCTTCATAAAATAAAACTATTTATGCTGATCTCTAACCTAGAATTAAACTGGATCATTTCTGAGATTCAGGAAACTAAATCTCTTTTATAGCTGGTGCATCTGGCATGTCCAGATAAAAGCAGAAATATGTCTTCAAGTATGCCAGAATTCTTGCTCTTTCCAGGTGACTAGTAGAGGAAGCAATGTTCCCATGAGATCTGAAGAACACTTTGCACATGTAAGAAGTCCCAGTAAGATACTCTGGGCAGAGTCTTGACTCCATACTCTTTTGTGTTTAAATAAAGTGAATGTCAGGAAGGATGATACACACTTGCTTTCAATGAAAGAATCCAGTTTTTTATAGCTGCCATTGTTTTAATCTAAAATTTACTTTAAACTGTGTGCATACTGCATTGTTCACGATTACACTTTGGCAGAATGCAAACATAAATGAGATGTCGACATGGATAAATTCCTTCCTTTGAAAACGTGCATGAATATTCATGAGCAACATTTGTTAGCTCATTTTCCCAGCTCTGGTTCGACTGCACAGAGCAGGGTTTCTGTTTTCCACATGAGCCTGTATGGGAAAGCCTTTCTGTTGTACAGATCCTGGTGGTGCAAAGACACACAGTCTTTGGTGTCTCTCTGCTCCAATTTGATTTCACCATCCCTGTAGCTGCAATTGCGTATGCAAAAACCATCAAGAGTTCACGCTGGGCTGAAATACAGCTGGCTTCATTTATATTGGCGCACCTTGGGTTTGCCTCACTGAAAACTGTAAGGTTGTGGCATCAGAAAGAAAAAAACGGTGTCAGAGGAGGAGAATTAGAGCCACTGTCTTTGAAAGAGAAAGAAAGGAGGGTAATTGTGTCCCTCTTTACAGCAGATGCTGTGTCCTTATTATTGTCCTCTTCAATAGCACATTGTGACTAGACTGGCTATGCAGCGTGTAGCCCTTTTCTCCTTGGATTAAATTCATCCCTGTGCAGTGGAGCATCACGCAGTCTCAGCATCTTGTAAAACCCACATGCAGCTCTGCTTTCAGTCCTTGCGTGCTGCACAAGCCTCTCATGGACATTGCACAGGTGTGGGTTGCGCCTTTCAGCTTTAACTCAAAAAGACAAGTGGCTGTGAAAACACCACGGGCTTAGATCCACCAGGCACTACCGGGAATTTTCCAACCTCACTGACTAACAGTAGTTTCTGCATGCCATAGTTAACCATCAAATCAGAACAGTTTGCTCTGCAAAAGCAGCCAAATTTCCAGCTTCTGGCAAAGTTTGGACACTTCATGTTCTTCCTTTCATCCTCCTCCAAGCTCGGTGACAAATTAGGACTTCAGATCCATCAGAACCAAAATTCCCACCCCTCCTCCTCCAATTTTGATGTCTATTTTGGCTCTTCCTCCTGTTGGAAGAGGAATATATTCCTTAGTCATTTTCTATCCCTGAATGTTTCTCACTGTCTGTCATAGCTGCCAGTAACGAAGTTCAGGAGAGAATAAGGAGCAGAGAAGCAAATTTAAAACATATTGAATTACTCTTTCACTGCATACTGTACAGTGGGCCAAACCACGTTAAGAACCAGATCCAGGGAGGAAAAAAATCCCTACACTGCCACTGATTTCAACAGAGTTCTATTGATTTGTATCAGTCAAGTAAGCAAACTGCAGCTATTTATCTTGATGGAGTGAAAGAATTGGGAAGGACATCTGTCTCTCACGGTTACTGTATGGCTTATTTGATCTTACCTGTATGTATGATTGATCCTGCTAGCTCATATTTTATGCATCTCTTATCCTGACAGTGAATTAGCGAGTGTAAAAGTGCATCCACTTTTGTTTTCTTTCTTAACATTTTACACCATGCTCCATGTATTGTCCTTTTTTCACCAACAAATTAAAAATTTACAGCTCTCATATCCAGCACAGGCAATTATGTATGAACATCAATCCAATCACTTACCCTGAAATAAAGGTTTATGTTGCAAGCAGTATTTTGTAGTCCTTCACGTTGCCAGAGACTGAGGTGAGGACGGGAGGGGGGTACAAAAAAACCCCATTCCAGCTCTGAATTTTTGATGTTGCTGCTGTTTTGGGCTGTGACTTCATGCTCCCTGAAGAAACAAGATGCATCAAGCAGTGCCTAAAACACATCCTCTTCAAACATTGGGAATGATTATTTCAGCAAGTTTTAACTTTCAGCAGCAACATATGTAGCGGCAGCTGTGCAGTAGCGCTTTGAGACCACGGGTACTTTGGAACCCAGTAAGAAAACTGTGACTCGCATGTAAAGAGCAGGAAAAAAGAATTTTTCCTCATTCAGAATTATGCTGAGACTTCAGAAGCTTAAAGGACTAACAAAGCAGTTTACTTCACCCTCTTAGATCTGTCCTCCAAAAATTTCAATACTTTTTTTAAAAATATATGTGAAAAAATATGACCAGTAAAAATCTTCCACAGCTTTAACTGACTGGTTTACATCAAAGTTTCACACCAAAAGACCGTAAGTGCCTTTGATCCCAGGCTAACCTTTTTTACTCTCCAGCTCTTCCATTCATAATTATCTGTATTATTTTGCTTTCTGTATGTTATCAATAGAAAATTCATGGTCACAGCCTGAAGATCAAAGATGAAGTTTAATCTTCAGATTGTGCTGCTCATGCTCATAAATCACTCAAGCACCACTCCTGCTCTCCATGACAGCAGCAGAATCCTTGATTCAATTATAGGTTACAGTCAATGGGGATCACACTTTAATCTGTGTACAAACAAAAGGATAAAACAGAAACATGTACCCATTCGAAGGATGATACTTTATTACAGTGCGACATCAGGCAGCACTGCAATAATAGAAGCAGGTTTCAGAAAATGGATGAGATTAAATTGTCTGCTAGGTTATGCCTGCCTGTTATGTACAGACTGGCACACACGGCTCTGCTTCTCTGTCATTTATCTGGCTCACAAAGACCCTGATCCACTACACATTACGTGATTGCACAAATTTCAGAGAGCTCGAAGGATTCCCAGAATTATGCGGGATTAGACCATTATTCTAAACATGATAGGATTTTTTCAAATACTACTCGGATATGTGATATTATTCAAGGGAGTAATTCCATTGAAATCAACATTTTTGTTCAAGTGCTAGCACATTCACGTATCGGGATGTCTGGAATCAGTTCCCATGTTTGCCAGTACTTTTTTAACACTCCTTAAGTGCTTGCTCCAAGGTCAGTTTAAAAAGGTAACCTAGCGGAGAACTGCCCAGCCCATGGCAATGACAGCTTTCCACCACACTCGAGCAGGACTCCTTCAGGAATCATGTTGGCATTCGCCAAGCTCCATTATTATTATTATCCCAGTTTCAGAAAACATTTAAACACATGCTTAATTTCAAGACACATGTTTCAAACATCATGGGATTTTGGCATTTGCTTAAGTACTTTCACAGATTGATTACATGAACAGTGAGGGAAGGACAGCAGCAGAGAGAAAGACTGTTTCTGGGAGTAACAACAGCTCTTCCCTGGGTAAATTCTGCATCTTTAGCCACCTATCTCTCTCCCTTCTCCTTCCTGCTTTCCACCCATCCATGTGTGGTGATCCAAATGCAGTGACAACATTTGGATGATGGCAGGCACGGGGCAGAAGCAGGCAGGGGTGTCTTTGTGCCTCCTCCCCTTCCCACTTGCTTTAGCCAGCTTCTGGTCCTGCCCTTTCCGCTACCAAATGCAGCATCTTGGCCTGATGCACATGGATTTTCCTGACAAAAGACCTTGTTTTGTTTCAGTGCACAAGAGAAAAGCATATTTTCATTCTTGAACCTTTTTCTTTCTTCTTTTTTTTTTTTTTTTCTAATATGTAGGTTCATTGTACCAAGTGAGGCAAAATAACTTGACATAACTGTGTGACATAATGAAAATTATAACCAGCTCTTTTGGGAAGGAGGGCAAAGTGTCTTGGCACTGTATGAGAGCAAATAGCAGCTCATTCAGCGCTCATATTATCTATAAACTGGCAGTAACCCATTTGTCAACTACCGGAATCGCTTTAACATACCTCAATAAAAAATCGTATTACTTTGATATCTAATGTGATTAGGGTTCTAAGCTTGTACTTTATTAAATCTCTGTAGCTCCTTCTTGTCATTTCCTTTGAATAGCGGTTATTAAAAAAAAAAAAAAAGGAAATTTAAACAGATTAATTTTAAATATACTGGAATGAGTTATCAGAGAAGAAATAGGGAATATGCCCTGAATAATGATGTTTTACCCTTCACAAGCTGCACTTCCAAAGAAGTTCCTATAGTTCTCTCAAGTTACAGACATTTCACACACTGTAGGAAGGCTGATCAGAAAGGTATGTGAAAAAAGGAATGGTTTGCTTCCCACTGGTACAGCTAGAGCAGGTTTTGAGGGCTTCCTTACAGTGGGCACCATTTAAAAAGCCAGCATTTGTCAACAGGTACAGCACAGCTACCACAGTTGTTTCCTTTGCAAAGCTCTGGTGCTTCAGACACAGCTTGGTGACAGCTCTTGGCAAACGCTGACTTTTAAGTGGCCACCAGTATAATTACAGCATTCATGAAAGCGAGAGATGAACAGCACTGACTGAAAAGGAGCCAGGTATCATATCGTGTGGGCTAGTGCCATGCCTGTTTTCCCACACCGTGCTGCCAACACCGCTTGGTCCTGAACAGTGGGGCGCCTGCCATCCCAGCCCTGTGCTGCTTCCGAGCTGGAGCTGTCAGCTTCTTTTTTATTATTATTATTTTTTTAACTTTACAGTGGGTTTTATAATGAGACGGTTTTTGAAAGGACAAGGATGAGAGGTCACCAACATGTTTCCATGCTTAACATAAAAGTGAAACTCATCTAATCTGTTCTCATTGTTCTGTACACGTTTTTCTCTGGTCTGATGGAGATCAAGAAATTAGGAGGTTCACAAAGATGGCATGAATCTGGGTGGATATAGGTCAGGCTATGCATGTCATAAAGCAAATCGTTTTACAATAGCAACCGTTTGTCAGATGTATTCACTTTATGAGATAAAATTCACATATGAGCTAAAATTCATGTATAGGAGGTCTTTTGTCATATGAACTAAAATTTTACACTCACATTTGGAAAAATTATTTGCGTTGAAAAAAGCCCTATTTAATTTGCAAAGACAAAGTCTGGCTGCCAGATTTAATGTTATTCATGCATTAATGTTATCCTTGTGTGTTCATCATCTGTTGTGAATGTTTCTACGATCCACAGGAAAAAAAAAGACACCGTTTTTTTAATGAAGAGTACCCTCTGTGCTAAGGGAATTAATTAAAGCTACATAGACCAGCTGAATATGAGCACTTCATTCTTTCACCATGCTGTGAATGTACCATGATACAGTCTGTCGTCATACTAATGTTCAATATGTGAATAGTTGTTCATCTGAATAGTTTCATTGAAATCAATGGGTCCAACGCACATGAGTAAGGCCTTACAAGGCAGGAATATATTTATATTCCTAGTGAAACCATGACATCCTTGTTCACTGCTGCTTAGTTTGCCATATTAATCTGCTGGCATCATCCCTCAGTTTCACTGAAGCATACCGAAAACAGAGAAATGAAGCGCTTTCTGTGATTTTTGGGGACTCCAAATAGGCACTTAAATGCAAATATTCAAAGTCTGCTGAACCAAACACAATTATCTGAGAGGCCAACTCATCGTTTCATCTTTATTTCTGAGGCAAGAGAGAAAATGAAAACTAAAATATTTATGGATCCTAATGGCATCTATTTCAATGTACTCCTGCTTGCCTTACTGTATGTTATACCTTCCCACATTTAGCAAGTGCATATTCAGGATGGCCTGCATATGAGTTTTTGGATAACCAGCACAGATTTCCTTCCTGCACAGGGTGTATTTTTCTTTCACATTTATTTGGCTGCCTTTGTCAGGCACCTCTCATGGGGAAGGAGTGGGAATGTATTCTAAATGCTCAATTTTACCTGGGATTTATCCAAGTTTCTGCCTGAAGTACAATTTTACCTCACAGATCTATATTCAACATGTATGTATGGAATGTGCAATGCAAGCTAACATGTTTTTTCTACGTACTGCCTGTGCATGAGGGCTCATGCTATCATGAAAGTTGAAGCCATAATCCTCAGATGTATGCTGTTATCGGACCCTTATGTTCATTTACATGAACAAAATGCAGCCAAACACAGCCAACTGGGAATTCCTCTAGCATGAGGCCAATCCCTGTGTAGTCAAAAGGCACCATGTTGGCCAGTGTGCCAGCACTTTTGAGACCATCCACAGTAAAGGAGAAAATATGGCTACCATACAGCCCAATTAACCTAAGCATCACCTTTGGCTGTGGCATTCTTGTTTTCCTCAGAGGAAAAAAATTGTCACAATCGTCTTTCTCTGTACTATTTCAGTACTGAAAATTACTTTGAGATATCTGGGCAGAGTAGCAGCAAAATTATGGAAGAACATTTTTGCTTTGGGTTTGTGTGGTCTTCTACTGGTTAATTACGTCTTTGTTTCTCTTTCTTTCAAAAAAGAGGAGAAAAATAAAGGAAACAATAAAATAAAAATAAGAGAGAAGTAAGTGACATAAAATAGCACAAGAGACACAGAAGTAGTGATACTCAGGTTCCTTATCAAAGTAGGCTGTAAGAAATGAGGCTGATTATGCAAACATAGTTTGTTGGAGTTGTTTTTTTGTCATGTTATATTTTCATTTTTATAATTTAACTTTATGATTATATTTTTTGGGCATTATTATTAAAATTTGGAAATCTGGAAAAAAATTCATCCCACAGCTCTCCACCAAAAATAAACAAAATGTCCATGCCAACAGTAAGTGCCACCAATTATGCCAAATTCCTAGGATACAAAACTAAAATTAGGCAAAAATGGAGGGTGGATTAAATCTATTCAGTCTAAAAATCACTGGAGGAAAAGCCCCAGAGTACAGACAAGCAGGAGAAGGAATTTTATAGATGCTTTTAAGCTTGACTTAAAATGTTTACTGTCAGCATGCTTGAAAAAAAGATATACTGTGTCTCTGCTATTTTGTTGACAAATATCTAAAATAATCCCACAGTACCTGAATTCGATCTCTGTGGATAGTTCCAAGAGCAAAGATTCTGTTCAGCAGGCTTGTGTCTCCCTCCACGTTTTGCTGCCCTGATAAAATAATAATTAAAAAAAGCTTCTTCTAGTGGCAATACAGCAATCATGCTGGGTCATGAAACTAATTATGTTTTGTGATGGTGGAAATTCTCCATTTCTGTGTGAAGGGGCACTACTGCATGATAGATGAATGTTGGAAAGGCAGTACATTGTGTTCTTTCATCTCTGTCACTGCATATTTATTCTGACTGCTCCTAAATTATTCATTTTCTTTAAGCAATCAATATTAATAATCTGATTTGCTCCTTGGCATTTTTAGTCACACTTCTGTTTAACTGACTGTAAATAAAGGTCACTTGGAGGCTTCCTGCTGCTGTTCTGAAGGTCCTTGCCTAATTAATTCCCAACACTTTTTTTCCCTGTGACTCTGATTAGCAGTTGCAATCAAGTTCAGCAATTAGCTGCCTCCTTGCACAGTGATTTGCTCACTCCACCGCCCTGTACAAAGATACATTTGGTCTCTACTCTACAAAGGCATAAGGAAGAATTTAAAGCCATTTGTTTTGCCTTCCCTGACCATGCAAAATAGATCAGATTTGTCACTGCTTGCCCGTAACCTTTGACCATCTACATCATACCTACTAATCATCCCTGATCTCCCCCCAATAGATATCATAAATGTAATGAATGGCCTCACCAACAGCCCGCTTGTGATATGCCTAATTTCAGCCTCTTGTATTAACAAACAACTACAGGTCATCAAATCATTCTTAGTTATTCAAGGTCTCCCATGGTTTAGCTTGCATCTGATTGCTCTTAAAAAAGGGGCCTGCCTCACATTTAATGGATGTATTTTACTCTGCTTGGGGTCTAGGGACATGCCTTAGGTTTCAACACTTTTGAATAATCTCACTGAACTCTTTCTATCTTTAATTCCTAGAAACATTGAAAAGATGTTGGAAATTTCAGCACAGGGAGAACTATTAAGAGATACTCAAATTAGTAAGGATGTTTAAGTTGTAGTTGAAAGTGCAAAGAGGAGGCAGTCTCTTCCAGGTACTCTTCGGGAACTATGTATCAGAAAAGCAAGGCCTGTACAATTAGTCTCAGTGTTCTCCATTCTTTTTATTACAACTTGGGTAACAATTTCCAGGCAATACTTCTTCAAGAATTAGTTCTGGGAAAAAAATACTTTTTTTTGTTTTTGTTTCGGGCTTGTTTATAAATTCACTGATTTAAATGATTCTAATTCAAACAGTGATTTCATATGGATAATTAATTCAGACAGAACTGTTTCCATTGTCTGAGAAGGAAATTAAGATAAGTGTGTAAGACAAATTCTTCTTTAGCTAAAGTCTGTTTCAGTGCATTCATGGTTGTTCAATGAATATATAGGCAAATTTTTAAAAGGTGACTGAACTGCACCTGTGAGAAAGTCTGTCTTATCATTACTTGTATCCTCAATGTTTTCTGTTAGTTTTATTCTTATTCTGTGCATCCCAGTCCCAAGAAGGCAATGAGTAGGACCAACAAACACCATCAGATTGGAATGAGTATTTCTGAATATGTCTTTAGTACATAGCCAGACTCTAGAGGAAGAAAATTATAAGTCTAAATTCCCACATCTTGGGTATAAGGATTTGAACTGTCACCTACCTTTCACAGTGACTGAAAAAATGCCTTCATATTCCATTTTGTCCTTGGACTTCTTGGAGATTAGGGGCGTTTTGTACTAGTGGGTTTTTACTACCCTGAAAAAGAGACAGGTCAGAACTTAACCTGGTTACTCTGTACTTACAAATAACTAAGCATGTAAAAGCAGTTCCTTAAACTACAGCCCATCTCTACTGCTAGCACCTACAAAGCCCTTCTTCTGACAGCAGCAAGCCAAAGCATGCATGCCCTGAACAAGCAAATTTTCTTTTTCCTTTCTGTTCTGGCAAGTGTGTTCATTTAATCTCACAGGGGATCTGACAGCTTCTCCCAGCTCCTAAAGCAATTCTTTAGCACTCGTTGAAAATTGCTGTAAGCAAAAGGCAGCAAAACTGACTGGTGTTTGCATGCAGAGACGGGCAACCTGGGCACTAAGCACAATCAGTCTGCTTCCTCAGTGCACAATGCACAAAATCAAGGCTAGAAGCAGCAGTTAAGTCATTCTTGAACTTATCACTTAATGAATATAAATACACAAAACAGGCCATTTATGGCATGATGATATCGTTCTGAATCATTATATAAAACATCCGGTGCTTTGAAATATAGGCATGTACATACAGCAAAGCACTTCAAGCTGCAATAGTTAGGGCTGTAAAACTCGCACACTCAAAACAGATCACTCATTTCTAAGGTGACATCTTTCCATATTTGGTATCACCCCAAAAGTGAGCATCTTGGAACAGTTAAAAAAAAATCCCTTTCATCTATTTGAGAATGATGACAACAAAAATGAATTAATGTTAAGAAAAAACCACACTAACCAAACCCAAACCAAACTTTTCCTGAGGCAATAAATTATGAAATATATTAATGATGAGTGTGTGCCGAAGGAAATATGAAAGGAACCCAAAGCTATTGTTACAGATTCAAAAATGCTTGAGGACCTACTGTGGTGAATTACTCTTCAGTCAAAAATATATGTGATGCACACAGCTTTCCTTCACCAACTCTTTCCTGTAGTTGTTCTGAAGTGGTATGAGCAGAGAAAACGATATCTAGTTCTTCCTTGTTTAGCATCTGTTGCATGAGATCACATATCATTACTGTTTTCTCTATAGGACATAAAATATCCATCAGATACAGAGCAAAGCGCTCACAGTAGAGAAACATGCTGTCTGCATAACCTTGGAAAAAAGATTTAGTTCCTCACATTTGTGTAATAGCATTTATAATTGCTCATTGGGGAGGTATTATTTATGAAAGCCTTCCTGAATGTAATGCCTTGCAAACATGTAAAGGATTAAATAGATATTTGTTGCCTTATGCCTGGAGGAACAAAGCAAGCTGTACTGCAAGAACTCTTTACTCCTGGCTCAGGGTTTGCTTCCTTCCTCTGAGTCCAGTGTGCACAGCAGTGGCTGAAGCTGAGAAAGCAGAGGAAAAGCAGAAGTGATGGGTGGTCTGGAAGACACTGTCTGCACCATATCCTTTCTTCATAAACATAGCAGTTATTCAGGAGGAAGGCTCACTGGAATGACACTTGAAATCTTTACTCTCTGTTGGGAGTTCACATCCCATTGAGACATGAACTTACTCATACTTTCATTCTCCATGTGAGTTGAGTACAGTTTTATACTGTTCAATGTGAATTTTCCATGTGTATTCCACAACAGAAATTTATACCTGTCCTCTGACAGTTTATGGAACAGATGCTGCAAGAGCAGCAACCTACCTGCATTTGCTAAATATTCATCCTGTCTGTTAAATCCTTGAGACAGTTGACTTGTCCTCTGCAGAAGAAATGGCAGTTCTGTGGCACATTGTATATTAGTCATGTTTGGAATGAAAGGTCTTAAATACTGCATTTGAATATGTTATATTGGAGATGTTCTCTCCCAGGATACTGATTTAACTTAATGATAGTGAGTAATAATGACCATTGCTTAACTGAAACAGCATTACCATTAATTTATCAAGCAACAAATAGATTAATGGTGATTAAGCTGGTACTTTTTACATGGAAGGTATTTTAATAAATAAATTACAAAGTGAAGATGAAAGAGAATGTTTTTTCTTGTTAAAAAGGGTCTAGATTGTTTTGTTGTGACAATGTTGATCAAGAGTAATTGAGTTCATGCACTTTCCTGATACCCACCTTGAAAATGAAGTTAAGAAGCTGTAATTACATTATTTGCAAACTGGAGATCTTCAAAGTCTGTGCATACTGTGTAACTTATTCTGATTTTCTCCATCTCTTGTCCCAAATTTTTCCTAATAAATGCTTTAAGTAATAAGCTTGAAAAGTAAATGTGTTCACGCAACATTAAGTTCACATTGTAACCTACTTAAATGTCAAGGAATGCCAAAATTAAGGATGAATGCACCATTATAATACTATCCTCTCGTGTGTGTGCATCACATGGAACAATGTAAGTTATATGCCAGGCAAACACACTATGAAAGTCATCTGAATGAATGTTCCTTCTGAGCTGGGGTATATGTAATATTTGATTAGAGACAAAGAAAATGAAACTACTTGGGCCCTAACAAAAAGCCCCAAACAAACAAACCAAATAACCAAACCAAATCAACCAACCAAACAAACAAAAAAGAAAGAAAAAAGGGAAAAATAATATAGATGAAATTTGACTGCTCAGGGCATTCCTCTGAGAGAACACAGATGACTGTGACCTAATATCTTTGCTTTTATCTGTTGTTACTGATGAAGTACTGGTAGTTGTGGGCTAAGTAGCATTTGTAATTTCTTGCATCCTTGTAGTAGTTTTGCGCTAATTGGCAGCTCAGCCCCAAGCAGCCACTCAGTCACTCAACCCCAGCAGGATGGAAGAGAGAATCAAAAGAGTGAAAATGAGAAAAACCCATGGATTGTGATTAATGCAGTTCAGTAAGTGAAGCAAAAGTCACATGCACAAACAAAGCAAAACACTTCCCATGGGCAGGCAGGTGTTCAGCCACCCCCGAAAGCAGGACTTTACCATGCCTAACTTGGGAAGACAAATGCCATCACTCCAAAGGGGCGTGTGTGTGTGTTTCCCCCCTTCCTTCCTCTTATTCTAGGCCTATATATGCTGAGCATGATGTAATATGGTCAGTTGGGGTCAGCTGTCCCAGCTGTGTCCCCTCCCAACTCCTTGTGCACCCCCAGTCTCCTTGCTGGTGGGGTGGGGTAAGAAGCAGAAAAGCCTTCGCTCTGTGTAAGCCCTGCTCAGCAGTAACAAAAACTTCTCTATATAACAAAAACATGTCTATATTATCAAAACTGTTTTCAGCACAAATCCAAAACTCAGCATCATATGAGGTGCTGTGAAGAAAATTAACTCAATCCCAGCCCAAACCAGCACAAAACTTCTCCTTCCTGTACAAGAAATCCTCAGGGCATGCACTGATTCATTATCTGTGATCCCTTCCCCTCCGTCCTGTCATAGAGAAGCAGTCTGAACTGCACTGGAAATCTGATTAGTTGTGAATTTGTGTATCACAAAGAAATGCCCCTTTCTGAGGAGGAGCCTAATAAGGTTAACTAATGGGTTCTTTTCCTTTCTTACAAAATCCTGAATGCTTTGTTATATCTTAATGAGGACCAAGAATGGATTCCTCTGATAATTTTACAGATGGCATTGTAGTTTATAGTCACTGTACAGCGTGGATAAGAGGTTCAAAGGACCCGTCTCCTAGCAGTGGATGACCCAGGAGATCTCTCTTTGGGTCTATTAGCTGGCAAGAAAGAGACTTCCTAAGTCTTCACAGTTTGAAATATTTGAACAAGTCCACACAAAATCTTATTTCCCAACCCCTCTGACATTTGAATCAGGATAGAGCAATGATTTGTCTTCTATTAATATTGCATATTTTGCATATACTGCAGGTATTAAAAATAATGATAGCAAGAAGATTGACACCACATAATAGTTCTGCTAATGTAAGCACAGCAAAAATATATCTGACCTTGTGTATCTAATCTATTTGAAGTTTAAAAAGAATGAAGAAGGTTGAGAAAAAAAGAATTTGGGATGGCAAGAATATTGACTCTCGGTAAAGATAGCAGGGATATAAACTTGTCATGAAAACTCTATCCCTTTTTTATTCTTGTGTATACATGGATTAAGAAAAACACATTATAATATTCTGTGGAAGAATCTTGTGGGAATGCTGTAATATAACTTTGGTAAAACACATGGTTTTGAGTACAGTTAAAACCTTCATAGATGGTCTTACACTACCACTGAAATCTAAGAAGATGTGTGAAGTATTAAAACAAAAGTTAAAGGAATATGGTTTCTTTTGGAGAACACAGGAAGCTAATTCTGACCATAACAGATTCAATGAGTATTATTCAATCTTTCTGATTCATTATTTTTGGAATAAATACAGATGAAGAAACACACATTCACAGAATTACAGAATTACAGAACACTCTAGTCGGGAAGGGACCTCTGGAGGTCATCTGGTCCAAACCCCATGCTCAAGTGGATCACCTAGAACCAGTTGCTGCAGGCCATGTCCAGATGACTATTTATCTCCAGGATGGAGATTCCACCACCTCTCTGGGCAACTTGAGCCAGTTGCTTGGTCACCCTCACAGTGAAAGAAGTGTTCCCGATTCAGAGGGAATCTCCCATGTTTCAGTGTGTGCCAATTGCTTCTGATTCTGTCACTGCACGATTGAAAAGAGCCTGACTACATCCTCTTGGCACCCTCCCTTCAAGTATGTATTTACACTGATGACATCTCCTTGATCCTTTTTTCCTCAGACTGAACTGTCACAGGTTTCTCAGCCTTTCCTCATAAAGAGATATTCCAATCTCTTCATTATGATCATGCCCCTTTGCTGGACCATTTATGTCTATGTCTGGACCCAAGCCTCCAGCTGTGGCCCCAACAGTGCTGAGTAGAGGGTAAGATTCATTTTTCTCAACCTGCTGGCATCACTCTTCCCATTACAGCCAAGGACACTGCTAGTCTTTGCAGCAAGGTCACATTGCTGGCCCATGCTCAACTTGCAAATCATCAGGACCCCCAGGTCTGTTCTGTCAAGCTGCTTTCCTTCTGGGTGGCCCCTAGCATGTGCTGGGGCCTGGGCTCGTCCCTCCCCAGGTGCAGTGTCTGGTGCTTCCCCTTGCTGAACTTTGTGATTTTGCTGTCAGCCTCTTTAACCAGCCTGTTGAGGCTGCCTGGATGGCACATAACACTGTGCTGTATCAGCCCCTCCTCGCAGCTTGGTGTAATTCACTTTTATACATGTTTAGTTGGAAAATATTTGTCCCTCAGTTGATGGACAAAGTGCAATGTGTTCTCTGCATGCAAACTTGTTAGGAGCCATGCAACACTGCAGGCATCCAGATGCCCATTAGTGAAAACCCACCAACGCTTCCCTCTCACACGGTTTGTACACAGCCTTGTTTGGACCTGGCCGAGCACAACTTCAGGGAGCATTAGGTCCTAAAGCACTTTAGTCACTCAAAAGTACACCACAGTTCTCAGAGGAGATACAGTAACACTCAGATTACACTATCAGTGACACAGGGTCAGGTGTAGATGGTTGTAGGAAATAGCTGTAAGTGCAAGCAGCTCCCTACTTTAATATTAAAGGTACATATGAGAGGTGGGAAAGCTCAGCTGAGAATTTGTTTTGCTCTTCCCATCTCACTGCTGTCAGCTCTTACTTCTGCTTGGTATGTTAAATGTGCTGGCAGCTGGGATTACCCTGCTGACCCAGCTCTACCTTCCTAGTGTTTTCATGAGACACATGTTTATCAGATACTGGCAAGCTTCTGTGACTCCAAAATGAAAGAACGAAGAATCTCTGAAACCAGTGGCAGAGCAAGGCAAACACAATGAACAGCTGACAAGAGAGGGAGTCTCTTGATTTCTAAAGAAAATTATTAAAATAAATGTATGCTTTAGAAGTGAGCCAACAAGAAGCAACCATGATTCAGCCAGGAAGTAAAGGTACTTGAGTTGAATGTCCTACACAAGAACTTATACATGACAAAAAATATTAGAAAGCAAAAGCCAGAAAAGCTCTATAGCCAGGGCTAGGTAACTTAACCAGCTGTCACCTGGGAAGCAAGGCTTCCCAAAGGAGCATAACAAGATCAGTAGACCAGCTGAAGTGCATCTACACCAATGCACGCAGCATGGGAACAAAAAAGAGGAATTAGAAGTCCTTGTAACTATAGGAAATTATGATGTGATTGCCATCACAGAAACATGGTGGGATAATTCACATGACTGGAGTGCTGCTATGGCTGGTTACAAACTTATACAGGTGTGACAGGCTGGGTAGGAGAGGAGGTGGGGTAGCCCTGTATGTCAGAGAATGCATTGACAGCCTGGAGCTGGAGTATGATGAGGACAGGGTTGAGTGTCTCTGGGTGAAAATCAGAGGAGAACAAAATCAGTGAGATATAGTAATGGGAGTCTGCTATAGACCACCTGACCAGGAGGAGGAAGCTGATGAGTTGTTTTTTAAACAACTGGGTGAAGTCTCGCGATCACCAGCCCTCATCCTTATTGGGGACTTCAACTTACCAGATGTCTCCTGGAGGTACAATACAGCAGGGAGGAAACAGTCTAGCAGGTTCCTGAAGGGTTTGGAAGACAACTTCCTGACCCAGCTGGTGAATGAACCCACAAGGGAAGGTGCCCTGCTGGACTTGTTGCTTGTCAATAGAGAAGACCTGGTGGGGGATGTGAAGGTTGGAGGACGCCTGGGGCATAGTCATCATGAGCTTATAGAATTCTTAGTACTGGGAGAAGTAAGGAAGGGAGACAGCAGAACAAGCACCTTAGACTTCCGTAGGGCTGACTTTGGACTGTTCAGAAAGCTGCTCAATAAGATTCCATGGGAGGCAGCCCTTGAGGGCAAAGGAGCCCAAGAGGGTTGGTTGCTCCTCAAGAAGGTAATCTTGGTGGCACAAGAACAGGCTGTCCCAGTCTGCCAAAAGAGGAGTCGGCAAGGAAGCCAGCTTGGCTGAGTAGAGAGATCCAGGAAGATATTCAGGAAAAGAGGGAAAAATATGAGCTTTGGAAGAAGGGGCAGGTGTCTTGGGATGATTATAGGAAATTAGTGAGATCATGTAGGAAGAAAGTCAGAAGGGCTAAAGCTGAACTGGATCTCAGACTGGCCAGTTCTGTAAAAGATAACAAAAAGTCCTCCTATAGATATAGATGTTACATGCATACATAAGAAGGATTGGAATAAGGATCTAGGGAACTACAGGCATGTCAGTCTGACCTCAGTCCCAGGGAAGATCGTGGAGAGGGTCATCTTGGGAGCTATCATGCAGCACATGCACGATGGCCAGGGGATCAGGCCTAGTCAACATGGGTTTACAAAAGGTAGATCCTGCCAAACTAATCTGATCACCTTCTATGACAAGGTGATAAAGGGTAAGGCTGTGGATGTGGTCTACCTGGATATCAGTAAAGACTTCAACACAGTTTCTCACAGCATTATGACTGAGAAACTGGCTGCCACTGGCCTGGACAGGTAGACCCTCAGCTGGGTTAAAAACTGGCTGGATGGCCAAGCCCAAAGGGTGGTGGTGAATGGAACAAAATCCAGCTGGAGGCCGGTCACGAGTGGCGTCCCCCAGGGCTCAGTCCTGGGTCCAGTCTTGTTCAACATCTTTATCAATGATCTCGATGAAGGGATTGAATGCTCCCTCACTGAGTTTGCAGATGACACTAAACTAGGAGGAAGTGTTGATCTGCCTGAGGGTAGGGAGGCTCTTCAGAGGGTTCTGAACAGACTGGACCAATGGGCTGAGTCCAATGGGAAGAAGTTTAACAAGGCCAAGTGTAGAGTGCTGCACATGGGACATAATAACCCCATGCAGTGCTACAGGCTTGGGGGAGACTGGCTGGAGAGCTGTCAGGCAGAGAAGGACCTGGGGGTGTTGTTTGACTGCAGACTGAATATGAGTCAGCAGTGTGCCCAGGCAGCCAGGAAAGCCAAAGGCATCTTGGCTTGTATCAAAAATAGTGTGGCCAGTAGGTCTAGGGAGGTGATTGTGCCCCTGTACTCGGCATTGGTGAGGCCACACCTTGAGTACTGTGTCCAGTTCTGGGCTCCTCACATAAGAAGGACATTGATGTCCTTGAGTGAGTCCAGAGAAGGGCAACCAGGCTGGTGAAGGGGCTGGAGGGCAAATCGTATGAGGAGCAGCTGAGGGAGCTGGGGCTGTTTAGCTTAGAGAAGAGGAGGCTGAGGGGAGACCTTATCACCACCTACAAGTACCTGAAGGGAGGTTGTAGAGAGATAGGTGATGGTCTCTTCAGCCAGGTGACAGGAGATAGGACAAGGGGGAATGGCATGAAGCTGAGCCAGGGCAGGTTTAGTTTGGACATCAGAAAAGAATTTGTTACTGAAAGAGTTGTCAGGGCCTGGAACAGGCTGCCCAGGGAGGTGGTTGAGTCACCTTCCCTGGATGTGTTTAAAAAAAGGGTAGATGAGGTACTTAAGGATATGGTTTACCTTAGGATGTGATTGGTTGGACTTCATGATCTTCAAGTCTTTTCCAAACTTGTGATTCTGTGATTCTGTGATATACTCACATATGGAAAATTTTCCATGTTCTACATTAATATTCCTAGATTGTCGTGATTTCTGATGGTAACTTTACAGCTCCAGGAAATGCATATGCCACATATATTGATTTTCCTGCTCAATCTCAATTACTTCCTTCTGTTTGTCAATATCCAAATAAATCCACTTTCAGTGACAGACTAAGAACGAAACATGAAGAGTATGAAGAAAAAATGCATAGCTACAAAAGTGGATAATCTGTGAATGACAAATTAACCCCAAAAGACTTCCCACTTTATCCTCACTAGTGAGGATGAAATTGTTCTGTAACTGCAGTATTTAATCTATTCGTTGTGTGTTAATTTTACAAGACACCATAAAAATTATGTGACAAAGCTCTTCACTTTAAAGTTTTTACAACTGTATCCCACCTTATATGCATATGTGGCTATCTCTACATTTTCAATGTTCCATTTGCAGAGAGAAATTCATAACCATTATTTTGAAAATC
Source organism: Porphyrio hochstetteri (assembly GCA_020800305.1). NCBI lineage: Eukaryota > Metazoa > Chordata > Aves > Gruiformes > Rallidae > Porphyrio > Porphyrio hochstetteri. The sequence continues at coordinate 24,941,957 of CM036938.1, forward strand.
ACAGAATCACAGAATCACAGAATCGTAGGGGTTGGAAGGGACCTCGAGAGATCATTGGGTCCAACCCCCCTGCCAAAGCAGCTCCCTAGCACATATTGCACAGATAGGCGTCCAGACGAGTCTTGAATATCTCCAGAGAAGGAGATTCCACCACCTCCCTGGGCAGACTGTCCCAGGGCTCTGTCACCCTCACTGTGTAAAAGTTCTTCTGCATGTTGGTGCAGAACTTCCTGTGCTCCAGCTTGCAGCCATTGCCCCTTGTCCTATCTCCACAGACGACTGAAAAGGGGCTGGCCATTTCCCCCTGCATCCCATACTTAAGGTATTTTTAAACATTAATAAGGTCCCCCCTTAATCTTCTTTTCCCCAGACTGAACAGTCCCAGCTCACTCAGCCTTTCCTCATAGGGGAGATGCTCCAGGCCCTTAATCATCTTCGTAGCCCTTCTCTGGACTCTCTCCAGGAGATCCCTGTCTTTTTTATACCAGGGAGCCCAGAACTGGACACAATACTCCAGGTGGGGCCTGACCAGGGCAGAGTAGAGGGGGAGGATCACCTCCTTCGATCTGCTGGCCACACTCTTCCTGATGCATCCCAGGACCCCATTGGCCCTCTTGGCCACCAGGGCACACTGCTGGCTCATAGCCAACCTGTCATCAACCAGGACCCCCACCCAGGTCCTTCTCCACTGAGCTCTTCTCCAGCAGGTCATCCCCCAGCCTGTACTGATACAGACAGTTATTCCTCCCCAGGTGCAAGACTCTACTCTTGCTTTTGTTGAATTTCATCTGGTTTCTCCCTGCCCAGCTCTCCAGCCTGTCCAGGTCTCGCTGGATGGCAGCGCAGTGTTCCTGCGTGTCAGCCACCCCTCCCAGCTTTGTATCATCGGCACTTGCTGAGGGTGGATGCTATTCCCTCATCAAGGTCATCAATGAAGATATTAAACGGGACTGGACCCAACACCGAGCCCTGGGGAACACCGCCAGTCACAGGCCTCCATTCAGATTTTGTTCCACTGATCACGACCCTCTGAGCCCGGTCCGACAGCCAGTTCTCAACCCACCTCACTGTCCACTCATCTATCCCATGCTCTCTCAGCTTTGCTATCAGGATGTCATGGGAGACAGTATCGAAAGCCTTGCTGAAGTCAAGGTAGATGACATGCACTGCTCTCCCTCCATCCACCCAGCCGGTGATGAGATCATAGAAGGCTATGAGGTTGGTCAAGCACAATCTCCCCTTGGTGAATCCATGCTGACTACTCCTCATGACCTTCTCTTCCAGTTGCTTGGTAATGGCATTCAGAACAAGCTGTTCCATCACCTTTCCAGGGCAGAAGTGAGGCTGACTGGCCTATAGTTGCTCAGATCCTCCTTGCCCTTTTTAAAGACTGCAGTGATATTGGCTATCCTCCAATCCTCAAGTACTTCTCCTGTTCTCCAAGAGCTGTCAAAGACGATAGCAAGCGGCTCAGCAATCACTTCTGCCAGCTCCCTCAGCACACATGGATGTATCCCATCTGGGCCCATGGATTTCTGTGCATTAATCCCTTTAAGCCACTCCTGGACCACCCCCACCTCAACTAGAGGGAAGCTCTTCATTCCCCAAACACTCCTACTTTCATCCAGGATCTGCGGGTCCCGAGGGGCCTTTGGAGTGAAGACTGAGGCAAAGAAGGCATTCAGTATTTCCACCTTCTCATCATCACCCGATATCAGGACACCCGCCTCATTCATCAAGGGACCTACATTATCCCTGGTCATCCTCTTACTATTCACGTATCTGAAAAAACTCTTTTTATTATCCTTTATGTCCCTTGCTAGCTTCATCTCCAAGTGGGCTTTAGCCTTTCTAGTCACCTCCCTACAGGCCCTGACAACATCCCTATATTCCTCCCAGGTGCTCAGACCCTGTTTCCACAGGGGTGGAATATTCATTCAAAGATTCATACAGAGCTTTTATTTAAATAATTTTTAGTTATCTGTCTAATATTTTCCTTCTTTCCTCAATGCATGGTATTAGGGTGACTAGCATGAAAATTGTCCATTTTAATTCAACCTGACAGCTGTCTATTAAGCAGCTATAGAGGAAGTTTCTCCATTGACTGGCCACATAGACTGCTTTTGGAACCAGAACTTCCCTCAAGACCATCTCTTGTGGTGACAGCCTGTCTGGTCCTCAACAGGAAGAATCATGGCCCTTCCCATTTTCCTGACTATTTTAAAAGAGATGAGCAAGAATGTTCCCTTAATGCTTGACCAAGCATTCATTGTTTTTATATCTGTAAAAGTACTTTAAAAAATTTAGTCTTTGTTTCATGAAGGTTTGCATCAAGATTTTGACATCTGATATTCCTGAATACGAAGGTATAAAGAGCTGCCAAGCATTCAGGGGGCTGGTGATTTGAGGTCACTAAATCTCACTTTGTAGCTAATATACCTTATAATGAATTAAAATGAGTACTTTCTGCTTTGTGATGCAGATAGCTTAGTTCTTTAGCATGTGGATTTTAGAGAGTTAAATGGCAAAGTATTTTTTTTTCCCAGTCCTGTGAAGGAAACATTTTAAAAGTAGATTAACTTGAAGGACTATTGCAGTCCTCTATCTACTCTTGGCTTTCATCTACACAGGCAGTTTGGGTTGTGTAAAAATACATAAACCCTACTGTGACAAGTGAGAATTACTGTAAATTCTTTTTAACTTAAACACTTAAGTTAAATCATTTGAAATCTGATAAAGGCAATCGGTATACAAAGGGAAAAGTACTCAGGAAGTTCAAACTTTAAAGTCTGTGAAAAAAATGGAAAAGATGGGCAATCCAACTTTTTTAACTAGTGCAGTTCATTTTCATATTTCAGAGACATCTGGAGAAAGTAGGAAGAGAAGGTCAGCACCTTCATCCTCCAGTTGTTTCTTTTGATGATTATGGCTTTTTGAACGGTCTTTGTTATAGAGAGGAAAACTTTTTATATTCACTTTTGTCTTTTTGTCTCTGAAATATGGAAATAGACTGCGCTAATTAAGAAATTTGGATTGTCCACCTTTTCTATTTTTTAGGTTATGATTGTGCTGCCTCTGTCAGTGACCTGCATGTCCTCCAGTCCACTCACAGCTCCTAATTGTCACCTTCCATCCATCCCATTCATGCTAATTTCAGTTCCCACAATAGCAAGTAGTCAACCAAGATTTCTGCCTTCATGCTCTTCATCTTTCCTGATAGACAATACGCATTATCCTAACCATTCCTTGGAGTCTTGTCCGATTGTCTCTGCTCTTCTCACAGAGAATCTGCTTCAAAAACCTAATGAAGTTTAAGGAAAAAAGTAGTAACATCTATAGCTGTAGAAGGTGATAAAGGCTTGTGCTATCTCTTTTGTCCTAATGTTTCTTGTCTTTCTCTGTTTACCTGTGACCCTCCATTTGAACACAGATGACTAGACTCAAATTAATGTGTCTTCCACAACATCAAAAACTAAACACTATTTCTCATTCAGCCTTTTTTCCTCCCTCTCTATTCACACTGTCTTTTCATTTTTTGTTTAATTGAATTTCATATGAATACTCCTAAATCTGGTTCTAAACCTCATACAATATGTAAAAAAATGTCATACCCTCCTCCAATTTTGTCTCACTCTGTCTTTATATCCCAAGTCTCATTATCAACTTTTGAGCATTCCATATTCAATTTACATATCTTAATTTTGCCTACAAAATGAAGATCCCTTGATTTGCACAGGTTTTCTCTGTTGCCTTTGTCCCCATCTGTCATTCCCTCACACTTTTTCCAGTCTGTTCAGCATCAGGTTCCTCTCAGGGAAGTTTGAGTGCCCCAGGTCTCTTGTTTTTCAAATAATTCAATAAAATATTTTGCTCTTAAATATTTCGTTTCCAATAGGGTTTACCAATAATGTAATGACAGATGAATTAAACAAAATCAGATACAGGATATGGAACAACAAATCATGTGGTTCTCTGAATCACATAACTGATTTCTTTTCATGGTTCACTTTTTCTTTCTGTTTACATGTGTTGCTAAATAATGTGATATTTATTCACTTTTCTAATGTATCTACTTAGTTATCCTGTGCATTGTTGCTTCCTCCTAATAATTTTATAATTCACATATAAACACAGATCAATTAACTGGCATGGTTCTCAATCTAGTATGCAGACTGTATGAATTTCCATCCATGTTGCTTATTTTATGAAAAAAAAAAGTGAATAGTCCTTGACAGATATTCTAGTAGGTAAATCTCAGCTGCCCCAAGCTTATATTAATTTGCACACAATAATACATTCTCTAGGTTTAAAGGACAGTGTTCTGATAGGATTAGAACTGACTTGTTTTTAGGGAGCAGTACAGCTGTGTTAATTTGCATAAACAGAGGGCACAATAAAAGGAGAGGTCATTTGGACAGATTGCCCTTGTTCTCTAGTGTTCCTTGGCTTCTGAAAACAGGTACTAGGGACAAGATCAAGCCTTTGGGAAGGAGTTACAGACTAGCAGGGATAGTCTGTGTGAGGGAATCTGGAGTCAGGAAGAGCTAAAGGGCAGAAGAAAGATCAAAAAGTTGTTTCCACCACCGTCTCTCAGAGCAAAATGGTCCTTTCCTAAGGTACCTAAGGTTCCTAAGTCCTTTTCTAGTCTATACAAACCTTTTTAGGATTGTACTATACATCACCTTCTAGGAAGGGTCCTTCAATTTACTAACCTTTGAATAACATCCTTGCCTTAGTATTCTTGGGGAGTAACTTTTTCACAGTAAGGGTGGCAGAGCACTGGCACAGGCTGCCCAGGGGGGTTGTGAAGTCTCCTTCTCTGGAGATATTCAAGACTCATCTGGATACGTTCCTGTGCGACCTGTCCTAGGGAACCTGCTTTGGCAGGGGGTTTAGACTCAATGATCTCTTGAGGTCCCTTCCACCCCCTGCAATTCTGTGATTCTGTGATTCTATGGACAGAAAAGCTTCTGTCCGATCTCACAGTTTCTAAGTTCATAAGAATGTACAGTTGTAAGTCTTCTTCACAGTTTGTTTTTATCTCATGAAATAAAAAATAATAATAAAAATAAGATCTACAGATTTTCAGTGAAATACTTTTTGCTACCATTGCCTTGTGAAATTGCAATTAGCTAGAGTTACATTTAGGGGCTTGGATTCTTAATTTCTCTTTTCGTTTTATTTCAACGAAGGAAAGGGATTAAAATAGAGGAATGGTCTGCATATATCACTTTTGGATAACATTCATACATACATAAATATGCACACAAACAGACATTTATAAAACCAATTACAAGCACACAACTATTTCAAAACTATTATCTGTGGGAATGTTCATAGTACACTTCTCTCTATTTATTAAAATAGAGAATATATAGTATATATATGGTGCATATAAATAATATATATTATATATATATATTACTCATTATTCTGTGAATAAAAGCAATTTAACTGTATTTCCCTAATTTGTCCTCTTCTGTAACTCAGTCTTAAGCAATTCAAATGAAGAATGGCCTTTTTAGACAGAGAAAAAACAGCCACACAGATTCCAGTTTAGTGATATCCAGACTTTTTCTTTACACATATTAGTACATCTCAGATTATTCTATTAAATCCCCACTAATGACAAACCTTCTGCCTGTCCAACAGGCTAGACAATGTTTCTGTTTAGAAAAAAACTCAACCATACTCTTCATGCAGCCAAGTCATTAACCTAGAAAAAAGGAAATCTGGTCTTCAGCCATCCCTTTTATGACATCTCAGAGCAAATTATCAGGCTTGCTTAAGTAAACCAACAGGCTACAAAGTGTTTGATGTCAGAGCAATATACTGGCTGTTCATTTCACACAGCCAGTAAAAATGTAGGAAGATGGTCTGACACCACCAGAATGGGAAGCCTAGGTCCCTGTCTCTGTCCTAGCACAGCTGAACTACAGGGGGACAATCCACCCACAAATGGGGACAGAGGGAGATCAGAGAGCACAGGCTGTGCAGGTGATAAACAGAAGTAGACACTAGACCTAGCAAGGGAAGAAAGGAAGATTGTCAAAGGGGATGGCTATGAAGACTACAGATTGTGGGAATAGTGTCATGGGTGCCACTGTGGATTTCCTCAAAAGCCTTGTCCCTTGGATAAGCACTGGAATCATTTGGGTAATCTTCAAACCTTTGACTACTGATCTGACCTATGCCTGTTGAATTTGTCCACTGCCTGTCTGTGCTCTGGAGAGCAAGGCTTGGCAGGGCAATGAGCTGGTGACAGGGAAGACTAGCTCTGGGCTTCACATCAGCACATCCTACACTTTGGCATCACAAAGCATTCCTGGAGTGTGAGTTTTGGGAAGAGACACTTTGTGCTACTCACCAGATGGGAATCAGAAGTTTTAAAAAAATGTGAAAAGCCACAGACAAATAAACAGAATGATAAAACAAAAAAACCCAAAGTGAATGAAGAAATTTGTTTTGGTTGAGAAATCCCCTTCCTCCTGCTTCTTCATCTGAGTTTGTTGTTAATAATTATATCTGTTATGAAAAACATGCGACGGAGACCTCTGTCTCTGAAAACACGTGCTTGTAAAAAAGCTGAAATTCTATGTTTTAGACTAAACACAATAGTCAGGAAACATAACTAGGCCACTTTGGAAGCAAAACTGAGCTGAAGCAAGTCTGTAGAGTTTAATGATTCCACTAGTGGTATTATTTGGCAAAATAGTCTACGGAATAATCCATTTCACTTCCCAAGACTGATAGATTAAATCAACTGGACACTAAGTTTGACAGTCACAGGACCAGACTGGGATTCTTCCTATGTATCTGCCCGTTAGTGTATTCTTTATTTTCCTCCACTCCAAGTTCAACCCATGAGAATAAAATACATGTCATGTACAAGACAGTAACATCTTTCAGTCTGTTGAAGTACCCTAACAACTGCTCTTTTGCAGCTAAACAGAATCTTCAGGCATTTCTGTGGGATGCTTGGCACAGATCTTCACACAAGAAGTACAATGGACTTTTTTAATCCAGTGTAAAACAAAACACAAGTCTACCCTCTTTTTCCCCTCACAGCCTTGTGTCTAAGCTTCAGCCTGTGCACCCCTATATCCACTGCTGTATCATGTAGCAGCTATTGAGCTAAGGAATTTGCCAGTCATAAGACTACCTTACTACAAAAAGGCACTGTGACCCTCGGTCTGCCCTTTGGGTTGCATGACTGTGTGCTGACCCTTGCTATGGATCTTTGGTAAAGGCATAACTAATTACACCACGCAGCGATTGTGCTGTCAGATAAGTAACAACAGTACAAAACAGGAAAAACAACATCAGTAGAAGCGGAAAGGTTAGCATAGAATTGCATAAAATTTTGGAATAGCTAAAAGAAGAAATTGAAACACTTTTTTTCCTTATAATTGCTGCACTTTTGTGTTATTGACTGACTTGAGCACTTATTTTAACTTATGTGATTGCCATTTTTAAAAGAAGAAAACTGATTGGCATTTGTAATTATAACTTTACGTGCAGCCAGGCTAGCAAATGAATGACAAAAGTGCTATACAATTATTAGACAAACAGCTGAGAGGAGACTGGAATTGCAACTCTGTTTGCCAAGTTCATTATGACATTGTCACTTTTTGGAACAGAAATTTTCACACACATCCTGGCTTTTTCCACAAATTAAAAAAAGAAAAAAGAAAAAAAGAAAAAGACATTTGTGAGGTTTGTGTTATTCTTATTAATTATTTTTACCATGGCAACATGGCAGGGCTGGAATAGTTCAACTGTAAAAATGGAATCTTCAGAGAGCAGGGTGTGATGGCCACTGTTATAGGAAAAGCTTATAATGAAATAATTCAAATTATTTTGCCTGGCTTTAGGATGTGTATTTTCCTGTTTCTGCTTCTTTCTGGAAGTGTAAGACTCTCTTATACATACCCAGAAATTACTCAATATTATTCTGAAACATAGTTGCAGGCCGCATATTTAAAATATTGCAAATATTTGAAAAAGGCAACATCTCACTTTATTTGAAAATATACAGCTTAGCTTCATGTCGTGTCATTCAAATTAAGTCTCTTTCCAGAAATAATTTTCTCTCATTTTGGATGGCAATTATCCAAAGCACCCTTCCAGGCCGTGTAGCAATCAGAATTGTACTATAAATTGTGGGGGTCAGTTTGAGGATCACTTAATGAATCTAATTCTTTTCAAATATATCTGAACGTATGCACACATCTATATCGATACACACACACACACACACACACACACACACATTATATAATATACATGCACACAGAGCATTTACCTTCTTATTTTCCCTCCAGTGACTCAATACATGATTAGATACAATAAAAAACTTGCCTTATCAAACTGATGCATTCGAGAAGACTGTCAATGGTAGCTGTGCAAAGATATATCCCCCACAAAAGCACGCAATTCTCCCAAGTTTGCTCTCATAAAAGATTTATTTCTATCATAAACCATCACCTGTCTCCTGGCTCTCTGACATTGCAGTGCTGTCACATCCAGCACACTAGGATGTCTGGTGTCTTTTCTTTTTTGTTTTCAATGAAGATTGATAGGTGGTTGACAGTGCTAAAGAACAAGCTACGACCAAATACACAACATTTGTACCAGCTGAATAGCTACAGCAAACAAAGCAATAAACTCTCTCCTTTTTTCACACGTGAAAAAAAATCCCCAAAACTCTATACAGAGAATGAGCCAAATAAATGTATGTAAAAGGTATGTAAAAAGAATTGTCCTGGCTGGGAGTAGTCATCAAATCATAAAACCATTTCTAATCATTACTACAATATAGTACTTTCTTCTCACCTTTACCTTTTTCCTTGTGTTTTTTTTGATGCCTGCTCTATCTTGCTCACATACATGGCATGCCAGAACAAAGGCAGTATTTGTACTGCCTTCTCAGAATCTAACTCTAATGGTGAATGGCTGCCTTGTCAGTACCTTTCTCCGTTAACTGCAGAGGAAATTTGGGTGCTGTATTTAGTCCATGCAATTGTACCTAAGCAAGACACCCAAAGTGGAATGGACATTATAAATCCCCCCAAATGTGTCCTTTGCTCTGAAAGTTGTCATGAGGCATTGTTGACTGTGGTCCTTATGTACTGATTTTTGCCAATATTCATTGTGAAGGAGAATATTAATGATAGAATATTTATACAGATGTCTCCTTATCTTGACCTTCTATATCCTTAGCAATCCTGGCAATCTACTCTCCAGAGGTTTGCATAACCTAGCAAGTACAGATGGATTTCCTTTACAACTGAGGGTCAAAGGTAAAGGAGCATGTTCTCAGATGTGTCACTACATGAATTAAAATGTAGTAATGAATTTGTGGTGTACTCTGTGACTTTATGTTAGACCTTGACCTTAATATCACATTTAACTGAGCACAATCATAGGTCACAAATTAGAAAGGTTTAAGCAATCTTCTGCTCTATCAAGGGAACCCGATTTAATCAGATCTGATTTAATATGCTGCTCAGAGTTTAGGGAGCACTAGACTAATATTACTAAGAAAGAAACTGTCACCATAGTTACATCTGTGCTGCAAAAGCACAAAAAGGCTTTGGGGTGCAATTCTAGCATTTTGCAGAAGCTTACAGTCAAGCATTATCATTTTTTAATGTTATCTTTTATATTGTTTATTAGATAAATGGCTCTCTGAAACTCTTCTAATACCAACTGTTTACAACATAATAATTACCAAGAATTACATCATTGCAGTAATGTGCTTCATCACTCACTGGGAGAATACCTGCAGAGAGGCAAACCTTCAGTGTTGAAAAGCACACAAAAGAGGAGGAGTTAACATGTCATGCAGAGCCAGCAGCTCAAAACATGGCCATGGAAGAGGCCGTGGACAGACCTTGACTACCTGAGAGTGGAAGTAGAGGTGCAGAGGGGTTTCATGTCCCTGAAAGTGGTGGCAGGGTATAGGCACTGTCAACTAATTGGACAGATCATCCCAATCCTGTTCCCTTGCAAAGCAAAGGAGGAAAATAGAGGAAGTGAGGACAAAACATGTCAGCAACAGGGGCATGACATGTTCAGCCCTGTTTTTTCAGGTGCACTATGAGGGCCACAGGTGTGTTCATAACTATTCTGCTCACACTACTGGTACATAAATATGAACCATCCACATTAAAATACTTCTCATCCAAGACAAACAAAACCTGCCCAGATGCAGTGTTGCACAGAAATGATACTGCTCTATAACTGTAAGTGTACACTTTGCACTCTGCATAGAAATAGAGAAGTTGACCCCACAGGACTTCAGATTAGATTAGCAAGGCTAATCAATTTGCTGATTTATCAGTCCTAAATATCCATATAGGTAAAAGATATAGAGTACAGACACAATCTGATCACATTTGATGAATTCCAGCTACTTTATGAGGTATACTAAGGTGAACACATTTAGTTCCCTCCTATATTTGCTCCAAGTCTTTGCTGATTAACTGTTGGGGTTTTTTTTATTTAAAACTATTATCAGGTTGACTGTATCACATTGCAAAACTTTGAGGTGTCTGGTGAAAATAAACTGATTATTACCTTCCAGTGTAATCCTGAATTAATTTCCAGTAATTCTAATTGTAACTTACTTCCAGGAACCACCATGTTTGTTTTTCTTTCTCTTTTCAACAAGGCAATTAATACTGTATATTATACCTTAAAAATTATGGTCAAAATAGAAGATACGGACCTTAGATTGGAAGGACAGAAAGTCAGTGGAAATTTGCTTGCATAAAGGTCTTGTATAAGGTCATTTAAGATCTTTCCTGCATATATTTGATCTCTTCCAGATACTAGATATGCAATTACATAACAATGAAGAAATCTGGTAAAAAAAGGGGGAATAAAACTTTTGACAATTAAAAATAATAGTACATTTTAGAAGAGTAATTTGGAAATTCCAGAAATGGGATTGTGGTACTACAGAATAACCCTATTTATCTACAAAATCAGATTACACGTAGAAAATATTTTAATATAAATACCCAGAAAAACATGTTGCAAGTTAAATACCACAGTTCATCAGATCAAGACCCTGGGACAAATTATGTGCCTTACCATATATGACCATTGTCTCCATATAACTATAAAATCAATTTGTCAATTTTAATGTTAATGCTGAAATGGTTGAAAGACAAACACAGGAACCCATTTTATGTAATGGAAACAAACTTGAAATGTCAACAAATAGCATACCAAGTGATTTACAAAGGAAATCATCCAATAATTTAGCTTGAATCCATACCATTGGAATAAATCTGCAATTAGTAGGAGCTTATGTAAATTGTCTTGAATGACAAAATGAATCTCTTGTGTAAAAAACCAAACCAAACCAAAACACCAAAAAAACCACAAACCTGCCTATTTCCCATCCTTTTTGTTACTTATTTTGGGAGACCTAACCATAGCCCTTCCCTTTTTTGGATTGGAGGAGAAAAAGTAGTCAACTTCAATACATAGGGAGCTCTGTCTCAGCAAAGTAAATGCACAACATTTTAACAAGAAGTCATGAACTTAAGTCTCTCTCAATGTGTTTAAATCTTCTCCATACTTAGAATACCTGACAGTAAACCAAGACAGCCCAGAAATTTAAGGTAAAACTAGGAGAAGCAGTGAAGAATCATGAGTTAAAAGCAGAGAGTTTTCTCCATTGATTTCCTTTAATGTTATTCATTGCATTTGAGAATCCAAGCAGATAAGTTCTGAATTTTTGCAAAACAACTCAAACAACTATTTTCCTGACAATAGTGAAATTCAATGAGAACATGATCTAGAAAAGTCACAGTTTAGCCTTTCTGAAGCATGAATCATCAAATGATGTGCAGTGAATGACTGGGACACAATGAAGAATGCCCATCTGTCCTATAAAAGTCTTTCGTTGGCATATAAAAACCTAGCAGTAGTACATGTAACTTCTAAGGTCGAGTAATAAAACCTACAGTGACACTGAATGAGATGTTTCATCTGAATAAGGAGCACGTTTTGTGATATTGTTTCGTTCCAAAAGCAGGGAGGGGTTGTAAGAAGCCACAGCCACCTTTTCAAAACCACTGTAAGCTCTGTACACTAGTCAAACTTTGCATGGTTGAAAAATGCAAACTGATTTACAGTCTATGTTATTGGGATTTAGCTGTAACTTACTTCAGTCCTCTTTCCCCAGCCTTTATATAACAATTTATAAAAAGCAATCATCTAGGACAACAGAGTGCTCTTGTAGATTGGCATAATTTATAAGGTAAAGACTGCTCAAGAGAAAGGAAATAAGGAAAGTTGCAAAGGATGTTATCCTGTCCTTCATTCTCATAGCTAAAAATTGGGTTTCAAACTAATATTGATTGCCTGAATTACTCCTGATTTTGAAAGGAGTAACAAAGCCAAGTACCTCAGTTGCAACTGATTTCTTCCCAGGGCTTTAATTTCTTCCCAATTCTTCATATTTCCTCCCAGCTAAGCATGCTTCCCAATGTTTACCTTTCTAATCCTCCATTTTCCAAGTCACCAAAAAAAAATCTTAAAATCTTTTCATTGTCAATATAAAAAATGGTTGTTATTTACCAAGAACGGGAGTCTACGGGGGTGGTTTCTCTAAGACACCAGAAGCCTCCCCCATGTCTGACAGAACCAATGTCAGCCATTTCTAAGTTAGACCTGCCACTGGCCATGGCTGAGACCATCAGTAATGATGGTAGCGCCTCTGTAGTAACAGAGTTAAAAGGGGAACAAAGCACTGTGAAACAACAGCTGTGAGAGGAGTGAAAAGGTGTGAGAGGAACATCCCTGCAGACACCAATGTCAGTGAAGAAGGAGAGGCAGGAGGCATTCCAGGTGCCAGAGCTGTGGTTTCGTTGCAGCTCCTGGACCATGGTGAGGCCGGCTGTCCCCCAGCAGCCCATGGATTATTATCAGGTTGATGCAAGCCCCCTTCAGAGAAGCTCAGAAAATTCAGGACTGTTTATAATGTTATCTGGTTATCTGTGATTGAAATGTACCAAAATCTTCCAGAAAATACATCTACAAAAGGAGAAATTCCACAGTACATATTACCACCAGAAAATACCACAATAATTGAGATATTAAAATGTTCTTTTAAATTTCAAGCTATAATCTATCCCCTTCCACAGAAATCATGAACATTTTCAGTCCTGTGATGCGATGAGCATATTAAAAGTATTTGCAAAGCCTTCTTTGCCCTCAGTGACTTTGTGAGTGTGCTTGATAAAATGAATATACTGAAATTTATTAGGGTTCAGAATACTCACTTCAACGCTTCTGTGACTGAGATGATTTTTCTATAAAGTAGTCTCTGTAATAATTTACTGCATTTTGAGTTAAACAAGTACATTGATTTCTAAAGCAACTGCACAATTCCTGACATTAAGATCTTAGATATTTTTCATCACAGCCATGCTGTGCTTCATAGGAAACATCTTGTTAAACTTAATGGTTGTCCAAAGAACTTTTTTTTCCCAGTGTATCAGCATTAAGTTTAAAACCCCTTCTGCTAGTCTAAAATACTACATCAAAATGAATGGATTATGGAGTTAGGATAGCTAGGATATATTGTTTGATTTGGCTTGGTTTCGTGTTAAATATATTGGCAAAGGATTCAGGGCAAGCACATTTACAAAAAACATAAACATAATTAATTGATAGGATACATAATGACAACGCTAACTATATCACAGATTATAAACATGCCCATCTGCAAATTCAGTTCAGCCACCATCACCTTTAGAAACAAAATTCTAACCTAAACAAATATGTTTTGATAAACCCTAAGGGTTGCTAAGCCAGTGGTTTGTGTAAATCTTGGAGTGATTTGCTTTCATATTGAAACACCTGGTTTCAAGTTGTGTTGTGAATGTTTTGCACAGTGTAACTCAAAAACTGCAAACCACAAGAACTCATGACTAATATGCAGCACACAAGTGACAAAAACAAAACAGTAGTATAAATGCAATGCAGTAAATCAAGACCAGATGTAACACATAATAAATCAATCAAAACTGCCAAAAAAATACTAAATATAGTGAATTTAATTAAAGCCTCTGCTCTGTCTGTAGACAATTCAAGTATAACCATTAGCATAAGCCTTCTGATTCCCCCCTCCGCCCCCCTTTTTGAGCCATACCTTGGCCTGCTTTTCTCTCCTCAGTCAAGCAAGAGCACAGAGCAATTAATATGGAAGAGGGTGCCATGTCCCAGCTGTATTCAGGAGGCAGAAAACACTGATTCTGGAAAGGGGAATGTAAAGTCAGACCATCTGAGCTCGTCCCCTGGAGATAATCAGTAAATATTACCTCTTGAGTAACATATATATATTTTTATATATATATATATATATATATATGGTTTTCCTCTTCCTTCTCCATTTACTGTTCAGAGGGCACCCGCCTGGCCTGACCCACATTGCATACACTCGCTGGTGCGCAGCAATGCATAGCCCTACTCAGCAGCATGGCTTTGGTGAAACATGTAACAAAGATGAAAGAGGAGAGCTTTTGCCAGAATAGCACCCATTTTTCACAAATCCATGGCATTGTGCCCCCCAGAAAAACATGGCCAATGAGATACAGCAGGGAGTAAATCAGTGTGCCTTCACGCAGCTGTTCTGCTAAACCAGCGTCAACACCTACACCAGCTAGCATCTTACTGTGCGTAGAGCACCTCCAGAAGCATATATTCCCAGAATTGAAGAATGGTGCATTCCTTTCCAATAACAAAATGTGAAAATGTCTCAACTTTATGGATTCATTCACCTGAAAGGGCAGCCAAGTTTTCAGGCTCTCTCTCCTAGGAAAAGTTGACGGAATATAAGTTAATTTCCGTTTTTAAAGCTCAAATCTGGCATCCAGACAGACACCACAATAACAAACCACTGTGGGATATTTTTGCTAAAAAACCCAAACACCCCTCCACATTATCTATCAAAAAAATTATTTCCAATCCCATGAGCAGTATTCCACCTACTAGTTATCACTGTCTACTCTTGACTACGAGTTAAGATGATGATGTTTCTTGCATTAAGTATTTTTGCCTTGAGTTATTGACACATTTTAAATTATTCTGCTTTATGTCCATCCTTAATAGAACAGAAATCTGCTACAAAAGATCTTTATTAACTGACTGCCTCAGGTGCTGTGCAGAGATTCATGATTTAACAGTTTGTCCAAACAGACAGTCACATAGCTTGTTTAATAGGCTTGTTCAAGCCTTTGGCATATGTGAGGTATAAGTGGATTATGGAGGTTTGTTTGTCTGCCTATCTTTTTTACACAGCTTCCCAAATAATTGTTATAAATGTCCCTAATTCCTTAACCTAATTAATTAAATGTAGTAAATACCTAGTCTACCACTTCTATTGATGAAATAGTTGCTAAGGAAAAGCATAACCATCGCTACCTGACACTGTGCTATGGTTGTGGTTTCACAAAAAGAATGGAAGCACATCTGAAAGAAACACAAAAGAAAAACTCATATAAGTCACACAAGAATTTCTTTTGTCACTGTTAATGATTTTTTTGTGTCATGAGTTTTCTGAAGACAGGTTTAATGGGAAACATGGATTCATTATTGCTGAAAATCAACCTCACTTCAGACAATCATTTATTTTCTTTCTAGAAAAAGCTATTTATGTAGAAAAATTACATTCTGGGAGTTTTAATAGCCATCTTGCAAACCTTGTAACGGTAAACTGGATCCTGCAGTACAAACAGTCAACATAGGAGCGTTTCAGGAGTTGGATGAATGGAGATTACTCACACAATCAGGGCCGACAGTTACCAGAAGTCATTTCTTTTCTTTTCTTGCTTTTCATAAGCTAAGCAAAACCAAAGAACTATTAACTAGACTAAACATTTTCATTTATAATAGGAAACACTTAAAAGAATAGTTTCCCTGTTCAGAAAACAAATGCATAGTAACAACATAAGGTTCATGGAAAACAAAAAACCCACCCCCCCCAAAAAAAAAGAAGTCCTATGAAAAGCTATTCAAATATTAAATATTTATGCTTTCAAAGCTTAATCTATTTCACATCGCCTTAACTATTTTAGCATGATTTTATGAATATTTAATGCTATAAAAACATTCTTTTTGCGATCCTGTTGAAATATTCAGCAAAAGGAAAAATGTCGTTTACACCAGATGATTAATGTCCAAGATTCCTAAATCAACAAGCCCAGAGACCAGGGAACATGGGTAAAAAGTAAGTTGCAGTCTTGAGTATGAAACAGGGTTCTTGTGTCCTTGAGAACAGCAGTGCTGGAGATACCCAATAAGGATGCTGGCTGCATTGCATTTAAAAACAAGAGGAGGCATGTCTTGTGGCATTCTGTGTGGGAAAGATGTATGTGCAGCATGATTCAGAGTCACAGTGGCTGCCGTGCAAGGAAGTGGATGTGCTAGCTGAGCTGAACAGAAATGAACAATGGTAAAACAAATAACCCTTTGTGCAAAGGCAGGCACAACCCAACTCAAACAGAGTGGAATTAGAGATCCTAGTGAAATAATCTTGTTTAAAAAGACCATTCCTCTCTAGAGATGGACATTGCTGCGCTTCTCACACAGCTGTAGTGTTTACCTGCTGTTGGAAAGCAGAGTGTGTTACATGCAGCTGTTGACACCAGCAGACAACACCAAAGGTCCCTAATTATTTCATTATTTATGAAACGTTTGCTGGGTGCAGTCAGTGGCTTCATGATGAAAAGGCTCCAACAATGAGGCCCTGTCAGATTTTTGGCAGACACACATCCAAACACATAAAAACAAGTTTAAACACTATCATTTATGCATAATTCTTTCTTGGCATGTGTCCTCAGTTACCACAACTTGCAGCCAGAAAATACTTACTTGTACTTTTTTTCATTCCAAAATAATCTGGCCAAAAGCGTATCTAATTCCCCTCCTCCCCAAGAAGAGAAACAGCTTTGTCAAGGCCTGGGTTGTATGTGTGTTTTGCAGATATCAAGGTTTCCATTTATTGTACAGCTGCACTGACTCGAGCAGCCCTGCTTGCTGCCAGACGCCTGGAGCCACAGCCCTGCAGCTGCCCACAAGCATCACGGATGGCCAGGTCTCAACTTCTCAGCTAGACCCAGCCCGCTGTGGCCACCAATCCTTTTGCAGGAAATCCTGTAAATCACACACAGAATGGTGAGCCATTGCTGTGCCAAGAGAAGGAGTCAGTGAGGATGGTGGTGGGGTGGGGGCAGGGGGAAATGCAGCACAGAGCCATGAACACTTTGCAAAGGTGGACTTCAGAGCTGATTTATGCCTAGAAATCCCTCTTGGTGCAAATAGTTCATAAAGCATATGACCTAAGTACTTGCCCACAGGGCCACAATAACATTTACGTAGCATAAATTAATGTGTTTCAACTGCTAATTCAATCTGGCTAGCTAATTCCTCTGGTTTTGGCAGAGTCTGACCTCTGCAACAAAGTCCAGTGCTTGTGGTGATGACTCACAGTTCTGGCGGTATTGCATTTTGGAGTTACACACACCCTTACGAACAAAGAGTGCTATTCGTTGAGCAGACATAAAAATATACCTCCAGAATATGTTTGGATCAGTGCTAATTGAAACTTCCTTTTTATAGGAGCCTGATCAAAACCAGCTGTGGGAGTCAAGCAGGAACAGATTTATGTATTACACTAGAAACCTGACAAATTCAGGGAGAAGCAGCTGAGAGAATGCCTATAATCGTCTGGAGAGACACATGTAATGCACGATGGCTGGAGTCTTCCCCAGAGGAAAATCCTTCACTGGATGTAGATTTTTTTGCAAGCATTTTTCTTTTCTGATTCCCTCTTCAGTCAAAGGCTATATTTAAGCAGTGCCTCAAATTCAGGGAGACTTCGGGAGTGCTTTTAACAATACCACAAACAGAGAACAAAAAGGTGAAGCAAATCTCTGAGGACTACATCATTTTCTGTGCCTCTCCCCATAAGTATGATCAATAACATGCCTATCTACAGAAATCAGCTGTGAGATGTAGCTGGCCAAATATAAATGTTGGAGGGGAAAAGCAAGAAGGTAGCAGTCCCCTGATCTGTAGCTTCCCCAGCTATCAAGATGTGTTGGTTCTGTTAAGGTAGTGAAGCCTTTCTGAACTCAATACTAAATCCATTCTCTTTCACCTATGACTGGTCAGATGACTATCTCCCACCCTTTCAAGTTCACTTGTGCGTACAGCAACTCCTCATGGAGATCCACACATTCAAAATCTTCATGGCTGATTACTGCAGCTTACTATGTCTGCGAATAAAGCCATATGCTTTGGAAAAATTCCAGGTGTACCAAGCCATAGTAGCCTGTCTGCTTAACATCCTATTGCTGTGAATACCTGAACTCCTCTATCTGCAGGCAGGATCCCCCTTACAAACAAAAATCCAGTTCTACCAGATTCTTCTCATGACTTTCAAAGTCACCAACTCAAACTGCTTTGAAGGCCAAACCCCAAACTGTCCAAAAAAAGCAGGTAGCAAGATAGTTTAAATGCCAGCTCCGCCACCCTGTACTATCAACATAGTATTTCTGATCTTTATGAGAAACAACTATATAGCATGCATTGTGAAATTGTCAGAAAGCTAATTGTTCCTATGACTTAAAATGTTGTAATTTTTACAAATGTGAAAAATATCAAAATTCTCATCTTGTGAGAAGAGAAGAATCAAACAAAAGAGGAGTTCAGTCTCACAATTGTGAGAAATTTGTGTAACCCCAGTGTTTTCACTTTCCAAAGATGAGTCAGTGACTCCCAGGGCTAAGTGAAAGCACAGCTTTTGTTGGTTCATGTAAAAAGAAGGTTGTACCAGGAAAGAAGACAGCCTAAACTGTTGGATTAGTTAACAGCAATTGCAGGAGAACCTAAATGAATCCTTGAATGCTAGCACAAAACTGCAGCAGGCAAGGTGAGCCAAAAAAGATCATTTTTCTGATCAGAGAAACTAATATAGTTCAGAAATACTGAATAATCTTTGGGTACCTGAAATCTTCCTCAAGTGTGAAACAGAATAGGATGTTTTGGGGTGACCTTCTTGAGTTATGCTTCCAATGTTGTAATGAAGATCGCAATCTCCCGTTCCACTGAAATGAGATCAGACATTCTAATATTGCTTTAAGTAAATCACAGGAGTTGAAAAAATTGCTCAGACCCAAATAAAAGAAGTGTTAAAGAAGAAAATCTCCTTGATCACTTGTAACACAACTTAGTTCTAGGTCCATTAGTGCATGGTGGCAGGGTCTATTTCTCATCAAAGTTTACTCCAAGGATGATAGCATCTTCTAAGATATTTTAAAGAATATTCAACCCTATTTGTGTTTATCCTATGACTCTCTCTAGAGTGCCAGGGTGTAATCAGCTTCTCCACAAGTGGAGGGCATTTGTCTTCTGACCTGGTCTTTTTGTTCCTTCCCCAGTTTACACTGTACTGGGTAAAAAGTTCAATTAAGGTGAACCTCAGCACAAGGCAGAAATTTCACACAGCTGGTCCTAGGCATGAAAGAGTTACAAATAACTAATGAAATAGACAAATAAAACAAAAAATATCTATATTAGTTTTACCTTAACAAATTCCTAGCATACCTACTTGAACACAAGCACATACAAATAAGGAGTTAATGAAGAAACTAATTAAACTATTCCTGCTGCATCTTCAAATAAGAAACAGAGGTGAAGTAAATAATACTTCAGAACAGTTGTTATCATGGTAACATTGATTATCACCAAGAAACTATGTATTTTATCATTGTGATTGAAGAGAAGATGGTACGTATTACGTTCATATTTTTGGGACAGCTGATATTTTATAGCTGTACGTAGAATACTGTACAGTGAAAAATCATTCTGGTAAATACTGAGAAAGGTCCCATGGCAAAGGATGGAAGATTTCCACCTCTCGCACTCCCTCATGCTACGCAAATACAGTTGTGTGTTTTAAAGCATTTCCTGTTGTGTTCCTGATAAAAGAATTGTTTTCAGTTTGATGAGGTTACTGCTTAGGCAATCAAAGCTTTGTCGCTTCTAGATATGTTTGCTATAATGCCCTACTTTGAGGAAATGCCCCTGAAGAGATTTGGAAGCCACCATTAAACAAAGCGACATTCCTTCATAGCTCTTGTATTATGTCAGGATTTAAAAAAGAATCTTGGTGTCTTGTTTATTTCTGAAAGCAGCTCTGCAATCAGAGCTAGTTTCATTTTCTGGGTGGATTCTGATACTTTCAGTTACATCAGCAGGAGTAGTACCATCCAGCTCAAGTGAGAGTTTCTTGTATCCCAAATTCCTCACTGAAGTTCTGCTTCTGTACTACACTTGACTCATTCTTAAATCTGCACTACAATGACATGATGTGGCCCAGTTGCATCTGCTGGAGATTATGGCTTCTGCCATTTCCAGCATCTTAACAAACATCACACAAGCTCAAAGGCTTCCAAATGCAGTCCAAAGCTTCTCATACAGTTTCTGGAATAGAAAAGAGTGGCAAAGAAAATTGACAGCTACGTATCATAATTCCTACTCTTTTCCCATAAAAAACATATTTATGGATTTTTTTTAAACTTGATTTATTAGACTCATTAACACAGAATTTCACTAGGGAATGTTAAGTGTAATTTTTTGAATGCAGAAGGCGACATTCTTAGAAGGAAATCAAGATACTATTGAATTGCAGGTGTAACAGCATTATTATGGAGGCTGTGAATTTCATTATATCCATAATTAGCTCTATATAAATATTGTAGGAATGAAGGACAATGTAGTTCTTGTTTCAAAATAAATATGTCCTCAAGCAAGAAAATGAATGTGGAATTTCCGTGGTTACAGTGACTCTGATGTCTGCGTTTACAAACCAAGTGAAGCAGTCACTATGACAGACTAAAGTAAGACATGTTGCATCCCTTAAAGACGTGGATTTTAAAACACATAATAAGAGCATCTTAATTTTAAAGTATCGTTTTTACCTTATACTGTTAAGAAATATATAAATTAAGTTGGTTTGTGAGACTTCTAAGAATCTTACACATCAATTTAATGGCATGTCAGGCTTGAAAGGGAAAAGTGTCAGACTGATTTGATAAGAAAGGTATCAGAAGTGCATTTATTGAGAAACTTAAAAATAGTTATTTTATTTTATTTTGGTTTGGTTTATGGCAGCAGGGAAAATGTAGAAGCAGGATAGAGGAAACTTGTGTAAACTGTGTGAATTACATTGATTTTCTGCTATAATTCACTGATTCTGTGCTATCATAAAACATATATGTTGAATGGGAGGATTTTATGCACTTAATGTACTTATTTGCCACCTATTTTGATCTGACTAGAGCTTTTCTACTTTTATAACCCTAACTTGCCAACCTCTGAGGTAAAAACATGAAGGGAAAATCAAAATGCAGTCCTTGAAGTTTCAGTGAAGTAAATGGAAGAAAATCTGTTATAGAGAATCACCACTTCTAACACCCTACATTACTCCCATATAATGCAGAGGGGTAGGTTCTCATTTAGGAAATAACAGATCTTTCTGCTCACAAAGTTGCCTGCAACCTTGGGGACAATAACAGCTGGAAAAAGAAAAGAATAAAAATCAAAACATTTGGGATAGACTGAAGGCTGGAGATTCACTGCTTTTTAGAGGGTATGCAGTAAAATGTTAAATGACCTGAAATGCCCAAGGTAGGAAATCAAAGGTACAACCCCAAATCGTATGCTGCCCAGAATTGCTTCCAGACCTGGTGGATTAAAACAAAACACACAGGTCCCCCTTCAGAGTTTGGCCTTGGATCTTGCCATTTGGCCAATGGATCCCAACACTTTCCCAGTGATTCTCATTTTGTGGGGCAAGCCTAAGTGTTGTGCTGTGCCGCACCTTCACTGAGATGCAGCACACACCTCAGTAACCCTTTGGTGCCAGAAGGTATCACTTACGCTTGAGTGATGCTTCAGAGAAAGATTCCTTCTTTTCTGGCATGACTGTATTAAGGGACATTTTCATCCCTTACATTTTCCCTCAAGTAGTTTGATAACAGCTGGTAGATTTGTTGGACAAATATATGTGAGATCTCCTCGTTTGTATCTGCTTTAGTAGTTTAGCAGATGAATGGTTAACGCTATTGGAGGGTGAGACTGCCACCTTTTCTCTTTTTTTTTTTTTTTTTAACAGTCTTGAAAAACAGTTGAACCAAGCTGACAGAGGCAAAGGACAAATGTTGCATTTTAAACCTGTCAGTGAAAACGCATCTGAAGTACTGCCTCTCACAGAGCATACACGTGTCTGGTTTTTCAGTAACACGGCAATTTTACCTGTCAGTTGCATCCCTACCTGCTTCACTAAAAGCAGATCTAAAGGTACCTTCACAGAGGTAGATGGCACTTGAAAGAAAATCTGCCAGAATGAAGTACCTGGCTGGACAAACAAGCCATGACCAAGACATCAGAAGTGAACCGTGTAAAATAAACAGGAGAACTACCAGCATGGGCACATCAAGTTGTTGCGGACCCAGCAGAATGTCACCACTGGTCTTCTTATGAAGCCTCTGTCTCTGGCTGAACACCCGGAGAATAGAGTAAGAAATTTAGAGGGTGTTTGGCGGTGGAAAATCTTGAGAGAGCTCCACCTGCAAAGAGCAGCAGCTGGTTTTCCTCCATGCCATGAGCTGTGTGTTTTGTCCCCTCCTCCACCCCCACCACCCAGCCATGCAGCCTGGCATAACCTTGAAGACACTTTTGATCCCAGCTACAAATAGCCCTGGAAACGCACTTTTAGTAACAGAAAGCCCAGTCAAGCTCAGATGACATGGTTTATAGATATCCTCCCTTACTGTAACTCAGGAAATTCATTATTTTCATGTAGTGCTGAAAGATGAAGTCTTCACCCTTACATTACTGCATATTTAAAGGAATTCCTTCCCACTCCAAAATAAATTAAATTATGTTTAATTTAAATCCTGTGGTCTTTCCAGTGTTCTCACATCATTCTTTAATTAACAGAAACCCTTTTAATTTTAACCTTATTAGTGAGCAATGAAAACAAAGACTCTCAGCAACTTCATTGCCACTGTATATACTGAGATCTTCAAATTCTTTTTATGCCAACCTTTTGATGAGAACTAGATGCACCCACTTTTCTGCTAGAACAGCACACCACATGCTTATACTTATGTCCATGGGAAGGGCTGCAACTATCCAGGTTCCTGGCACTAGTCATCAGCCAAGGTAACCGTACATGAGCTCCAGAATCCCCACCGTCCCCTGGAGCAAGGCTCAAGCACAACCATCACAACTTGCTGCTTCCACATCACTGCTTTTCCAGGAGCTCAGTGAGAAGACTGTCACCTGGGACAATGTTTTCCAACACTGTTTCACCTGACTTAAAGCAGAGACTTGCATATACAGTTGCCCAGGATGTTCTCCATGCCTTCAAGCTATTGGCTCAACATGATACACTGCCAGAGTATTCTCTAATCCCAAGCAATAAACACTGAACAAGATGCTGGTGCTTCCTCAAGGTTCTTTATGTCTTTCTGTGAATATCATCAGAGAGAGCAGGGGGAGTGCACATCAGCTTTTTGCAGATGTGATGGATTTCAGGATAGAAAAATATAAAGTAGCAAACACTAAATAACACAAACTTAAATTAGAAAGTAAAACATATTTTCAGGGCAATATGAAAGATCAGACAGATTTGTATACATAATTTTAAAATTATAATTTTCAAACTCACATTTAAATTATTTATTAAGATACATGTTTATGTTTTCCTGATTATCAATAAGTAGGGGAAAGGTTACTCTTTCTATTAAAATACCCTTTTGTCAGGAAGGACTTCTGCCACTTTTGTGACATAATTTATTTCTCATAAATTCCTTTTATCTACTGTATTTCCAAATCTGTTTGAAGTTCAGACAGCTCTAGACAGATGAAATCACTGGAATGTATTAAAAAAAAAAACAACCTTTGAAATATAATCAATAGTTTCTGCATGATTCAACAAGGGAGTCTCTAAAGAGGAAATACTATTCCTCTGTGTTCTACTGAACTATACTTTTATCTGCCTTTGTGACCAATTCTAAGGTTTGCACCTTTGACTTTGGGCAACTGGACTAATATGGTCCATGTTGCTCAATAAATCTTCTTCATGGAATGTAAATAACAAACCTACTTTAGAAAAAAAAAAACCCACAAAATGTTTTTATTGGTGATTTCTAGGCTTCTAGAAACATTTAGGTCATGCTGGGTATTTCTGGAGGTTTGCTATGGGTCTGTATTATGCACTCTAACGTAGCATTACCTCATAATAATGAATGCTATACCTGTTTAATGTAGTCTATCCTGTACTGAAGCATCTTGTGAAGCTTCATGTACATATTATTATCAATATTTCCCTTTTCACTGTATGTAGAAAGCATCTTTTCATTCTGTTCTTTTATTTACTTATATTAAATTAGGTTATCATTAGAAGCCTTTTCAAACAGGAGGTAGCTATTTGAAGGTAGTTAAAGATAACTGTTTCTTAGGATGCAATCACGCTTCAGCGGTGCTGGTGGTAAAGCTGTCAGGCACTTTAAGGCATCAGAACATGGCTGAGAAGAGCCAAAGAAACCTCAGAGAAGGGGCACTCTGGGCTTACGTGAACACATAGTGCAGAATATGGCTTCTTGTGTTTAAATGATGACATTACTGTCACAGTAAGAGGAAAGCTTTCACAGTTGTCACTTCTAAGCACCCAGAACTACAGCTTGTTGTCTACATGTACTGTGTAAAAATGCTCTAAAGCCTAATAAATATACACACAAGAAACAGTCTGCAGCTTATGTCTCTCACACTGGTCTCTTCTTCCAGCAAAAGGTATCAGCCATGCATTCCTACAAAGCAAGTGGTGGGTTAGGTCACAGGGAAGCAAAGGAGACGCTGATTTCCTCAGTATATGGTGCTCCAAGAAGCGCTGTGTAATTTGTTGCAGAAATAACCACAAAACTAATGTGATTTCCTCTTCACTGGCCAGGCTGATGCAAGCCAAATGGCCCTTCAAACTTAGTTGTAAATCTCTTCCTCACACAATTCCTCTGAACATATTCTGACCCACCATGGTCCTACTTCATTCAGAGTCTACTCATTGCTGATAAAATCAAGATTCCTGGTGCCCTTTCAGGGTTCTCAGCCTCATCCCAAGATGAATATGTTGAGTCCTTGCTTGATGCTCTACTCCGCCAGCATCAGTGCCCTTCTGCAGCTGCTGCTGTGTTTCCCTAGACACATAATCAAAACTTCTATCACTGTAGTAGAATTTTTGTGGGTTTTCTGACATTTTTGAAGGCAGATGTATCCCTGAAGTGTTTGCATTCCTTTATTTGTGTAAGAAAACAAACCTAAGTGGGGGACCATATGCACAAATTGAGAGGATGTAGCAACCAAACTTGTGTGTTAAATCAGAGGTCACACACTGGAAATGCTTTTCTTTGTAAGTATGCTCTGAGTGGAGAGAGCAGCTTAACTTCATGCACTGAGAATGTTGCTGAAGGTCAAGAATTCATGGGTTAATGGTAACATCTAGCTTACCCTGCTGCCTGGAAGTAATCATAACACCCTTCTGCATTTCTACTGTCCTTTGCTACGATGTTGGGCTAAGCTTAAAATTTTTAAGGTAGGTTCGTGATGCTCTCTCCACCAACACTACTCACCATGTAATTTTTCCAGTATTTATAGATACATGAATGATGCCTGCTAAAAATTGCCAGAGGAAGCATTTTAATAACAAGATAACATGGTAACAATAATGAGTGCTATACTCAAGCATGAGTGGTGGAAGGTACTTTCACACCCTCCCTGATTTCGAGAAATTTTCTGCTAGCTTTCCCTGCTGAATGGAACTGCAGACAGGCCTTCACATTAATTTGTGCTCTTTAAAGTATCCAGGCACAACACCTATTCCACATCAGAGTTTAGGGACATGAGGAAAAAACCTCCATGGTAAAACATGAAGGGGAAATGTGCAAATATTTGATTTATTAGGTTTGATTTGGTATAATGGGATGAGTTGTGCTGATCTTGTTAACAAAGAGAACTTTCTTTCTCCAAGCCAGCTGGAGTAATAAAGTCAATTATGTGACAGTTTAAATGAAATTGAGTCATTTTATGTGGATGTTATTTCTATTTTTAATGCTTACCAGTCACAGTAATAATATCCCTCCGGAAAAAGAAAAATTCACCCTACAACTCCTTCCCCAACAAACCACAAACCAAACAACAACAAAAAAACCCAACCACCCAAACCAAAGGAATATAAATTCTTGCATAGCAACTGTAGTCCTGACAAAAATGTCATCAAGGCTAAATCCTGCTGGTCAGGAGAAAGTGTATGCTTAAAAAATTATTTCTGTTTGCATGTTTGAAGCTTTTATAGCTTTTTTCTTTTGTCATTGAAAAACTGGGAGACAAAAGATACTATATGTGTCTGTTGTATTTTTCCTGAATGTAATGTGAGTAATTAGAGTTAGTGAGCGTTTGCTCTTTATGTAACAGTGCAATATACTGTTTAAAATAAGTGTTGTTCAGATCAAATACAAAGTATGACAAGGCTGAACTGTGTCAACATACTCACTATCACAGGCATAGGCAGGTCCCAGAAATGTATTTTCCATTACGAGAAAAAAAAATCTCTTTTCTTCAAAAGCATTGGGTAGTCTTCTACAGACAAGATACTGAATTTTTCTCTTGCTTCTAAATGATGCCTTTTCAAAGGCATAATGCAACACAGAGCGTTTGATATCTGTTAAAAGATGAATGTGATTACAGTATGAACCAAAATAACAAGAAACATAGATTTGTGTGTGGTTGTAAATTTGGAATTCAGCCAGTTTCATTAAAAAGATCTTTAAAGTTCATAAGCCTACACATCCTTTCAGATGAGTTAGGGAAGATTTATGATCCTGTATCAGAACTCATCTTAATATTTTAATGCAAAACATGGCAAATGATGTTATTGTTTTGCATTCATTGAAAATTGACAAATACTTTTTGACAAAAAACAGTATGTTTTGTCTCTGTTCAGCTAAAACCTTTATACATTTTTTATTAAAAAAATGGAGTATCTGTTCTCTTATTTATAGACTAATTTCTGTAAGTAATTATCTTATAAATGGTTCATAAAACATGTTATATATTTGATATATAAAAACATAGGTGTTTTGATCATTTTCTTTTGGACGTACTATTTGTACAAATTATTTCATCTTCCTCCCTGAATGAATATGATTCTTAAAATTATATTTGTACTTTGCAAACTCACAGTTTTGAGAACAAAACTACTCTTCACTAGTATTTATTGGTTATTATTTTATGTCTTAATTTGTTCTCTAACATACCTTCCAGTAATTGTTTATGATTAAGTTTAAAAAAAACAACAAATTCCTGGAATAGTTCTAATGAGCACAGAATGCTACTGCAATTCTATGTGAAACAAAACCAAAGAAAATATCCCTATGAACTTTTAAGAGGTGAAAATACGATATTTCTCTTTTCTTCTATATTAGATGACATCCAAATGGTATAAAAGGTTGTTTCTAATGGTAATCCAATCAGCCTAGGAGTCAGATATTGACCTCTTGGACTTTTTTCAAAATTTCCTCATTTCATCTAGGCTACAGATTTCATTAGAGTAGTTTTGCATATGATAATTCTGCCAGCACTTCTTCCTGGATTGAATTAAGCTTGAAAGCATGAAGACATACAATGAAAGCCAACAAACACTCATAAAAGGATGAACAATTTCTCATGCAAACAATATTATGATGATATAGCTATGCAAATAGAATGTAAAAAGTGTTCTGTGTATGAGGATGAATGTGTAATAATGATCAGAGGAAGAAACCAAGTTGTTAAAGTGAAGATGTGATATTGGTGATTTTCCTGATTATCATATATTTTGTAAATATGTGGTAAAGCAATCACAAATCAGGCCTTTAAAAATTACTGTATTCTATTGAACAAGATGGACAACACCTTTAAGGTGGCTTTTCATTATTTGTTTAAGTAAAGAAACTGAAATCTCCACAAAAGGACTACTAAAACCAATGCAAATGATCTAAAAATCAAGACTGCCTTTCACTGAGCAATATTTATTAATGTGATGTGTTAATGCTACTGAACAAAAAAGAATAATCTCTGAACCATATTTCCCCAAATGTCAAGGTTTCAGTTCATCTCCAATAGAAAATTATAGGTCTGACACTAGATTCAAACCAAAAGATGTTGTTCTTACACCTTTGGGACTATTCATGGGGAAGGTTTTTTGTTTCAGCCAAATTCTAACATTTATATATAAACATGCCAAACTCTTAGGAAGGTGCAACTTTATCTTTTCAGAGCAGGAGAAAGTCATATCCAAGTTCCTTTGAACAAACTGTTAGCTTGTAAATTATTGATATGGATATTTGTCTAGGCTGATTTATATTGAATTGACAATACAAAATTAAAAAGGAATATTTTTAATTCTTGAAGATGTTAGTTTATGACATTTGAATTTGTTTATTAAATAATCTTACTGTATCAATGTGTTGGGGTTTTCTTAATTTCTAACCTAGGCTTGAGGATTTTTGTTTTGGCTTTGTGTTGGGTTTTTTTTGCTGTTGTTTTTGGGTTTTTAAAAACAACAACAATTAAAAATAATATTTTTTAAATATAATATTTTAAAAATAATAACATTAAGTTATTTATTTTATATATATATATATACATAATTCTGCCAACACTTCTTCCTGGATTGAATTAAGCTTGAAAGCATGAAGACATACAATGAAAGCCAACAAACACTCATAAAATAGACTAATAGTCTATAAAAGGTTTAAAATTAATAATAAGGTGGGAACACAATTATCAATTTTGTCAAGCTTTGTCAGAAAATTGGAGATCAATAGAATTTGAGCATTACGGTTTTTAGCTTAAATCCTTGAGACACAGTTAAAGGAATATTTAAGTCCATTCAAAGTTTTACAAGATTTGCAAAGGAAAGGTGAAGAAAATGCATATCTATGAAGATACATCTTTAAAGAGAAGTGCTTTCAGATCTTGAAAAAGATATTCCAATAACATAGCTTAAGACCCATATGTAAAGGTCCATATCTAATGGACACAGATGTAAAGAAAATCCAGTGAAATTAAGTAAAGTGTAGGAGCACAGATGTTAGAATCACTCAGTGTTAGAATTGAAAGACGTAATTTTCCAGAGCATCAAGTCTTTTAGACTCAAGGTGAACCACAAGATCAAACAAGCAAAGCAGGATGCTAAAACTGAAGACAATTCCAAAACATCTCCACCAGAACACACATGCACACGTATGCATCGGTGATAACTCACGAGGGAACATTGGCCCCATCTAGGCCTCCCCAGTACAGTCTCATGGCCAGAAGCAGCTTTGGACCTGGGTGTGGTTCAGGACCCAGTTGTTGAGGAGACTTCCTTTCTCATGCAGAATCACTAAACTAAGACTCCCTAAAGTCTGACCCTGGGACTCACGGGACTTCATCAAGTCTATCCCCTAAAACAGTGGAAGGCTGGTTGCCACAGGTCCTGGCAGGAACCAGTCTTGATATTGTGAAGTGTTTCCAACCAGAATAAGAATGACATCCTGCTGTCCTCAGTGGTACTTTCTGAGGTCTATCTTCATTTGGAGGAATGAGTGGATTAAATAGAATATTATAGAGCACATGAAAATAATGGGCTATATTTGACAGAACAGACTATATCAAGATGTAAAGATTTTCCTTGTTTGGATGTGGGATTTTCAATGAAGAAGAGGCACATTTTTATATGGCACAACTAGACAAAAGACAAAGAAATGCAATTAATTTAGCAAATTTTCTGAATACTAAATGTGTACAGTGATTTTGTATAGTAGAGTAATTTCATTAGGAGCTGTAAGATGTTAATAGATTTTCTTCCTACTTGATTGTATAGGAATATTTAAATCTCAAATATATGCTATATTATGAAACAAAAATAACTTCCAAACCACATGCCAACACATTGTAACAGAACTCTTGAAAACACCAGTGTACTGGAACAGAGAAATTCTAGTAAGCAAGGTGCAAATACCAAATTGAAACAGAGCAAGATCTTAGCAATTTGTTTCCACTTGGCTGATACCTCCACTGGAGAGTCTTGGTGCACATGTCAAGTAAACAAATGCTAGCTGACAGGATTTTACAGTAAACCTGTTTCGTAATGATCACTGTCTCGCCAGAGAGCAAGTATGATACAATTTCTTGCTTTAATTTTCCAACAGAAAAAGTAAAGGATCAAGTCTCTTCCATCTTTTTCAAACAAAGTTTGCTTTCAATTTAAACCTATTTTTAATTATGGCATTTCTTAGAGCAGTGCACAATCTTGTTTGCTTCAAACACAATTAATACAGGGAAAGTGCTTTGCCTGTGGCACTATCTTCCTTGTTCTTTGGTATATTACTTCCTGCCGCTTAAACCTAACTAATTTAGGTACTTCTTAAACCAGTCTAGTGCAGTTTTACACCTAAAAGGAGTAGTCACAGCAGAGTTTGGTTTGTGTTTAGATAATAGATTTGGTGTTAACATTTATTTTTAAGTAATAGAGTCCTTGACACTTCCCCTAATTTTAAATACTGTATGTCTAAAGTTAGAGTGCTTTTATCAAGACTCAGGACTTACACTTCAGTGTTGAAGATTTTCATCAAATCAGTTATTTGAAAAACAAGAATCAAAATTGCTGTGAGAAAAAAATCTATTTATGAACAATCAGGCAACAGGCCTTGATGGAAATGTGCTCCAATACTAAATTCTTAAATCTCACTAAACTAACACTTAGGGCTGAACTTTATATATTCAAGTCAGACAGAGGTAATGCCTATGGATTCTGATATGTACATTTTGTAGAGAGAACTGGAATGTCGTTATTAAACTGTAATTCCTATCTCTGAAAGTATGGAGATTCATATCATAGAATCATAGAATCATAGAATGGTCTGGGTTGGAAGGGACCCCAAGGATTATAGAGCTCCAACCCCCCTGCCACAGGCAGGGACACCAACCTCAGGCCTGGATCTACACAAGGTTGCCCAGGGCCCCATCCAACCTGGCCTTGAACACTTCCAGGGATGGGGCATCCACCACCCCTCTGGGCAGCCTGTTCCAGCACCTCACCACTCTTTCTGTAAAAAACTTCCCCCTAATATCTAATCTAAACCTTCCTTCCTTTAGTTTTAATCCATTCCCCCCTTTGTCCTGCCATTGTCTACCCTATAAAAAAGTTGGATCCCCTCCTGTTTATATGATTACCTCTGTTTAAAATAAAACTGAAAATTATTAAGAATTGTAATAGAGTGTAGTTGCATGAACTTACTTAGCAGATTTCATTTTTAATACATTTCTATAAATGAACACACACACATATACATATGTGCCTACAGACACAAAATATGAAGGTTGGGGAGAATCCTACAGATTGGTTTTGCATTGGTGAGTCTGATTAACAGCATCATTGTCTATATTTGCAACAGATTTGGTTTTGAATTAACAGTATCTCCTAATTTACTCCCTAAGAGGGGTGTCATGGCTAGCGAAACTAAGAATAATAATGAAGATGGGTCATAATTGTACGTGTTTACTTACAGAATCTTTCTCATGCAGTAAATTACCCCAGCAACCCATCTTGTGGTGTTTTCAAGTTGATTGGCTATTCTGCATGGTGCTTGGGGAAGGCGCTGCCCAAGCAGAGAAGGTTATCAGCAGGCAACGTGTCAGCTTTGCTCACAACTTGGGGGCAGGGCTGATCCTTGGTCCCTAACTATCACTACACTGGTACCTCCTGAGGACAGTTCTGTATTGCCTGTTGATACTTACATCAGAGCCTTCATTTGACTAAAACTGCTTGGTGAAATAGAAAACGAGGTTATTGCAACTGCATTTCATTTAAGTTTTGTAGAGAGTGAGTACCAAAGGAACTGAAGAATGTGAAACAAAACCAGATGAGGATAAGTATCATAAATGTAAGTGTAAGAAGTATTAACCTCTTTCGTTATGGAAGAAATCTTCCAGTGACTGGGAAGGAAATCAGTGAAGAGGAGAAGTAATGGAAAGTCTAGATAAATCTAGCTGTTAAATGCCAGGGTGTTGGAAGTGGTGGCTTGAGATGTACACATAGCATATAGTACTTCCTCAGAGGCTGGAGGGTAGAAGATGTAGTGCAGGATACTAATACGGTAAGTTTTAAGAAACTTTCTATATGTCAAGTAAATTAAACCTCTCCATTAAGCCCTCCACATTTTATCTGAAATATTGAAGATGCAATTACAATATTTAAAGATAGACATTAAGTAAAAATCTGTTTCTTCAATTATAAAAATAATGGGAGAAAAACAGGAAAATTTTCTACATCACCTAGCCATTTAATAAAGTTAATTCATATCAACAAAGACTCCTTATGCAAGAAGAGAAAATTGGTATCATTCAACTAAGTGGAAACAATAGGCAGTGTCACACCACACCAGAAATCAGGTCATATATGTATCATGGTCAGACTTAGACCAAGACTGATGTGTGATGTCTAGGACAAATCAGAACACGATGGTCAAAAGAACGAAAAAAAAAGAAAATTCAGAGGTAAGAGCCACAACATAAGGTTTGAAGGCAAATATAATCTCAAGGCAGTCTAAAGCCTGTTCTGAAAAAACAATGATGTTCAGGGAATCCTCAGTGCTAGTGGGCTGAAAATCAGATCCATTTTGAGGAGATGGAAAAATAGCTGTTAATGTCAGTTTTGAAAATCCTGGTCCAAATCTTTTACTGTTTTTCTGAGGTGATGACCTGAAAAGATTCAAAACACTGAAATAAAAATAAGGTATTCAGATATTTTACACATGCAGTTTTGCAAAATGCGATGTAGCACAGATGATAGAATTACCAGATGAGGTTCAGTTATATCCACTGGAATATCAGTAGAGACACTTGCAACTTCTATTTTTCAAGACAGCACTGACTTCCTCATTTAAGGTTCTCTGGAGCACATTACATCAGTCTCTATTATACTTAACTAGAGCTGACAACTGTGGCACTAAAGATACCCACATATTCTAGTCACAGGGGGTTTTGTGCGTAAGGACAATTTTCAAGCAATCAGAAGTTTAACAGAACAGATGTCTGAATTTCTGTGGTATATTGAAGATCATAGGTGTTATTCACTGAGGAGATACAATTCATATCTCACCCATTTTTGCCAATTTTACTTGTAAATTGCTGTAGCCAATTTAGAGTGCCAACCACTTCCCCTTCTAAAGGAAAATCTTCTCTGTAAAAGGCAGAAGAGAGGGTTTTTTTTGTTTCCTGTGCTATTATATAAAACACAGCAATGACATAATAAAATGAAATGAAGCCACAGACCAGAGATGACAGATAAACAGAAAGAAAACCCAATTCTGTTTGAATAAAACTTAGACCTGGAAGATAAGCTTCCAGGTAAATGCAATATAAAAAAGTAGGACTAAATGAAAACTGCCGTAAACAGCATAAATGTGTCAGTACAACCTTATCCAAGGACTACTGGGAGGATTTTTTTTTCTAATACAGTAATAATACAGACTAATACAAGCATTGGTTGCATCTTGGCATCATACAGTGTTTCATTGACTTCTCTTTCTATGCTGGTAAGACCCTACAATTTTAAGCACACAGGCACTACAGACCTAATACAGTATCAAAATCATAATAAGGTATTCTAATACCTCTGCCCTGCAATCCTAATAAGGTATAAAAACTTACTAGAGTCCATCTCTACAAGCATTTTGCATGACAAAATGTACAAAGTTTCTAGTAAGAGCTTAAACTATCTTTGAGCACAATTGCATTCAGCACTGAACTCAATCTCATCACGTTGAACTGCAACTTTCCCAACAAAGAACATTTTTGTCTGCATTATTGCATTATTACATGATCCATGCACCATGGTTTGTAAGAATGGGGAAAAGAGCCACAGTCCCAGGCTGTATATCCTAAGTTCGAATCAGAAAAGAATAAAATTAGCAACACGTTTTACCACATGCCAGCTGATGACTTCAAGCTTGAAAGAGTTTGGGAAAATTACCAGCAGTAGCTGGCTTAAACCCTCCAGCAAAAAACTTAATACACCCTCTCCTCCCTCAAAATTAGACAAAACCCCTTGTTTCAAAAGTAAATAGCTAGGATACAGCATTTGTATATTAATAGAGAACAAGCTTAGATTATAACATGTACTATAAAATTAATAAATAAGGAAAATTATCAGTAGAGTCCTCATATGTTAGACAAATTTACTCCATTATGAATTTCAGAAGTCTTAAATGTTCAATTAGCAATGAGTAACTCTCTAATGATTATGATATCATGCTGTAAACTAGTTAATGGGTCCTAATGAGTGAAAAAGTTCACTGGAGATATATACATATTAAGAAAATCGATGGAGACTGTGGCACCTAAATGAGTTTTGGAGTACTGCTTCCTAGAAATGTGGTACTATTAGGAGGAAGTCACGCTTTTAAAATATTTAGTGGGTTGGAATTTTAGCCATCTACCTGTTTTATGAATGTTCTGGAGTTGCAGGTTCCCCAGGGTGTGGGGAGGGGCAGGGAATGTGTGGCAGTGGAATGGAAGAGAGAGGCACAAGCTGCTGGGTAGAATGGAAGCATGTAGCATCGTGACCATGCTCACCCTTGCAGAGACCTGCCAATGAGAGAATGAGAGGCTGTTCTGTTTCCCTGACCCTCATACAGCACTCTGGAACAGGCCAGAGGGCTGTCCTCCATAGGGTGCTTGATGGCATTTAACAAATCAGACTGTGAAACTCACAAGGCAGTCACATCGAGAAATTGTCACACATTCACTGCTCTTATCTGTAGGATAAGAAGGACATTGCTACAGGACCTAATTAGCAGCAGTAAACATATTTAAAAAGCAATCTGATAACTGCTTGTTACATCATTATAACATTATAGCATCGAGGTTTGGGGCAACCCCAAGCACAATGACAGTCTGGGCAGAGAATGAACTGAGAGCAGCCCTGAGGAGAAGGACTTGGGGGTGTTGATGAAAAGTACAACATGACCCAGCAATGAATGCTTGTAGCCTAGAAACCCAACTGTGTCCTAGGATGCATCAAAATCAGCAGGTTGAGGGATATCATTCTTTCCTGTGCTCTGCTCTCTTGAGACCCCACTTGAAGTACTGTGTCCAGCTCTGGGGTCCCCAGTACAAGAAAGATGTGCAGCTCTCGAAGCAAGTTCAGTTGAGGGCCATGAAGATGATCAGAGGGCTGGAGCATCTCTTCTCTGAAGACAGGCTGAGAGAGCTGGGCTTGTTTAGCCTGGAGAGGAGAAGGCTTCAGGAAGACCTTATTGCAGCTTTCCAGTACCTAAAGAGGACTACAGGAAAGCTGGAAGGGGACTGTTTGTAAGGGCATGGAGTGATAGGACAAGGGGGAATAGCCTTAACATGGAAGAGGGTAGATTTAGATTAGATGTTAGGAAGAAATTCTTCTCTGTGCGTGTGGAAAAGTACTGAAAGAGGTTACCCAGAGAAGTTGTGACTTCCACCTTCCTGTCAGTGTTCAAACCAAGGCTGGATAGGGCTTTGGGCAACCTGGTCTAGTGGAGGGTGTCCCTGTCCATAGCAGGGGAGTTGGAACTAGATGATTTTTCAGGTCCTTCCAACCCAAACCTTTCTGTTATCATTACCCACTTTAAATAGAAGAAATACCCATTCAGTATTCCAAATCATCTCGAAATTGGAACACTTGAGCTTTCCCAGGGGTTCATTTAATTGCAGCTCAACACAGGTGGTGTGGACAGAATGCTTGAACACCTGTACCCAGCATTAGGCAGCCTCCCTTATTTTGATCCTTCTATTCTTGAAAAAGGCTCCAGCATTTTGTTCTTGTGTTACACATGTACTTCAAAGCATTCATTTTGAAGTAGAAATGTGGTCACCCTGTCACCTATGTAAACTAAGGATGGCAGAGGCAGGATATGCCTGAAATGCTCGAGTTTTTATCCTTTGCTTCAGAAGAACTCCTTCATATATACATGTGCCTTATTCCTCCCTCTTAAACATCTGTTAAAGATTATTTGTTGTTTTATGCTCACTGTCCTCTATTTTCTGAAAGTCATAACTCTCAAGAATAGTATATTTAGAAATTGGTCTTTTAAAATATTCTGAGAAAATTTCTCTTGATTCATCCTGATTTTCACCATGCAGCAATCTAAGAATTAGAGAAAGGCAAACAGATGCTCACACTCTACCTTATGGTCTAAGAAAACGCTGAACCTATTGATAGATGCAGTAACAAATCTAGCTTTAAATAAGTGGAACATCCCAAATAATCGTGTTAAACTTCTTGTTTATTCTGGTAGGCAATAATAGGATTTAAACATAGAGTGCTACTGAAACTGTAAAACACAATTCAGTGCCAGGGGAAGAAAATGTCATTACTACTCAATGTAAATCAAGGGAGATTATTTAATTAGGATCACTTCATCCTTTAAGCAAATAGAAGAACCTGAGTATGTTTCATTCTGCCTTACTCTTTCTGCCTCCCACCATCAATTTTATGAATCACTTTGGTCAAAAGCATGGTTTAAATACACATCAATTTTTTCCACAACATCTACCTTGCACTTACTAGCTATTTCTAAGCTTCTTCTAAACAAAATTAGGGGCAATAATTTCTGACCATGTCTTCGAGAAATAGGTTCCTTGTTAGCATTTAATCTTGCTTTCTCTTCTTTCCTATCTTCTTTATGATCGATTATCTTGTTTTCTGCCCTGTTATTTCTTTTTCTAATCACAGCATTTTACAGCCTTGCTCTAAAGGCTATATTCCACATGGTGAAGATCTTATTATATCTTCACACTGCAGATATTGGAGCTTTTCAGAGTAGGTGCTGCGTCTTAGCCATTAGAGTAAAATCAGTGCCTACTACTTTGTGCCTTTTGTTCTGTAAGTGCTTTGTCTGAAAATGTCTGTAATTTTCATAGGTTTTCTATTTTTTAATGTCTTATGACTAACACAATAACTATTATGCCAATGCAGGTATTTACAACAGTAAATAATACAGTAAAATACAGTATTTTCAACAGTAAATAATATAGCTAAAGTCACTTATTTATTAATGACTATCAGAAAATACTCACTGGACCATCAAATGAGTACTGTCTCAATGCACAGACATAGCATTCCTGTACGTCTTTGTTTCTTCATCGTCATAGTTATTTTCCTCTTATTCTTTTTCTTCCATCCTTAAATTCTGATATATTCTGAGTAGCAGCTTTAATACTCTTCTACCCTTTTTTCGCTAGAAAGGAAAACAAATAATCCCAGACACCAAAAGTTCTTTTCATCTTTTCCACATCACAGAATCAAAAAAGGTATATATGAACACCTCTGTTGTATATCCAGGTTAAATGACAGGTGAGTTTGGGTTGTCAAAAAAGACAGGTCCAACTTTCGTGCAGTATTACTAAAACTTTCAGTTTGATTTTAAACAAAGGGTGCTTTTTCATAAGCAATGCAATGGCAGTACAGTCACTAACACCAGTTAATACCATTAATTCCAGGTCCAGGAAATCATGAATACAGCAAAGGTTATCTTATTTAGTTATATGCAGTACTATGTACATAGCATTCAGTAATATGTAGTTGTATTTAGTAATATGCACTGCTATGTACCTGATATCCGAGAAATGCCTGAAAGGAAGACTGTAATCAACACTTTTATGTAAGTAAGGGATTTTTAAGTAAAAAAGAAAAGCAAGAATGAAAATATTTTAATACATGGGTAGAATTGAATATTGCTGAAGTAAAATAAAAAAGACTGCGTACTTGGTTCATGTCCAGTAATTTTCTTGACTTTTTTTTCTCCATTGATAGAGAGTAGGAGCCCATGCACCTAAAAATATTTTAGGAATCATTGGAAAATTAAATAGTGATCTACAGAATTATCGTACCACTTTCAAAGAAGATGTGTTGCACCATTTCTTTGCTGTTTTGATTTTTATTTTTTTTCAAAAATAGCATGTAATATCATAACAGAAGTAAATATGGCAAAAGTATTGGGTTTGTGCTATCTGGTACACAACTCTAGGTCTATTTTGTAAGTTATTGGTAAATAGTATTGCCCCAGTTTTTGTGGGCAAAAATTCTTGTTCAGTCAGAATAAGCCTTCTTGAACAATACCTTTCAACAAATGTGCAAGTGCCCCGGACCATCAGAATTAGCAAGCAGAAGACATCCTTATTGTTCTTTATAAACACAGAGAAAGACCAGTCGTGCAGCTTAATCTTCTTCCCACTGCTGCACACAGACACTTACAGGCAGATGCTTTGCAAGAAGTGCAGTCTAAGTGGAA
Source organism: Porphyrio hochstetteri (assembly GCA_020800305.1). NCBI lineage: Eukaryota > Metazoa > Chordata > Aves > Gruiformes > Rallidae > Porphyrio > Porphyrio hochstetteri. The sequence goes on from CM036938.1 coordinate 24,980,395, forward strand.
AGCTAAGTGGAGAGCAGAAATCTGCAACATTCACAGAATTCACCCTGCCAGCAGGGTATTTTAGACTGCGATGCTTTTGAAAAACTTGGGACACAGAGGAAGGCTGAAGGCTTGAAGGCTGAAGGTGTCCTGCTGAGGAGCAGGGCTCTGAAGCGGGAGACTCCGTCGAGGGACCCCCTTTCTGCGAGCAACAACCCCCGGACATAGATCCGCGAGGGCAACTAACAAAAAGCACCTAAGATCAAAAGGAGAGAGGCAGAGGTGCACCCATCAGTGGCCATCAGCACCCACTAACAGCCATTGTTCGTCCCCTGCACTGCCCGGAGCGGTGACTCATCGGGGGCGGAGCTAAGGGCGACAGGAATTATCCCTCTCCATACAAGAGAGGCCTCTGGGAGCGCGGCGACCCGGAGCGCGGCGAACAGGACGGGCAAACAGGGCGTGGCGCGTCAGAAGGGCGTGGCGCGGCAGTTAGCGAGGCAGTTCGCGCAGGCAGAGCAAGCAGGCCGAGCAAGCCTCCCCTCCTAGTTTGCTGAGGGGGTATACTCAGAGGACCGGCTCGCAGAGTACAAAAGGGCGAGCTGAGGGTTCCCTGTCTGCTGTGTGCTCAGCTAACCATGGTCTCCACCAGGCGCAGAGGTTCCCCCTGCAAATCTCGGGCAACCCCGATGGAGGGCCTGCCTAGGGATGCTGCAGTCCAGGTCTCAGGCTGCAGGGAATGCCAGAGCCTGCAGTTGCCTGGGATAAGAGGCAAACACCTAGCCTGTCTGAGGTGTGAGCAGGTCGATGACCTGCTTGCTTTGGTGGTACAACTAAAGGAAGAGGTTGAAAGACTGCGGGTGATCAGGGACTGCGAGCGAGAGATTGACTGGTGGAGTAGCTCCCTGGCGTCCCAAAAGGAAGACAGTCGGGATGACACCTCACACCTGAAGACGGTCCCCCCTCACTGCCCGTGCCAGGTTAATGGGAGTGACCCAAACCCCGAGGAGGCCTGGAAGACAGTCCCGACTCAGCGTCATAGGCACTCCCCCTGCCTACCTACCCCACCCCCTCAGGTGTCCCTGAGCAACAGGTTTGGGGCCCTGACAGTTGAGGAGGAGGTACCTGAGGAGATGAATGGAGCCCCTCTGCCTCAGAGAAAGCGGAGGCCTAGAGTGAGGCGGTCATCTGCACGCCTTGAGACTGCCTCTGTTAGGCAAGAGAGGAAGGTAGTCGTAGTAGGAGATTCCCTTCTCAGAGGGACAGAAGGGCCTATATGTAGGCCAGACCCTACACGCAGGGAGGTGTGTTGCCTCCCTGGAGCCCGGGTCAGGGATATTACCAGAAGGCTACCAGGCCTGGTAAGATCCACTGACTATTATCCCTTACTGATAGTTCAAGCAGGCAGGGACGCAATCACAAAGTGTAGCCTGCAAGCTGTCAAAAGGGAATTCCGGGACCTGGGGCACTCTGTTGAGGGGGGGGGAGCCTAAATAATATTCTGCTCTATCCCCACTTGTGGGAGGAGGGGCTCAGAGCAGGACAGGATAACCCACGAGTTGAATGTGTGGTTAAAAGGCTGGTGCCGGCGCAAGAACTTTGGATTCTTTAACCAAGGGATGGTGTACTCTGCTCCTGGCATGAGTACTGCTAATGGGGCTCACCTGTCCTATAAAGGAAAGCGGATCCTCGCCCAGGAGATAGCAGGGCTCATCGATCGTGCTTTAAACTAGTTAGGAAGGGGGAAGGGGATATTAAGGCGGCTGCCAGGGTTAGGCTTCGGGAGACACAACGGGAGTTGACGGTGGGAAGAGGTAAATACCAACAGCACAGTCGTGGACTTGGGGACATTTTTCCACGTGAGAGTAGGGAAAATTCTGTGGACTGCCCTGAGTACTCCTCCGTGGAGCCACTTTTGCCAGTTCCCTGTCAGAAATCTCGCTGTGGGCCGTTGAGGATACCTACATCTGCTTCACCACTGAACTGTCTTTACACAAATGCACGTAGCATGGGGAACAAACAAGAAGAACTAGAGATCTTTGTGCAGTCGCAGGGCCATGATCTCATCGCAATCACAGAGACGTGGTGGGACAACCTGGACGACTGGCACACTGTCATGGATGGCTATGTGCTTTTTAGGAAAGACAGGCTAGGGAAGCGAGGTGGAGGAGTTGCTCTTTATGTGAGAGAGCACCTAGAATGTGTTGAGCTCCACCTGGGGAAGGATGAACCTTCTGTCGAGTGTTTGTGGGTTAAAATCAAGGGGCAAACCGGTATGGGGGACATTGTTGTGGGAGTGTGCTATAGGCCCCCTGATCAAGAGGAGCAGGTAGATAACGCATTCCATAAACAGTTAGAAGTAGCCTCAAGTTCCCGGGCACTGATCCTTATGGGGGACTTCAACTACCCAGATATTTGCTGGGCAAGCAATACGGCCAGTCGTATGCAGTCCAGACAATTTCTGCAGTGTGTTGAAGACAATTTCCTGCTACAGATGGTGCAGGAGCCCACAAGGGGAGGGCGGCTGCTGGACCTTGTTTTCACTAACAAGGATGGACTTGTTAGGGAAGTGAAGGTCGGGGGCAGCTTAGGGCAAAGCGACCATGAAATGGTTCAGTTCATGATCCTGGGTGGAAGAAGCAAGCCAAAAAGTAGGATAGCTACCCTGAATTTTGGTAGAGCTAACTTTGATCTCCTCCGCCACTTAATGGGGGCTATCCCGTGGGCTACGCTGTTTGAAGGAATGGGAGCCTGCGAGAGCTGGCTAGCATTCAAACAGCACTTCTTCCAAGCACAGGAACGATGCATCCCTTTGAGGAGGAAATGGGGAAAGAGAGGCAGAAGACCTGCATGGATGAACAGGTAGCTATTGAGCAAACTCAAAGAGAAGCAGAAGATCTATGAATCGTGGAAAAAGGGTCTGAGCACCTGGGAAGAATACAGGAATGTGGTCAGGGCCTGTAGGGATGCAACTAGGAAGGCTAAAGCCCTCTTGGAAATTAAGCTGGCAAGGGACATAAAGGATAATAAAAAGGGGTTTTTTAGACACGTGAACAGTAAGAGGATGTCCAGGGATAATGTAGGTCCCTTGCTGAATAAGGAGGGTGTCCTGGTTACGGGGGATGCTGAGAAAGTGGAGATATTGAATGCCGCCTTTGCTTCGGTCTTCACTTCAAAGGCCCCTCGGGACCCACAGACACTGGATGAGAGTAGGACTGATTGGGAAATGAAGAATTTCCCTCTGGTTCAAGTAGGGGAGGTCCAGGAGCGGCTCAAAGGGATTAATGCACACAAATCCATGGGCCCAGATGGGTTACATCCACGTGTGCTGAGGGAGCTGGCGGAGGTGATTGCTGAGCCGCTCTCTATCATCTTCGACAGGTCTTGGAGGACAGGAGAAGTGCCTGAAGACTGGAGGATAGCCAATGTCACTCCAGTCTTTAAAAAGGGCAAGAAGGAGGAACCTAGTAACTATAGGCCAGTCAGCCTCACCTCTGCCCCTGGAAAGGTAATGGAACAGCTTGTTCTGGATGCCATCTCCAAGCAATTGGAAGAGAAGAAGGTCATGAGGAGTAGTCAGCATGGATTCACTAAGGGGAAATCGTGCTCGACCAACCTCATAGCCTTCTACGATCTCATGACAGGCTGGGTAGATGGAGGGAGAGCAGTGGATGTCATCTACCTTGACTTCAGCAAGGCCTTTGATACTGTCTCCCATGACATCCTGATAGCAAAGCTGAGAAAGCATGGGATAGATGAGTGGACAGTGAGGTGGGTTGAGAATTGGCTGTCGGACCGAACCCAGAGGGTTGTGATTCGTGGAGTAGAATCTGACTGGAGGCCTGTTACCAGCGGTGTTCCCCAGGGCTCAGTGTTGGGTCCAGTCCTGTTTAATATCTTCATTGACGATCTTGATGAGGGAATAACATCCACCCTCAGCAAGTACGCCGATGATACAAAGCTGGGAGGAGTGGCTGACACACAGGAGCACTGCGCTGCCATCCAGAGAGACCTGGACAGGCTGGAGAGCTGGGCAGTGAGAAACCAGATGAAGTTCAACAAAAGCAAGTGTAAAGTCTTGCACCTGGGAAGGAACAACTGTTTGTATCAGTACAGGCTGGGGGATGACCTGCTGGAGAAGAGCTCAGTGGAGAAGGACCTGGGGGTCCTGGTAGATGACAGGTTGGCCATGAGCCAGCAGTGTGCCTCGGTGGCCAAGAGAGCCAATGGGATCCTGGGATGCATCAGGAGGAGTGTAGCCAGCAGGTCAAAGGAGGTGATCCTCCCTCTCTACTCTGCCCTGGTCAGGCCCCACCTGGAGTATTGTGTCCAGTTCTGGGCTCCTTGGTATAAAAAGGACAGGGATCTCCTGGAAAGAGTCCAAAGAAGGGCTACGAAGATGATTAAGGGCCTAGAGCATCTCCCCTATGAGGAAAGGCTGAGTGAGCTGGGACTGTTCAGCCTTGAGAAGAGAAGACTAAGGGGGGACCTAATCAAAGTTTATAATTATCTGAAGCAGGGGATGCAGGGGGAATCAGCCAGCCCCTTTTCAGTGGTCTGTGGCGATAGGACAAGGGGCAATGGCTGCAAGTTGGAGCATAGGAAGTTCCGCACCAACATGCGGAAGAACTTTTTCACAGTGAGGGTGACTGAGCACTGGAATAGGCTGCCCAGGGAGGTGGTGGAGTCTCCTTCTCTGGAGATATTCAAGACCCGCCTGGACGCCTATCTGAGCAATATGAGCTAGGGAGCCTGCTTTGGCAGGGGGGTTGGACCCGATGATCTCTCAAGGTCCCTTCCAACCCCTACGATTCTGTGATTCTGTGATTCTGTGAAATTGCAGTGCTCAATGCATAAGTGTGGTGTGAAGCTAAATTTTTGCAATCTATGTGTAAGAGGCTAGAGCTACTACAAGAATACCAGCATTTAAGTGCGCCCGTATTTTGGCTTGCCAAGTGATTAGCTCAGAAAAAGCCATTATTTAATATCCGTTAGATTCAGGTGGAATTGACACACCTTTTCTAGGTCATCTAGTTTGTCAGGCCTTGCCTAGGCAAAAGACTATAGTAGTGCTTAACTTCTTCAATAATCTCTGTAGTAAGAACTTCACCTTCTAGGTTTTGGAGCACCTGTAGTCTGAGAGACATCCTTTGGAGCTTGCATTAGGCCCGATTTCTGATTTGCATCCAGAATGCAAATCATAGTCATCCCAAACATAAGTTTTGTTAAAAACAAAAGTTTGGGATGGCCGTGAAAATTCCCACATCTAATTTCACATGCAAGGAGACAACAGGAATCTGTTCAAGAAGTCAATCTATCTTCTTGAGCATGAAAAATAGGAGCAGATGCCTATGTTTCTCAGGTTTCATTTTTCACTTTGAAATAATTTTGTTCTGCTATTCTATTCCAGGACCCTTGCCAGTGTCTCATGGATGCCTGAGGAGAATGTTTTGGGTATCACCTTTACTACCAGGCTATGCCACCTTGTACCTTTTTCATTTCAACAATTCATTGCCTCCAAGAATCAGGAGCAAAGGATGATCAATTCTCACACTGTTTGTGCAAGTATTTCTCTGAAGTTCCATGCATTCTGAGTTTCATGCCATCAACAAATATGAGTGTATCAGAGTTTATAAAAAAGAAAAAAAACCTAATTTCGGTATTTAGAGCATAATCTAAATTTCTGCTGAAAATTCTAGCAGGGAAAAACACACTTTTAAAGAAAGCTTTCAAATGGAAATGAGTCTTACAAAAGAACATCAGAAAGCAGTGATATCTGCTTGCTCTTCACTCAGCCATGTGAAAGTATTGTTTAATTATGGATCAAGTTCAGCCTTTAGCTCCTTGACCAGTGTCGATTATTCTTTCGATTTTCTTCTGTGGGATCATGCTGAGCTGGGGTGATACACAGACAAAAATTTTATATTATTCACCCGCCTATATTCTCTGGAGGACATCAAAAACTATAGAAGGAAGGAAGAGGGAAAAAAAACCCAAACAAAAAAAAAAAAAAACAACCCTTGGAGCACTTTGAATTAAGAGAAAAGATAGAACAGCAAGAACTGGGTCTAAAACAATAAAGTATTACTCTCTCCAGGCAAGAGATCTGAGAAATACAGGCATTGCCCCTCTTTTTTAAGCACCTACATTTAAAAATATATAATCCTTTAACAAAAATATATAAAACTGAACTCCTGCAATTCTAATGCTTTTATTGTTAGCCTAAAGCAGTCTGTGTCTCAATAGATTTTTTTTTTTTTTTTTCTAGATGGTGTAACCTAAAGGGCAGTTTTCTGTCTTGTTTATCTTGGCTTATGTCTCCTGTGTGGTATATTTGACCCTAAGAAGGTTTTGCCCCATAGGAGGCATGAGGAACATTGTTACTCTTTGAAGTACATATGGAACAGGGAAATCAGTTTTGAATGTGAGACCATTTTTGGGGAACAAAATTTCTACATGCCTCACCAGTCATTGTGCTTTTAGAGCTTTTCGTTTATTGACAATTCAAGAAATTGATGAGTTTCAGTGTGGCATATAAGGATCGCATCTTCTGGATAAAGACAGTGCAAGAACTAAAACCAATACTATGCATTTATCTCTGAACCACATTGATTGCCTTTGCCTTAACTTCAGTGTTCGTTTCCTCTCTGAGAGTGTGGTTCAGCATAATTTCAGCAGATGTGTTGATCTCCTCTGAGATAAACTATTTTTAACAGTGTTTTATCCCAAACACATTTTAATTACTACAAGTGCAAGAAAATAACAAATAAGGAACAGTTTCTGCATCTTAACCACAAGTAAGTAGTACATAGACTTTCTTGAACCAAATCCAGTAAGACATGATTTAGGCTGTCAACTTGGCCTAAAAAATTGACAACAGTATACTGAGAGCAACAGAGTGAAAGCTGAGTATAGGTCACTACAGCTGCCAAGCAGGCGTATCCAGCTGTACTTCTTGAAGAGTTCATGTACCTCTCTGTCATTCTGGAAAGCACTGAGCAGAAATGAAACTAAACATCAACATGGACTGATCAAACCATTGCATCTCTGTGTTATTCTGTAAGTCCCTGCTAGTCCCCTGTGTGGTTGTGATGATAGGTTGGTACCTCCCGGGAATTTAAATGGAAGTATCAGTGCAGCATCTGCTGTACAGTGTACTCGTTAGCAAAACCAAGAATTTCTAAAGTGCATAACACAGTCAGTCTGTGCTACAAAACCTGAGGAGAGGTTTGCTGAAGGACCAAACCTTTTAATCTGGGATGACATAATGGTGTAACATAAAGAAGCTCAGAAATCTATTATAAACAGCAGCAACCTCTACCTTCATATGTAGCCTATGTCTGCTGAGACTTGATGTGAGCATGACAGATATCATTGGAGCCTGGGAGCAGAAGTGACTGCTTGAAGACCAGAATTCAGTTTCAAAATGTCATTCACAGCTGTATATTTTTTCATTAATACCACATTGTATAGTTTGCAAATCACTCCAGCAGATAAAATGTTTTGTTTCATTACAGGAGCAGCTATATTGTGTTTAGCTGCCAATGACTGTAACAACAGACTCTGCAAGGTTTTTTCTGATCTGCTTTCACATCAAACAGTGTGACTATACCAGCATAGTAAACACCATTAGAGGTAAATCCAGGAGAAAATTTTTCACTGCAACCTATAAATCACTTCCATAACATCTTTATTTTGGGGTATGTCTACCAGATATGGTTACAGCCTGTTTTCTCCACCTGTCTGACATGCATCCAGCTGCTAAATTGAATGTTATTTAGGGTATGTGTATTCTCCAATCCAAAAGTGTGGTTGCTGATGAGGTAGACATATTTAACTTCACTTTTAGAGGAAAGTGAAAAATGTGACATCAGTCTTTAAAGGTATTTCAAGGGCAATCCTGAAAAGAATACACTTGACATTCAAACTTTAGGCCAAAGGGGAGGATGCCACAAGTTTAACACTGAGTTCTATGCATTTTACATAAATAATCACGGAGACAAGACAGGTAGGTAATAAAAGTTGCTGACAACATTAGAGGCATGAAATGGATTCCATACAAGAAGGAAAAATGCACCAGTATGCTTTCTCTTGAAAGTAATATGACTGAAGTTATACAGCTGCAGTTATTAAAATCACATATAGGGAATGATTCAGATGAAATTATCAAAGAGAAGGTTTAACAGCCATTCAAACAGGAATACATTCATTTCTTTGCCTGCAAAGTCAAAGTTCTCAAGAGGAGATTCAGTAAAATATGTAAATAAATGTTACTTAGGCAAGGAATCTGGAGAGAAAATCCAGGGTTTTATTCACCTAATTAGATGGAAACTACAGTTGCCATAGGGAAGGTGCAGAGCCTCTGTGATTTCCCCCAGCACTATGATCCCTCAAGAACAACCCTGGCAAAGCACACTTATGGGGCAGCTGCATCAGCACTTCTCCCAGGTACTTTGCTCTGTGTCCTGCCCTGTACTATTAAAAAGTAGGGATAGATATGTGTTTTGGGGGACTGCCTGCTAGCTGGGCTGGGATGCATTTGGTATTGTTGATTCACCTAAATAATGTTTCCAGCAAGAAGTCCTGGAGCTTAGCTTCCACCATATGAATTCAAGAAGTGAATCAAGCCTACCAATAAGAATAGGAAAAAAAAAAAAAAAAAAAAGAGGATTAAATGCCTAATAATACCATGGAGAAATATAAACATTGGGCTGGGGAAACTTGTTCCAGCTTGTGGGAACATTTTGTATTAATATGTGGCCTTAATGTATTCTTTTGTAGTCCAGTACTGTAAAAGGACTGAATCACTTTCTTATTGAATGGTATTTACAGAAAATAACAAAATACAAATGTTTCTCTATACACTGCACATGGGCCATCTGTAAGTCATATCATCTTTCTCCTTTCCGTACCATTGCAGACTCTACTAAGAAGGACTAAGAGCTCAATCTTTCTCTTTTGGATTTCTTTAGAGCAAGCCAGCTGCCTCATGGAGCTATCAGCAGGGTTTCTTTTTCCTGGCTTGGATGCAAACCTCTAGTTATTAATATGGGAGTGAGCTCTGCTAGCTGACAATTTAAGATAAAGTAAATTGGAAGTGACATAAAGGAGTGTGTGGGTGTTAATGTGCGTCACCGAGGTTCTTTTCTGACATCCTGAAAGGTCTCGTCTGTATGGCCGACACTAGCAACCTTTACCAGTGACCCTGTGCTATTAAAGGGCAGGCACTCTCATTGATTTGTAAAAGTGACAGATGCGGCATGTGGTTGTAAATTAGCCATGTGAAGTCAGTCTCCAGAGATTTCCAAGCGTGTTTTTTCCTTTGCAGTGATTTGTGTTCTTCCTTTTGCCAAGCTGTATGAAGTAAAACACTTAACTCTTTTTCACCAGTCATCTTGTTGCACTTGACATTTTTTTCTGAGTTTGCTTTTTCCCCCCCGCCCCCTTCTCCCACTCTCCCACAGCTGATATGATTCATAGGGTTAAACTTCTGCTCAGTTTTTTCTTATGCTTTTTTTTTCTCATCATAGTTTTTCTGAAGAAGGTTGGCAAAGTCATATCAATATAAACTAAAATTTCTTGCAAAGCCTTAAGCCCTAGCTTTTATCTACAAATATGTAGATATGTATGCATGCATAAATATATTAATTGGTTTTGCGTATAACAGAATGTCTGTTCTGGTGAAGACCTAAGCAAAAGCTTTGCTAACAACTGAGCTATAGCTGCTGCTCACATACACTGCAGATACAGACAGCCTGAGCTTCCAAGCATCTTCATCTCTGACATAGAAACCCAGCTGTGACAGCATTGCACAACTTGAGGCACAGCCAAGTAATCTCATACAGCAAGCATTGCACAATGCAAAGGGTAGTAACTGGAAATAAATGCTATTTTCTAAGGCTAAATCATGTGATCTGCTTGTTTCCCAACAGGTATCTATGGTGATCGCATGACATTAAGACTTATGCGTGACCTGGAACCACCACATGGTCTGTCCCCCCTAGACAGGAATTAGTTAGATCACACAGTCTGCCTTCTCTGTTTAGTCTGCTTGAGAATTTCTTTCCATGGAAATTCAATCATGCCTTTGTAATGATCATTTTAGGTATGCACTTACACTGTAATTTATCTGCTGTAATAAATCAGAATTCCATTTATGGAAAAATTAGCTGGATATTCAACCTTCTAATAATTAAATTTAAGGCCTCTAAACATCTATCACGAAAAGTACCCATATGCCACTGCTACAAAACCAAACCCAAAGCAAAACAAAAACATGTCAAGACAAATTATTCCTGGACTAAATGTCACCAGCTGTAAAAAAGCACCATGACAAAATGTGCAGGTTAAAAGGTCATGACCCCATAAAACTACTATTCCAGCTCCTTATCCTAAATCACTTCCAATTATGTATGGTAAGTCATTTCCATTTTGAAGTAGAAAATACATTTTCTGAGAACTTCAGGACAGGCATTCAGCATACATCCTGAGGTGAAAGGTTTAGAGTTTTAGCTGCTAAGCCACCAAATCTGTGTCCTCTCCTCTATTGTCTCTTCTTTTGAAGTTATTTGCAACAGTTATTTCTAGTGAGTGGTCATTCCACGGAGGGAGCTTGCACTGCAGTCATGGTAGACTCTCTGAAATGGTCCTCCAGGCTATTTAGGTTTCTATCAGTTCACAACACTGCTGTTCTTTCTTCCAGCTTTGGCCAAATGCTTGTAAGTGCTCCTTTAAGATGATGTTTGAGGGTGCGATGTTGGTCCCTAAAGTTGACTGGGGGGGGAGGAGGGGTGAGGGGGAAGGGAAAGCACCTATTAAATTTGTAAATTGTTTCCCATGCAACTACCATGTGATCATTATTAAATCTTAGTGCACCAAGATCACAGCAACACCTGCCCAGACCACCTCAACACTGTAGCATGGGAACTCAACCATCTCCATCACAGGCATTGCTGGGGCAAGCTCATTTCCTGAGAGAAAGAGGAACAATCACAGAAATGACAGGAGTCTTTAGTGTTAGGATTTAGTACCAAGCTACACCAACATAATCTTCACAGCAGAAACCACTGTCACATCTAGCTGCCAAATATCCAGTCACAGTGTTAATGATTTATGTGTTCAGAACTGCTGTTTGAGGTGGTTTTGGAAGGCTGCGTTGACTCTGCCAGTGGCTGGAAATGCTGAGTGATGTTGTTTTTTTGTTGTTGGTTTTTTGTTTTGGTTTTCTTTTTTCCTAGTAGTCTCTAAATGTTTTATAATTGTTCATTTTAAACCTATTTCCTGGTCAATCACTCTCAAGCTACTCATTCCCACCCTTTAGTAAAGTCCAAAATTGACTGTTACTATGGAAACTGCTACAGATGTAACAGCTGCAATTCATAAGAAAAAGAGGAAAATGGATCAAGAAGTGTCACTTGAATTATGCAAAATTTCATAGCTATATACGAATTACATGCTGTGAATAAGGTCCTTTGTGAACCCAGAAAGTTAGAAAGGTCACCCTAGCATTAGAGGAAATGATTCCTAAATCGGTAAATGAATTGCTTTCAAAATTCCTGTGTGAAAAAAAGAACTATTTATAATCTCTCTAAAGTTCATCTATCTTTTCAAACAAGAAAAATGTATTTTTTCCCCTTTTAAATGTTCTTAGCTTGTAACCTGATTTTGTGCTTTTTGTGTGTGTGTGTTGGAAAATGAGGCTCAACAGAAAAGTTAATCCTAGATTTCTTTAGGCCTTAAGCTGCTTTAAGACCAACAGACATGCCAGCAGTGTTTGTTACAAAATTGTCAGTTATGTCTTTTATTTGCATATTTGAAGGTATTTCCCCCTACTCTCTTGAACACAACTGAGTATTCAGTAAAAGAAAACAGGGCTACGAAAACTTAAAAGAAAAGAAATACTACAGTAAACAAAAGCTGTGCTTGCACATACCCAGCCTGTTTCTCTTAGCTACAATATTTTTACACCCCTGTAAATTCTGCTGACTGAAGGCAGGTTTCTGCAGACGTGGCCTGGAGAGCCTTAGAGAGGGAAGGAAGAATCGGGCCTTTTGTCTAGTGCTCAGCCGCCATCAATTATTTAGGAGCAAAATTATGTGACATTTTTCTTTCAATTATGCTGTTTAACAAGGCTGGGGAGTTAATACTGACCAGAAGATGTTTTATCCAAGATATGCTGTAAAATACTCTGCTCTCTGTAGAATAGATCTCCCTTGGCTCTCAATTAATGACTACAGCCATGCAGCCGCACTAAACTGACTAATCTCACTTGACTGGAGCTGAAAGCACCTCTGTGTTTTTTAAAAGATTTTTTGCTGTTTTGTAAGTACATTGAGAAGAACTGTTTGTGCTGGACATGCAGTAATAAAAATTTGTCAAATCTGTCGGAAGACTTGGCTCCTAAATACTATTCTTCAAAGGCAGAAGTGTGTAAAAAACAGAAGGCATGCTGCTTTATTATTACTGTGGGGACTGTGTGATCTTGTGCCTGACAAAGATCTGTTTAAGATGTATGAGCAGTGCTGTGAGTCTGTATCCAACACCATCCTTATTGTTTTTCATCCAGCAGTTTAGTCTTGAGCCTGGAAACTCACTCTTGCCTTTTGCCCTTGACTTCACAGTTCTGCACAAGTGACTAAGTGCATTCCCAAGTTGTGCATTTTACACACTCTGAACAGTAAGCAACCATTTAAATATTATGACATCCACTGAGGCATGAATCAGATGTAAAGAGGAAATGCTTAACAAGTATATTTTTAACAAAGTCTTATTTTCACATGCAGCTCTGCCTGGCATTGCAGCTTCTGAAAAACTGCAATGACTCACTCATTGGAAAACGGAGTGCAAATGCAAATACATCTTCTAGATTTGACAATCACCTGCCCCTTTAGAGATGTATTATTTAATATTTGCCAACTTGATCATAAATTATGAGGTTCTTTTGAGAAATAAGTTAATTCCTTCTCTTCAAATCTTTTTTCTTGGTTTTGTGCCCACCTACTGTTTTCACATGTGCAAACAACATTACTACACTCATCTGACTGGTTTTGCTGTCATTTTTTCACCCCCCAGGAAAATCAAAACAGGTAGCATAAGAGTCGCAAAGCTGTCCACTTGCATGTCGTTGCCTATTGTTCATTTACGTTCTACCACAGGTTTCAGATCAGAATTGAAAAATCAATTCTGACACCAGCCAACCAGTATTTCTTGATGTTCTGGTAAACAAAGAGACTACAATTTCAGGGAAGCTTTAAAATCTGTGGAGAAAATATGTCTGCAACTCTGTTCAAACCATCTGTCTTTTGGAGATACAGTCCAGCCAATTCAAAAAAACTTCAGAATATCTCCGATCTATATTGCTTAGGTTTCTTTTCCTTTTCTTTCACCACTTGGAGTCCTTAATAGCCCAAGTGATTACTTTAAATTGTGGCTTTACCTTTGAGCTATGATACCTTATACATATTGGCTAAATCCCAGATCAAGTGGCAAAATTGAGGAACTAGAGGGATTAACGTGATTCAGCAAAGCCAGAAGAACTGAAGTCCATACAAATTTGGTGTTCCCTCATCAGACTGATTATAAGTTATTTAGAGCATGAACCACAACATAAGGAAATGAGACTGAAGGAAGGGCTGTTTTCTCTGAAGAACTGATTCATGCAGCATTTGGAGTTTCCCACATTAGTAATTTGTGTGTGTTGTTTGTTCTGATACTTTGTCAGGGACTGCATCCCACCTCCTGTCCTTGAACCAGAGAAGCACTTAACTGCATGCAAAACTCTTGAATTCCTGTAGTACCTTGAAGCCGGTTGTTGCTGCAGATCGCAGAACTGAGCTCTGCAACCATGTCCTGGATAGGTGCAGGACAGAGCTTGCAGCTAAGGGAAGAGGCTTGTCAGGAGGACAGTTTTCAGCCACATTTTTGCTAGTGCAGGACTGAAGAGGCTCTAGGCATTTCTACAACAGCCCTAGATGCATATCTGCCTTCCAACAGACTACACATACTGTGAACTGCCCCGCGGCCTAGCAAAGCAGCATGGCTCTTTCTGCTTGCCACCTGACTCGGAGCAAGATCTTTTCTCTTAAGCTTTGACACTACAAAAAACTCCTCTGCAATGCAGAAAGAGGAGATTTAGGATCCTTTCCTCTTATCCTGTCCCTTTCATCCTTAAGAAAATGGATCAAGGTGGAGCACAGATTTCAGCTTAGGAGTTGTGGTATCCCTCCCCCATATGAGCCAAAACAAAATTTCTCATCTCAGAAAAGAGTAGGGAATCAGCTCTGTCGAGACTTATGTCCAGAAAGTAAAATCCTTAGAAATGAAATTTGGGCTCCATTTCCTCTTTCACAGTTGACAATACAGTATGTCCCTATCTCTCTCCAACCCGAGAAATTTATCAGCAGCTCACACTGTGGCAGACGATCTATCAGCAGACAAGGCTCTGTGAAATCCTCTCACTCCCTTCACAAATATGTCAGATATTAAGGCTTCTTTGGAGCATCAGGAACACTGTTTCCTTTCTTTAAGAAAGAATGACTTTTATTTTTTCAGTTCTGTAACAAATTAGAAATACATAGGAGCATTTCAACACAGTTGGTCTAGATAATGATCTTTTCTTCACTGATATCTTCCTTAAAAAGACAAATTTAAAATGTGGCCACAATGCCTCCTAAGTGTCTGATCAGAACTGTAGAGCATGACATTTCACACAGAAGTGGTTTTTCAAATATTCGTATGATTCAATGTGAAAAATTTCCATTATCCCAGAGGAATTTTATGGAAGAGTGAAATCTCAGGAGCATGAAATCACCAAAGATGGAATGGAAATTTTTCTCCAGTAAATTTTCCACATAAAAATATCCCCTCTCTTTTAAAGGCCTCTATTAAAAGCGAAATGTAATAAAGAGAGAAATAAACCCATGTGTAATAGTCATAGTTTAGGCATTTAGCATACCTAACATTTATGAATTGTTGAGCTATTTAATTTTCCAATAAATGGTGGATAATTGATTTATCTCTATGCTTCCAGTAATTTGTTCCACATTCGGTGTACTTACTATTTTACTTCCTTTTCAAAGAAAAGCCAGCGAGGAATTGATTGACATACTTTGGCTATGGCTGTGCACAGTTTTGTCTAGGATGGATTTTGGAGACCTCACACTTTTTTATTTTGAAGGGCTGTGTTTCTATTGGAAAAATATCATTTATTATTGTACATGGGTCTTTTTTCATTAAGACTATTCTTTTCTGTATCATTACAATTAACTGGTGAAAAGCACCTTCAAAATTTATTTATCTTTAAAAGTATAACAAGAAATACTTACGCTATCTCATGTAGTGTGACAGCCAGGAAAAATGGAGGCTTGCACAATGAGCCCAACTGAGCTATGTATCTGTGTCTGTCCTGTGAAATATACCTGAAAATGGCAAACAATGGCTATTTGATTTAGGATGGCCTTATTGCTTATTAATCTCCTCTTAGTCTCTTTCATATAAAGGATAAACTACAAATGTTATTGAAAGTGGTTACCGAAACTGTATTGCTATCAAAACCACCCAAATACGTTCAACATTCAGAAAATAAAGGTGAGCTGCAAGGCCCATATACCAATCCAGGACATGGAATATGCAACTCACCAGAAAAATGATGAGCGGATACGCTTGAAGTTTTAGTGTATCCAGGAAAAATGGAATCCAAACCTGAACACAATGCTTTGATTTTCAACCAGTCTACATTTTACAATAGCAAGGCATCTTTGGTTATTTGGCTTTCTCTCAGTAAATTAAACTCCCTAAATAAAAATAAATAATAATTAAAAAAAAAGTAAAATGCCACATAGATGCCCTTTCTTATGTGATTAAAAAAGTGAATTAGTAGAATGTCATTCCACTGGGAAACATGATAACACAGGACATGACCCAACCAAAAAACCCAAGTGGAAAACCACAAATTAAAGAAAACTCATAGAATTATTGAGGAATAGTTTGTGGAAGAGAAACAGAACAACTGTGGGATCAACATATGAAACCCTGGTGAGAAAACTAAAGTTTAGCAGCAAAAGTTGAAGTGTATTTAACCTCTGATGCCACTTGATGTCTTGCTTAGTGTTATAGGATATATGATTTTTCTAAAGACAATAACTTAGTGGCTCTCCAGTTATTTATAAAGGCAATCTCCCATGAAAACAACTGATCATGTGACAGACAATCCAGAAAATATCTAGCTTCATAAGAAATAAAAAAGAAGTGTGTAGGGTGTGTTTTTTAAAGGAAATAATGTGTCTCTTTCAATCACAAGTCAACCTGCTACCACGTCTGGTTAAGATTCCAGTGTTGTCTTGAAAAAGTTGCAGGATTAGTTTAAAATTTCAGGTAATGTAACTGTTGAAATCTGCCTTGAATGAGTGTAATGTTTAGAGGAACAAATCATGATATATATTCAAAATTCCTTGGAAGAAGTATTCTATTTTTTTCTTGTTGGAGAAGTGGTGCGCTGTATTAGTATGCATGACTTCCTCATGCTAAAACTTAATAATTTAATAGAAATGTGTACTTTTTCTTTTATTGACCAAAAGATTCATTTAGTCATTTCAAGCCTATCTCCAAAGTGAAGCATGCATCAGAACCTCAGAAGAGTCAGTCTTGAAGCACTTCTTAACTACCAAACTACTAAATGTTAATCTATTTAATCATTGCTTCACACATAGAACTTAAACTGAATTCCAAGGAAGAATTGCTGTTCATTTATAATGAAAGAAATCTAATAGGAGAACCTGGGAATTATGGATATTATGGGTTTTTACATAAAATGGAAAACATTTCCCATAGATGCCTCTATATAAACTAGAAGAACTCACAGCCACAGAATTATAGCTGCATAGTTCCCTTATGGATAAAAAACCCCAACCCTTTCTGCTTGCACGCAATGTTATGAAGCCCATTACCTGTGCTTGTCAGGCGTCGTGATTCATAACAGACAGCAGAAAGGATGCATGTATGCTGTGTTATTGTGAGTGGAAAACAGATTACAGTATTTAGATTGCTTTTATGTCTGGTCATATACTGGCAGCACTATGTATCAATGCCAGGTTTAGGACATCTTAGAGACACTCTGCTGGATTCAGGCAGAGATCTCTAGAGATGAAAAGCTGTCCTGATAAGTGTAATAATTATGAAAGTGACAGATAATCTGCACTTGTTCTCAATCCACCCTTTACAAGAAAAGTATAGGCTTAGTCCCAGAAGTTTTATATTTCCATTAAGAAGGGAATGGACATGTTGTCTTTAAAATACAGATTTCCTCTTTTAAGCAGTGTGACACAAAAGGGCTCTGTCTGGCAGCTCTGACTTTGTTCCTCTGTTGTGTTCACAGAGGTTTAGTACTTTAAGCCTGTGTAAGGCTAGACACACCAGAGCAGGGACACAGCCTTCTGGCCACAAGCTTGCAAGGCAGCATACACCAACCAGCCCTGCGCTGAAGCTGGTGGCAGTAGCACATGTAGAATGTGTGACCCAGAGCCTTTCAGGGAGTCTTCAGTCAACTCCAAGCCACGGCTGTTTTGAGCATCCTTTCAACATAATCTTCTACACATTTTCATTGTATATTACTAAAAGTGCTGGTTTCAGCTGAAAAAAAGATAAATTTCTTTCTAGTAGCTGGTACAATGCTATGTTTTGGATTTAGTACCACACTAATGTTGGTAATGCACTGATATTTTTAGTTGTTGCTAGTTAGTTGTAGTGTCTACACCACAAGTTTCAACTTCCCACACCCTGCCAGAAGCTGGGAGAGCACAGCCAGGACAGCTGACCCAGGCTGGCCAAAGAGATGTTTCCAACAACATAACACCTTGCTCCAAATGTCACTGGGCAAGATAGCTGGGAAGCAAGATTGCTGGTCAGAAACAGACTGGGCGTCATGTCAGTTTATTTTCCTTACACATGTGGCAAGTAATTGCATGTGTACATAATTTATATTATTGTTATTACCATTCTTCTTCTTCTCTTCCTTTGCTATGTGATTAAACTGTCTTTATCTTAACCCACTATCTTTTTTTCCCATTCTCCTCCCATCCCACTGCATGCAGAGGGATAAGCGAGCAGCTGAGTGGTGCTCAGTTACTGGTTGGGGTTAAACCACAACAGTAAGATTCAGCATTTTTCAGCATCACAAAATAGACACAGGCTCTGAATGTAACCAGCGTGATCCAAACCACTGTGTATGAATTACCAGATTAAAAAAGGCTCTTCACCCCAATGAACACCTCTGCTATGTGGACATCCGCTCTTCCCTCAGCAGACCGTGGTACTGTGAGTGACATAGGATGCTCTGATGTGAGGAGCAAGTGGGGACACAGGTGTCAATTTGTATGTTAAATGTTAGTAAAGTTTAGTTTATTTCTTGAGGATTGTTTTATATAAACAAAACATATAGACAGGTTCTGCTAGTTCCTCCTCACACACCATTGAATATACTTTCTCCCCCCTGGGGGTCATCCACCTCATGTTGAGACCCACAGGATGAGAAAATTGAAGTGAGGTACAATCTGTGTGTCCTCTGCAGATCACTTTACAAGGACAGAGTTTTTCAACACCTGGTTCAGCACAAACTCAGTTCTGACTTAGCATTTTTAAGAATAATGAGTTTATTAGGTAGGTTTTGGTAGGAAGTGTGTTTCCACCTCTGGCCCTTATTTGAACTCATATTCCCACCTTAGTTTACTTATATATGACTTTATGCCATCTTGGAAAGTTCTCAAAATAGATGAAAGATCTGGAATTTCTTAGAATATGAGCTCAATTGTTACAAGAATTCATGTAATTGTTTGTGGATCAGTTGCTCCTGCTTTGACTGGTGAAATATAAACTCAGTCTGGAGTTCAGCTGTAAAAACAGGACCAGACTTCTGGAAAGTGTCTTTTATTGAGACAGTTCATTCCCAGATGTCTGACACTCTACTGCCTGAGGTACATAGTGTGTTTACTTGAGACAGTTTAATGGGCAGTGGGACTCCAGCCTGTTGACTGCACTGTCAGGCTTTGGGCTGTAGAGGCAATTTGGGCAGTGAGGGGCAGCTGGGGTTTGGGTGTGCGGTGGCCCTGGCATGCCCAGAGCAGAGGCTGCTGCCAGCACGGACAGCCATTGAAGCCCACGGGTGCTGGAAGGGATGCAGGGCAGCCCCAGGGCCTTGCAGAGCTGCTGTGCCTGGCTGCAGGGCTGGAAAGCAGAAAGCCCCAGACCTCTTGTGCACGGTGCTCAGTTGATTGTGGGAGGTACACCGTGGCTCGGTGGAGGAGCAGGTGCAGCAGAAGCAGCTGCTGGAGGCCAGGTGGGGCCTGGCTGTGCTGTGGTGGTAAAGGGAGGGGGTGTGAGATTTGACACCAGCAGCTGCCCCCCCTGGCTGCACATCTGTGTGTCTTGTGGGGCAGTTTCCTTCACAGCCCAGCCCAGTGAAAATGCAGCTGCTGCTCTCCTCTTGTGTCCAAGTCTTTACTTACACCTCTTGAGCAGGTGGGGATTACCTCTCTTGAAGTTGGCATTGTAGTAGAAGAGTAACTAAAACATGCAGAAGAAGAAGAGTTAGCGGCCAGTCTTTGGAGACAGGAGAATTCCAAGCTAGGAGAACTGAGCCTTGTAATGACAAAAGAGGAATATGTGTCATTAGGCAGTTGAAACTTAAAGCTTAGGCTGATCCAAAGGCTATGCTCTAGTTCTTGTGTTTTCACCTGAGAAAGAACTGAATCTCAGGACATTTTCTGCCCTCCTCATCTTCCTCCTTCTGCTACCAGAAAGTGAAGCCTTTGTGCCAGAATTGAGGGTCCGTTCATGTGCAGGGGAAGTGATGAACATTGCTGTGAGGAGAAGGTCCTTGAGCAATAATTTTTACGGGCTTGGTTGGGGCTGCAAGCAGTGGCCAGCCTGCTGGGTTTGGTGGGTCACCCTGTAGATGTTGCATGGCCTTTGCTCTGTGCTACCCCAAACACCTGCCTTCTGGCCTCCTGAATTGCTCGCTGGCCTCTCCAGCTGTGTGTGAAATGCATTTCCCAAGCAATATGAGCCTGGGGAGAACAAAATATCTGACCAGTTCCTCCCTATTTCTTCTCCAGCCTAACAAGGGCTCTGTGATTTCAGTAGCACTCCTTCTCTCCTGGCAGTCCCAACACCCTGGTGATGCTCTCAGGGTTCAGCAGTCTTTCTGTGGCTGCTCTGTAGGAGCAACTGGAAGTAAAAAACTAAGTAAATTTTGCAAATGATACAAATAGGAAACATGCAACAAACCATGTTCCTTTGAATGTGTTCTTATGCTTTTATTTGATATTTGAAATTCAAAAAGCAAATGAACAAAATGAACAACTTTCTGTCAATACTCTCTTTATTAGCTTGAGTATGGTTTCTCTGTAGGACAGGTTTGATGTAGAGCCAGTAGGAATAAGCACTTCTGTTCCCTTCAGCCTTTTGATCAGATCCCGGGAAGTTTATGAAAACCTGGACTACATCCATTGAGAATACAGAAAAGGACAAGCCTTTGGACCCTTTGGGTAGAAGTAAGTGATGGGAGTTTGGGTGAAGTAAGAAGGTCTCCTGCGAGTGTGGGAGCATCCCTGAAGGCCTGGCCCAGCAGATGCAAGTTGCAAATCATCTGTCCCTTGCTGTTGCCTTGCAGTGCTGTTCAGGTCAATAGCCTGGGAAAGAAGGGCTGTATCTGTGGGCTGAGAGGGCATGGGTGGTCAAAACAAGAGAAGAGAGGTAAGGACAGGTTTGTAACAGCTACTGAAACAGTAATAGTACAAAAATTGCATAAAAATAATAGCAATTACCAAAAGTCTAGTAGGAGAACCTTGCCTAGGTTCATTGTGAAATTGCATCTACATAAAAGCAATACTGAGGCACAAAGCTTTGGCTGTGGTCTGGGAGAATATGTCTTCATGCATTTCCATGTCAAAGCAGAATCTTACAAATACCATGAGCATGTTAGAGACACTTGAAATTTCAACCAGCTGTGTAGCCAATCTTCCAGATGACATTATTTGTTCTAGTACTGGTTCCTTCCAACTTTTAGCAAAGTTTTCTAGGCATCTTTCAGCTCTTTCTTCACTATTAATTATGAAACCTGAAAAGAAGGTGACACCAATTTATCATTAAGGTTAGTGAAAAGTTGTAAATGTCACCCACATGGTAAAAAAACACTTCCTAATGCTCAGAGGGAACTTTCTGCATTTCAGTGTGTGCCCATTGGCTCTGGTCTTGTCACTGAGCACCACTGAAAAGAGCCTGTCTACATTCCCTCTGTACCCTCCCTGCAGGTGTGCATATACACTGGAGAGATTCTCTGAGCTGAACCAGACCAGCGCTCTCATCTTTTCCTTATAGAAAAGATGCTCCAGGCTCTTCATCATCTTTTTGATCCTTCACTGAACCCTCTCCAGTTTGTCCATGGTGCTCTCAAACTGAAGGAGCCCGGACCTGGACACATCACTCCAGGTACAGCCTCACCAGTGCTGTGAGTAGAGAAGAATCACTTCTCTTGACCTGCTGGCAATATATTGTGCAGTGGTTTGGGCCTGGATGGAGGCCAGATACCTACAAAAGCCACTTTATCACTGCACTTTTCAGCTGGATAGGAGACAAAATATATATTGAGATGCTGAGGAGTTGAGATAAGGACAGGGAGAGATTATTCCACAATCAATGTCATGGGCAAAACAGACTCAACACAGAGAAAGGAAAGAAAACTCTCATTTATTACACTGCACTGCACAGCCAGTGACACCAGAGCCGGATAACAAGTGTGACCAGAACTTAAAGCATCTCCCGCAATCCCTCCCTTCTTAGCAGACTTCACTTCAGTTGTGCTTTTGCTCCCTTCTTCCCTGCCCAGTGTGGCACAGGGAGGGGCAGGGACTGGGAGAATGGGGCTTTTGGTCAGTTCCTCACAAGACGTTTTAGCTTCTTAGCCAGTGGGGGAGAATTCCTTACACCCTTCCCCTGCTGCATCGTGGGGTCCCACCCACAGGAGACAGTCCTCCAAAAACTTCTCCAATGTGAGTCCTTTCCCATGGGGCTTCAGCTCCTCAACAGCTGCCCCAGAGCGGGTCACTTCTGTGGGCTGCAGTCATAGAATCAGAGAATGTCTCTCAGCCTCTCAGGCCCAGCGTGCTCCAGCCTGGTCCTCCGCGGGGTCACAAGCCCTGTCCCTGCCCACCCAGCACACCTGCTCCAGCATGGGTCTCTCCCACCTGGTCATCTTTGTGTCTCTCTCTCCACAGGCTGCAAGTGCTGGCAGAGGCTAGCTCCAATGTGGGTCACAGCATCTCCTGTATGTCTCCACCTGCTCCAGCGTGGGGCCTCTCCACAGGCTGCAGGTGGGGTCTCGGCCTTTTCCATGGGCTGCAGGGGGAAACTGTCTCCACCATGGGTTTCTCCATGGGCTGCAGGGTCATCTTTCTCTCCAGCACCTCCAGCACCTCATCCTCACCATTTCTTCACTGGCCTTGGTGTCTGCATGGTTTCTTACATCATCTCACTCCCTTCTCTGGTGGCAAAAAGCAGCTGCTTGCAGTTTTTTCTTTTTAAAAGTGATTCCCAGAGGTGCTGTGACCATCGCTGATTGGCTCGGCCTTGGTCCAAAATCACTCTGGCCTTGAGCTGGCTGCTGTTTGCTCTGAGAAACCTACAGAAAACTTCTATCTGCTTCTTGCAGAAGCCACCCCTTCAGCCTCCCTCCTCCACCAGAACCCAACTGTGCAAAACTAAATTTCCTTAATCATAGAATAGTCAAATGGTTTGGGTTGAAAGGGACCATCAAGTTCCAACCCCCTGCCATGGGCAGGGACACCCTCCACGAGATCAGGTTGCCCAAAGCCCCATCCAACCTGTTCTTGAACAAGACCAAGGAGGGGGAAGCCACAGGTTCTCTGGGCAACCTGTGCCACTGCCTCATGCTTCTCAGGATACTGTTATCCTTTGCAGCAAGGGCACATTGCTTGCCCAGGTCTAAACTTGTGTTCACCTGGACACCCTGGGCATTTTCTGCTTTCCAGCTGGACAGCCCCCAGCCTGTACTTGTGCCTGGGAGTGTTCCTCCCTGGTACAGGACTTTACACTTCTCACTGCTGAATTTCATGAGGTTTCTGTCAGACCCTTTCTTCAGCCTTTTCTCCTGGTACTAAGCCCTATAACTGTAACCTTTTTAAATTGAACTGAAATCACAAGAGCTTTGCTAAACACGGTCTCTCAGCTCGGTATACAGAATACAGTATTAAAGTACAGTGTTCACTGAAGACAGTATGGTTTTGATTTTGAAAGACAAAACCATGTTATGGATCATCTTTTTAGGATTTTTATTATAATAAATTGTGTAGAATATTTTGTCTCAATTTCCTTAGTAACAACATTTTATTTACACACTATAATAACTTTTGGACCTCATGATGTTAAAATACAGCAAAGGAATAATTGCTTTTCTTAAGAGCTTCCGTTCTCACCTCTCAGACCACCACAAATCACAACAAATACATATCTGACAGTAATATTTTTCTTACCTAGAAAAGTCACCAAGTGTATCTGAGAACCTTTTAAGCATTTCAAAGTCATCCTCCATCTATATCTTTGACAGCACGATACAAGGCCCTCTTTTCAATTTGCAGTTATGCTGGGAAGTGTTTTGATTCTTGATTTAGACTGTGGTGTCCCAAAGGTTCCAGGGTTTCTGGCTGAAAGATAAACCTTCATAGTTTATGATTCCTTGCAGCACAGCAGTAATGTGCACCACACACCATGCTGCAGTCTTTCAGTTTTTGCAAGCAGGTAAGTCCAGTACTTATTTTGCGGGTCTTTTGACACTTGAGCACTGTTTCCTGAGGGAACCCGTCAAGCTGTATACATTTCCAGCTCCTCTTTGTTGCACAAACTATGTGGCACTCTCAGGGAATACTTGGAGTAGTGTGAGGTAATGGCCTGGAGTATCTATATAAAAACATCTGAATATTTGGCATCTGGTATTACAGGCTACAGTGTAAAACCATGTTGCATTCAAACAAATCCTGTGTTCTCTCACATAACGTACACAACACTGGCTGCAGGGTTAAATAAAGCCCCTCAAATTAGGAGCCACTATTTGTTCTTTTCTCTGTAAAGTCAATCGTCAATGAACATGGAGCCAAAATAGTATTTTAACCTTGATAACTCTTTCACACTCTGATGTATCTTGAACTTACTGTTTCGAATAATGGGCTACAGCCTATACTGTGTGGGAAGCACGGAGCCAGCATAGACAGTTCTAAGCAGACCAGCATGCTCAGTGTTCATCTGGGAATTTTACCCAAGTGCGGAGCCACTTGAAATTACAGGTATATTGTGTCACTTAATAAAATGTGTAATATTGAAATTGTCACCACACATTCTTTGCCATCCTTGAAAATCTACAACGGTGACACAGTACAAACAAGCCTAAAGCTACTTTAAAAAAAAAAAAAACTAAAAAAAAAACCTAACTGAAAATTACAGATTTATGGTTGCAAGCATGGAAGTATTAACTTTGCTCTACTGTTTAGACCCAGAGAAGGTCTACATTTTATGTGTCTTTTCTTCCCTCCACCCCTACCATATGACTGATAGGTTCACTGAAATATGGTTTCTTTCCTTCTTTTTCCCTTTGCTTTTCAGAGGCCTGCTAGGTTCTATTTTTTGTGTGTCAGTTCAGGCTATAACCCTGCAGTTTGAGTTTATCTTGGCTGTAAAATGCAACAGTAATTTATATGCTCCCTCACTCGGCGCTCCTCTGAGGCACTGCCAGCTGTCTAGCCAACAGTTTAAAGAAAGAGCTGTAATGAGCACAAGTGCGCAGGGGGTAAGGGGAAGGCGTGCACAGCACACAGCCATGTTCCTGTTTCTTTAGCTGGTGGTGGTTATGTTTAAATGGCATTACAGCAAGCTGTCAGCATGGTGAGGTTCTCTGCACAGGCACCACACACCTCTTCCCATGGATTTCTCATTCCTTTCTTTCATTCCTCAGTAAAGAATAGATTTAAAGGATGAGACAAAGCCCAGAGCAGCTGTTATGATATGGAACGTGAGTTATGAGTGTAAAACCTTGCTCCCTCCTGCCTTTTTCCCCTTTATCAAGAGTAAGCTCTTTGAGCAGGAAGACAAAGCCTGATGGTGATCTTGATGTACTTGACACGGACTTTGATTTTAGCTTGCCTGAGCTCCAGTTTTTGATGTAATACAGTTGTGAGTTTTATTTCTTCCATAGCTGTGCAGTATGCTTATTTAAACTTTACCATCACTCTAGTGTTTAAAAAAAAAAAAAGGTATTTTGCCTGTAATTCACTTCTGTTGAGGACTTTTTTCCTTGCTGTTGTCAAAAAAACGTTGTCATATGTATATGTAAAGCAAAAATTTCATGTTCACACAGTCTCCATGTGTTGCAGAAATCCTTCAAATAGCCTCGATACTTTCCATAAAGTCCATTAAAAATAGTAGGATAGGCTCTGATCTCAGTAAGGCCAGTGTGAATCCAGAAAAATTCCCACATCATCCCACTAGGATCAGTAGAATTCATTTAGCATTACACTGATGCAACAGATTAAAACCTGGCTCAGTGCAACCCTTCCAGTTATATGGAAAAATACATTCTTTTTCCTATAAACTTTTTACAAAATCAAACCACCCAATTTTTAACTGGAGGTTTTGGGCTCTTCAACACACAAGCAGATAAATATGGCTTTGATTCTTACCATATTCTTATATATGCTGAGAATTATGACTTGATAAAAGGCACTTTTCAGTGCAGAAATCCAGCTCCCCTCATCTCACCAATACTGCATAACCGCATAACCTGGCCCTGAGCTAGAGTTTCCCTATGCAGTACAGCAGGACAAAAACTAAGACTTTTTAAATAAGTCAGTCTTAGAAAAAGTTGGAATCTCCTTCATCATGGTGCAGCACAGGGTTAATTTGTTCACATGTGACATTCTTAAATTTTTGGTCCCCCACACAAGGTACCTTTAAAAGGGAAACTCCCCTTCAGTCACCATACTCAACCTGTCCAAAACCATAAAAAAAAATCCATATAAAGCATTTTGGAGCATCTGAACCCACAATAATGAGCAACTAATCTAGGCTGATCTAAGCTTCATTAACCAGAGGAATTATATGTAGATAACTGACAAGTCCATATATATATATTGAAGCACAATTTCGAGTGAGATCCCATCTGGAAGGTCTTGACTCCTATGCTGTTTATTTTAATAAATCCTGGCTAAGTAGTTAAATGTAATAAAGCCCTCCCTCAAGGCGCAATTTTCACTATGATTCAATAAAAATAAACCTACAAATGTACGATCTCTTTTTTCATTGAGCCCATGAACAGGTTTGTTTAATCATAAAACAAAGTGTCCTAGAGGGGTCAGAAATATAGGCAGGAAGTAACAAAATGAGATTCAATGTGAAAAGGGCAAGTTAATGTGTCTAAGGGAAAATAAATTGAAACGTATATTCAGCAGGAGGGAGGCCCTTGCAAAATGGTGAAGGTAAAAAAGCTCAATAAGACTAATGTAAAACTCAAAATTAGCAAGGAACTTGTAATAGAAAAGTGGTGGCAAAGGAGACTAATACACTTTACGATACCATATAAAATAGCAATCATTTCTCATAGGCAAGAGGTGACAGTCCTCTGTATAGCAGTGGCGTGACTGAACTTAAACATCACCATTCATTTCTTCACAACTCAGATAAAACAGAAAGTTGCTAAGATGTTGTAGAAAGTTCAGATATCTTCCATAAAGAAAGGATTGAGCAGGATGATCAAAAACACAGGTCCTTAGCTTTATTCTACAGAAATCAATTTCAGTGTTTCCATGGACTTAAAATGCAGCAAGATCAGCTAAATACCAATTAATGAGTGCTGTGATTAACTACAGGACACAGGCACCAGGGAGACATCAGAATTTACCCAGGTCAAGGACTGACTATGAGCAGTCCTCTGAGCCCCCTCTTCCTCCTCATCATCCACAGAAGGAAACAAGCTCAGATCTACAGGAAACTACATGGTGGTCTGCAGTATGGAGCCGCACAGGGTTCTTGGTCCAAGAAGGTATAACTGTGAGTCAGAAGATGGAAGAAAGCCAAAATAAATGTAGATTGAATATCAGAAAAAACATCCCCACTCTGAAATCTAAGTCTAGCCTCCCAGATGACTTGGAAGAAAGTACGACCATCTGTTGGACTGTTTAAAACAAAAGAGTATAGCACACTACATATAGCACAAAATACATATTTAAACAATTTAGATGATGGCTCTCTCTCCACATGACTTGTACTATATTGGCTGTTTAGTTTGTGATCTGATGCATTTGTGTGGCACAAGCTGTGGCCGTGCAGCTTCCTGCTTTGGCTGTTACTGCCTACCAGCCTGCCCTGGACTTCCATGCACCAAGTGAATTCCCTCACATTTTTCCTCAGTAAAAACACTTGGCCTAATCCCCCTAAAAACTCCTGTCTATGGGCATATCCATAGAGGTCACTTCCAGTAAACTGCCAGTGACTCCTTCACAAACTGGTAAGAAACTAATCAATCCCTCTCTGCTGAGGCATTTAGTAGGTGTGCCTCATTCACCAATACGATGTGAGAGATTTCATACGAAGGAATGACAGACCATATTTTGAACTTGGAATTTAGGACTATGTGCATCCTGGGTAGGCTAAAAGTGTCTAGATTTCCATGAGCTGCTAGAAACAGTCACATCCTCTGTGGCTAATATAGATATTTACATTTCATCTGAAACCTCTTTAAACTGCTGCTCTGTTTATGAGAAAATGCCTGTGAAAAAAATGGATAAAAATGATTTTCCTTCTACTTTTTCTACTTTTAAGATTTTATTTACTTTTTATAATCACTTTCCTCCTTGTCATCAGAAAGCAATGAACGGCAGAACAGCACTTACTAGGGCAGTGCACTAAAGGAGGACCTACAAAATTAAAAGGCTGCTATGCAGATTGAGAAACTTCATTAACATTTCCTCTCACCTTTCTAAAAATTGAATGAGCAAAGATAGGATTGAACTTCAAAAAAAGAAAGATTCTTTTTTTCAAGTTCATAATCTATTTTTTCTCTTTGTATCTGCCCTCAGATCCCATTGATTTCTTAAACTTGACACCTTTCTGGGTTTCCTCAGGCTCTTTGGATTCCATTCCAAAGAAATAATCACAAAATTGCTGGAAATACTTCTGGCTACTTTGGATGGATTCACAGACACCTCAAGCTTTTCTCCATCCTTACAGGTTTGGCCTGTCTGATTTACAGTGAAGAAATAGCGTTAAGTGATAACTCTTAAGGGCCAATTGCTTGCAATCCAAACCCTCAATATTATTCCAGGAAAATCATGCATTATATTATCTCTCCTAAGTTACATGTTTTCTTCTTTTTAATCAGGAACAAGTAGGTAAAATGAGCATTTAAATTACCTTTGTTGGGATGACCATAATTCATCGAACAGCAAGCTGTCTAATAATGATAAGATTTTTTTTTTGTTTCCATGTTCTTGACAAATACAAGGTATAAATCACTGTCTTCCTTGGAAAGATCTTGTTCATATTTTGAAGATTTTTACTCAGTCAACTAAGAATTTCTAACTTTCAAATACTAATGATGCATTGCAAGAGTTTTAAATACCTACTTGTTAATAATCAATGCTCTTTATGTTAAGAAATTCAAGAAAAAAATGCAGATAAAGCTCTTTTTGATTTTTTTTGATCACCAATGTGATTAGAAGGTTGCTTTTTTTTTTTTAATAGAAACTGATTTATAGAGAAGATGGCTGTCAGCAAAGAAAGTAATGACACGTACAGCCTTTGAAAGAAAGCCCCTTTCATGCCCTACAAGTACATAGTCAGAATGAGTAATTGGATGAAGAGCAGATGTCAAAACTAGAAACACCAAAGACATGGCAGCAGGCAGAGAACAAAAGAGGTAGAGGTATTTTTAAAAGCATCAGCCACTTTTCAGACAGCCACCTGCTAAGTAAGCTCCTGTCCCCTGATAGCTGAGACAAACCACACAAAGGCTCCTGACCGGTTTCTGAAACAAAAACCAACAAAAGATGCAGAACTGCCATTAGCCATCCCTGATTGGAAGCAGATTGTGGCTCTGCTCTTTTCCACCCTCCCTACAACTCCCGAATTTTGTATCTTCTGCTGTGAGTCAGCCCCTGGTGACTCCTCTTCAGGACAGCTTTCATGAGCACTGGGAAACCTGCACTTGTTCCCAGTACTCTCTGTGCTGTCTTGACAGCAGTTTTCAGTCCTTCAAATCCCTCACAGTTTTTTTCAGTGAAGGCTAGGATCCTTGCACGAAAAATTGAAGCTACTGCCAACAGGCTCGCTTTTCACATCCACCTTTGATGCAATTCCACACCTCTTGATATTTCAACTAAAGGTTGAAAACTGCTACAAAAGTGCATTTCAGGCTCCTGTGCTCTAACCAGAGCACCCATCTCCCACCAGATTTACAAAAATGTTTAATTTAAAAATTTGGAAGCCAGAAAACTGGGGACTTGAGCATAGCTACTCAGTTACTGCTCCGGAGGCAAACAAAGGAAGGAAGTGAACAAATCAGGGGGAGGGAGAGACAGATTGAGTTACCAGAGACTCTGACCCTGAAGGCTCAAGAAGTAAAGTCAAGGAAAGCAGAGGCACTAGTTAGTTGGAAATTCCTTTGAATTCCTTTAATCCCTTAGGTCAATTTAAAGGGAAATGATCTGACCATTCTGCATCTGCTAGTGATTGAAGGCAAATAAGGAGCATTGTGTGATTTCCAGTTCAAAAAGTATATAGTACACACGGCTTTTATGAAAGCAAATACAGCAAATCTCAATTGACCTAGGCTGACTAATAAACCCTGAGATGCCTCTAACATATGGAAAGCTGATGCTGGTGCAGACTCCCCAGGAAAAGTAAAAAAAAAAAAAAAAGAGAGAGAGAAAAAAAAAAAAGAGAAATGTTTAAAGAAAAAAAAAAGAAAACCCACCCAAACCCTCCAAGTGTCTAAAGGGAAGGAGAAAAAAAAAAGGAAGTAATTTATTGCAAGGAATGCTTTTGACTGAAACACTGTAGTCCTCAAATCATCCTCAATACTTAGTCTGCTATTATGTAGACAGAAAAAAAGTGCCTAAAATCACACCCTACTGGGCCTCTCAGATTAAGCCTTCTGCTACACATCTGTAACTGGAAACAGTCTTCCAAGGCTTGTTTATGTAATGACACCATACAATAAGAGCCTGGCTACAGAGAAAAGCTTTACTGGGCCTTCTAATAAATATTATTAGTGTGTAGCACTGGAAATGATCCCATTTGGGCTTGTAATGTGCAGTGATTAAGGACTAGACCGTGTCTGTAAAGTAATAGCTTGGCTGTGGGCATACATTAACACAAAGTCATGCTTTCCAGAGACACTACTCGATGGCACATCCTCTCCAGCCTGGGTACCCATTTCTCTATCCTTCTCCTGACATGCCCACAGGCACTGCACAGTGACCATCCTCCCCCTTCCCCACTCTGCCCAGTCTCAGGAGGTTCATTTCCTAGGGCCTGGGGCTCAGGAAATCTCTGACTGAGATTAACCTTTATTGAAAGGGTCAGAGAAAAGACTTGCCTTCTTTCTCTCTAAATCTGTATCAACACAAGGAAAACAAAATGCAGAGCTGCAAACTAGCAAACATCACAGAGCGAGGAATAGTCTGTTGCTCGAATACACAAGTGGGTGGATGCAATCCTTTAAATTATTTTTTTTAATGCTTGGTAAATAAACTGAGCTCATTTCACAAGAGATTTGACTTCTTCAGCCTGCCAATTTTAGCTCAGTTTCCTGCTAACTTCTGAAATAAACCAGGTCTGACTGCTCCCCACCTTCTGCCTGCCCGACTCCTTGTTATTAGCTACATTTTCAGCCTGAGAAAATAGGCAGCCTTTTTCCCCTGACTGTATTCAGTTACAAAAGACTCTTCCTTCCACATTTATATGTGCACTTCGCTCCCCCGTAGCACATTATAGAGCATCATCATTCAAATGCATGAGCTCTGCATGGTGACTGAGGTTGGATAGAGTTTGGCTGTGTTGCACAGGAGAAGAAATTTCAAAAACATTTACATTTCACTTAATTAATAATAACTTTCTCTACTTTCTTTATTTGCTATTAGCATGGCTCTGCAACAATTTGAAGAATGGAATTTTATAATAGCATGGTTCTATAAGATTGCCTGGGCCCCTCTTCTAAATACATAATTTCTAATTCTTTAAGCCAAGTGTTGAATTCCTAAGAACTTCTTAACTTAGTCCTGGGATAAATTTCCCCATTCCTTTTTTGCAAGTTGAATGATTTTTGGCAAGAGAGAAAGAGTAACAGAAATAATAATGCTAATAATAGGAAAAGGTTTTGTAATGTTAATTTTAAATGTTGCATTCCAAAACCTACTGAATTATTTTTTCTGGGATTCTAAAAGCAGCTGTACTAGTTTTTGACAATGTGCAGAACTATCCCCATACTCCTTGATGCTGCTTTGTTTCCTGCAAATCTGCTGACAGCCTCTTTCCAAATTGTTCCAAAGGAAATAAAACATCATGTCTGCAAAGTTAAGCCTCTTTTAAAACTGGCTTCTAAGTACAGTAAGATGAAGTGCAGGGAGATACCCCTCTGAAATTACGTTGAAGCAAAGGAATTCACATTCAAAGGGGAAAAAACCAACATAAAACTCTACAAAAATAATAAGGAAAAAAGTGTAATTTGCCATCAGATGGTTCTAAGTGCCAACAGCGCTCAATAACAAGAAGTTATCTTGTTGTTGAGGTCAAAGGTATGCTATAACTATAAGAAAACAAATTGAAATCTTTCTGTACTAGAAGGATCTTAATCTTATTCCTTTTTCTTCAACTCTTCATCTCTTTGCAAAGCACCTGAATAGATGTGTTTGACTGAAGGTTAATATACTGGTCATAACAATTACAAGAGGTAACTTACCAACATGGGAAAAAAAATTAAGGATATGCTTTGTACAGACTTATGTCTAGAGATGTAGGGAAATATATTTTTCAGGAAGTACTTACTGAAAAGAGTATGCATATGTGAAGAAAAAAGTGAAGCTTGAAATATCCCACTGTCTTGGCACACTCTCTCTCTCTCTCTCTCTTTGTACTTGGAAACACTGAACACGGGGTCAGAAACAAGCCAGCTCCTGCAGGTGCATGAAATCAGAAACTAAGTAGGTGGAGGGGGAGAGGAAAAAAAAAAAAAAAAAGAAAGAAAACAATAATTATGGCAGCATACCAAATTCCTCTCTCATGAGCAGATGGTCACAGAGGAAGATGTGTTTTGCAACTGGACATTTTTTAGATGACAATGGGAAAAATCTGAAATTGCAACATAGCTCAATACAAAGCCAAGCAAAGTAAGAGCAACTGGAAGAGTTGTTACAGGCAGCAAAGACTGCAATGTGCTCCTTTGATATTTAAGTCCCTTGATAAAAAAATGGAGTGGCACATGAAATATTCAAAAAGGAAAAACATATTTCACTATTTCCAAAAGTCAACCTGAAGGATATATTTAAAAACACCCAAGAATCCAGAGTCTGGAAGAAATGTCTGTGCAAATTATGTGTCACCAGTAACTCATGCAGTTACCAAGCTGCTCTTCACCCACATTTCATGATTGAAGTAGTCATTAGAAATTATAGAAAACAGTTATGGAGGAAACATGACTGTCCAGGCTTAACTTGTTTGTAACTGTGGCCATGTGAACTAGCAAGGTTCTTGCTTGAAAATCTTCTTCTTTATCTTTGTAATTTTATTCACAGAATCACAGAATGACAGAATGATTGGGCTTGAACAAGACTTCTGGAGATCATCTAGTCCAGATCATCCTGACAGAGGAGGACCTGGAACAGGCTGCACAGAACAGCATCCAGGCAGTTTTTGAATATCTCCAGAGATGGAAACTCCACAATCTCTTTGGGCAGCCTGTTTCAGTGCTTTGCCACCCTCAACATGTTTAGATGGAACTTCCTATATTCATGTTTGTGACCATTGCCTCTTGTCCTGTCCCTGGGTACCACTGAAAAAAGACTGATCCCATCCTCCTGACACCCACTCCTCAAGTAGGCAAGATCCCCCCAACAGTCTTCTCTAGGCTAAAAAGTCCCAAGCCTCTCTTGCTAAGAAATGTGTTCTAGTCCCCTAATCATCTTCATAGTCCTTTTTTGTATGCTGTCCAGTATCTCCCCATCCTTGAATCAGGGAGGCCAGAACTGAATACAATATTCCAAATGAGGCCTCACCAGTGCAGAACAGAGGGGGAAGGAAGGAGAGCCTCCCTTGACCTGCTGGCCACACTCTCCTTGATACAGCCCAGGATGCCATTAGCTTTCTTGCCCACGAGGCAAAGTCCTGGCTCATGGTTAACCAGGACTCCCAGGTCTTTTTCTATAGAGCTGTTTTCCAGCAGATCAGCCCCTAGCCTGGTACTGGAGGACCCTACACTTGCCCTTGTTGAATTTCATTACATTACTCTCTGTCCAACCCTCCAGCATGTCCAGATCTCACTGGAAGGCTGCACAGCCTTCCAGGGTGTCAGCCACTCCTCCCAGTTTTGTATCATCAACAAACTTGCTGAGGGTACACTCTATCCTCTCATCTAAGTCGTTGATGAATATATATTGAGCAAGGTTGGACCCAGGACTGATCCCTGCGGAACACCACTTGTTACAGGTCTCCAACTAGACACTCTGCTGCTGATCACAACCCTCTGTGCTCTGTCTTTCAGCCAATTTTCAATCTATTCCACTGTGCATTCATCTAACCCATATTTCCTGACCTTGCCTATGAAGATGCTATGAAAAACCATGTTGAAAGCCTTGCTGAAGTCAAGGTAGAAAATGTCCTCTGCTCTCCTTTCATCTACCTGTTGAGTCAAGCCCTCATAGAAAGCATAGAAGGTTACTCAGACATGACTTCCCCTTGGTGAATTCATGCTGACTACTTCTGATAACCTTCTTTTCCTCCACATGTTTTGAGATGACCCCCAGAACGAGCTGCTCCAACATCTTTCCAGGAACAGAGGTGATGCTGACTGGCCTTATTTTCCTGGATTTCTTGCCCTTTTTGAAGACTGGAGCTCACCTGTTCTCCATGACCTTTCAAAGATGATTGGAGAGTTGCTTAGCAATGACTTCTGCCTGCTTCCTCAGCATTTGTGGTTGCATCCCATCAGGACCCATGGACTTGTGGATATCCAGTTTATTTAACTGGGCTCTAACTAGATCTTCCTCAAACAAGGGAATGTCTTCCTTCCTCCAGACTCTTACTTCCAAAGTCTGGGGCTCCTGAGGGCTGACTTGATCAGTAAAAACTGAAGCAAAGAAGACATTTAGTAACTCTGCCTTCTGTGCATTCTTCATTACCATAACACCTACCTCATTCAACAGCAGGTCCACATTTTCCCTAATTTCCCCTTTGCCACCAGTATACTTGAAGAAACCCTTCCTCTTAACCTTGACATTCTTTGACAGGTTTAGCTACAAAGAGGCCTTGGCTTTTCAGCCCTGCACACTCTGACAGCATTCCTGTAATCTTCCCAAGTGGTCAGTCCTTCCTTCCACAAAATGTAGACTTCTTCCACTTGAGTTTTTTCAGATGCTCTCTGCTCAACCAACAGCTATCCTTCTTCCTTTGCCCGATTTCTTGATCTTAGGGATAGACTGATCCTGAGGGAAGTGGTCCTTGAATATCAGCCAGCTCTCATGAGTCCTCTGCCTTCTAGAGCCCTGGTTCATGGGATTTCTTGAAGCAGTTTCTTAAAAAAGTCAAAATTATCTTTCCTAAAGTCCAAGGTTGCGGTCCTACGTGTTGTTTTGTACCTAGTTCCCTCTATCCTGAACTCCATCTTCTCATGATCACTACAACCAAGGCTGCCCCCAACCTTAATGTCCTCCACCAGTCCCTCTTTGCCAGCACTAGACCTCTCCTTGTTGGCTTCTCTACCACCTGAGTCAAAAAAGTTATCATCAATACACTGGAGAAGTCTCCTGGACTGTGTGTGCTTGGCTGTGTAGCCTTCTGCACAGATATCAGGGTAGTTGAAGTCTAGCCATGAGATCCAAGGCCTGTGATTGTGAGGCTACTTTCAGATGTCTGTAGAAGGCCTCATCAACTTCACCATCCTGGTCAGATGGCCTGTAATAGGAACCCACAGCAGTATCTCCCATATTAGCCTGCCCCTTAATCTTTATCCACAAGCTTTCCACTTGCCCTTCATCCCGCTCCCAAGGGAAAGCTCAATACATTGCAGTTGCTCCCTCATATATAGAAGTACTTCACCACCTCATATTATTGACCTATCTTTCCTGAAAAGGACATATCCATCCATCCATGACAACATTCCAGTCACGTGAGCTATCCCAACAAGTCTCTGTAATTGCAACGAAATTGTAGTCCTGTGACTGCACACAGATCTCCACTTCCTCCTGCTTGTTCCCCATGCTGCGTGCATTGGTGCACAGGCATTTCAGGAAGGGAGTAGAGTGTGTAAATTTCATCGCCAATATTAAGTTCCCTACCTTAGGCTCGACTCTAGTAAGCTCAGTTTTATCCCCTTTCCCCTTCGAAACAAATTTCTATATGTCTGTGAGCCCTGCTGATTTGTGTGTGAGAATCCTTTTCCCCTTATGGGGAGGATGAACTCCATTTGTCATGAGCAGACCCCTTGCTGTGAAAATTTCCCTGTCATCATCCCTTTTTCTCTTAATTGAACTAGTCCTAAGTCATGGGGGTGGCTGGCTCACCCTGGGAGACTCCCCCAATGGACCTTCATCTCCACCCTCATTCACCTGGAAAATTTTAAAATTTGCTGACTAAACTAAAGACTTCTGCACTGTTGCTTTTGTGAATTATTTCTGTTATGGTAAGCCTGTTTGAAAATTCTGAGATTTTGTAAAGGGGAATATTTTCCCAGTTTTTAGTATTTGTGTGTTTCCTCCTTGCAGCTTATACACTTAATTTTTTTCTTGAGCAGCAGGCAGCTGGACACAAATACCTGCTACATACCCTTTTTATTCATAAAATGTATGTGCAAGCTCTGCTTCCCATGAAACAATATTTGTCCTTTTCATGTTCAGTATCAGTTACATTCTTAAATGTCTAACTACATATGTATGATGATGTTTCTCTTCCTAGGAGCATAGGTAACTTAATTTATAGTATTCATCCTTTTCTGTCAAACAGTTGTGTCAGCTGCATACTTAACAATTATGACAGGTAAACAACTTCCTGGTCATAAATAAAAAAGTGGGAAAAAAAAAAAACCCACTAAAACTATTATAAAACCCCCTGAAATAAGATTTTCCTCATTTTTCTATTAATTTCCTTTAACAATTCATTAATTATTTATTAATTATGGATAGAACTTTACTAAAATTACTTATCTTAATTGATAGACCCATAATTGTGCAGAGTATCAAATGCACCTTTAAAACTACTAGTTTAATCTCAGCTTCCTTCCAGTTCTGTGGAATATCATGTTTAAAAAATACAGAAAGCCAGTGTTAATAGACCAGAGAGGTCACCAGCTAGCTTCTTTAGAGCAATCTTGTTATGAATATTTAAAAACACTTAAATAACTTAGACTTAATGATTTAACAGTTTAACATCCTTCATACTTACTTAGAGAATCAGAAAAAAAAATAATCTCCACTACTACCATCAGATGAACAGTATCTGGTTGCAATCAAGGAACATTTATTGAACACTTCCTCTATTTTACTACTGACAATCTCATAATTTCCCTGTGATAATGAATAAATAGAATTTTTAGGCTTCATTTTGATCCTTGTAGTCTTAAAACACATCATTTGATTTTATTTCAACTTTTCTTCTGTCAATTGTTTGTAATTCCCTCTACTAGTTTCTGGGCGTTTTGATTCTTTTTTATATGCTGTTTAAATATTTAGTGATCAAGTTTGATACTTTTATTTATCTCCAAATAATTTGTAATTTAAACGGCCCTGCCCTTTCTTTCAATGCCAGAAATGTGCTTTGGGAGCATATAGTATGTTATTTCTGTAACAGGATCCAATTAGCATTCATATTTTTCTTCTTTAGTCACACAGATATTTAATTAATAAAAAAAATACTGGTATTCAGACATCATTTTGATTGCACAATGGAAATACAGTAACATTTAAACAAGTACTGTTTTAAAAACCCCATGATCTCTATCTGCTAAGCCGAAAACTAAATTCCCATGTGTTGAATGCAACTGTGTTTATGTTATTAAATTGTCATTAATGACTTTTAGACTTTTGGGCGATGTTTCTGTTCTGGCAGTATGAGACCCTAAACAGCAACCAGACTGATTTTTTTGCCCAGTAATGCAAGCTGATTTCTTCCTTCCATATCTAGGTAGATGATTCAAATGCTGTCATCTAGTCCTTGAGTGCACTTTGATGCACAACTGGTTTCTCTTCCAACAAACATAGAGGATCATATAACCTAAGTAGAACCCTTCTTCCCACAGAATAACCTAAAGAGCCAAAACTTTCTACTTCACATCTTATGACCAATACTTAGTTCATTTCATTTGACATCTGAATTATAAAGATCTCAATTACAGAAACTTGCACTTATGTTTCTGCACCCTTCAATATCATATGTTGTTCATAGAGATCTATAATTCTATGACCTCTTATCTTTGTAACTTACAATATTGTTAAAAAGGAATGAAACTTTATGCAGCTCAAGGCTAAATTATCCATTTTGTTTAACATTTTAAGCTATGTTGAAATGAAAAATACCATAATAGCTCTTTTAATCAAAGACGTTGTATTTAAAATAAAAATATTGGCACTTCAGAAATAAATATTTTCATTTAAAAATGTTGAAGAAGTGTCTAAATCTTAAAGTAAAAATTCTTCCAGGAGTCTTCTTAAATTAATTCAAACTTAATAATTAACTTATTTAAGTATTCCATCTCTAGTCCCTGATATCACTATTGCCACTGGAGAAAAATACACACACATTTTAATTCAGTATACTTAACACCAAAGAAAAATATTGGCAAAAATTACTAGCTAAAAAAACTACAGCAACAGATGCCTTACAGCATAAAGACACATGCAGCTAAGTACATCTTTTACTGAAACCGACAGACAGATTTTGATTGCCAGCAGGCAGTAACAACAGGATTTGCAGAAGTCAGCATTGCAACCACATACACTAAGATCATGGCTGTGAAGAAAATGTGGACAATGACATAGCATGCCCACTCCCGTATTTGCTTGCTACATCCAGGAAACACATAAAATATTAATTAAAAATAAGAAAAAAATGCTAAAAGCAAGTGCAGTGTTATCCTTAGGGCACTTCATGACTTCTCTGTTTTGAGTTTACACCTGATGCTTGTCTCCCCAAAATACAGCTATCCTTACCACAGCACTGACTGCAGTCACATCATGACATTTCAGGATGTGAACAAGCCAGCTATCATGTATTGTCCATGAGGAACTACTGAGGAACAACTACTAGAAAACCATCTTGGCTCTTTAATGAAGGAGTCTTGCATCAACAAAGCATGAACTTATCCAGGCTGAAAAAGAACCTTACAATAGTGTTTGCATGTTAAAAAGATTTTGCAGTGTGTGCAGGCAGATAATTATTTGCGCAAAGACTAATGACAAATTCTTAGAGAGACCCTCCAAAATGGTTATTCAATAGCATATGTTATTGCAGTGAATGCAATATAACAAAGGACCTGAATGCTAACCATACTGCCAAGAATGCCTCTAAACACATCAAAAGTGACAATGAAGCTTAGAGCAAGGGTGAAGGAGTCAGAGGCTCAGATGGTATTTTCATTAATCCTTCCATCAAGGGTCAAAGGATCAAACTAGGACAGATTCATCCTCTAGATGAAAGTAGGGCTGCACAGATGGTTCACCAGTAGGGCTTTAGTTTCCTTGACTTTGGGAAGATTCTCCATAAACCATTGGTGGAGGGTGGTTTCTTTATCATGAAAAGGGTTTATGCATCTTTACGTGACATTCATTAGCTTTAGAGAACTAACTCTTCAGCTGTGACCAACTGGGAACAAGAAAGTGCAACAGTCTGGGTAAAGTCCCTTAAATCAAGAAGGATAAAGTTATTCATAGCAACATCATAGAAAGAAAATAAGTTCAGTGAACTGACTTACTGTTACATGTTTAGGATTTCTGTTTGCCAATACAAGAAGACTGGGAAAAAATCAAGAAGAGATATACTTACGATTTCAAGACGAAAGTTGTGATTTAACTGACATAACAGATATTTGTTAGGAAGAATGGTGTAATTAGAGGGAAAGATCTAGAAAATATTGATATGTGTCTCAAGAAGCAAGTCCTAGCTTGGAGAAGAGCACAGGTCCTCTGACAGTCTGATAATGATTAAGTTAGAACATGGGAGTATAAAAATCCACATGTTTAGATGAATGAACTGCAGGATTTCAAAAAACGCATAGAAATTAAGACAATTATGAAAGAAAACAGATTATCTGAAAAATTTAGAACTTCTAATCATATGGTCATCGTGTATTCCTCCCTTCTGGGTTTCAGGGAAGCAGCATCATCTGGGATCTTCAAGAAATTACAGAAGACAGAAAAATACCAGTAAACTGCAAAGGCACATATGGGCAATTTCAGAAAGGAAAAGAAGTTGCAGCAAATTTAGTACATATATGTAGTTCCAGTTCTGAGAAAAAAAGTGTTGAACAAGACAGATATTATGCAAATATTAGCAGAAAATACTATTTAAAAAAAAAGAAAAAAAGAAAAAGATGTGATCAGTGAGTAAGGTTTTGTCAGGAACAAAATATGTCAAACCATTCTAATCTCTTTCTGTGACAGAATAGCATGCTTTATGGATACAGCAGAAACAAGAGGTGTCATCTTTTTAATTAAGGTCTTTGACTCTGTCTCATGTAACATGCTCATAAGCAAGATACCAAAACATGTAGAGATGAAATTGCTTAAGAGAGATGCAAAATTACTAGAAGACTGTACACAGAAAGCAGTTGTTGGTCTGTCTCCTGGTCCTGTAATAGCCTGCGAACATTCTTAAGGGCAGTACTGAAATTCAAAAGGATCTTCACAAACTGAATAAAAGAAAAAGAGGAATGCCCAAATAACAGGAAGCTTTAACAGGGTTAAGTATGAATAGTTAACTGAATAAAATAAGAAGGAAAAGCCTCCTAGGCAGCAGTCCCACTGGCTAGTCTGGAGGCTACAGTGAAATCACAAAGTGAACTTCAGTCAATAAAGTTGCAAAAAAAGCCAAGCATAATTTCGATTTTATGATCATTTATAACAACTTTATTAATCCCTCACCTTCTAGCTCTATAGCATTACTGATGCACAGCTAACAAGACCAGTTTTAGGCAGCACGGGTTCACAGAGTACTTTTGGCTGAAAAGGACCTCTCAAGGTCACCCAGGTAAACATTCAAAGCAACACCAGCTTCCAAGCTAGGTCAGATTGCTTAAGCATGTGACCGCGTGAGTTTTGAAACTCTCGAAGGATGAAGGTTTTACAGCATCTGAGAGACTCTGTTTAAGCATTTGACTGCTCTCACTGCTGGTATTCAGTTAAAATTTCCACTGTTGCAACCTGTGACCAGTGCCTCACATCCTTTCACCAGGCACCTTAGAAGAAATAGGCTCTGTCTTCTTTATGCAGTGTCAGGTCACTGAAGACAGCAACTAGTTCCCTCCAGCCTTCTCTTCCCCAGGCAAATCCAGCTCCCTCAGCCTCCACTTACAGGTGTGTGTGTATATATGTCGGGGGGTGTGTGTGTGTTTGTGTGGGAGGGGGTGGTGGAAGCAAGAATATACACAATAAGACCTTAAAGGAAAAATGTTTAAAAGTCCAGGGGAGAGCAAGTGAGAAAAACCAGATGTCTAGAAATCTTGACCTGTGGAGAAAGATTAAAAGAACTGGCATTGCTTAGCTCAAAGAAGATAAAACTGATAGGGGAACGTGGTAGCAGTGTTCAAATACATAAAAAAAGAGGTAGAAAAAAGGAAGAGGAGAATACCTTGTTCTCCACATCAGTGGCAGTTAGAACAAGAGGCAATGGACTTAAATTGCATAAGGGAGCATAAAATTAGATTAGGAAAAAATTTCCTAAGGGTAAGGAAGGTGCACTACTAGAACAGATTGCCTGGGGAAATTGTCAAATATTCATCACTGGAGAGTTTTTGAAACAGATTGGTATAGTTTGTCCTGACATGGGGCACAGAACAGACTAGCATTCAAGTCCTATTTTCTGTGCTTTTGTGTACATAGCTGACTGAAGAACAGTTTTGCAGCCCAGAAATATGGCAGCTGAACAAGAATAAAGGATCCTCAATCTGATAAAAAGCATTAATCAAAGCAAACTGTGTACTGGCTTCAAGACAGGGACTAGAAATAATGTGAAGGGAAATAAAACATCAAGGTTTACTTTCTATCTTTATAAAAAAATACAGTACATTTATGATAAAGGTCTCACTTCCATCATTCTGTCAGAACTGGCAGATACCATAGGAGGAGCTGCATCTGCTTCCTCAATGCACTGATGCCATTAAGATGAAATGAGTGTACAGACGAATGTCATATATATGTCTGTGTGCATATCGGAGAGAAAGAGACATTTCACTGAGCACAGAAACTCTCTCAGAAAAGATGCCAAATGCATTCTGGAGTAGAAGTCTTAACTGGAACACTATAGACTCTGTACAGGGGCCAAACAGGATCAAAGACATCCGTCAGTTGGAAAGCAAATAAGATTCATGTGGGAGAACTAAAAAAAGCAAAAATTCAGTCACATCACTCTCCCATGCTACCACACCAACCTACTGAAGAGGAAAAAAACCTACAACCCTGAAAGAATGAGAGTTAAACTTGCTAGGATTCTATTTAGGCCATAGAAGGCTTTAATAGGCTGGTACATCACTTGCAGATATGGCAGGCATGTAAGACATCTACCTCTGACTACTTACCAGAAATAATGTAAATGGCAGAGATGAAAGGACTAGCAAGACCAAAATACAAGGAAAGGAGAGAGTGTGGCAGAGGGATGGAGAACGGAACTACAATTCAGATAAATTAACAGACTTAACAAACAATTTCCTTCTGAACCCATCTATATGCTTAGAAGACAGTATCTTGTGCTGAGCAGAGAAGGCTCTGGGGGAACCTTACAGTGGCATTCCAGTCCCTTAAAGGAGCCTGTAAGAAAGCTGGGGAAAACTGTTCACTAGGGCATGTAGCAATAGCAAGAGGAGTAATGGTTTTAAACTAGAAAAGGGGAGAATTAGGTTGGATATTAGGAAAAATTTCTTCAGTATGAGGGTAGTACATCACAAGAACAGGCTGCCCAGAAAGGTAGTGGAGGTTCCATCTCCAGAGAAATTCAAGGTCAGGATAGATGGGGCTCTGAGCAGCCTAGTGAAGATGTCCCTGCCTACTGCAGGGGTGTTGGACTATATGACTTCTAAAGGTTCCTTCCAAGCTTACACACTTTATGATTCTATGATCATTCCTGGTTAGGCATATATAACTCAGCAAATTCACATCTGCATTTTTCCAGTACAAACACATAACAGGAAGTAGTGCTACAATGGACTCTGACTTCTTAATTTGCAGACAACTATTCAAAACCCCAAGAAAGAAAAGGACAATAAAAACCAGAGCTGTAAGAACAAACCCATGAAATATCACCACTTCAGCAGAACTGGAGGCAAGGCAATCTCCTGCCATGACAGAAGTTATACTTGTGTGGCGGTTTGGGCCTGGGTGGAGGCCCAATGCTCACCAAAGTCTCTCTATCACTCCCTTTAACAGCTGGACAAGGGAGAAAATATCATTAAGAGGCTAAGGAGTTGAGACAAGGACAGGGAGAGATCATTCCACAATCAATGTCACAGGCAAAACAGACTCAACACAGAAGAAAGGAAAGAAAACTCTCATTTATTACACTGCACTGCACAGCCAGTGACACCAGAGCCGGATAACAAGTGTGACCAGAACTTAAAGCATCTCCCGCAATCCCTCCCTTCTTAGCAGACTTCACTTCAGTTGTGCTTTTGCTCCCTTCTTCCCTGCCCAGTGTGGCACAGGGAGGGGCAGGGACTGGGAGAATGGGGCTTTTGGTCAGTTCCTCACAAGACGTTTTAGCTTCTTAGCCAGTGGGGGAGAATTCCTTACACCCTTCCCCTGCTGCATCGTGGGGTCCCACCCACAGGAGACAGTCCTCCAAAAACTTCTCCAATGTGAGTCCTTTCCCATGGGGCTTCAGCTCCTCAACAGCTGCCCCAGAGCGGGTCACTTCTGTGGGCTGCAGTCATAGAATCAGAGAATGTCTCTCAGCCTCTCAGGCCCAGCGTGCTCCAGCCTGGTCCTCCGCGGGGTCACAAGCCCTGTCCCTGCCCACCCAGCACACCTGCTCCAGCATGGGTCTCTCCCACCTGGTCATCTTTGTGTCTCTCTCTCCACAGGCTGCAAGTGCTGGCAGAGGCTAGCTCCAATGTGGGTCACAGCATCTCCTGTATGTCTCCACCTGCTCCAGCGTGGGGCCTCTCCACAGGCTGCAGGTGGGGTCTCGGCCTTTTCCATGGGCTGCAGGGGGAAACTGTCTCCACCATGGGTTTCTCCATGGGCTGCAGGGTCATCTTTCTCTCCAGCACCTCCAGCACCTCATCCTCACCATTTCTTCACTGGCCTTGGTGTCTGCATGGTTTCTTACATCATCTCACTCCCTTCTCTGGTGGCAAAAAGTGGTTGCTTGTATTTTTTTCTTCTTAAAAATGATTCCTATTGGCACTGTGACCATTGCTGATTGGCTCAGCCTTGGTCTAAAATCACTCTGGCCTTGAGCCGGCTGCTGTTTGCTCTGAGAAACCTACAGAAAGCTTCTATCTTCTTGCAGAAGCCACCCCTTCAGCCCTCTTCTCCACCAGA
This sequence comes from Porphyrio hochstetteri, assembly GCA_020800305.1. Taxonomy (NCBI): domain Eukaryota; kingdom Metazoa; phylum Chordata; class Aves; order Gruiformes; family Rallidae; genus Porphyrio; species Porphyrio hochstetteri. Next base: position 25,024,380 of record CM036938.1, read on the forward strand.
ACCCAACCATGCAAAATTATAACAACTGGCACATCAGCAATGTCCACTGAGTGCTTCTCTCTGTATCAACATACATTACAATAGTCTCTATAATTCCAAGGAAAATATCTTCTTTCTTAGCACGTATTACTTGGCAACACATTTTTACAAAATGCATGCTAAAATATGTATGGATATCTGTCATCACACACATGTGGATATGTTGGATAAGATTCAACAAATGTTTAACACACACTCACAGATGACCTTCATCCAAACTATAAGGACTCAGTGGTATCTCCTGCTCACCAGTCTTTGCTGAGAGAGGACAATTCTCAGCCTTCATACCAAATCACTACCCTGTGCAAGCACCATTCAGAATTGAAGTTTTCAAAGTTTGTTGAGGCATAACACCTGCTAAGTAAAATTCAGTGAGTATCTTTCAGAGATATGAGAGTCACTGTACAGCAATAAACAGCTACTCAAATAATTGTTTTCATGGGCCAACATATGGCAATTATAAACACCAAGTTTTAAGTTAATAGCTCTTACGCAGTTTCTGCTGAAGTCCCCATGAAAACCAAGAAAATTTTCCTATTGCTAGTGTACTATGAGACAAAACATTGCAATGAGCATTTTTTGAATTTCTTTTTCCTTCACAGAAAGCACTATACTCAGGGAGGGCATTATTTCTGTCACAGCAGAGATGATTTACTGTTTATTCATGTTAGGTAGGTACATCTTGGTCATCTACACTAACTTAAAAACCTGAGAATTGTGCATTTTAACATGTATTTGTTCTAGAACAAGGCAGTGACATACAGAGTCTATTTACATTATAGGTTAAAAAAAAATGAACACACAGAATTTGATACATCTCAGATTCAGCTATTCACAAAGCTGAGCACTGTGTCAGCCGCTGCTGTATTTGGTTTTTAAAAAGTCTGTTTGCGATTTTCAAAGCCTTGAGAGAAAAGCAAAACAATTTCAGTTGCTTAACGATCGTCATGTTGATCATGTTATCTCACATTGGTCACACAATGATGTAACATGTTTTAAAAGTGCTAGTTTATGCCTCAAAGTAATCACTGCCTCCTGCTATTTCCTTCTTCCTTCTATATCCAGTAAATATGACCATTCCAATCCACTGAATCCCACAGCTGTTATGCTCTTAGATTCCAATATAATTTTCTCACCAGAATCCAAACACAGGACTACTGTTAGGTTCCTGGAAGTGAGTCTAAAATCCTGCCTTGATTTTCACCTAGAGAAGTGAAGCATCTGTTTTCTAGTCTGAATTCTCCTGAAGCCATGGAATGGTTTCCACGTTGCATTTCAGAGACTATTTTGTATAACAGGCATGAGGAGAACATTTAGATACCATAGACAGCAAGAAATACGGTAGACAAATGTGGTGCATGTGTTGTAACGATGTTTAGAATAAAGACTGCTGGTTAGTGGAGCACAACCTTGTTAGAGGTCAGTCATGCTGCACAGCATTTAGAAGTTGATCAAAGAAGCATGAAGGTGTTTCAAGCCAGTGTACTTATTCTAGATATGGACTGATGTGAGAACATCTGGTGGTTCATACTCTTGATTATGTTGCACTGCACCTTGTTAATGGTGTATGTATTGTTCCATTTAATTTTGCTCAGCAAAACCCTAAAATGAGACATAAAAGAAGTTACCGGGGGGGGGGGGAGGGAGAAAAACAATGTGCCAAAAGATACTCTTAAAATAAATTTTAATTAGACCATCTATATTATAAATATAATGGAAAGGATATGGCCTTCTGGAAGAGTTTCTGTTTATGATAAATAAGACTGGACACTTCTGCATTAAGCATTTGAAGAGCTTGTCGCTGAAAAAAATGGTCACAGTGATATCTGTTGGCAAACTAACTGAACTGATGGTAAATCAGATACTCCTTTGGATACGTATGTGCCAAGATTATGAGCTCTTTTTCAGTAAAGTGCATTAAATTCCATGTATCTCACATACAGTTTGCAAAGGTAAACTTTATTTAAACAGGCATGTAGCAATGTGCTGTCAAGAGTGGATATTTGCACTTGATGGTAATCAGTTAAGATTTATGGCCAGTGGTTTTTGTTTCTTTTATAAAGAAGAGTCTCAGTTTCAGTGAAGTGAAATTTCTGGGTACTATAGAGTAGAGGTAGCAGGCAGCATACTGTGGGTTTTTTCCACTGTGGAATTTCAATTAACAGTCACAAAAAAAAATGTGCTAGGTTTTGATAACGCTTATTCCTGTATAAATCTGGAAAGATGTTTGGTCTAGGTTTCCAGTACTGAAGTTGACTCATTAAGGACACGATGAATTTAAGCTCCAATTAATTTGTGTAAAATAAATATTTAACAGTTATTAACAGAGTGAAACAATTTGATGTTCATAGACTACTATTAATTCATGAAATCATTAAAAGCCATTCTTGGACTGAGCATGTGTTTTCAAGAACCATTATTATTTCAATCCTAATGAAGACCACGCAAGGTTTTTTGCATGCCTTTTCCATTTGTTATGTATTACCTTGAAGTATCCAGCATACAAAAAAAATAACTTGTTAGCCAAAAATAGTAGGAAATGTTTTTCTCTTTTCAACTAAAACCCCAAACAACAGTTTCCTGCACCTTCCCAGCAAAAAGGCCCTCGCTGTAAAGTCCTCTTTGGCTTTTGGCATGAGCACGGCCTCATCCATTTTCAACAGCAAGTAAGATAAAGAGTTCATTGTTATGGGAATAAGCTCATTGCTGGTAGTATGCTCTGACTCCTGTTTACTTTACAGAATATATCTTACATTTTAAAAAGGTTTTAATTATAAGAAAGAAAAAAAGACAACAAATTAGCAACTGTTTCATCAGATTTTTGATCTAGTGACCTCATATAAAAAGAGAGTTATAAAGCATAACTAAGATGGAGAAATCTGCCAGATTGCTGAAAATCTTTGTTAAGATGATTGATTCAGGCATCTTGTGCCTCTGTACAAGAATGATAATTCCTGATTTATGCTATCATTTTCAGGTCATGCAAGGCATTTCCATGTAAGATTTTGTCCTGGTTTTGTCTAGGATAGGGTTAATTTTTTTTCTAGCAGTTGGTGTAGTGGTGTTTGGGAGTTAGGATGAGAGCAGTCCTGATAACACACTGATGTTTTTAGTTATTGCCAAGCAGTCAGGGACTTTTCAGTTGTTCATATTGCCCTGCTACGGTAGGGAGGTGCTCAGAAATCTGGTAGGGGACATAGCTGGGAAAGGTGACCCAAACTGGCCAGAGAGGGTGTTCCATGCCAATTGCATCATGCTCAGCATAAAGGAGGGTTGTGGAGGAAGGAGTGCATGCCTCCAATACATGCAGGTTTTGGGGACGGTCCAGCTCCAGGACAACTCTGAGCTGTACAGCCTGAGTTGTGTGGTTCAGTGAGAAACTGCATTGTGCATCACCAATTTAAGGTATTTTTCTAATAAAAGTCCTATTATTGTGGTTTCTCTCTCTACCGTCCTAGTAAACTGTCCTTAAACCAACCCCAAAGGTTTACCTGTGGTTTTTTTGCTTTTCCCCTTCCCCTTTCCATCCTCAGAGCAAGTGGCTGCATGGTGCTCAGCTCCCAGCTGGGGCCAGAACCCCAACAGTTTTTTAGGGAGAGTTGATTTCTGAGTTTTATCTCTGCTATATTCAAAGGTGCTAATAAGACCCACACTGAGCAAGCAACTAATTTTTCTTTGTTCTAAGCAGCCTGTGACAGGTTCTCCTCATGAAATGTGGAGGTAACTGGAGAAATTCTTTTCAACTGAATCTTTCTGATTAGTTTCACCTGAGATGGGAACATGATTGACATTGCAAAGGGAGTGTCAGCACAAGTGCTAGGGAATCCCATTCTGGCAGATTATGGAGAGAGAGATAAGAGCATAAAAGATTTGGTATCCAGTTGGCATCGCGTCTGATCAGAAATCCATGAAAAGACATCCTGACATGAACATCTTATCTGGTTATACACAATTTTTTTCAACCAGCAGTTAGTATGTGCTATCTTCTTATCTAATAGTAATCTGGCTCTGTTCTGCTGGCTTTCTTCCAAGTAGTCTAGCAAATTTATTGGCAATAATATTAATTAAAGATAGAGTCAATGAATTAGACAAATTCAGTGGGACAAGAATAAATCTATTAGTCTCAACTAGGCTTCCAACTTGAAGACCCCTTAAACTTTGAGTAAAACATAGCTTCTGTTTCCCAGTCCAGGAAATGGACCCATATATTACAACTAGGTCATTTTAATATGATGGGACAAAACCAAACATCATCCTGTGGAAATCACAGAAAAAATCATCAGACATAGACAATAAAGACCCATTTCACTTGTAAATATGCATATACAAGCTCCAAATATCTATTTAAACTATTTTGAGTTAAAACTATTGCATTCTGTCTGCAGATTGGCCAGACTATACTTAAGCACACTATAAATCCTTGAAAACCAAGTTATATTGCACAGAATTAGTTTTATACATTGATTTCAATTTGAACTCTGAGAGAATTTACACACACATATTTTATTTTTTATTAATCTTAAATTAACCTCCCACACCCCCAACTTAAACTTTTTTTTTTTTTTTTTTTTTTTTTTTCTTAAATTAATCTCCTCTCCTTCCTAGGTACCTGTCTTACTGTGACAATTGTCTGGGAACAGTCAAGTCTGCAGTAGCAGAGTACCCCAAGACATAATAATTTGTTCCACCAGCACTGCAGACTGGGCTGTTACAGCTACAAAGGAATAATTGATTCCATGTTTCATCCCTCCAAAATTCTGGGATTTCATCCTGACGGGGGTATTCTGTTTGCTTGGTTTGTTCTGCTTTTCTCTCAAGTAGTGATGGATGGTGAATGGGGAAAATGTAAGAGAAGAGCGAGAGAAAAATCTCAGCCCTATACTAACAGGGTCTGTAAAATGCCCACCTAGAAAACAACAAGATTTCAGAGTCAGTCAAGGGTTCAGGGAATAAAAAGTAATTTGATTACAGGTGCTCAAGTAGCATTCATTTTATTCTTATTAGCTGAGAAATGTCTCTAGGGATTGCATGCTAATCTTCTCAAAAGCAGATAAATGGCTCTATTAAAAGTGGTATACTTTGTTCCAAGCTCTGTAGCATCAGACCATTTTATGAACCCAGGGAAACTGTAAATAGAAAACAAGAGAAAGGAAACATCTTCCTCAAACTTTGTATAGATGACTCTATTTGTCTTTGGTGATTTGTAAACCTGGAAGGAGGTTTATCATAGGAAGAATATTGAGGAATTGTGGCAATATGTTTCTTTTTATTTTCTTTAAGGGTCAGACACACTGCAAAATGCAATATGAATCCTCTTTATTTTCAAAATGAGAAGGATTAAAACCTTGAACTTTTACTTTATTGTTTGATTATGCTCACAGAATGAGACGTTGCAAATTCAGAACACAAAATGTCTATAAATTAAAAAGAAAATTGTCTTTACGCATGGTGAATTACATAATTTGGATTTTGTCTAATCAATAAAACTATTTTTAAAAAATTTTAAAGTTTAAATATTTTCAAAGGAAACAGGAAAACTATAGGCACAATTTTGTTATGGTGCGCAGTATGCAAATACTATGTTCTTAATAGCAGTAGACAAAATACACTATATTTTGGATACAGAGCACTGACTCTTCAGTATATTTGCACTTGATTTTCTTGAACTTAGATAACAAGGCATAAGACTTTGGTCAATAGACATGTATGTGCAACTTCCATGAAAATTAAAGGAAAGAGAGCTCAGATGTCTAAGTTTAAAACACGGTTTTAAAGGTGAAACGTAAACCTCACAGAAGTCAGTGTAAATCTTGATTTAAATGAGCTTTGGATCAGTGCCAAGAGCTTACTTTGTAAATGTTTCTCCAAGAGAAGTTCAGGGTACTAAGTAAGGATTTCCACAACATCTTTATGTAATAAACAAACAGAGAAGATAGCTGTATTGTGATGGAAGCAGTTTTGCATGGAATTCCCTTTCTTTTAAGGAAAATACAAGTTTGGTTCTGCAGAAAAAGTAACTTTATTAGTTACAAATACCATTATACACAAAATACTATCTGATGGCATAAGAGACTGAGCTGGAAAGATGGTTCAATGAGAGATCTGTTGAAGCTGTTATTTCACAGACTCAGAAAAGAGTAAGTAGAGAAATGCCAAAACCACAAAGCTGCAATCAGGATATGAATTTCTCTGAAGTTCAAGGTCACTTCAGCTGGAAGGTTCTACTAAACCCATTCCTGCAAGTATCTCATCTGTTTCTCACACAACATTCAGAGGTCTAGTCCAAGCAATTTGCTGTTTTAGGGGCCTAATTGTAAGCACGATGGGCATTGGTCCTTGCATGCCCACACAGCTCAAGCACAGTGACCCAAAGTCTGTGGCTACCCCCACACATCTTGTGTGTCAGTGGATGCTTGCAACTACATGTGTCAACACAGCTGCATGTTCTTTTTTTAAATACTTCCCTGTCTGCTGCCAGTGACTGTAAATTTAATGAGAGCACCTGCTGCCCTCTTGCCTAGTTAATTCATAGTGATCTGCCTGAACTAAAGGAAATTTCAAAAAAGCCTCTGTTCTTCAGTAATAAATTACCAGTCTATATCATGGCCTAAAGGGCCTTTGATTCATGTAATATTACACTTACACTAAGCTCTGCTGGCAGCAGGGACGTTTAGTTTCCCTAAGTAGGCTGGGGGGGAAGGGGAAAGAGGCAGGAGGGAAGGGAGAGGAAAGGAAGGGAAGTGGCTAGTGAGATTAAATAAACCGAGAAGATCAATTGCCTGAATATTGACAGCAGAGGGAGGTCTTTGTCCTTGACCTCTTACCCTGAGGCACTTATTCAGGATGGGTAAAAGCCCTGGCTACTAAAAATTCACACTCTCCATTGATAATTTACAGTGTAGGGTATTTAAAACTCTTCTTCTCAAACAAAATCTAATGACTTCACTTTTCTGACTTTTGGATTTAGCTCACATTTATAAGTAAAATGATGCTGTTCTAGCTAGATAGTAACATTGTAAACTGAAAGAAGTAATGCCTGCACCAATTATTGTTTGATGCATTTCCTTAAAACAGAAACAATAAATCAGGAGGTTTCTGAGAAACTAATTCCGAAATAAAGGATTTATTGGGTTGGAGGAAGAAAGGCTGGCAGCTGAAATGAATATAAAATAAAGAACATTGCAAAGGGGAATAGATCAATTATATTCCTGGAGAAAACCATGTGGTGGAAATGAAAAGTTACAGCCACATAAAAAACCCCTGAAACCCAAAACATAAGCAGTATCCAAAAAAGATTTATGTGAAAATAGAAACTGGAAACACAAAGCATTACAAATAGTACATTATAAATCCCACAGTTTCTGACTCCCTTAAAATTTGTCTTTGAGGGTTTGGGAGGTTCTAACTTACACAATTTGAAATACTAATTTATGTCAGATGCATGCGGTATTTTGTAATAGAACTGGCAGGTAATATACAACTCCTGTACTCTTTACTCACACGAAGTAGTATCTCCACACCTGGTAACTAAATACATGTGCATATGCCTTGATTTTAAACACAGGCAGAAAGAGACTGACTGGAAAGTCAAGCGAGTGATCTGAAACACTGAGTATGGAACTACACCAGGTACAGAAAGGTGGTAGAAACACAGACAAATTAAAATGTAAAAGGAAGCAGTAGGAATATCATTCAATGACTTGTTTTTAATTGCCTCAGGCTCATATTTTATGCACTACAAACATCCATTATAAAAAATAAATCCAAAGAAGCATTTTATCCTTTGAACAAATTGTTAATCCTGAATTAATCATATAGTTAGATGATGTTACTTTGTTTGCAGCTTGAAAAAGATCTGAACATTAACTTCATGCCTGTTTCTGCACGTTTTCAAGCATCTTTAATAATAAAATTTTAAAAGTTTTTCCTGAATAAAAGTCAATTTTCTCACTTTTGGTATTATAAGAACCACAACAGAGCACGAAATTCACAATTACATCACAAGTACTGGCAACACTACAACCTTTTTTGCCTTCTGCTGTTCATAGGGTTTTATATTATTATAATCCAGGAATAAAACATTACCCGTCAGTGCTGGTAACATACCAAATCTACTTCACACTTAGAACACAGAGGTGCAAATTCCCATAGCAGAACATCATCTCGTATTTCATAGGATTGAAACATCTCATTCTTGACAAAGAATGTCATGCGTTGTGTGCATACACAGAGCAAAATGCATGTAAATATTGCATGAATTTCAAGCTACTCAAAACCATCCCTGCACCACTTCCACTCTTAAGAATCTGATAGTAGAGTTTTTTTAAGAGGCTTGGAATTTTTCTTTTTAATGAGGCTTGCTAAAGGATTAGCGCTCTTTTCAAACCAGAATGGAGAGGTCATGGCACATTGCCATGGGAGGGTGAGAGAGTTCAGACATGTCCTATCATCACCACCCAGAAAAATGTAATGAAATTGCAGGAGTGGATGTGTAATGGGTAATTAGAAGGTGTAGTAAATGTAATCCAGTGCCCACAGATACTATCATGCACAGCAGCATAAGTAGATGAGGGTCTAGATGTTAAATACCTTCCTTTTGCTTCAAGTAAAAGACTGAAAACACTCTTTTACTTGTTTCAGGTACCGGTAGCAGCTTAGGCTGCCCATGGCTCCTTTTTCGTAGAATCTTAGAATCATAGAATGCTTTGGATTGGAAGGGACTTCCAGGATCATCTAGTTCCAACCCCATACCATGAGCAGGGACACAGTCCACTAGACCAGGTTGCCGAAAGCCTCATACAGCCTCACCTTAAACACTTCCAGGGATGGGGCTTCCACAACCTCTCTGGGCAACCTGTTGCAGCACCTCACAACCCTCATAGGAAATAATTTCTTCCTAACATCTAATCTAAACCTACCCTCTTTCAGCTTGAAGCCATTACTCCTTATCCTATCACTACAGGCCTCATTGACAGGGCTTTAAACTAGTTAGGAAGCGGGGAGGGGATATAGTGAGGCTTGCTAGGGTAGAGCAAGTAGCCTGTAGCTTTATACTAGATTCGAAGGGTGAAGAGGGTGAAATTCAACAAGATAGAGAAGGGCTTGGGGATGCTGAAATTCTACAAGACTATAGGGAAATACCTCTAAAGTGTCCCATAGGAACTCCTGGGAACTCCTCAGAGGAGGTAGTATTGCTGACCCCTCTTCCGGAACCTTCTAACATCCCTCTAGGAGGCAGTGGGGGAAAACTTCAGATTCCTCCCAGAGGTTTGAGGGAGGGCTCCTCATAAAAGGTATTGAGTCAGAAAGCCCAGCTGAAGTGTCTTTACATGAACGCACACAGCATGGGTAATAAGCAGGAGGAATTGGAAACCGTGATGTCACTGGAAAATTATGATCTAGTTGCAATCACGGAAGCATGGTGGGATGATTCCCACAGCTGGAATACTCCTGTAGAAGGGTATCGCCTTTTTAGAAGGGATAGGCTAGGAAGGAAGGATGGCGGAGTTGCCCTCTTGTTAAAAAGTGGATAGACTGTGAGGAGCTCTCTCTGAGAAGTGGCCAGGAGCAGGTTGAAAGCCTGTAGGTCAGAATTAGGAATGGGGCTAATAAAGAACAGCCGGTGATAGGGGTCTACTACAGGCCACCTGATCAAAGTGAGACTACTGATGAGGCTTTCCTCCTTCAGCTGCAGGAGGCATCGCGGTCGCAGGCACTTGTCATGATGGGGGACTTTAACCACCTGGACATCTGCTGGGAAAACTACACTGTGAGCTGCAAGAGGTCCAGGAGACTCCTGGAGTCTGTAGATAACAACTTTCTGGTTCAAATAGTGGATAGACCGACCAGAGGCGATGCATTGCTGGACCTGGTGCTCACCAATGTGGGGGAGATCATTAAAGGTGTTAAGGTTGGAGACAGCCTGGGCTGCAGTGACCATGCTCTAGTTGAGTTTGTGATCTCAAGGAATGTGGGCCTGGCGAAGAGTGGGATCAGGACACTGAACTTTAGGAGAGCAAACTTTAGGCTCTTTAAGGACTTGTTGGCCAAAATCTCCTGGGAGGTGGTCCTTAGAGACAGAAATGTTGAGGACAGCTGGCTACTCTTTAAGGATGCCTTTCTGAGAGCTCGAGGGCTCTCTGTCCCTCTGAATAAGAAAGTGGGCAGGAGGGGCGGGAGGCCAGCATGGCTAAGCAAGGACCTGCTGGTCAAACTGAGGGAAAACAAAGGCAAATACAAGCTCTGGAAGCAAGGGGGTATTTAGCCTGGAAAGAATACAGGGATGCTGTTTGGACTTGCAGAGATGGGATCAGAAAAGCCAAGGCACAGATGGAACTGAACTTGGAGAGGGATGTTAAAAACAAGAAGGGATTTTACAGGTACATTGGCCAGAAGAGACAGGCCAAAGAGAACGTACCCTCCTTGGTAAATGAGAAAGGAGAATTGGCTGCAACTGATGAGGAGAAGGCTGAGGTACTGAATGAGTTCTTTGCCTCGGTCTTCTCTGGCAGACAGGATTCTCATAATTCTCAAATCCCAGAACCTTGCATCCCTAGAACTCTAGATGGGAACTGGGGGAGCAAATCCCCCCCCCCCCCACTGTAAGAGCAGAGCAAGTCCATGACCGCCTCATGAGACTGAATGTCTACAAGTCTATGGGGCCGGATGCCATGCATCCCAGGGTCCTGAAGGAGCTGGCTGATGTGGTTGCTGAGCCACTCTCTATCATATTTGAAAAGTTGTGTCTGTCAGGAGAGGTCCCTGGGGACTGGAAAAAAGGTCACATCACTCCCATTTATAAGAAAGGGAGCAAGGAAGACCCAGGGAATTACAGGCCGGTGAGCCTCACCTCTGTGCCCGGGAAGATCATGGAACAGATCCTCCTGGATGACATGTTGGAGCACATGAGGGAAGAGCATGTGATCCGGGACAGTCAGCACGGCTTCACCAAGGGAAGGTCGTGCCTTACCAATCTGGTGACCTTCTATGATGGAGTGACAGCATCGGTGGCTAAAGGGAAGGCAACCGATGTCTCCTACCTGGACTTGTACAAGGCCTTTGACACAGTCCCCCACCACATCCTTATCTCTAAATTGGAAAGATGTGGATTTGGTGGGTGGACCATCCAGTGGATAAGAAACCGGTTAACAGACCGTAGCCAAAGGGTGGTGGTCAATGGGTCTATGTCCAGGTGGAGGCTGGTGATAAGCGGTGTCCCCCAGGGGTCTGTCTTGGGACCGGTTCTCTTTAACATCTTTATCAATGACATCGATGATGGAATTGAGTGCACCCTCAGCAAGTTTGCAGATGACACCAAGCTGAGTGGTGTGGTCGACAGCCTAGAAGGAAAGGAAGCCATCCAGAGGGATCTTGACAGGCTGGAGAGATGGGCCCGGGTGAACCTAATGAGGTTCAACACTGCCAAGTGTCAGGTGTTGCACTTGGGCCGGAAGAATCCCAGACATAGATAAAGACTGGGAGAAGAGCTTCTTGAGAGTAGCCCTGCTGAGAAGGACTTGGGGATTCTGGTGGATGAGAAACTTAACATGAGCCAGCAGTGTGCTCTTGCAGCTCACAAGGCTAATGGTATCCTGGGCTCCATCAGAAGAGGGGTGGCCAGCAGGGACAGGGAGGGGATTGTCCCTCTCTACTCTGCCCTCGTGAGGCCCCATCTGGAGTCCTGTGTCCAGATCTGGGGCCCCCAATAGAAGAAGGATGTGGAACAGTTGGAGAGGGTTCAGAGGAGGGCCACAAAGATGATTAGAGGGCTGGAGCACCTGCCCTACGAAGAGAGGCTGAGGGAGCTGGGCTTGTTCAGTCTGGAGAAGAGAAGGCTGTGGGGGGACCTCATTGCAGCCTTCCAGTACATGAAGGGAGCTTATAAGCAGGAGGGGATTCAACTTTTTAAAAGGATGGACAATGACAGGACAAGGGGGAATGGATTAAAACTAAAGGAAGGAAGGTTTAGATTAGATATTAGGGGGAAGTTTTTTACAGAAAGAGTGGTGAGGTGCTGGAACAGGCTGCCCAGAGAGGTAGTGGATGCCCCATCCCTGGAGGTGTTCAAGGCCAGGTTGGATGGGGCCCTGGGCAACCTTGTGTAGATCCAGGCCTGAGGTTGGTGTTCCTGCCTGTGGCAGGGGGGTTGGAGCTCTATGATCTTTGGGGTCCCTTCCAACTGACACCATTCTATGATTCTATGACTACACTCCCTCACGAACAGTCACTTACCAGCTTTCCTGTAGGACCCCTTTAAGTATTGGTAGGCCACAATTAGGTCTCCCCTGAGCCTTCTCTTCTCTAGGCTGAACAAGCCCAACTCTCACAGCCTGTCGTCATAAGAGAGGTGCTCCAGCCTCATAAGCAGGTGAACTGTCATACACACTTCTCAACTGATATGGCATCAGATGCTTTTCACTTGTATTGTACCAACATGTGTAGTGGTTTTAAAGCGATCACTTCTGAAGTAAACTGAGAGGGCAACTATCAACTCTGATCTCACAGATAACAAAATGTAACTGTAAACACAAAAAAAGAAGTTACATACGTCGTTAGTTGCGTGCATTTATCCACCTATAGAACTACAACGTGTAGAGAACAAACACCAGGAAGCAGAGAGGCAAAATGTTAGGTATCTCAGATCTTGGTGTAGATATCATGTTCCACAAAATAATGGTCACAACTTGAAAAAAAGTGCTCTGGCTTCTTCTGTTTACACTGACTTCACATCTGTCCAGTGATCATTCTTACAGTGAGGATGCAACATGCCAATATCAGTGTTCTTTTATTTGGCTCAATGATACTACCTTGGTGAAGCTTATGGGTGTAGGAGATGGTAGATTTATTGAGGCAGTCTCAAGGCTTTTTTCTTTATTGTCTAAACTGGTTTCCTTCAGCATGTTGCCTGATACACAGCCTGGTGAAAAAGCAGTTCATGTGCACCTCAGTGACAAACATCTCTCCAGAGTGAATGTCCTGCAGTGAGACTTCAGCAACATTTATAAGGATGATGTAACACAGGGACTGTTATGGAACGAGTGAACATTTGAAGACATTTAAATCTCTCTTTGCTGTCACTACTCTTCACTGATTGTGTTCATCATACAATGTAGACTTTACATAGCAGTACTTTACAAATCACTAAACCTCTGGCATTTTACCTTTGAAATAAACCATACTTGAATAGCTGTCATAAAGTCACCGACCCAGACTAATCTGCTTTCTGTACACAGACAATCCTTTCTCATTGTTACTAGGTGACTAGATTTTATCTATACACTTTTTTGTCTTGAGTGTATAAAGTCTCAAAAGACTAGGTAGCCACACACTCTGTAGTTCCATACAGAAAACGGATGGCGGAATTTATAGCTTGGTTCCTGCCTGGATTCAAAGTCATACATTGTATACAGAATTGGACCAAAAACTTTGGAGTCTCAAGAAAGATTGTTGCAGTTTTGTGTAGCTATGCTACTGAGATGGCTTCTGCAGGCAGCAGCTGGAGTTTCTGCAAGCCCCAGACTGTAAACATCAGCCAATTCAAGGCCAAAGTTGCTGCTGACCAGGGCCAAGACAATCGGAGATGTGCCTCTCTGAATCACATAGAGGAGAAAAAAACCCTGCAGGCAGAGGCATTTTGCCACCAGAGAAGGGAGTGAGAAGATGTAACAAGCTGCGCGGACACCAAGGCCAGGCCCAAAGGAGGGGTGGGGGAAGAATGAAGGTGCCAGGAAGAGAGATTCCCCTGCAGTGGAGAAGACCATGGTAGAGCGGGTGTCCCCTCGCAGCCCATGGATAAGGACAGGGATCAGAGACCTCTACGGCCTGTGAAGAGATTGATCCACACCTCAGCAGGTTTGCCGGGGGACTTGTGACTTTGCGAGGGACCATGATGGGGGAGTCTGGGTCTGAACATCAGCACCCTGTAGAAGAGAGTCCTGCTGAGAGGCCTGTGGTGAGGAGATGACTCCCCGATAGAGAGGAGTCATGCTGTAGAAGTTTGTGGATGTGACTCTCACGTGGGTGGGACCCCACAGTGTTGCAGAGGAAGTGTGTTTGTGTGTGTGTGTCCCAGTTTTGCGTGGTTGGGTGCTGGAAAAGAGCAGGGGTGCAGAAAATGGCTGCTGCGAGAAGCTGCTGCTCTGTAGCTCCAAAGTATAAACAATTCAAGGCCAGAATCATTGTTGACCAGGGCCAAGCCAATGAGAGATAGTCATAGCACCTCTGAAAATTACATATAGGAGAAAACTATCCAGTAGCAGTTGCATTTTGCCACCGGAGAAGGGAGTGAAGAGATGTAACGAGCTGTGCAGAAACCAAGGCTGGGGAGGATGGGGGAGGAGGAGCCGCAGGTGCCAGAGAGAAAGATGCCTCTGCAGCCCATGGAGAAACCAACCCCATGGAAAAGGCCGAGACCCCACCTGTAGCCCGTGGAGGGGCTCCATGCTGGATGGAGCAGGTGGAGAAATAGAGAAGATGCTGTGACCCTACATTGTGACCCCCTGCCAGCACTTGCAGCCCATGAAGAGAATCAGAGACACAGAGATGAGCCAGAGAGAGTTTTGTGCCAAACAGGTTTGTTGGGGAGGGGCTGGTGACCCCGTGGAGGACTGGGACTGAGACATTGTGGTTTATTGCTGCCCACCATAGCAGTGATGCAGGGGGAGCAGCTGATGAAGAGATAAAGCCCTGGGGGAAGAGACTCACGTTGGAGAAAGCTCGTGGAGGACTGTCTCCCGTGGGTGGGACTCATGGTACAGCAGGGCAAGGGTGTTATTGTGTGGAATGAATGCCCCCCCCGGCCAAGAAGCAAACAACTTCTGACCAAATCTCCCAGTCTCTGCCCCCCTGTGCTGTGATCGGGGAGAGGAAGGGAGTGAAATCATGACTAGAGTGAAGTCTGCTAAGAAGGGAGTGAGGGGGGGAGGTAGAGGTGTTTTAAGATCTGGAAAAGGAAACAGCTCATGAAGAAGTAACCGAGAACCCCATTATTTTTTCCTAGTCCCTGCCCCCCCCATACTGCAAGCAGGGAGGGAAGAAGGGAGTAAACTCATGGCTAAAGGGAAGTCTGCTTAGAATGGAGGGGTGGGGGGAAGGTGCTACTGAGAACCCCATTTTCCCCAGTCCCTGCCCCTGTACTGCGAACAGGAGGGAAGAAGGGAGCAAAAACCCCTGATTAAAGTCTGCTAAGAAGGGAGTGGTGGGGGGAACATGTTTTGAGATCTGCTTGCATTTGTTTTAAGATTTGGTTGCTCTCCTGACTCTGGTTTTTCACTGTTCTTTTTAGTGTAGTGTAATAAATTAGAATAGTTTTTCCTGCACTCTGTGTTCAGTCTGTTTTGCCCACACCACTGCTGATAAAATGATCTCTCCTTGTCCTTATCTTGACTCCTAAGCCTCTTGATATATATATTTTCTCCCCTGTCCAACTAAGAAGGGGAGCAATAGACTGATTTTGGTGGGCATCTGGCCTCCAGCCAGGGCTAAACCACCACAGTGTGTAATGCACCTCCCCTTCTTCAGGCTAAGGACTCGAGATAAGGACGGAGGATCACTCTCCAATTAGCACAATGGGCAAAACAGACTCAGTACAGAATAAAAGAAAGTGATTCATTACTACTACAACTATACACACAGTGAACCAGAGTCAGGTAATGAGAAGTGTGGCCAGGTCTTACAGCACCTTCCCCGCACCCCTCCCTTCTTAGCAAACTTAAATTTCATTCAAAATTTTACTTCCTTCTTCACCGCCCAACATGGCGTGGGGAGGGGCAGAGAATGGGGAGTGGGGTTATGGCGGTTCCTCACAAACTGCTTTCCTTCCCCAGATCTTAACACTTCTATTTGCCCCCCAATCCCCGCCTCTTCGCACACTTGATTTAATCATAAATCTACTCCCTTTATATCCCCCATCGTGGCGTGGGGAGGATGGGAAATGGGAGTTTTCAGTCTGTTCCTCCTTAGTTGCCTTCTGTCTTAGCAGGGGGGGCATTACACACACACACACAACCACGCACACACAAACACACACTTCCTCTGCAGCACCGTGGGGTCCCACCCACTTGAAAGTCGCATCCACGAACTTCTGCAGCGTGACTCCTCTCTTATCGGGGAGTCATCTCCTTACCACAGGCCTCTCAGCAGGACTCCCTTCCATGGGTGCTGATGTTCAGACCCAGACTCCCCCAGCCTGGTCCCCCACAAAGTCACATGTGCCCCAGCAAACCTGTTGAGGCTTGGGTCAATCTCTTGCACGAGGATGTCTCTGATCCTCGTCCTTATCCATGGGCTGCGAGGGGTCACCCGCTCCACCATGGTCTTCTCCACGGGCTGCAGGGGAATCTCTCTTCCCGGCACTTTCATTCTTCCCCCCACCCCTCCTTTGGGCCTGGCCTTGGTGTCCGCACAGCTTGTTACATCTTCTCACTCCCTTCTCTGGTAGCAAAATGCCTCTGCCTGCAGGTTTTTTTTCTCCATGATTCACAGAAGCGCTGTGACCATCTCCGATTGTCTCGGCCCTGGTCAGCAGCAACTTTGGCCTTGAATTGGCTGATGTTTACAGTCTGGGGCTTGCAGAAAGCTTTAGCTGCTGCCTGCAAAAGCTATCTCGGCAGCACAGCTACGCAAAACTGCAAGAGAGATCTAGTCTGGATGTTCCATTAGAGAAACTCACTTTAAATATGTAATAAACTAATGATCACCTAAAAGGTATCTGAACCCATGAAAATTCTGCCTTGACTGCCAGATAAAGCCTGATTTCTGTACTTCCCAGCTATAAGTTTCTATGATTTTATCCTCTCTCTTAAAATGTTTCACTGGGAAATTGACTGACTTTCAGTCTTCTACAGTAATCAAAACCAGTGGTAGCTGGGCTGCATTTACACAACTGCCATCATTTTCTCAAACTGGAACTCTGGAAACCATTAATTAAGTAATCAATTAGGAACTAGAAACCAAGAATTAGTCACAGTACCTAAACAGTAAGCCAATTAAAAGGAACTTAATACAAAGAAAAAAAAGGATACTAAGACAAATGATATACAAAAGCAAAACACTCATTTGGAAAACGTATCAACATCAGCGTGCGTTTACCACACATGGAAACATACAAAGGATATCCTTGTTGCAGTACATTGCAAAGGTTACTTCTTTTTCAGAGGAAAATTAAAAATCAGCTGCCCTGCCACAATCTTTCTCTCCTACTAATATGTTAACTACAGCCTCACTTCCCAGACATTTCAAGAAGTAGAATCTATTGCTCTCTAAATAAATGAAAAAAAGCAGGTTTTCAGATCATTCTGTTAAAAGGAAAAATACCTCCAACCTTGGAAACAAGGTGGAAGAATTCAACCTTAAACTTTTGAGAAAGGGACTCAGTCTTTAAGGGACTAAAACTGAGGACATTTTTTGCCACTCTGAGTTTCCACATGGAACCAAGAGCCATGCACACACACACAGGCGCACACACACATACACATACACAAATTCCGTTTTTCTGATGGAAGTGGCTCTCTTATGATGTATGTTCTGTTTACATCACAAGGACTGATGTATATAGCAGTTGTGCTCTGTAGCACTGTACAGGCTCTGACTTAATTTTCCAAGGTACTTCACGGGCACACAAGGGTATAACTCCCTGCTTGAAAAAAAAATGGTCAAAAATGATCATACCTCCTTCCTCCTTGAACTGCTGCTGGCTTCTCTCCAAAGCACACATTCCCAGCCTGAAAATTTACACTGTAAGTTGCTATGTAAACCGATACTGTCATGTAAATTGTTGCAGTGTGTACTTCCTGCATTTGTGGATGCTGCTTCTAGAGATGTAAGCAACACTCAGCCACCCTGAGGAAGTTAATAGCTGAAGGGGTTCTCCCTCAGCAGGCCAAAGAAAAGGGATGTGGCATAGCTTCCTGAAAAGAAAATTATGCATCTACCAGAGAGTTAAAAATCTTCACTGATCCTTCTAGTTTGTAGCACAAGTCTATTCTACAGCCTTCTGTCTTTTCCTAATATTTTTTGCTAGAATCAAAATATGCACATACAACATTCTATTTACTGGAAAAGACAATTTATAAACTTAAAATTTGAAAAATTGAAAATTTATAAATTGCTGTTTCAATCTTTCCTCTTTCAAGTTTTTAAATAATTTCCATAACCGGAGTTTTGACCTAAACCTGGTGTTGCCTATTTAACTGTTCAAAATATTCAAATAGTGTTGATGGAGATTTTTGCTGTTAATCTTTCATCCCTTGCATTGATCACCAAATAATTTGGAACAAAATCTGCCTGCTACATGATCTGATCAAACAAGACTGCTTGGGAAAAAAATGATAAGTGGTTGCTTGCATCAGCAATCAAAGAGCTGTGACTTCTAATTGCCAAAGAATACCCTTCTAGAAGATGGCTACAATGTTTATGGACTATCATTGATGGTTTGGGGTGAAATAAAAGCACTTTTGTGGGGCGTATCTTACAAAGAGTATGGAGTATTGCAGGTTTAAAAATAAAGCCCCTTTTCAGATGACTAAAATTGCTTCCTCAAAAGCCAGTGTTAGCATCTGAAAAATGTATCTGGTGCTGCTAAGACATTTTGACATCAAACAAAGAATTGCTATAAATCTATCCACCTGTGGTATATGAGAGAACACTAGCACCACTAACCTTGGGCTGCAATTAGAGCTTCCGTTCATGTCTCTGGCATTCAAAAAATGTACATCTACAACAGAAAATCCCACACCACTACTCTTCCAAGAGCATGCCATCCTGACTGAAAGATTTTTAAACAGACCCAGTGGTATCACATAGAACAATTGGAATCCAAAACATGTTTTCAGTGTTATACAAAAACATTTAGCTTGTGTAATGAACAACAATAGAAGCAGCAATCAAAGAAAATCATGATTGTCAACAATGAGAAATAATGTCTCTTAGCAACCAAGTTTCAATTACTCTTTGTTTGCTAACAAGCACCAAGATATTTAAGGCTGGTAGCTTTATTCCAGTAAGTAATGCACTATCAAAGACCATGATAAAGAGCTCCTATTTTAACCAGCTCTAGTTTCCAATCAAACATCTTGCAATTAATTTTATTAGTGTTTTAGAACTAATTTACTTTGAATAAGCTGTAACTATGATTTGTTATTGTCATGCAGTAAATGGAATTGTAATGTGTAATTATTTGTTTAAATAATAGAATCATTGGCATACAGATGATAATCCAAGCAAGAAAAAAATTATTACCATTAATAATAAGATTAAACAAAATTGTACCCACGAATAGATCCCAGGAGAACCCTTCAGCTATTTTAGGTGAAGTAGAAATAATATTACTAATTAAGACAGAACACAGGCTGTCATAAAGATAGCTGCAAACACTGCTTCCTAGTGAAACAATGAGAGTGAGACTTCATCTGATTGATAAAAATTACCTGACTTTAATACACTGTGCCTCTGGCTGTTACCAAGTCCTGAGAACAGTTATCACTGCAAGTTGCCCTGCTTACTTACACGCACACAGCCCCCCTTTCCCAGCATGAACAGCAGAAATGAGAAACGGTTATCACTCCCCCATTTGCTCCTGAGCAACACAGGCTTTTTATTCACAATTCAAATATTTGAGCAGCACTGTGTAAGGAATCAGAAGAACAGCAGCAGTCAGAGTAGGAAGAAGTGCTAGTATTGGATGGAGTGCACAGCTTAAAATGTTCATCATCCCCAGCTGGCGATGAGGGAGTGCAGCTCCCATTTTGGAGGAGGCACAGGGCCTCATCAGTTCAATGCCTCCAGAACAAAGTTGTGTTGGTAGGGGAAGTGCTGGTGAGGTCAAAGGACAGGACCCGATGTCTTGTGTAGCAGAAGCCATCGCACCATGGACACCCCTATGCAGCCATTCCCTCTGAGTGCCGTAATGCTCCCATCCTGGTGGCTGGACAACCGTTCTTTCCTCCCTAACCCCAGGTCCAAAAATGTATAGCTTCTTTTTTTTTTAGTTCTTTCTGTATATTTTAAAGCCTCCATTCTGTAACCTGAAGGCCTGGTACTTTCTTTTACTAATGTTTTCATACAATGTTGGGGCCCAGGGCTTCACTGGAACTATCAGATATGACCAGGCCAATAGTAACAAGCTGCAAGAATTGGAGATGATGAAAGTCAACTTCTGCAGTTCACTTTTTTATATATTATTCTACCCCAAAAAACTCCATAACTTAAAGTAAACTCTGTTATTCAGGCAGCAAAATCATCTTGCCCCTAACGTATAAAAATCTGTTTCAGGCTCTTTTTTTCTTCAATAAGAAATAAATAAGTGATAATACTTTGTGTACTGATTAATTTCTTAAACTTTACTAATCACCCCCTTCAAAATCAGATTAAAATTACCTTAGGAACCCGTATGCCTTCCCCATATACAGCACAAGGTGTTTTTGCATTCCTTCCAACATATTAAAGAGTGAAGCAGTAGTGTATATCTCCTTTAATTCTCTGCTCACACGCCTCAGTCAATCTGGAGTTAACAATTCTATCACATTCATTTAATTCTTTGTTTGAGAGGAAGTTAAGAAGGTTCTTTAATAGCACCAATTAAAGTGGTTGTTTAGCCCCCAGGACTGCAGAGGGACTGAAATGTCTTCAGTACAGGCTGTCTAACAGCAGACAGCTAGAGAATAATATTTTATAAGTAATGCTGACTCAGACAATCCATATTGAATAATGTTAGTACCATGGACCTATTGTTCTTGTAAGCTATTTGCATAGCAATCCAAAATTTTGTGAGTGTTTTCATGGGAGTTCTTCCTACATGGAATGTGAAGAATCAGTAAGGTCTCTGACCATGTAACAGACTAAACCAAGACTGACTGAAGACCATGCATTTCAAGTCCACTCTCCATGCCACCCTTACATATGATCAAATTCATGATGTAAATTCAGACACTTGCTGTTTCTCACGTAGAGAAGCTACCATGTAATTATTTCCAGATTTGTAAGGAAAGACTATTCCTCCTCTCCCTCCCCCACCCCTTAGAAATTACACTGATCTAGCTCACAGAGTTTTCAGTTCTGTATTAGCATGATCTCATACCTCACATCTGCAGTTTGTGGTCCAGACTAATATATTTTAAGAAAGAATAAAGAACACATTTCATTTTAATGGGATTTTGGATCAGATGCTGAAGACCTAAGGATCCCTGCTACCTAAATCACACTGATCATTCTCTGCTCTTCCTGCTGACTCCTGTTGCATTATTTTTGCTTTACCCCACCTCCAATGTCTTTCAGCTGTTCTCTCAGCACTATAGGGGGTCTTGAACTTTTGACAATGAATGAGATGTGCCAAGCTAGGAGTAATTACTTTGTTGACGTCACTTCAGCTTTCAACCCACTTTTAACCAAGCTTCTGCTGCTTGAAACAGTAGGTCATTTGTAGCACATTATGCAAATGTTAAAACTAATCTTTTGCATAATACATAAGAGCTCAGTTTGTGCATTAACTAATTTATCTGACTACACAGGAGCTATGAATGATGATTTTTATTAAGCTCTTCATTAAGTCAAAATGTAGCTGAAGTGCGTGCACATATATATATATTTATATAGTCACAAAATGAAATTACTTCAAAGGTAGAAACAATCACTTGATACATGGTCTTTGTCAATTTCACTAGTAAATGAGGACTCCTTTCACAAGACATAAGCATAATCTAAAAGCAAATGGATTCTCTCTTCCCAATAAATAGATAAATGAGTAAAGACATGCATATGCTTTCAAGAGGTTCTGAGATTATGTTTGTGTAAAATGCAAACAATGTATATAGCTTGTCAGTTATTGTACAAGCTTCTCCTCAATTCACTGTGAGTTGGATTAAATCTCATCCATCTCAGCTGCTGCAGGGTTTTTTAGGGGTTTTTTTGAGTTTGGTTTGGTTGGTTGGTTGGGAGATTTTTTGCTTGTTTGTGGGCGAAGTAGAGGAAATTATAAGGAAATCTTTATTTTAAATTTATTTATTAGATTTCTGGAAAGAAAAATTGTATTATTTAAATATGGAACATACATGAATAGCAAAAATAAATTATTATTTGTAGGTGCTGTGTTATCAACAAATGTAGACATTGCATTGCATGCAATTCCGCACTTAGAGTCATTGTTGGATAGCTACTCTATTGATCCTGACACAGAGCTTGTTGCACATTTGGCACACATAAAAGCCAGCATAAGTAGATGCAGGACTGTGCTGTTCTGTGCTACACATGCTGTGTGATCTTCAGGTCTGTGCTGTGCCGCACAAATTCCTTGGCTACAAGATTAACTCAGCCAATTCAGGAGGAAAGCCTGTAGGCATCTCCCACTGGGTGCTGTTGATTGCACCACCGACACCATGTTGATTGCATGGCCTTGTCTTTTTCTAAAGTGTGGCAAGAATTTATCATAAGAACATCCTTTAGAAATAGTTTTTTTCTTGTGTGGGAAAAAAGCTAACCAGCCCCAGATAATTGTGGATACTGGTTCCACATATGATCAAACCAGCTATCACTCTAAGCCATAGTTATAACACACCCAAAAGAATTGCAGCAGCAGTTTTTTCATTCTATTCTGTCTCCTCCCCCATCATATGAAATAAATCCATATTTTTCCCTATTTGTGTCCTCCTGGGCAAGCACTGACACACAAATTAGCTTTGGTCAGCCATTAAGAGGTGTATTGACACTGCAGTCACTTTGCCAAGAGCCTAAAAGATCAACATGCTTCAATAGAGGTAGTAAGGGATGCTCTCTCCTTATATTCAACATCAATGCCTAAGAGCCTGCAACAGATGGGGAAAGAGGAGAGCAATGTCAGCTGTCCTGATTCCTGCAAGTTCTTAGATGTAGTTCATTAAAATTAATGACCATCACCACATGTTATGCATAAGAACGGGTTGCTCTGCCATTATCCAGGTAAACAAAAATCATTACATTACTATTATGATACTTTATGCAGAAATAGCTTGGGGATCTGGCGACATGCCCCATTTTATGGCAGAATGTTTATTAAATTATTAAAATTTATAGGTTGATAGTACTCTCAAACAATTTATCGTAGATGTAAAACATTTCTAAGTTTTGAAAACACAATAAAGTTGATTTAATAATCCCTTAATCTTATACACAACTTCCTCTAGACTTTTCTTCAATTATGCCTCATAAATTATAATTTATCTGTATTATAGAAATGCTAAAATATAAGCATTTTGTGAGAATTTAATCAGATTAATTTATTTTGTTGAGTTAATAAGGAAGCATTACAAATTCACCCATGACCTCTGAACTCTGAGCACAGGGTCTCAAATTCAGTCCACCATCAAGAAAAACCATCTGCCAAAAATAACAACTGAATGTTTTATTTAACTTGAGGCAATAAGTTTTCCCTAATGACTATGGTAGGGAGAACCCTCCCCAAACAAAAAAAAAAAAACCTCTAGCATAATTCTTTCAGCCCTTTAAAAGCCCCATTGAAGTTCAAAGACTAAAAAAACCCCACAACATTGCCTCCCTTTCTATGAGGTTTATTTAGTAAAGATGTGTCTGGAAGTAGAGGTAGACAGCTGTAGTAAAATCTAAATCCAAATCATGATTTGTAGTGGTGGGGTATTTTTTGCGGAATTGTTTAGGGAATTCTTTAGTCTACATACCACAGCATTTAGAGTGCTCCAATAGAAGCTGTGGTGAGCTTACCAGGATTCAGAATATGCAGAATATAACATACCACTTAACTAGAGCTAGACTGGTGAGGAAATTGCCATAAATCATCCATCTCCCAAAGGACCCTGTTAGGCAAAATTATTCTAAACAGTGATGACCACACCTGATAGTGAGCAGTGTTACTGATGGGTTGGGATGCAGTCATATGATTTCATAGCTTTTAAGCCATCATAAATTAATTTCTGTTCATGCTAGATCTGTCTTCTGCTTTAGTAACTTTCACCACATCTCATGTGTGATAAGATATAACAGCATATGATATAATTCACCAATTTGTGCTTTTTGCAGTTCCTGTGCTCTTTGTAATAGTTACCAGTCATTCCTAGAGGACAGAAAACCACTAGTTTATTCCTCAGTGCTTCTGCTTCATATGCTGATAGTAATTTACTTTGTTGACGTTATTGACAGGGAAGCTTTTAAACATCCAATTCCAGAAGAAATTATGGGATAATCTTGTGGTACCTGTAGCTATTCCCAACAAGATTAGACAGCATGGCAATTTTGTCAGGGGGCAGAAAGAGATGATTAATAGTCATACAATACTGCCCTTAATTGCATTATTTCAACTGCATGGTAAAAGAAAAGTGCTTCAGCATTGCACATGGGCAGGCCATCTCGTACAATACTGTGAAGGACCATGCATTTTATTTAACTAGTAGACACAATTTATGCGTAAATCTTTATTCCAATAAGGCAAGAAAAAAAGCCTACCAAAAAACCCCCAAAACCTGAAAGTTTGTGACAGACTCAACTACATTTAAAAAATCAAGAAGAAAAATAAAAATCACTATAGCGCAATATGTTTCTGAGGTGGGGCAGTCAGATCAGCTAATTTGATTTCTCTACTGTCTAACCAGTATTTATTAGAATGTGTTTTGCTTTCATCCCTATTCCTGCTGAAGTCAACAAGAATTGGCTCCAACGGGGCCAATAGGATTTTAGTCAGAGAAACGTGTAGGTATTTTTCTCACAACACAAACCTTGTTGCCATACAAAAAGACAAGGTAATGAAGTGGCTGAGCATAAAGATGTCTGTTGTATATTTGCTATTACAAATATTCCAAGGTTTCTATTGTCAGTATTGAAGACAGATGTCCTTTGTTAAAGTTTACAGCCACCATTTTTGTAATTTATGGGTGATGTTCTACCCACCGTGCCCTCAGCTTCCTCAGAGGATCAGAATAAACAGCCTGTCTCCTTTAAGATCAGCATGAGAATTGAACACAATCCAAGGTTTCACCATGAATTCTGCAGCAAACACAGCCTTATTACAAAAGTCTGATTTTTCCTTATAATTGAGGTTACTTTGTTTCTTTCTCTTTTTTTCATGCCCAGTGGTGCATGATCCAGAATCTGGCAACGTCAATAGATACATTCACCTTTATGTCTAATTTTTCAAAAAAAGTCCTATAAGGCTTTCTCTAGAAAGTCCTTCTTTAAAGGAGAGTGGGGAAAATGCACATCTCCTTTTTACCTACACAAATTCATATATATTTCTTTATCACCTGATACATGCAGTGTAATTTTAACAGCTACTGAAAATACAGATTTTTTTCATTAAGGAAAACATTAACTCACCTTTTCACAGAAAGAAACTAAAAAAATTTAAGAAAAATCTGCACATGTTCATGGATTCAGAAGTCATTAATGTGCTGATTCAAATTTATACAGGTTTTTGGGGTAGTAGAAACATTATTATCACTGTGAACCAGCTGAGCTATTAAGGTTACACAGTAATCCCACTACAAGATCTGTCGGCTGCTACTTCTCAAAAAGTGTCGTCTTCAGCTGAGTTTTTCCCCCTCACATCAGAGCATCATCACCGTAAATTGTAATATTCCACAGGATCTGTTCTTTTCAGCTACATACTTGTTGCTGTACACATCCCCAACAGCAATCTGCAGAAACTATGTCTATGTCTACATGAGCAAGTTGGTGGCAAAAGCCTGAGACCAACACAATATGCCCTTCAGGGTTTGTTTATACTCTTGTTTCTACTTTTTTTTATTTGGTTTGAGTTTTGATGTTTTGTTTTGGGTTTCTTTTTTGCGGGGGGCTGGGGGTGTCGGTGTGGTTGGTGTGCATGAAGTGTCCTTTTCAATTCTATTCCATTATTGTTTCATTTAAAAGAAATTCATGCTGAGACTGCAGTGTGGGCTATGAACCAAAGTGCAGTAAAGAGAAACAACATGGAGATCTGCTTAAAAAGCACACTCTTAATCAAAACTAAAAGCTTGTGTAGGTACATCCAAAGTTTCCTCAAAAGATTACTGAACTCTGGTTCACAAGGTCATTTTATGGAATATTGCCAAATTGATATTAGTCTTTATATCCTCTTTTGTAGATTATGTTCCCTTCTAAGAAATGGTATTTACCTTTTGGGAGATTATACTATATATATTATAGTATAAAAAACACCACCATTTTTTTCTTTGATGAAATACCACTCCAGGTTCATACACTCTCTCAAAGTTTTCTTAAGTAATGGATCTATGCAGTTCTCTAGGCTCCTTCTTTAGGGCAAAACAAAATTATTATGGGAAATGAGTCTGGAGATGGTTGTGCACTTTCAGATCTTTCCTTCTTTAGGCTAAGAGATTTCCCTGGTACATGTCATACCTCCTGAAATTGTAGAAAAAGTAGTATCTGGTTGCATAACTATGGATTGTATTGTAATACAGAGGAACAAGGGAACCTTATTTATAGCAATTTTTCTTGAACATAGCAGTTACTTACTTGCAATCTTTATGTTCTTATAATGCAGACTAGAGGCTATATTAGGAAGGATATATAGGGCTATATTCCCATTTTCTTCTATTTTCCATACAAACATACACCCAAAATACTTTTCTAAGACAATTACTTTATTCAAGAAATACCAGATACATTGTGTTTCAGAAGTCCTACACACACTTCAGACCTGCTCTTATAATAGCTCCTTTAACTATTCTTTCATGGCTAGAAGGAAAATGGCATTGCAGCTATGAATATGAAAACTCTTATTATCACCTGAATTTACAGAAGATGAAAATACTTTGAGGCAATAAAAATGCCAGAAAATCCCTTGTTTTGGGTAGCAGTCTGATAAGGTTGGAGCTTTCACAGGATCACGGGGGACTTTGGAAGAGATCAGCACTTAGCATCCAGTCCAGGCTGCATAGCACATCATTCTGCACAAACCGCAAGGGAAAAGACTCCTCTGCAGACTTTGCATCTTACCCTGCACAAGCACTGGCTCATTTCTGAATGCTTTTGGGTGGGCTGTGGTTGACATGCAAGGATAAAGAGGCAAGGGAGTTTAGAAGCAATGAGCCTTCATTCTTCTTTCTCTGGCTGGAGTACAAAAAGTTTCTTGGCTTCAAAAACCTGTAGATTATATCTACCTGGGTACAGTAAGTGTCCACATTGCCCTTGAGTACCAGCATGCACCTCATCCACCCCAGCCTTGTGGTTTTGTGGTTTTTACTGGTTGAAGTCTCTAATGAGACTCAAAAATACAATACTGACATACTAATGCTTTATATATATTTTTTAAAGTATGAAAATAAAAATATAAAAATTGTATAAAAAGTATAAAAATTTTTGGCTGTATTGTGAAAATGTGATTTAAGAGAGAAATTAGTTTCTATAAAGTACAAATTTTCCATTTTT
Organism: Porphyrio hochstetteri; assembly: GCA_020800305.1. Lineage (NCBI taxonomy): Eukaryota > Metazoa > Chordata > Aves > Gruiformes > Rallidae > Porphyrio > Porphyrio hochstetteri. The sequence goes on from CM036938.1 coordinate 25,051,800, forward strand.
AATTTTAGTTAGGGATATTAACAGTCTATGTAACACAATAAACCAAAGTAACATGTAAAAGATTTAGTAAATCTAATGTGTTCTAATAGAGGAAATGTATGCTATCCTTATAATAACTGTTAAATAATACTTTAAAATATCACAAATTAATCACTTTTCAAATAGAACTTGTTCCTTAAATTGGTTTTCCATAGTAAGGAAATTCAGAATCACTCTATGGTACAACAGAGAAAGAAATATCCAATGTGTTTCTATTTCACGGAATGAAGTATTTCTGCAGAAAAATAAAAAAGGCAGAAGGCTTTTTTCTCCTCACTGAGGAACCTGTACCACCATTGATTCTCTCATAAGGAAGCAGTCAGTGAACTTATTAAAATCATGCTATAAATGTCTGTAACCTAGAAAAGCTTTTTTGTACCCCAAATCTCCTCATTTTTCCTAAGTACATCAAGAGACCTAACCAAAAAAGACCCTTCCCCCAAACTTGTCCTTATACAAACAAAATTTTTTATGAATTTAGCAACCCAATCTTAGTTTCTTGCCAAATGTTTCTCTCCTATCAGTTAGCAACATATTTTAAAATTTTGAGTACATTAATATACACAAAGTTTCAATTATTTCCTATTGGAAAAGAGAAAATCAAAATATTTGTAAATGTCCCATTTGAATTACTTTGGCATGAAAAACAGCTGCTAAGACTTTTCCATTAGAGTAAAACACTAAAGCACTGTGATAATGAGTTAAAGAAAAAAAGGAAAAAGAAAAAGAAAAGGAAAAAATAAGAAGGAAGGAAAAATAGGAAGGCAGGAAAAAAATATTTCTAGCTTTTTATGGAGAAAAGTGAAAGCATTTACCTCCTTATCTAGCTCAGAAGACCACATTAGGATATAGGGGTAACCACCTGTGCATCATGCATATCATACGAGGAATATGAATACATAAATAGCTGCTCCCAGCCAAAAATCTGCATGACTTTCAGTGAATGAAGTTTCTTCACATAAAACACTGTCAAAAAATTCCAAATAGCAAATAAGGAAAAATCTAATTTGCCAATAATTTATTAATAAAATCAGAGTCTAAACACATCAAATAAAAGGTTGTGAAAATTGCTTGCTTGGGAGTGTAATTTAAACCTTTACTACATTAGCAGTATTCAAACTATGGCAGCTTTATATAAAGTGATTCTGTTTACAAAACATTGCTGCTTGCACGCTCCCTAAAACAGAATACGAAATTCATATTCCCTTCACAGTGGTGGTAATTTCTTCTCATTTAGTTCTTCCTTTTCCCATTTACCAGTGAATTCAGAAATGTCTGGAGTGGGATGTTCACAACCCATGTACACAGTTTGCTAGTTTGAGCCCAATCTGAATACATTTTTCTCTCTGGTTAGTGCAAAGAATTCTGTCTAAGCTACCTAACACTTAGAAAGTCTACAAGAAATGATAAAGAAATTACAAAGCTTTAGGACTTTACAAGAGTTGCAGATATCATTAGACAAGACTTCTGCAATGTTTAAAACTGCCATGGGCTCCATATTTTTGTTTTTTAAATTATCAGGAGAGTACTTTAACAGTAAGAATTCTAGGAATATGAGGGCTAATATATTTGCAGAAAAACTGTACCTGTATCTATCCTCATCTCATGCTTGCAGATAGATTTTCTTCCAAAAGCTAAATTTTTATTATATTGAATATACATTTGAATATATTTTGAATATAGCTTTCCAGTCTATATTATGAATAAAGATTACTAGCTTTGTTGTTCATATTTTACTAGAGATATTTCTAGCTGAGTTTTATCAACCCTAGCCAATTCTCCACTTTAAGAGACACTCTTCCAGCATATAATTTTAGCTTTGTGAAAAAAACTTAACTGCTAAGATGATCTTTGTTCTGCTTTTTCTATCACTATTTTAATCAGAAGAATTTCAAGCCAAGTCCCTCTGTACTTAATACTTTGTATACTGCAAATAGAAAATGCTGTCAGAGGAATTTTATCATAAACATGTGCAAAAGTGATGAACTGTCAGCATAACTTGAAGTCTGAGAAAAACTATGATCTAGCTATGGCTTATTTTTGTAGTGCTGACCATATGCAATTGGTTGGTAATAAGAAGTTCTTCTGTGCTGAAAAAGAAAAAAAAGGGAGCGAAAAGCCAAAAGACCAAAAAGCACTTTTTAGATAGGAAATGTTTGGACATTTTTTTCCTAGAGGATAACCATTTTTATACATTTTTGATATTTTCTATAAACTAAAAAAAACCCTCAACCTTCCAAATAATGCCTCTAGAAATGCAACCACACTGCTCGGTTAGAAAGATTATTATAGTACATGAAGACCTGTTCAAAGGCTACGTGAATTACACTGAATTGCTGAAACTGCTGCCTGAACAGGAAAGAGAAGGAAATAAGCACCCTGAGCCCATGGTGAACAGCCCAGGAGGGAAAATATAATGTCCTGACTAGTGGTGTACATCTGCTGGTGCTGCTCCTATGGTAGCCTAGGGCCATAGGGAGCCACTGGCCCTACAGCTCAAGGACCTTATGTTTTCACTGTGTTATCAATGCAGTTGTATCTTCTCCCTGACTTATTTTTTAATGGAGTGTATTTTCCATGCTTCTGTAGGACAAGGCTTGGTGGAGAGCAGCCTCCGGTGGTCCAGGGGCTTCTCACTGCAGAGGGGCCAGATTCTCCTCCACCTCCTTCATATATCTCCCTGGTTATTGCCTCACATACCCACACGTTGCTCCTGCAGGTGCTGCCAGACCCCATTCCACACCTATATTTAACCCAATCTATTACTATTTCAAGCTTTACATACATGCTTGTCAGACTAGAAGGCATATATCTCTAATCAGTACACATAAAATTTCTTTCCTGCTCTAAAAATCGTATGATCATAGAACCATAAACTGCTTTGGATTGGAAGGGGCCTCAGGGATCACCTAGTTCCAACCTACCTGCCATGGGCAGGGACACCCTCCACTAGATCAGGTTACCCAAAGCCTCATCCAACCTGACCTTACACAATTCCAGGTTTGGGGCTTCCACAGCCTCTCTGGGCAACCTGTGCCAGCACCTCACTACCCCCATAGGAAAGAATTTCTTCCTAACATCTAATCTAAACCTACCCTCTTTCATTACCCCTTGTCCCATCACTACAGTCCCTGACAAAGAGTCCCTCTCCTGCTTTTCTGTAGGCCCCTTCAGGTACTGGAACACTGCAATTAGGTCTTCCTGGAGCTTTCTCTTCTCCAGGCTGAACAAGCCCAACTGTCTCAGCCTGTCTTCATAGGAGTGGTGCTCCAGCTCCCTGATCATCTTCATGGACCTCCTCTGGACTCACTTCAACAGCACAAAGATCCAGAAAATCACAATTAAATAAGTGTGGTTTTTTGGTTTGTTTTTTTTTTTCATGAACGTAGAAGCCTAGGGGGCTTTTATACCTAGAAGCACTGGAGTGACCAACTAGCACCACAATAGCACACTACCAAGCATGCAGAACATAGGAAGGAATCTAGCATTTCAGGCAAAATCAAGCAGTAACAATAAAGGTGTATATAGAAAACAATTTCCTGCAGATTTGTCACCTCTTGCAAATTCTAGAATTCATATGGATTCTACGTCCTGCCATCAGTCGTATAAGGCTGGAAATGAAACAATGTGAGAAGTTGCAGCAGAATACAGGATTTAGATAGCAGCATCATGTATGTGATTCATCTGATCATTGCTCATAAGAGGTGTATCTTATCATAATTCGGTACCTTACACTTCCAACAGTGCTGTTTCTGCTACTTGGCATTGTTCTGTTAGCCTCTCTCTTCCTACCCTTACTTCACTTTCTTTCTGAGCAAGTAGTCAATTCTCCCTGCTTGGCAATCCCGTTCTTGGGCTGCACTTTGCTGTTTTATTTCCAAGCCTTGTTGTGTGCAAACTGTAGTAGATCACTCTGGCTAGCTTGTGGTTAGAGTCAAGAGCTGTTACTGGAAACAGGGTCTCTGTATTTTCTGGAAGCTCTGAATTGTTGTCTGCCACACAACCCAAACAAGCGTTTAAACCTGAGCACAATTTTCAGCCTTGTAATGGGTTAAACACATCAGAAATTGGTTTATCAGAGAAAGTAATAACCCTGGCCATGAAGACCAAGGAGGAGCAAGCATATCCTCATGTTTCAGCTGTGTAATTTATTGCTGTTAAGATGGACCTTCAGTCTCGGACAAGAGGAAAAAATCAATATTAATCCGCTCATACTTGTAAAGGAAGGATGTGGTCACATAAAAGTATCACTGGGTAGTGCAGGACTGCAGGCTGAGTTTGAAGACAGATGCTATAGGTTTGCTATGGAAACAATAGACCATAACAACGTATCTGATATGGAAAAATCAATCACACTGCTACTAGCTGCAAACTGCTACACTTTGAGGAAAGAATATGAAGTACTTGAGGCAGTTGTTAAGGAAGAGGTTTCATAATTATTTAATCACTTTAGAGGTCAAACCAATTAAAATATCATTTGTCAGGTTTTTTTCTGAGATTTGTTTTCAGGAGGGGGAAATAGGAGGATAATGTTTTCTTGATGTTCGTTGTCTTGACTTAAATGGTGAGATGCAGAGACAATAATAAACAACAATGCCAGCACAGACCCAATATATTTTTTCCAGCTAGAAACTATGTAGGGTTTTTATTTGGAAACCAGAAAAGCTTTATAAAAACAAAACAAAAAAAAAAAGAAAATAAGAAAATCATCATACTGTTTCCTACTACACATAAGCAACTCTCTGTTCTCTGGGCTCAGAGGGGTTTATCTCTAAGAATATGCGTTGCCAAATAGCAAACAGTAGCTATGAAGCCTTATGGGTTCAAATGTACAATGGATGCTAATATCTACAGTCCCTCTAGCTGCACTAGGCTTATTTGTTACCAAAGCTCCAATTGTTTAACATCAATTGCCATTTCTTCTAAGATTAAAAAATAAACAAACAGCCCTTTTTGCAGGGCTGTGTAACCTAGCCGTTTTATTCATAGCAAGTCATGTCAGTGACAATACTTACCTTGGATGACCTCTTCTGAGGGGGTGTAGACTCCTTTGAAAAGAGCAAGCCGATTACACTGCATTTAAAAGCACACTTAATCAACTGTGTGAGATAAACAGCAGATCTTATTCCACTGAATAGCTATGCATTCCAGACCATAGTACAAATGATAGTAATACAAGTAGTGTTGTCATTAATAATCAACTTGATGAAAGTCAGTGATGAGTGACACTGCCTAAGTAGGATGATTTGCCGAGAGTTGGTATATAATGGTACCGAGGCTGACTGACAAAATATGAAAAGTTATCAATACCTGCCTGTCTTGAACCGGTCCTGGGAATGTGCTGAACTTGCTTGAGGCTGGTCCACCTCCTGTTTATACTAACAGAAAATAAGACTAATTTTCAAAATCCACAGCTGCTTTTGAATGTATTCTGATACAAAAAGGTATTTTTGCACAATATAAAAACTTTTCCTGTGAAAACGTTTGCATATGCAAATCTGGTAAATAGCAAATGCATGAATGTAGAAAGTTGCCATTCTTGAAAATAAGAGTGCATCACACTATTAAGGATTATACACACAATACCAATCTGAGAAATCAATTATCCATGGTTTATCACTGTCTATCAAGTGTGTTCTTTCTACTGTTTTCTGTCAAACAACCAGACAGAACATTGCCTGCTAACGTAATGTGAGTAACCAAAGAGAAAATGTGAGTATCAACTAGCCAAACCCAACAGATCACAGATCTTCCTTACCATCTACTGCATGTCCACAGCCTGCCAAGTGAACTTAAGGATCAAATGGAATGTTAGCAGCATGATATTCTGCAAAGGATCTTGAAAAATAAAATACTTAAGGACCAACCTCTTAATGTCTTCATTACATTTCTCATCAATTGCAAAAAAAGAGTTCCTATTTCAGTGTAATTACAAAAAACATTCAAACATGCTACTATGTATGTATGCAAGTCTCATTGTACATGAACATCTATGCTTCTGTGAGTGCTGGTTTTGTTCTCACGAGACATTTTTCCCACTCTCACTTGCCTCGAATCCTTTCACTGGCTCTGTGTGTGTGCCTGAGCTCAGATTGGATTTTTTTTTTTTTTTGGCATTAATGTGCACTCCTGGTGAAGTGCACTGTACAAACATTGGAAACAATTAGTGCAAATAAACAACAATCGATCTCCAGCCCTCAGAAGCATGTGTTGTGTTATTTTTGTGAAGAGGGATCAAAAAAAGCCCACCATAGGATGCAGTATAGAGGCCAACTTTGTACTCTTGAAAAAGGTGTCATAGCCACCAAAGTCAATGGGAGCTCTGCACACTTTTCCAAGGACAAAGTTTCTCTATATTCAAGTAGCTTACACATCCAAAGGACTGAGGCTGACAGTCTTTCAAATGGAATGGGATACACCACACTTTGAATAAATCAGTTAACTAAATGACTATCATCATTTAGGTGCTGTCTATAAAGAGGAAAATAGGAACAGAGCTTTGTTTTGAAGTAATGGCAATATTTTTCCACTCTAAGAAGCAAGAAGGCAAACATTGGGCACTCTTCTATAAAGTTGTTAAAATATTCTTCAATTATGCTCTTTATTATTTGGAGTCAACTGCACAGCAAAAATATCAAAAATAAGCTTGGATTTTCCTGAGCTGTTGTAAAGAATGGTCCTCCACCTTTTGACATGAGTTGAATTTGGATCAGGCACATAAACACATAGAGGTGTCAGCTTTTTATTTATTTATTACATTTCTTTTTTAACTTATTTATATTTGCTTGCTAGGCAGGTTTTTTTCCTCAAGCTCTTACAAGCTTTATTTATTATTCATTTTCATCCCAGGAAGAGAAACTTGAAATATTTATCCAGAGGATATTATTTTTTAAAATACTTTCCAGAAGTGCCAGATATGCTAAATGGATAAATCCTTTCTAAAACAGCCAACATGACTATCTTCTCTGAAATCTCACTTTAAAAAAACTTAATAATTAAAACACTTTACTGTAAGCCAGGCAAACAGTTAATAGGATGAAATGGTTACTTGGAAAGAAACTGTGGACTGAACTTCGATTTCGGTAAGCTTTTGCTCCAATTTTGACCATTTTTATTCTAGGTCTAACAAAATTAATAATTTCTGGGGAACGCTAACCACAGTGACAGAGCCTGCTATGCTGAATGTTTTACAAGGAAACTCTTTTGAGCCATAGGCTGCCACCAGGAGCAAACAACTGACGGCCAGCAGTGGTTTTGTTAGGCTCTGACAAGGGAATCAATAAAAAGACACGGCAAAGGTTCAATCAGAACAGACACCACTAATACGAATGGCCTTTTGGGACCCACGGAAGCGTGGAAGTGCTTTTCCATGTTAATTTCTCCTCACTACCCTTGGGGTTATCACCTTCTTTGGCCCCTGTTAATTAAAAACTGCCTCCTGTTAAAGTTCTTTGGCAGGCATTCGCCTTGTGTCAACCCATTTTGTTGGCTGCTGAGAGAGGAAATGAAGGGAAGGAGAATTCAGAAACTGCCACATGAAATGCTGCCAAAATCCTTCCTCACAACAGCCTCTTGACACAAACATGCAGATTTCTCTCTCCATCCCTTCAGATGCGAAGACAAACTTACACAACATGCAAAAGGCAGATTTTAAATATTCATTGTACAACTGTCTCTCTCTTTTTTGAGGCTATTGATATAGAAATAGTCCTGATTATGGCTGTGCAAATAGCTGATATTTCAGATGGGCAGTCAAATAGGGGAAAAAAAATAAGAATGTATCTGATACATTCAAATAAAGCTCATGTACTACCTTTTCTTTGTTTTCTGTCTTGCAAAATTGAAAGCTACTCCTCTGCTCCCTCTCTTCCCAGACTGCTTCATGCTCATGTTTCTTTTTACCCACAGGGAAACATTTAATTTCTGGCTAGTTCATAAGACAAGCAAGAGCAATGAAATGACAGTTTCCAAGAATGGAAGGGAGCTGTAGTAGCTCTGTTTTATTTAATAGTTGAGTGATGAAAGCATTTGTCCTAGATGGGTTCAATCCCACCTCTGTATGAAGGCATTTAGATCCTTCTGTCCCGAGAGGCCGCAGAAGTATTCAAAGGGGAGAAAAGGCTTTTGGTCCGTAGCATAGGTCTTCTCTCTTTTTGTATAAATAATTAAATACTCATTAGACTGAGGACCCAGCCACCACTGCTAAGATGCATTTCCTCTTTCAAGCTCAGCAAGTATTTATTTTACACAAACATGGAAGGTCTCCAACCTAAGCGACTGACAGTCACCTACCCGTAATGTCACATACCCTATAATGCCACAGGTCAGGTACACACAAAAGAGAAGGGAGTTGTAAACTCAGATTGAGCTTCGAGGCAGAAAGAGGATGGAACCTCTGCTCTTAAGACTTCCAAGGCTCCAGATAAGCCACAGCTGACCTGACCTACCCCAGGCCACAGCCCAGCTCTGAACATCAGGCTTGGAAAGATGACCTCCTGAGGTCCCTAGAATGCCTGGACCCCTGCAAGTGTCCTGTATCCCTAAACTTAGTTGGAAATACCAGGATGACCAAGAGTTCTGCAAGATATCTCTCCTGGACATTTATGTCCAAATTTAATCTTAAAAATTTTCTCTACAACATTCCTTGCTTATTTTGCTACCTTTCTGGTTTAAGGATTCAGTGGGTATAAATTCTCCTTTTCTAAGTCATTTTTGCTACATTAATATTTAGCATATAGCTACTCTTTAACAGCATAACAGATTATATTCTTGGTTTCCGTAAAGCAAATATAATGGGTCTGCTCCTCATTTGATATCCACACAGAAACTCCATCAGTGTCAGACTTGCACCGTCTGAGAACCTGATCTATTGTAATAAAATTTTGTATTTGACATCAGCCATCAGTATTACCCATATCATGTTGCTAAGGGTGTCAAGAAGATAATGCTCGTAAATAATTATGCCTTAAAAACTTATTCTTACATTAAAAAGGCTCTTTAGATAGGATTTATGATTTTATTTCAAAGGCAGACATGGAGCAATTTATTGTTAGAAGATAGAATTGTAATATCAGAGGTGAGTCAATTGACCACAGCTCAGTGCCTATTATGCTTGCTTTCTTATTATAATGTAAATGACACTTTTTATTCATTACAGATGAATCAGATCAGTCAAAATAAGCACTTCCCTGAACCATTGTTAATTTTTAAGATCAAGTCTTTTTTATGTTTTTTTTAAACTTTCAGTGATTTTCAGTTAGACACATCATTGCCTCCCACCCACAGATTTCTGATTAACTTGCAATGTTGAGCTATGGATAAAGGTATAATCTAAGCCCCTTCCCACCCAATATTTAGCATAGGCTATTAAAGTGACAGTTTCAAAGGTGACTGCACACATTCATTCTGTGAAACCTGCATATAATGGCAGGATCACCTGACTCTCCAAATCATCAAAGAATTTCTATTGTCAATATAAACACTTCCTTTTGAAAGCCAGGGAGTTTGTGCAACTGAGTATTTTAGTTTCCCCATTCCTTTACTATGTACATATTTTATGTCCATTTTTAAAGTGTCATATTAGGGAAAATCAAATAGGGTGAAGAAAAAGAGAAAACCTTTTTGTAAATTAATGTGCAAAAACCTGTCTGACGTTTGCATTTCCTCTCTTTTGCCTTCACTTTACCACAGGGGAGTATGAGACATTCCACATGACTTTTTCATCTTTTCCTCTTTTTTTTTTTTTTTTTCCCCAGGGGAAATAAAAAAACCCTCAGAAATGAAAGAGGCTGATAGCGCAGAAAGAAGGAAAATTATTTTTTTCAGTACCATTGTACACTATACATTCAATGACTGCTACTTCTTGTTTAAGAACATATTCAACCATGTAGTAGTGGTAAAATCTCATCTGGTTGAGTTCACTGTTGAAGTGGAACTAGCTGGATTTGGACAAGAATCTCAGCACCTGACTTTAAAGTGATTATAATATTACCTCAGTCACTTAGTATCTGTTCCTGGAATGAAAGGTCCAGTAGTCCAGCATTTTCAAGATAAGACTTTTGCATTGAAATCTCATGGAAATGAAGAAAGCATTGTGGGAACCACGCACAAAAGGAAACAGCTTTGAAGGGAGGCTCCTCTTCACCAGCCAGTAAAAGACAAATGATGGCCTCCAGCAAAGCTGTTGAAGACTTGTCAAAATAGCTGAAGCAAGTGTTACAGTTCTATTGCAGTATGTTTGTAAAAAAGGGTGGGAGGACGATAAGGAAAAGAATGTGCATTTTCTGAAATACCCACCCTTGCAAGCAACTACAGCTGCAAGGCACCAGGACAAAATTCTGCAGCTCTTCTGACTATAGTGTTGGGGCTGCAGAAGCATTTACACATTGTTCAAAACTAGTTCTGACACAAAGAGCAGAACACGATTCAGGATTCAGTCCTGACACTCGAGGTATGATTTTCTCTTTTGTCCCCTTTTATCCTAAGGTTAGACGAAAAAGGTTCAAACATGTTAGAAAACTCTGTCTCTAAATACCAAGAGATTTCACTCTGTAAAACCCTCTAACTCTTGACTATGAGAACTGGTACAAAAGAGTAGTGACACAAGTGAACATGTATTTCCTGGTATCTCTGTAAGCTTTGGATTTAGTTTGAGTAATAGGTAGAAGCTGATGTTTTATTTAGTTGAACTGAATTGCTGCAAACTCTCAGGCACTTAATTTACCCTGATTATGAAATATACCTGCTGCAGATGTAAGGGCATAGACTTACACACTCTGTGTGTCTGTATGCTGCATTGAGAGCACATATATGTATGTCTGTCCAGACCATATATCTGTATGATAGAGACCACCATGTTTTTCTATGCTAACACAACTGCTAGTTATTGAAATGCTTTACAAAAACACACGCTTCGAAGAAATATGTAGGTCTAAAAATTACCTCTACTAAGCCAGAAAAATGCCTGAAAAGTAATTGGTGAGATTTGGATACTGTAATATTTTACATTTTATATATTCTACTATCGCAATATCTGCAGCATGAAACCCACAAACACTGCATCAGGAGCTGTTTATCATTTTAAATATGTATCCTCAGGCTGCTGTACATTTTAAATTAATATTACCAACCACAGCTCACAAAAGCAAGTAATACATATCATCGACAATCACACATCAAACCAAGTTAAATGTTTGACATTGCATTCACTACAATGTAAGTAAATCATTCTGTTGTTAACAAATGCACACAAAACCTTCCCTTACTTGGGAAGGTAAATCAGGTTATATTATCTCTAAATATATGTCAGTAATGTATAGGAAAAATCCTGTTTTATTTTTTCGTTTAGAAGTTTAATATTTTATTATAGTAGAAGGGGGCAGAGCAGCTAACTCATCCCCTCCTGACAACCGGTTTCTTTGTCTAATTTCCATTCATTCCTTTGGCAGCTAAAACACCTTGAAATTACCTTCTCCAGCATGGAAGAATGATTTTCTTCCCCCCCCCCCTAGCTCTGGCTGTCATTGTGATTAGAATTTTAATTAGTAAAGCAGTGAGGAGGGAGGAAAATCATGGAGAAAAGCGCATGAAAGATTCACCAGAGCAGGGAAGACAAAGAGGCGTCAGAGGCAGCCTCGCAGCTTGCTTATTACAGCTGCAATTGCAGGGCCGTGCTCGAGTCTGTAGCACTAACACAGCACTGTCCTTTAGACCTCTAGCAACGCCAGGCTTCTAGGGCATTAGAAAACACTTTTATCAGTTGTCACTCAGAGCAAGACAAGGTTTTTAAAGCACTCCAAGTAGAAGCTGCTTCACTGCCAGGCTCATTTTGGCCCTTTGATCTGCTCTGCAGGACTCTGAGCTCAGAACTCAAGCCACAAAGACAAGATTGTCAACGATACAGGCTGCTACCATCCAACTATTATGCCAATTAATATTGTAATTATGTATCAGCATCTGGGCTTTTTGTAAAACAAAGGAAGCCTCTAAATGCTGAAGGGTTGTTGGGGGAGAGAAATAGCAGATATCTTCCCATGAACAATGCTGTATATTTTAATTTGGAAATATAATATGCATTTTAATGGCAGAAACACTGTGGCTGGTCGTTCAGCTGTCTGTGATCTGCATGGGCATTTTGCCTTGACACTGAGGCTTAGCACAGGAGGTAGCACGGACCAGGAGGGGAAGCCCTTAAAGGCTAATGAACCGAGTGGTGGATTTACACGTGCCTGCATCGCCTTGGTGAGCCACAGTCACCACTTAATTGCTTTGAGAGCCTTCCCAGGCTATCCCCACCCTCTGCTCATTCAACTCCAATGTTTCTGCCCATCTCTGGCTGGTGCAGAGCAAAAGGGCCAGCTGCTGGAAGGAACCTCCATCCACCTTCTGGGGCTCTGCTTGCCACTAGGTCTGTCAGACCTATTCCCCACTGTTATTGCTATCGCTGTTGTCACTTGTATTATGTGAGCACATTCAGTTGACAACTAAGATCAGCAGCACACTGTGCATGGCAAGGTACATGCACGTACTAAATGTGGGAATGAATATGTGCTATTATCTATTCAACAGCAGGAGAGCTCAGGAACTGAGGTGCTGAGTGGCAGAATGGGAAATTGAATCCCATTCCAGTGCCTGAACAACAAATTTATTCTTTCTAAACTCATATCCTCTCAACCCAGTCCTTGTACTCCAAGACATTTTAATCATCCGAGAGCAAAATTTTCTGTCTCTACAGGGTCTGATCCTGAATTCCTCACTCACATGACTGCTTTTCTTCCAGTGAATCTAAGCTTTCCGCAGATAACAGCAGAGTAATAATCAGAGCAGATTTAAAACATTTTAAAAGAGGTTTATCAATCTGTGCCACTGATCTCTCAAAACAATCGTGTGCCTGCTCCTATTTCACCAGTTATTTGCAGAGCTTAGTCATTCACAGAATATTGACTAGAAACCGCTAGGAATTTTTGAATGCTTTGTTTGACAGATATTTTAATTCTGTTTCACAATGAGACTTAGCTATTATTCTACCAAGAATAAAAGACAAGAATCACAACAGCCAGCTTCTCACAGAGGATCATTGTCCAATCTCTAGCAAATACTTTACTAGGGGAACAAATTGGCTTGCTGACCTTTTGTCTGGTAACGCAGCACATGACATATTTGCAATTTATGGAAATCAATCCATAGAGAATTTTTGGTCTGAAGTAATTATATCTCAGTGCAAGATCTAAATAAAAGTGATGATAGAGGTAATTAGAAAAGTAATAGAACAATTCAGATAAACCCCTAAAAAGAGGTTCAGAGCACTGATCTTAACCATACAGCTGAACACACTGGTAAGAAGCCAATCATTACAGCTAAAGTAAATTGCCAGCTGTTTTAAAGCACAGCACTGAAACTAGCTCTGCAATTGCTACCTTCCACTCCTGGCTGCTAAAATAGCAGACAAGAAACAGAAAACTAAAATCCAGACCCTTAAAAATAGCTCACCAGTTTTTCCTTTAATTGCTTGCCTGCTCTGAAATCATCTACATTTTATGGTATGTTTAGTGACAAGGAAGATTTTGTGCAATGCTTTTAGCACTACAATGATCTCATCCAAAATATCCCTATGAAGACCATATGTGTTTATGAAAACTAATGTTTGAGACTTGCCTCCAGCCGAAAGCACCTAGTGGACAAAAGAAGACCTAATGGAAGGCACAAGATACCACCTTTTTATCTCACTAATCAGCAAATCCACAAATCCACCAAACGATCAAGTTGTGAATGGAACATGTGTAGGAGCATCACAGATACATCTCCTACTCTTTCCGGTCTTGAACTGAAGCTGCCATCTCTGAGGTGTCATCACATCCCTATTATCCCACCAGACCTAAAGCTCCCTTTGGGGATTCAGCAGGAGTTTTAATTGCAAAAGCAAGTGCAGTTTGATCTTGCAGGTATGGACTCAGTCTGTACTTTTACAATGGTAATGGTATCTAGAGTTTCAAGAAATTAACAGGGATTTGATAGGTGCACTTCCAGGTAATCTCTTGGAACAGTAATTTGAATTGTGTGTTGCCTTAAAAGGTCATTCCATATTGCCTTGAAGAAAGCTCTAAACTGGAAAGTTTGTCTAAAAGAATCCTGAGGTAACTCTTAAAAATGCACCATAGAACTGCGGTACAAGGCACCCCAGTGACCCAACAGCTGGTGGTAAGTGGTCATAATCATGCCTTTGTATATAGTCGGCATATTCAGTGACATAATAATCACACTGACTTAAATTCCAGCCCTCCACTAGTTCCTCAGTCACCCAGTTAGGTCTCAGAAAGGAAACCTTCACAAGGCAAATGAATGTTAACAAAGTACAAACCAGTTCTAGTTAATGCTGGCTACAATCAATAGTACCAAAACACTCTATTCAGAAATACCTTTTCAAAACGCTGTCATAAAGTCACTCCAAGAAACAAAGAATATATGAATACAAAAGATTAAGGTTGTGGGTAATGTGCCAGGAAAATCAGCTTTGTCTCAATAGGGGTGATATGTTTGCTGCATGTTGTGCAAATGTCATGTAAGAACAGGAAGAATCCAATACAGTTCTTCCGCCATTGAGAATGATTCATATAGATTTTAAGAGTTGCCTTAGGACTTTTGTTCTAAAAATAGTTTCAATATCCTGCAGAGAGAAACTCCTGGTATGTACAACTTCTTCAGCATTAGTTGGTGCCTTCCCAAGCTTGATGTTTTTGCATTTCAGACATTCAGAGAGGGTTAAAGGTCAGTAAATTGAAACAGAAGATGTAACCCCAAAAGTCAAGTATTGATCCTATCCAGGATTATCTTCAAAGCCTTGACAAAGCTGGGGAGTCCACAAGGATAAGAAGTTGAGTTAGGGCTCCTGGATACTTTTACAGCACTAAATTGTATAAAGACAAACGGTGCTGTGCTGGTTCTGAGACTACACACAGATCCCACAGTAAAGTTTGAACCACAAAGCAAAAAAAGAAGAAACACCTAGACAGCACCAGCACTTCTGATTTTACTGACAACCATAGTATTTCATGTAAACACTTAGAGCCATGGAATTTCAGAACCATTGTAAGAGGCTTATTTTTGCCCTTTAAAGAAAACCCAAAAACAAAAAAAACCCAAACATTTACTTCTGCACCTCACATCTGTGAAAAATATTCAGAAACAGAAAAGCATGATCATTCTTGAAAGCCCAAACCTTGGAGGCAGGGAAAGAAAGACAGAAGGTGAAATAAAGAAAGCAGGGGAAAATAACACTAAGCAAGCCAAATATAAATGACATGTCTGGATCTTTTTGTTTCTTACATGATTTCAATCAGGCAAATCTGAACAGATGATTTAAAAAATAAGGAGTAACCTAATGAGAGAAAAGTGGAAAAATATAGAAGAAAGGATTAATGAGGTACAAAAATCTCCTGCCACGAAATTACAGACTGAGGATTTCTACTCAAAATAAGTCTCCTTGTTTTGCAGTAAGACCTCCACAGAGGTGTCCTCCCTAACCCCCCTTCATAGTGGAGATTTTCAAGCTCATATGTCCCCTCAACTTGTATCCCTAAGTTTTCTTTTCAATGCAGTGATTCATTTTGACATGTTAGGAAAAAACACTGATGTCAATACATAGGGGAGGTCTCCCAAAGGCTAATTGAAAACAAGATCGTTTCAAAAGAAAATTACTCATAGATCAGACTTATGCCTCCCTGCACAGATATAACCAGCATAAAATGGCTCAAGTTGAGATCATGAGTTTTGCAATCCGCTTTGCTGAAATACATCTTTACACAGCCTGTCAGAAGATAGGAGACAGATGTTCAATGTTTTCCACACTAATTTTCAAATAAACCACATGATATTTATGAGTGTTTCTCAGTGGGAAAGAAAATGGCTTAGTCAAACAGGCTGAAAACTACAAGACAATCGGATTTTGGTTTGGAAGTTAAAAGTAGACTCCCCTTTTCTCCCATCATTTGAAAAAAAAACCAAAACTTGTCTGGAGAGGCTTTGCCAGAGAAAGCTTTTGCTTCACTTTTCCCCCCATCGCTCCTGTCTCACATGGGATCACCTGCAAAAACGGTGCCTGAGGGATCTATATTCAATTTTCTAAAGCAAACATAACACAAGCATTGTTCCTGGGTTACACATTTGACTCCTGTAATGCAAAATGTGAGAGAAGTTCCCCTAATGGCATTCAAATCATGTTCTTGCAATTTTCAAGTGTCAAGTGTTTTTCATTTTGTTTCTTGGAAAAGAGATGTTTTCACATGCTGACTTTGTGCACTGAGCAACTATGCAAATTCTGTAGCATGCCAGCATGCAGTGTTTCCCTTGTCAGGCAAATATCTTTTCTAGAGGGCAATAAGAATTTATACGTTTTTACTTCGTGGTTAGATACTGAAGTCCTTACTCAGGAAAAATGGTCACTTAATTAGCACTCAGAGTTTACAGAGGCTGAGGTCAAAAGGGAAATTTCATATACTTAGCTTTGCATTGAGCTGATTAGCTTACATTTGGTTAGAGTATAATTTGTGTTTGGCCAAGCTGTATTTCCTAATAAGCTTTCACTGTGCATACAGTAACACATAAACAAATCAACAACGGTCTCAAGATTCCAACAGCCTCATTGTTAAAAATTTATTTTCCAGTTTAAGTGATCAGGTTTTCATATGCTGCCATGGTTCTTTGCTAGATGAAGGAGCCTTTCATTACTCAGTTTTTCCCCTCAATGGAGTACATAAACTGTATCATCAGGTTATCTCTCAATCTCCTTTTTGTTGAACTACACAGGCTGATCTTGAAGCCTATCACATGAATCTATATTCCTCCAAAATAGTTTTGGTTATTTTTTTCCACACCTTCTCCAATTTTCAAAGAATCTTTCTAAAGCATGCATCTGGCACAGTTTTCTAAGAGAGGTTTCACCAGTGTTACTTGCAAATAAAAAGCCATTTCTTCTCTCGCTTACACTCCTGAGGATAGAATCATCCCCTTTGGAAGTAGTATTGCATTGGGACCCCCATAAGAGACCCTTACAAAGAAAGGTAGTCCTGCTTTTTATAAAAATGGCCCACAACCTTTGCTGCTGCATACATGACTTTGCAATTGTCTGTTCTTGTTGCATTTGATCCCATCAAATAACACACGGCTTCCATGAGAGGCAATTTTCTTTCCCCATAGTTGTCAATACACTTTTGAACCACAGCAATTACATGGAAGAAGTGTAAAATAGAGCACATACTGGCCACTGCAGAGGACCATTATAATCTGCAATACTTCTGAGAGAAGTAGAAGTTCCAGATTAATGCCAGATTATTTATTAAAAATGGCACATTGAAAGTGGGACACTCTGCAAAGACATGGAAAGTGAAAGATAAAGAACAACATACATCACTTCAAATATCTGAAGTCTACACAGAACAGATATCGTATGTAGAAATATCTGCCCTTTTTATTTTTAAAATATGGAACATAATCAGCTCCTGACATTGTGGCTTATGCCTTGAAGAAGGCTGAATGAAAGCCATCCAGCTGCAAACAGATAGGCGCTACGTGCAACGTTGAGGGGTGGTTGGATTGCAGTGACAAGAAAAAGGGTTCACCAGATTGGTACGAGGTCACATGGGAGATTTTTTCCTTTCTGGAGTGGTTGTAGCAATCACACAGTGAACATGTGTAACATTTATAATATGCTACCATCTTTGCCTCCTTATAGATGAAGCTGCATGTTTTGCAAGGCCAGAACAATTTCCAAGGTACCTGTGTGAAATATGAAACACAGAAACACAGTTAATACTGTGTACCTGTGGTGAAAAAGAGGGCCAAGGATCATAAGGACTGGTCAGCATATAAGAGCAATGGGCTAGACAAATCAGAAGAACCATCTAGGGTAGAAGAAACGTTAAATGGAAAAAGTCACATGCTCAATCCCCAGTGGCATGGGGTGTCACATATTAGAGAATGTAAGAGTCTAGACATTATAATTTTGACATCTGCTTTTGCACACTCTAAATAGCAGGACATTTCTAAGAAAGATGAGGCATATGAACCCTTTCTGAAACACTTAAGTTTTCCTATCAAACAACAAAATCAGTGATGAACTTTCTTGTCTCTGATATCAAATCCTCCAGGTTACACAGTCAGCGGACTAGAGATAGTATTTTGTTTACTTTATGCTGCTATGGAATAAATGAGGATTGCAGATTCACATTTTATACTTGAGGCACTTTTTTTTTTTGTAACACTGTGGGCTACATCCTCCTTGGAGAGAAGAGAAGGGTTTGCAGAATGTTGTGAAGCAGCAGGCAGCAACACTACTACAACCCTACAACCCTACAACCCTACAGCAAGCAGAAACCACTCTGGTTCCCCTAGTAAGGGAAGGAGCAGAAATTGTCAGTATTTACTCTATCCTTTATCTTATATTTATCTTGAAATTCTAGCAGCTGCTCAGTTCCTTTCAAAAGGGGATTGCAATCAGTACTTGAATTTCTGTCTCACGCCCTTGTCCTACAATTACCAACCTCCTCCTGATCCAGGATGAAGAGAAGTGAATCAAAAATGCACTGTGCTTTTGGAACATTTCATAAATGCTAGTATTAACTCTGAGAGAAAAGCCATCAACTTCTCATTTGAAAATGTGCTGGAAGAGTCTGTGGTGCAGAAACGCTAGGAAGTAAGTGGGTCCCTTGGTCTGTTTTGATGCGTCATCTCCAAGATTTCTGTAATGAAAAACATATTGAGGGAAAGGAGCTGCATTCTTCAAATCATTCCTAGCTGAGGGCATAGGATACTTCACAGATATTTTACTGAAAATTAAACCCTATTTTTCCAGAGATACCTGCAAGGACCAGATTTGCAAATATTCATCAAGATGGCAGTGAAACAAAAAATACAGATCTTTATCAAATAATCACAGAAATCTCAGTCACTGGCACAGTTTGGGCAATGATAAATGTGTGGTCCTTTTACGTGGATCAAATGTAAGGCATTTGACATTGAATACTTATTTTTCTATTTGAGTATGTCTACATACTGAGAGTTGGGAAAAATAAATTTGTTAGGGTCCAACACATAGCAAGTTCTCTGTAGAAAAGCAATGTAAGATTCAGTTTTTATTCACTGAACCTGGTTGTTAATGCTATTTATTTCTGATTGATTAAGAAATAGGACATGATTGAATGCAGAAATTCTGTGGCACTAGCAGAGTACTGTATGTTCAGCAAAATACAGGAAAAGGGAAAAGTGAACTAAATAACACAATATTTTTAGATTGGCATGTCACCACGAGTCATGCGTAGAGGATACTTTGGGTTTTTTCATACAGCAAGAGATGAAAAATGGTGAGAAACCCTGCTATTAATGTAACACACTGGAGACTTTCCCCATTCCCCCACGCTGCTGAATTTCCACACCTGGCTAACTTGTGCCTATTTTGAGAAAAGCAAGGTGTGTGCAGCTGCCTCCATAATTACAGTCATCAGCAAATGAAAAGGGTGAGTTGGACAGGCAGTACAACTTGGCTGAGTAAGTGAGCCATGAGCAATTCCAATTTATCAAGTCTGGCTTCCTCTCCTCCTCCTTCTTCTCTTCAAAGTGCTCCTCCATCTGTCTTACCAGTGAAATCAGCCTTCCCCCACATCTCCTCAAGCTCCTTCTTCCCACCTTCTCCAGATCTGCAGCTGCAAACTCCTCACATTTTCCCTTGTTACCATCCTCCCGCTTCTGTGACCCGCGTTCACTATCTCATTCTTCTCTTGGTTCTTTAGGTCTGAAAAAGACTACTTCTCAACCCTGAAGCTACATCACTGGGACAGGTAGTCTTGGGGCACTCAATGTGGCTGACTGGACACTTCAGCAGCAGTGACAAACTGTATTTTTGCCAAAAACACAGCCTGCAGGCAATCATCTATGACGGGATTGTAGCCCAGGGCTGAAACTGACAAAGGACCCTAGATACCTTGCATCGTCACACAAGGATCTGCCAAGCCAAAGGAGTGGTATCTTCATTTTTTGTAGAAAAACCTTACTCTGTGGCTTTGAGGTGCAAGTATGGGAAAAGCAGGCAGATTACATGTCAATCCAAGCATTGGAAAAGCAGTCAAATTTATAGGCTGTGAGGGTAGATAATGCAGTTTTCAAAAGAACAGCAAGTGACAGTAAGAGCTATAAAATGGTCACTGACACTAGTTATTATTCAAACTGTAATCCTGGTCTTTACACCCTCCTCTCTGAGAAGTATTCACAGCAAATCATATTTTAAAGCCTAAACTGCATGTATCTCACACCTCTGAATCTGGCACAGCGTAACCAACTTCCAGTAAGGAATGAAAAAATAAAGCCAACAGAAAGCTGCCTAACTGAATTCTTGGGACAATGAAGTGTGAACAGGTGTGATGATGTGTTAAACAGCATGTGGCAAAAATGCCTGTGCTTGCTAATGAGATGACAGTTGCTTGTTATGCAAACTGTCCTAGCAAAATCATCTTTGCCGGGTACCTATGCCCTTGGGCTCACATCCAATCAACCTGAGAGCTGCAACACGTCATTCAAAATGACATTCATCAGTATAGACAACTATATGAGATCTATATGCATAGAAATCACTGGCACTCACTACCATTAAGGTAAATGCAAGTTTTCATCAGAGTAAGTTTAGAATGTGCAACCTTCCCTAGCCAAAAATTCTGGGGACTGATGAGAATTGCAAGTTCCACTAGTGGGAAATATAGACTAATTAAAATGAAATTTCCATTCAGTGTATTTCTGTAGCTTGAAATAACACTGGTCTTTTCCAATGAAGTGAGTGCTAATAAATTTACATATTAAATTGTGATGAGCTAAAAGAGAAGTGAAACAATATGGGATTGTCTGTGATTTCTCTACCAGAACACAGCCTTCTTATTTATTTTATTTATAAGAGGGAGAAAGAAAAGGAGACAGGGAAGGAAGTGTAATCATCCTATAGTTATTCCTCCTGATTTTTTTTTGGCAAAGAGAATTATGTCTTTTGAAACTTAAAGAAATAAGAAAGAAATTAAAATCCACTGCCAATACATATATTAACATATCAACAACTGAAACCATTGAAATCAATAAAGGAGGATGATACATTAACCTTTAGAGAACTGGAGTTCAAGATGAAGACTGATGGAGTGCTTCTGTGTTTGATCAGCTCATTTAAGCCAGTACGCAATGTAAGTTAATTGGCTGTTTCAAAGTAGTGCACGGAGGCTTTAATGGTTTTAAAAAAAAAGACTTCATTTCTATTATTATTACTGCAGCAAACTTGAAATCTCCTTACGTTGTTTCTGTGTTGCCTTACTATGAATAACAATACAGAAAGTATATTGTGTTGTAATGTATGCTTTAAATGACAATCTTGACATTCTTTTTTTGGCTCATTTTCCATCTCTTTTTTTTCCCTCTTTCCATGATATTTACTTTATTTTGGAGAGAGGAGAGGAATGAGGAGAAATCATACGTTCTAAATAGATCACAGCATACAACCACATAAACCCTGCCACACACAATCTCTGAGTATTTCAAGGAAAAGAGATTTCTGACAAAATGCTTCCTGGAAATTCATCTTCCACAACATGGCAGGAAGGCAATTTATATTCAGTGTTAATGACAGTAATATGCAAAAATACGATGTCTGCTGAATTGAAAATAGTTCCTCCTAGCTTTTAGCCAAAAGGAGTATATTCCTGGCATATGTTGAAAGAAGTTGGATATATTCAAGTTAATTATGAGAAAGACTGAAGAGGATGGCATGCAGAAAAAGACACTTTTCTTTTTCCTGACCCTTTTGAAAATATTTCAGCTCTTTAAAAACAATTTTGTACCACTTAAGCAAAAAACTACTAATAATACTAATGGCATAGAGGAAATACATACAAATACAGAAGTAGTATGGCAAAACATGTGTCCCATTCATTTTTAAAATCAAACACTGTAGTTTGCTTAACATTATAGTCATTGCTTTCTGTGACATCTCTTGTTTCCTAAATCATAAGGGTGAAATAACTCACAGAGTAGAAATTATTTACAGTGTAACTACAGTTACTTTTAAAGGAATGGAAGCATTTAAACACATGTATGAACTGAGAAAAAGTACAATCGTATCTTTCTGAACTAAAGTTGACCTATACGAGTGTGCTGACACAACATAATTATGATGAACAACCTCATTATAGAATAAAAAAAACTTCCTGTGGCTGTGCTGTTTTAGTGGATATCTGTACAATATCAATTGGGCAAATGCCCTCCACACCCCCCCACAATGTTATAATAATCTGTCATTAGAATCAATAACTGTTTTATTTTTCAGAACACATGAAGTGCTAAAATGAACCTGTTGTGCAATAAATTTAGTGCACTGTCATTTAATACAGTATGATTTTACAATATTGCTAATTTGCACAAAACATTCAAATATAGAATATTGACACATATGAGATTTATGATAAATTTAAGTTAGGGTGGAATCTAAGCTAAGTCTTTATGTTGCGCAACTGAGGTCAGAAAAATCAATATTGTTCATAATGTCTGTGACACAGAAGCTTAAATAAGAAACCTTCCAATTTAGAAGATGCACTTCTCTGCTTACCTTTAGCTTTTTTTTTTTTTTCCTATGAATTCAAGGCATCTAAGAAAAAAACACTAAGACATTTTAAATCTTTCCAATGGATTCAGTATGAACATGGTTAAGATCAACACAGTGGTCTGCAGTAACTATTTGAAAACTATCTCATTTTCAGTTAACTTTTGGATTTAACCACAGAATAACAGTTGAAATACAAATCTGAAACAACTAGAGATTTATTTCCCTGCATACCCACCAGACACATTTGTCCCCGTCCCCACCCCCCAAAAAACCCAACCCAACAACAACAACAAAACACAAAAAAAACCCCACCCAATATTGACAGTTCTGCTTTCTTTCATGCTTTCTTCTGTGGAAAAATCTTACCTTACTCAGGGGCATATCTAGCATTAATACAATGTCCATCACAAGTATCAAGTTTGCAAAGATATTCCTTTTGCTTCATCCTATGACTTTGTACCTCTGTTTGGACCTTAGGTCTGCTGCAGTTAATACAGCCAACCTGGAATTCTCAATCAGAGGAAAATTAAGTTCTGGAACACTAGAATAATCCATGAGAAAAATTCTGATTTAATACCTTGCAGTGGTTTACAAAAGAGGTATAAGAACTCAGGAATTCTGGGTTTCATTCATTTCCACAAACTACACAAAATCTGGAAATTAAATATTATCAAGTTTATCTTTGGCACACACTAAAACATCCAAAAGAATAAACGTTAGCCCCACATCTGTAAGAAGTATTAGAAAAGGTAACAATTCAACAGGGACTAACCTGTTCCAGAGTCTGTCAACATTCCCATGGCTTTATAAGACTCATGTCCAATTCAAAACACGCTAATCTGTTTGAAATAATCCTAAAAACTAAATCCACATGAAATTACACAGATTAATTAAAAAAGCCATACCCCAAAAAAACCCCAAATAAAGCCACACCCCAAAACACCCCCAAAGCACCCCAAAACCCTATTACTATGTCATTCAGAAAGGCTCTGGCAACTACTCTTAGCTTCCTTTCTATTATTTGGGGTTTTTTAATTGTCTGTGCCTTCATTCCAGTGAGAATACAGTGTCTTTAGGACACAGACTGGATTGCTTTATTCATCTGTGATTGAGTCATATTGGTTACAATATACATTTTATTTTAATGTAACCACAGTAGCTCGTTTTACTTAAGTAAAATATTCATAAAATCAGTAGGAACTTTCCAGGCAAGGATAACATTATTTCTTGCCCATTCTGGTAAATGCATTAAAATCAAATGTCATGATTAAACTCAGAGGCAAGGGGAACTTCTAACTCCATGTATTGAAAATCTATTTTTCATGCATGCAGTGTATTCCCTTGACTAGTAATTATAATTTAGGAAGTTCAAGTAGAACCTTGTGTATCATTCCTTCTGCCAAAAGCACTCTGGTAAATCTTTGTTCTTTTGACCTGAAACCCTTGACTCAGTCCTGGGAAGTCTAATATGTTACTATGTTGGAAGCGTACTGTAAACTCTCATCAGCTTTCTGTGTCTTTCTTGAGCTTTCTTATGAATATCTGTAAGTATACTGCTCCATTAGCAGGTATCAAATTAGCCAGTGAAAGTAATTCAGTAAATTCCTAATAAGGTGGATTTTTAACAAGTTTTGCAGTTTATTTTGCTAAAAGTAGCTGGCCTTACAAAGATGCTCATCATTTATTTCACCACTGTTTTCAAGTCAGTTCAAAATTGATATGAACTAAGTCTTCTCCAATAACTCTTTTTTTCATATACTTCATTTTAGGTTTGCATCCAAGCCTTGGGGTGGCTCAGACTTGCTATGTGGAGAATTTTTTTTTTTTTGCTTTTCATTTGTATGAAATTGCTTGCATCCACCAGTGAATATTAAACAAGTAGGACAATGTAACTTTTCTGCATGTGCAACAAAGTGGTATTGAATATGATTGGTATTTGGAAAAACATTTGTACCACTACTGTTCTCCCATGGCTCATGTGTCAATTCAAAGAAAGATGCTGCTACCGTCTTGAATGCACAGAACAGAAGCCTGACAGTAAGAAGCTGGATCCTACTACAGATGGATACTGTCCTAAATTTGGCTAGGATATGGTTAATTTTCAGCAATATTTGGGAGAGTAACATACCCAGGAGAGGTGACCCAAACAAACCAAAGGGGATATTCCCTACCACATGATGTCATGCTCAGTATGAAAGGGGACTAGCTGGGGAGAGGCTGCGCAGCTCCAGAATGCGTGGCTGTGGGGCAGTCTGGCTTTGACATGGGTCCAAGCTGCACCGAGTTGTATGGTTTGGTGAGAAACTGCATTGTGTATCTTGATATTCTGAGTGCTGTTGTTGTTTCCATCTACCTGTGCTGTCCTGATAAACTGTCCTTATCCCAAGGCACAAGGTTTGCTTTTGCTTCCCATTCTCCTCCCCATCCTACCACAGGAGGGGCCAGTAAACAATTGGCCATGTAGTGCTCAGGTGTGGCTGCAGCTGAATCACAACAGATGTCATGACAAAAAATGTCCATATGTCAATTGTCATTGACAAGATTCCATGGGTTTCCCAGACAAACTGACATCCAAAACTGTATCTTCTTTTTTGTAAGAATGATTCTAGTTGGACATGATTTATGCAGAAAATTGACAACTTGTAAGACAGGCAACAGCAGCATTTCTGTTGCCTGTGAGCTTTTAATTTAGTTCTCTGATATATAATTATGACTAGAAACAGATGAAATCTTGCAGATTAATATATTCTGGAAATTGCAGTAAAGGTCATTTGAAATCCCCATCTCCTCTGGCAAAAAAAGATGGTGACAAATAAGATGAAAAGTTTGAACATTCCATTTTACTTTTTGAAAGAAAAATACCATTTTCAGCCTGAGAGCACAATTAATTTAAAATTTTTCCTCATCACATTTTGAAGTATTTAATGTTAGGTAAACAATCAAACTAAGAGTTAATTGTACTGTTATACAAATAAATTCCTTTTCCAGCATATTTTTCATTACTGTTATGGGTTGTACTACAGGTCCAAAAACAGGGTAGTTGAATATGAAGATGAATGTGACACTACATAATCTTTTTAAAATTTACATATAAAAATACTACAAAATGGGCTGAAATATGAAAAATATCAGCCCCAAAAACTGTTGTGATACAGTGACGGATAATTGTCTATTCCAAGCCAGACAGTGATCCACTATGATGAAGAAAGTTAATTATGCAGGTACAGTATAGGGCCAAAAGACTAAGGGGGGTGTAGAAACAGTTTTTGAGGCTTGTTTTGGAATGAAGGCTATGAAATGCTGAGCTAAACACATTGTCTTACTGATTTCTTCTTTTTCAAGAAACAGAATTTCTATTTTTTTTAAATGATGCGCTGTATCTGCACAATTGCTGATTCTCTCATCACTTTTCCTCCAAACAAGAATTTCCTATTTTACTTGAAATTTTGGATCTTTATTCAAATCAAATACTTTTACTTTCAAGGCACATCCAGACAGCACATGTGATCTGAATTATGTTGTCAAGAACAAAAGTTATGAGAGCAATGAACCCAAAGGTCAAGTAACATGAATGCTAATTTACTCTAAGAAAGGACACAGTGACTTTTACTGTGTTAGTGTACTGGTTGTCATTTTGCAGAGAAGTTTCTTCTTCTTTGTACCCATAAAGTTCCTTTAAAAAATCCATACTAATTCAACTGAAACCAGTTAGCAGACTTGCAGATACATGGTAAATTTTCACCCATAGTAAGGTGAAAATGAAGTTGGCTCCTTCTAAATCTTTTCTTCAAGACATCTACTGATATTAGTGCTACAGTCATGGTGCCCATCTTATCCCTGTGTAAACTTTCATATAGCATCTCTCACTACAGAGAGCTATGTGCTAGTTTAATTAAACATGTTATCACTGAATGTACTACATTTCTCAAGCCCATTGTGGAATGAGGTAGGATCCCTGACTCTTAGAAAAGAACCTGAAGACATGATGGACCATCAGGAAGTTTTGCTCTATTTTGCCATGAGAAGATTAGGTCCTCTTCTGAATGAGATGAGTGTGGTGGTGATAGAGGATAATAAGAAGGCAGTTACTGAATGACTTCTTTGTCTATACTGCTGGACACTGTCCTCAGGAGCCTCAGACCCCTGGGGCCCCAGAGGAAGTCAAGATAAGCGAGGAGTATTCCTTGGTTGATGAGGACTGGGTTAGGGATCAGTTAAGCAATCTGGACATTCATAAACCCATGGGTCCTGATGGGATGCACCCACGGGTGCTGAGGGAGCTGGCAGAAATCATTGCTAGGCCACTTTCCGTCATCTTTGATAAGTTGTGGGAAACAGGAGAGGTGCCTGAGGACTGGAGGACAGCAAATGTCGCTCCACTCTTCAAAAATGACAAGAAGGAGGACCGTGGTAACTACATACCAGTCAGCCTCACCTGCGTCCCTGAGAAGGTGAACAACTTATCCTCAGTGCAGTCCCTAGGCACATCAAGGACATGAGGGTCATTAGGAGCAGTCAGCGTAGTTTCACCAAGGGGAAGTCACGTTTCACCAACCTGATAGCCTTTTATGAAGACATTACCAGGTGGATAGATGATGGCAGGGCAGTGGGTGTGGTTTACCTTAATTTCAGTAAAACATTTGATACCATCTCCCACAGCATCCTTGTGACCAGACTGAGGAAGTGTGATCTGGAGGATCAGGTAGTGAGATGGTGTGAACTGGTTGAAGAAAAGAATTCAGAGAGTTGTGGTCAATGGGACAAAGTCTGGCTGGAGGCTTGTATCTAGTGGAGTCCCACAGGGTTTGGTACTGGGACCAGCACTGTTCAATATATTAACCTGCATGAGTGTCCTGGTTCTGGCCAGTCTAGAGGTAACCTCTCCAAGCAGCCAGCACAGGTGAGCTGAGTTAGCCAGAGGTGGTTTCCACACTACTTGACATCATTTTCGCATAAAAGGGGCTGGCTGGGGAGGGGCACTTCTAGATGACTCCAGAGCAGTCTGAGTGTGGCCAGGGCATCTGGTCGGTCCTTGGATTGTACAGTACTCTGTGGTATTGCCAGGTTAATAAAGGTACTCTGTGTTATTACCAGGTATACATGAAATTTGATGCGGGCTGTTATTGTTCTACTTTCATGGTGCTTTTGTCAGTAAACTGTCTTTGTCCCAATCTATGGAGACTCTGTCTGTTTCTCATCTGGAAGGCATGTGGTGCTCAGCCACTGTTTGGGGCTGAACAACCACAATGAGGGAATAGAGTGCACTGTCAGCATGTTTGCTGACACAAAACTGGGAGGAGCGGCTGACATACCAGACAGCTGTCCTGCTATTCAGCAAGACCTAAACAGGCTGGAGAGCTGGGCAGGGAGAAATTTAATAAATTATAACAAGGACAAACATAGAGTCTTGCATCTGTAGAAGAACAACCCCAGGTACCAGTATAGGCTGGGGAGGGACCTGTTGGAGAGCAGCATAGGGGAAAGGGGTATGAGGGTCCTGGTGGACAGCAGGATGACTATGAGCCAGCAATGTACCCACATGGTCAAGAAGGCCAATGGCATCCTGGAGTCTATTAAAAGGGGTGTGGCTAGTAGGTTGAGAGGGGTTCTGCTCCCTCTCTACTCTGCCCTGGTGAGACAACATCTGTCCAGTTCTGGGCCCCTCAGTTCAAGAAGGATGGGGACCTACTTAAAAGGGTCCAGTGCAGGGCTACTAAGATGATTAAGGGACTGGAACACCTTCCCTGTGAGGGCAGGGCAAGGGAGGTGTGCTTCTCTAGCCTGGAGAAGAGGAGGCTGAGGTGTGACATCATCAGCATCTATAAATATGTAAAGGGTGTCAGGAGGACGGAGCCAGTGCTTTCCAATGATAGGACAAGGGACAATGGGTGTAAGCTAGAGCACAGGAGGTTCCATGTGAACATAAGGAAAAACTTTCACTGTGAAGGTGACAGGGACAGACTGCCCAGAAAGGTTGTGGAGTCTATTTCTCTGGAGACATTAAAAACCCACCTGTAAGTGTTCCTGTGTGACCTAATCTAGGTGATCCTGCTCTAGTGGGGGGGTTGTGACAGTCAGTGACAGTCTGGTGAAGCTCTTACTGACTGGAAAAGGGAAAAAGTAACTCCATTTTTAAAAAGGAAGACCTGGGGAACTATAGACCCGTCAGTCTCTCCTCTGTGCCCACCAGAATCATGGAGCGGATCCTCCTGGAAACTATTCTCAGGCACATGGAAAGTAAGGAGGTGGTTGGTGACAGTCACCGTGGCTTCACTAAGGGCAAATCATGCCAAACAAATTTGGTGGCCTTCTGTGATGAGGTTACAGCATTTGTGGATAAAGGAAAGGTAATGGACATCTACCTGGACTTGTGCAATGTATCTGACACAGTCCTTTGTGACAATCTTGTCTCTAAATTGGAGAGATATGGATGTGACAACTCATTGGATAAGGAACTGGCTGTACAATCACACTCAAAAGAGTTGTGGTCAATGGCTCAATGTACCAGTGGAGATTAGTGACAAGTGCCATTTCTTAGGGACCAGTGGTGTTTAGCATATTGATAGGACAAGGGTTAATGGCCTTAATCTGAAGGAGGGGAGATTTAGATTAGATGTTAGGATGAAATTCTTCACTCTGAGGGTGATGAGTCCCTGGCATAGGCTGCCCAGAGAAATTGTGGCTGCTCTCTCCCTGGCAGTGTTCAAGGCCAGCTTGGATTGGGCTTTGGGCAACCTGAAGGGTGTCCCTGCCCATGACAGGGCAGCTGAAACTAGATGACCTTTCAGGTCACTTCCAACCCAAATCATTTCATGATTCTGTGATTCTATGAAATGAAAAGGAAAGGCAGCACAACAGACTTTGAATGACTAAGTAACCTCTCTGTCCTTACTTCTACTTTCAAATAATTCTTTTGGATGAATTTGATAAAAAGTCTCTTTCTTTTCAAAATGACAAGAAGAAAAATTCTGAATTAACAGGGCTGGAAGCAGGCTGTCTTCAGGATTCTATCTCAAACTAGATGTACTTTTAGAAAGAAATGGAAGTTGCTGTGCTCACCGAATATGCTGTTTCACCCATTTTCATAGAATCATAGCATCATAGAATGTGTTAGGTAACTTAGTCCAAACCCCCTGCAGTAAGCAGGAACACCTTTAAACTAGATCAGGTTGCTGAGAGCTTCTTCAAGCCTGAGCTTGACTGCCTCCATGGATGGGGCCTCCACCATGTCTCTGGGCAACCTCTTTCAGTGTTCCACCATCGTCATAGTAAAGAACTTCTTCCTAATGTCTAATCTAAACCTACCCTGCTCTAGTTGAAAGCCAGTGCTTCCTGATCTATCGCTGCATGCCTTTACAAACATGCCTTTACATGCCAGCTTTCCTGTAGGTCCCCTTCAAGTACTAGGAGTAGTAGTCCAATTTTATTATAGTCCAAGAGCTAGAAGCAAGACCATCTCAGCCATGTACATTGTGTTATCTCTTGAGAATTAGTATATTTACTGTAATATATTAGATTTGATAGATACATTTTCTTGCAATCTCCTGGGTCTAGCCAAAATTCTGGTATCAAGGATGCAGCTGTACAACTCATCCATCATTTTCAAACAGTAGTACCAAATGGAAATAAATATACTGAGACCCCTGAGATGACCACATGCAGAAACAATCTCTGAAAATAGTTAGAAGTTAAACAGCTAGTGTGGGATATTGAATATACATAAGAAAGACAAGCATCTGAAATACCTCTAGTACTGACTGTGTCTGACTAAGATTTTTTTTCAAGCCTAGAAAACTTCTGGTCCTTTTCTTCAGCCTTCAAACAAAAAGGGAAGCTGAACAGGAAAGTTAGGATGAGGCACCAAAACTATCTTTAGCATATTAATTCAGTGAAGCATTGGATATGTGGGTAGCTAAACATTTCATAACAATATTTTTATCCATTTCTGAAAAACACCTATTGCCCTTAAAACTGCTATGAATGTGTTTTGGGTTTTGGCTGATCTTTATATTCACTTAAGAGGAATTAAAAGTATTTATTTAAATACTAATCCAGGTGAAAAGTTAAGTTGAATACTGGTGGGGTTTATTCAATACCATCAGTTGTGGAAAATTCTCAACTGACATCATGAATGTGTTGATGATCACTTACTGTGAGATGATCTCACTTACTGTGAGATCAGTAAGTCTTTCACATATCTTTAAAACCCAAAGCAATAATATCAACAGTAATTTATTATAAAAAAAACCAACTCCAAAACAATCCAATGCACATCCGAAACAGGCAGAAGTATTAGAATTACCTTAAAATAAACCTAATCTTAAAAATGTGAAGGTAATAGGAAATAATTCAGACTTTATACTTAAACTGACAAACTGCACTGTAACTTAAGTTCTGTCTTAAAAATAGTAACAAGCTTTTCCTCACTTCTAAATGCAAATCTTACTAACACAAAATAAATATTTCGAAGAAATAACAGTATACATTCCCATTCATGCTGTGCATAATATTTGATGGTCATGTACTTCTTGAATCCATGCTGTGTACAGGGAGTAGCAGCCAGCAGCAAGCAGATGAGATCTTTGTCTTTAGCCAGCGAAGACTTCTACAGTTGAGAACAATCCACATGTCTAATTAAACTATGATATTAATAGTTATCTTTGTCAAACAAAGCTAAACAAAATTTTAGCCTTTTGGTTTTTTAAAATTAAAGCTTGCTCCTCTTTGTCAGGAAAGCTGTTTGATGTATTAGTCACATTCTTCACAAATTTGTAACCTCCCATCTTTATATCATCGTCACAAAATTCATCTGAGCACAACCAAAGTCGAATGTGCCTCGTAGTATCCCTCCAGTTTTTTATTCTCATATAAGCTAGACTGTGAACCTTCGTTCCTAATCCTAGACAACCTATTTTCCATTACAAAATCAATTTGATGGTTTCAACTGAATCCATCTTTACTGCAATGCACTGTTCAAGTTCACAGAATTGCTATCATAACTCAGTTCAGTTGTCAATTTTTAACCTAAGAAATAGCTCAAACAGAGCTAGTGTGATAACTGAACTACCCCTCATCCTGTCCTTTACAAAGCACAGATATTTTAAGTCAGCATTGACCAAGGTCACCAGTAAAACAGTACAGAAAGTCCTTGTATACCAAACAACTTTCTAATCACCCTGTAAACAGTGGATAAAACACACAAGACTGGTTTTCATCTTTTTGTTATTGAATTTCAGTGAATATTGATTGATGAAGATGGGTTTCCATTTGAGGAAAGAAAGAGCAAAACATTTGTCAGAGGGGAAGTCTACAGGGGCAAATGCTACTAAGGTGCAAGTATTGAACCAAACACACCACCAGACTAAGGAAGAAAAAGTACAAATCTCATCCAAACTATAATAATAATAAAAAAAAGTGTTCAGAAAAAAAAGATTAAGTTCATCTGAAAGATGACCTATGGGTTCTTTCTTCCTCCCAATTTGTATAGCAAATTCCAGTGTGCTGAATAATTAACATATTTTTATTTTAAACACAACAGCTGCCAAACATCCTAGCTTCTTGGGAAATGCCAGGGAAAAAAAATGTTTTGCAGAAAGCTTTCTCACAAACATATTCTTTCAATAATACTGTTGATATGACTAAAATAAATGTATGGCAAAAAATAAGATAATTTCTCTAACTTAATCACTTATTTTAGCCAAAACCAAGTTACTGACTGACACTGGTAAATAGGATGTCAGTCTATGTTGATGCATATTACATGGGAACAAAAATATTTTCAAATCTGAAATGTCCCAAATACATATCCAAATGTCCCAATTTGTCCAATGTCAGCAGACTACTTCCTAAGATTGCTTCTCATATATTTCCCTGTTTTCAAAATTCACTGTAGCTGTAGAAAAGACAAAGAAAAATTATATCTTACAGAGCTTTTTTTTTTCCTCATATTTGTTTTCTGACAGAATAGTTACTCATTTATGCTTGTCTAATGTGCCACATTGACACAAAGCCTTCCCACAGAATGTCTTAATTGTCTGTTCCTCCCCCAACCTTAAAAGCGTAGTAAGGAAGAGTATTTAACCTACTAATAAAGGTAGAGTTTCACCAAACCCAGAGACAATTTGCTGACTACAGCTTTTCACAGCTTCATGTCTCCCATTAGTATATTTCCATTTCTTTTCTCCCCGTGTGCATATCAGACCTACAGCAGAAAATACTGGGCAAACTAAGTGTTTGGGTATGAGCTTTAGGGTATGTCATGCAGTGTTAAAAAGATTCCTAAGAGATACTGCAGAAAAAGTTTGGTTGTGCAAACCTGCCATGACGGTAGTACGTATGGGACACCACGTCTTGCTTAATTCATCTCTGAGTTCAGCACTTTACAAGGTTCTACTCAAATTTTCTATACCAGTTATCAGCCCCAGGATGATTTTAGGCTGCCCAGAAGGAAGTATTTCAACTAATTTTTCAAATTATCTCGAAGAACATGGCCAACAGAAATGTGACTGATTTTCACAAAGTTCTTATAATGATCGCTTTCTCTTTAGCAAAATTAGCCCTTTTTTTCCCCTCCATTGATGCGCTCACAGCCATTTTTTCTAAAATATGTTAAATTTGTCCAAATTAGAAATGTCTGAAAGATTGAAGACTACCTGTGTTCAACAACAATGTATTAGAACTCAGCACCAAAATTGCCCACAGAACACCAACTTACTGGTATTTTCTGCAACAAAGGTGACAATTACAGACCTGGTTTTCTGTGTTGCAAAAGAACAGGATAAGCTTTTGCTTAGCTTCTCCATTTTCTGACTTTTGCTGCCTATCCTGTAATGCCTCTGAGCTTCCAGTATTCACTTAATTAATTCAGCAAATAACTCTTTACTATCATAATTGTGTATTTCATATATATAATGAAATTAATTTAAATTTATAACACCATTATTTATACTGCATTTCAGTTTTTTAATAAATATACAAATGGTTAAAATAATCAGATTAACCATTTAAATTAGTGCGGAAGGTACATTTTGCACAAAAAACCCCATTGTAGTCAATGGATCAATTAATACATTAAACTCTCCATCACGATTTATGTATTAATGCTTCTGCATAAGCATATCAAAAACTAATGGAATTTAATGAGGAGGTTAGAGTCAACAAAATTATTTTGCATTAATAAGTTATTTGCCAGAGCCGTAAACAGAAAATTTACATATGTAGGCTCCCCCACTCCAACACAGAACAATAATTTTATGTAGCTGTCAAGAGCAAGAAAGGCAATGCACTGTTAATGCCAGAAGCTAAGTGTAACTAGCTAAACACAGCAGCCTCAAAGTCACATTTGCACTTACCAATTTTAAGCTATTTGCCACCATCAGAGAATTAAAGTACAGAAATACAGGCTAGATTCAGAAAGCAGATAAATAAATATAGAGAGGATATGGAAGCACAGGAAAAGCCTTCTGGTTAAATAACAACACTAAATCATGTCAGCTCTCTGTGACCAGGAATGTAGAAATCAATGGCAGAATTCAGCTGCAATTTATTCAGGGGCAGGGGACCAAAACAAGTGTGGAAGAGTTTGAGGACAGCTTCCAAGGGATAAGAAAGCTCTCAAAATGCGAACTGAAAAAAGCCTAAAGAACCCAATTATCTGACAGCACCTGCCTTGGAGAGTGCTCTGCCTGGAGGCAAAGGAGAAGAGAGGTTCTGAGCTGACCCATTGCTCTGGGAAGCCTAGAGCAAGCCATGTGCTTAGATGTTCACCCAAAGTCATTTTCTGAAATATGTAAAATGGCAGAGCCTTTTACTCTCTCAAGCAAAAACCTACTGGAGGAGTACACCTGAAAACCAGTATTTTTCTACCCCAGGCGCATCCAGCACAGTGCTTCACCAAGCAGCAAAGTCACATGTACCCATTCAGTCTTCTCATATTGTCAGTTTGAGCCTGGCCCTCAAATCATTTCAAAGGAATATAGAGTATTTCTAGAAGTTTGCTCATATTAAAGTGGTACGAATACATACAGACATGACATTTCGATTTGTGGCAGGGAAAGCCACAGTAGAAGATGGTGATCAGAGGCCACAATTAGCTTTGGAAAGAACTGCTGAATAACCAGTAAGAGATAGCAAGGCTAAAATTGAGAGTGAAACAGTAGGATGTTTAGTTAGATGCAAGTATCTGTTGTCTCACATCACTGCTAATGAATCTATATTGATGGATTAGAGAAACGGAACTTACTGGGAATAAAATAAGATGTGTGTATATATATGTATATATATATTTATACATACAAGTGACATGCAAATTTCATATATAAATAAAATTATACATATATAAAATTTATATACATATATAAAAAATATACCCAGACACTTGTTAAAAGGTGGATAGGATGAAAAAATTGTAGCCCTTCCATTTACCAAAATTAAGATAATGAACTTTCTCCTATGTCATGTTTCTCTAGACGTTTTCTCTTTCAGGTGCAACAAAACACTCATTTAGTGGTGGGCTTGGCAGTGCTAGGTTAATGGTTGGACTTTATTATCTTAAAGGTCTTTTTCAACAAAAATGATTCTGTGATTTTGTGATTTCCTTACAATCTAATGTCTGACATCTAGAGCAACACTTATGCCTAATTTCTTCACCACCATTAATGTCCTTTCATAGCTTAAACTTTGCAAGAATTTAAATATGAAGACATTTTCTTTATCCCCAATGAATTAAAGATATATATTAATTGCATATTTACCTCATGTGGTATTTACATTGACCTATTTTTCATTTATTTGTGGTCTTCCATGTTTAACAGTTTGGTAAAGCCATGTCTTTGGATTACTTTCTTTTTCCTGAAACGTGAACCTTGACCTGTCTTGATTTATAACTCCTGGTAAGGGGATTGATGTATGACTTAACCAGAAAACGTGAAAGTCTAAAGTCACTGGTAGCATTTTATTTATAAAATATGCATTAAACATGCACATGTTCCTGGGTAACTGGAAGAAATCTAATGGCTTGTCTAACCTTTGACAAGAAGTCATGAAAGGTGAACCACTGATCTTAAGCTCCATGCAGCTTTGTAACAGTGCAGACACATAACAGTGTGTCTACATTGTAATATAACAGAGGCTCAAGTATTTCTTCTCAAGAGCAAAATCCTGTTTATGTTTCTCATTCAATCAACATACCTGCTCAGTTACATAAAATCAACAATATTGTTTCTGCATTACAAATGTTAAAACCCCTGTGAAAAGAATTGGGGTTAACAGTGTGATTAGAAACTCAGTTTTATCAGGCATCGCTGTGGAAAGTTAATGCATACTTTTGTTCTAAATGTATTGCTACTAACTTTATTGTAATAAATCTCAAGTGAAATTATGATGGTTATCTTACATCAAAGCATACAGACATGCAGTATGTGCCCCAAGCAGGTTACATATGAGACAGGAAAATGTGCTGGAAAAAAGCCAGCAAAGAGTGAGAAAATGGCTAGTCAAGGAAGAAAAACTTATCTATATGCCCACAGTGATGACTGCTAGTCCATGTTCCTTATTTATAATTTGATTTTGAGAAAATTTTTCATTTACATTATAGACTAAGACACACACAGTAAGCTACAGTCATATATGTATAAAAATGTATCTTCTTTGGCTGTCATGGGTTTTCCCTCTGCAACTTCCATGTTATAAGCAAAAAATAAATACACCATTCTGACACACAGTCAATAGTAGCTAGAAAATCAGTTCATATTTTTTAACCTATTGAACAGAACAATAAAACACAGTACCAGACCTTTATCCTTCACATACATGATATATATTACACATGATGCTTTACACTTCATGGTATTGTCCCAGCAGGGCAAGTACAAAAATGGATTTATGATTAGTATCATAAATCCCTTATCAATTGTGATCACATGGGTATGGCATAAGAATATGCTTTGCACTGTTACCAAGAGTAAAATAAATCATTGATAAAATAGGTAGCTGCTCAATAAGGGTCTGGTCATAGCCAAAAGGTAATTGATCTGCAGGTTTACCTTCTTTCTTCTTACAAGAATAATTGTCCAGAAATGGCAAAGCGTGATGCAAGGTATTCCTTTCTTTATGGAGAATATAACCGTGGAATAGCAAATTAAACTTAGAGCTTCAACTCAGTATTTTCATATGCCTTTAAGATAAAGCCTTCTTTGGTTAGTAACACAAATTAACATTAACAAGCATATTTACAGTTAGCGAGTCAGAGCTATGAATATTGCAGGATAATTAATGAGATATGTAATGTTGCCAGAATATCAGGCTGATGTCACTTACAATGTTGCTCTCATTTTTACTTCTGCCTCAATAGTTCACTTTAATATAAACGAGTTTAAAATTTTAAAAATCTTTATATTTAATGATACAATAAATTCGACAATGTAGCCTATTGTATCTCCCATGTTGCTATTATGTAATGAAAAAAAACCCAGTTAAAAAACCCAAAGCTTCCCAGAAAACATTTACTTTTCGATTTTTCCATTTTAATTTGCAATTCAAAAAGTAGGTCATGAAAGCAAAGCCCTTTGAAAAAATACCCTCACTTAAAATCCTAAACAACAGTTGAAAGCTATAGAGTAAGTTTTACCCAAGAAGGGGAGTGTCCTGATTTTGGCTGGGATAGTAAATTCTCTTCCTAGTAGCAGTTACAGTGCTGTGTTTCAGATTTAGTGTGGGAATAATATTGATAACATGCTGATGATTTGTTTGTTGCTAGGCAATGTTTACATCATGTCAAGGACTTTTCAACTTCTCATACCATCCTGCCAGTGGGGAGGCTGGGGGTACACAAGAAGCTGGGACAGGACACAACCAGGATAGCTGACCACAACTAACCAAAAGGATACTACATTCAATATGACATCATGCTAAGTATGTAACTTGGGCGAAGCTGGCTGGGGGTTTAGACCACAGGTCTAGTACTAGCTGGGCACTGGGGAGTGGCTGGTGAGCAACTGTGTTGTGCATCGCTTATTTTATATGTTCTTTTATCACTGTTGTTGCTCTTATTATATCCATTTTCTGTCTTATTTAAGTGTCTTTATCTCAACTCACATGTTTTACCTTTTTTTTTCCTTTTTGATTCTCTCCCCCCATCCTAGTGGAGAGGGGGAGTGAGCAAAGCATGGTTGTTTTAGGTACCAGCCCGGTTAAGGCATAACAGTGAGAAAAGAGTAATTTAAAAATCACTGTATTGAGTAATATGGAAATTTATTCAGAGATAAGCTTGTAAAATCTAGAATAGTAGCTAAAAAAAGGAACTACCTATTTAGGCCAGCTCTACAGATTTTTCTGTGGAGATACCCCCCCACCCCGAACCCCTTTCTCCCCCCAGCTCCCCCAACCAGAATGACTGAGTGGAGGTGGTAATCTCCCCATGAAGGAATTGAACGGAGGTATTTTTCAGGCTGGCATTTGCACAGTCCTTGGTCAGAGCTCAGTCCTCTCAAGACTGTATTTTGTGGTCTGAAATGCAGGAAAAGCTTTTAAACCAGGAAGAAATGGAAAGTCTTTTAAACAGACTGGCAAAAATCAATTGGGTTACTTCACATTCTTCATGCCTAACACAAAATTTATGACATCCTCACCTACCTAACTCTGCCTTGATAACAATAGCTCGAGAAATCTGGAAAAAGTGGGTTTTATAATAATATGTCATGGGAAAAAAAAATAGAGAAAACTAAGAAGCTGAAAAATGGCATGAACTAGCCTTCTTGATGTGTTGAAAGTATGTATGCATTATAATTTCTGTGATTAAGAAATCTTTCACTGTTATCTCAAGTTATTTATTGTAATTTAGAAGTCTGCATAAGAATAAAAGTCTCTTCCCATAGTGACACATTTCCTCCATTTACTAAGCCATGAACTAGTTTCCACTCATTTTTTATAAGGTATAATTAAATATAAGCAGAATTTGGCCAGATTTCTATCCAAATGGTTTCAGTTGGTGTTTCTAATTAACATAACCATGGGGTTTATATCTCTATTGGTGTACTAATATTTCTAGTGGCAGGACAGGGCTATCCCACATTCCATATGTAAGCAAAACTCCCAGTGAAGCCACAAAAGGTTTTTCCTTATAATAGCAGTGGGAAGGAACCAGATGCCAGAACAAACCCAGACTAAATCCGCATATTGTATCTGTTGACTGCAGTAGCACTGGAGGAGAAAATTAGGAAACTTTACACTGTGTACAAAGTGTTACTTGAAACCTGAAAAACTTTCTATGTGTTTTTCGAGACTGACACAAGATGAAATTTGAATTCTACCTAATTCTATGTTATATCATGACAAAACAGTATCTTTTCTAGAAGTAATCTTTGTAGTGTTTACAGCAAAACGACACCAAGTATAAGTGTGCGGATGCTGATGCTGGAAAAGACCCAAAGCTGAATGATATCAATGAGCCTCACAGGGCATTCGAGTTACACTTCAAGTAAACCCAAATTGATTGATGCTATTAGTTTCTCTTCCAGCTGTTTGCATGCAGGAAAATGTTTACTTAGAAAATTTTGTTAAGCGATGTTATTAATGATTTTGCAAGCTATATGCAATTGCTCCTACCCCATAGACAGCATATTATATCCATTAAAATACTATGGAAAACATTAAAGCAAAGGCTTTAAGGGAGCTCTCCTATAACATATAGGAAGTATTTAATTTTACTTTTACAGAAGGAATTCAGTTTTACAGTCTTATATATGTACAAAATGTCAGTCACTTTCATTGCTTCAAAAGCACAAATATGGCTGTGGACATGTTCACTTAAGAGATTTTAAGCATAGATAAACTCTTACATGGGCACATGTATTCTTCCACAGAAAAAAAAATGTTTTCTAAAATCTTAGCAATTTTCACTATAATGCTGCTTTCCCATATATAACTATCAGCAAGGCAATAATATAATGAAGCAGGTCACACTACTATAACTCAGACCAAGGACTAAGGAAATAAACATATGGAAGAGAAATAAAGAGAAATTCTTAAATGAAGAAACTGGAGTGCAGAGAACTATATAACTGGTTCAAAAATCAAAAGTAGGAAAAAAATCACAACTCAGGTCTTAATGAAATTTAAAACATATGTGAAAGATAGTGCAAAAGCCCTTTCAATTCAGAAGTATTCCTGCTGCTCAGCCAAATACATTTTCCAATTTTTTTGTGCCTTAAATACTCATTTCCAAGTGCATCTACCAGAGTCAATTTCATCTTTGAATCTACATTTGCAAGTGCAACATGCATTATGTGACTCTAAGTTCTATGTTCAGTTGTAAAAGTCAGCTGTTAAACTGCACTATGTGCATGCACACAGACACATATGCCTCAAGTTGAAAAGAACAAATAAGGTCTGTTTGGCAAAGATCAGCATGAGGATAAGTAATGATATTAAATATACTTTCTTATTAAATACTTACACACAGAAACTTGCATTGAAACACAGATCAGCTACAGCTGGGAAAAAATGGGATATTTTCGAACTTTTGCCATGTTTTTAATCACTCTATGTGCAAAGTTTTGTTTAAAGAGTACAGAAAGTTTTCTGAAATCTTTTAAAGATTTAAAAATGCAAATCTCATCCATTATAACATTTGCAGTTTCCAGTGTCATCACCTGAGGTCATTTGCCAAGCACACTTGGTATCTTGAGTATAAACTTGCCTTTAATAGGCCAAAGGAGTTAAAAAACTAAGCTTAAGATCACAATAGGTATAACAGTTCATTTTATTTTTCCCTAGTCCGGTAAAACAATTCAGCTGAGCAGTACAAGTTAAGCTCTATGGGTATAATACATCCTCCTTTCACTGCTCAATCACACCTCCTTTCAGAATGATGTGGAAATGTCCCATCCAAAGGCAAATGAGCTCAGGTAAGAATTTCTTCCTGTCTGGTGAATTGTATGTAGTCTTTCAGAAAAAATACAAGTAAACCAGAGTGAACTCAACAGAAGAGGCCAGGGCTGGAGCACCCACCCTGTGAGGAGATGCTGGGGGATCAGGGCTATTTCAACCTTGAGAGGAGGCATCTCTGGGGGCACTAAACAATGCCTGTGAGGAGCTGTTGAGTAGCCAGAGCTGGGCTCTTCTCAGAAGGACACAGTAGGAGTGTGACAAACACGAGAGACTGGTATTTACTATAAGGAAACCTTTTTCTTAGAGAGGGGGAGGAGAGGAGGAGAAGAACAATAATTTTGGTTGGAAGAGATCTATAACCATCACCTAGCCCCACTGCCTGACCACTTCAGGGATGATCAAGTTAAATGAAACACGTTATTAAAGTTGTTGTCTAAATGCCTCTTAAACACTGACAGGAATTACACAAAAAAAACCCAAAAAACAAATTAGTAAGCTAATTCAAGATGAATATCGAGAAAGATCTGTTGGCTGAACCAATATATAGTGTATCTTCACTGAAGTCATTAGGAAATTGCTCCTAACTCCAGTATAGTAAGACTATATTCTTGTCTCTGGAGAGAAGACATCTAGGATTAAGACTTTTAAACCTCATACATATGATATACATACATATGATATACCACTAAACTAGCACTAGACAAATATGTTAATTGACAAAAACTTTTGGCTAATTGGCTGATGACATTTTTAGTTTTATCTCTGTACTGCACACATCGAGGAATCTGAAACTAGAAAAATAACTTCCATGGAAACTTGTAAATGGGATGTAAGCAATAAAATGACCTGTAATGAACCTTTTAAAGAAAGTTAATGAAAAACTAAGGTGGAGATAAAAATGGTGCACATTTTTCATGGGATCCATTGGTATTTAGAATCCAGAATAACTTCCGGTTTTGTCCTGCAAATCTGATAGAACTTGCTACCCCTAGCTTGACTTCTGGAAAGAGATGACTACAAGATTAAAAAAAAAACCACGCTGATGTCTGTAACCTAAATTATCAACCTCTGCCCTGACAACTATAAGCTTTTGGGTCCTCTATTAAATAGCGTTATGACTGCTACTGACAGCTTGAGCACATACCACAGAAATCTCTCATAATAAAAGATACTGTATTCACTGCATGTGACTGCTGTAGATCCAATCACAAGCCCATTTACAAATGTCTACTCTGAGCAGCTGTAAAATTAGGTCAGCAGAGCGCTTATGACTGGCTACATCAGTCATGCAGGACTTCAGCTGATTCTCCCGGCAATCAGATTTACTTGACTTCTTTACAGAGATACAGCTTTTGATAAATAAGAGGTTTGGTGTTAACATAGCTTGAAATAGCTAGCCGTAATTAACATCACCTTATCATTAAGACCACAGTTACTGATTACTCTTAAAGGTAAAGCTTTTAATACAGTTAATCAAGATTAGCCCTCTTAAAAAGCTGTCAGTATTTTCCCTCAATTCTTCCATGTAGCAGGAGACGCTGGTAATTTATAAGATCTTTTCCTTTCCAAACCACTGAAGTAGCAAGCAAAAGGTCTCTGGGTTTGATGACTGTGGCTGAAGAAATCAAAATGATACTCAAATTATCTGACCATGTTTACAAATGACTGCTATGGTCCTTTTTAACACAGAGAGGCCACCATGTGTTGCAGTCGCTGTTTGTGAATCTGTCTCCCTGATTAGTCAGTGCTCTCTGTAATAGCCCTGATAGCACTGAACATATGTTGTGGGAAAATGCTGTCAAGCAAAAAGCCAAGCTAATCTCATCTATCTCTGTCACCTTTAATATGTATACTTACTTTTTCAGATTATTTTTAATAGGAAAATAGTAGAATTGAATGATACTAATTCTTCGAGTATTTTCCAACCTGAATAAAACAATCTATTGAATTTAAAATAACATTAATGGAATCATTAGGAAATGACCAGTCTTGGTGCCCAATTTAAATTCAAGGCATAGACTAGCACAGATAATCATTAGCCATACCTAATTAAACAATGCACATGTAACTGAGACACTGAGAAAGTAAAATGTAGTTCGTCACATATAAAAATATCATCATGTGTATATGTACACAAGCACAATCAGAGACTCTTGAAATTTACTGCATCTCATCAGAAGAAATTCAATGTTTGTATGTGAACAGTACGTTTTATTTCCCCTGTAGTTTGAAATCTCAAAGAGCCTTTAATGGTGTAGCTATTGCTTGTATATCTATAACCTAGAGACCACATGGAAAGGTAGCTAGAATGGAAACTTATAAAAGAGCGCTATATCACAGGTTTTATTCTTTTTTTTCACAGCTGCAGTATCCCAGATATAATGTATATTTTATATAGAGGAATTAGTTTCTTTTAAGGCAAATATTGTTTTTTAGAGAGACATGATTTTTCAGCAGTGCCTCTGCTAAAATATCTTCATAAATAATGTCGCATCTCCTGATTTTATTACAAGAAATAAGGACAATTATGCAGTAATGCATCGGATACACAAGTTCATTCATGTGTAACAGCCACTGCCATGTTATACTGAATCATCTGGCAGGGTCAACATTCTTCTAAATTAATTACAGCCATTTAGCAATAACAATAAGTGTAGTAGCCTACGATGTACTTTGCTCTGTCTGTGCTGCCTGCACGGAAATGTTGCTGGTTCAGATGGCTGTTATGCAATTCATTTCTGAACACACGGCTTGTACTTCACTACCCTCTTATTATTCAAGTCATGCTTACAATTCATGAGAGACAGAGCTTAGACCAACAGACCCATACTCAACACTGATTTTATAATGTAGCTCAAGCCAAATGTCAATAATGAGCGTATGAGGAAAAAATCTAAAATCTTCTATTCCTCTAGAGCTGCTAAATTCTATATGCTACTAAATGTACAGCAGATGTTAAATGTGATTAGAGCACACACTCACTGCTAATGTTTGTCAGTAATGAGAACCTTATGAAAAGTTAAGATACAAAACAAGTACAGGGAATTACTCTTCTCTAAACCTCTCTCCCCTCCCCCCAGTGAGATCACATCTGGCAGACTTCCTGCCTTGTTTTGCACTAGAAGTACAAGGGGCTCAAGTAAGAATCTATCATTTCTTTCTTTCAAAATTATTATTATGGCAACTATACCAGGCTTCTTTAACAAGTAAAAATTAAATTGAAAAACCGCATTGCTAGCTGGAAAACATTCTAAGTATGCTGTCAAAGACATGAAAATATATTTAGATCCCCAAATCTTTAGCAGAAGTGAAACTGTTCAAACAGAAAAGCCATCACCTTTTTTTTTTTTTTTTTTTGATACTTGTAAAGCCAGAACTCTGTGAAAGCCTTAACATGCAGCCATCACCACTCAGAGGTCTGTGGTAGTTGGAATGCCCTATGCCTATACTGAGCTAGTGTATCCATATGACTTTTTTATTTAAAACTGTCTCACGAACATCCAGAGTGTAGATGTGCCCTGACAATGCATGCTACGTACTGGAGATCACTCTTATATACAATGGTTAAGCACAAGTAGCGC
The DNA here is from genome assembly GCA_020800305.1 of Porphyrio hochstetteri. Lineage (NCBI taxonomy): Eukaryota > Metazoa > Chordata > Aves > Gruiformes > Rallidae > Porphyrio > Porphyrio hochstetteri. The sequence goes on from CM036938.1 coordinate 25,095,924, forward strand.
TGTTCAGTGCTCTTAGAATACTCAGGTACACAAAGTTAAAGAAAACATAGGGAACTTTCTATGAATAAGGGCCAAGGGAAAACTGAATCTGTATTCACAAAGCCTCCTCTGGATTTGGTCCTGAAATATATTCATGCACATTTGTGCTTACATCTGACAGCTTTCAAAAAACCCACGTTTCTCCACCACCTACCCAATTATACAAAACAAGCTGTACAGGTTTATTTTTGCGGGCTTGGTTTCCCCCGCCCTCAGATGAAGGTAATTAGTTGGGAATTATGCACATGCATACTTATATTGTTCTGATTTATCTACTCCAATATAACAAAACCAAAGTTCTTTCCAGACAAAGCTGTAAACAGCATTTAAAAAAACCTACGGGAAGATGAACAGGAAAATTGGAAATTGTACATCATTAAAATTTTATATTGATAACAATTTTTTAATATGTAGAGAAACTAAGTAACTGAGGCCTGTATCACAAAAGTGCAAGGACAGCATAGAGTTAGATTTAAACAACCTTACACAGTGCAGGTTCAGCCAAAGAGTTGTTTTGCATATATTTTTGCAAAAAGACAGAATTTGATTTATTGTTTGTGATTTATTTGTCATTACCAAAAACTGTCTGTAACGAATGTCATTCACAGCAAAGAGAATGCTCTTTAAGGGACAGTCTTCAGCCTAAATTAATTACTCAGAAAATCATCTTCATACAGATGGTCTTGCTGCTTACTGGCAAATGTAACAACATATCTCAATCTGATCCCAGATAAATACATTGAAAGGCCTCCCAGGCTTTACTGATGTGTCTGAAATATAATTACTACTTTAAAAAGGTATGCTTTATATATATTTATATATGCATCTCAAAGATTTATTGTTAAGTTTAACGACTACAGCTAATGAATACTTCTACTTGCCAAGATCATTTCATAGGTCTCCCAGACCTAAGAAATCATTTTGACCTTATTACATGCATAAATCCTCTGCTAACCTTTGTGTAGAAAATTAGATTTTTATTTCTTAAAAGAAATATACTTAGGATAAAAGCGCAATTGTTTTAACTAGTTTACTTTTAGAAAAGACTGTAAAACACCATAAAGCTATATGTGAAATTATGTTCTTCACTGTATTATTTTGGAGTTATCCATCACTTTAGACTCAAGCATCAAAATATCTTGTCACTATCAGAGGGTTACAGTGATTGTCTGGTCATACAGGGATGGGATTAGATTTTTCACAATTGCCCAACTCAACCTGTACATGTATTAACTAATCAAAAAAGAAGTCCTCTTTTAAAAAATGTTGGCCAATCTTAAAATCAAAATCTATGATTCAATATAAAACCCTATAAATTTCTTTAAATACTTGGGGATAATTCACTATTCATTCCAGTTTTCCCCATGGTGATGTCTAACAATGGGTGCCAGCTGAAAATGGAATGTAAATCATAGAAAACAATCACAGAACCTTTAATGGTCATTGAATCCAAGCCCCTTGCAGTAAGCAGGGACCCCTTTAACTATCCATACATTTATGATCCTGTAATCAAAATACTTTGTAGAAGCACAATTTTAAGCATAAATCATCATTTTTTTAAAGTGCATATTATATATGCCTCATTACCCAATTTAATTACACTTAGTTAATTTTATAAATGAGCATATTTTTCATTGTCTCGTTTTGTCATAAATTGTGCTTTAAGGAAGTAAAATAGTGGCTCAAACACCTTTGCACGCTGAGAACACTCTTTTATTTAAGAATCCAAATGCTTCTCTCTTCCTCACTGAAAGGACTTGTTTGGCTTTTAGCATTTTTACACATCATTTGCTTCATTGGTGAAGGCTATATCGGCTCCAAGCACTGTTTTTCAGGCTGGAAGAATGGTAAATCCTGGTTTATCCAAACAATGAGCTTCCTAATACTTTCTCTCAGGTCCCAAACCCACAAAGCACCATCTACAGCCCAATAGCTCATAAAGAGAAAGAAAATAGTTACTTTCTGTAACTCATCTTCTCCTCGTTTTCTTCCATACTCATTCATCAGGCATATGAGGACCTTCATTCACCTTCATTCCTTCTCACTTGGCATTACATTCAAGTTGTCAACTCATTGCAGCACAGAAGGAAAGGAAAGCATTGCTTTTCTTTTAGGATGGACAGTCAAAGCCAAATGCAAATTAGAGGACAAAAGAAAATTCAGTGCTTGAGATGCAGGGTACATGTAGTTTTGTCTCATATGGCATGTTTCACACTTAAATGTCAAAAATAATACTTCTGTGTTCTTCCCTTTCTCTATTTACAAAGTTTTAAAAAAAGTTCCATAGATCTATGAAGATTATGAGACATGAAAATTATCTTACATCAAACAGTATATTTAAAATAGGGTTTAAAATAACTAACAAAAAGCACAAAATATGCTCATATTCATGTGTGTTTTCAAACAACTATGATAGTTGGGAGTAAACGTTTCATTAACATAAATTGAAAGTCTTGCATGCAGCTGACAATTCAATAAACACACTTTTTCCTTGCCCTTGACTTATATTTAACAACTCAAACAGCCCTCTTCCTGTACTGGCCCTTTACAATGAACAGTAAGACAGGATATCTCCTCTCATGTAACTCACCTTTCTTTCTTTGATTTCAAGCTACTGTTCAAACCATTTGTCCAACACACAAACATATTTAAGCTCAGATCAGTTACTCTGCCTGGGGGTATAGGAGGGAGTGTTGGCAAGTGAGAAAAGACAGTAGGAAATGTCTTTGGTAAGGCATAAACCTTTGAAGTTACTGATACACCATTGCTATCAGCTGTCCTTTCTTATCACATTCCTCTTATGAAGACCTTCCTTGCTCTCAACATTTTCCCGACTATAGCATCTCCACTATCCAAATAGTTTAAAAAGTCACAAAGAATGTACTGAGCATGGACTAATTTGTAGATAATGATGTGTATTTTTACACTATAAGCAATAAACAACTAAAATGTATTTAAATATTTCTTGCTCTCTTATTCTACTGAAATACCATGGGAAATTTTATGGTGTATGACTGAGTATCTAGTGCATATTTTAGAGTTACCTTACCCTACCAAGACAGTTAGGAAGGATTGGTTTGTTGCATACGTCTGTGATTTTTAAGTAGACTCTCCTCTTTTCTCCTCCTTTCTTCTATTTCTATTCTCTCCTATTTCTCCTGTTCCTCCAGAAGATGGATCCAAGCTGAGTGCAAGTTATCTCAAATCTCACTCTGAATAAAGAAACACAAACCAGAATTCCCACAGAATATTTTCTTGGGGAGATCTTTGTGGAATGAAGGTCAGTGAACATAATGGTCAGGGTCGAACAGAGAGAAATTTCTGCTTGCAGGAAGCTTGTAAAATTAATTAGATCTTGACAATTTTTTCCCCTGCAGCCTGCATAAAATGGGCATGGATGTGTTCATGCAGTCTACTATGACAGCCCAGATAGAAGAATTTCTTTCCTTTCTTTCTGTGCATCAGATGTATCTTCATTAAAGCATGTTCTTTTCTAAACATGTTATTACTTTTTCAGTCATGACAGAAACAGAGGTTGTGCTGTACAGCTCTATTCTGTGTTTAACAAACCGTATAACCAGACCTGTTATTGTGTGTTTCTCTGTCTTTGAATCTATTCATATAGAGGCATCCTTGAATTTAAAATTAGTGAAGGAGAAGGTGTCTTTTATATTTATCGAAGACAGTTATTTCCTTTGACTTTTTTCACACTCTGTTTTAACATGCTATTAATGCTCAATGGGGAATTCAGCCATACACAGCAGTGATTAGATTTCAAAACCTGAGATAAACCAGAGAACATACTCAAAAAGCTTCAGGCTAAGAAGCGACCCAAGGAAGACATAGGATTGTAGTTTGATGTGGTTATGTCGCAAGGGATTTGAGAGGAAATGCTCAGAAGTACAGTACTAATACAAATCACATTTCAAAATTGCTACCAGTGTTTGTGTTAAGTACTTGTATTTACTAAAAGGTCCCCAGACTATACTCATTACATTCCTGGAAGTTTTGGAGAAACAAAGGCTCACCCGCTTGCTTGTTTAAAAAAAAATTACACAATAGGCAAATTGCAGAAAGTATTTCCTTGACTTAGATGACCAGAAGGAGAATAGGAAACATTAAGTTTGTATTGTCCAGTAATAAACATTATTTTAAAATCACTCATAAACCTGCTTCTTTTAATGTTGGATAAAACTTTCAGATTAACACTTCAGCCCCATGGCAAAAAAGGCTGGAAAGATTAAGGAAATTTAATTTAATTCTTGTATTTAAGGAGACCTGTTGAAAGGTAAAGAGTATCCAAGGAGTGTACAAAAACTGCAATAGCTTTAAATTAATATCACAGCATCATTTTCTCTTATATACGTTTCCCCTTGCATTAAAAACAGATATAATGGATTTATTAAACTTATTTCACTGTACCTAATTAGAGTATTTCTAAACATTTTCACACGCAGTTATATCAGATGGAGCAACTTAAGGTATAAAGCAATAAAAAAAAATCTGGAAAGAGGATCTGCTACATTTACATATTGAACAACTTAATTTCTTTTAAAATATAAAAATACACTAAAAGAATAATTATGGCCTGTGCTTTATAAAAGCCTCTTTAATTCAGTATTCATTACACATAAAGGGTCTTTTGGCTGATGGTGATTGCAATACAGTTAGGTGTGATCTTGCAAACAGTCTTGTTGACCTCAAACTCCCAATGAAGTCAACAAAACTGCCTGGTCAGGATAGTGCATTGAAACATAACCTTTCTCAAAGCTAAGGCCAGAATGAAGAGGCAGACACTAGAAACTAAATGTTCATGAATGTGTGTGCATGCATTTAGCTGTTTTAATGGCCATCTGTGTGTAACAAGCTATTATGGATTATTTTGCTTGAAATCCAAAAAGGGAGAATGCAAGAGTCATCTCCAAACAATTCAAAACACTCCATCTCTACCTCACTAAAATGAAATGTTCTGTGCTTGAAAAAATGTCCTGTTTGATCTGAAGAATGAGTAATTTTATTGGTGGTACTTTGAAATGAAACAGCTCCTCAAAAATATTTCAAATTTTTGGTCTTCCCCTCCATATTTTTCCAACCAAGCATATTCACCTGAATTTCACACTGCATATAGCTTTCAACTCATGAAATCTTGTATGAAGGGGTTTACTCATTCTTCTCAGTCACAGTCATTAATAATACAGTTACAACAGGATTATTTTCTAAAGTACTGAGCACACGGGAGCAGTTTCTTTGGTTTCTTTTTTTCTGGGTTTCTTTTTTTTGTCTTTTTCTTTCTGGTTAGCGTGATCATCTGTGTGTAAGAGCAGAAAGGTTTACTAAAAGCCTCCTAGTTTTTGACCTGTCTTGAATCTGTCTCACTTGGCTACAGATGGCCTATCAAATCCATCAAGTCCTGATTGGAATAGATTACTAAATTGATGGAGCACTGGGATTAGGTCCATCTGTCTGCAGGAAGCTCTGTAATCATGATGAGAGGTTTTTGTTGCCTGGGAGCTGAAAAGCAGCAAACCATGCTGCACTGAAGGATCAACCAATTCTTTCTATAAAGGAGATGGAAAAGCAATCCAATTCTGCTGAATCCAGTGAATACCAGCAAGGTGCCGTAAATATGCAGGAAATACTGTTTCGTTAAGCATTCGTCTCATTAGGATGGTTTTCTGCAAGGAAGAGAGGCCAAATTTTGGTGTTTTGTTATAAGAGGGCATCATCACAGTTTAAGAGAGTCAGAAAGTCTTTCCTGGATGACTGCTTAAATGCTAGTGGTCTTGAGGCTGGGCAGGTGAACTAGAATTAAAGTAGATTAGCCCTGTCCTACCTGCCAAAGTCAAGTGTAACTAGGACATAGAGACATTTGGTACAGGATTAACCATATTTAATTACTTTCTTAATTTGAAATCTTCTTATGTATTGGCTTGGATATCTGAAAGTACCCAAAATATCATTGAAGAAAATGTTAAGAACCTGACTTAATTCTGTTGCTTTTGTAGAGTTTTCACCTTGTTTCATTTGTTCTTTGAAGCAAGCCTTTTGAAATGCTTTCACTGAAAAATAAGATGGCATTGAACTGTCCAGAGGCATCCAAGCCAGGAATGTATGAAACTAACTTAAAAACTGTATCTGCACGGAGTTACAAGAAACTCTAGTTCCAAGTTTCTGCTGTGCCTTCCCCACCAGACAGATCTGTAAGGAAATGTCATGTTCTTGTACTCATCAGAAGGTGTTCAAAACAAGGATGCATTCCAACCTATACTCTCAGGAATGGGTAATTTTTCAAAATGGGATGCCGACAGCACTCTCTTACTTCCTTGTCTTCCATCTCCACTTCAACACCTCTACCTGTGAGAGAGATCTGACAAATTTCTGACAAAAAAAATCCTCTGTAATTAAGGCCATGACACTTCACATCTTAGACACAAACAGTTAACATATCAGCTCAGAAAAAAACCCGTCATCTAAAGGGGGCTTTCTTATTGCTAGTTTATTTTCATAATTTAGGGAGTATTTTTCCCTCTGCTGTTAACGGGCATCATACTATTCATTCCAGCAGGATCAGGACTTGGTCTCTAGCAAAGCAGATAACAGGTTACTATATTTGTGCTTTAAATTTTTCATTTCTGTACACTGAAATATAATTATGTGATTTGTGTGGGTAGCAATGTACATGTGTGTCCTTTCCTTTTAAAAGAAAGTTTAATGTATATGAAGAATGTTTTTTTCTAACCTAAAAGCTAAAGACCTTCATAAATCTGCCTTTGAGGGTACTTTAATGGGAAGACTCACTTTATGCCACTGCTTGGGAGAGACTGCCTCCATAAATTCTAATACTGAATTTTTAGAAATTGTATGAAAAAAGAAAAAGATACACTCATCCTGTTTGTTAAAGTGAGTACTAATATGCTGCCTCAGACTGCTCACCCAAAATTGGAGTTTACAATCAGATCTGCTGTAGTATAATAATTAATGAAATAAATATAATATAACATAATATAATGTATTTTATATATATATATATACACTTTCAGCCACTTATTTTATAAATGCAACTGCATTTTCGTGTTTCTATTTGTACACATTCATATTTGATATTTGTACGTTCAAAACAGAAAGCATAGGAACCCTATGTTCTATGCTTTTAGCTCTTTCTAACCCTCAAAATAACCTTTCTCCAGCTTGGAGTAAGGGATATAACACAAGGAAAGGAAGGAACCATGACCAATCACTACTGCTTTAGACATGAAACTGAGTAAAACCAATGCAAATAATTTGTGCCCTCACAGTAATAAAAAGTATATGGGGAAAGAAATTGTGGTTTAATTCTGATGAAGTGCATTGAGGTGTTGCTATGAGTTGTTGTTGGCAATACACTAATTAAAGCTGTGGTTTTACAACCTACGATATTGAAACTGATAGTAAAAGCACATGAATGGAGAGACTTCTTTATTATGAAAGACTTCTACCTTATAAGATATATGTCATGAGTTGGTATTATTTTCCCTATTTATTTTAGTGAAAAATTTTAGACATAATTTCCTAACATGAGGTAGTGTCTACATTATATAACCACTTTAAAAATGGGATCCTGAAAGTATTTTTGACAGGAATAAAAAGAGATGCAAAATAGTACGTCCAAAATTTGTTGCAGATTTTCTTAACTACTTATTTGAATTCTGTGAAAAATCAAATACTGGTATGCCCCTCAATCCTACACCTACCTCTCTAGCAATCTGTAATGTGCATTGTACTTTGCCTGCTATGTGTACCTTCCATTTTGGTCAAAGCCTTTAATCCTCCACTTTTTAGATAAAATGCCATAACCATACTCTACTAGGTTAAGACTGACTGACAAGTGCATATAATTATGGCTTCAATAGTGGAGTATGTTTCACAGTTGAAAAAAATGCACAACCTTGAAAATAAAGAAGTTGTGCCCTTTCTCTAGGATGAAAGGATCATATCAAATTGGTTCGTTTCCTTGGCAGAATGAAATAAAAGACTTCCTTTAACAAACACTTCCCAAAAGGCTGCTCAAGGAAGTCTCTGGCTAGATAATACTGCACCAATGAGAAAATCAAACAAAGTAGAAGTAGAATATTAGGAAATGTTCCCCTTTTAACCTCATCTTCTATTCAGTATTGTATGTAAAGAATAAAATAGATGAAAGAAATAGCTAAGTATTTTTGCCTACATTTAGAAAAATGAAGGTTATTGTGAAAAAAGTAAGTTTGTAAACAAGAAAGACATGTTGAATCCTCCTAATCAAATATTCTCCACAACAGACTCTGTTATTTGTATTCCAATACCTTTCATAGACAAAGCAATTTAAACTTAATCTTGATTCCCTTAGTCTGGATCACCAGTCAATTTGGTCTTATTCAAATACCTTGCAACTGGTGAGAGGTTATAAAGAGGAGAAAGAGGTTGAAAGACATAATGTAAATTCAGGTTTTCACCACAGCTCTGGTTTAAACACCTGATATAACACTGACAGAGCCGTATGCCATAGCTGGCTGTATATTCTCTTTTCTATGCCAGGCATTTGTGGTATGCAGAAATGTTCCAGTTCAGAGCATAATTGTGCAAGAACAACCATGTACCATGCACAGACATGCACCCTGGCTCATCAGGAACAGTAGAAACCATTCATAAACACACACCAGTTCCTGCACTCATGGACCTGAGAAGGGGGAACAGACCATACTCATAGTCTCCAAATAAGAGGGGTAAACCGTTCTTATTACCCCACACTACTGACACCCTCAACTGCTTCATCTGAGCTTCTGACATAGTTCCAGCCTTCCTCTTCTTCAGAAATTTTTGTTACTGAGAAGGATTGGTATTTGCATACAGAAATACTTTTACATGTGAGTAGATTTCATCCTAATAGTAAGATTAATGGAAACACAATTATGGAAACCATATTTTTGGTGGTTATGCACAAGTTAAACCAGGTTTTGTTCTAGAGTTAACATCTGATCTGAGAGATTGCAAAATTCACTGGATACAAGTGTTTTCAAAAGTGCAGGGCAGCCATGCCAGGTGGACCTGACACCCGTGTCACTAGGCAGACCTCCTGGGGCTAAGCCCACTGTCCATGCATTAGGGATGCACTGCTCTTCCCTGTCTATCTGTACTTGAGCACTTCCTGGTATAGGTCACCACTCCCTCTCCACACCTCTAACACAACAAGATGATGTTTTGATGAAGAGGGTCCTCCGCAGTGTACAAGCCCTTTAGTGTGGGCATTGCTGTTGTCTCCAAAGTAATATGTCTATAAGGAGAAACTGAATCAGTGTCCATACAGAATGTGGACATGTGGCAATCAACTGATGGAGCAGCAGCTAAAATGGAACATGATTTCCTTAGAAACAACTCCTGTTACATATATTTATTTTAATGTTAATTTTACAGTGACTGTTTTTCTTAAATAACATACTTTTTTTTTTATCACTCGAACTGTATATATGTAAACAAGATTTATTTGTAAAAGGTTTACAAATTTTTGCCTTTTTGCTTTTTTTATGAAGTCATCAGCATATCAGGTAGAAGAAACAAGATGCATGCACTATGTAGCTGAGTAAAAAGGAAGTTTGTGTTATGTCAGGAATCATATATGGACCACCTTGGGGGGTGGGAGGGGCAGGAGAGGAAAAGATTGTAACTACTGTTTTTCTAACCATATATACACTGGACTAATTCAAAATCATTCCTTTATATCCAATGTTTCAACATATATTCTACTTAGATTTATTAAGACATTTAGTATGTAACAAATGTGATTCTACTGATTATATAGAAGTGTATTAATTAATATCTAACAATGCTTTGTAAGATTCCTTTCCTATAGCTTTACCCAAGATAAACAAGTGTGGTTTTAATAATCCACTGCTTCATATGTAATTAACACAAATAACTGTATAAAGTATTTAATTAATTGTCAATTCAAGACTCATTTTACAATGCTACCAACCAAACTATGTAACCTGACCATCAAAATGTTCTTATTATAAAGACAAATTGTTCTTCCAAATGTTCACTGGAAAAAGAGATAATAAGGAGAATAGATCAGCCCTTGAGAAACTAAATAACTGTTTAATTGCCAGTAATTTTACTATATATAGAAGATATTATAATCACGTCAGCATTCTTTTTAGACACAGAAGAGCAAATACACATAATTTTATTTTAATCAGATTTACAAATAAATAAATAATAGTTAGATAAATAAATTCATAAATAGACAATTTCACTGCTATCATTTTAACATGATGATTTTAATCTTATGTTAAAAAGGTAAAATGAAGACTTACTGATGTGTTGGTAAAAAAACTGGGGCAGAACATTTTTTCTGTAAAGTTTAGATTTTTACAATCCTATCTCTTGCAGCTATTCTGATTTCTACAAGAGACTATTTAAGCCTACATTCTGAAGTCTGCCTAATCATTGCGATTAAAAGTTGGAATAAGTTATGAGCAATAAAAGGAGTAAATTATATCCAGTCTGAAAGAAGAACTAATTATAAAGCTGTTGCTTGATTAAGGTGTTTATACTGAAGCGTATTAAAGGGATTAGTCTAAAGCTTTACATCCTGCAGCACAGAATTAATATGCAGGATTTAAACACTCAAATTAATTCAGGTGCACCAAACAATTATATGGAATAGGAACACTCGACCCAGCTAATGGCCACACTGGTCCACCAAGCTAATTTATATTCATGTACTTATTGACCTCTCTGCACATTCACAAAAGGACTGTTCTAATGCTAATGCATGCTTCCAAGACAGTCTCTGTCTACAGTGTCCAATCACAGTGAACTTTAGTAAGAAGACAACAATGTACCTCTGCTAACATTTTGCACCTGAAGGACAGATCTCTCTTAGATCTTTCTGTACTCAGTGGTCTAAACTATGATCTCAGATACACCAATAAATCAATGCCAGTGGGAGAAGATTTAGAATGCAGTTGAGAAGGATTTATTACAGACTATTCAAGCACAATATGGAAAAGAAAAATAAAAAGACCAGTTACACTAGGCAATATAGGGAACAATGTATGGAATACTGTGGATGGAAGAAAAAAGAGGAAAAGGAGGAGGAGTAAGAAATATATCTCTATTGAGCAATTCCTCTTACCTACACACACAAAAGCAAGATAAAGCATTAAAATAAAATGGTATTCAGTGGACAGATACACTTAAAAATACAGTCTTGTGAAAAGCCACATCAAAATATGGGATCAGGCTGCTTTGATAACAGACCTCAGATGGATGTGGAAAGATGTTTTCAGTGCTGAATGCATAAGCAAATACAGAAAAAGGGTTCATTTCAGGAAGAATTTACAAAGACTGATTGCAGTGTTCAGCACCCCAGCAATCACAAGTAAGCCTTATCAAACAAATGAGCAGACAAACAAATAAAACCTATTGAGATTGGCTTTCTATAACCATCAAAAAGCAAAGACAGTACTGGAAGAGACAAATACAAATCCTACAAATACTTTATATGCAATATCTAAGTGAAGGAACAAAAGTTATAAGCTACAGAAGTAATAAATTGTAGGCAAATAAATTGTTGGTCCTACTTGGAGGGGTCCCTCAGAGATGAACATGAGTGATCCTAGTGCTCTGTCAAAGCAATGCTGACATAACTCTGGTGATAAAAGACCAGAAAATGCCTTCCATTGATTCTCCCAGAACCTGGCCATGCCCAGAGCAGCCACCGTAAGCAAGAATGTCACTCCCAAGCTTAGAAACTAATGAATTTGACACAGTGAAAATATCTCAAACAACGCAATAAACTCCTCAGCATGACCTGGTTAGCATTGATTATGTACTGTCTCATGCATAAGTGACAGTTCCAGTCAAAAGAGAACCCAAAATTCATAGGCTTCAAAATCTTTTGCCTGATAAACAAAACTGTTTCAATTCTGTCATTGTACTTAACTACTTAATGTCACTGCAATAACATTTTGTGGTTTTCAACTGCACGCACTGAATCAGGTTTCAGGACTCTTCAGCCTGTTCTGTGATGAAAAATGCCTGGCCAGCACCTCTTTGCTTGACAGCTTTTGGTCATCTTTGAGTCAAATGTTTCAGATGCTAAATCATGGGACCTTATCGCTCCAGTATGTACTCTTCTGAGAGCGTTCTTACTCCCGGAAAGCTTCCTCAAACTTCTCCCCAGACAATTCCCTCTTCTACACTTCCTCCTTAGAAAGAGAAGATACATGGCAACACCAGTGTTTACAACATTGTTTTTAAACTCATTATTAAGAAACTAACTTTTTAGCTCACACTGTAGCAAACATTTTTTCTCTTTGCAGCTCTGTTTTTTGTTGTGTTTGTTCTGGTTTGTATGCTATGTCACCTCCACAGGTTAGTCTGAACACTTGGGGCTATGATTTTCTCTGCACAGCAGATCCAGCTTACTTTGCTTGTCCTCTGAATCTCTACTTTTCCAGTCCCGCACTGCAACCACCAATCCCTTTTTTTCTTATCAGAAACTCAGTCCCCTCACCTCAAGAAGATTTGGGTTCCCTGCCTCTCATCAGCAATGCTTTGTAGTCCCTGAGACCCAGTGTGATTATGCAGTGCTCAGTAACCCTCCCAGTGCTCTGAAGTACTATGTTCAGTCTTTTTAATTCAAAACTGCTGAATATATCATGTGCCACACAGAACATAATACAGTAACTGCTAAAGGTGACAACCTTCAGACTATCTCTCATTTTACTGACTCATGTTGCTTGCAGACAGAGGACAACTACATAAAATCCCCTTCAGGAGTCTTCTTTCAATTGTCTTTTGCATTCCTGGTGAGTAAGAGCTTTGACAAAGCTTTTAATTCCTCTACTCTTCTGCCTGTGGTATTTTTTAAAATTACTTTTCATTCCTGGTACCATGCACCCAAAACCTGTTCTTTTTCCTTGTTTGAACATTCAAAGAAAGGTGTTAAAAGACAAGGTCATAGAGGATAGCTATCAAAGGCACCCAGTTATCTCTTGCCTAGACTGAAAGCTGAAGAGATTTTATTTATAGCCACAGTGTTGTCAGAGGCAAACACACTTATTATCACTCCAGCAAGTTTCATACAACGAGAAGTAGAGAGTGTTGGGTTTGCTTACCCTGGAGAAGTCTCCAGAGATATCTAATCAGCCTTCAACGAACAGAAGGGGAATCTAGAGAAGACAAAGCCAGATTCTTCCAGGCACGCACAGAAAAACAATGAGAGGCAGCAGATTAACATATATACCTATCCAAATGTAAAGAAAAACTTTTTTTCCCATGGGAGAGGTTAAGCACTGGAACAGGGTACTCAGAGTGTGGCTTTTTCTAACTTAGCTGGGCCAGACCCTAAACTACCTTGTTTAGCTTTACAGAAGTTTGAACCAGATGTCCCCCAGAGGTTCTTTTTAACTTAAATTATCCATAGTTATAATAAATCTAATAATCACACATTTTCTAGATCAAATAACAATAGCCTTGTAACATGAGCATTATGTAAGTATAGAATTGTTAGATGGGATTACAAAAGTCATCTGGTCTATTCTCCTGCCAGCGTCAAGGACATACTACATGTTTTCATTCTAAGTATTTGCCAGATCTATCCATAAGGACTAAGGGAGAAACCTTTTCCCATTTATGCATTGTGCTCCATTCATACAAACTTTCACAACCATTACAGCTAAAGTCCTCCACTGTTCCTATTGTTAATTTTTTCCTGAAATCTAATCCATATCTCCTTTCTGAAATGAACCGGTGTTTTGTCTGCCTAGAAAGGCAGTCTTGAAATTTTGAGGAAGGAAACTGCCTTCGGGATGGTTCTTCTGCAATTACAGACACAGGACTACATGAGAATGTACAGTACTGCACTAAAAAGAATAAAAAACCAAATCCCCTACCTATTTCTTTTGCTAATGGAAGACCCCTGAATATTGACCTAACTTGCCATAAAAAAAATCCATTGCATCTTTTTTTCTGTCTTCATAGCACACCTACTTAAAGCTCATTTTCTTAGCGTCATTTTTACATATCTGTGATAACTGTTGCCACAAACATATAGCATAGGATTAATTCTTCTCCCACTTAGATAGCTAACTTTTAGACATTTAATTCTACATACCTCTACATTCTGCATGCATGAGATCTATGGGAACTGATGAGATGCATCCCAGAATCCTGGGGGAATTGGCTGATGTGGTTGCCAAGCCACTCTCCATGATATTTGAAAAGTTATGGCAGCCAGGTGAAGCCCTCACTGACTGGAAAAAGGGAAACATTGCATGCATTTTCAAAAAGGGTAAAAAAGAAAACCCTGGGAACTACTGACCTGTCAGACTCACCTCTGTGTCTGGGAAGATCGTGGAACTGATCTTGCTAGAAGATATGCTAAGGTACAGGAAGAACAAGGGGGTGAATCAACACAGACAACATGGCTTCACAGGGTTCCTGATAAACCTAGTGGCATTCTGTGATGGAGTGATTACATCAGGGGACGGTGGAAAAGCTGTGGATGTCATCTATCTAGACTTCTGAAAGACCTTTGCCATGTTCCCTCACAACATCCTTCATTCTAAAATTGTGAGGGATGGATTTGATGGATGGGGTCTGGAGTAGAGAAGGAATTATCTGGAAGGTCGCATTCAGAAAGAAATGGTCAACACCTCAATGTTCAGATGGAGATCAGTGACAAGTGGTATCCCTCAGGGATCTGTATGGGGACTGTTACTGTTTAATATCTTCATCAGTGACATTGACAGAAAGATTGAGTGCACCCTCAGCAAGTTTGTCAATGACATCAAGCTGAACAGTACAGTTCACACATTTGAGGGATGGGACGCCACCTGAAGGGACCTGGACAAGATCAAGAAGTGGGTCCATGTGAATCTCATTAAGTTCAACAAGGCCAAGTGCAAGCACTTTGCCCAGGGCAATCTTCAGAATCAATAAAGGTGGCAGCAATACAGGGATTGAGAGCAACCCCACAGAGAAGGATTTGGGTATACTGGTGGATGAAAAGTTGTGGAAGAGCTTACAATTGCACTCAGAACCCAGAAAGCCAACTGTATTTTGGGCTGCATCAAAAGCAGTGTGGCCAGGTGGTCAAGGGAGGTGATTCTGCCCCCCTACACTGCTCTCATGACACCCCACCTGGAGTACTGCATCCAGATCTGGAGTGGAAGACAGAAAAGACCTATATTCTAGGAGCTGGTCCACAGCAGGGCCAAAAATGTTCAGAGGGAGTACCTGTGCTGTGAAGACAGGCTGAGAGAGGTGGGATTGTTCAGTCTGGAGAAGAAAAGGCTCCAGGAAGACTTTAATATGGCCTTTTGATATTTAAAGGGACTTATCAGAAAGACAGGAACAGATATTTTAGTTGGGCCTGGAGTAATGGTTTCAAAATAAAAGAGAGTAGATTTAGACTAGATATAAAGAAGAAATTTTGTACATGCAGGTGGGGAGACATTTGAACAGGTTGTCCAGAAGAGGTAGATGCCCCATCCCTGGAAAACTTTTAAGATCAGTTAAACTGATCTAGTTGATGTCCTTGATTGTGTCTGGGAGGATTGGACCAGATGACTTTTAAAGGTCCCTTCTAAACCAAATATTCTATTATTTCAGAACCAAATATTAGAAGACAAAAGACAAAGGTATGTCAGATGTTTCTTTTCATCCTTGGGAGCTACTTTTGGCTTTAAATTAGGATACTGTAATGGGGTCTCTTGCCCTGAAGAGACTGGTTTCTTTCCTAGTGGAAACAGAAACATTCCCCACCAAGTATACTATACTAGCAACTGTGCTGGAGTGATAAGGAATATCTGGGTGTCTTGTCCTTCTAAGGTGGCAGTGCTGCAGAAAGCAAATAATCTGTTAAATTTATGATGCAGCTTTAAGCAAAGGGAAAGGAAAAAATGCCCCTCCACAAATTCTGTTGTCTAACCATTCCAAAATATACTTAGAAGATAAGCTGCTTCAAAAATCCAAACTGTATTGCTATAATCTCAGAGTTAATTTCTTCCCAAATCAAGGAACTTTAATGTTGTGCCTCAAACACCAACTGTACCTTAAAGATTTGTTTAGTATCTGATAAAAATGAGGCTACTTTTTGACAGCAGAGAACTAGCAGAAGCCATAAATAGCTGAGTCCCCCCATCAGGAAGAACATAGCTATTGGGCTTTCGCAGGTTGAAATGTAATACCAATTTTTTCCTTGTGTGGATGTCATCCAACATATTCAAGCAATTCTAAGGATGACTTTGAAACATCTATAAACCAGGACACTTTGTTCTGCTCACACGTGCTGGAGTGCAGTGTGTTGTGACAACTCCTGATGGGGAGATAGAGACTAGAGACCTGTCACTGGTGTCACAGCCCTGTTTCTGTCAATGAAAAGAAAGGTTTCAGCAAACACCCAAACTCCCCAGCACAAACAGGTAAAAGCATGGCAGACCCATATTCCCAGGAAATATGTAAAAATAATCCACTTATTTGAGAGCTGGAAGTTGAGTGGTGCATGACAGAGCATTCACAGAATCACAGAATCACAGAATCACAGAATCGTAGGGGTTGGAAGGGACCTCAAGAGATCATCAGGTCCAACCCCCCTGCCAAAGCAGCTCCCTAGCACATATTGCACAGATAGGCATCCAGACGGGTCTTGAATATCTCCAGAGAAGGAGACTCCACCACCTCCCTGGGCAGCCTGTCCCAGGGCTCTGTCACCCTCTGTGTAAAAGTTCTTCCGCATGTTGGTGCAGAACTTCCTGTGCTTCAGAGTCTGAGACTGGTGCTAGCTCCATCAATAGGCTACATCTAAGCAGACAAACACCACCCCAACCTTAACCCTATACGTCTAGTCAGAAACTACTCACCTCATCTCTTAATTATTTGGGATAAATACACAAGGGAACTCTTGCGTCTGTCTTTTCAAGGTCAGAGTGTCAGCCCACCTAGCTTTGGAAAATGTAGAGGAAAGATTTCTTCCTTAGGTACTCCTTAAAATTTATGTCATGTGAAGGAAGTATCTTATGTATTTTCAGGTATATGGGCAGTGTAGGACTTGTAATTTATTACGTCTTTTTCCAGTCCGTTTTTTCTTTTTAAAATAATATGTGTCTATTCACATGTATATACAGCTAGAATTCTCTTATTCAATAATACACTTCCATCAATAGGACTAGTCAAACATTTACAAGGAAGAATTTATTCCGAACTCTTCAGGGATTAATTTACTGATATTACTAAATTTACATTTTATACGTTACTCATAAGTACAGGTGAGGGGCAACACTTTCTAAAAGATATTCACCGTTCATTCCATACTTACTCTAAAAAACCTTCCTGCCAGAAAAAAACATAAATGAAAGGCCTGCCGTTCTGGTTTCACCTTTCTGCCTCCAAAAGCCAGAACTATCTATCACTTCAGCTTCCCTTTGCTCACCTCTGATTGCACACTCAGTCTAACTGGACGCGTGGAAGATTTGCATAACAGCAGAAATTTTATATGTCTCCTGTGTTAGCATGAGCTCTTCCACTGAACTTCAAATCATTTCAGACCACTAATAGGTCAAGTGAGGCAAGAAGAAAACCTTGCTCAATTTTAAAGAGGTGAAACAATGCAGAGTACACCACCTATGTATAATCAGTGACCTCTAAACAACTGTTGAAATATCTCTTAAAATTCTTATATAAATAATTCATTATTTATGAATCAACTTGTTCCACCATGGAACAAGATAGAAACATACTAGAGGATTTATTTTATCAATTTTAAAAACTTTTATTACTGTTATTTTTCCACCAGTTTCTTATAAGACATGGATAGCATAAAACAAGAACAGAGATGCACTTGTGCAGTCTTGTGTTCCCTGCTGGGATGAAAAAAGAATGTAGAATATTATGAGCAGAACAGTTTTAAATATTTAAAATTTTAGATATTCACCATGATGATTTTTTGTTAGTTGGTTAGTTATGAGGAGAAGAACTCCAGTGAAGAAAGATATTTTTAATATGCAGCACTCAAAGTCTTCCATGTCTGGAAAGAATGAATTATGGGGAAGAATGGAAAAAAAAAATCTGAAATAATTTAAAGAAAATCTACTGCAGATACATTTTTTTCTTAAACAAAAGAATACAAAATTTTGAGTGTTGTTTTCTCTACAGATCTATTTAGCATTTCTGACAGGTGGCAGTTGGATTTTATTTGGAAGACTGAAGCTCTCAACCTACCTGTAAATGAAGCACAACATTAGTTATGTTAACAGGAACTTCATTGTACTCCCATGTACACTTATGTCTTTACCCTGATGTAAACTGATCCTGTATCCTTAGCTAAGAGCAACAAAATGGACAGCCTGAAATATTTTTTGAGCAGTGAATACAACTGAAATCTGACTCCAGGTCATGAGTCAAACTGCTTTCAGATGCAAATGCCTTTTATCCTAAAGCCTTTATGAATGCATTCAAATAACTTTGACTTAAAAGAAAACAAACCCTACAAGTACACACCACTTCTTTTTTACTGGAGTCTCATTTTTCATCCTCAGTGTTGAGCATCCCAATTTCAATCATATTTTACTCAAGCCAGAACAAAAGACTAATGTAAGGAGAATCCAAGGCAAAGTACTAAGATGTGTGTCTTTTCATCTTATCTACATAAAGGTGCTGTGATCCCTGGAACTCTCAACCCTTCCAGCTTGTAAAACTCATCATGTAAGAGATACATGGGTCTAGCTTTCTATTGCTCACAGATTTACTATGTATGAGCTGCTAGAAAATCCCCAGTTTTGGCTATTCATTGCAAATTTCCAACTGAAAGTTGGCTGCGTCACCAACTTCTCTAATTTTGCAGGAGAAGAAACAGATAAAGAACACATGCTAAATAGGTTTTGCACAAATTTTATTTTCTCAGATGTTCCACTGACTAGGTCTTCAGGACACAGGAAATTGCATCCAATATTTGTATGTTTCTGAGAGAAGAAATCCTAAGCTTCCAACTGTTTTTATAGCAGTACAGACTCTCTTCTGGACTTTATGAAGATGAAAACCACCAGACATGATGTGCTGGAGAAATGTACGTACAAATGTTTATTAAGTTGGTAGGATAAGGTTCTACCAGAAGGTGAAAACTTCTCTTCAAAATACTTTTACATCCCTCTTCTCTTTTACTTTCTTCTTTTTTGTTTTGTTTTTGTTATCACTGCTTGACATAATAAAGAGAAAAATAAATGCCTTACAAGGTCACATCAAATATTTATCATGCCTACTAACCATTCTCTGACAGTGTCCAACATGGAACACCTAAGGAATAATATAAAAAACAGGGTTATTTCAAAACTAAACTTCTCTAAAATCTCTCTCAGTATTCACTATTTTTAGCTCCAGGACCTCCTGAGCTAAAAGTTGTATCTCTGTATTTAAGGATACACACTAGATTTTTTTCCATACATAGTTCAATAGTGGTTTGGAGAGTTGTAAACTTCAAGCATTCATATGCACGGTGGAAAGAACTTTATACATTTACTGAAAAAAATCTTCTCTGCTAATTTTAAATGTACTGTCTGCTACTTCAGTTTATATGCCCTTAGTTTGATACTGAGAGAAGAAAAAGTCATTCCTTGTCCACTTTTTCCATGCTACTAATGAGTTGACATGTCATAATCTCCTACACTCCTTTCTTCTTTGATAGGGATTTTTCTCATGTCAAAGCCATAAAATACCTTTGATGACACAACAAATAACTACCATGTAGTGCCCAAAATCCATAATAGACACTTCCTCCGGTTTTGTCCTATTTAATTAGGACTGATACTGCCAGTGATACCTTTCAGAAATAGTATAAATTAAATAGAAATAGATTTTAAAGCACTTTCCTTATCTATTTTACAGATTCAAAAAAGCAACTTCTTTCCTCCCTCCCTCCCTGCCAGCCTTCCTGCTTTCTGCCTGCCACCTGCTCTCCCTTCCCTTCCCTTCCCTTCCCTTCCCTTCCCTTCCCTTCCCTTCCCTTCCCTTCCCTTCCCTGACATTTTGCACCCACTTGTTCCATAGTTAACTGAAAACCAGTTGCATCTACTACTGATTAAGAAATAATTTATAACTATATTAATCTTTTTATAACTATAGGAATCTTTTTCCTCGTGGAACAGACGTGTAAAGGACACCTATGGAAAAAGTCTTAGTGCATAGCTGTCCTGGTTTCAGCTATGATGGAGTTAAACTTTATTTCAGCAGTGGATGGAATGCCATGTTTGGGTGTTAGCATGAGAATAGTGCTGATAGCACCCTGATGTTTTCCGATTTGTTGCCGGGCAATCAAGGACCTTTCTCAGCTCTGCATACTTCCTTACTAGTGAGAAAGGAGGGGACGCAGCCAGGACAGGTGATCCGAATTGGCCAAAGAGGATATTCCATACCAGTTACGTCATGTTCGGTATAAGGGGGGACTGGGGGGAAGAGGGGGAGACAACGCCAGGACGTGCAGTTTCTGGGGCGGTCGGGTTGTCCGGGACGGGCTCTAAGCTGTGCGGCCTGAGTTGTGTGGTTTGGTGAGAAATTGCATTGTGTATCACCAGTTTCATCTATTTTGTGCTTTAAACTTATGTTATTGTTATATCTAGTTTTCTGTTATTGTTTAGTAAACTATCCTTATCCCAACCTGCGTGGTTCTGGTTTCTAGGTTGTGGTTTCTTTTCCTCCTTTCTTCCTTCCCTTTTCCCCTTCCCCCAACTTTACTTCCCCCTTCCTTTTAAAAGTACAAGCGACTGTGTGGGGTGCGGCCCTTGGCTGGGGCAAAACCACGACAGTTATTTTGGCGCCCAACGTGGGGCACGAACGGTTGGGATAACGGTAGATCTGACCCTAACTATCGCAATTAAGATAAGCACTGTTGTTGAAGCAATCTCTGGTCACGATGTTGTGGTATTTATTTACAAGGCTGTGGCAGCAAAACCACCGCATGCTGTATACAATCCTGGCAGGATTCTTTACTCTCTCAGGTCTGTGGCTCCCGTATTTGTTCCCATACTTCATTATAGTGTATTTTATGATATCGGTCTATGATACAATAATATCGATGATCATGAGCTTAAGCTGGTACCTCTATGAGGTTTTGCTGTCCTGTCCATTCTTTGGACAGGGAGGGGTTAATAACAGCAGCCGGTATGGTGGGGGCACTGCTTTCTTTTCCTTTGGGCTAAATACAACAGCTCTTATGGCAGTTTTTGAAAATCTTCAATATCTCTGGGATATTCAAACTAGCATTTTGCTATTGGTAGGTTTGGTGCAGATGGTTCAGTTTTTGTTATATATCAAGCATAGGTTTATGAATACCACTGAAGAGCTTTCTCCGAGACAGAATAATCACGAGTGGCAGGGCATGTGGCAAAGTATGGGCGAGTACCTAGGTACTTTCTCACGCCCGATGGTTTGGAATTTCACTCCTGAACAGCTACAAGACCCCGATCAAGTGACTGCATACCTAAGGAAAAATTGCTGTAGGTTTCCCAGAGACGGACACCTTACTGCACTGTGCTGGGCTCTGGCCACTATTTATCAAACACTGCTTGATAGCAGGCAGCACTGTCAGCACTGTCAGCACTGTCAGGGAGAAGGGAAAGGAAACAGACTGGCAGATACTATAGCTGCTGCAACCACTGGGGCTGACACTGCAGCTACTGCAACCCCTGTGACCGACACTGCAGCTACTGTAATCTCTACAGCAGACACTGCAGATGATCTGAAAAACCAATCCACACCAGTGTCTGTTGCTCCCGTACAAAAGAGGAAAGGCACAAAGAAATCAGTTCGTATAGTGACGGATGATGATGATCAACCGGGATCATCTCGAGGATATCAGGATGAGGCAGAACCAGAGATTGTTACCCGATCCCTGACTCTGAGTGAGCTGCGTGAGGTTCGAAAAGATTTCACTCGCCACCCAAGTGAGCACATTATCACTTGGTTGCTCCGATGTTGGGATCACGGGGCCAGTAGTTTGGAATTAGAAGGCAGAGAGGCCAAGCAGTTGGGATCCCTAGCTAGAGAAGGAGGAATTGACAAAGCAATTGGGAGGAGGCCGGAAATCCTCAGCCTCTGGAGGCGACTACTGTCAAGTGTGAAGGAAAGATATCCCATAAAGGAATATATTACATGCCAGACACCTAAGTGTAACAGCATAGAGACATCTGTCCAGCACCTGAGAGAATTAGCTGTACGGGAGATAATTTATTATGATCTGGACAATTCACGGCTTCCCTCTGATCCCGATGAAGTCCTATGCACTCCAGATATGTGGCGTAAGGTTGTACGAAGTGCACCAGCAGGGTATACCAATTCACTGGCAGCAATTGACTGGAATGATACGAATCCGCCAACCGTAAATGAGGTGGCCTGCCGACTCCGGAAATACCAAGACAATGTTTCCCTCTCCGTCATTGCAGCAGTAGAGAAACTGGTTCAACGACTTGACAACAATGTGTCCAACTCCCAACCCGTATGGAGCAATGTTGCAGCTACTGGGAGAAAGCGTCCATCGTTCCAAGAGGGAGAATACACACCACGACGTACATTGTGGTTTTACCTGCTTGATCATGGAGAGGACATGAGGAAATGGGATATGCAGCCCACCTCAGCCCTTCGAGCACGAGTAAATGAGCTGCAGGGTAAAACATTCGCACAACGAGATTCTGCCAGGAAGAAGGCTGCACCAGTTTCTACTGGGCAGTTCCCTAGACCAACTGGAAGGCCTACCTATATGTCTGATGTGCCTGATCCTTTTGAAGGGACCTCTAAGTCCTTTATGCAACCAGTGGAAAACAAATATGATCAGCAGCAATAGAGGGGCCCTGCCTCCAGCCAGGTGGAGGAGAGGGACAATCGGGTTTATTGGACTGTGTGGATCCGATGGCCTGGCACGTCAGACCCACAAGAGTACAAAGCTCTGGTGGATACTGGTGCCCAGTGTACTCTAATGCCATCGAATCATGAAGGGGTAGAACCCGTTTGTATTTCTGGAGTGACAGGGGGATCCCAACAACTAACTGTGCTAGAGGCTGAGGTGAGCCTAACTGGGAAGGACTGGGAAAAACACCCCATTGTGACTGGTCCAGAAGCTCCGTGCATTTTAGGTATAGATTATCTACGTAGAGGGTATTTTAAAGACCCAAAAGGGTACCGATGGGCTTTTGGAATAGCTGCTTTGGAAACAGAAGAAATTGAACAATTGTGTGCCTTGCCTGGACTCTCGGAGGATTCTGCTGTTGTGGGGTTGTTGAAGGTTGAAGAACAGCAAGTGCCAGTTGCTACGACGACGGTGCACAGACGACAATACCGTACTAACCGAGATTCCCTGATTCCCATCCATAAGCTGATTCGTCAACTGGAGGATCAGGGAGTGATCAGCCGAACCCACTCACCCTTTAATAGTCCCATATGGCCAGTGAGGAAGTCCAATGGAGAGTGGAGGCTGACAGTAGATTATCGTGGCCTAAATGAAGTCACTCCAGGTATGAGTGCTGCTGTGCCAGACATGTTAGAGCTCCAGTATGAATTGGAATCGAAGGCAGCCAAGTGGTACGCCACAATCGACATTGCGAATGCTTTCTTCTCGATCCCACTGGCGCCAGAGTGCAGGCCACAGTTTGCTTTCACTTGGAGAGGCATCCAATACACGTGGAATCGTCTGCCCCAGGGGTGGAAACATAGCCCCACCATCTGCCATGGACTAATCCAGAATACACTGGAAAAGGGTGAAGCACCAGAGCACCTGCAGTATATTGATGACATCATTGTATGGGGCAACACAGCAGAGGAAGTTTTTGAAAAAGGAAACAGGGTAATTAAAATCCTTTTAGAAGCCGGTTTTGCTATAAAACGAAGTAAAGTCAAGGGGCCTACGCGAGAAATCCAGTTTTTAGGAATAAAATGGCAGGATGGGCGTCGTCACATCCCAATGGACATTATTAATAAAATAGCAGCTATGTCTCCACCAAGCAACAAAAAGGAAACACAAGCTTTCTTAGGTGTTATAGGTTTTTGGCGACTGCATGTCCCAAACTACAGTCTCATTGTGAGCCCACTCTACCATGTAACTCGAAAGAAGAATGATTTCCAATGGGGCCCTGAGCAACAGCAAGCCTTTGAGCAGATCAAACGCGAGATAGTCCATGCAGTGGCCCTTGGGCCTGTCCGGACAGGGACAGATATTAAAAATGTGCTCTACACTGCAGCTGGGGAGAACGGCCCGACCTGGAGTCTCTGGCAGAAAGCACAAGGGGAGACTCGAGGTCGACCGCTGGGGTTTTGGAGTCGGGCCTACAAAGGATCTGAGGCCAATTATACTCCAACAGAAAAGGAAGTACTGGCCGCCTACGAAGGGGTTCGAGCCGCCTCAGAAGTGATTGGAACTGAAGCCCAGCTCCTCCTGGCACCCCGACTGCCGGTGCTGGGCTGGATGTTCAAAGGGAAGGTTCCTTCTACACACCATGCCACTGATGCTACGTGGAGCAAGTGGGTTGCACTAATTACACAGCGGGCTCGAATAGGAAACCCCAATCGCCCAGGAATTGTGGAGGTGATCACAGACTGGCCAGAAGACAAAGATTTTGGGATGTCACCAGAGGATGAGGAGGTAACACGCGCTGAAGAAGCCCCACCCTACAACGAACTGCCAGAGAATGAGAAGCGATATGCCCTGTTCACTGATGGGTCTTGTCGCATTGTGGGTAAGCATCGGAGATGGAAAGCCGCTGTATGGAATCCTATAAGAAGAGTAGCAGAAGCCACTGAAGGAAAAGGTGAATCAAGCCAGTTCGCTGAGGTGAAGGCCATCCAGTTAGCCCTGGACATTGCTGAGAGAGAAAAGTGGCCAAGGCTCTACCTTTATACTGATTCATGGATGGTGGCGAATGCCCTGTGGGGGTGGTTGCAGCAGTGGAAAAAGAACAACTGGCAGCATAGAGGCAAACCTATATGGGCTGATGACTTATGGCAAGATATCTCTGCTCGGTTAGAGAAACTTGTTGTTAAGGTACGTCATGTCGACGCCCATGTACCTAAGAGTCGGGCCATGGAGGAACATGAAAACAACCATCAGGTAGATAAGGCTGCTAGGATTAAAGTGGCTCAGGTAGATCTAGACTGGCAACGTAAGGGTGAATTATTCATGGCTCGATGGGCTCATGATACCTCGGGTCATCAAGGGAGAGATGCAACATATAGATGGGTTCGGGATCGAGGGGTGGACTTGACCATGGACGCCATCGCACAAGTTGTCCACGAATGTGAGACATGTGCTGCAATCAAGCAAGCTAAGCGGTTAAAGCCCCTTTGGTATGGAGGACGGTGGATGAAATATAAATATGGGGAGGCTTGGCAGATTGATTACATCACCCTCCCACAAACCCGCCATGGCAAACGTTATGTGCTTACAATGGTGGAGGCAACTACCGGCTGGCTAGAAACATATCCCGTACCCCATGCCACTGCTCGAAATACAATTCTGGGCCTTGAAAGGCAAGTCCTCTGGCGACATGGTACTCCAGAAAGAATCGAGTCAGACAATGGGACTCATTTCCGAAACACTCTTATAGACACCTGGGCCAAAGAGCATGGCATTGAGTGGGTGTACCACATTCCTTACCATGCACCGGCCTCTGGGAAAATTGAACGATATAATGGACTTTTAAAAACTACACTGAAAGCAATGTGTGGTGGGACATTCAAGCATTGGGATACACATCTGGCCCAAGCCACGTGGTTAGTTAACTCTAGGGGATCTACCAATCGGGCTGGCCCTGCCCAGTCAAAATTTCCACGTACTGTAGAGGGAGACAGAGTCCCAGTAGTGCATATGAAGAGTGTATTGGGAAAGAGAGTTTGGGTCATCCCTGCTTCAGGCAAAGGTAAACCCATGTCTGGAATTGTTTTTGCTCAAGGACCTGGCTGTACTTGGTGGGTAATGCAGAGGGATGGAGAAGTTCGATGCGTACCTCAAGGGGATTTGATTTTGGGTGAGAATAGCCAATATAATTAATAAAGTAGAAATTATAATAATTGCCAAATAACCCATTATAGTATATTCATTATTGTTATGATTGCTGTATGTTGTACCATAGCATTATAGCCGGAGTCATACAAGTTAATGAAGAATGAGTGCCATGATGATGGAACTAAAGCCTGGCCTCTCAAGAACTTTTTTCTCCCGTTGAAAATAAACTCTGACCCACAGAGTATGAGCATGGACCATGCCAGGTGTATCAGTCAAGAGCCTGAGATGCAGCGTGCAACGAGCCAATGGAACATACAACTATCCTGAGAAACTGTTACGACAAATGGAGCCTGGAAATCATGGACTAAATGAACTCAACAACTTCAGAGGGATGATTCACAGACTGAGGGAATAAGATCTGTATGCACGTATGTGTGCATACATGTGTACATACATATATGGGTGTGTGAAACACGAAACTGGTTGTACCCAAAGAAAATTGTTGGATCTGGTCATGACGTAAATGGTATGGAATAAGGGGTGGATAATGTCCTGGTTTCAGCTATGATGGAGTTAAACTTTATTTTAGCAGTGGATGGAATGCCATGTTTGGGTGTTAGCATGAGAATAGAGCTGATAGCACCCTGATGTTTTCCGATTTGTTGCCGGGCAATCAAGGACCTTTCTCAGCTCTGCATACTTCCTTACTAGTGAGAAAGGAGGGGACGCAGCCAGGACAGGTGATCCGAATTGGCCAAAGAGGATATTCCATACCAGTTACGTCATGTTCGGTATAAGGGGGGACTGGGGGGAAGAGGGGGAGACAACGCCAGGACGTGCAGTTTCTGGGGCGGTCGGGTTGTCCGGGACGGGCTCTAAGCTGTGCGGCCTGAGTTGTGTGGTTTGGTGAGAAATTGCATTGTGTATCACCAGTTTCATCTATTTTGTGCTTTAAACTTATGTTATTGTTATATCTAGTTTTCTGTTATTGTTTAGTAAACTATCCTTATCCCAACCTGCGTGGTTCTGGTTTCTAGGTTGTGGTTTCTTTTCCTCCTTTCTTCCTTCCCTTTTCCCCTTCCCCCAACTTTCCCTCCCCCTTCCTTTTAAAAGTACAAGCGACTGTGTGGGGTGCGGCCCTTGGCTGGGGCAAAACCACGACAATAGCATATTAACTTACACAGGAGAAATCATGGGTATGTTGTGAAGTTTTAAAATCCTTCCAAAATCAGACAGTCAAGAGGAAAAATAATTACTATTGTTTTCATTTTTAACAAATTATTATAGGCATCCTGAATCAAAAACTTGATATTTACATTTGATTTTCGTTTCAAAGGGCATGAATAGCACAGTCTAGACTTATTATACTTTGATATATAGTTGCTATAGCAACATATATAAATTATTAATCTTTGTATGTGAAATATCTCCAAAGGACAGATTACCTTTGTGTTAAAAATGCAGATAGTTTTAAATATTTCCCTGTGATAAAGTAGAGTGCTTAAAAAACAGCAAATGTAGTTAGGAAAATTAGGTCTCCTGAAATGTCTAGTAGGTGCCCTAGAACTGAAAGTTGAACTGAAAGTTTAACTGAAGCTAAAAAGTAAATTAATTGTAACAACATATGAAATTCTGTATGTTTTAAATGGTTAAGTATCCTGACTTTCTGCTTTTGCCTCTGTTCCACACTAAGTAACATAAACATGTATAAAGCAACAGGGTGCAGGCCTCAAGAAGGCCACACGTCTGTGCAACATGAATGGAAGAGACCACACTTGCGTGTACTACAGAGCAGTAAGTCCCTTGCAAATGAAGGTGCACCATCAAAACACCTCAGTTGTCTATGGAGGACAAATAGATCTCTTAAATCATGATGGTAGCCTTCTGGATGTTATGACATTTCTGCATTATCTTATGAGGTCACTTGTAAAAGCTGTATGTATATTTCAGCTCTATACATTGTATTTCCTTAAGACATTAGAAGTCCTACAGAAAGCACAGTGTGCTGGGACTTTAGTGACAGACCCAATGAACCAGGAGGTCTTCAAGGGCATTATTAGTACAGTTTCCTCCACGTGCACCAAAAAGCAAGAGGCTGGTGAAATTTTCCAGCATATATATTCTACTAGAGAAATAAATTCTATTCTATAAAAACATTGAAAAATAAAGAAAGAAGGTCCCATATTAAGGCATTTCCAGAAATCACAAAAAAAAATCAGGACACCTATACACACAGTTTTGGGCACACTGTAAATTAACTATTGTGACCAATATTAGTAGGTTTCTTTTATTAGGAAAGCTGTTGTCTGGGAATAACAAAAAGAAAAACCTGATAGAGTACTCTAGTACTATTATACTGAAGTTGTAAACTTGGTTCCTACTCAATAACTTAAGAAATTAAAAACATTAAATCTAGGATTTTCTCCACTGGGACTTAATCCAGTCCAATTTGCAAGCTTAGGATTTATAAAGGCTTTTCTCAAAGAAATGTCAGCTAGAATTTCTTACTAGAGTTGTACTGAATCTATTAACCTTGCCTAGAGAATATAATGTTACAGTTATCTCATTAAAATGTTATTGTGTATGATTTATGACCATGGCATCTCAAACTAGCGTTTGTATTTTTAGAAAAATTCATGTCTATATTTTTTTTTTCTCATTCAAGAAAAAATAGAAAACGTCTTTTACAATATTTCAACTGTATGTATTTATGAATTTACATGTTCAACAGAACATGTAAGGGTACCAAATATTGGGAAAATTAATAAAATCTTCAAATATCAACAAATATCTCCAACTAGGCCAATATTTCTCCTCTCTAATTAAACAACATGAATCATGAATTACATTCAGTTAGTCTGAATATCTATAGATGCTGAGAGTCTCTCTAGAGACGAGCATAAAAGGAGATTTTTGTGCAAAATAAAACACAGTGCTCTGAAGCCACTCTGGAATCACTCTGGAAACCACTACCATTCCCAGCTTTCTTCAGAGAAAAAACTAAGAAATGGTTCACAAATGTTTTAGTGTCTACAAACTGAATAAAAACAGGTATACTGAATGCATATTATATCTACACTTGTAGGTCATACAAGAGACATGTCAACTATATTGTTTTGTTCAGTATAGTTGGCATGTCTCTTGTATGACCTACAAAATATTTTGAATTTACATCTATTTTATGAAATTTTCAAAAGCTTGAAGCACCAGAGATAATTTTTTATTTGAAATGATGCTTCTTTGCAATTTTCGTGTCCTTTTGATTTATCAGTTTTATGCTTGTATTTCACCATAATTCAACCCAAACCACATGCAGAACCCTAATGAATCAGAACTGCTTCTGAACAGGTGTTACTGTTTCAATGCAGTTCCTAGGCACAAAAAGAGAATACAAAAATGTGCAGAGGGTGATACAGATGTTGTCAGGAATAAATGTGTTGGATTCCTGAATAATACAGGTCTACAGATAAGACAAAGGGTATTTTTTAAAATGGCACATGAGAAATATTGCTGTGACACATACTGCAGTAACAGCATGTTGCCCACTCTAACCTTATAATCAGTATAGGGGACATTTGACTTAAATACATAAACTGACTGATCTAGTGACATTCTTTGATGGAGTGATTGTACCAGTGGACCAGGGAAGAACTACAGATGTCATCTACCCATGTTTCTGTAAAGCCTTTAATAAGGTCCCCCAAAACATTCTTGCTGCTTATGTGCAGAGATATGGGTTTGATGAATGGGCTGTTATGTGGATAAGGATTTGGATGATGGCTGCCTCCAAAGAATTTACTGTCAAGGGCTCAATGTCAAAGCAGAACCAGTTAATGAGTGGTTTCCCTCAAGGCTCCCTACAGGCACCAATATTATTGAATATCTTCAGCAGCAGCATAGGTAGTGGGACTGACTGATCCCTCAAGCAAGTCTGAAAATTACATTAAGCTGACTGGTGAAGTTAATTCACTAGAGGAATGGCATGCTCTCCAGAGGGACCTTAACAGGCTTGAGGAGTCGGGCCATGCAAGCCTCCTGAAGGCCAAGTGTGACATCCTATACATGGGTTGAGGTAATTCCCAGTATCTCTACAGTCTGGGGCATGAATGTATTGAGAGAAGCTTTGTGGAAAAGGACTTGGGGATACTGATGGATGAAAAATGGGACATGAGCTGCCAATGTATGCTTGCAGCCCAGAAAGCCAGTCATATCATGTGTGCCCAGAAAGACAAGGGAGGTGGTTTTCCCCTTCTCTTCAACTCTTGAGAGACCCCACCTGGAGTACTGAGTTCAGCTCTGGACTACCTAGCACAAGAAAGCGATGGACCTGTCAGTGTGAATCCAGAGGAGGGCCACAAAAATTATTAGAGGGCTGGAGCACCTCTATTATAAGGAAAGGCTGAAAGAATTGAAGCTGTTCAGCCAGGAGAAGAGAAGGCTCTGAGAAGACCTTACTGCAGTCATTCAATATATGAGGAAAGGGTGAGTGAGCTGGGGCTGTTCAGCCTGGAGAAAAGAAGAATGAGGGGGGACCTAAATTAATGTTTATAAATATCTTAAGTATGGGATGCAGGGGGAATTGGCCAACCCCTTTTCAGTCATCTGTGGGGACAGGACAAGGGGCAATGGCTGCAAGTTGGAGCACAGGAAGTTCCACACCAACATGCAGAAGAACTTTTACACAGTGAGGGTGACAGAGCCCTGGCACAGGCTGCCCAGGGAGGTGGTGGAGTCTCCTTCTCTGGAGATATTCAAGACTCATCTGGATGCCTACCTGTGCAATATATGCTAGGAAGCCTGCTTTGGCAGGGGGGTTGGACCCGATGATCTCTCGAGGTCCCTTCCAACCCCTACAATTCTGTGATTCTGTGATATAGAGGGAGCTTAGAATAAAGATCGAAAGAGACTTTTTACCATAGTTTGTAGTGAGAGAACAAAGGCCAAAGTTTTTAAGCTGCAAGTTTGTTTAGACTGAATGTAAGGAAGAACTTTTTTACTGTTGGGGTAATGAGACACTGGAACAGGTTGCCCAGAGAGACTAGATGCTCCATCATTGAAAATGTTCAAGGTCAGGTTGAACGGGTCTTTGAGAAACCTGTTCTAGTAAAAGATTATGTCTGGTGTTTCAAGAGTTATACCTTATTTCTCCAGGGGAGGAAACAAAAAATGTCTTTATATTAAAATTCTTGAATATATGTAGGATTAGTGTAGATGGCACAGAGTCATTTAGAATTGTAAGGTACAGTAATTTGATTTACTGCAGACAGGACTAGCTTTGATTCATGTATGTAATTTCCACTTGCAAGACAAAAGTAGTTAAAATTTGGATTGCACCAATTCAACTTTTCCTGCTAGCTCAATATAAACTATTGTTTGTCAAACAGTTACAGTACCAAAAAAAGGACAGAGGGGGTTTTCTGCTCTTTTAGATGTAACAAGTTCAAGAAGATGATCTTGGAGCTTGTTTGTCTGCCCGTCAGCTTTGATCTTCCTTTGAATCAACATCTACCTAACCTAAGAGTTGACAGACATAAATAACATTAAGTGTATTCATAAAATGAGAAGTTAGAGGAAAAGTAATGCTTATGATCAGTATCAGAACAATAAATGAAGAGATCTTCAGTCACTGAGTATGAACCCTCGAGTTTTGTAGCATATGAATGACTCCAAATAATTCAGGAATGTATCAGTCCAGGGCATATAACCTCTGCTAGAAAGCAACTTGAGAGTGATGGCATGAGACAATTAGGTACTATTTTCTGAGACATCATTTGCCTTGATAGTTCATTACAGTGACTGTGAGAGTGATGGCAGATCTGCAACATCATCTCTCCATGCACAGGTCTGTAATGTTCTGGTTTCCTCTGGTCCTGATCACAGAATCACAGAATCACAAGCTTGGAAAAGACCTTTGAAGATCATGAAGTACAACCATTCACATACTAAACTAAACCATATCCCTAAGTACCTCATCTACCCTTTTTTTGAACACATCCAACGAAGGTGACTCAACCACCTCCCTGGGCAGCCTGTTCCAGGCCCTGACAACTCTTTCGGTAAAAAATTTTTTCCTAACATCCAATCTAAACCTGCCCTGGCACAGCTTTGTGCCATTTCCCCTTGTCTTATCACATGTCACCTGGCTAAAGAGACCATCACCTACCTCTCTATAACCTCCCTTCAGGTAGTTGTAGGTGGTCATAAGGTCTCCCCTCGGCCTCCTCCTGCTCTAAGCTAAACAGCCCCAGCTCCCTCAGGCATTCCTCATAGGATTTGCCCTCCAGCCCCTTCACCAGCCTGGTTGCCCTTCTCTGGACTCGCTCCAGGACCTCCATGTCCTTCTTGTGGTGAGGAGCCCAGAACTGGACACAGTACTCGAGGTGTGGCCTCACCAATGCCGAGTACAGGGGCACAGTCACCTCCCTAGACCTACTGGCCACACTGGTTTTGATACAAGCCAAGGTGCCATTGGCCTTCTTGGCCACCTGAGCACACTGCTGACTCATATTCAGCCTGCAGTCAACCAACACCCCCAGGTCCTTCTCTGCCTGACAGCTCTCCAGCCAGTCTCCCCCAAGCCTGTAGCGCTGCATGGGGTTATTATGTCCCATGTGCAGCACTCTACACTTGGCCTTGTTAAACTTCATCCCATTGGTCTCAGCCCATCGGTCCAGTCTGTTCAGATCCCTCTGAAGAGCCTCCCTACCCTCAGGCAGATCAACACTTCCTCCTAGTTTAGTGTCATCTGCAAACTTAGTGAGGGAGCATTCAATCCCTTCATCGAGGTCATTGATAAAGATTTTGAACAAGACTGGACCCAGGACTGAGCCCTGGGGGACGCAACTTGTGACCGGCCTCCAGCTGGATTTTGTTCCATTTACCACCACCCTCTGGGCTCGGCCATCCAGACAGTTTTTAACCCAGCTGAGGGTCCACCTGACCAGGCCAGTGGCAGCCAGTTTCTCAGTCAGAATGCTGTGAGAAACTGTGTCAAAGGCTTTACCGAAGTCCAGGTAGATCACATCCACAGCCTTCCCTTGTCCATTAAGCGGGTCACCTTGTCATAGAAGGTGATCAGGTTAGTTTGACAGGATCTACCTTTTGTAAACCCATGTTGACTAGGCCTGATCCCCTGGCCATCATGCATGTGCTGCATGATAGCTCCCAAGACGACCCTCTCCATGATCTTCCCAGGGACTGAGGTCAGACTGACAGGCCTGTAGTTCCCCGGATCCTCCTTCCGGCCCTTCTTATATATGGGTGTAACATCTGCCAGCCTCCAGTCGACTGGAACTTCCCCAGTCAGATGTGCTTGCCAAACCCCTTTCCATCATCTATCAGCAATCCTGGCAGACTGGGGAAGTTCCAGTCGACTGGAGGCTAGTAGATGTTACACCCATATACAGGAAGGGCCAGAAGGAGGATCTGGGAAACTACAGGCCTGTCAGTCTGACCTCAGTCCCAGGGAAGATCATGGAGACGGTCATCTTGGGAGCTATCATGCAGCACATGCATAATGGCCAGGGGATCAGGCCTAGTCAACATGGGTTTACAAAAGGTAGATCCTGTCACTAACCTGATCACCTTCTATGACAAGGTGACCCGCTTAATGGACGAGGGGAAGTCTGTGGATGTGATCTACCTGGACTTCAGTAAAGCCTTTGACACAGTTTCTCACAGAATATTGACTGAGAAACTGGCTGCCACTGGCCTGGACAGGTGGACCCTCAGCTGGGTTAAAAACTGGCTGGATGGCTGAGCCCAGAGGGTGGTGGTGAATGGAACAAAATCCAGCTGGAGGCCGGTCACGAGTGGCGTCCCCCAGGGCTCAGTCCTGGGTCCAGTCTTGTTCAACATCTTTATCAATGACGTCGATGAAGGGATTGAATGCTCCCTCACTAAGTTTGCAGATGACACTAAACTAGGAGGAAGTGTTGATCTGCCTGAGGGTAGGGAGGGTCTTCAGAGGGTTCTGAACAGACTGGACAGATGGGCTGAGACCAATGGGATGAAGTTTAACAAGGCCAAGTGTAGAGTGCTGCACATGGGACATAATAACCCCATGCAGCGCTACAGGCTTGGGGGAGACTGGCTGGAGAGCTGTCAGGCAGAGAAGGACCTGGGGGTGTTGGTTGACTGCAGGCTGAATATGAGTCAGCAGTGTGCTCAGGCGGCCAAGAAGGCCAATGGCACCTTGGCTTGTATCAAAACCAGTGTGGCCAGTAGGTCTAGGGAGGTGATTGTGCCCTGTACTCGGCATTGGTGAGGCCACACCTCGAGTACTGTGTCCAGTTCTGGGCTCCTCACCACAAGAAGGACATGGAGGTCCTGGAGCGAGTCCAGAGAAGGGCAACCAGGCTGGTGAAGGGGCTGGAGGGCAAATCCTAAGAGGAGGGGCTGAGGGAGCTGGGGCTGTTTAGCTTAGAGAAGAGGAGGCTGAGGGGAGACCTCATCACCCCCTACAACTACCTGAAGGGAGGTTATAGAGAGATAGGTGATGGTCTCTTCAGCCAGGTGACAGGTGATAAGACAAGGGGAAATGGCACAAAGCTGTGCCAGGACAGGTTTAGATTGGATGTTAGGACAAAATTTTTTACCGAAAGAGTTGTCAGGGCCTGGAACAGGCTGCCCAGGGAGGTGGTTGAGTCACCTTCGCTGGATGTGTTCAAAAAAAGGGTAGATGAGGTACTTAGGGATATGGTTTAGTTTAGTATGTGAATGGTTGGACTTAATGATCTTAAAGGTCTTTTCCAACCTTATTATTCTGTGATTCTGTGAAATTTGTGCATGAGTCCTATATGATATCCATGCTCCTCATAGGTCTTCATTTTCTATTGGTCAGTCTACTATCATCAATTGTCTTACCAATGAACATCTAGATGAAGACAAACACAAGCAAGATGGAGATGATGTTGGCAGAGAAAAAGCAACTTAGCTATGAAGAAAAGATTCTGTCTGCCATACATCTCTTTTAAATGTTGGACTGCATCCAGCTCAAAATCTAAAAATGATCTTATATTAGTTCGCAACTCTTGGCTTTTGTTTAGCAACGTGAGCTTCACGCTACCTATGATTATCTAGAAAATCAGCTCTTCTTGATACCAGAGATCACTGTACTTCACAGAATCACAGAATTACAAGGTTGAGAAAGACCTTTAAGATCATCAAGTCCAACTGTTCCCATCCTATGCTAAACCATACTAAGTACCTGATATACACTTTTTTTAAGACTTTAGACTGCTATGGCCCTTTGCAATGAACCAAGGGCAAAGATACAGTTGTGGTAGCAGATTTGCTTTTTTGTTCTTTTCATTTCCCTGGGATTCAAGGAAATAGAGTTATGAGACTCACATCTACAACTACTTTTATTCACTCAGGACTTATAGCCACCATCACCTTCTGCCAGCCTTTAATTTCATTTGTAATTTTGCTGAGTGATGAACAATTAAAATACTTGGTGTTTTACATACCTTTAAAATTCACAAAAGGCGCAATTTATAAGCATTAGCACCTGCAATATGGAGTTTTGATGACCTTGATAGAATGCTGTGAAAAATGAGTAATATCTGAAGGCTGAAAGACATATTACTAGACAGTTGCATTCAATAAAGATATTTTAAATTCTCCAGTTATGAACACTGAAATAAAATGTGGCAAACAATAAAGCCAGGTAATAGTTTTGATAGCTATTCCTAATTCTACTTTCTCTGACTTGAAGCAGTTTATGCCAGAGGGTTTTGGGGATTTTTTTTTTGATTCAGAAATAGAACCCTTATCAATAAATCAGTCTTTAATATCTCAAGAGAAAATATTTCATGACCAAATGTATATTTTACTAGATAACAGACAATCTGTAGAAAGGAATATAGTTCACTGGAATATATTGATACTGACCTACCAAGTGGTCTACCTTGAATGCTCTACCTTAACAATATCAACTCTGAAAATCCAATTATTTCAGAAAAATCCCAACATCTCCAGTTCCATCTATTTGGTTAGCCCAATGAAAATATTACAGTGACAGTAACAACCACAGAGCAATTAACAATTATGCCACAAATGCCAGACTTCCTAGTTCAAGATCACCATTGTGCTGTAACAGAACAGGAGTGCAATCAAAGTGGACTGTCACACCTCTGCCATCATTGTCTGAAAACATTACTAATAAAAGCCCCCTGCCATTTCACCTCAGAGAATAAATTCTAACTAAAATTGGCGATGATCAATGCTCATAAATATCCCAGTGTCAAATTTTGTCTTTGTGCACTGGAGACCTAACGGACAAAATTGGAAAGCAAATATTGGGATTTCATCGTCTTTCTCAATCTCACACACATACTGTGAGTTGGAACATGTTCCAAGCAGTCACTTTGGGTTAGAAAAAGGTAAAATACTAATAAATATTTTAATACCATAATAATTTTTTGACTTTTTTCTTTCTCCTCATGCAAAGCAGCAAGACAGTGCTTCTTACAATCTTACCACATTCTGCACTCTGAACCCCTCAGACATGGTCATCACAACCATGCTGCACTTTGATATATTTGCTCCTTCTATAGTGTTGTTTTTTATTTTTATAATATCCTTGGGTTTTCTTTTGAAATTCTTTATCTCCTCATTTTACCCATCAGCTCTCAATAGCACACCCCACAGCTCTGGGGACCTGACTTTCAGGCCAATAAACATAAGGTCAGAGGTTTCGACTCTAGTCATGGGAATGAAGCTCTTTGACAGGACAACGTAACATACCTGAGTTCCTGCTCCAAACAGTGATTTGACAGACACCTAGGGAACAAGTCCTAGAGCTAGATGGACTGAACAACCTCAAAACAGATTTCTTCTGTTCAGAAATTAAAAAAACCCAAAACAAATCAAATCAAAATCCCACATACGTTGACCTTTTCTTCAGTTGGCTTTCTTTATCTGTCTAAGTTTCTGACTGATCATTCCAAGATATAAAGGCCAACCTTCTTCAGTCCTAACGCTGATAAATAAAAAATTAAGTATTAAAACATATCAGTATCATAAAAAATAAAAAGTAATCATAGTTTTATTATAAAAAAGTTGACCATCATGAAAATTGTTGCTTTTGCCTATACAAAACTCTGAGGGAAAATTGTAATCATGGATTAATATTTTAGCTTTTAAAACTGCAAAAGGCTCCCTTAGAATTGAAAGTGACTTGAACAGAAAATGTCACCAAAGTGCTACACTTGTGATAGCTTATTTTCTGTAGCAATAACGTACCTTATTAGAGCTAAAATTTAGAACAGCTGCTTTAGAGATATGTCTTTCTTTCTTTGGTAATTCTGAAATGAAACAACAGAATCCTGACTACAATAAACTTTACCATTTAGGGTTGTGTTTCTTTGTTTGTTTGGGGTTTTTTGGGGGGTGGTGAATACATAATTCAGTATTTATTTCATCATGCATTTCTGGGATATATTGGTTAGACCCAGTTCTGAGTCATTAAAAAAAGTAAACTAAGGACCTTCACACATAGATTTCACAGCTTTCCATCCACCATGCACAAAAATGTATTTAATCATAGAGAGAAAAGGTGAAATGGAGTTGTGGTTTATCTGGGTTTGGATTGTCCCTACCAAATTTCCTGAAATACTTTATCTGTCTAGCCCATTTTTTCAGTATTAGCAACTATGGTGCTTCCATGATGACCCCAGGAGATTGCAACAGGTTTTAGCTGGCTCAGTCACTGTTTGTCTTATCAGAAGTATACTTTCAGTGCAGAATTCCACATTCTGGCACTGTGTTTAAGAATTCATCCTCTCTTTCTCACCAGCAGCCCTGTAACACTCCTTAATCCATTTTTGCCCTCCAAGCTGAACATTTTTTGTTCTTTACCTCTTCCTTCAAATGTCAGTTCTCCATGTCACATCATGGTTTCCTGCTTTCAAATTACCTCCAGTCTATCAATATCTCTTTCAAATACATTCTTTATATCATGTGCATAAAGTATACTGTAGAAGCAAATTAAAAGAAAAAGAGGAAAAGGAACTACAAGTAGCCTTTAATGCTCATTTCATCTTTTTTCTCACTTCTTTACTCAGGATATAAAACTCTGGAGGAAAAAAAAAATAAAAGAAAAAAAAAGATTGAAAATCTAGCAGCCAGATTCATAAGTAGTCAGACATATAAGTTCTTATATTTTACTTGAAGTCAAGCTTAGAAACATAATAAGATGAGAGCAAGGTATAGTAATATCCCCTCTGTTCCTGCTTCTTGTCACCAACCACAATTGCAGGGGAGCTATATTAGCCATGAGCATGAGCTTTTCCTAAATAATAGTTCAAAGCTTTAAGTCCACCATTATTGCATGTTCTCATCAAGCACATTCTCACTTTGATGATGTGTTCTCCTTTAGTCACTTCACAGTGCTTTATGTGCAGGTGTCCCTGGCAAGTCTTTTCTTTTAGGGGGACACTTCCCTCCTAATGGTCCAGAAAAGACTATTTAATCCACCTACAAGTAAGCAGAGATTTTCAGCACTTCTTTTTTTCTCCTTTAATGTCATCTTGGACTCACAAATTAGGTGTCCCTGTGTTTATAAGTCCTGCACAGTACACCTTTCCCCTCAGTGAAAGCCAAGTTCAGCCCAAAGCACAGCTGTTACTGCCAGCTTTTTGTAAAAATAAAACTGATGGTTCCACCCACACTTGGTTTTTCTGTAATTGCTGTAACTATCAAATCTCACCCAAGAAATGTGAGACCAAAGTTTAACTGCCTTTACAGCATGAGGAATTTAAACTCATAGCACCCATATGCCCAGCTGACTGTCTTAACAATCAGAATATGCTGTTATATGCAGAAAAGGATGTAAGATTCATGAAATCAGAGAATCACAGGAAGATTCTTCTCTCCACAGTGCAGGGATGAAGGCAGGTCACTAGGATGAGAATCTTAGTTTTTTATGTCTCTTCCAGAAACAGATTGTGATTTTTCATTAAAGAAGCAGTACATGAAGCACATTGAATGTCCTGTCAGCCTGCCGTTTCCTCACCCTGAAAAACAATTGACACTCTTTCTTCAAAGAAGCTGAAGGAGAAATCCATGTGGATGCTGCTGTAATACAATTTGTCTTTGGTCTATAAGCAGAAGGTGACTTCTATAACCAATTCCACCTGAATAATCTCACCAAACTGAGTCAAACTTGAGCTGTTGTATTTCACTTGGGGCCCATTTTAAAAATCCTTATTGGGCAGAGTGAATCTTGAAACAAAACAATAACAATGGAATTTGAAAAGACTTAAACCTCCTGATAACATCATTATATTTGCAGAATAACTTCAATGGGTTGGCCTTGTTGACAATATCAGTTACATCTGGTAAGGTCACGTATTTTAAATCAGTCCTTAGACGTCAGCCGGTTTCCTTACAAAATTAGAAAAAAGTGATAAACATCTGTTTAAACATTTATTAGTAAAGGATGCAACTCTGACCTCCAGAGCATGGAGCTCACTTAAAATTAATAATTAAAAAAAGCAGGTAATCTCATGGTACATGTTGTCTTTTGTTCTTTCTTTGAGTATACTAGTATTCAGTCTCCTAAATCTCATTCCATGAGACTGAAGCTGTCCCATCTTAACATGTAACAGGACATTTTGCTACAAAAAACCTAGGTAAATAAATAGAATGTAAGGCAGCTGATGTGCATAAACTACAATGAGCAACAGAAGGAATAAATTACATCCTGTAACTGACAGATAGGAAGCTCTGCTCTATACATATAGAATCATAGAATCACAGAATGCTTTGGGTTGGAAGGGACCTCAAAGATGATCTAGTTCCAACATACTTGCCATGGGCAGGGACAACTTCACTAGACCAGGTTGCCCAAAGCCCTGTCTAACCTGGTCTTACATGCCTCCACGGATGGTGCTTCCACAAGCTCTCTGGGCAATCTGTTCCAGTGCCTCACCACCCTTATAGGAAAGAATGTCTTCCTAACATCTAACCTAAACCTACCCCATTTCACCTTAAAGGCATTGCCTCTGGTCCTATCACTGCACTCCCTTGTTAACAGTCCCTCTCCCACATTCCTTTACGACCCCTTTAAGTATTGGCAGGCCACAATTAGGTCCCCACAGTGCCTTCTCTTGTCCAGACTGAACAAGCCCAACTCTCAAAGCCTGTCTCCATAGGAGAGGAGATCATCTCTGTGGCCCTCTTCTGAAATTGCTCCAACAGGTCTTGTCTTTCCTGTACTGGGGACCCCAGAGCTGGACGCAGTACTCCAGGCAGGGTCTCACTAAACCTGCTTGTCACAATGTTGCAGAGTGGCTATCAGAAATAATATTTAACTTCTTACACTTTTACAGAAAACATAATTTTATGTCAATTGCAAATATGAAATGGGGGAGGAGTTAGAAAACCTCATGATATATGTAAATGGCTTCCTGTCACTTGTCAGAGTTATTTAGCAGCGTACTTTATCATTCCTTCTTCCTTCACTCTACCCTGAAAAGTGCAACACTGAACAAGACAAACATTTCAACCAACTGTTAAGCATTTTACTGGTGATCTTTTGAATTTACTTCACTTCTGATCACATTTTTCCCAGAGTAAAATCTTTTACAAACAAGAATTTCTAAAGGAATGCTCTGTTTGGCAAACTGCATGTGAAAAAAAACAAACCAACAAACCAGTAAACCCAAACATAAAAAAAAGCAAAACATAAATTTTTCAATTTCATGAGGACTTTTAAGAAACATCTGTTCAACTCCCTAAATTCCAAGGTGCTTTTTCATATGTATCTGAAGTGGTTTTATGATTTCCTTTTATAAAATGTTGGCCATCAGTAGGTTCTAAAACAAACCAAAAATTTCCTTACAGAATTAAATTTAAATGATGATACACTTTTAAAATTTCTTCTGTATTTCATTTTTACAATAGAACTTCTAACCCTAAACACTAACAAATCTGTAAGACAAAAGTCAGTACATGAAAACTGCTCTTGAAGGAAGAATTTGTTTTAATTTACAGATTTTATGATAAGTTTAATCCATTAAAGTATCAAGGACCTTTGTTAGTAAAGTTCCCTTCTGTGAATTTGCAGCCAATCCCTCTTTTCATCTTTTCTTTCTGTGGAAAATATAATAGGTACACATCTATCTATCTATCTATCTATCTATCTATCTATCTATCCATTCCTTCATCAATGTATCTACCTATCTTTAGTATGTGAGAAATTATGTATATGTATACATATTA
This sequence comes from Porphyrio hochstetteri, assembly GCA_020800305.1. NCBI lineage: Eukaryota > Metazoa > Chordata > Aves > Gruiformes > Rallidae > Porphyrio > Porphyrio hochstetteri. The sequence continues at coordinate 25,137,190 of CM036938.1, forward strand.
CACAGTGTGTATACACAGTAGATATTGTATATGCACCTATGTTGGTCACCCCTAAGTACTGGGAACCCAAAATCATAGGACAACCCCCCTGCCAGAGCAGGACCACCTAGACTAAATCACACAGGAACGCATCCAGGGGTTTGGACGCCTCCAGAGAAGGAGACTCCACAACTTCTCTGGGCAGCCTGTGCCAGTGCTCCATCACCCTCAGAGTGAAAAAGTTTCTCCTTATGCTCACATGGAACTTCCTATGCTCCAACCTGCACCCGTTGCCCCTTGTCCTATCGCTGGCCAAAATAAACACTTGAGGTCCATAGTAAAAATTTGGCAAACAGCAACCAGAAATACAAGTTAGCAACCACAAAATACACTTCAGCAATACACCATTCTCAGCAAAGCAGATAGAAATTTTTTGATATACCCCCTTTTAAAATGGCTTTCATCAAACTCTTCAGTACTGGAGGAGCCAACTGCCATGCTTTTCCAACCACACAAAATTTTGTGTGGTCTCTCCCTCTTATGGTAGACTAACAGAACCAAATGCATTTCCTGTTTTCACCTTAATTCCTTGGGGTTGGCATAAAAAAAGCCTAATTATTAATGATGTGATTTAAATAGAGTCAGAACTGACATTTCCTGTGACCTGGGTCATTTTTGAAGGAGTCTATTAAACTTCATCACAAAAATAGAAAAAGATCCTCTGTCAGGCAGCACTAAGGTTCAGATAATTTAAAAACCCTTGGTTCTGTACACAGAAGTACAGGACAATACTGGAAAACCACAGATATTGGTTTAGACATCTTTAATGGCAGAGATGTCATTACAATAGTACTGAATGGTGATGCATGTCATTAAAAGAAGCTGTTGCATGACATGTCTTTCAATTATTTGGATGCGCTGGAAATACTGCAGGAATTTCTTTTAAATAGTGTAAAACTAATGGCATGCCAATCAAATTCAATAGAATGTCACAGAAATGCAGATGGCAAAAAAAAAGAGAAGAAATTGTAGCATTAAGTTTACTGTGTCGCCTCCCCCTGCTAGAGAAGGAGCATCTTTCTTGGGGAAAATGAAAACAAGGCAAGCTGGCAGTCACGTCCCACTTAGTCCCCACATTGGTTTAAATGCAAAAGAGGAGCTAGGCATAAATCTTACTGACTGCAGCAGTACAAAGAGAAGCAAATACTATCCCTAATAAAAGACTTAAAGTACACACCTAGTTCAGAGCTTACACCTTTCCAGGCTGATCGGAGATACACAATTTAACAGACCAGTATGCTGGGCACATAGGTCTCTACAACGAAATATGCTACAAGAGGCCAAAACTGTTTTATGTGGTTTATAACTGAAAATAAATAAAATGTGGCAAATATTGCATAGAAGTGTTTTATAAAAGCTCACATTTATAACAATATTGGAACTGGCATGGGGCATTTCATAAGGCTTACTGCCCAGCTGAGGTGAATGGTCCTTGGCTATACTTCAAATCATCATTATCTTACCAATGATCATTAATCCTTCTTAAACACCTTCATCATTATTTCTTCAACACTGACATGTTTTTAATTAGAAGGTTCTGCTTGCAGGGGTATAATTTTCAGGTAAGTGCAACCAATCACGGCATTTTGAGAGGAAACCAGAAAGATATAAGTGAAATAAATACATGTGTTAGTCTCATGCTGAAGCCAGGAAGAAGGAAAGAATTAATGAATAATAAATGAATGAATGAATGAGTGAATGAATGAATGATGAATAATATGTAATTAGCACTTCATTTACAGTAAGAAAGCAGAAGAAAATGTTGGGATGGGATCACTGAAGGGCCAGTGGAAGAGTTGCTTCTGCAGGAGTCCATGTGTTACTTTCAGGCAAACTGTGTAGACACTTAGTAGGAATTGAATAAGTGCTTCAGAAAGATTTGGAGAATACAAGAAAGGAAAATTACAACTTCAGTGGGGTTTTTCTTTAGTGCTGGGGTGAGCAGTTTTCCCAACAGCAGGGTTCCTAATTATGATTAGCTATTTGCAATTGTGGAAGAAAAAGTGTGTTAAGTGTCTGCATTTTCATCAGGATGAGATGATGGGCTGTTGAGTTTTCTTCACAGGAAGCACTGGCCCTTTGAAAGGCTTATCTTGCTCTAAGTAGGAAAGAGGCTATACATCAGAAATGTTACAGTCTTTTGAAAACTTATTATGTTGTTGATCACACCATGTGTACACACACACACACACACACACCCCCAGAGCCACACACACACCCTTCTCTACTATCTATTACAGACAAAATATAAACATGCAAACCCCTCAAATTAAGCCTTGCCATAATTTAATTAAAATTATTCATGTTTTGACAACTGATACTAGTAATAACAGAAAGAAAAATATTCCTAAATTGACAGAGCAGATGTGAAAGAGGGAATGTTACAAACAAGTTTTCATTATGCCTGTCTCTGAGGTTGAGAGTGGAAGGTTAACTGCTGAAAAGAACTTGATTTATAAATTTACACATACTTGATACTTCCTCAAGAGTCTTAGTAATTTCACAGTCCCTAATCTATCCTCCAGACCCATCTCATAACAAGAAGGACAAAACAGAAAAAGCATAATACTGCTTACTCTGCTAACCTGGCAGAAAATCCACATTGTTGTGGCTGTCATGCATCTAACTCCATATTTCTTACAGCTATTTATTGAAAATCCTGTCTTTTTGTTTACCAGCAAAGATCCTTGCATTCTCAAGATACAGTAAAGCAGAATGATAGAAAAAAACCCAAAAAATAATATTCTTTTTGTTTGGTGTATAGAAAACTTGCCTATCACAAACATAATCCATTTTTACATATGTGCACACTTATTAAAAAACAATAATTATCATGACTACAGTAGGAATTATACCATTGGTAAAACTTGCAACATTCAATTGGCTATTATGTAGTCAATTGTCATGGCTTATTTACATCCCTGCAATAAAAAATGAAATTTAAGATGATCATTCAACCACAGTCAGCAGGAAAAAACAGTAAGTATAAAAAATGAACTATCTGTGACCCAGAAAATAACCTAGTTGGCTTCTGTCACAGTGACACTTTGCTTGCGTCAGGGAATATTTCTGTACCATGGCTATATAAGAAAAAAACTTGTTAAGCAGTATTTTATGTATTGGCCATTATTGTTATTCTAGATCTAGATAAGCAAGAGGCTGAAAATGACAGAATCTTGCCTGATTGATTTTTTTTTTTTTTTGAGTGATGCAAAGGTACCTCATTTGCCCAGAGACAATCATCTTCATTTCCTGATTAAATGCAATCAGAGTGCTTTGGCTGGCAATCTGGTCTAATTTAAAAACTATCTTACCAAGTGATCACTGTTAATAATTACCAATATTATACAGCTTTGAAATGAAGGTCAAAAGCTGTGGCTTGAAAGCCAAGATAGGTTCATAGTTCTACTGCTGCTCACAGAAATAGCCCTTTGCTTTAATCCAAATGGTCCCTATGACAAATATCCACAGTAGGTATTTTACTCACACTTCACATAAATAGGACCAGCAAAAATGCTAGCAAGTGATACAGTCTATCAGTATTTCCATTTGCAGAACCTTGGATTTTACTGCTTATGGAAAGTAACTGAGTTTCCTGTTGTGGATACATAGAAAGCTTCATCTCATATCAAGATTTGGTAAAGATGATAACAAAATAATGCATATAATGGAAATAAAGGCATTTCTGCCATCAAGTCCATTGTGGTCAAAGGAAAGGAATTCCTGAAATGCATTTGCAATAAAAATGCATAGAACTAGCTGACAGAACCCAAAAGGACAACGCTGAGGCTCGTACTCCCCTCTCCCCGTGACACATGTTTTATTTGGCAGTGGACCAGTCTAGTCAGACTGTCAGTCAGACCAGTCAGCCATCAGAGACAGGCAAGTTCCACATCACCTGTATGCCAGCAGTTCTCATCCGTTTGTGGTCCATAACGTAAAGCGAGGAGAGAAAGTTCTTCCCCACAACAAACAAAACTAAGCAGAAACCAGAGAACAATTTTTCTTCATTTTTTCATCAGCTGCAGTTCTTAATTATGAAAGAGGGACAAATGCTGAATGGCAGGAAAGGGGCACTGTCGTTCGTGCACAAGACCCCTCACATCTTCCACACAGTCTCTGAGTGCAATATGCTGTAATGTCTGTTCTCTACATTGTGCAAGAACACACTTTTCACCAAACTCCCTCCCATTTTCCCTCCACAAAGGTCTGGATACTTCTCTTAACTAAAGCACAGACCTTTGATAGCACACTAGTAATCCAAGGACTGAGATCCTCAAAGAATTTTCACAATATCTCTTTCCTGCTCATATTAATGATGAGACCAACTGATGCTCGTTCTGTGGGAAACAATGACTGCTGTCAACACCTCTGCACAGCAGCTGTAGGGAGGCTGTCCCATCAGCTTGGGTTTCCCTCTTACCCATGTCCAGTGCTGGAGGTGTACATTTTCAAAAGGCATTCACCTTCAAGCAGCATCTGAGAGCAGGGAGAACAAACACCATGAAGAATAATAATAATAATAATAATAATAATAATAATAATGATAATAATAGTAATAATAGTAGTAGTAGTAAAACAGGTGCACACACCAACACTAGGCCATTTTTAAGTAACCACAATTCACATTAAGCAGATGTGTTAGTTCACAGAAAAGGCATACAGTACTTTGTATAAAGACTGATCATAGTAATCTGGTAAGGATGCACAAAGATATGTTCTTTTGTTCACAGGCAACAAAAAGCTTTAATGTCTGCCTCAGTTTCAAATCTCTGTGTAACCGTAACAATGTCACCGCTGTGGCACATCAACAATTTGTAGTGCATTTTGAGATTCTCAGATGAAAGGCCCTATATAAATGGAAACTATTACTGTCCATACAGCAGACAGATCCCAGCTCTGCAGTAATACACTGTTCTCTTCAGGGGGCTCAGGCATGTGAGCTACTAAGTACTCTCCATTTCCATTACGTCTCCTTGGAGCTGAGAGCACTCGGCATCTAGGAGGATCAAGCACAGAATTGAGTTAGGGCTTCAAACCTTCACATACGCAAAACTTCCATCAGGGTTTTTAATCTGTGCTTTGGGCTGTGGAAAGGATGGCAGAAAGAAGTGTAGCAGAAACATTAGGGGTAAAAAAGCAAAATGCAACAAATTTCACAAATAAAGATGTAAATTGCTTAAACCATTGAAAGGGTTATTGCTGTTGGAAGATGAGATGTCGCAGTTTTGTGTAGCTGGGCACTGGGAGAGAACAGGGGCTGCAGAAGATGGCTGCTATAAGTTGCTGCTGGAATTGTCTGCAAGCCCCAGACTGTAAACATCGGCCAATTCAAAGCCAAAGTTGCTGCTGACCAAGGCTGAGACAATTGGCGATGGTCACAGTGCCTCTGTGAATCACATATAGTAGAAAAAAAAATACTCAAGCAGCCGCATTTTGCCAGAGAAGGGAGTGAGAAGATGTAAGGAGCTGTGCAGACACCACGGCCGGGGAGGGTGGGAGAGGAGGTGCCCCAGGTGCCCGAGAGAAAGATTCCCCTACAGCCCATGGAGACACCCATGGTGGAGCAGTTGTCTCCCCACAGCCCATGGAAAAGGTCAAGACCCCACCTGCAGCCCATGAAGAGGGTCCACGCTGGATGGAGCAGGTGGAGAGAAACAGGAGATGCCGTGACCTACGCTGGAGCAAGCCCCTGCCAGCACTTGCAGCCCATGGAGAGAGACAGAGACACAGAGATGAGAGAGAGAGAGACTTGCACCGAAGCAGGTTTGCTGGGGGGGGGCTGGTGACCCCGTGAAGGACTGGGACTGAGAGACATTCTATGATTTATTACTGTCCACCATAGCAGTGACCCACAGAGGGGCAGCTGATGAAGAGATAAAGCCCTGTGGGAAAGGACTCACTTTGGAGAAGTTCATGGTGGACTGTCTCCCGTGGGTGGGACCTCATGGTGCAGCAGGGGAAGGGTGTGTGGAATGAATGCTCCCCCCGCCCCTGCCAAGAAGGAAACCAACTTGCAAGGAACTGACCAAAGCCTCCATTTTCCCCAGTCCCTGCCCCTCCCTGTGCCACAGTGTGGGGGAAGAAGGGAGTGAAATCCTGACTAGAGAGAAGTCTGCTAAGAATGGAGGTGCTACCAAGGACCCTAATTTTCCCCAGTCTCTGCCCACCCTGTGCCACAATGGGAGGGAAGAAGGGAGCAAAAACCTGAATTCTGCTAAGAAGGGGGGGGGTGGGGGGAAGAGCTTTAAGATCTGGCTGCGTTGTTTTAAGATCTGATCGCGCTTCTCATTATCCGACACTGTGTATGTAGTGTAGTGTAAATGAGAGAGTTTTCTTTCCTTCTGTCTGTGTTGAGTTTGTTTTGCCCATGTCATTAATGACAGGATGTTCTCTCCCTGTCCTTACATTGACTCCTAAGCCTCTCCATATATATTTTCTCCGCTGTCCAACTAAAAAGGGGAGTGATAGAGCGACTTTGGTGGGTGTCTGGGCTCCAGCCAGGGCTAAACCACCACACTAGATTACTGAAATTACTGTCCTCCCATCAGATGACTAAATAATGCACCACATAAAACAAGAGACATTGTACTGGCCATAAAAATCACATAACATCAACAAAGAAACACACATTTATTAAACGACACATTAAATGAAATAATAATTAGATGAGAATTAAATGTAAAAAGAAAAAAGTGAGAAATTTAAAATGTGGTAGTGCATAAACTGAAACATTTGCTTTATTTTACCAAGTGCACAGACACAAAGCAGTAAATTTCTCACTAAGGGTTTTGGGGGTTTTCCCCCCCTCCCCTCACTGGGAACAGCACAATTTCAAATCCTCAGTATTTCCACTTCTAATTGCTAGAAGGGTTCATTATCAGCTGTCTAAAGTGCAATACATCAACCTTGCAAAGCTGATATACAAAAGACTTTCACACATCTGATGGGCTGCTGTGCTAAATACATCTTAATTTGTGCTGCATCTGCTGTTTTCTAATTTGTTTGTCATGCTGTGAATGCTACAGACTTTGCTACAGCAGCTCCCTGATTTTTTGTTTTTAAAAACACAGCAGCTACTCAGAAAAGAAATGGCTGAGTGCCACCATTGTTCCTCTGATCCAAGGAATGACATCAGTTCTCTTATATTAAGCATTAAATGCTTGGTGATATATAATTAATAAATTACATGCACGTTACCATATGTTTCACCACATAAACTGTATGTATGCTTGTACTATTTACATCTTCCCGTTTAACATTCACTAGACCGTACATCTATTCAAACTAGTTTCTCTGCATTTAAAATAACATTTCATTTAAGCCACTTCATGATCTATCCCTCCTGAATTTGTACTAACAACCTAATTTTTTGGTCAAAAACCTGGAAGAGGAGTGCTGCCAAAACCCTAATTCTTAATGATTCTTACACAAGAACAAAGACTGGTGGCTTTTGTGCATATTGAAGTGCATTTGTGAACCCACCTATAGTCCTCAGTGAAATGAGTTTGGTGTTCTCTGTTCAGTCCCTGTGGAGCTTTTCAGCAAATGGTAGAACAACATGTGTAATTCAGCAGGATTCAGAATAGATCAAAGTCTCTGTATAGAAGAAGCCTCAGCTTGAGCTGGCAGGGAAATTAAATTTCTACTCTTCCCTTCTTAAAGTGGAGAGCTTTCCTCAGTACAGGGAGTGCTAACATTGGGAAGAGTGCGATGAATTTTTAGCAAAGCAGCCCATGCTTTCATTAATCTTCACTGTCACAAGAATCCTACACATACCCCTGCTCCAAAAATGAGTGAAGCACCTAGTGCTATTTTATGAGTGTCTTCCTGCAACTTCATGGGTTGCAAGGTTAGAAAGGTATCCTCCTGCCACCATGAACACATCTTCCAGGAGACCTTGATCTCTCAGAGCCCTTTCTTTTAAGGAAGGCTGACCCATTGCCAGTCATGTCATCACCATAATCAGCTTTCAAAGACATTGAAAAACATGTCACTGCAAAGCAGAATCTTGCCATTGTCAAATTCCCAGTGGCGTACACAAAATAAAATACCACAACCCAAGCCATAAATGTTGCTACAAATAACGTCCCTTCCTTATTTGTTTCTGTTTAACTGTCAGTCTTCTCAGCTAGATATGAAAATGCGTCTTGTGCACAGTAGGCAAGATATAATAAAGAGGATAACTCCCTTTGTTTCCGCACAGCCCAGGCTTTACAGTAGCAGCTGGAGCGCAGATTTAGTTCTGTTTTTTGCAGCGCAACTCCTGACGCTCCAGACATGGAGAGATATTTGCATAATGCCAATCAGTCTGCCGTGTCAAGTCCTCACAAGAACATGCAGCAGCTATTACAGAGGCAGGCTTTATGACGGGGAAAGCCATAGACAAATCAGCACTACCGTAAAGGAGTATGTTTAATCAATAAGGCATATTGTTCAACTAGTGTGAAGAAAAAAAACCTCGTAGAGTAACAGCGTCTGTAAAGGTTAATCAATTCAGCTAATTGTAAATGCTCTCAGTTGCCAGTCCCTAAACAGTTCCTTCTCTTTGTAGCTGGGAATTCACTGTGGGATGCGGCAACACTAAGCTGGAAAGGAAGAAAAGCAGTCAAATTTCTCATTACTCTCCGTGCTGTACTCTGCCTCTGCCTGTAACATCAATATATTTACCACAGGGAGATAATCTTTTCTTTCTGCTAGCACTGCCTTACCTCCTTCATTACACACAAAACAAAGCAAGAGGTCTATGCTTCGTGGTCCAAGCAGATGAAAAGGAAATCAGGGTATTGATCTTTTAGTTCAGTTCTTCAAAGGCCACGTGTATGACTAATCAGTGGGGTAGTTATTGCAGAGCTCTTTATTTCACAGCCATAAGGAAAGACTTTTTTTGTTCCCAAAGAATTGTTTCCTATAGGAAAAAAAAGGACAATCAACATGTTTGTATGTGCCCAAGAACTAAAGCCAGGCCGACACGACAATAAAGGAGATGGAGCCTGAGTTCAAATTTTGTCTCTAGGCCAATTTAAAATCAGCCTGTGAAGGCAGGTTGATGGTCTCTGACACTCATGAGCTGTGTACTTCTTTGTTATTTCTGAAAGTGCTTAGAAATTTTGAAGGTGGTGTTTTCTCTCTCTTCAATGTACATCATACTCCCACTTCTGTATCCTGAGTTCGAAATAAAAAAGCTTTCCTTACAGGACCCACATCAGTGTGCGTTTCAAATAGTGCCAAAGATATCACATGAGCTTGAAAGCACTGTTTATTTTTGTCCCTAATGTATTTCTGGTGTTTGCAGCAACTGGAAGACACTAGCACCTTTTAATTGTACTTTTGCAAAGCCAGCCAAAGGTCAGAGACTTCAGGTCTTCATAGAATCAATCAGTATTGATCAAAGGTCAAAGCAAGTACTGAAAACACAGAGTTCACTCCCACCAAACAAAGCACCATCCTTCCAGTAGCAAAAAGAAAATGAGAACAGGGGGATAAATAGCAGCTTGTCTCATCCCTTTCTGTCTTGTGAGCCCCAGCTGCCAACATCCTCCTTGTCTTCTCTGAGCCCCTGACAGCTCCTCCTGGCTCATTGCGGTCAACTGAGCCCACCCTCTGCTTGGGTATCCCTCAAGAAGAAAGCTCTGGATATTTTTCCCTATGAGTATAACAAAAATCTCCATGTAGGCTACACTTGTCAAAACTTTGCCTGGACCGGGCTCTGAAGATCAGTAACAAAGATATATCCAGGAAAAAATACATATTCATACAAGGAAATTCAGCTAAGGCTTTCACATAAGTGCTTCTACATGGTTAAATGTTTTACATGAAACTGATAGCTATGTGATTGGTTTAGTTGTTTACAAGTAGATGGTCTGATATTTTGCCTCTCTCATTTTCTCTAGCTTATAGGAAGGTCCATTCCTGTCAGGCATATCATTAATATGCCAAAATTCAAGGCAAATGATTAAAATCAAAAGATGTTACATCAACTGAGGAAACAGCTGAAGAACAAATTTCATTACCGTAATGGCAATTACATTTTTAATTTGCTGTGTTTAATGAGTTTGTATCTTTGCTCCCAATTTCTACTAGAAAAATGTGATAAAATGCTGGGTTGGGATGGAATAAAAGCAAGAAACACAGCTATGGAAAATCTGTTTTATTAGGCAGAAATGCTCTTCTTAGAACTGTTGTTTCAGAAATAAGTTCATAAAGCATTTGTGTTACACAAATAATTGCAACTTGATAGTGCCACACAGCTTTTTCACAACAGGGAACATTGAGGGAAAAAGGTGCATGTGTGTGTCACCTCAGTACCAGCCTAGATGCTGAACAGCTTGAGAGATCCTGTGCCTGTGGGGTGTGCTTCTCCTAAACCATGTGGATCCCTTTCCTCTGTCACTGTCATCTTGACATAACCTTCAGAGTGATGCTGTCATAACTTTAAGGAGAACCTCCTGGCCACATTTAGGCATCTGCTATATAGTTTTGAAGTACTATTAACTCACCCTTCAGCCAGTGAAGAAAAATTGGATCCTATTACTCTCTGACGTCTGGCAATTTATTTCTTCTTTGCCTCATCCTTGTATTCTCCACCACTACCATATTGTTACCTCTTAAACCTTCTCTTCTCTTCCCCCCTCCTCTATTCTTTTTCCTTTTATTTTTTTAAAGAAACAGTTTAATTTTCTTTCCACATGGTAAATTTTTACATCAGTTTAATAATCTCTTGAAGGTATACTGGAGTATTGCTCAACTCGCTTCTAAATTAAAGTACTTATTAAAAAACTTTGAAGCACTTTAACAATTTTAAATCACTCTGCACATAGCAATTTAAAATTATTGGAGCAGTTTTATAAGCACTTGAATTTGGAGGTGATCAGAGACCTGAAAATGTGCAATATAGAGTAATTTAAAATTATTAGAGTACTTCACATTTTTTATAAGCTCTTCAGTTTGGAAGTGATCGGGTTCTGACTTGTGAGCCTGCGCATTGTAATGCAAGTGCTCCTCATTCTTTGAGAGATACAGCGTGTAAAATCAAACTACTTCAATAATTGTAAATTGCTATGCATAGAGCATGCTCAGAAAACTAACTTAACTTCTTAAATTAAAAATATTTTTCACTCCAAATCTGTAAAAAGGCTCTTAAGTGACACAACAGCAATTTACTGTTTTGGAAAAGGTTGTTTAAAGTTTTCCCAGGATAAAAACAAATAAAAAAAAAATCTATGTAGAATGTATTTTAAAAGGTTATATAAGCATATTTTAGATGAACTTGTAATATCAATCTTCAACAACATTTTAAATCAGCCTTCCCCATGTACATATACATTATTCTACCCACCTTAATTTTATGAATAACATCCTATATAAAACTAAATGAGAATCATAAGGAATAATATTGTGCATTTTCATGTTATTCATGCTAATGATTAAATGTAATCCCACTATATATTTTTCCACCTTCCAGTTATTGAGTCAAAAAAAAAAAAAAGTAGCTTTGTACTTGGTTAGGACAGCATCAATCACAGAAGCATGCTGTGTGGAGAACACTCTCAAAACAAAAGCCCCACAAGAGTTCTGACCACACATAAGGGAGGATCTCTCTGTAGGCATTATTGTATATGTATAACTCAGACATATAAAATACGCTTCACAGAAAAAAGTGCGTTTGGGTATTTTGAGGGAGATAGTTGTTTGGGGGGTTTTTTATACCAATGGAAAACTTGAAACAATAAGTACAGCATGGAAAACCACAGAAAACCTGGACTTGCTAACACAACTGGAAACAATGAAAATTTAACATTAGCTGTGAAAGAGCCGAATTGCTGTTACTTCAAAGTGCTGCAAGCTATAGAAGGCCCCTATCAGAAAAAAAAGCAAATAAGGGCACATTGAAGCAAGAAATGCCAAGTGGCTTTCCATAAAATAAAACATCTCTACGAGTTCAGCAAAAGGGCAACAGTAGCAAGACTGCAGTGCTCTCTGGTAGATGAAAGCATTAGACTTTTGAGTCAGATCTAAGACTGCACGTATTTTTGTTTCTCTTTTGTGACTTGTGTTCCTCTCTGTATTAAAACTGTAAAAATGAAATGCTGGTTTGATTGCCTCCATGAACAACAAGATCTCAGACAGGCAGATGGGATTAAACACTAATCCCAAAATAGCAGCGCAATTAATTATCTTTTATCAGCAATAAATACTGTATCTATAGCAATCCTTAGTGATTCAATATTTATAAAATTTGAAGCAATGATTTAACACACAATGTTTGAATATCAGGGCTGCAAAACATGAAAATAATGTGAAATCTTATAAAGAACCTTTTCTACTATTAAATAATGGGAAAGCCAAAAGGGATAAACCAATTGGTCAGGCAAGCTGCATTTCTGAGAGAAGGCTGTTCAGGTTAGATGGGTGAATTTAATACGATTGTCAATTTGTTTCTCAGCTTCTAGAAACAGAAGCTGTTTGACAGTGTAACCTAACCCTGAGGTTTGGAGCTGACAGTGGAAAAAACATGCAGTAAAGACCCAGAGAAAAGTGTAATACACAATACTTGGGAATAAGCTGTCTTTCAGGGAAGCTGCTTCCTCTGTTATTTTCACACAATAATTGTGCCCCAAATTACAGGAAATTATAGCCCTTCTTATGAAAATCCTTATGCCACTGGTTATATATTCGTTCATGTAATACATTCCTCTCAGAGTCCTGTGGAGCCCTTAGTCTTTTTTATTTCATATACTGAAGAATTACACAAGTTAATGCACTATATTGAACTAAAGCTCTGCATAAAAGTGTTTCCATTTATCAGTTTAAAATTCCAGTCTTGTTCACAATCATTGAAACAGTAGCTTTACTTTTCTACTGGGTCAAGCTTCTTAATATTAAAATGTCAAACTACTTCTGAACCTCCTTTCATCTACAGTTCACTCTGGACTAAATGTCCCCTTTCTTCTGTTGTTCCCACAGATGCAACTTCAAAGAGCACTTCAGAAAAGCATTGGCAGGATTTGTATTTTTCTAAACATATTTTTGGGACCTCCCTTTTAATTTTTCTGACATCTCTGATAGCAGTATATATCAAGCTCTTCACCAAAAGGCACTGGAAACCTCTTCAGAGAGCTCATCCTGTCTGTTAGTTCAGAAAATATATCTCTGAACAGTTCTTTCAGTCACCATACCACAGCAGCTATTAGCTGCTATAAGCATGAAACCTCAGTTGCCTACCCCCTGCAGTACATACGAGCCCATGACCCAAGAATACACTGTAGCTGCTCATTGTAGTCATCTGTGGCAAATTTATTTCTTTGCCATCAGAAGATGAGTCCCAATTACAGTAGTTTGTTTATCTGTTATATTTTGTTCCATTATGCCTCATTTTAATCCTTTTCTCAGAAAATCAGAGATGCGCTCCTTTACTCTGTGATGTTACTATGTAATTCCATCTAATTTCGGATTTTGGCTTCCAAGCCCTCAGTATATATGCAAGCACATATTCCATTTGTACAGCAGCATGCCAAGCAGTAAACTGGATGGAATCTAGCTCCACTATTCAAGATAAAATTAAATGGATGATTTTACTCTCGTTGAGTTTACATTTTACCTGTTCATGTTACACTGTTAAAGCAGGAACTATGGCTATTCTAGATTTTCTAACACATTTTATTGACTGCAGCACACTAAAAATTCTTCTCCTCATCGGCAAGCAAAGCCAGGTTCCCTTGTGGTTATACACAGTCTTGTCAGAGTCTTTTCTCAGCTGTTTCACTTTACAAGATCACTTGTCTCTAGTAATACATACATAATTCACATATGAACTGGAATAGTTCCCCAAAAGCCATTCATCCCCAGAGGAAACTGCTCTTTAATTGTTTGTTGTGCCCTCTCAGCGGGGAGGCTGACTTACATCATACATGTGCATCATTTTATTTAAATGACATCCTACCTTGCTACGAAAGCTGCCAGAGCTATTTGATCTTCTTCCACTGAGGCTGCCAACTACAGAAAGTCCCCTGAGAACAAAGCAGCAGATGAAAAAGAAGTGCTGCTGCTTCAGGCAAGCCCTTTTAGCCAGACCTCTACCAGCAACAACATGCAGCAGAAAAAATATACATGCTTTGAAGGTAATTACAACAGGATGCATCTACCTAACTTTATTTAGGGTACACTTTTTAGGATCAATTTCCTATCCCTTTGGCAAGGGGAACTGTAAAAATCACCAGCCTAAACCACTGAGCATTAACCACAGTCCAGGAAAAGAAACCTCTTTCCTGCCCTCTGCCATCCTTTCTACAAGGATCACCCTTTGCAACAAAAGCCCAGGGCAGATGTCCTGCAGCAGCATGTCTCCCGGCTGGGTCTGCGGTCACTTGGCACTTCCTCACTTCACTCTCTCTCCTCGGTCCCCTTACTGGGTCACTTGCAAAGTGTCCTGGGTTGCACTGGGACCCTTTTCCAGCACGTCTTAGGGTCAGCAGCACGGATGCATTGCTTTAATGGGCACCAGCAAGACGGGGGATGGAGCTGTGTTGCATGTGACAATAACACCTCCTACACCAATGCAAAAGCACAGGCTGAACAAAATCAGACGTTTTGCTTGACTTGTTTACACAAACCTTCTCTTCACTTTTAATATTTGGGAAATTGTTGCCTGAGGTTTGCTTTGATTTTCAAGTTCGAATGAAGCGTTAAAAAAATATCCCCACAAAGGAAAGCAGAATTGCAGAGTTTCACTGCGTTTTGAATCCTAAGCCTCAAAATCATCCCAGGTTACTCAAAAAGCTCTATGGAAAGAAAGGGGTGGTGAAAAAAACCCCACCACAACACACCACCCTTTCACTGAACCTGGGCTGTTTCAAATCTGTAAAGAAACACAATCTGGGCACTGTTTAGGTTGTTTAAGTTTTCATAGTAAGTTATAGTCAGAGCATTAGTTTCACGTCTAAGATAATGTGTAAGCATGTTGGTTTACATTGTTCTACTGTATTGCTTCTGATGATAAAACTTATCATTATGAGAAATATAATGGAATTTTTATTTCATGATTTTTCCCAACCCAAAAAATATTGCCTGTGTTGTGGTGTCTGAAAAGAGAAACATGTGGCTTTGGTACAGGGCTTAAAAGACATGCACTGCAGGTTCTTGAGCAGGATTACTGAGCAAGAAAAGTGCTCATCTTCAGGGTCCAAATCAGGACCTTTAATGGCTGGAGGAAACACCAGGACAGAAATTTGGGAGTGTAGTTTTACGTTTCCTCATGTTACACAGACACTATCAGTAAAGGTAAGAGCTATTTATCCCCATCTCTAATTTCAGCATTGATTGTAAGATGTCCTTGTAACCAGCAACACAGCTCAGCACAATCCTGTTTGGGAGAAAGCTGGCATGCATGCCAGGTTTTTAAGTGGCTGTTACCGATCCACACTGGTAGCACCTGCTGCCACCGCATCTTATCCAGGAGCAGCGCTGGCTCATTGGCTTTCCACTGCTCCAACTGGAAAAGCCAACAAATGTGGCACGGATGACATGCCTCAGCAGCAGCTGGAGACCTCAGAGGAGGATCTGGGTATACCTGATTCCCATCAGTAACCAGTTCAGAAAGCCAGAACACACCCCTCCCAGAGAGGTGAAGGAAAACGTACATGTGTCAGGTAATTCATTCTTGCATCCCCTCCAGTTTTATGAAAGGATCAGATACATTTTGTATATTTTTATATATGTTTCTTTCTTTGCAGGCCAGTGACAGACCACAGTGCTCTGCACAGATTTTCCAAAAATAATTACTCTGGTCACTTAACAAAGCAGAGGATCCATCATCCAGAAATCTATTGCCTAGCAACAGTTCGCTTACCCTTCCTCCCTGGATGAGAAACGTTGCCTGCCCTCACTGCTCCCCTCTTGGTTTCATGGGCTTTCTGGCTGCTGGCAGAAACAACCACTCACCCGAGCAGGGCTCAGCTTTATGTCCAACCCCACTAGGTATAAAGCCCCTCCTGATGGGAGGACTGTCTGTGCTGTTTAGGTCCAAGTGCATGTGAGAAGATGTGCAGTGTAGTTCAAGGAAATTACTGGCTGCCAAAAACAAGGTGCAAATTCTGCCTTTGATAAAATAATCTCACAGTGCACCTAGTTCAAACCCTCTTGAAATGAGATCACCAGTGTGGCAACTCTGGGCAAACCATTATCCAGCATGGTGGTGGGTGGAGAGAAGGGGAAGAAACAAAACCAATCATATCAGGCAAGGAATTGTAGCAGCACTGCCCACAGCCACAGGACACCTAATTTTCCTCAAAGGTTTTTTCAAGTAGCCTGTTTTTTATTGTTACTGTAATATCATAGGATTGTAAACTACTTTCCAACTTTGTTTCATATGAAATTATCTAGGCAGTGATTTATGGAAAAGAACAGTACTGTTCCATCTTCCCCTACCCCCTAAACCCCAGGCAGCACCGTTTGTGACTTAGCTGATGATTATCTGCAGTATTGTGCTTTTTTGCTTATTTCTCTCAAAGCAGTATTTTGGAAAATTGCACAATAATTTTTGCTAATAACTGGGTGCAACATTCTGGGAACATTCTGGACATCTTAAAGCCACACCAAGAGTAAATCAACATGGCATATTTTTTGCCCTCTACTATACTACCCACCTCTCCCCACCATGTTACGCTATGGGAGCCTCAAACCTGACAGCTGTCCTTACGCTCAGTAGTGGCACAGCAGTTAAGTACCAGCTCTTCCAGAGCTGTATGCATGTAAGTGACAATTATCTAAGATGATATAAATACTCCATATTCTCCCTATGGCACATCTGTGCTGTTTCACAGCATAAAACTTACATACACACTGTAGCTATACTTGTCACCGCTTGGCATGCATATAAAAATAGACACATTTTAGAAGTTATTTCAGATTTTAAAATGTCAGAAAGTCCTCATTCTAAACATTTTTCTCAGCTAATTAAAAAACTCCAACATAAATACATAGACACGTACAGGTACCTTTTAAACTGTGCTCAACATCTAATGTCCATCCCTCAAAACATAAGATACCAGAAATCAGTCTTCATTTAAAGAACTGACACATGCCAGTCTGAAATATGCAACCTTCAGGTGAGATTTTAACTTGAATTGCCTTCAAATAACTTGATAACTAAAACCCAGATCATCCAGTGAACAAAGGAAATAAAGGAGGAAAATACTAATGTTCTATATCCTAACGTTTCACTACTCTGATTAACGGAGTGTTCTTTGAATAACAGCACAGTGCCCTTATAATTATTTGCTATTATGTTTTATTCTATGTTCACATCTTTTAGAAATTGTTTCAAATTTTGGGGGAGGTTATCTTCTTCTTTTGGCATAGCTGTTACTTTATTGCTTGTCATAAAATGTTTCAGTCTGAAATAAAATATCTCTCCCTAACACTCTTGTCCCTGCCTATTTGGCAATGATTTTATCTTTTGTTTTAAATGCTGCAAAAACTAACACCGTGTCCTTGTTCATGTGCCAGCATCCTTGATTATTTCAGCTGCAGTATGAACAGCTTGGGGAATAACGTCTGATAGTCAGCTACTGCTGAAGAACCTGGAAACTAAAAAGAATACTTGCTCTTGTCGTTATAAGGAACCTGGGTTTTTTCTGCTATTTTTTTTTCAACCTCAGCAGGAAAATGGCAGTTCATTAACGAACAAGATACAGAAAATCCCTAGAATAGTCTCTGACAAGTTATAGCCAATTTAGTGGATGTTAATTTCAGGCCCTAAATAGTTTTTCTACTTCCAAATTATTTGTCATATGTATTGTAGGCATGGACTTTTTTTTTTTAAACTTTTTATGCTGTATAGTTTTGCAGCTGAATTACTGTTGAAATCGCGGTTTTGTTAATAGGCATCTAGTCACATATTTAAAGATACCCTCTTAAAAGTAATTTGGTTGCTCCAGAAATGTCCATAGCCTATGTATCATGTGTTACACTTTTATAAAATACAAATGCACATCATAATCCCTTTGTTACCTTAGATGTTAGTAACATCAGGCTTGATCCAACACCTCTGAAACACATAGGAATTTTAATATTAATCATTACAGAAGCAGAAGCATGCTGATACTACTAGGCCTATGTCCACATAGGAAGGCTGGATCAGATTTTGAATATAATGCCGCACAGAAAAATGTTGAAGGCAAAGAAATGAAGTTTAGAATGTTCAGAATGAAAAGTAAACAGAAGATCAGAAGACATAGATGCAAAAAGCAGAGTAAATATGGGGAAAACTGAGGATGACTATTGCCAGGAACAAATGTTGTTTCCCAAGTTCTACATGACAGGGGACAGGATGTGTAGTAAGAAAGTAAGCAAAACACATTATTCTGTACTTCAAAAACAAATACTCTTTGTAGGGCAAAGATGGACAAAACAAAACACAGAGGGTTTCTGTTCCTCTAGCTAATTTTCTTCTCTAATCTCTTGTACCCCCTAGATTCAGGACAAAGACCATTAAGTGATTCAGAATAGTTTCTCTTCCACTAGTATAGTTTTCCCTGTAGAACAGCAATCTCTTCTCACTTTTGCTGCTGGTTGTTTGTTACACTATATTTCTTTTTTTTTTTTCTTTCTGTTTTTCCTGCTTAGAGTGTCTCTTTCACTGATAAACTTTGAATTTACCTGAATCCACAGTCAGCTTCATCATCATCAAGCAATCTAAGTCTGTTTCACTGATTTCTTACTGTGTTGCTACCCAGAGAGTTCAAACCTGGTGAAAAAAATAGTGTGCCTTAAGTAGCACGAGGTTTTTTGTTCAATGCTGCTCCACTGACCCACATCTTGGCAATCCTGATCATATTATCTCGTATTCAAATATTTTCATCATTAACCTATGTTGCCCTTATCTTTGACTTAAAGATTCCAATTTCAGAACCCATTCATTGCTGGGCTTAAAAGCAGTGCCAGAAGTGCAGAAGTGCTGCACACTGTTTCAAAGCTCTGTAGCAACACCCACGACAAGCACCGGCAGACACTGACCTATTCGTCAGACTGTGGAGAATTAATTTGTACCTGAGCTGATGGAGCAAATCAAGACTTGTTTGGTCTTTAAGGGCTACTAGCCTCACTGGTCCTGGTACGACATTACAGTGGAAACATATTTGAATATTTTCAGCTTAAGCAAAGCCTATTTGAACTAAGCATATCCATACCCGCCTCAGCAAATTGTTTAGCTGCTTGTTCTTGCTCTTTGTTCCAGTCACAGACTGCATGTGAACAGCTGCCGATTTTGTTAATTTTCAAAAATTTTTATAACACAAACAACCTTCAGCTTATTGTATTAAGTAAGCTTTTGTTTTGAGCTTCATACTTGCTTATAATAGTAATGAGTCCACACAGCGATGAGCAGCATCAGTGAAGAGAGAAAAGAGCCTGCCAAAAATAAGAGGCTTAGGCCATATGGAGACATCGAGGGATATCTCTGATGTGGATGCTGCCAGCATTGCTTCTTCCTCAGCGCTTGGCATTTCTGCAAGCCACCTTACACTTCTGAAACTCTCCCAGGCTTTGCTGTGTAGCTCAGGGGACTATTCTCCAGTAAATGAGACATCGCTGATCTCAATCTTTTCCAAAAGGCCTGGAGAGCTCAATGAAAAATAGAGTAGACCTAGGGTATTCCCACAACTGCCAAACAGCCAATTCTCATGGCAGACCCAGATGCCTGCATAGCTTCTCTGAAATTAATGTGATAGGAGGGAAGGAGAACATATGAGATAGGGGTAAGTGGATACAGCAGGGATGAGAAATCAGGACAGAATTATGATCATAGCAGGGTATTTCTGTAAGAAAGTCAGTGTTTTTGTCATGCCCGAGGCTGGGTATTTTAATCCTTGCTCATTTGGCATCCATGTCCTAATTAAAACTTATGACCAACTTGTGAACAACCATAATACTATACCAACAAATGGATATGGCTGAGCAACTGAGAAACTGTGTATGGCAGAGGACTGAGTAGAGGAGTTCCAAATGTAAATGTCCAGACAACTACCCATCCCCATCTGATTTCCTGTGGGTAAAGAAACATGCCACTGCTAATCCAGGTCTTGGAAAGATTAGCTCAGAAACATAAAATAGTGTGTCCACAGCTGCAAGGTTCTTTTTGTCCTTGGTGAGCTGAGCAGATGGGTGTGGGAAACACCTCCCACACTAATTTTACATCTGAGTGCTAGTCTCCCACAGAACTGAACAATACCAAGTTATGTACCCCAGATGGCTTTTCGTTTAATTAGTTGGCAAGGAACAGTACAAATTCTTTAGGATTATGTGTTCATGATGGGCACGACATTTTGCTTGAATTGATTTTTGACCACAGATTAAATGCCAAGAGATCAAAAGTTCATTTTGCAAAGTATTAAATTTACTAAAAAAATCCCCAAGATTTACTAAAAAAAACCCCATAAAATTCTTAGCCAGGTGCTTGCTACGTAGTCCAGTCCTGACTCTGACAGAGCCTTTAAATGCTCACTGCTTACATATCTGCTACTGTAGGCATTATTGCTTACAGTAATGCTACTGACATCATTATTTAATATTCACATTAAAGTACTACTGCTAGGATTTAATTCCTATTGCTAAGTGCTGTACAAATGTATTAGAATGACCTGTCTTCCCTTTGTGAATGGATTATTGAAGTGGGGAAGATGGGAGATAGTCTCCCTTGATGAATTAACCACACAACATTTAGCAGCTTGCCACCTTTGTATAGATAGATACATCATGGCTGATAATTTTTCAAGGAGTAGATCACAAACATCTTGCAATAGAGTGAAGAAAGAGCATTTCAGGAGAAATCTGTATTTGCAGCCCAGAATTTGGAAATAATTCCAGCACATGAATGCTGTTATTTTCAGTATTGTTGTAGAACTAGTTACAGCAGAATCTCCAGAAATATCTCTGACATAAATTCTCTTCACAGTACAGAGGAAATTAAGACATTAGGAACAACCTTTCACATTTCTACAAAGTAAAACTTTGCTTTTGCAGTTGAACAGGAAAATTAAAGTTGTGTATGTAAAAATTACATAGTATCTCATTCTCTATAGCAGGGGAATACGGGAAACTACCTTAAAATGGTCTGACTATTGTAAAAACTAACCTTGATCTTGAAATGATTCTTTTCTTTACCTTCTGAAAAGCACTTGGCTATTTACTGTAATATTTTTTATGTAAGTATCATCAAAGAATGCTACACATGGTTTAGTATTGATTTTGATCTGGGATGCAACTGTAGCCTAGAGACAGGGAAAGAACACCATGGAAAGTCTGTTTCCACTAGCGACAGAGCATCAGTCCTAAATGCTGGGCTAGCAAAAAAAGTCTAAGTCCTGACTATGAGCAAGTGATTTAATACTTCTTCCATTTCATTCTTTCAGATTCAGTAGTTTCAGCTATTTTAAGGAATAATGTTTTCCTCAGGTGATCAGCAAGCTTCCATTCTTGGCCAAACGCCTGTGGAACAGGAATGTCACCATGAATTAAAACACTTATTTGGTGAAGTTCTGCACACCTGAATGAATACAATTAGATTCATTTTCCTTATCTCTAGTTTAGACAACACAGACTGCAACAAGGGCATCTGCATGCAATAAGGTCTTCTCCCCTGTGGAGGAAGAGCTTTTCTGCAAAGCTTCTTTCCACTCAGAGTGTAGCAAAGCAGGCAAGCCCATACTCATGCATGTTGGGATTGTCACTGCAGCTGGCAGCAGAGACAGCCACTAACCTCTCAGAGGTATGTAAGACATAATTCAACAATATTTTAACACTGTTTTGAGATGTATAAATTGATGCAGAAGTATAAAGTAGTGCAGTTTCCTTTACAGTTTTTTTTGCTTTGCCTTTTGCTTTGCGTTTTGCCTGGATTATATTCTTTTCTTGGTAGACTTATTTCTTCAGGACAAGTTGAATGCTTTTGTCTAAGCAGAATTTCCCCAGGCATAACTTGCACCCATTTTTCCTAGTCTTTTCCATGTGGCTTATTTTAAAAAGGGAGTCTCCATCTTCTTATTGTCACCTTTTAAGTACTGGGACATGGTGATAAGGTCTTCTTTTCTCAAGGCTCAATAAACCAAATTCTCTCAGCCTTCCCTCACATGGCAACTTCTTCAGATCTTTCATCATCCTGGTGGCCTTCCTCTGCACGCACTCCAGCCTGTCCACATCTTTTTTGTATAGTGGGGACCAAAACTGAATGCGGTATTCCAGGTTTGGCCTGACAAACATTGAGTAGAGTGGGATGATGACTTCTTTGCTGGGGTGCTGTTTATGATCACAGAATCACAGAATCGTAGGGGTTGGAAGTGACCTCAAGAGATCATCGGGTCCAACCCCCCTGCCAAAGCAGCTCCCTAGCACATATTGCACAGATAGGCATCCAGACGAGTCTTGAATATCTCCAGAGAAGGAGATTCCACCACCTCCCTGGGCAGCCTATTCCAGTGCTCTGTCACCCTCACTGATGAAACCCATCACTCTCTTAGCTTTCTTTGCCACTGCAGCATACTGTTTACACACATCGAGCTTGTCAATAAACAACCAGTTGTTTAAATACCCAATCTGAGGAACTTTCCCTAAAGGACTGTGGCACTTTGCAGTGAGGTATTAAATGACTTACAGATGAGCCAGTCAGCAATGCAAGTTCCTGTTGCATGCATTATAGAGACCCTTTTGGTTAGCTCACTTTCAGACTCCTGTTTCAAAACACAAGTTACACATGTTGGCATTTCCACACATAATGAGATCTTCCCCACAGACACAACATGAACTGTCTGCTCAGCTAACAAGTACAATACACAAGCATAGAGAAGTAGCAAGCTATCCTAATAGCATTGCTCTCCTACTTTTATTCAGTTCTAAGTATTAATCATTAAAACACTAATGAGGTGTTAAAGCACTGAAGAGGTGTTCTGTAATGATGTTCATCAGACCTTCAAAGTATTAAGGGCCCATTGCCATAGGAAGAGGGAGATTGGAGGGTGTTACTGATTTTTACTGCTTCTCTCTGGGTTGACTAGTTGTTTCTTTAATTAACCCACAAGTTATGGAGAAAAAAATCATCACTTCCTGGGCATAAGTCTGAAGGATCCCAGAAAAGAGTATGCCAAACTGCAACCCAGTCCAGATCTATATTCAAGAAACATCATTCTTCAGATGCACACTACAGGGTCTGTACAGATGCTTTCTTTGGCAGCAGTGTGTTGCATGCTGTAATTTCTCATTAGCAACAAAGTTCTCAACTACAGTCTAGCTCAAGAAAACAGTAAATAAATTTTACATTAGACATCTTGTTCCTCAATTATTTTCACATGTTCCTAATAAAGCTTCCTACTGGGAGGACTGTTGGACAGAAATATGTCCACGAGAAGAGAACATGCTCTTACCTTTTTTTCCATACAAAATGAATGGTCGTATCTATTTGTAGCTATAATGAGTAACGATGGTTTAAAAAGAATATTATGCCATTTAATTTGAGTGATAGTTTGCCATTATGAGACATTTAAATTTAGTCTTTGACAGTTCTGTGAGGCTGAAACTTTTGAAGAAGTTTTACAGTTTCTCCATTTTTCCTACACTAATACTGACAAATAATGTTGGTGACATTAATATCCATTCTGTCATACATTTCATTATTTAGAAGCATTTAACCAGTTGGTGATTATGGATGGACTGGAAGAATGGAGACAGTTTATATTCCTACCATTTCCCACAAACTCATGCTTTTGACCTCTTCTAGCATCTACTAGTTTAGTGATATAATTGCTTTGGATTCTGAAATTTCAATTTTCATAGAAAGTAGCTCTGAAAAATTATTTCAATGGGATTGCCTTTCTCATTCTTTCTTAATCGCAGGATTGTGTTGCATGACACCTTTTCTTTGACAGTTTTCCCAATGTATTGGTTTGGCAGAGGTAAAATTAGTAATTATTAATATATTAACATACCATTATGACCATGCTCTTCACCATGAATATCCACCACTGTCCTGGTTTCAGCTATGATGGAGTTAAACTTTTTTTTAGCAGTGGATGGAATGCCATGTTTGGGTGTTAGCATGAGAATAGTGCTGATAGCACCCTGATGTTTTCCGATTTGTTGCCGGGCAATCAAGGACCTTTCTCAGCTCTGCATACTTCCTTACTAGTGAGAAAGGAGGGGACGCAGCCAGGACAGGTGATCCGAATTGGCCAAAGAGGATATTCCATGCCAGTTACGTCATGTTCGGTATAAGGGGGGACTGGGGGGAAGAGGGGGAGACAACGCCAGGACGTGCAGTTTCTGGGGCGGTCGGGTTGTCCGGGACGGGCTCTAAGCTGTGCGGCCTGAGTTGTGTGGTTTGGTGAGAAATTGTATTGTGTATCACCAGTTTCATCTATTTTGTGCTTTAAACTTATGTTATTGTTATATCTAGTTTTCTGTTATTGTTTAGTAAACTATCCTTATCCCAACCTGCGTGGTTCTGGTTTCTAGGTTGTGGTTTCTTTTCCTCCTTTCTTCCTTCCCTTTTCCCCTTCCCCCAACTTTCCCTCCCCCTTCCTTTTAAAAGTACAAGCGACTGTGTGGGGTGCGGCCCTTGGCTGGGGCAAAACCACGACAGTTATTTTGGCGCCCAACGTGGGGCACGAACGGTTGGGATAACGGTAGATCTGACCCTAACTATCGCAATTAAGATAAGCACTGTTGTTTAAGCAATCTCTGGTCACGATGTTGTGGTATTTATTTACAAGGCTGTGGCAGCAAAACCACCGCATGCTGTATACAATCCTGGCAGGATTCTTTACTCTCTCAGGTCTGTGGCTCCCGTATTTGTTCCCATACTTCATTATAGTGTATTTTATGATATCGGTCTATGATAAAATAATATCGATGATCATGAGCTTAAGCTGGTATCTGTATGAGGTTTTGCTGTCCTGTCCATTCTTTGGACAGGGAGGGGTTAATAACAGCAGCCGGTATGGTGGGGGCACTGCTTTCTTTTCCTTTGGGCTAAATACAACAGCTCTTAGGGCAGTTTTTGAAAATCTTCAATATCTCTGGGATATTCAAACTAGCATTTTGCTATTGGTAGGTTTGGTGCAGATGGTTCAGTTTTTGTTATATATCAAGCATAGGTTTATGAATACCACTGAAGAGCTTTCTCCGAGACAGAATAATCACGAGTGGCAGGGCATGTGGCAAAGTATGGGCGAGTACCTAGGTACTTTCTCACGCCCGATGGTTTGGAATTTCACTCCTGAACAGCTACAAGACCCCGATCAAGTGACTGCATACCTAAGGAAAAATTGCTGTAGGTTTCCCAGAGATGGACACCTTACTGCACTGTGCTGGGCTCTGGCCACTATTTATCAAACACTGCTTGATAGCAGGCAGCACTGTCAGCACTGTCAGCACTGTCAGGGAGAAGGGAAAGGAAACAGACTGGCAGATACTATAGCTGCTGCAACCACTGGGGCTGACACTGCAGCTACTGCAACCCCTGTGACCGACAGTGCAGCTACTGTAATCTCTACAGCAGACACTGCAGATGATCTGAAAAACCAATCCACACCAGTGTCTGTTGCTCCCGTACAAAAGAGGAAAGGCACAAAGAAATCAGTTCGTATAGTGACGGATAAGGATGATGATCAACCGGGATCATCTCGAGGATATCAGGATGAGGCAGAACCAGAGATTGTTACCCGATCCCTGACTCTGAGTGAGCTGCGTGAGGTTCGAAAAGATTTCACTCGCCACCCAAGTGAGCACATTATCACTTGGTTGCTCCGATGTTGGGATCACGGGGCCAGTAGTTTGGAATTAGAAGGCAGAGAGGCCAAGCAGTTGGGATCCCTAGCTAGAGAAGGAGGAATTGACAAAGCAATTGGGAGGAGGCCGGAAATCCTCAGCCTCTGGAGGCGACTACTGTCAAGTGTGCAGGAAAGATATCCCATAAAGGAATATATTACATGCCAGACACCCAAGTGTAACAGCATAGAGACATCTGTCCAGCACCTGAGAGAATTAGCTGTACGGGAGATAATTTATTATGATCTGGACAATTCACGGCTTCCCGCTGATCCCGATGAAGTCCTATGCACTCCAGATATGTGGCGTAAGGTTGTACGAAGTGCACCAGCAGGGTATACCAATTCACTGGCAGCAATTGACTGGAATGATACGAATCCGCCAACCGTAAATGAGGTGGCCTGCCGACTCCGGAAATACCAAGACAATGTTTCCCTCTCCGTCATTGCAGCAGTAGAGAAACTGGTTCAACGACTTGACAACAATGTGTCCAACTCCCAACCCGTATGGAGCAATGTTGCAGCTACTGGGAGAAAGCGTCCATCGTTCCAAGAGGGAGAATACACACCACGACGTACATTGTGGTTTTACCTGCTTGATCATGGAGAGGACATGAGGAAATGGGATATGCAGCCCACCTCAGCCCTTCGAGCACGAGTAAATGAGCTGCGGGGTAAAACATTCGCACGAGATTCTGCCAGGAAGAAGGCTGCACCAGTTTCTACTGGGCAGTTCCCTAGACCAACTGGAAGGCCTACCTATATGTCTGATGTGCCTGATCCTTTTGAAGGGACCTCTAAGTCCTTTATGCAACCAGTAGAAAACAAATATGATCAGCAGCAATAGAGGGGCCCTGCCTCCAGCCAGGTGGAGGAGAGGGACAATCGGGTTTATTGGACTGTGTGGATCCGATGGCCTGGCACGTCAGACCCACAAGAGTACAAAGCTCTGGTGGATACTGGTGCCCAGTGTACTCTAATGCCATCGAATCATGAAGGGGTAGAACCTGTTTGTATTTCTGGAGTGACAGGGGGATCCCAACAACTAACTGTGCTAGAGGCTGAGGTGAGCCTAACTGGGAAGGACTGGGAAAAACACCCCATTGTGACTGGTCCAGAAGCTCCGTGCATTTTAGGTATAGATTATCTATGTAGAGGGTATTTTAAAGACCCAAAAGGGTACCGATGGGCTTTTGGAATAGCTGCTTTGGAAACAGAAGAAATTGAACAATTGTGTGCCTTGCCTGGACTCTCGCAGGATTCTGCTGTTGTGGGGTTGTTGAAGGGTGAAGAACAGCAAGTGCCAGTTGCTACGACGACGGTGCACAGACGACAATACCGTACTAACCGAGATTCCCTGATTCCCATCCATAAGCTGATTCGTCAACTGGAGGATCAGGGAGTGATCAGCCGAACCCACTCACCCTTTAATAGTCCCATATGGCCAGTGAGGAAGTCCAATGGAGAGTGGAGGCTGACAGTAGATTATCGTGGCCTAAATGAAGTCACTCCAGGTATGAGTGCTGCTGTGCCAGACATGTTAGAGCTCCAGTATGAATTGGAATCGAAGGCAGCCAAGTGGTACGCCACAATCGACATTGCGAATGCTTTCTTCTCGATCCCACTGGCGCCAGAGTGCAGGCCACAGTTTGCTTTCACTTGGAGAGGCATCCAATACACGTGGAATCGTCTGCCCCAGGGGTGGAAACATAGCCCCACCATCTGCCATGGACTAATCCAGAATACACTGGAAAAGGGTGAAGCACCAGAGCACCTGCAGTATATTGATGACATCATTGTATGGGGCAACACAGCAGAGGAAGTTTTTGAAAAAGGAAACAGGGTAATTAAAATCCTTTTAGAAGCCGGTTTTGCTATAAAACGAAGTAAAGTCAAGGGGCCTACGCGAGAAATCCAGTTTTTAGGAATAAAATGGCAGGATGGGCGTCGTCACATCCCAATGGACATTATTAATAAAATAGCAGCTATGTCTCCACCAAGCAACAAAAAGGAAACACAAGCTTTCTTAGGTGTTATAGGTTTTTGGCGACTGCATGTCCCAAACTACAGTCTCATTGTGAGCCCACTCTACCATGTAACTCGAAAGAAGAATGATTTCCAATGGGGCCCTGAGCAACAGCAAGCCTTTGAGCAGATCAAACGCGAGATAGTCCATGCAGTGGCCCTTGGGCCTGTCCGGACAGGGACAGATATTAAAAATGTGCTCTACACTGCAGCTGGGGAGAACGGCCCGACCTGGAGTCTCTGGCAGAAAGCACAAGGGGAGACTCGAGGTCGACCGCTGGGGTTTTGGAGTCAGGCCTACAAAGGATCTGAGGCCAATTATACTCCAACAGAAAAGGAAATACTGGCCGCCTACGAAGGGGTTCGAGCCGCCTCAGAAGTGATTGGAGCTGAAGCCCAGCTCCTCCTGGCACCCCGACTGCCGGTGCTGGGCTGGATGTTCAAAGGGAAGGTTCCTTCTACACACCATGCCACTGATGCTACGTGGAGCAAGTGGGTTGCACTAATTACACAGCGGGCTCGAATAGGAAACCCCAATCGCCCAGGAATTGTGGAGGTGATCACAGACTGGCCAGAAGGCAAAGATTTTGGGATGTCACCAGAGGATGAGGAGGTAACACGCGCTGAAGAAGCCCCACCCTACAACGAACTGCCAGAGAATGAGAAGCGATATGCCCTGTTCACTGATGGGTCTTGTCGCATTGTGGGTAAGCATCGGAGATGGAAAGCCGCTGTATGGAATCCTATAAGAAGAGTAGCAGAAGCCACTGAAGGAAAAGGTGAATCAAGCCAGTTCGCTGAGGTGAAGGCCATCCAGTTAGCCCTGGACATTGCTGAGAGAGAAAAGTGGCCAAGGCTCTACCTTTATACTGATTCATGGATGGTGGCGAATGCCCTGTGGGGGTGGTTGCAGCAGTGGAAAAAGAACAACTGGCAGCGTAGAGGCAAACCTATATGGGCTGATGACTTATGGCAAGATATCTCTGCTCGGTTAGAGAAACTTGTTGTAAAGGTACGTCATGTCGACGCCCATGTACCTAAGAGTCGGGCCATGGAGGAACATGAAAACAACCATCAGGTAGATAAGGCTGCTAGGATTAAAGTGGCTCAGGTAGATCTAGACTGGCAACGTAAGGGTGAATTATTCATGGCTCGATGGGCTCATGATACCTCGGGTCATCAAGGGAGAGATGCAACATATAGATGGGCTCGGGATCGAGGGGTGGACTTGACCATGGACGCCATCGCACAAGTTGTCCACGAATGTGAGACATGTGCTGCAATCAAGCAAGCTAAGCGGTTAAAGCCCCTTTGGTATGGAGGACGGTGGATGAAATATAAATATGGGGAGGCTTGGCAGATTGATTACATCACCCTCCCACAAACCCGCCATGGCAAACGTTATGTGCTTACAATGGTGGAGGCAACTACCGGCTGGCTAGAAACATATCCCGTACCCCATGCCACTGCTCGAAATACAATTCTGGGCCTTGAAAGGCAAGTCCTCTGGCGACATGGTACTCCAGAAAGAATCGAGTCAGACAATGGGACTCATTTCCGAAACACTCTTATAGACACCTGGGCCAAAGAGCATGGCATTGAGTGGGTGTACCACATTCCTTACCATGCACCGGCCTCTGGGAAAATTGAACGATATAATGGACTTTTAAAAACTACACTGAAAGCAATGTGTGGTGGGACATTCAAGCATTGGGATACACATTTGGCCCAAGCCACGTGGTTAGTTAACTCTAGGGGATCTACCAATCGGGCTGGCACTGCTCAGTCAAAATTTCCACGTACTGTAGAGGGAGACAGAGTGCCAGTAGTGCATATGAAGAGTGTATTGGGAAAGAGAGTTTGGGTCATTCCTGCTTCAGGCAAAGGTAAACCCATGTCTGGAATTGTTTTTGCTCAAGGACCTGGCTGTACTTGGTGGGTAATGCAGAGGGATGGAGAAGTTCGATGTGTACCTCAAGGGGATTTGATTTTGGGTGAGAATAGCCAATATAATTAATAAAGTAGAAATTATAATAATTGCCAAATAACCCATTATTGTATATTCATTATTGTTATGATTGCTGTATGTTGTACCATAGCATTATAGCCGGAGTCATACAAGTTAATGAAGAATGAGTGCCATGATGATGGAACTAAAGCCTGGCCTCTCAAGAACTTTTTGCTCCCGTTGAAAATAAACTCTGACCCACAGACTATGAGCATGGACCATGCCAGGTGTATCAGTCAAGAGCCTGAGATGCAGCGTGCAACGAGCCAATGGAACATACAACTATCCTGAGAAACTGTTACGACAAATGGAGCCTGAAAATCATGGACTAAATGAACTCAACAACTTCAGAGGGATGATTCACAGACTGAGGGAATAAGATCTGTATGCACATATGTGTGCATACATGTGTACATACATATATGGGTGTGTGAAACACGAAACTGGTTGTACCCAAAGAAAATTGTTGGATCTGGTCATGACGTAAATGGTATGGAATAAGGGGTGGATAATGTCCTGGTTTCAGCTATGATGGAGTTAAACTTTTTTTTAGCAGTGGATGGAATGCCATGTTTGGGTGTTAGCATGAGAATAGTGCTGATAGCACCCTGATGTTTTCCGATTTGTTGCCGGGCAATCAAGGACCTTTCTCAGCTCTGCATACTTCCTTACTAGTGAGAAAGGAGGGGATGCAGCCAGGACAGGTGATCCGAATTGGCCAAAGAGGATATTCCATACCAGTTACGTCATGTTCGGTATAAGGGGGGACTGGGGGGAAGAGGGGGAGACAACGCCAGGACGTGCAGTTTCTGGGGCGGTCGGGTTGTCCGGGACGGGCTCTAAGCTGTGCGGCCTGAGTTGTGTGGTTTGGTGAGAAATTGTATTGTGTATCACCAGTTTCATCTATTTTGTGCTTTAAACTTATGTTATTGTTATATCTAGTTTTCTGTTATTGTTTAGTAAACTATCCTTATCCCAACCTGCGTGGTTCTGGTTTCTAGGTTGTGGTTTCTTTTCCTCCTTTCTTCCTTCCCTTTTCCCCTTCCCCCAACTTTCCCTCCCCCTTCCTTTTAAAAGTACAAGCGACTGTGTGGGGTGCGGCCCTTGGCTGGGGCAAAACCACGACAACCACTATCAACACAAAAGTTCAGTGACCTATCTGTTCATCAAGTGGTTGCCACCAGCCAGTCAAGCAAATCTCTCTTGCTTCCCTGTTTCTTTTTCCACATTTTCTCTCCCTAAGCCACCTGGGAAGAAAATAAAATAAAATTTTAAAAAGATTTAAACCCACAGTTTTACACTTTTAAATGTCTCTTTGAAACCTGTTTCCTTTACTAAGATCGCTCCTGTCTGGCAAAGAAAGACAGTGAAAGATTTGACACTAAGACTTCTCTGATGACCTCTCCTTGTTGCTTGCTTAATGGTTCTCTCTCCATGCTGTATCAGTTTCCTCTTATATACTTTGCCCTCACTATAAACTTTGTGTTAGGAATACTTATAATAAACCTCAAGACTCCTTAATACTACTGTAATTGAATCTAAAGATGTGTTAAATAAATATATACAGCTGGAATTTCTTCTCTCAGCATATGTTATCACCAGACCTGAGATTCTTACTTATGATAATTCCTGACAAATAACACCAGCCTCCAATGTTTCTGCATTCAAAGCAATAGCCCTGCTTTCTCTTGCTGAGAAGGCAGAATTTATAAGCAATGCCATTTTACCAGGTTTGTTGTTAAATATTAATGTGGAAATTAAGAAAGGTTTAAGAACTGGGTTTTAAGATTTATTTTTCATTACATCTGTTATAACAAACCTTTATTAATATCCTGTGAAATGAGAAATCTACAGCATCACTAATAAAACCTTTTAAGTGGTAATCCTTCAGAATCCTTCCTTGAATGGTTGAGCGTTTGCAGTACTAAACCAATGAAATTCACACATACTGCAACGGAGTAGTGAGGTGATTATTACAACATTTTTTCCAAAGTACCTTAGGCTTTAGATGATTAGAGAGTAGCCTTATGTTTTAAACTTTCTGCCAACAGTGAGGCTTTAAGTTGAGTTGGATTGTGGATAAATTGTAGTATAATGTATGTTGACAGTTTAATAACATGGGTTACTATCCTTAGTTTGCTTCATGATGTAATACATCTTTATAGGAGTCCCTGGAGATTTCGTCTATGATTTTCAAGGCAGAAAGAACTCAATAAAATAAAATACTCTGAGCAAGGTTTCTATTTCCTGTATACTTTGGAATTTTTCCTGAAAAATAAATAGGTGCTACAACTTTTAAAAGTTTTTCTGACATGACTTTTTGTTTTTCTTGTCATGTAGTAGATTTTAAAGGTACATTTCATATAAAGTTATACATTTTTTTAAAGTTCCTTTCTATTATAAATGGTCTTATTTTTCAGATCTCTAGGGGAATTTTCTCTGCTATAAAACAAAGTAATTAATTTTCTTTTCCCCTATTTCAATTCTCATTATACCTGCATTTAGATCTTGCAGTTTGCAAATGTTTGCTGGTAAAGCTCACATACATTTGGACTAATTATTCCTCATGTTTTGACAAGTACATGCATAATGGTGGTTAAGTATCAAACAGCATAAATCCAAGTATAAGAATTATTTAATTTTTTAAATGCTTTCATTACATTTTTACAGGTAATGAAGAAAAGAAAGTAATTAGAATGGAAAGAAAATATTTTCTTGATTAAATGTCGGTCTAAGTGAAAACAGATTTAAAGGATCTCCAATCCTCTTCAATATTAAATTAATTCAATTTCCAGTTTTGATAGTATTCTTGCAACACTAGAACTGAGAAACTACTGAAAGCAAATTCTTTATTTGATATATTTCTGTTCCAGTTGTACACAGAGTTATATTCATTTTTGAACTGTAATTGCCTTTCAGAATGATGCATATAGGTAAGGATGTGCAAATGCTTTCAGGCCTACTGTTAACATACGTTATGCTGTGATCATGTGTCCTTAAACATTTGTCTAAATGGTTGATTACCTAAACAATATGTTATTCTTCCTTATTCCACGCTGGCTGACCACACAGAAAGTTTTTCAGGACAATTCTCAAAAGCTCATTCAGTATGAATGATTCATATGATCTAGGCTGCTACATCCACACTAGTATTTATGACACATTCTTTCCACTCATATTGTGTAAACAAAAATTTGCTCATCTGAATGTTTGCAGCAAGCACATAAATGTAGGCTGAAATAAATCTGTACTGTTTGTCAAATAAACATTAGCAAATAGTTTCTTAACGTACACACAAGCTCTACTTTCCTGTTAAAATAAACCTATTGTAAAATAAGCCTCATTAGGAAATTCCTGAAGGACATGTCGTAAGACCACCAGTACAGAGAAGGTCAAATGGTGTGATTCCGGACCCTCCATAAAGACAAAAAGCAGAAGCTGGAGTGTGTGACCTTAAAGGTCTTTTCACTATCATTTAATCCCTTCTCTTTTCATCATCCCTTCACTGAATCTGGGTAAGTGCTTCAACCAGCAAGCTCTCCAAAGCCTCTCAATACAAAATCATTTTCACGAGGAATACTCAGGTTTTTTCCCATCAGT
This sequence comes from Porphyrio hochstetteri, assembly GCA_020800305.1. Classification (NCBI taxonomy): domain Eukaryota; kingdom Metazoa; phylum Chordata; class Aves; order Gruiformes; family Rallidae; genus Porphyrio; species Porphyrio hochstetteri. The sequence goes on from CM036938.1 coordinate 25,170,673, forward strand.
GGTCACACTGGCCTCACGCCAAGAGCCTGAGGGCCATGCCTAATTGACATTCACATCTACATACTTTTTCATCCCCAGAATATATAAGCATACACAACTGTGACAATTTGCTTAGGCTAGTACCACTGATAAGATAATCCTGACTGTTTGAATTCACTGAAAACCAGTTGTTTAAATTAGCTGTAAGGTTTGCCTCTGACCCGCTGCCACAGTGCACCCCCATGGCAACGTCTGACCGTCCTGCTGGCCATATACTGAGCAACAAAACTCCACAGTGCCAAAAACACCCAAGGCCAGACATCTAAAGGTGCTTAGCAAACCACACATACAGATGGGTACCACATGGGGTTAGAAAACCAGATCATTCAAGCCCACCAACCGCTACTGAAACACATATTGTTAAAAATTTGGTCCTGTAACCATAATCTTGGAATCCTACTGCAGCTTCATGGGTTTAATCCCTTTTTTAACTTGCTATGAAAATGCAAATCCTATCTAGCTCAACGGTAGCCATAAATGAGATGGCTCCTGACTGTGTTGAACAGTCTTGCTGAATGATTAGCAGACTTCATTATTATTTCTGTAACTGATCATATCTCTTCCTCTGCCTGTGGATCACAAGAGTAAGGCCAAAAGAGTGCAAAATAATGAAGCAAAATTTAGCTGGGACAGAAAGATGACTTTAGTAGATTAAATATTATTAAATTATCTTGTGCATAAGTAAACATGCATAAACACACACCCACCCTTCCCCTGGCCTCTATTACTGCATTAGATATGTGCTTTTCACATGTACCACGTGTGTGATGAGCTCTTTCTTGTTCAACACACAGGCAACTACCCTGGGACTTCCAGGGGCTAAGACCACAACTTATTACAGCATCATCTATGAGGCTATCTGGGAAGAGGTGGTAACACTTTTCACCTTCTGCAAAATATTACAGTAGAGAAGCTGCAGTACTCAGCTGATCAGTCATTACTGGGCTGCAGACCGTACATCTCACTTGCCTTTTAAATTATGTTGAATATAATCTCCAGGATCTGTTCTCAGTTTCTGGACCAGTAAAAAAAAAAAAGTTATATTCAATATAGACAGAATTAAAATAAAATTTAAATGTAAAAAAAAGACCAAAAAATGTCAATTAAAAATCAGTTTTGGAAACAAGATAGAGCTGTTGCGGCTGTTTATTTCATAATTTTATGGACGTGTTAGAGAAAAATAAGCGCCTGTTATTAACCTGTGCGTTACCTTAGGCTTCTATATAGTTGAGATTTTTTAGATTATTTCAGAGTATTATATGAACTCAAATCTTACAATAACCTATTTAAAACCTGGTGCATAGAAAGGGTACATGTTCAGAATCACAGACCAACAAAATTCAAAACCAAAGACCCAAAGCTACATTTTTGCCTCCCAGGCTTCTTCCTATGCCCAGCCACAAGCATCACCTTTGCAACTAAAACCATATAGCTACTAATATCAGTATTTGCTGAACCTACAACAGAGTTTTTCTGATATACTTGAGCCTAAGTAATGGAAACATCAGGCTCTTGAATGTGCAATTTCTCTTGGTAAATATACTCAGACTTGTCCCTGGAGCTAAGACGGTGGGGTTTTTCCACACACGGTGAATCAATGCGAGATCCCTGAGCCACAGATCCTCACCCTCCATCTTCCTCTACTAATAGTTGGTAAATCTGCTTTGTTGAGATGAAGTAAAAAGCTGACAACTCCTTCATTTGAAATACTCATTTGAGCAGCTGAAGCTATCACTGCCACTGAAACTGAGTGACAGCAAACCAGGGCCTTATCTTGGCCAGTATCTGGCCAAAAAATACAGCAACTAAAAGTTTATTTTCACAAGATTGAAACATTTGATCAATTTAATTGTAAACTGAATCCCCAAAACAGTTTTAAATGGCATCCTAGGTGGGAGTTGCTTTGGCCTTCAAATATTGCTATAGCTTATCTAATAAACTACCCAAAGAAATTATGTCAATACCCGGGACCTGAATACTGTGGCCACAGGGAAAAGGCTGTCTATAAATACCCAGGTCACACAAAACGACACTGTTTAGAACAAAATGTGGATGCATCAAATATGTAAATGATTAGATTACAATTATAAAAGTCAAGGCAAAACATTAAAGACATAATTGGCAGAGTTCCTACCAGTTAAATCTAATCTCCAATACACATCAGCTGTAGCTTGGCTTGTCTTGTTAGGTAAACAAAATGTGTCTTGACTGTCATTGCCATAAAATATTAATGCACTGGAAGTCTCTAAACCTTGCTAAGCATAAGGCCTATTATCACACTTAAGAGCAAAGCAATCTAATAAATCGCTGCCTGTATAAAAACTAAGTCAGCTGGCAGAGACAGTAATCTCCCTAAGGGATAGTAAGAGCCTAATCTTCAACTACAGCAGCTGCAGTTCCAGAGAAATTATGTTTCTACTGCTCAGTAGAAATACATTTGTGCTGAATTCTGTTATTTAAACTCTAATGGAATCATTAGGAGTATCCATGCATTATCAACAACACAAAATCAACTAACAAGACTATCTATGACATAGGCTTATTATAGGCATATTTTTTTTTTACTGTTGTACTTGATCTTTGTTGCTTTTAGTTAGGTCTAAGAAAAAGCTGAACCGGATGCTCCTAATATGCATTTTCTAACAACATCAAGCTCATACATAAATAATCTTGTGTGTTTACTGAGCACTGAGACGATGTCCTTAATTGAAAACAACTTACTTGTTTGGCACTGGTATGAGGTCCTTGAGGCTGTATTTAACCATAAACACAATATTGTCATATACTTTGTAACAGAACAGATAACATCATGATTATGTTATTTTTATGGTGTACTTAGGGAACATACTGCATGATTCAAGAGAAACAAATCACCAGAGACATGCAAGACTGCACACACAAAAAGTAGTTAACAGACAAAAATACGTTAGTCAGGATATTATCAAAATTATTTATTTGTTACCTTTGGGATAAATAAGAAAATTGTCTGTCCTAAAAATGGACTAGGACAACACATAAATAACATGAATTACATCTTTAGGTGATACTAAAAGATTTCATAGGAAAAATGTATGCTGAAAAAATAATCTTAAAATGTGCTACAAGCAAATACAGGTCATTCCTGGAAAAGGGCTTCATAGTTTATATGACAAAATAAATTACTTTCCATTGTATTTCATTGCACATTTTCCATTGAATTCTATTTTAAGTGGATATTAGTAATTTACTGGGTAAGCAATTTAGAATTTTTGTGTAAATCTTATAAAACCGAAATCATTTTCTCTTGAGCACTGGAGATCTTTTTGGTCCCACACAGAATTACAAATGGTTGAGTTTGAAAACGATGTGGTTTGAAAAGGTCTGTAGTCTAAGCCGTGATCAAAGCACTACCAATTGAGTCAGGTTGTTCAGGGCTGCATCCAGGCAGAATCTGACTGTCTCCCAGGATACAGATCCCACAGCCTAACCAAGCAATCTGCTTCAGTGTTTAATTGTCCCTATGGTGAATATTTTCCTCCTATGTAATCAGAATTTCCTATTTTCCAGCTTCTAACACTTTTCCTACCATTTTGCGCCTCCAAGACACGTCTGACTCCATTTTCCCTATTTTCTTCCATCTGATTAAGTGTAAGTAGCAATAAGGCATCACCTCAGCATCCTCACCCTGAAACTGAACAAACCCAATTCTCTCAGCCTTTCCCTGTATACCACACATTCTGTCCTCTGACCATTCTGGAGGATGTCTACTAGACTCCTACTATGTTAACACTTTTCTCCTAGCAAGGGGCCACAAATGCAAGAAGCACTCCAGATGTAATCTCATGAGATCTGAACAGAGAGGAATAATCATCTCACTCAACCGGCTTCTACAGATGAAAAACTTCAACAGCTAAAGCTTTCTGGGACCTATGAGTTTGGAAGACTTGCAAGACTGTGCCAGCATGGACTCCTATGATAAAGGTGACTGTCATCTAGTTAAAAATTACCTGTATGATATAGTGCAAAAAACAAGTGGAAAAACAGAAGCATGTGGACATGAAGTGAGAGCTTTGGATGTGAAGAAAACGCAGCATTTATGTAGCCAAATATTTAATATTTCCTGAAACAGTTCTGCTACATTTTTTCTGTTGTAAACTATGACTTTTTTCCCCTTTTACAGAAACACAGAAAACTTCCCTACCTTTTCTTCCAGATATCTTCTTCCCTTTTTTAAATCTATCATGATTTTTTTCCTGTGTCTTCCTGACCAGTTCATCAATTATTTGTCTTGAACTTAGTTTTAAGTTTCCTGGAAAGGCTCAGAGACTGTAAAAGAGAGCTACTTATCTGCTTAGGGATGTCAGCTCATAAAACCACATGAGAAACTGAGAAAGTTGGAGCTGTTTAGATTCAAAATAAGATAGATGCATATAAAAGCATATTTGGAACAGAAAACATACATCAAGCAGCTCCCGTGTGGCATTCTTCATAAGAACAAAGGGGTATGAAAAGACAGTGAAAGGCAGCAAATTTTAAACTGATAAAAGGAAACACTTCTTTTACAAATCTCCACCTGTAGAAATCATTGTTGTAACATCGCGGTGGGAATGAGGATCTTGGCAAGTTGCCAAGATTAGGCATTACAATAATATTAGTTATGATTGCCTACATTTAAAGATCCTTAAGGTTGCAAAACCCAGTGCTCCACTCTTAGGAAAAAAAAATACCATGCAACATTGCTTAAGGAACCTTAATTGGCTCCCTCGTGCATATGCATTATGATATAATCTTCATGATTACCTACCTACATGATTACTTGCTATTGCCTCAAATGCTGGTAATTCCTAGCTTTGAAGTGCTTGACTTTTTGACCCTAATAACATTTCTAATTTGTTTCCTTTCTTTTAAATTGAAAAATAAATTTTCAGTATGGAAAACTACACTGAGCTTCAGGATGCTGGAACCGTTATTTCCAACAGATGAGCAGTCAGTACCTGAATTAATGACACAACGGGTTGCGATGGTTCTTATACTGCTAGATCAACTACTAAAGGAGGGACAGAACAGACTTTTGACGACTTTTGTTTCTAACTCCAAACTAGATAAAAGTCTGGTTCTAGAGGCAAGTGTGTAACAATAAACCCTTTTCTCAGCTGCAGCTATAGTTTTCCCTGTCATTCAGCTCTGTACCAAGCACTAGTCAGTCTCCCTAATCTGTTTCTCTACTCAGCACACACCTTTACTCTTGCCTATCCTGGCTGCTATGAAATTTTGAACTACTTCCTCTTACTTTCTTCTGACACCCTGCCCTTCCATCAACTCAACTAGTTCCCACAGACCAGTAAAAATGTAGCTTCCTAGTTAAGAAGGAATTTGAAAGAAGGATCCCAACAAAATTCTGAATTTTGGAGGGGTTGCTTATTCTGTAAACTGGATACAGAACAAGGTATCTCCACGAGGCTGGTAAAACATGACAACACCTTTGCTGTCAGGAGAGCGAGTGCCAGAGTCAATGTGCCTGCACAGGAATGACTGCTGGGATTACCATGCAGATCAGGTGTGCTACCTAACATCACTCTCGCTGGAATGGGCACAATGAAGAATGATTCAATGAACTCTCTTCTGCCACAATAGCTATGCTTTTCTTAGGTATCTGGTTAAATATGTGGACCAGACAACGGCAGTATAATAGAGGTGAGGCAGTAGAATGATCTGTAATAATACTGTGGATCCATGAATAGCCTTCTCTATTACAGTCCAACCACAAGCCTTCATATCTTTCCTGTCAAGTCAGACCTATGATTTGCAAGTGATGTTCATTTATTCATACAGATGCCTAGATAGTCAAAAGTGTCAAGTTATTATGCAGCTTTTTTACTGAAGACTGACCTGGAAACAAATAGGAATTCTTCGCTTTCATCAATGAGCAGCTTTATCAAGGTTGAGACGCACCAAGCAAGATCCTGATCTTGTTTAAAGAGGCAAAATAAGCTTAGTGAATTAGCAAATTCAGACTGAAAAGAAAGATCAGAATCTGGTTTATGAAGTTGAATCACTGAACCATTGTTTAATTATGTTTGTTTAAAGTAATAGGGAAAGTGTGGCACCTGCCTCCGCAAGGAAAAAGGGAGGCCAAAATGAGAGATTATTAATGAAACACTCCACTAAATTGCTATTTATGTTAGGCCAGTTAAATGGAATCAATTTGTCAGAGACTCTGTCCTACTCGTTAATACTTTTTTCCATCAAAAGGGAGAAACAACTCCCTGCTGCATTGTATTCCCCAGGGTATGAGGGATATAATCCTAACACACCGTACTCACTCTCTGAGTAAGGCTATCTTTTTGAAAACAGACCAAAATAATAGTATGGACTTCTTTGGTGCTCTGAAATCACACATATCTGGGGAGCAGGTGTTAATGATAAATAATTGTTTACTCATAGACACTTCTATAACTCATAAGCAGATACAATTTGTAAAAAAAATTAAATGTGTAACTAGTTATTTCCTTGGTACTTGCTATATTGTCTTGTTGACGATGTTATGAGTTTGTTATAGTTCAGAGGAGAACAAAACTTCTCGAATTCATGAAAACTTTATGAATTCTCCCATTTATTGTCAACAGCACAGTTCAGATCTTGAAGAAATTTTGTACTTGCCTAAGTTTCACTCATTAGTTAAATCAAAGAATAATTTTTAAAAGCTTCCTAACAAATACATCTAAGCTGGTTTTGACCATTTTGAACATCAACTGATTATTTTTAATGCCATCATCTGATATTTTCTTGGGTCATACTCTTAATATAGTTTATGCACAAGAAACAGGATAAGTATTTAGAATAATTTATGATACAGACTCTTCTTTAAAATCAGCAACTGGATTTAGAGGAGGTAATTGTTGAAAGTACTGTGATCATCAATCTTCCTTCCAAGTCCTTTATTTCTCCAAAGTCTTTGTTTATTTGAGACAATCTTATTGATTTCATCTCACCCATATTAGATTTCCTGCAAAGATTCATCTATTCCCGAAAGATCATGCCAACAATGCTAACGCAAGATAATCTAAGTGCAATGATTTCCTCTCAGATTCAGATGCTGAAGAAAGATATATCCCTCGTCTTGGTGGTATTGTACAGTGTGAAGGTACCTCTTTTTTAATTTGGACAGTATAGTCATAATCACTTCTTACTAGAGATGTCAAATAACTTTCGTTGTATTTATTACTATATCCACACGCTTTGCAACTGGAATTCTCCATTATCTGCCAGCTGAAGCAAAAGCTCTGCTATTATTATAGCAGTTAACATGACAAAGCCAGTAATAGTCCTCAGCCCCCTACCATACAGACAGACAGATATCAACAGTTTAGTAGTAATGGTCTCTCTTGAACAGCTTCAGCTAGAACTTCCAGAGAAAAAGATTGCATGTTCAGAAAACTACCAGACATCACTCCTTCCCCCTTGCAGTCAGGCAAAGATCTTGACAGAATTAGTCACATGTGTTTCCTCATTCTTGATTCAATATCCCTTATTTTTGGAAAATAAGTTGAAAAAATATTAGGTTCACTAGAAGATCCCCATTATTATCTGGGCCACATCTCAAAAAAGACTTTTTGGACATAAGCTGCCATAGTCAGGGTAGTTCATCTGATTTAATATATTTTACTTTTAAGGAAGGGAAGAGCTTTTTTCCACAATGAGCCAAGTCAGTCTATTCCAGTTGGTGTTAGCACAGAGACCTGGCATCTAGAGAAGATGCTCCACAGTGTCCCAAGCATGCAGCACCATGATTCCCATCCTTTCCTCAAATTTTTTTCCAGCTGCTGTAAATGACATCACCTGTTTACAGCTGTGGGTATTACCCACTTATCTACATCAGTGAGTATAGTTCATTCATCTAAGAAATTAGGACACTGTTATCAGCCATAGTCACAGGAAATATACTTAGAAATTACAACAGTGCAGCTTTTTTGATAAGAAGAAAAATATTACTCATTTCTACCTTATGCTCATCTTTCTGCTTCCAGGCTCTTCGAGAAGATGCTCATTCCCTGTAGTGAAACCTGGTACATAAACCAGGAATGGTCTTTCTGAAAAACAAAACAAAACAAAAAGACCCACAAAAAACCTCAATAAAACAAACAAAAACACAACCACTGTTCTTTTTGTTCCCTAAAATGCTATGGTTCCTCCAGAACTGACTGCCATTTCTGCATCAGGTTGAAAGTTTTAGAATCAAATGTTTTGCTGTAGCAGATATGACTACTTCTAAAACTTCATTTTAGAAATATTGTCACAGTTTTTGCGTAGCTGGGTACTGGGAGGGAAGGGGGTAAACATCAGCTGATTCAAGGCCAGAGTTGCTGCTGACCAAGGCCCAGCCAATTGGAGATGGTCAGAGTGCCTCTGGGAACCACATAAAAGAGAAAAAAACCCTGCAAGCAGCTGCATTTTGCTGCCAGAGAAGGGAGTGAGAAGATGTAAGGAGCTCTGTAGACATCAAGACCAGGGAAGGGAGTGAGGAGGCATCCCAGGTGCCGGAAAGAATGATGCCCCTGCAGCCCATGGAGAAACCCATGGTGGAGCAGGTGTCCACCCTGCAGCCCATGGAAAAGGCCAAGACCCCACCTGCAGCTTTTGGAGAGGTTTCACGCTGGAGCAGGTGGAGACATACAGAAAACACTGTGACCCATGTTAGAGTAAGACCCTGCCAGCACTTGTAGACCATGAAGATAAAGACAGAGAGATGAGCGAGGGAGAGATCTACACTGGAGCAGGTTTGCTGAGGGGAGGCTTGTGACCCTGTGGAGGACTGAGACCAAGAGATTGAGAGATACAGTGATTTATGACTACCTGCCATAGCAGTGACCCACACCAGGGCAGCTGGTGAAGAGCTGAAGCCCTCTGGGAAAGGTCTCAAGTTAGAGAAGTTTGTGAAGGACTGTCTCCCGTGGGTGGGACGCCGTGGTGCAGCAGAGGGAGGGTGTGTGGAATGAATGCCTCCCCCACCCCCCAGCCAAGAAGGAAACCAACTTGCAAGGAACTGACCGAAGCCCCTATTTTCTCCAGTCCCTGCCTGTCAGGATCCACAACCTGGACAAGACTTAATTTGGCAGAGATTAAACCCCCTTGTGTTCCAACGGAACCTCAGATCACTCTGGGTGGCTGGGGGTGGCTGGGCTTACATGCTGAGTGACGTCCAATTGTTACGTGTTTTATTGTGAGAACTTCTTCACAGTTCTCGGAGAACAGAATTAAGACTCGAAATGGAGTCAAGGTTAAGGTTGCTTTATTTGGCCCACAACAAACGTGCAGGGAAAGGGGGGGAAAGGAGAAAAGGGTTGAAAAGAGAGATAGAGTGGAAAAGAAGAAGAAAGAGAGAGGGGAGGGCTAGTGGGTCTATATCTACCACCATGAAGCTAGGGCATTCCGTCCAATGGCAGAGTATTCTTCAGTATCTCTGGGTCCGATGGGTCCTTGATGTCTCCATGTCTTCTTTTGCTGTCTTCATTCTCCGTTGCTTCCTTTCCCCCATTTTTCCATGGCAGAATGCTCCCTTTTTGTAGCCACAAGCTTCCACCTGGCTTGTGGGAATGCTTCAGGGTGGATGACAGAATGTCCAATGTGTGAATGGCTCCCGATGTATCTCCTGATAGTGGAATGCTCTCCTGATGTGCGAATGGCACCTGATGTCTCTCCTGGTATCTTTTGAGTGGATATGTGGAAGGAATGCTCCCCTGATGTCTTCAGGGTGGCTCGTTGAATAGTCATTAGATCCTTGGCACAAGCCCCTTTAAGCCTGACAGGTGGTGATGTGGTGTGGTAGGAATGAGGTTTGTTTAGGTAAGAGAAAAAAGAGAGGGTATGGTTCTGCTGGCAATTGTTAAGGCATATTTCCAGTACCTTACATTGCCCCTCCCTGTGCCACAATATGGGGGGAAGAAGGGAGTGAAATCATGACTGGAGTGAAATCATGACTACAGTGAAGTCTGCTAAGAAGGGAGGGGTGGGGGGAGGTGTTTTAAGATCTGGTCTCACTTCTCATTACTTCACTCTGGTGTCACTGGGTGTGCAGTGCAGTGTAATAAATGAGAGAGTTTATTTCCTTTATTCCGTGGTGAGTCTGTTTTGCCCATGTTGTTGATTGCGGAATGATCTCTCCCTGTCCTTATCTCAAATCGGAAGCCTCTCAATAGACATTTTGTTCCCTCTCCAGCTTAAAAGGGGAGTGAAGGAGTGACTGTTGTTGGCATCTGGCCTCCAGACAGGCCCAAACCACCACAAATATTTTCTGTACCTTTTACAGGTTAAGTTTTCCATCACACAATTACAAGAATGTAAAATTCCAAGCAAGTTCAGTCATTAGTGCACTGGATGCACTCTGACAACCTTATCACTGCATCATCTGCTTGAATAGATAACTACAGTCTAAGTCTACAGTTTGATGCAGTGGAATGACTTACAAAATAAACCTAGGAATCATCTGGTTATTTCAGCTGTTCAGATGTTTCCCATAGGATTCCAAGGTGTTACTACTTTTAGGGATATGACTGGATAATAACCTCTAAACTCCATGTGTACATGTATCTTTATATTTGGAAATTTAAGACAAATTCCAGAGTCACAACAAAGAGACTTTGTTTCTGTGCTGTTCTTCATGACTCTGGAATAACACTAGCAGGTAAAATGCACAATTTAACATATTTTACAGAAAGGGTGGCAACAAGCACCCAATGATGCTATGATTTTAACAGCATTTTATACTCCCAGATGATTAAACATCTGGTATAAATCAGGCTAGGTAAAAGCCAGTTGTGTAGTAGTAGATAAACTGAACTTTTTTATGCATATCACAATAAGCTAACCTGTATACTGACCACATTAAATGCAAGCAAATTCTCTTTTCTGGCTTATTTCCAGCTACATCATCACTGTGATGGATACTGTGAAATAGCAGTAAAGCTGTACTGTCTGGCAAGGCCAGTGACTTGTCCTGGTGGAATTAGACGTGGTCACATTTTCATGGTGCAGATGCTGTATGCGCTGTGACTTTATGATGCTTTATTTTTCTATTGAAACATTTTATTTTATAAATACCTTAAGTAATACATACTAAATCTTTATTATGGAAAACTCTTCCCCAATAGAATGTGATGAAGTAATATTCAGACAGAATATTCAATTTCTCATATATATTCAAAAGAGACAAATGCATCACAGGAGATTTGTGCAGAAAAATACTGTTAAAAACACAGTACACCTATAATATATTTGCCAGCATAAATCCACACGTTTGTTTTCCTGTAATTTTCACAGTTTAATTAAACAGCTTAAGGTGATGGCCTTCTGTCATTTTTCTTGAAAGCTGTTCAGATACATATATGAATCTCAGAAGTGGTCAGGGAATGCAAACCATCTCCTACTCAAATCCAATTTCAGTGCAAATAGTAGACAATTCAAGAGCAAACAGCGGGAAAACTCTGTAGATAAAAAATTCTGTCTACACATTCCAAAATTGCTTAAGGTGATGAGCCCTTTCCAGGCTAAGAAACATTTTACAGCACCCTTTACAAAGACCTATAATCCTGAGTAATTCAATTCTGATGAGAAATGGCCTAATTGTATGAAATATTGAGATATAACATGTACTCTGACCAATGCAACAAATCTTTTAGAATAATGAATGTTTGTCTGGAAAGAAAGAAGCAGCATACTAAAATATCAACATTAAGATTGTAGTTCAGTAACTTTTAGTTATTTAAAGTTAGAATCATAGAATCACAGAGTGGTTTGGGTTGGAAGGGACCTCAAAGATCACCTAGTTCCAACCCACCTGCCATGGGCAAGACACCCTCCACTAGATCAGGTTATCCAAAGCCTCATCCAACCTGATCTTACACAATTCCAGGGATGGGGCTTCCACAACCTCTCTGGGCAACCTGTGCCAGGGCCTCACCACCCTCACAGAGAAGATTTTTTCTCTGGTATATAACATAATTCTACCCTATTTCAGTTTAAACCCATTCCCCCTTGTCCTATCACTACAATCCCTGGTAAACAGAACCTCTCCAGCTTTTCTGTAGGCCCCTTCAGGTACTGGAAGGCTGCAACAAGGTCTCCCCAGAGTTTCTCTTCTCCAGGTTGAATAAGCCCAACTGTCTCAGCCTGTCTTCACAGGAGAGATGCTACAGCCATCTGATAATCTTTGTGGCCCTCCTCTGGACTTGCTCCAACAGCTCTGTGTCTTTCTTGTACTGGGGACTCCAAATCTGGACACAATACTCCAGGTGGGGTCTCATGATAGCAGAACACAGAAGAGAATCATCTCCCTCAACCTGCTGGTGACAATTCTTTGATACTCCCCAGGACACAGTTGGTTTTCTGGGCTGTGGTGGTTTAGGCCTGGCTGGAGGCCAGATGACCACCAAAGTTGGTCTATCACTCCCCTTTGTAGTTGGATGGGGGAGAAAATATATATTGAGAGGCTTAGGAGTCAAGATAAGGACAGGGAGAGAATATCCAGTAATCAATGACATGAGCAAAACAAACTCAAGACAGAGTGAAGGAAAGAAAACTGTCATTTATTACACTGCACTGCACACCCAGTGACACCAGAATCGGATAATGAGAAGTGTGGCCAGATCTTAAAACACCTTCCCCCACCCCTCCATTCTTAGCAGACTTCACTCTAATCATGATTTTGCTCCCTTCTCCCCCCACACATTGTGGCACAGGGAGGGGCAGGATCATCTGTCTGCAGTGTAGTAGTGCTTGCAATGAGATACAATGTATAGATGCCATAGTGCTAACACTATAGACAACAGTAACCTCAACGTCACTGACATTATTTAAAAAGGAGAACAACCACCTGTCAAGTTCCTGTCTCTCCAACCAAAACCAGGGTATGTCTGTGTCTTCTTGAGTCCACATGACCCAGGGAATGGGCATAGCAATCAGTGAGGTGTGGTGTAATGAAGTTTATAGATTAGGATGTTTGCTTAAAGTTGTGTACACTGGATTCTCATTAGCAAACACTTTCTGTGTGTCTACACCCCTGCCTTTTTTATTCATCTTCATACCATCTAACAGCCAGTCATGTTGGGTTACAGGTCTACAGCTACACTCATCATTAGCTCTGAAATCCAGGAGCTGGGAAGACATTCTATATTCATGTGAGTCCAGTCTCTTTTCCAGAAACAGTAAAGATATGACATGATATTGCCTTTCATATCTATGGACTATCCAAGGAACTACACTTATGTGATCCTAGACACTTCTTTGACCAAAGTAAATTCTCAAGCCCTGTTACATATACATAGATGAGCAGTACTAAAAACATAGACAGAGATTTAGCTTTGGCATTCACTGCTATCTGAGCTGTTCCCCCTTAGAATATATTAACAGTGTCTCTTCGAATGCATGTCTACATGATAGACATACTTAGTACCATCCAGATAATTGAATCTGGAAATAGACATAGGTCTCCTGTTTTTATAAGTCATCTCAAAAAAAATCAATGTATATGGAATACAGGCTGATCTCTCCTGTGACAGTAAGTCACTGTCCTTTGTAATACCAACAACTTTATTGCAATACCAAGTCATTTTAACCTATTTCTTTGTATTTCACTCTGGCTAGCTAAAGTCTTACAATTCTAAGTTCTTGCTAAAGTGGATATTTGCATCATTTGACATAAAATGCTAAGTAGAACAGTTAAGAGAGCCAGACTGTCATTTCTTACAGTTACATATTTTAAGTTGAAAATGTTCTTCTACTACTATCCAGTTTTATAAAAACAAAATGCATAAATGCTTAGAAGATAGAGAGGAGTAAAATGTTATCTAAAAAGACCAAGGCTCCGAAGAAAGAACTTATTTCAAAATGTTATCATTGTGCTATATGATGAAAATAATATTTTCCCTGGAAATTACACCATTATTTGGGTAAAAATATTCAGAAATAGCAAAGTCCTTTTATTTTCACTTAATGGTTAAGGCAAGCAAAGCACAGAAGTTAAGAACTTCTAGATACAGTCAAAGCCACATCCTGCTAAAATACTGACATGTTAATTGCATTAAGAAGAAACATAATGCACTTGGAGAGATTTCCCCCTATACCCAAAGAATTTGCAATATGTATTAAAGCTAGTAGTCAGTAAAAATATATTTCTCTTACAGAATGGCAGGTGCAGAAGACTGGGACTTTTTGACTTTATTCCTTAAAGCTGTAAAATTGCAGCAGACCATTGAAGCATAGATGTCCTGGTTTCAGCTATGATGGAGTTAAAATTTTTTTTAGCAGTGGATGGAATGCCATGTTTGGGTGTTAGCATGAGAATAGTGCTGATAGCACCCTGATGTTTCCGATTTGTTGCCGGGCAATCAAGTACCTTTCTCAGCTCTGCATACTTCCTTACTAGTGAGAAAGGAGGGGGCGCAGCCAGGACAGGTGACTCGAATTGGCCAAAGAGGATATTCCATGCCAGTTACGTCATGCTCAGTTTAAGGGGGGACTGGGGGGAAGAGGGGGAGGCAACGCCAGGACGTGCAGTTTCTGGGGACGGTTGGGTTGTCCGGGATGGGCTCTAAGCTGTGCGGCCTGAGTTGTGTGGTTTGGTGAGAAATTGCATTGTGTATCACCAGTTTCATCTATTTTGTGCTTTAAACTTATGTTATTGTTATATCTAGTTTTCTGTTATTGTTTAGTAAACTATCCTTATCCCAACCTGCGGGGTTCTGGTTTCTAGGTTGTGGTTTCTTTTCCTCCTTTCTTCCTTCCCGTTTTCCCCTTCCCCCAACTTTCCTTCCTCCTTCCTTTTAAAAGTACAAGCGACTGTGTGGGGTGCGGCCCCCGGCTGGGGCAAAACCACGACAGTTATTTTGGCACCCGAACAGGGACACGAACGGTTGGGATAACGGTAGATCTGACCCTAACTATCGCAATTAAGATAAGCACTGTTGTTTAAGCAATCTCTGGTCACGATGCTGTGGTATTTATTTACAAGGCTGTGGCAGCAAAACCACCGCATGCTGTATAAAATCCTGGCAGGATTCTTTACTCTCTCAGGTCTGCAGCTCCTGTATTTGTTCCCATACTTCATTATAGTGTATTTTATGATATCGGTCTATGATACAATAATATCGATGATCATGAGCTTAAGCTGGTACTTGTATGAGGTTTTGCTGTCCTGTCCATTCTTTGGACAGGGAGGGGTTAATAACAGCAGCCGGTATGGTTGGGGCACTGCTTTCTTTTCCTTTGGGCTAAATACAACAGCTCTTAGGGCAGCTTTTGAAAATCTTCAATATCTCTGGGTTATTCAAACTAGCATTTTGCTATTGGTAGGTTTGGTGCAGATGGTTCAGTTTTTGTTATATATCAAGCATAGGTTTATGAATACCACTGAAGAGCTTTCTCCGAGACAGAATAATCACGAGTGGCAGGGCATGTGGCAAAGTATGGGCGAGTACCTAGGTACTTTCTCACGCCCGATGGTTTGGAATTTCACTCCTGAACAGTTACAAGACCCCGATCAAGTGACTGCATACCTAAGGAAAAATTGCTGTAGGTTTCCCAGAGACGGACACCTTACTGCACTGTGCTGGGCTCTGGCCACTATTTATCAAACACTGCTTGATAGCAGGCAGCACTGTCAGCACTGTCAGGGAGAAGGGAAAGGAAACAGACTGGCAGATACTATAGCTGATGCAACCACTGGGGCTGACACTGCAGCTACTGCAACCCCTGTGACCGACAGTGCAGCTACTGTAATCTCTACAGCAGACACTGCAGATGATCCGAAAAACCAACCCACACCAGTGTCTGTTGCTCCCATACAAAAGAGGAAAGGCACAAAGAAATCAGTTCGCATAGTGACAAATAAGGATGATGATCAACCAGGACCATCCCAAGGATATCAGGATGAGGCAGAACCAGAGATTGTTACCCGATCCCTGACTCTGAGTGAGCTGCGTGAGGTTCGAAAAGATTTCACTCGCCACCCAAGTGAGCACATTATCACTTGGTTGCTCCGATGTTGGGATCACGGGGCCAGTAGTTTGGAATTAGAAGGCAGAGAGGCCAAGCAGTTGGGATCCCTAGCTAGAGAAGGAGGAATTGACAAAGCAATTGGGAGGAGGCCAGAAATCCTCAGCCTCTGGAGGCGACTACTGTCAAGTGTGCAGGAAAGATATCCCATAAAGGAATATATTACATGCCAGACACCCAAGTGTAACAGCATAGAGACATCTGTCCAGCACCTGAGAGAATTAGCTGTACGGGAGATAATTTATTATGATCTGGACAATTCACGGCTTCCCGCTGATCCCGATGAAGTCCTATGCACTCCAGATATGTGGCGTAAGGTTGTACGAAGTGCACCATCAGGGTACACCAATTCACTGGCAGCAATTGACTGGAATGATATGGATCCACCAACCGTAAATGAGGTGGCCTGCCGACTCCGGAAATACCAAGACAATGTTTCCCTCTCCGTCATTGCAGCAGTAGAGAAACTGGTTCAACGACTTGACAACAATGTGTCCAACTCCCAACCCGTATGGAGCAATGTTGCAGCTACTGGGAGAAAGCGTCCATCGTTCCAAGAGGGAGAATACACACCACGACGTACATTGTGGTTTTACCTGCTTGATCATGGAGAGGACATGAGGGAATGGGATATGCAGCCCACCTCAGCCCTTCGAGCACGAGTAAATGAGCTGTGGGGTAAAACATTCGCACAACGAGATTCTGCCAGGAAGAAGGCTGCACCAGTTTCTACTGGACAGTTCCCTAGACCAACTGGAAGGCCTACCTATATGTCTGATGTGCCTGATCCTTTTGAAGGGACCTCTAAGTCCTTTATGCAACCAGTGGAAAACAAATATGATCAGCAGCAATAGAGGGGCCCTGCCTCCAGCCAGGTGGAGGAGAGGGATAATCGGGTTTATTGGACTGTGTGGATCCGATGGCCTGGCACGTCAGACCCACAAGAGTACAAAGCTCTGGTGGATACTGGTGCACAGTGTACTCTAATGCCATCGAATCATGAAGGGGTAGAACCCGTTTGTATTTCTGGAGTGACAGGGGGATCCCAACAACTAACTGTGCTAGAGGCTGAGGTGAGCCTAACTGGGAAGGACTGGGAAAAACACCCCATTGTGACTGGTCCAGAAGCTCCGTGCATTTTAGGTATAGATTATCTACGTAGAGGGTATTTTAAAGACCCAAAAGGGTACCGATGGGCTTTTGGAATAGCTGCTTTGGAAACAGAAGAAATTGAACAATTGTGTGCCTTGCCTGGACTCTCGGAGGATTCTGCTGTTGTGGGGTTGTTGAAGGGTGAAGAACAGCAAGTGCCAGTTGCTACGACGACGGTGCACAGACAACAATACCGTACTAACCGAGATTCCCTGATTCCCATCAATAAACTGATTCGTCAACTGGAGGATCAGGGAGTGATCAGCCGAACCCACTCACCCTTTAATAGTCCCATATGGCCAGTGAGGAAGTCCAATGGAGAGTGGAGGCTGACAGTAGATTATCGTGGCCTAAATGAAGTCACTCCAGGTATGAGTGCTGCTGTGCCAGACATGTTAGAGCTCCAGTATGAATTGGAATCAAAGGCAGCCAAGTGGTACGCCACAATCGACATTGCGAATGCTTTCTTCTCGATCCCACTGGCGCCGGAGTGCAGGCCACAGTTTGCTTTCACTTGGAGAGGCATCCAATACACGTGGAATCGTCTGCCCCAGGGGTGGAAACATAGCCCCACCATCTGCCATGGACTAATCCAGAATACACTGGAAAAGGGTGAAGCACCAGAGCACCTGCAGTATATTGATGACATCATTGTATGGGGCAACACAGCAGAGGAAGTTTTTGAAAAAGGAAACAGGGTAATTAAAATCCTTTTAGAAGCTGGTTTTGCTATAAAACGAAGTAAAGTCAAGGGGCCTACGCGAGAAATCCAGTTTTTAGGAATAAAATGGCAGGATGGGTGTCGTCAGATCCCAATGGACATTATTAATAAAATAGCAGCTATGTCTCCACCAAGCAACAAAAAGGAAACACAAGCTTTCTTAGGTGTTATAGGTTTTTGGCGAATGCATGTCCCAAACTACAGTCTCATTGTGAGCCCACTCTACCATGTAACTCGAAAGAAGAATGATTTCCAATGGGGCCCTGAGCAACAGCAAGCCTTTGAGCAGATCAAATGCGAGATAGTCCATGCAGTGGCCCTTGGGCCTGTCCGGACAGGGACAGATATTAAAAATGTGCTCTACACTGCAGCTGGGGAGAACGGCCCGACCTGGAGTCTCTGGCAGAAAGCACAAGGGGAGACTCGAGGTCGACCGCTGGGGTTTTGGAGTCGGGCCTACAAAGGATCTGAGGCCAATTATACTCCAACAGAAAAGGAAATACTGGCCGCCTATGAAGGGGTTCGAGCCGCCTCAGAAGTGATTGGAACTGAAGCCCAGCTCCTCCTGGCACCCCGACTGCCGGTGCTGGGCTGGATGTTCAAAGGGAAGGTTCCTTCTACACACCATGCCACTGATGCTACGTGGAGCAAGTGGGTTGCACTAATTACACAGCGGGCTCGAATAGGAAACCCCAATCGCCCAGGAATCGTGGAGGTGATCACAGACTGGCCAGAAGGCAAAGATTTTGGGATGTCACCAGAGGATGAGGAGGTAACACGCGCTGAAGAAGCCCCACCCTACAACGAACTGCCAGAGAATGAGAAGCGATATGCCCTGTTCACTGATGGGTCTTGTTGCATTGTGGGTAAGCATCGGAGATGGAAAGCTGCTGTATGGAATCCTATAAGAAGAGTAGCAGAAGCTACTGAAGGAAAAGGTGAATCAAGCCAGTTCGCTGAGGTGAAGGCCATCCAGTTAGCCCTGGACATTGCTAAGAGAGAAAAGTGGCCAAGGCTCTACCTTTATACTGATTCATGGATGGTGGCGAATGCCCTGTGGGGGTGGTTGCAGCAGTGGAAAAAGAACAACTGGCAGCGTAGAGGCAAACCTATATGGGCTGATGACTTATGGCAAGATATCTCTGCTCGGTTAGAGAAACTTGTTGTTAAGGTACGTCATGTCGACGCCCATGTACCTAAGAGTCGGGCCATGGAGGAACATGAAAACAACCATCAGGTAGATAAGGCTGCTAGGATTAAAGTGGCTCAGGTAGATCTAGACTGGCAACGTAAGGGTGAATTATTCATAGCTCGATGGGCTCATGATACCTCGGGTCATCAAGGGAGAGATGCAACATATAGATGGGTTCGGGATCGAGGGGTGGACTTGACCATGGACGCCATCGCACAAGTTGTCCACGAATGTGAGACATGTGCTGCAATCAAGCAAGCTAAGCGGTTAAAGCCCCTTTGGTATGGAGGACGGTGGATGAAATATAAATATGGGGAGGCTTGACAGATTGATTACATCACCCTCCCTCAAACCCGCCATGGCAAACGTTATGTGCTTACAATGGTGGAGGCAACTACCGGCTGGCTAGAAACATATCCCGTACCCCATGCCACTGCTCGAAATACAATTCTGGGCCTTGAAAGGCAAGTCCTCTGGCGACATGGTACTCCAGAAAGAATCGAGTCAGACAATGGGACTCATTTCCGAAACACTCTTATAGACACCTGGGCCAAAGAGCATGGCATTGAGTGGGTGTACCACATTCCTTATCATGCACCAGCCTCTGGGAAAATTGAACGATATAATGGACTTTTAAAAACTACACTGAAAGCAATGTGTGGTGGGACATTCAAGCATTGGGATATACATTTGGCCCAAGCCACGTGGTTAGTTAACTCTAGGGGATCTACCAATCGGGCTGGCCCTGCCCAGTCAAAATTTCCACGTACTGTAGAGGGAGACAGAGTCCCAGTAGTGCATATGAAGAGTGTATTGGGAAAGAGAGTTTGGGTCATCCCTGCTTCAGGCAAAGGTAAACCCATGTCTGGAATTGTTTTTGCTCAAGGACCTGGCTGTACTTGGTGGGTAATGCAGAGGGATGGAGAAGTTCGATGTGTACCTCAAGGGGATTTGATTTTGGGTGAGAATAGCCAATATAATTAATAAAGTAGAAATTATAATAATTGCCAAATAATCCATTATTGTATATTCATTATTGTTATGATTGCTGTATGTTGTACCATAGCATTATAGCCGGAGTCATACAAGTTAATGAAGAATGAGTGCCATGATGATGGAACTAAAGCCTGGCCTCTCAAGAACTTTTTTTCTCCCTTTGAAAATAAACTCTGACCCACAGACTATGAGCATGGACCATGCCAGGTGTATCAGCCAAGAGCCTGAGATGCAGCATGCAACGAGCCAATGGAACATACAACTATCCTGAGAAACTGTTACGACAAATGGAGCCTGGAAATCATGGACTAAATGAACTCAACAACTTCAGAGGGATGATTCACAGACTGAGGGAATAAGATCTGTATGCACATATGTGTGCATACATGTGTACATACATATATGGGTGTGTGAAACACGAAACTGGTTGTACCCAAAGAAAATTGTTGGATCTGGTCATGACGTAAATGGTATGGAATAAGGGGTGGATAATGTCCTGGTTTCAGCTATGATGGAGTTAAAATTTTTTTTAGCAGTGGATGGAATGCCATGTTTGGGTGTTAGCATGAGAATAGAGCTGATAGCACCCTGATGTTTGCGATTTGTTGCCGGGCAATCAAGTACCTTTCTCAGTTCTTCATACTTCCTTACTAGTGAGAAAGGAGGGGGCGCAGCCAGGACAGGTGACTCGAATTGGCCAAAGAGGATATTCCATGCCAGTTACGTCATGCTCAGTTTAAGGGGGGACTGGGGGGAAGAGGGGGAGGCAACGCCAGGACGTGCAATTTCTGGGGACGGTTGGGTTGTCCGGGACGCGCTCTAAGCTGTGCGGCCTGAGTTGTGTGGTTTGGTGAGAAATTGCATTGTGTATCACCAGTTTCATCTATTTTGTGCTTTAAACTTATGTTATTGTTATATCTAGTTTTCTGTTATTGTTTAGTAAACTATCCTTATCCTAACCTGCGGGGTTCTGGTTTCTAGGTTGTGGTTTCTTTTCCTCCTTTCTTCCTTCCCTTTTTCCCCTTCCCCCAACTTTCCTTCCTCCTTCCTTTTAAAAGTACAAGCGACTGTGTGGGGTGCGGCCCCCGGCTGGGGCAAAACCACGACAATAGACAAGACATTGAAGCATAGACCATTGTTGCATAGACAGTCCTGCAACAGTATAAGAGAAACTCCATCAACTGAATTAAAAATTTTGCTCACTTTCCGGTTGTTTATAGATACAGTAATCCTCAGAAGTTTTTAGGAAATTAGATAAAACATGGGGAGTGACACATAGAGCAAGTTAATAACTGCTAGCCAGGAAACAAGCTCTGGACTCACCTCTTTCAGAAACTTGTTTTGTGACTCTTGAAAAGATACCTAACTTCTTGTATCCCATTGTCTCAAAAAAACTTATGTCTACACATCCTTGTAACACAATTTCACTCACAGACCATGTCTGTCTACAAGTCTCCAGTTAAGGCATTTCTGTTCAGTGCTCACAGTGGGAGGCACATTCTGTGTTCTGCCCCAACTTCACACACAGGAAAGATTTCTGTATATTAATGAAAGTTTAAGAGCACCAGATTTCCCTCTTTTTTTTTTTTTAATAAATAAGCCTATTTATATATTTTTTAAAAAATTAAATGGCTACAAATATCTATAAAAGACTAATTGGTGATTAAATGTTATAATGAGTTTTAAAATATTCTTCACTTGTTTTTTTTCTGTTCACTCCATCTCTTTTCTCAGAAGCAGTTTGTCAAACTATCTCAGTTATGCTTCAGCTTGTTACTGCTCTTCATATGCATCAGGCAGTGCCTGCTCCCACATCAGCAGGGAACCAATCTTAACAGAACTGCCCACAGACAGATTTGCAGAGGGACTACTCTCTTACGTGTCATCTGGGCAGAGAAACAGAGGGTCCAGGTTTTTTAATAGCACTGTTTTTTTCTCCATCTGGACATCCTTATTTCTCTCATCTTTTCTTCATCTTTTTTTTTTCCAAAGTAAAAAAAAAAGGGTGAAAATATCACCAACTGTACTCCAGTTGCAGATAACGTGTGATAGAAGGAGCATTCCTCTAATCAACAATACACTAGGTAGGTAAGGACAGATGAGAAGTCTTCTGAGACAGTTTTTATCATTGTTAATCTCAAAATGGGCCCAGCCTTACACGTCAAGAAGGACTTACTAGTACCTGGCTACTGATGATTTCCAGTTGCCTGAAAGTGTCTCATTACTCAATGCAGTCAAAGAGTTTCCCCAAAATGGTTTCCAGAATAGCTGCTTGCTAAAATGGTGTTGCCTCCAGATTAGTCAACAGAGAGAGATCATGAAAGGAAAGTGTCTTTAAGCACTTGTGCTGCAAGTGCCCCACTTACAGGTGAAGGTAGATAACTCATGGGATCAACTACTGAAACTCCTTCATCAGTTCCCATCACTTCACCCTCAAAGATTTACAGGGCTTGCTGTTGCACTTTTGCAGGAGGTGAGAGGAAAGAAAACACCAGTCTTTCAAAAAACAGTTCCTCAGACACAGGGTTAGAGATATGCCAGTGCAGTAGATGATCTGTATTCAGTTTCCACTTGCCTGAGAGGATTCAGTTGATACCCAGACTCCTCACTGCAATGCTCATCAGGACTGTCTTGCTTCCTGGCTTGAAGAGCTACAGCTTATTACTTTGTATTACTCTGTACTCCTATATAGGAGGTGTTAAGGCGGCAGTTTGTCCAAGGGGACTGTGAAAACTAGGCAGTGATCCAGTGGTATGAGCACAGAGACTGCACTCTCCACCTTTGCCCTGAAAATGTGCCTTGTGAAAAGGATTGGACAAAAAGTGGGAGAAAAAAAATTACTCTGTGGCCTAATGCCTACAAACCACATGTAGAGAGGGGGAAAACAGAGTTCTGGTTACGCCCTCCCCATTATGGAGAACCCAGCAGGACTTGCCACTAGACACTATGAACCGCTGCCTCTGCTGACCCATTTGGGACACTTTCTCATTGATGGTGTGATCTACACAGTGGCACTGGGTGTCTTTCAAGAAATCTTTTCAGATCAAGATCTACGACAAGCTTGGTTATAATCAGGTTTTGATGAGACGCCTGATCAGGCAGGTGGCGAACTGCTCAGCCCTGCCAGTATTTTGGTTCTGTAGCAAAATTTAAGCATCCTGCAGGTCACTTTCAGTATGTGTTAGATTGCTTGCATGAAAAATAATTGCTGTTTTCTTCTACAAAAACACATGAAATAGGAGCTTATGCAACTTGGACAGCTGGGAAGGGTGTCCTTAAATTTCCCAATTAAGTATTTTCTCACTTTTTAAAAGACAATTTTTTCAACAGTAAATATATTAAATTAGAATTTGGCATTTAAAAATCAAGATTAATAATTACAAGTGCTGACAACAATTAGTATGTTCTTTAGTAAAAAGCATGAACAGCAAGGTTTCCTTTTACCAAATGTTTTGACAGATAATGAATGTTAACATGCTCCCCAAAGTAAATTACTGCTGCTGGTACCCACAGAAAGAGCAACCAATACCAAGGTTGCACCTGTACAAAGGTTATCTTTAAATGTGAAGTTTTAGGGATTTTTTGTGGTTCACTTCTCTGTTAGAACACCAGGGACAACAATAGACAGATGTATAGGAATAAAGAGAGAAATTCTTTTTTGCTGTGTCAGCTCAGTCACATAAGTCTACAGCTGAACTGGTAGATGCCATGCAACAGTACCTGCGCAGGTGAGTGCAGGTGCAGGCTGCAAACCAGCAGTGGGGTACTGCTGAGACTCAGCCACCCCAAAAATCAAACATTCCCAGGACACCTTTCAATAAAATCATCTGCCTGACAAATACTGAGATGGTGAAAGAACATTAAGACATATATATAGATATAACATGTAGAAGCCCCCAGAATAAGCATGATGCTTATATCACAGCATATTTACTGTAATTAATGTAATTACAAACCATGCCCTTTTGTAAATCCTTTCACTGAGCTCTAGCTTCCTGGCCAGGAGAACTACAGCTATATTACCCCAGCTCTACGTGCTGCCCAGTAGTGGCCTTTTCCACATGATGATTTTATGTGGCAGATGTTGGTTGTTGCAAATATTTGCTCTTTCTTGTATCAATGACTAGGAATTTTACCATTGCTAGCTATGATTGTCAGTCAAAAAAAAAAGTGCACAGCAGCCAGCAAAATTTGCTAGGGATCCAATGGAGCTGTGATAATAGACTATCTGGTCTCTGGCATCACCATCCCCAGATTTTAAAATGTAACTCCTGCATAAACTCAGTAGCCTGAGTCCAAATATAGCGTTTTCTCACCCAACCTTAAATTGAAGGCTCGGGGCCAAGGGATGGGGAAATCCCGTCTGTTCTAGCATTTGTTACCTATGCTATTCAAACCTTGCCTGATAACCTAGTAAAAAGAAAACACTGGAAGTGACAGACGATCTCAAGGTAAAACATTATCAAAATAAGGAAAGTTAAAGAAAGTGTACATCCCATGCCACCCCAATGAGCAACAAAGGAGAACTGGTGACAACAGATGAGGGAAAGGCTGAGGTTCTCAAAAACTTTTTTACCTGTCTTCACTGCTGACCTCTCTCCTCACAGCCCTCAAGTTGGGGGCCCAGAAGATGGGGACTGGCGAAACAGTCCCTCCCATTGTAAGTGAAGATAAGTGTCTTCTCCATCACAAGAGGGGAGGCCAGCAGGGACAGGGAGGTGATTGTTCCTCTCTACTCTGCCCTCGTGAGGCCACATCTGGAGTACTGTGTCCAGATCTGGGGCCCCTAATACAAGAAGAATGTAGAACTGTTGGAGAAGGTTCAGAGGAGGACCACAAAGATGATTAGAGGGCTGGAGCACCTGCCCTACGAAGAGAGGCTGAGGGAGCTGGGCTTGTTCAGCCTGCAGAAGAGAAGGCTGCGGGGGGACCTCATTGCAGCCTTCCAGTACCTGAAGAGAGCAGAGAAACAGAAGGGGAATCAACTTTTTAAAAGGGTAGACTATGGCAGGACAAAGGGGAATGGATTAAAGCTAAAGGAAGGAAGGTTTAAATTGGATATTAGGGGGAAGTTCTTTACAGAGAGAGTGGTGAGATGCTGGAACAGGCTGCCCAGAGGGGTGGTGGATGCCCCGTCCCTGGAAGTGCCAAGGCCAGGTTGGATGGGGCCCTGGGCAACGTAGTGTAGATCCAGGCCTGAGGTTGGTGGCCCTGCCTGTAGCAGGGTGGTTGGAACTCTGGGGTCCCTTACAACCCAATGCCATTCTATGATTCTATGACCACCCGAGGAATCTGAACATACAAATGTCCGTGGAACCTGATAAGATGCATCCCAGAGTCTTGAAGGAATTGGCTGATGTAGTTGCCAAGACACTCTCCATGATATTTGAAAAGTCATGGCAGTCAGGTGTAGTCCCTAGTGACTGGAAGAGAGAAAACAACAGAGCCATTTTTAAAAAGGGTAGGAAAGAGAGCCCTGGGAACTACCAACCTGTCAGCCTCACCTCTGTGCCTGAGAAGATCATGGAACAGATCCTCCTAGAAGCTATGCTGAGGCACATGGAGGACAGGGAGGTGATTTGAGGGCTCCCTTCCATGGTGTACTGACCTTTGGGCCTAGACTCTGGCCTGGTCCCCCGCAAAGTCACAAGTCACCCGGCAAACCTGCTGAGGCATGGATCAATCTCTTCACAGGCCATAGATGTCTCTCTGCTCCCCATCCTTATCCATGGGCTGCTAGGGGACACCCACTCCACCATGGTCTTCTCCATGGGCTGCAGGGAAATCTCTCTCTCTGGCACCCAGAGGGCCTCATTCTTCCCCCCGCCCTCTCCTTCAGGCCTGGCCTTGGTGTCTGTGCAGCTTGTTACATCTTCTCATTCCCTCCTCTGGTAGAAAAATGCCTCTGCCTGAAGTTTTTTTTCTCCTATGTGTGATTCACAGAGGCACCATGACCATCGCCAATTGGCTCAGCCTTGGTCAGCAGCAACTCTGGGCTTGAACTGGCCGATGTTTGCAGTCTGGGGCCGGCAGAGAGCTTCTAGCTGCTGCTTGCAGAAGCCATCTCAGCAGCACAGCTACAGTGATAAACTCGAAGTCCAGATGGAAGGCAGTGACAAGCAGAGTTTCTTAAGGGTCTGATGCTGTTTAATATCCTTATTACTATTATTGACAGTGGGATTGAGGACACCCTCAGCAAATATCCTGATGACAGCAAGCTGAGTGATAATGTGCTGGAGGAACAGGATGCCATCCAGTGGGCCCAGGAAGTGGGCCCAAGTGAACCTCATGAGGTTCAACAAAGCCAAGTGCAGGGTCCTGCACCTGGGTCAGGACAATCCCCATTACCCATACAGGTTAGGAGATAATGCACTTGAAAGCATCCCTGAGGAAAAGGATGTGTGAGTACTCGTGGATGAGAAGCTGGACATGAGTCACCGATGTGCATCTGCAGTCCAGAAGGCCAACTGCATCCTGGGCTGCATCAAAAGAAGTGTGGCCAGCAGATCAAGAGATCTGATTCTGCCCCTCTACTCTGCTCTGGTGAGGCCTCACCTGGAACACTGTGTCCAGCTTTGGAGCCCTCAACACAAGAAAATATGGACCTGTTAGAGTGTGTCCAGAGGAGGGCCACAAAAATGATCAGAGGACTGGAACATCTCTTCTATAAAGACAGGCTGAGAGAGTTGGGCTTATTCAGCTTGGAGAAGAGAAGGCTCTGGGGAAAGGCCTTCCAGTACCTGAAAGGTGCCTATAAGAAAGCTGGGGAAGAGCATGCAGCAGTAGGAAAAAGCGTAATCATTTTTAACTCCAAAAGGGTAGATTTAGGTTGGATATTAGGGAAAAGTTCTATGAGGGTGGTAGATCACTGGAACAGGTTGCCCAGGGATGTAATAGAGGTCCCATCCATGGAGATATTCAAGGTCAGGCTTGATGGAGCTCTGAGCAACCTGATCTAGGGAAGATGTCCCTGCTTACTGCAGGGGAGTTGGACTAGATGACCTCTAAAGGTCTCTCCAAACCTTACATATTTGATGATTTTATGATTCTAAAATACACCTGCCCATTTTTAAAACTTGACAAAATGCATCAAGAAATAGTTGTTTTAAATGCTACTTCTATGATTTCCTTTATCCTCAGACAGAATGACATCCTCAGCATTATTTGTCAATTTAAGTATAGCTAGTTAATCTTTCTGGAAATGTATCCTACATAAATATAGAGTTTATCTATTCCAACAGAAATTTCATGGTCATCAAAAGGCTCTGCCATTCTTTTTGTGTTTGCTAAAAATTCTTTGGACATCAGTAATATTTTCACAAAGTAATGAAAATATCCACTAAGTCCAACTGCTCTGTCCCTGTCATATATGCTATGTATAAACCAGATGGATAGGTTCTGTCCAGGCTCTCCTCCAAGAAGTTACTGGTTTTGTTTCTTGTTGGCCAAGCAAATCACCTTCAATTTGTAATTACTACCTGCTAACTCAAGGACATCAGGACTCTTGCTAAGCTGTGTCTCCTTGCTGAACTTCTGCCAGTCCCCTGAGAAGGATGGGATCCATGTCCCCAAGCATGATGTACCTGAACAATTTTTGTGCTGCCGAACAGCCACAGGATGTGCACCTGTTTCCACATACAAACACGTTTTAAATTAATTAATATAGATTACAACAGTTTACACTTTCATGATTTTTAGAAGTGGAATAGAGAAAAACCCAAAAATATAAGTTTTTATCAGAAAAAAATAAAACATACCACAAAACCCCAACATTGAAAAGGGCAGCTCACTGCTGATATTTGGCAAAATAATTAGGACAGAGGGTTAGAGATGTTTCACTGGAAGGGTTTGGTTTTGCTACAGAAACCTAAGCACACTTGTTTTTTGTGACATAATCACTAAGATACACATACTGAAGTTTGCATGACTTAGTACATAACAAAAGAATAATAATCAAAACATGACAGAGTATTTTGATATCAAGCAGCACAACCTTAGTCAAAATGTATCAAAGTCCCTTTTTTTCAGAGACAATAACTGTTAAAGTGTTTTATCCTGTCAAGAAGATCTTTTATTTAGGAAGAAAGAGGTAGCTGGCTAATTCCTAGTTATGACTGAATGAAGTTTTGCCTGCCTTTGATAAAGAAGTGGGTCTGAAATCTAAGCATTATTATAAATACAAAGATAATCTGTCTGGTTTGGTTGGGCCAGCTGCACCAGCCCTTTTTCAGGTTAAGTAATGTATTGTTCCTATCTCATTAGATGCTGCTGCCCTTAGCAGGTGGGTCTCAGGAGCCTGTGAAAGGAATGGGAAGGAAAGAAGCAGTGAGTGAAGGGTGGGGGGTGGAGGCACTTGGTGTGCATTAGGCAGGGCTCCCTCCCCTGAGAAGGCTGCCTGCTTACACAGCCTCACTGACACACTGACATCAGATGACAAAGTGACGGCGACAGCCATAGCGACTCCAGTTGTAGTGACACCAGCATCTCTATCTATTCAGTACAAGCTCTGTTGTCTTTTTAACAGGTGTCTGGAAGGCCAGGAGGATGAGGTTGCCTGTAATCTCACTTCTTTATTCACTGGATTTAACTTCAGTGGACCAGAAACCAGTGTATCGTGTTTCCAGTACCACCTGTCTCTTCTTTCCCAAAGAGGGGTTTAACAACTCCAGGTGCATATCAACAGGCATTTGTCAGGTTTATTTTAATTTCTACCTCTTTCTTTTTGTATTTTGAACAACATTTTGGTTACAGCTACTGCACTATTTTATTTTGTTTTATTTTAAGAAAATAAGCTAACTATTTAATTTCTAATTTATTTTTTGAAAAACAGATTGGCAGTCTTAATGGCCACCAACTGGAAAAATAACTATGAAATGCTAGTAGAAGTCTTTAGTCCCATAGGCCACAGAGATGTCAGAAAAGTGTGCAGCCAGTAAAGGAGCCTGGTGAGAATGAGTTTTACAAAGAAATCTCCGGGGGTGGAGAGTAAATATGCTGAGTATCACCCACTTCCAATGCTGCAACTGGATGGTCTTTGTCTGCTTTGTGCCTTGGCCTTCACATCAATTTTTTTTCCTGCCCACTCTCCCAAAATGAAATCCTTTAATCCTTCCATTCTCACCATGGAAGGGAGATCAGAAAGCTGGAATGGAATTCCAAACTGCTTCAGTAATTTGGCAAACAATTTATTTTTCAAGCACTCCTAAAATATCGTCTGACAACAGCCAACAGCTGAGCTTGCTGTATTTTGAAACTGCTGTGCATAATATCAGTGTAGGTGCACGTTATTGCACGATATGAAAACGTAATTGTTCAATGTGCCAGTTTCCCTCATGCAGCTTCACAGCATTGTGTACAAATGTTAAAGGCTCATTTTTGAAGACTACATAACACAAAGGGAGCCTACAATTTTTTTTTCACTTAAGATTTGTCCCCTTCAGCTAATGCATGAAGCTTCTGGTGTAGCCTGAAGTGAACCATAATGACCCTGTCGCAGAATAAATACGCTGGTTTGACAATTCTGTGTCATACGTGTATTTGAAAATTGGCAAACTGTAGCATGCATTAAATTCTGAGGGCAAGTGTTTATGCAGAAGCACTTCACACTGCACTCATCATCTGCAAATCTGCATCATTCTGTATCCTGCCACCCTTAGTGTTGTGTCCCTGTTAATGCTCTGCAGTGACAAGCTGACTTATCTGATAAGTTATCAGTTATCTGATAAGTATTGGTATTCTGCCAAAGGAATGTACAAGAAACCCTCATGCAAAACCACGAGAAGAAACCACATGATGAGCCAAACTCCAACTAAGTGGTAGAAACAGATCACACCTTGATGGACAGGATGACACTGAAATGATGTTTGAAAGATAATAATAATAATAACAACAACAATAATAATAATTTGGTTTGTTATTTCATGGTTATGCAAGTTCAAAGCATAACAGAAAGATCTTGTTTCAGATCTCTGATATTTCATATAGTTCAGGAAAAAAAGAACTCATGGGAAAAGTTCTGCTCTGTAAACCAGCTCTCTTCCATATATGTGCTATAAAAGCAAGAAATGGTCACATATCATCTGAAAGCCTTGAAGAAAATAACACAGTCTAGAGTACGTTTTCTGTGACTATATAATTTTCATAATTAGTGTTCAATAATCAATATACATATGGGGTATTTATTTTGCTGTTGCTGATTTGCCAGACTGAGATATCTTTTTCCAACTCTATTTCACACCCACGTTAAAAATGACAGCTAGAAATTGAGAGAAGAAACTATAAAATGCGTAGTCTCTTTGAGAGTGTGTATAGACTCAATTCCCAGCCAGGCTGCCACCCACTCTCCATCTCTTTTGCTCTTTACTAGTCCAAGTCTCCAAGGGAAATTTGAAAAAATGCCATGACACGCGCTTAAAATATTTATGTTATTTATTCGATGATACTTCTTGACGGAGCAATTTCAAGTAACAAAATCTATTATTTTTATATGTTTATTGTGTGCTGTGTAAAGTCTACAGTGTCCATATTAGCTTATTTCAATGCTTGAGCAATGTACTGTTGTAAGTGCTTAAGTTTTGCAGTACCAGGTTTGTATTTGTTCAGCTGTGTTTTGGGATGCAGGGGAGTTAGGCTATGTTTTACAGTACTGGAAGAGATTTTATTACATTTATTATTTTATTGTTGTATCTGAAGGAGAGAAGAAGGGAATACTATTCTTCTGAGGAAGTATTTCACAGGATAAACATGCATATTACATGAAAATGCATAAGGATAATATGACACCTGTGAGACAATAAACTCAGAATGCTGCTGAAAATTCCCAATAATATTTGCAAAATATTTACAGTGAGCTTTCTGTGTGTTTACAAGGGATATAAAATGAAATTTACAGCTGACAAAATGTTTTATTTCAGGACTAATATTTGAAGGCCAGGCTGCACTGTCACCCATTCCAGCACAGAGAGCTAGTGCCCTTCATTTCTGCAGCGTCTCACAGGGGACCATTCTGGTTACCGATTCATGTGGAATACTGTTGTTTATGTGCTTTAAGGCTCCCCTGGCTTGCCCCTGCTGTCTAAAATGAGCACGTTTACTTCCCATACACACAAAGCAATGATACATCCTCTAATGTGACATGTACAAGGAGAGCTGCTGACACTAGCACTGACCTTCTCCCATTCTCTGTGAGCAGTCCTTCCTGGTCCTCTTTGTCCCTCTTGTCCACTCTCCACTGACTTACCGTGTCCTCTCAAATGCAGGTGCATCATCCTGCCACTCAAACTTGCAAAGCAATCATATACTGCTGTATACTGCTTACAGCCAAATCATCCCAGAATAGCAGAAAAGCGAAAGACCTCCAAGGCACGGGCTACCATTTGCCAACACTAAGTACAGGCTCTGAGTACAAGATCTCAAAAGTGAAATGGAAAATATTTTCAATTTGGTACCATGGCAACTGAACAAAGAACAGTAATTACCTGGTAGTCTTCTCACCTCCAGGATTACTGCACTTGGGCTGACTTGCTTTTGAGGACTGGACCTTTAACTACATCTCAGTGCCTGGAAAATATAAAGGGAAGGGAAGGGAAGGGAAGGGAAGGGAAGGGAAGGGAAGGGAAGGGAAGGGAAGGGAAGGGAAGGGAAGGGAAGGGAAGGGAAGGGAAGGGAAGGGAAGGGAAGGGAAGGGAAGGGAAGGGAAGGGAAGGGAAGGGAAGGGAAGGGAAGGGAAGGGAAGGGAAGGGAAGGGAGCTTTGGAAAACTCTGAGCAGTCTTAACAAGAAAGAGATTTCCTGAGCTGAAAAGGAAGACAGGGCTTCACTGCAACTTAAAAGAGAAAGGAACAAGCAAGAAAATGAAAAGATCATGAACAGACAGATTATTTTACTTGAAAATGTGCTGAAGCCACTGTTGTTCTTCTCTCTAAAGCACTTGAGTGTAGAATAGTATTTTACAACTTGTCAGGCAAGGACAAGCCTGGGAAACTGAAGTTACACCCAGTTGTAAACTGGTAGTCCACGCTGCACTGTTAGGCAAGATTAGGGCAGTTATGACTAATAACTGGAGATAGGATGCAGTGTATTGAGCTCTCTTTCTGCATTTTTTCTTGATTCAAATATCACACTTTGGAACAGCTTGATATAATTTCACTTCCTGTTTAAAAAAAATAAATTAATTTTGAAGAAATGTGACTAAATCATCTAAAATGTGATTTAGGAAAAATGTGACTTCATGAAAAGGATACTTAAATGTGAAAGGACAGTTCCCCAAATTAAATATGCTGAAAATTCATAAACATTTCACAAAATCCTGTAGTATTTAATGAGCTTTCTGAATGCTGTATGAAATATTGCAGCAGAATTATGTGAGTTGTAATGAAATATTAAGTCCTATTTATGCTTGATGTAATTTCAAAACATGAGGACCTTTACATAACACCATATACAACTTCCATGAAATTAACTTGATTTTAGTTACATGCAGAGAGGCTTTTAGTCTTGACATAGAAACAAAAAACTAATTTGGCCATATGTCAGCAAAATCCATTTTTTTACTCATGGTGTTTTAACAACTAGTTTCATTAATCAGAAAAATATCTATACACTTCCTATCTCAGTCAGATGGTTTTTAGTTATTGTGCAAAAGGGCATGCATTTGTAAAATAAGACAGTTCCTAGCCTTATCATGAGACAAAAACATATTTCCAAGCCCATGTATAATCTGTGATAAGGGCTCCCAGAACAAGAAGAAATTTCAACCCACTTGAAATTCACATTCAGTGTTTATCAAAGATAGAGTTTATCTGCTTAATATTTAAATAGATTTTAAATTTTCAAGTTCCAAAGGCATCACAAGCCTTTTCAGACCTTCATATCTTACAAATGATGCACCTGACAGTGCTGACACAGCACAGTGCAATGTGGCTTTCCACCCATGCAATGGAAAACCTACTGCAGGACTGAAAATGTTTCCACCAGTCTCATCACACACGAAAACCCACACCAACCCTCATCACTTCTACACCATGAAACAGGATTTTAATAGCAAGGGTCACCTCCATTTAATCATCTGGATAAACTACCTGAGTAAAAAAACCCTCTGCTGCCAAAATGCTGCCACAGAAGCCAAGCTCTGTACATATCCCCAGAAAAGTGTCACTTGACGTAATATTTTGCAGTCAGCACTGGCCAGCAAAGGTCTCTAGCTCAATCTTTTCTTATTAGGCAGCATATTTGCAGAAGCCCAGAGATGGCTGTGCACAGTACAAATCTGATCCAAGGAAATGTTAATCCACATTGTCCTCTTTCTTCTTCCACTCCTAATGCTACTGAGAAATATGCTAGTCCAAATTTCATCAAAAGCTGGCCAGCAGTGTACCTGATATCCTGCAAAGCTGACATCAGACAATGGCACCTTTAGAAACATCTCTATTTCCGAAAAAAATCTGTATCATCACTAGCAACATAATCTGAACTTCTGGTATCACACCTACAGAAAATGGATCATAGGATATTGGAGGAATATTGGAGGATATTGGAGGAAGAGTTTGCACACTTCATCCAAATCCCAGGACATCTGCTTGCTTTTGAATGACTGTCCAAGAATGCACTGAGGACAAAAATTCCATAATGGACATAGCCAGCTGTTAGACAAATTTGCCAGTACATGTTCACAGGCTGCTGCCTGAAAGCAGAATGCAGTGCTGTCAGATACATCTGGCCATGTGGGCAGACCTCTCAGATACCAACCCCTCTGTAGATATCATCTCCTCTGCAATAGTTTGCCACAGACCACTGTAAAATAAGATCCCTATGTAGACAAAATTTCAGTTACTTATTTACCAAAAAAAATTCCTTGATGCTGACACGTTATTACCCGAGACATCTCCATTTTCCTAAGAAATGTCTTTTTTTTTTATTCAAACAATAACAAGAGTAATATAGTTTACTTGTGCAGCAACAGATTCCCTACAATGCAAAGGAAACCATAGCAGACCAATTATTTTGCTATTGTTCACATCTGATATGCTTGACAAAAGCAACATGTTCTTACATATAATAACATAGTCTTGTCAAGTTAGTTACTGAAAAATGCTGCAAAATCCCATCCTGTAATCTTTCATGTACTTTGCATTTTGCTATCTTTATACGCTCCATACCACAATTTGATTTGCAAGCCAAATAAAATTGGAGAGCAATTTTTAATTCAATCATCATATTACACATGTATCACAAATAAAATATATCACTGATAGAAAACCTGTGTGACAGAAGTGGCAAGGATGATTCTGCATTCAACAGGCAGAACGTTTACAAAAACAAGAAGGCATCTAAGAAAGAGGTTTTTACTAGCTTCTACCTTAGCTGCTAATGTTTCTTGGCACTGCCCTTCTTGCATTTTTTTTCTCTCCATTCCTTCGTTACTGTTCTCCTGGTACTAATAACACACCACTTAGGACCAGTTTACTTCTTCTTACCTTAAGAGTACGGTATTATGCATTGTTTACATGACAGCCAGCACTCAGGAGCTGCAAATGGACAGGTGCTTGAAAGATTCAGAGAGGGGGAACACGTCCTTTCCTGCCTATTAAGCAAAAAGATGGAAGAACAGCAGCACTATCTTTTCCCTTCTGGATAAAGAAATCTGAAACATAAAATGATTACAGCCTGG
Source organism: Porphyrio hochstetteri (assembly GCA_020800305.1). NCBI lineage: Eukaryota > Metazoa > Chordata > Aves > Gruiformes > Rallidae > Porphyrio > Porphyrio hochstetteri. The sequence goes on from CM036938.1 coordinate 25,205,466, forward strand.
AATTCAAAGATGCTAAATAAAATACAATGGATGCTGAGCTCAGACCTCTGCCAGGCTTTCAGCCAACAAGACTTCTGTGGCTGGGTTTGGAAGTGCAATGCAGGAAATTTCCACTTGGGGCACAAGGGGGTAAAGCCCCTCCTCCTGTAGAGGAAGATCAGGTTTGTGACCACCTAACCAACCTGAACATATATGAATCTTTGGGACCTGATGAGATACACCCCAGAGTCCTCAGGGAATTGGCTGATGTGATTGCCAAGCCACTCTCCATCATATATGAAAAGTCATGGTGGTTGGCAGAAGTCCCTGTTGACTGGAAGAAGGGCAACATTGTGCCCATTTTTAAAAAGGGTAGGAAGGAGAACCCTGGGAACTACCAACCTGTCAGCCTCACCTCTGTGCCTGGGAAGATCAAGGAACACATCCTCCTAGAAGGCATGCCTATGATAAGGCACATGGAAGACAAGGAGGTGATTCATCATCAATATAGGCTGGGAGATGATGTGCTAGAGAGCCGCCCTGCTGTGGAGGACTTAGGGATGCTGGTAGATGAGAAGTTCGATGTGAGCCAACAATGCATTCTTGCAGCCCAGAAGACCAACTGTATCCTGGGCTGCATCAAAAGGAGCGTGGCCAGCAGGTCCAGGGAGGTGGTGGTTCTGTCCCTCCACTCTGCTCTTGTGAGACCCCACTTCCAGTACTGTGTGGAGTTCTGGAGTCCCCAACATAAGAAAGACATGGAACTGTTTGAACAGGTACAGAGGACAAAGAGCACAAAGATGATTAGAGGGCACGTCTTCTATGAAGACAGGCTGAGAGAGTTGGGATTGTTCAGCCTGGAGAAGAGAAGGCTCCAGGGAGATCTTATAGTGGCCTTCCAGTACCTGAAGGGGCCTATAAGAAAGATGGGGAGCGACATTTTAGAAGTGCATGATAGGAAATGGGGGAAGAGTTTTAAATTGGAAGAGGGTAGATTTAGATTAGATATTAGGAAGAAATTCTTTACTGCAAGGGTGTTTAGGCACTTGAACAGGTTGCCCAGGGAGGTGGTGGATGCCCACTCCCTGTCAGTGTTCAAGGTCAGGTTGGATGGGGCCTTGAGCAGCCTGGTCTAGTGAGAGGTGTCCCTGTCCATGGCAGGGGGGTTGGAACTTAATGATCTTTAAGGTCCCTTCCAACCCTAACCATTCTGTGATTCTATAATTCTATGAAATTACTGGTGATATATCACCTTTCCCAGATTCAATCACTGTGGATCACATCTACATCAAGAACAGAGCATCATCACTGGAGTTTAAGGGCATTTTACTTCTAGCTTGGCACCACATGTTACTCTCCTTACACTGGTTTTGAAAGCCAAGCACATTTCTTGGTATTGTATCACACCATGTCCTGAGCTAATGTTACTACTCAGCTTGCGACTGTACTTCAGAGGCAGCTATATAAGAAAGGGAGCAAGGAAGACCCAGGGAATTACAGGCCAGTGAGCCTCACCTCTGTGCCTGGGAAGATCATGGAACAGATACTCCTGGATGACATGTTGGAGCACATGAGGGAAGGTCGTGCCTTACCAATCTGGTGACCTTCTATGATGGAGTGACAGCATCGGTAGATAAAGGGAAGGCAACTGATGTCATCTACCTGGACTTGTGCAAGGCCTTTGACGCAGTCCCCCACCACATCCTTATCTCTAAACTGGAGAGAAGTGGATTTGGTGGGTGGACCATCCAGTGGATAAGAAACTGGTTGACAGAACATAGACAAAGGCTGGTGGTAAATGGGTCTATACTGTGTCCTGGTCTGGGGCCCACAATACAAGAAAGATGTAGAACTGTTGGAGAGGGTTCAGAGGAGGGCCACAAAGATGACTAGAGGGCTGGAGCACCTCCCCTACGAAAAGAGGCTGAGAGAGGTGGACTTGTTTAGCCTAGAGAAGAGAAGGCTGTGGGGGGACCTCATTGCAGCCTTCCAGTACCTGAAGAGAGCATACAAACAGGAGGGGATTCAACTTTGTAATAGGGTAGACAATGACAGGACAAGGGGGAATGGATTAAAACTAAAGGAAGGAAGGTTCAAATTAGATATTAGGGGGAAGTTTTTTACAGAAAGAGTGGTGAGGTGCTGGAACAGGCTGCCCAGAGAGGTGGTGGATGCCCCGTCTCTGGAGGTGTTCAAGGCCAGGTCGGATGGGGCCCTGGGAAACCTTTTCTAGATCATGCCTGGAGGTTGGTGGCCCTGCCAGTGGCAGGGGGTTGGAACTCTATGATCCCTGGGGTCCCTTCCAACCCGGACCATTCTATGATTCTATGATTCTATGATTCTATCCCACATGACTCTTGCAGTGTAAAGCATTTCATAAATATCACCTGACATTAGTGACCTTTTGAAGTCAATAAACCCTTTCTCAGCTCTATGTAAATTGTCCAAAATTTTTCCAGTCAGAGCATCCTTTGCAGTTAAACAGTTACTCAATGTGCGAAATTTTTCATCACATACTCAAAAGCCAGCTGATTTTTGTACAGAAAGAAAGGGGTTCTTTTAAATATTCCTTTCCCACCACCACCCCCTCCCAAAGGATCTTTGCTAATGCATTGGGCTTTGGAAAAATTGGGGGTTTTTTTGTCTTTACCTCAGTAAGGAATTTCGGGGAATGATGTAGAACTTGTTAACACTCCACTCTTTGTAATCTGTGTGCACTTCATCCGTTGTAAATCTGTTAATAAATGCTGCATTTAGCATATTTTGTCTGCCATCAATTTGAGAAACAATACTGTCCTGGGTACTAGCTAAAATGGTGGAAATTTGCATTCTGTTGACTGTTAAATAATCTGTAGTAAAAGAAAAATAGTTTGGTATAATTGTTAGGAACTGCTATTAGATCTTTCTCAAATTTCTCTCTCAACTTGATTAGTTCCATTAACTGGCTTTCTTCCACTCCCTGCTCTGAGCTGCTTCTTTCTGTTCTTGTTTTGCATTTGTTTGTTTGTTTTACAGTCAGGACAAATGATTTTATGCCAGACATAGAGCTAAGCACTCTCAGATAACTGAATCATTTAGTAGTGCTTGGCTTCATGTGTTTGTCAGCTGCAGATGACATTTAGCACAGGCTTTATCTCAGTTGTGGTAATTACTATACTGACATGAGCTCTCATACACAGCACAGATTGTTTTCAGCAGATGTAACCAAGCAACTCTGCCTTCTCTGAAATAGTTTATCTGGCTTTCAGAGTGTGACAATTTTCAGATGCATACACAGACATACTCTTGTATACATAGGGACACACATAAAAAGCCTGCCAGTGCCAGTTTTAAGGCAGTATCTGCTCACTCTTCTTTCTGAGTCAATTCAATTACCCCATACAAGGATGGTATAGAATCTCTCAGTTGTATATCGCTCCCGCATTACATGCTGGCTGTGCATCTTATTATACATGGAGGTTATTGTTATTGTAATGTATCTCAGTGGTATACCAAATGTTACTTTAATGATGTAATTAATATGCTTGGATTTACCATCTGATGTTCTCGGGCACCACTTGTGTTAGTATGTGATACTACCAGTTTCAAAAATACTTGGGAACAGCAGCTTTTTGTTAGGGAGTTGGCAGAAAAAGGATTAATAATATAAGGCATGTTCTCTAACAACACTTTAAAAATGTTTGTGTGAAAAGTTTGTACAACATGCATTATTAATATGTTAGTGAGCTTTATAATTATTACTAATTTTATTATTGATTATAATACAGTTTAGGAGATGCAATTCAATATTTCTAGAATCTGAACTTTAGAAATCAGTGGGACACCTTTTGGGATGGGATGTTTTCAGTACTAAAAACAGTTAACACTGGGTTTTTTTGGTGAATGATATGTACAAGTAAGCAGCTTTGGGGGTTTTTTTTTCCCAAACAGCACTTCATTCTTCTAGCCAACATAATATGCATTTATGATACATAGTTCCCTTAGTATAAATGGTACCTAAAAGTGAAATGCATAAACATAGTAAGAGAGCAGAGCAGAATCTGAATTAGTCTTCACCAGCATAACTATCACTCATTACGAGCTAACTATAGTTGACCTTTTTATAAGCAAAGTGAATATGAGTTTAAACAAGTAGGATGATGCCTAAGATATATGAATGGTGGGTAGAATTTAAAGAACATCCAACAATACAGCATGAAAAACCAAAGCTTAAAACATATTTCTTAATCTCCCTCAGAAAGATATCTTGTGTCATTGATATCACCAAACAGCTTCTTTTTGGTATGATTTCCAGTTTTCTTCCTAGGTACACTAGAAACATGCTAAAAATACTTTCCTATTTTCCATGCAGAAACCGCACATTTTTCAAGAAAACAAAAGGCACAGAAATGTAAGTACTGAATTTTGAATTCTTAAGAAATAAGAAAAATCAATCAAGTTAACAAAAATATGAACGAATTTTAAAAAAACCACCCAACAATATATGTCCAAAAAGTATGGGAAACTGCACTGAAATGTGTTTTCTTCCATTTGATAGATCTAGGTAGCTGCTACTGTGCTGCCAAATGTTTGGGTACATCTTGCACAAAATAAAGTTTTGGTTAAATAATATTTTAATTGGAAAATACAATTCCAAGGATCTTAATTGCCAAATATGGTATTCACAAATACGATCACACTTTGTTATTAATAGAAAAAGGTATCTCTCGAGGAATCAGTTGTTGTGTACAACTTGTTATTAAGTTAAATACACTTTCCAATCAATCATAGAACATGTACAGTACAAGAAGTTTATTATAAATTTTTGGATGCCAAATATATCACTCCGATATTTTTCTTTGGATTCTGAATTCTCCATCACCATGGTCTGTTTCTTGTGATTACACCTCCTGTTCTGACAGCCAAGATTTTTAAAACAAGTTGTACTGAAACTAAATATCTAGACATTTAAAGTGCACTGTTCTTCGAAACACAAAATGTGTTCAGGACAGATAGTATTTTTTAATCTCTGCCTCTACCAATATTTGATCTTGAAATCACTGCTGTCTCAAAATAAAGAGACACATACGAATGCATTACACCACAGGAGGGAGGCAGAAATGACCTTTTGAACTCTTTCCTGCGGTGAATGTTTTGCCTGTGGATTGGTGCCAGTTGACACATTCTCATGGTGTGAATAACTTGAGACTGAGCCCTTAGAACAAGGGACTTTTTAGGTGCAGCATCTATAGTGCTGAACAAAGAGATTTCAAGTATTAAATTTCAGTAGTAAACCAGTGACATTTTAGTACCCTTGCTTTCCCCCACCCTCCCCATACACATCTTCATAAAAAAAAGGTATTTATCAAAAGGACTAAGTCCCGTGAGAAGCCCATCACCTGGAATTCCAATTAAAATCAATCCAACTAGCAAGGGTTTGCAGCTGCTTATACAGATCAACATTTAAACCAAGACAGAGACTAGTGGTGGGACAGCAGATGTATTTGCTTTCTATAGCTCATCCAGCAAGCCTCTCACATACTGCAGTACTTCGTTTAATCCCTGATGCAAAGGGACCACCCTCATGGTATGAAGGACCACAGCGTAACCTGCAAACTTATGATAATCAAGATTTTAAAAGACTTATTTATGTGATATCCAAACACAAGGAAGTTTCTATAACCTTGGTCTGACGTAGTCCAGCAAAAGCATTAGCAGTGTGAATTCTTAGTTACACAATTGCCTTAATAGGACAAATAATTTTAGAAGGCATATCTCAGGTCAAGAAACATTGACATTTTTCCTAGTCACACAGAAACAGACCTCCATATTAAAGAGAAAGTCTTACTCAGAATAGATGTAGAGGGGAAAATTTTTTTCTTATGAGAAATAAATCATCTTCAGATTTATACTGCATAGCTATGGAGTTGCTGGAGTCCTGTTTAAATAAAGCAGCCCAACTGAAAAACAACAGTGAGATGTCAAACACATGAATGATAAAATGATAGACCACCTTCTACTTACTGAAAACACTCGGTAGTTAAGAAACTTTTAACTAGTGCATTCTAGTGTCAAATATAAAGAACCCCTTTCCCCCCAACTCATATTTATATTGTTTATACAAATACTTAATAACAGCAAATGAATGTAATTATAATATTTTAAATCTTTTCATTATAGGAATTAAGAAGTAACAAGAAGTTATTGTGGTAAGATTTCACAAGCTAAATTTGGATTATTATTTTAATTTCTTAAAAAATGGCTCAAAGGCAGCTACATTACTATGATTATTCACTAGAGAAAAGAGAGACTGCCTTGCATTTCTAATGGTAAATAATACCTAGTACCTCAGCAACAATTCTTTCTTTCAAGGTACTTTATTTTTGATGCAGAACAAGAAAGCTAGTAAACAAAGCCCAAATACACATAATTACACCTAATATATCTATTTATTCAGGAGGCACCAAGAATAAATTATCTGTAGAAAGGCGTGGCAGTGAAATTCTGTAACAGGCCATGCAAAACCAGGAAACAACAACAATAACCAGGTTTTAGTTGGTTATGTTTCTTTTTCCCTCTGAAGCCTTCTATTTTTCTTTTACAGTAGCTCCTTATAGAGGGTAAGGGTTGATGATGACTTAATCTCCCTTTCAAAGAGACAGAACAGCTGAAGTAGCCTAGTTAAGAACTACAAATTTTTCCTTGCTGTCTCCTTTGCCTCAGGAGGGAAATAGTCTGTTTTTGTCAGTGTAAATTGAGGCTGATATTTGATTATTCCTCTTTATCGCTCCTTCTTTATGTGCTAAGTCAGCAGTACTGTGAGGTGTGCAAGTAGGCAAGGAGGAGAGAGATATTTTATTCAGAACATTTTACTCTGTATTACAATACAGAAAACTAGCATTAAGTAGTAAATTCATTTGGGGACCAATCTTCCCTCTTTCACATGTAAATCAATGGCTGTTTTGCTACAGGTTTCACTGAAAACTAGATTGCATGTTCCATGCTTTGGGAAAGGAAGCATGAATATATTCTCATAATAAAAAACACATCATTGAGATTACAATATTCTCAAAGATATGCAAAGTGCTGCTGAGATTCTCAACGTCCTCCAAAACCAGATTCAGTTTTAATTTATTTATGCATGTAAAATGAGAAAAGCAGTTTCATGGACATATTCTTTGTCTCTATTTCCTTTTTCTCTGTTTGCATCTCCTGTAAGGGCTTCATTGCCTCTTAAAATTAGGGGATCACTTTTGCTGTAAATAATAGAATAAGAATTGACTAGTCTATGGGATTTTTGTGACAAGGTAGTGGGGAAGGTTCAGGGTCTTCTCTGAGAAGGTGCTAGAAATTTCCCCCTTGTCCGATAAAACCAGTGCCAATGACAGTGAAGGTGGTAGCAGCTCTGGGTTAACAAAGAAGCAGCAGCAGTTTTTGCAGCCAGAGAGAGGAGTAAGAAGATGTGAGAAATAGCCCTGTGAACACCAAGGTCAGTGAAGAAGGGGGTGGAGCTGCTCCAGGTGCCAGAATATCTGTTCCCTTGCAGCTGGAAAAGACCCTGGTGAGGCAATCTGCCCACCTGCAGCCCATGGAGTTCCACCATGGAGCCAATAGCCACCTGCACCCCATGGAAGACCCCACACCAGACCAGATGGATGACTGAAGGTGGCTGTGACCCTATGGGAAGGACATGTTAGAGCAGGGTCTTTACAGGACCTGCAGCTCATGAAGAGAGAAGCCAACACCAGAGCATGTTTGTTGGCAGGACTTTGCTGACCTCTGTGGGACTCATGCTGGAGCAGCCTGTTCCTGAAGGTCTGCACCTTGTGGAACCCCATGCTGGAGCAGGAGAAGGGTGAAGAGTCCTCCCACTGAGGAGGAAGGAGTAGCAGAGACAATGTATGATGAACTCACCCCAACCCCCACACCCCATGATGCCTCTGTGCCACTTGGTGGGAGAAGGGAGAGAAATCAGGAATAAAGTTGAGCTTGGGAAGAAAGAAGGGGTGAAAGGAAATGCTTTTAAGGTTTGGTTTTATTTCTTATTATCCTACTCTCATTTGATTAGTAACAAATTATTCTCCCAAGTCTCCCAATCACACAGTAATGGGTGTGATTTCTCCCTGTCCTTATCTCTACCCAGGACCCTTTTGTATCTTCTCTTCCTTGTCCTGCTGATAAGGGAAGTGATAGAGTGGCTGGGGGGGGCACCTGGCATCAACCCACTATAAGTAGAATAAAAGTTTGGTGAATTCACCTGTTTTAAAAATGGTTCAATGATTATTTTATAGGTAGACCATTTTTATAGAAAGCAAACATAAGATTTTATTACTTAGGAAAGATTTTATTAGAGCACCACTGAATTTCTTTTAAACTTATACCTTTTAAAGACAGGTACATTTAATGCCAAAATTACTGAGTTTGGTAGAACAAGTAAGATGATGTAATTTACCCCACAGTAAGTGTAACATTGACATTGAATCCATTGTGAAATTTTTGGTTTTGCCCAAGACAAGCTGGGGTAGAAGGAAGCTGAGGATAGTTGAACAGCACAGTAAGCACACTGAGTTCTGTCTTGGGGGGCTTTTCTTTAGATTTTTCTGTGATACCAGGATTCATTTTGCTTTTTTGTCTTTTAATAGAGGAAATCAGAAATTAAAAAGAATCATGCACAACAATCTATTGGTGTCGGCCATTAAAGGAATTACCTTGCCCATTGAATATCACTTAGTTTGGAATCAGTGTTAGTACTATTAATTTCTACCTTTTTAATGCACACTTTAGCTAGCACATGACCCATACTGTGTAACAGCAGTTACACCCCAGGGACTAGAGATTAACAGCATGTGCTACGAGTGGTTTATTTTACAATTGCTGTGAAATAAAAGCTGATGGAAATGAGCCACTAGTGAATTACTTTGCCAGCAAAATCAACAATATTTTTATCATCATGGAAAAGCTCACTTCTTCTGTCTTACCTTTTCCTAAGATTGGTCTCATAGAAGAGCACAATAGTTTAGGGAAAGTTGCAGGAGGAGAAAAATAGAAAAGCAAAATGTTACACTTAATCCTGCAATTTTCATTGTTTGTTGCAGCTCATTTGAATAAATTTTACCAGCTAAATCTCTGTGTCACAGTTAATTAAAACACAATTTGGGCATAAAAAGAAACAGTCAAATGAAATGAAAATTATTTTCCGATAAACTCCAGTCAGTCAGCTTTTCCTTCTCATTAAAGGAACATTAATGCAGCTGCTATGCCTGTATATTTTTGGAGTGCTAGGGAAGAAGAAAATTAATCTCACAGCAGGGCATCATGGAGGTTTGGTTTTGTTGGTTTTTTAACCCATAATAAATGAAAAAGAGTGTACCAGAAAGTTCTACCTCCTTCCCAGACTTTCTAATGAGCAGTAAATTTATTTTAATTTAAAATATCAGATTAATGTAAAACAGTACACCTGATTAACAAGCACAGAGAAAGGGGGTGTTCTCTGACTATTAGGGACAACTTACACTGAACTGCACTGGTTTGCTGTTTGACCCTACTCCAATATGCTACCCCAACAAAAAAAATTACATCATAGATAGGATAAACCTCTTCATTTATTACTCCTCTAGTGATAAAATATACTAAATTCTCCTTCTAAAACCGCATTTTCTTAAAAGGAGCATCTGGAAGAGTAATAGAGAAGATTAATATTAAAGGTAGGCACCAGATGAAGGGGAAAACATACTGGCCAGTCATATACATATTCTGCCTACAACTGACTTTTCCCCCCTTTTATTCACATTTTTTTCCCCTTTATATACTTTTGTCTGCAGTTAACTTCAAGCAAGCCATTAATCATCTTTGGTATTACTCCAGGTTTCAGAGCAAATTTAAAATTTTTATTTATTGCCTGGCTGTTAGTCTGTAACACACAGCAGTTATTGCTAAGAGATATAGCTCACTGCCTTATCCAATCCTTCAGCACCCCAGCAGCAAAGCATACTTTACTCAAGGCTATCAGATAATGGTATGTGGCATGATTTACATGTGCAGAATTGAGAATTCATTGTGAACCTATTTATAACTACAGCACAGTTGAGAGAAAATGATTTAATGGATACCGTAAGGATACTTTGATAAAGCACATTAATACTACAGCTTTTTCCAAAGTGTTATGAGCAATAGTATGAAGATGTAGCTCCATGTACTTATTTATATTTGGAAACCATGTTCTATCTGTAAATTTCTATATAATGAGCATACTTAATCTTACACATTTCTTCTTTACAGAGAACCTGCCATTTAGGTCTCCATCCAAAATTTTGCTGATACATTTAGTTGTCAGAATGTAGCTGATGTACAAAGAGTCCCTGAAACGGACTGAAAAAGAAACAGATCTGGACAATTTTTTTTTAAAGAACATATTCTGGTTAAGTGCCTTATGCTTCATTAAACACATTTTCTCACCCCTATTCCTGATCATAAGGAAGAAATTTCTCAATATCATAGAGTTGTAGACTAACAGAATGTTTCTATCCCCCTGCCATGGGCAGAGACACCTTCCACTAGCCCAGGTTGCCAAAAACCCCACTCAGCCTGGCCAAAACCCCATCCAGCCCAGCCTGTGTCTGCCAGGGAGGGGGCAGACACAGCTTCTCTGGGCAACCTCTTCTAGTGCCTTACCACCGTGACAGTTATCATAATTCAAAAAACCAGCTGCTTCTTTGCCCAAAAGTGGCATTTTCTGCATTGACAAAACCTACAAAAATATCCTAATATCATCCTGTGGAATTTGGCTGTGCATTCGTAAGACTGCTGAATTTTTTTATACAGCCACTTCACTGTAAAACTTCCCACTAAATACTTTGCAGTGCACAGAATGAAAATCACACCATAATTTGATCCAACAATGGTCTGAATTCACTGTAGTGTGGACAAGAGTTTAACAGATTGCATCACCAAGAATAGATGCCTCTGTTAATAAAGCTTCTGGTTTGTAAGGAATTAAAGAAAATAAACACCCAAAAGGTGAACACATTCTAGGCTATTTCCTATTAATTTTACACAGATGACCATGCTGGCCCCAAAGAGGCAAGCCTCCTATGTCATTTCCCAGTAAATAAGTGTTTAATTACATTTGAATTTTGGGCTTGTCTATTAATCCAGTATGGCTGTACAGTGGAGTACAAGCAGATCTAGCAAAAGGTGCTTATAGAAATCTCATGCTAGGATACTGTAGGTTTTTCTTTTCCCCCATGAGTTTACACTTTGGGATCAGAAATGCTATGATGCAAGTTTGGCATTTGAGATAAAAAGCCAGATTTCAACACCAGTGACTCCAGGCTGTGGTAATTAGGACAGGTGCACGTGATAAACAAAGAAAAAGATCAATCAAGGTCTGAATGATGAGACAGAAGTGATGGGTAAGCATGTATTTCCCGGAGTACCATGGTCCTTGATATAATTGTGGCACAAAAAAGCTCAAAGCACCGACAATTAATAACCAAAAGAATATGTTATTCCTTTGCCAAAGAAATCAAGCATTTACATGGAAGGGGATGGGATAGTAAGATAATAAGCAAAGTAAACAATAAAGAGTGTATTATCTGGGTTCACCACTGAGCCTTGTGAAAAGACAAAACACTGTCATTTGCTGTTTTCTGTTTCTCATTATGTTTTGCTTGTGTACATCTGAATGTCATTACTTAGTTTCAGAAGAGCTGTGGGGACATGGACAAACACAAAAGTGCTTGGGGTCATGCTAATTTTATTCTCTAAAGGCACTGATAAGGAAAAGCCAAGCTTACTCATGTTGCTTCTTAGATAATGTGTTTCTGAAATAGAGTGCCTTTGTTAAAGAGATGCATGTATTTCTACTAAAGGCAAATAATGCCACCTTTTCTATTTGGCTGGGTAAAGCAACAATCTATCTGGAGAACTTCTGAAGACTCGGGCAAAATGGATGTCATAGTATAAGGAACAAAGTTTTCACAATAAGTGACACTGGTGGTAGTTGAAAGGTGCCCAGTTATCTTTCACCACATTGATGATGCACTGGATGAGCTGCAAGACTATATTCTTTCAGTAAAGGGGGACCTGGGGGATGAAGTACGCACATACATTTTAATGCACAACCTTCAAGTAAGAAATCACTTGAAATTGGTATGGTTTACAATTCTGAAGAACACTTTAAGAATCGAAGCTCAATGTCTTCTATCAAATTTAATAAGTGCTCTCAGTGCAACAAAGCTGAATTTTTTACAACAAAAGCACCAAAATGCACAGAACCAGAGAAAGAGTTAAATTACTCAGTCCCCCTAAAACAGTGTCTTGGGAAGACATCAGCATAGTATACAAATAACACAACCAGGCAAGGTATATTCCAGAGAGAAAATCAGCCAGAGCATAAAAGATTACAGGTTTTGCAGTTTCATTCACAAGTGACTCAGTTTTATGCTCAGTTAATTAATGGCAGTATTGACAAAAATACTCAAATCCCAGTGTTAGAACAGTCATTGTCACAAACCATCTATAAGAGAGATTCACAAGAGCTTACGCTTCTTCACACAATACATTTGACACTGATAATAATGTCAGAAATTATAACCCCTTTTCCTTTTTGGTATTCAATTATTGATACATTTGTACTTTACTCATAGGTGATCTTATCACATCTAAAATGCTATTGAAGGCTTGCACATTGATCAGCTCCAGCAGGCAACTGGAGATGTAAAACCTCAGGAAGCAAAGAAATCCTCAGTTTTGTTGCACCAACAAAGGTCCTTAAGATGAAATCCTTGTTGATGTAAATGATCCATGTAAACAATTGCATGGCAGAGCCTTAAATGCTTCACTTGGCTGCTTTATAGGCAGTACTAGTCAATAACTGTTAATACACAGGTTTAACACACAGATCATCCCTCAGAATCAACATTCCCTTGCAAATTTCAGCATTTTAAGTATGCAGTCACAACATATTTCTAAACACTTAAAAACAGTTCTAAAAAAATATGTCAATTCCTCTTACCTGGAGAGTTACATACTGCAAACAGGTTGTACACGTGCTTTTGTGCAAGGATGGATTTCACACGGAACAGCTAAAAGTTGTCTCTTGGAAAGAGGTACATTCTGCAAAAGCGTATTTTATACCCCTTCTATTTTAAATGTCAGTACTACAATTTATCTTTTAAGAGGAAAGAATGTTGTCACAAAAATCTTATTAGCTAGCAATTAGGGGGTTTATAGTGAATAATATAAAATACAGACAAGGAACATTACAGCTAAACAAATATTTATAAATGCCCTGTCAAAATAATTTACACAAGTCTGGTATTAAAGATAATCTATTCTGTAAATCAAGATATCAAAATGTGGAAATTTGTCACTCTCACCTCGTATTCAAGCCTTTTCTGATTTACAAGATAACATTGCATTTCTCAATATATGCATTATGAGTAATTGTATAATTCATGCAGTCCTTGATAACTGTATATTACACATCTTCTAATGGAAAATTTTATAAATGAGTCTTGTAGCTCTGATTTAGAGGCAACTGAAAAATAATGAATATTTAAATGTAATTGCTGTGGCAAACATTGTACAAAGGCTCATAGGATGCTCATATAAATTAAGTTCATCATTACTGCAGTTTTATAAGTGAGCCGGGATTCCCTCTATTAGTCTCCCTTCTCCTTATTCCCTCATTTTTTTTTCCATCTCTCTTTCTTACAGGGGCAGCTAATGTTCTTTGTTTGCCTGATCCTTGACTGATATGAAGACCTATCTAGTAGGCCTAAGACTGAAGCAAAACACAGACTAGCTTACACAGTCTTTCTTTCCACTCCTACTTTCACCATTTCTACCTTTCCAGTTTCAGATTATCACTATGTATTGCCATATGTTTTCTGTAAGGTTTGAGGAAAAAATGGGGGCAAGGTTCCCACTAGACCCTCCATTATATTCTTACAACCAGAACACAAATGAAGGTTGTCACAACATGCTTGCAGCAGGAGACAGGTTTGATCATGGCTATGTGCTGTGTGAGATGATAAGGGATCTCCTCAGCCAAGCAGCATACCTACAAGGAGAGGTAGATGTGCTCAAGGATAAACTAGACAGGCTCACGAGCATCAGGGAGGCTGAGGTGGAGATAGATCAGATGAGCCAGATTCTGTCCTCCCAGCCACAGAAATGTGAATACCCAGTAGATAGCATCCAGGACCAGAGTGACCCTATACCCTCCCCCACGCAGGACAGTATAAATGATAGGGACGAATGGAAGCAGGTGTGTGGCAAGGGCAGTAGGAGAGTACCTTCCAAGCCTGTCCTTCCTCCACAAGTGCCTCTGAGCAATAGATATGAGGTCCTACTACAAGGGGACCAGCCAGATAATGAGACGGCTGATAGGAAAATTACTTCTGAGGTTGTGTTCCCTAGGACAAGACCCCCTAAGCAAACCTTCAAAACATCTCAATTCCATCATCGATGTCATTGATAAACATGTTAAAGAGAACCGGTCCCAAGACAGACCCCTGGGGGACACCGCTTGTCACCAGCCTCCACCTGGACACAGACCTATTGACCACCACCCTTTGGCTAAGGTCTGTTAACCAGTTTCTTATCCACTGGATGGTCCACCCATCAAATCCACATCTTTCCAATTTAGAGATAAGGACGTGATGGGGGACTGTGTCAAAGGCCTTGCACAAGTCCAGGTAGATGGCATCAGTTACCTTGCCTTTATCTACCGATGCTGTCACTCCATCATATACTGGAGTGATGAAATTACTGGCTACAAACTATACAGGCATGGCAGGCTGGGTAGGACAGGAGGTGGGGTAGCCCTGTATGTCAGAGAATGCTTTGACAGCCTGGAGCTGGAGTTTGATGAGGACAGGGTCGAGTGTCTCTGGGTGAAAACCAGAGGAGAATTAAATCAGCGAGATATAGTGATGGGAGTCTGCTATAGACCACCTGACCAGGAGGAGGAAGCTGATGAGTTGTTTTTTAAACAACTGGGTGAAGTCTCGCGATCACCAGCCCTCGTCCTGATTGGGGACTTCAACTTACCGGATGTCTCCTAGAGGTACAATACAGCAGGGAGGAAACAGTCTAGCAGGTTCCTGGAGGGTTTGGAAGACAACTTCCTGACCCAGCTGGTAAAGGAACCCACAAGGGAAGGTGCCCTGCTGGACTTGTTTGTCAATAGAGAAGACCTGGTGGGGGATGTGAAGGTTGGAGGACGCCTGGGGCATAGTGATCATGAGCTTATAGAATTCTTAGTACTGGGAGAAGTAAGGAAGGGAGACAGCAGAACTAGCACCTTAGACTTCCGTAGGGCTGACTTTGGACTGTTCAGAAAGCTGCTCAATAAGATTCCATGGGAGGCAAAGGAGCCCAAGAGGGTTGGTTGCTCCTCAAGAAGGTAATCTTGGTGGCACAAGAACAGGCTGTCCCAGTCTGTTGGAAGAGGAGTCAGTGAGCAAGGAAGCCAGCTTGGCTGAGTAGAGAGATTCAGGCTGATACACGGGAAAAGAGGGAAAAATATGAGCTTTGGAAGAAGGGGCAGGTGTCTTGGGATGATTATAGGAAATTAGTGAGATCATGTAGGGAGAAAGTCAGAAGGGCTAAAGCTGATCTGGAACTCAGGCTGGCCAGTTCTGTAAAAGATAATGAAAAGGCCTTCTATAGGTATATTAACAGTAAAAGGAGGGTCAAGGAGAATCTTCAGCCCTTATTGGATGCTGATGGCACATTAGTGACAAGGGATAAGGACAAGGCTGAGGTCCTTAATTCCTTCTTTGCCTCAGTCTTTAACAGTAAAGAAGAATATTCCCTGAGTACTCATCCTCAGGAACTGTCTGTCAGGGAGGGGAAGAATAACAAAGCTCCCATGGTTCAGGAGGAAATGATGAGCGACCTACTTAGCCAGTTAGATACCCACAAGTCAATGGGGCCAGATGGGATTCACCTGAGGGTGCTGAGGGAGCTGTCAGATGTGCTTGCCAAACCCCTTTCCATCATCTATCAGCAATCCTGGCAGACTGGGGAAGTTCCAGTCGACTGGAGGCTGGCAGATGTTACACTCATATACAAGAAGGGTCGGAAGGAGAATCCAGGGAACTACAGGCCTGTCAGTCTGACCTCAGTCCCAGGGAAGTTCATGGAGAGGGTCATCTTGGGAGCTATCATGCAGCACATGCATGATGGCCAGGGGATCAGGCCTAGTCAACATGGGTTTAGAAAAGGTAGATCCTGTCAAACTAACCTGATCACCTTCTATGACAAGGTGACCTGCTGAATGGACGAGGGTAAGGCTGTGGATGTGGTCTACCTGGACTTCGGTAAAGCCTTTGACACAGTTTCTCACAGCATTCTGACTGAGAAACTGGCTGCCACTGGCCTGGACAGGTGGACCCTCAGCTGGGTTAAAAACTGTCTGGATGGCCAAGCCCAAAGGGTGGTGGTGAATGGAACAAAATCCAGCTGGAGGCCGGTCACGAGTGGCGTCCCCCAGGGCTCAGTCCTGGGTCCAGTCTTGTTCAACATCTTTATCAATGACCTCGATGAAGGGATTGAATGCTCCCTCACTAAGTTTGCAGATGACACTAATCTAGGAGGAAGTGTTGATCTGCCTGAGGGTAGGGAGGCTCTTCAGAGGGTTCTGAACAGACTGGACCGATGAGCTGAGACCAATGGGATGAAGTTTAACAGGGCCAAGTGTAGAGTGCTGCACATGGGACATAACAACCCCCTGCAGCGCTACAGGCTTGGGGGGGATGGGCTGGAGAGCTGTCAGACAGAGAAGGACCTGGGGGTGTTGGTTGACTGCAGACTGAATATGAGCCAGCAGTGTGCCCAGGAGGCCAGGAAAGCCAATGGCATCTTGGCTTGTATCAAAAACAGTGTGGCCAGTAGTTTTAGGGAAGTGATTGTGCCCCTGTACTCGGCACTGGTGAGGCCACACCTCGAGTACTGTGTCCAGTTCTGGGCTCCTCACCACAAGAATGACATGGAGGTCCTGGAGCGAGTCCAGAGAAGGGCAACCAGTCTGGTGAAGGGGCTGGAGGTCAAATCCTATGAGGAGTGGCTGAGGGAGCTGGGGCTGTTTAGCTTGGAGAAGAGGAGGCCGAGGGGAGGTGGTTGAGTCACCTTCCCTGGATGTGTTCAAAAAAAGGGTCAATGAGATATGGTTTAGTTTAGGATGAGAATGGTTGGACTTGATGATCTTCATAGATCTTTTCCAACCTTCTGATTCTGTAATTCTGTGATTCTGTGATTCTGTTCAGACAAACCACTTCTAGCACCCAATTTACAGGGCTGATTTGAGCCTTCCCTTATATGATAGCTGTAATCAGCAGTATTAGTACTAATACATTAATAAATTTCCACATGAGATGGACCGGACTCTCCTAAAAACACAGATAAGCCTTAATTTTCATTCCTGATTAAATCAAGTAGAGATTTTTCTAGGGCTAATAGAGCATTGGAAAAAGATTTATTTTAACAGACCTCAGTACACTGAAAGTAGATCTCCCTTGAGTCACACCAACCTTAAAGAAGGCTTTTGATGATCCAGAACCAATAGCAGAGATTAATTACAGTTCTTTGACACAATGTATATTTTAGAGATCCAATGAAAGCAATGTGCTGCCTGCCACAATCAAATGAGCTTGTTAAACTTGTGTAGCACAATAACCCTAAATTAAATAGCACCATTAAACTTGCTGTTATAGCATGAGTTGGAGAGGAAAACAATCAGTCATGCTCTTGCAGAAACATTGAGGTTCTATTTTATAATAAATCACCTTCTGGACAAAATTACTCAGAGACTATTCTTCAGAAAGAAATCAAAGCAAGGACTAAGATTCTTTCAAATATATGCATTTTCACTAGAGTCGGGGTAAAAAAAAATAAAAAAGATCTCAACAGCAACAATAAACAAAGCACCAAAACCTCCCTACTGGATTTTCAAATGTAGCACCTTTTCCACTACTGACATGATAATACATTCTTTCTTCAAAATAGTTCTGTTGCCTTCTTGAAGGAGCTTTCTCTGAAAGGCAGTGTCTATCACAATAACTGCGTTGCATGCCAGAGCCCTGGAGACAAAACTCCAACTAAAGCCTGCTGTCAAACATTACCTGTAAGAAACCTATTCCAAAGAAGTTATACATTCCCTGTCTGCAACAAATTTTGGACTAACTTCCTTCTCTCAGAGAATTGTTCCTTTGGATTTGAAAATTATTGGGAAAAAATAATTAACTATTAACCACTGTATTCATAAAACTAAGAATTCTATGTGTACAAGCAGAAACATCACAAACATGCTTTTCTTCCTATGTAACTTTCCACTGGTTATCATCATCCTTTCTCTTGTTTTATCCACAATTCCAATAATTTGAGATCTGCAATCCTTTTTTGAATATTGTTAGGATTCTTTTTGGATTCTGATTTCTGTAAGAAACTTATGGGACCCCAAAATACTTTCACTTCACCTATCTAAATTCCAAGCAGTTTTGCATTTTAATGATTTCTCTGTCTGAAGGGTAGGGAAATGATAGGTTGCACCCATTAAAATATTCACAAAGTTGTTGGAAAATGGTAGGTTTTTAAAGACAGAAATTTATGGTAGTTTGAAAACTTTATTTGTTCATTTCTTTGACCTATTTTTAGTCTGGTAGGCCAAGGAGAAAGAGTTTCAGGCATCAGAACACGGTTCAAAACTATAAATTCATACTAAGCTTCTGTGACAGAAGTTGAAAAAATTAAGCAAATAGCTTCATTCTTTTCTTTATATCACACTTCTAAAAATAGGGTTCCTCCCAACACTTTTATCTAGTTGATTCATCTGTAAACTCTTTGGGACATGGGCTGCCACCTTTGGTGAAAGCACCAAACACAAAGTAGAATGAATTTGAATTTAGCCCAAGTTTGCAGGAAAAATACAAATACTACATAAGTATTTTAAGAAAAATACACATTAAGCTTGTAGGCAACTCCATGAACTGTTAGTTGGGTAATATTAATCAAAAGTTCAACTTTATCCAAACTTTTTAATTAGATAAAAATAGTAAGATTTAATGAGCCTTGAGTTCTTAAGCTCAGCAATGACTCCTCTGCATTTTATTAGCCCTTTTGAAAGATGTGATAGCAAGTATATGGTCACAATCTTCCCCTGCTTGTGAGTAGCTGTATTATCCTGAGCCTTCTTCTGAATTTTCATCCTGCCCCTCACATCATGCTCAACTGAACCATCCCAGAAATTTCAGTAGTAGTTATAGATCTTCACAAGAATTGGATCCATTTTCTTACAGCTCATTATTAAATGCTTACCACAATGTGTAAATGCATTAGTAGCTTTATAAATCTAATTTAGAAGCATAGGTCCTTCAGCTGTCTATGGGAAGACAATGATACCACCAGCTGCAACACTGACACCTGAATTAAGTTTTAAGTTCTAAACCTAGGTATCCTAATGACTTGTCTGAAGATACTACTTTGTGAGCCTTTGATCTTACATTAGATGCTTGAGGCACCAAAACTATCTTTTGCATCCCAGATGGTTCTGTACTTTGATTAAGAAGAATAATGATGGATAATGACAACTGTATAAACCAAAGAAGGCCTTTTGTAACTGTATTTGAAAGATTTCTAACTTCCATAAATCATTGACCACTTCACCAGAAAGTCAAAAGAAAGAATTTAATGTAGCTTTTTAAAAATGTGATGTTCATCCATATGGGAAAAATCCTAGATGAAATTAATTTACTTTTCTTCCAAAACACTTAATATAAAAGAAATATAGAAGCTATACCAACTGTAGAAAATTGTTCTTTTTGTTTTATCCAAGAAACAGAAATAAACACATGCATATTTGAAGGTTTTCATAAATACTGTTACAAGCTTCTTGCAGTGTTTTTCAATAATCACATCGACTTCAAGCAACTTAGTCTCATCCTATTTGTCTTTGATTTACTTTTTTTTTTTAAGTTAGTTTGACAAGTAAAACAGCAGCTATATAAATATTGTTGTTGACCTATAGAGCTGTTCATAAGATGTGGTAGAACAGAAAAAAGTGCTCAGCATACATCTTTGGAAAAAAATGCATTGAATTTTTATCACTGAGATTTTTTCCAAGGTCTCAGAGAGACTCAAGCCATATTTCTCATCCCTCTGCCCAGAACGCCCGCCCTCTTAACACAACTCATTTCTATTGTCATCAAGTACATAAAAAAGGTGACACTGTTTTCTTTTCAGAAAATCATGACAAAATTGCAAACAAGTGTTCATGTAATAGGGAATATAGCAAGTAATCATATAGGCCTATAAATTTCTCCTATGAAGACAGGCTTCGAGAGCTGGGCTTGTTAAGTCTGGACAAGAGAAGGCTCCATGGGGATCTAATTGCAGTGTACCAAAACTTAAAGGAGTCATACAGGAAAATGGGAGAGGGACTGTTCACCAGGTAATGTAGTGATAGGACAAGGGGCAAAGAGGTTAGATTTTAGGAAGAAATTCTTTACTATGAGGGTAGTGAGGCGATGGCACAAGTTTCCCAGAGAGGTTGTGGAAACCCCATCTCTGGAAGTGTTTAAGGCCAGGTTAGATGGAGCTTTGGGCAACCTGGTCTAGCAAAGGTGTCCCTGCCCAAGGCAGGGGTGTTGGAACTAGATGATCTTTGAGGTCCCCTCCAACCCAAAGCATTCTATGATTCTATGATAATGCAGAAATGGTATAGATCTTGTAATATGTATTCTAACTCACTGCATGCAGCACAGTGACAGATGACACTAATGTGTAACTAAAAGCATGAAAGGAATCTCATTCTGAAGACAAAAAATATCTTATTTGCAGAAGTTTTTAAGGTATGTTCTCAATATGTGTATTAAATAAGCTTAATGAGGTAACTTGTTAAAATACTTGCTTCCTATGGAATGCTGTTTTGCAGTATTTCCCTTAAATTCATTGGTGTGTTATTGACCTAAATTAACTGTTCTCTCATTCATGTGAACAGCTGTAAAATGATATTATATCCTTCTAGGGTTTTCCAAGACATTTCAATTTGTTACAACAAGATTTCCCAGTTGCTGAAAAGTCTATGATTTCAGAGTTCAGTTTCATTGGGTATTTCATTACCTGGCCCATGCTGTAAAATTCTAGGATGGTTTTTGGACAAAAAAAATGCAAAAAATCCTAATAAAGCAGTATGTGATCTCTCCCAAGCCAGAACTATTGAGTCACCCACTGTATGCATTGCTGCCTGGCAATGGATGATAGGCAGCCTGAAATGTATTTCCTTTTCTTCATCTCTGCTGTGCTGAGAAAAAGTAGCCTACTCCCAGTGCCACCTTCATACATACACACCAAAAGGAGGGAAACACATCAAAAGCACAAGAGGGTAAAGTACTACAATATTTTGGAAAAA
Organism: Porphyrio hochstetteri; assembly: GCA_020800305.1. NCBI lineage: Eukaryota > Metazoa > Chordata > Aves > Gruiformes > Rallidae > Porphyrio > Porphyrio hochstetteri. Next base: position 25,226,839 of record CM036938.1, read on the forward strand.
AAATACTCACTTTGGTTTGTTTTGTATCTCCTGCAGAGTAATTTCACTGGATGTTGCATACCTGTTGTAATGTTAAAAACAGTTAATAGTGATTCTTTGTTCACTCTCACTATACCATTTGCCATTACATGCACTTCTATGAGAATCAACTGCAGCCACCCCTTCTCTACAGTGAGAAGACTTAAGACTATTTCCCCTTCTCTGTAAAGTAACTATCTGATTGTCTTTGGTCATTCCCTTTTTGTGTGGTGCCACAATATTTTATTCTCTGTTCCATTCTTCTGTCTAACATCTTATTTATCTTTTTAAACTAGTGTTAGAGACTGAATGAACAGTTTAGAGTACTTTTCACAATGACTTCAAATATTAACTCTGGAACGAGGCACCACTAATTTCAAGCTAGTTATTGTTTTCTACAGTCAAGATTGCCTTGTAAGCTACATTGATTCATATTTATTGGTATTAAATACTACATGGCACTTCATTACTCACTTGCTCATTTACAACTTTCTGCAACTCCTTATCTTGAGAAGTTTTCTAATGTCAAGGCCTTTGTCATTTTGCTGTTCACTCCATTTTGCTGTTCAATATGTTTTCTGAAGATCAACATCAAATAGTATTGTTACCTGTAGAGACAATCAAGGAATGTCACTGACAGTGTAGATTCATTGTGATATCTTACCACTGTTTTCCTTATTTTACTCAGCACTTAATCACCATTTTACTGCAAAACCAATGATCTGTCTGCCAGCTGCCCTTATCTGTATTTGTTGGTGTGATTTTCGTATCTCCAGCAGGATCACAAGACATGACTTACTACACTTTTTTCCCAGTTCACTAACAAGCTCTATTATTTCCTCTGGTTTCTGCCAATATGAATTATATAGAAGATGCAATGCCTTTAGATACCCAGACAGTCTTTGGAGTTCTTTTTGAAAACTTGTTCTTGTTTGCTTACTTACTTTCTTCTGTATTAAAGCAATGGGTTTTACATCATACAAACAATATGAAGTAGCAATATCTCATGGGAGAAACCTTTCACTCTGACAATTCATTACTTTTATGTTTTGGTCTAAAACCTTTTCCAGTGATGTGCATATTTAAGACTAATGAACACAATTATAAAGAAATAATTTAGATCTTACCACTGTTGGCCTTAAGTGCTCATTTTTATGTGCCAGCATCTCTATCAGCCCTATAGAATCAAGTACAGACTTCCAGCTACTGGTGTGTGTTAAACCATTTTTATTACTCATTTTTATGCCTAAAACATTTACTTTTCACAAATGTTCATTGTCTGCCTGATAAGATATGATTTAAAATTTAACTTACCAGAATTTGTATTCTTTCTATTGTCTTCAAAAAAAATTTTCAATTTTCTGAAAGAAGACTTTTCACTTTTTATGATCACTTTGTTCTTTTGTTACAACTATGACTCTATAAAGCAACCGTATCAGAATATGACTGCACCACAAACATCCCCCTTTAAGGTGAGGGTTTTTTTCAAATAATATAAATAATTTCCAAATGTTTGTGAGGTTATCTTCCCCAGTAAATTTCTAAGTTTCAAATTAAAATACCTACATTTTGTCCAAAAGCACACATTCAATCATCAATTCTAGCAATAGTTTTTTACTTTAACAAAAATATGACACTTATTTGGGAATTTCCAAAATGAAAATAATTTCTCCATAAACCTGCTTATGGTCAGAATTTGTACGTACTAGGCAAACAATTGAGAGAGAAAAATTCCTTTTGTTGAGATCTTGAAAAACCCTTTGGTCACACCATTAGCACCCTTATTCCTACTATTTATCCAGCAGATCCAGGTGACAGGCAATAAAAATGTCAGCTAGTGTGGAAGAATAAAAATAAGCTGTAGTTTTTACCTTGACACCTTTTAAAAGTGTAACATCTAATGTAATTTTGTACTGTTCTGGGACAGTAATTACACAGAAAACACATAATAAATACACGCTAATGACATAAGGTAACAAGAAATGTGCTCTTCACTGATGCAATCCAAGGCATAAAGCACTGCAGTAGGCACACATAATAGGGATTCTTAAAAAAAAAAAAAAAAGTGTTAGGACTTAGAGCATAGTGAAATGTAGTGATGTGTTTTATACATGCTGAGGTATTGATGCAAGCTTGTTATTTATACAAAGTTCCCAGTAGACAATGAGGTACTGTGCTGACTGAAAAACAGCTTATATTCCGCTGAGCCATTTGACCAAATATCTTCAGCTAATTTGATTTATGAACATGCCAGGTGATAAACATACCCTTAATATCCTATGCTTTGACAAAAGCAACATTCATACATATATGTGTGTGTGTATAGATATATATATGCACGTGTATTTATACACACACGCAGACACATAAGAGTTATTACACAGAAATGATCAAATGTAATATATTATTTATGTTATTTATCAGATCTATAACAACTCAAAACAGGGAAACGGAACTGACTTGCGGTTACTCTATGGAACTGTATTTATAGACACAGAATTCATTATTTTCCACCTAAGTCAGTGACCCAATTCCAAGTGATTTTCATGATATAACAAAGAAGGACATGATAGAATAAAAAAGAATAAAAATGGGAGAAATAGGAAAGTCTTGGAAAACTGAAACATGAACAGTTTCACATATGAAACTAATTTCATAGCAAAATAATAAGGAGAAAACCCCACATAATTCAGAGAAAAGGAAAAAATTTGAGAAAATCTTACCATTTTGTAGTCATTCTGTATTCTGGAGTTATGGCCTATATAGTCCTCAGGGAATACATTTCAGAACCATACAGCAGTTTTCTACATGAAATACATCCCATGTCACATATCCTTACCTAGTAAACATCACTGGCTCTCAGCCTACGTGAGGTGAATCCACCCAGGCTCAAATTAATGACAGACATGTGAAAGAACACCTCTGTTTCATCATTTGCATAGATCCAGCTCAACCAGAATCTGGCTTTTTGATTCAGGGTCTCAATTTGATTTGTACTATCCACCGTGCAGACAACAGGGACAAGAAAACATCTCTAGATTATACTTTTCCTCCCAGAAAGCAGAGCCCTTTCAACTGTCCACTGAAAATGTTTAGTCAGGCTTTCTCTAAATTTAGGTGCCTTAGTCAAGAATTTCAAGTCAGGTACAATGACTTCAGCATTTCATATGCAGTTACTACCAGGCACTGACTTCTTTCCTCTGTAAGAATACAGCTAAAGCTCTGTCAAAACACAGAAGTAACTGAATAAATCCTTGTTCAGATGCTTTCTTATTTCAAATCTGATTTGCATTTTTCTTTCACAGAAATTGGACACTTACAGCCAAAACCTCACACAGCTATAGCTTACACTGTGGTCTCATGAAGTAAATCTTACACCATGGAGCTTGTTTAGGTATTGCTTTCCATGAGGCTTGGAACACAGTTTAAAAAATACTTGTTAACAACATGAATAGAGAAATACCCACTTCTCTCTCTTGTTTCTAGCATTTTATGTTTCTCCTTAACCTACTGCAATATTACAAATTTATTGTTATAAATGCCTAATTCTAGTTATTTTTAAACAATAACTAGGAACTCTGTACTTTCCAGAGACCCTGTATGAAAATATTTGAAAAAGCTCTGTCAAAGAAAATAAAGCTTTCAAAACTGGCCTTCCAATAGTAGAAAAGCACATTCTATGAAGCAAACTGTGAAAAATATACTCAGTTGAGAATAACTCGAAACCAAAGCATAGTCTGGATTTTCAGTCTAACTTTGGTAAGGAAACTCTTGTTATGACTGTAACGTCCAATGACTAAGACCCTAAAATAGGAAGAACCCAGAAATTTGACTGATTATGTAGAAAACAGAAAACAATAGAAAAATCCTTGATATTAACATGAGTAAGACATTTACTGTAAGTTCCTTCGTAGTCCTAAAGTTTTAACAAGTACAATAATCAGTGTCAAGAATGAGAGGTTGCTATAGCAGTTTTGTGACAAAATGAATTATGAAAGCACTAAGAAAGCCATTTTCAAAAAAAATTTATATACTTCAGCAAACATCTGTCACTCAAAAAAATTAAGGAAATCAAGAGACTTTGAAAGTGGAAAGTTTTTGTTAAGCAAAAATTCAAAATTCAGTGTGCAGGAGCAAAATGAATGTAAGAGAGCCATTAGATGAGACAGGAGCCACAGATTCAATTTTGGAAGAAATTTTGCACCTTCAAAAGATGCACTGAGCCAAATATCCTTGTATTGACTTCTGTTGGGTGGTTGAATTCTTATTTTATTTGATAAAATGGAAACTATTATTAGCAGCATGAAACCTGTGCATTCCTCAAGGGAGTCTAACCTATAAACCAGTCCTGTTTACTCAGGCCTTTTGTCAAGAAAGAAGAAAAATTATACTGTTCTTAAGCATGAATTACTCTGTGTATACAAATTATATACTGCCCAATCACCATCATCTGCAAGTTCATGATTGGATCCTGAATATCCAAAGAAATTTAGCTGACACCACATATAAGGTTGTTGGGAAGAAAATGGTGAAGTCCAGTATGCATTTCATTCAGCTTCAACGGTCTTACAGAGTTCAACACAGAGCATATTTTTTCTCACATGGTATATCTCTAAGATTCATTCAGGTACAACAGAAGGGAAGAACAACTGCCTTAAGTTCTTAGTTCTGAATACCATATGGTATGAAGGGAAGGTATTGTTTTGCTTACTAAATAAAATATTGTCAAAGTGAGTAGTTAGAGAAGTTCTACTCTCTCAAATAGTATGTCAATATTGAAAACATTTCTTGAATGCTACCACAATACCTAGCAGACTGGGGCCTGAGATGCAGTGACACATTGAAAGAGAATCACAAAAACTCTTAAATATAAATCAGTTGCTAGTAAGCCCAATTCACTCAAGAAAATTTCCTTTGGTCTATTGCAGAAGAGAATGCAAGATTTGTGCAAAAGAGAATGAAAAGGCAAGCAGATTATAGTCTAAACTGAGAGTAGCTCCTTGCAGATACAGATACATGGTTCCTGTCCACACTCTAAGGCCTGTTGATACATCTTAAATGAAACTGACAGAGGAGGTGCCTTTGTCTGTTATAAATCAGGATGTTTATGTAGATTTCCATTCCAAAGAACCTTCATGACTTTTTCTTGCCTGTCTCACTGTTAGATCACCACATAACAGAATCACTAGGTTGGAAAAGACCTTTAAGGTCATCCAGTCCAACTGTAACTGTCCTATGCTAAACCATATCCCTAAGTACCACATCTACCCTTTTTTTTAAACACATCCAGGGAAGGTGACTCATCGACCTCCCTGGGCAGCCTGTTCCATATCCCAACAAGTCTTTCAGTGAACATTTTTTTCCTAACTTCTAATCTGAATCTGCACTAGTTCAGCTTAATGCCATTCCCCCTTGTCCTATCACCTTTCACCTGGCTGAAGAGACCATCTCCCATCTCTCTACAACCTCTTTTCAGGTAACTGTAGGCAGTGATAAGGTCTCCCCTCAGCCTCCTCTTCTCAAGACCCCAGCTCGCTCAGCTGGTCCAAGTATGATTTGCTCTCCAGCCTGATTGCTATTCTGTGGACATGCTCAAGGACCTCAATGTTCTTGTAGTGAGGGGCCCAGAACTGGACACTACTTGAGGTGTGGCCTTGCCAACGCCAAGTACAGGGGCACAGTCACCTCCCTAGACCTACTGGCCACAATATTTCTAATACAAGCCAGGATGCCTTTGGCCTTCTTGGCCACCTGGGCACGCTAATGACTCACATTCAGTCAACAGTCAACCAACACCCCCAGGTCCTTCTAGGCCTACAACGATTTCCTAACAATTTCCAAACAGTCCATGATTTTTAGTCTTAATTTACTTGCATGACTATGCTGTAACACACTAGAGAATCTGGATTGGAATGAAATTCAGTTCTTTAGAGAGTGAAATATGATTGAAAATCCAAGATCAATATTCTGGTGACCTCCTGTTTTGAGGTAGGAAAAAGAGATTTCAGGCCACACAGACCTTTTTATGACCTTTGCCTTCAGGCAGAAAATCCCTAGTACTTACATGTTCAGTTTCTAAAACTACTTTGCAGCTGACAATATGTATTTCTTCATGAGTCAACTGCTAACACATTCAGATAAGCAGAGCTAACAAGAATATCTCTAGAAAAAGGCCATGTCATTGCCAGTAAAGGTTAAGTTTGCAGTGTATATTGCAAGCCAATGCAATCTTGTTCTTGCTCAAATGCAGGACAGAAACAAGCCTGATCTACCTAAGTGCAGATGACTGAAAAAGCCAAATGACAGCATTCATATGATGTCAAGCCCAAAGTAATCAGTAAAACATCCTGCTGATGTGCAGGAGATTTTAGTGAGTTTAATTTAGCACTACATTAGCACTTCTTTACCTATTCCTACCCAGAGCACTTTTGACTACTATGGATCCCAGGAGACTATCAGTCTCTGTTGAACATCAGACTGCTGCTCAGTTAAAGTCAGGTGATGTTCTGCGCCCTCATCACTACACATTTCCCAAAAAATATATATATACATTAGCCTAAAGGAAGAATAAAATGCATTTTAATAATTCACCTGTACTAAAGAAAAAACATTTTTACAATAGGTAACTTTTAAAACAAGGGTTCTACAAAGAAATTAAGGTCCTAGAAAAGAAGGAACCATAATTTCTAAGACACATACACACACATGAACATGTGTGCACACACAGACTTGTGCAAACACACACCCCCTCTCTAATACCTACAATTTCTGCAGGTCACTCTTCAAAAGAAGATTGGATATGGGTAAGATACAGGAGCTTTTTGGCTCACCCCTATGGCACGGGCATTTTTTGCCCTGCATTGTGATATCCAAAGCTGCCTAGCTAGTTCTGGATGGATTAAGAAAGGTGGTAAAATTTTTACTGCCACCTGAACTGTTAGGCTTTCTGTCAATTAAAATATTAAAGGACAAGATACTATGGTAAATAAAAGCTTAGATTTTGGGGGTCTTGGTCCACAGCAAGTTAGACATGAGCCAGCACTGTACCCAGGCAGCCAGGACGTCCATCCATGTCCTGGGTTGCCTCAAGGACAGCACGGCCAGCCGAGTCCCCGGTGGGTATTGTCCTGATTTGCACTGGTGCAGCCTCACCAGTACTGTGTGCAGTTTTGGACACCAAAGTACAAGAGGGACATGAAACTACTGTAGAGTGTCCAGAAGGCAATGTGGACAGTGGAGGGTCTGGAGGGGAAGTCTTACAAGGAGAGGCTCAAGTCCCTTGGTTTGTTCAGCCTGGAGAAGAAGAAACCAAGGGGAGACCTCATCACGGTCTATACCTTCCTGATGAGAGGGAGCAAAGGGGCAGGCACTGATCTCCTCTCTTTGGCAACCAGTGGTAGAAGCTGAGGGAACATCATGAAGCTGTGACAGGGGAGGTTTAAGGTGGATATTAGGAAGAGGTTCTTTACTGAAAGTGTGGACGGGCACTGGTACTGGTTCGCCAGGGAAGTGGTCACAGCACCGAGCTTGAGGGGGAAATGGTGATTACTGAAAAGGGACAATCCTCAGTTTATAAATAAAACTACATTCTTTGTATTTTGAAGTTCCAAGAATAATAAAATAAATTTCATTTGTCTGCCTTTATCCAGCCAATGAACATTCTTTCTGTCACTCATCTCATGTGATTGGAATACCTTTATATCAAATCTCTGAAAATCTTAAAAGATTTAGGACTTGAGTCCATTAGAGGTTTCAAAAATAGTAGCTGAGCTAAAATTTAAGGTCTCTGAGTCACTTAAACAATGCTGGGGTGGGTAACACTGCTAGGGAATCATGGGGAATTTTCCACTCTAACATTAGGCAAAAGTGCAATGTGCAAGAATAGATGGAACAGAAAAGGTACAGGTCTTGTAAACAGGAAAATTAGATGTACTTCTTGTTATCACCACACACTTAATATTACATAACTATTTATATACCAAGTTAAAAAATATAAACATTAAATATAATTCAAGAAAAATGCCTGCCTCACATGGTTTCATTACAGTCAGTCATGTCCTGCTAACTACATTCCTAGGTGTCAACCAGCCTAATGCAGAGACATGCACAAACCAGAAATACTAACTTATAAGAATCCCACTGCCTGCTAATTGACCAAGCAGCAATCAATAACAATTTAATCTATCCACATATACTAAATGTCAGAAGACTGAAAGTTCTTGTGATGGATCATTAAATGTCAATATAATTTTCCCTTCTCAATACTCCATGTGAGGAAAAAAGTCTATGTTTCAGGTCAGTTGTTCTTAAATCAAGGTTGGCAATGCTGTTCAGGAAATGGTCATATAATTTTACACTTTGGAAACACATTATTTTGTCTAAAATAAAATGATCTTGTGAAAGTGCCCAACTGCAAGTGAGCATTGGGAAAGATTAATTCAGGTGCAAAATGACATTTCAAAACAACAGGAGGGTCAGGCATCATGAGAAAGGAATGGGCTTGCTATCAGGACAGCTATTCTAAATGTTGTTTCATGCATTTCTAATCAGCATCATCTAATATATCAGTAATTGATGAATGCAACATTTATCTCTCTCTCTCTCTCCCTCTCCCTCTCTCTTTCACCTTTTTTTTATTTCCAACACGTCAGTTTCCTCAGTTTCATAGGAAAATATGTGGAAAGAACATAATAGCTTTTAATAATGGTACACCCACTCAGAATATGTGATCCTTTTTGCATTACTTACATTGCAAATCATGTAGGAATATGATCGACTGAGAACATTTCTGCTGAAAGATCTGTCAATTTATTGATCTGCTTTCTTTAAAATAAATTCTTGTTATCAGAAGAATTTTTGGATGGCAGATAAATTTGTTTAGTATCAAATACATGGGTGAGTTTGATGCCTGGTTGGAAAATACTGTTTGTAAGACAGAGTGATAAGACTGTTCATCACCACTCAGCTTCTCTGCTGATGATGACAGAAGGTTCTCAAAAAAACCAAGAAGCATATAGTAAAAGGTGGGCAATCTCAGTTTTTCTGGCTACATCTGAAAAAAAATCTTCTGAAAGGAAAACTCAGTGGGAAACACAGCAAAATCTCTCATTTGCTTCATGAGAAGCAACCGCTCTCATTAATAATATCTCAATTATATTTACATTGATATTTCAATACTACTATTCTAAAGCAGAAAATAACATACCACAGCCACTTTAGAAAACTTAGTCAACAGTAGTTGCCATTATCTCAAAAGGGACACAGTCTTTATAATGCAGCTGCTTGGGTACAGTTTGATAAATACACCTATGAAAGCATTTAACTTCTGTCCCCGACAGCAGTGTGGATTTTTCCCTGAAACAGAAATATGATGCCTTGTACCATGAAGGCAGACTTGTGAGCCAGAAAGCTAGCAACAGGGAATTGCAAGAGGATCTATTTCAGTACTGTAGCCCATTGAATCCCATCTCATTCAACCATGTGTTCTTTTGGGCATTCATAGCACATTAGGCAGGAGTTGCTTATTCTAAGCTATAGGCAAGTAGTTCTTTGCTCCAGCAAGATGTAGTTTGAAAGCATAAGACCCATTTAGCATTGTGTAGAAGAAAAAATCTTTCATATCTCCTTAAAAGTGGAACATTTTCATTATAGAGTCTCATTGCACTCCAAACAAGGTTTATCGAACTCTCCTATACCCATTTCCCTATATCACAAATTATTAACATCCAGCTTCTGAATTAGAGAGAATAACTGTAGAAATACCCCTGTTCCTAACAGCACTTCATTATGAAAGGCATTCGATAGTACTTCCTCTACTCAATAGTAAAAATTAAGAAAAACATAAGGTGGCTTCCTCTTGCCAAGTCCTTCAATGTTTTCAAAATCCTGGTTAAACAAACCTATCCCTTGAAAGCAAATTTTCCATGCTCCAAAGGTGTCCTAGAAACTCCTATTATGAAAAAAAAAAGCTTGAATAGTTCCAAGAGGATCACAGATAATCCTAGAAAAACCAAGTATGTACATAATCCTTTTGAGATAATAAAAGTGGAAAGGTAAAAAAAAAAAAGGTAAAAAAAAGTAAAACATCTCTAAAGTTCCTGACTTGGGACTTTGGAGACCTTGAATTCAAAATAATTCTTCCACATTTCACACGTGGAAATAATACTTGTCAAGCTCATAACAGTATTTCTGAAAATGGCCATTGAAAATACTATGAGAAGCTCTGTCATTATAGCAATAGAGATCTCAAAGGGAAACTTAAGGAAGAGAGGAGTAATAAGCAGAGCCATACAGATTTTTTAGCAAATAGCATTTATACTGGCAATAATTATACTGAGCACAGAATAAAATGTACCTTTCAAAACGGATTAAAATATTAAAAACAAAAGGAGAATGAAAGCCAGGAGACTAAGCTAAAAGCACACAGAATAAATGTGCTTACTGCAGGGTTCCTAGTAGTTCAGCAAATACAACACTGTTAGGAGAACTGGTCTTAGAAGGAGGATTACTAAATTTAAGAGACACATGAAAAGCTAGGAGGTTTTGTGTGTTAATACTCCCTGATTTAAGATTATTTCTCCACTCTACTGTATTAAATTAACATTTGTATTGCAGGGACTTTAGAAAAAACTTCAAAGAACAGAAAATCTCAAAGATCAAAGACTGTCTTTTCCCAAGTTTACATGGTACTTCCAAAAGTGTGTACCTAGCAAGTTTCAACAGCCTAGCGACAAAATATTTGCACAAAATCATATTTAATTAAACAGCCAATAACTGTAACTACCTAATCATATCACCAACCTTAGTTTTGTGCTTATTCATTGGAAAGGGATTCAGACAGCAGCCAGTAGGGAGTTACTGTCTGTGTCCTGAGAAACTTGAATGCTTACTCCATTTTTTGTTTCTCTTAGTAAATTAATTTGTAAATCACTCATTGCACAAATTACTTTCTAGATAGTAAACTGGATCCCTCTTAAACAGAGCTGCACTTACATTTAAAAGGACATTCATGTATTTAAAGATTTCATCAGCTTTCTCTTATAGCCAGCCATATGAATCTCATTTTGTTTTAGTTCACTTTGAGTTCAGTTATCCCTGCTTTATTCATTTTCTCCGAAGTCTGTTTTGAATTTCAGATATGAACAAATCAAACCAGCTATCTTTCCATCCTGTGGATCCCATTCCTCCTTGAATTAATCCTCCTGCCTTCATACATGTAGTCTTATTATAGTTATATTCTGTCTCCATACGACTCTTGGGCTCCTTCTCCTCTGCTCTTATATGGCTCTGTGAATCCCAGGAAAACCGGGGTCAAGTTAAGACTGTTTTGGACTATTTTAATAAAAATCAGCTAAGTTCCTTAGAGTTAACTTTTTGCTTTGTCCTTATAACATCTACCACAGCAGTTCTCATCCACAGGAGCAGATGCAGAAGCTGGTGCTAAGGTACTAGCATCTATACCATATGTTCTTTAAGTTTTTTAGTTCAGATTAGATTTTCTCTGGGCCCCAAACAGGCAATCCCCACATCACACATGCTCCAAAGATGTGCAAAGGGCCAATCACTGCTTTTGGATCTCACTAGAGGTTGAGGTATGACCCTATATATATCTGGCACAGAATTCCCAGTTTAAGCTGTCTCCAAGAAATCTAGTGTGGCCATGGACTGAATCATTCTCCTAAACACTCCTAAAACACTGCAATGTGGTGACCAGCTTCACAACACCACCACAAAATGGTCGCTGCCATCTCAGCCTTACTAACACAATAACAAAAAGTGAGAAATATGTCTGAACCTAACTTTGATTCCTACAACCAGTCATCTCAGTGGCGTAGGTGACAGCAAAAACTCTGCAGTTCCTAAATTGTGCTCAAGGGAAAGAGGCTCTTCGTGGTGGATGCTCCACCCCTGGAGGTGTTCAAAGCCAGGTTGGATGGGGTCCTGGGCAACCTCGTGTAGATCCAGGCCTGGAGGATGGAGGCCCTGCCTGTGCCAGGGGGGTTAGAACTCTATGATCCTTGGGGTCCCTTTCAACCCACACCATTCTGTGATTCTATGATTCTATGATCTAGCAGTGAGGCAGCCCACTAATTCAGGTTCTATGCAAAACCAGGCAGTTAACTGTATTGTTCACACAAAATGCTTTCCAGGAATGTGTATCAGTTACGTTACAACAACGGGAACATATCATAACTCCTCATTAAACCATGGCGGGGGTGGGGTGGCAGGCATTAAGCACATTAAGTTGAAACGGTAACATTGCTGTTATAATAGTTTCTCTGAGGTTTCCCAGACAATATTTTTTGGTTTTTATTTAATGATAAAATGTCAACCTTTTTTTTAATTGAATGCCGTTTGCCACAGTTTCTGAGTACAGGCAGTCTCCCTTTCCATACGTCATCTCATAAGCCAAATATAAACGATACTGCTGGTGAGAATTTTGTTTTATTTTGCACAAAAGGTTCTACTGTTTACTTCTTACAATAGAGTCGACCAAACATAGGCTTTTGTTAGGTTGGTTCAACAAAATCAGCCAAGCTGCTCACAGTGGAAAAATATTGTTCAGAGGTCTATTATTTGCAGCATAGAGAAGAACCTAATTCCAGGCCGCATTGCCAGCACCATGAAACACAGGACACAGAGCTCCGGTTTGGTTTTATGTCTGCAGCACAGCTGTTACAGGAACCTGCCTAACTCACCAGTCTGTTGTCAGGAGAAGGCAACCATTTGTTCGAGGTACCTGATGCCCTGAGAAAATGAAAGTAATGAAAGTAGACTAAGCATATACTGCTGATAGGCTTTTTAATGACTAGAGGTCAGAGGACCTCTCCATCTAAACAAGGCAGCCAGCAGAAGAAAAATCCAAATTCAAATGGTAATTCAGAACTCTCATTTACCAGACTGCAACAAATGCCTTTCTAATGGGAGCAGAAAGACTTGGTTCCTGCATTGGTTGCAATTGCAATTATACACACTCTCTCACATACTGGTAAACCTACAATTGAGGAGCACAGCTGGAGAAATGAAGATCCTTCACCCCTTACTGCCAAGGAGACATACTGATATGAGGCAGCCTGAGTGAAAGGGGATTAAGACACTGTCAATCAAAAGAACAATGTGTTTTAGAGGAAGAACTCAACTTACTGAGCAAACACATTGCTGCTGCAATGGTAGTGTAGTTTAATTCAGCATGCACAAAAACAACGGGGAAAATAAGAGATAGCCAAGGCCATTGATGCAGTTTGGTTTATAGTTATTCAGAAGGGTTCACTTTTTGAGGGCTGTGGTTTTATAAACAGATCTTAGACACATAACCTGAAGACATTAGTATGTGTTTTTTCCTCACAGCCAGTTGAATTTGTTATTTCCTAGAATACATTCAAAATAAAAAATTCTGGTAGAAGAAATATCATAACATTATCAATAAAACATGGATCTATGAGACAGAGAAGTAATACTACATCTATGGGGGAAGGAATTTGTGTATAAAGACTAAATTTTAAAGTTGTGAAGCTACAATGGGAATTTTCCTTTAAACATTCAAAGTGATTTAGGAGAGCAGGAAGCCTGTGTACAATATAATACAGACCTTCAAGTATAAGAGGAATCATAGTTTAAAAATAGTATCTTCTTGTATAAGAAAATATATATATTACCTTTTTAGTAGAATACCTCTTTTGGTTCTGTGAAAGTATTCTCATTTCTGACAACAATCATCATCTTCTGTTTTCCCCATTTCCCTCTTTCACACCCCACACCTCCCTTTCAAATATTGCTAGCCACTGTAAATGTGAGTATGGGGTAGAGAAAGAAAAAACATTAAAAAGGACGTAGAAGTCACAAAGTTTTGTGAACACAGTCTGCATATATTCCTTTGAAAATCTGGCCCTAATGTGTTACTAAAAATACATAGCTTTTCCTGTACGTGAAAACATTCCAGCAGCTTGCAGTCATCCAAATAAGCTTTCATCTTTTCATGTTCATGACAGAAGTTCTGAGAAACTGTAAGACTTTATTTGCCCTCCCACTGAATTCCGAATTTGTTTGCTTTACTTACAAGGGCACTGGAGTTAGACATGTCACTCCAGGCTACAAGGCATATTATTGCATCCTTAACAATGGACTGCATGGGAGAACTGTCAAATAAGGAATACAATTTCCTACCAGCCAGGAAGCACTGTTAATGATTTTCAGTCAATTGAACAGAGCGCACTTTTTACTCTATTGTGTTGCTATTGAAAATATTCAGTAACTATTTCCTTGCTATAAAAGGAACATGTGAACTACTTTTCATACTATGCTCACGCAAAAATATACACCATTTTGTTCCTCACAGAAACTTCAGTGTGCTAAGTCATCTCTCTCGCATTTGTTTTCAGTTTTCTTGGAACAAAGTGCAGACTACTAGCATTGCAAACACATGATCTTCAATACAGCAAGCAGCCTGAAAAATCATAAGTTATCAGAAAGAAAGAGTATACTTGAGAAGGTGTAGTTGAACTCCTTTAAATACTTTAGGGAAATAGAGTTACTGCAAAACCTACAGGTGTTTTGCCTGATTCACCAAAGAAATTCTTTCTACCACGAAAACCAAAATGGTATGAACCAAAGACACATTGATGTGGGTCCATGCAAACCTTACAAAGGTCAACAAGGACAAGTGCAAGGTTCTGCACTGGTGTCAGGACAATCCTCATTATTAATACAGGCCAGGGGATGATGTAATAGAGAGCAGACCTGTGGAAAAGGAATTGGAGGTACTGAGGAACAAAAAGCGGGACATGAGCTAACAATGGACACTTGCAGCCCAGAAAGCCAATCCCATAGAATCATAGAATCATAGAATCATAGAATGGTATGAGTTGGAAGGGACCCCAAGGATCACAGAGCTCCAATCCCCCTGCCACAGGCAGGGCCACCAACCTCAGGCCTGGATCTACACTAGGTTGCCCAGGGCCCCATCCAACCTGGCCTTGAACAATTCCAGGGACGGAGCATCCACCACCTCTCTGGGCAGCCTGTTCCAGCACCTCACCACTCTCTCTGTAAAAAACTTCCCCCTAATATCTAATCTAAACCTTCCTTCTTTTAGTTTTAATCCATTCCCCCTTGCCCTGTCATTGTCTATCCTTTTAAAAAGTTGAATCCCCTCCTGCTTATAAGCTCCCTTCAGGTACTGGAAGGCTGCAATGAGGTCCCCCACAGCCTTCTCTTCTCCAGACTGAACAAGCCCAGCTCCCTCAGCCTCTCTTCATAGGGCAGGTGCTCCAGCCCTCTAATCATCTTCGTGGCCCTCCTCTGAGCCCTCTCCAACAGTTCCACATCCTTCTTCTCTTGGGGGCCCCAGATCTGGACACAGAACTCCAGATGGGGCCTCACGAAGGCAGAGTAGAGAGGGACAATCACCTCCCTGTCCCTGCTGGCCACCCCTCTTCTAATGGAGCCCAGGATACCATTGGCCTTGTGAGCTGCAAGAGCACACTGCTGGCTCATGTTAACTTTCTCATCCACCAGAATCCCCAAGTCCTTCTCAGCAGGGCTACTCTCAAGAAGCTCTTCTCCCAGTCTGTATCTATGTCTGGGATTCTTCCGGCCCAAGTGCAACACCTGACACTTGGCAGTGTTGAACCTCATTAGGTTCACCCGGGCCCATCTCTCCAGCCTGTCAAGATCCCTCTGGATGGCTTCCTTTCCTTCTAGGGTGTCGACCACACCACTCAGCTTGGTGTCATCTGCAAACTTGCTGAGGGTGCACTCAATTCCATCATCAATGTCATTGATAAAGATGTTAAAGAGAACCGGTCCCAAGACAGATGCCTGGGGGACACCGCTTGTCACCGGCCTCCACCTGGACATAGACCCATTGACCACCACCCTTTGGCTACGGTCTGTTAACCAGTTTCTTATCCACTGGATGGTCCACTAATCAAATCCACTTCTTTCCAGTTTAGAGATAAGGATGTGATGGGGGACTGTGTCAAAGGCCTTGTACAAGTCCAGGTAGATGACATCGGTTGCCTTCCCTTTATCTACCGATGCCGTCACTCCATCATAGAAGGTCACCAGATTGGTAAGGCACGACCTTCCCTTGGTGAAGCCGTGCTGACTGTCCCAGATCACATGCTCTTCCCTCATGTGCTCCAACATGTCATCCAGGAGGATCTGCTCCATGATCTTCCCAGGCACAGAGGTGAGGCTCACCGGCCTGTAATTCCCTGAGTCTTCCTTACTCCCTTTCTTATAAATGGGAGTGATGTGACCTTTTCTCCAATCCCCAGGGATTGCATCCATGGTTGCATCCTGGGTTGCATCAAAAGAAGTGTAGCTAGCAGATCAAGAGAGATGATTCTCCCCCACTGCTCTGGTGATACCTCCTCTGGAGCTCTCAGCACAAAGACATGGACCCCTTGGAGCAGATCCAGAGGAGGGCCATGAAGATGTCTGGAGCACCTCTCCTTGTGAAGACAGGCTGAGAGAGTCGGGCTTGTTCAGCCTGGAGAAGAGAAAGCTGAGGGGAGACTCATAGGATTAAAATATCCTGAGTTAGGAGGGACCAATAAGGATCATCAAATCAAACTCCCGGCTATGCACAGAACCAGCCAACTCAGAACAGGTGACTGAGTGCATTGTCCAAATGCTTCTTGAACTCAGCCAAGCTCGGTCCTGTGACCCTTTCCCTGGGCAGCCTGTCCAGCGCTTGACCACCTTCTCAATAAAGAAGGTGGGGGATGACCTGCTGGAGAAGAGCTCTGTGGAGAAGGACCTGGGGGTCCTGGTTGATGACAGGTTGGCTATGAGCCAGCAGTGTGCCCTGGTGGCTAAGAGAGCCAAAGGGATCCTGGGATGCATCAGGAAGAGTGTGGCCAGCAGGTCGAAGGAGGTGATCCTCCCCCTCTACTCTGCCCTGGTCAGGCCCCACCTGGAGTATTGTGTCCAGTTCTGGGCTCCCTGGTATAAAAAAGACAGGGATCTCCTGGAGAGAGTCCAGAGAAGGGCTACAAAGATGATTAAGGGCCTGGAGCATCTCCCCTGTGAGGAAAGGCTGAGTGAGCTGGGGCTGTTCAGCCTGGGGAAAAGAAGACTGAGGGGGGACCTAATTAATGTTTATAAATATCTTAAGTATGGGATGCAGGGGGAAATGGCCAGCCCCTTTACAGTGGTCTGTGGAGACAGGACAAGGGGCAATGGCTGTAAACTGGAGCACAGGGAGTTCCGCACCAACATGCGGAAGAACTTTTACACAGTGAGGGTGACAGAGCCCTGGCACAGGCTGCCCAGGGAGGTGGTGGAGTCTCCTTCTCTGGAAATATTCAAGACCCGCCTGGACGCCTATCTGTGCAATATGTGCTAGGGAGCTGCTTTGGCAGGGGGGTTGGACCCGATGATCTCTCAAGGTCCCTTCCAGCCCCTACGATTCTGTGATTCTGTGATTCTGTGAATCATTCCTGATACCCAATCTGAACCTCTCCTGTCCCAGATCCACCTCATCAGGGAGCTACCATGATGAGGTCTCCCCTCAGTTTCCTTTTCTCCAGGCTTAACAAACCAAGGGACTTCAACCTCTACTTGCAAGACTTCCCCTCCAGACCCTTCACCATCCTTGTTGGACTACTCTGGACATTCTCCAATAGTTTCATGTCCCTCTTGCAGAGTGTGCCCAAAACTGCACACAGTACTCAAGGTGATGATGCACCAGTGTGGTGCAGAGAAGGACAATGACCTCTCTGGACTGGCTGGCCATGCTGTCCTTGATGCATGCCAGGATACAGTTGGCCCTCCTGGCTGCCTGGGCACACTGCTGGTTCATGTTTAATTTGCTGTCATCCAAGACCCCCAAATCTCTCTTGAGACCTTATAGTGGGCTTCCAGTACCTGAAGGGTTCCTACAGAAAAGCTGGGGAAGGACTGTTCATAAAGGCATGTAGCGATAGGACAAGGGGCAGTGGTTTTAAACTGAAGCTGGGTAGGTTTAGATTAGACATTAGGAAGAAGTTCTTTACTATGAGGGTGGTGAGACACTGGAACAGGTTGCCTGGAGACATAGTGGAGGTCCCACCCCTGGACATATTCTAGGTCAGGCTCGATGAAGCTCTGAACAACCTGATCTCATTAAAGGTGTCCCTATTTACTGGAAGGGTGTTGGACTAGATGACCTTTAAAGGTCCCTGGTTTGCAAGGCATCATCCCTTCCAACCTAAAGCACTGTATGATATCCTTGAGTGAAAGGAAAAGGAAGTCTGAAGGGAGGGTAGGAAATAGATGCATGCTAACTAAATTTCATGTGAGAAGGAAGCGAACATGTTGGAATCAGAAATACCTGGGAAAAGAAAAAAAGACACACTCATTTAACATCTGAACTCAAAAAGATGTTTTCTAGTTGTTACTGTAGCAAATATACTCAAACTGAACCACAGAAACCACTAATTGGGTCTGAATCACTTGAGTGTCCATTTGCTTGGGCAAAAGAATGTCCTTTGCAGAAAATTCCTGTATGTATAAAAGGTCTGAAAATTAACATTTCCTGCTTTTTTTCAAATGACAGCATGCTTCAATGGGAATCTGAAAACATCTGAAGGATTTTTGCATCCTGAGATCATCTGACTCAGGTTTTGAAGTGTTTCTTCATGAACTGTGAGACAAGTATAGGATAAGTGATTGCAGATTCTTTACAATATAATAAAATGTTCATGAAAACTGATCTTCATACTTGGTGATTTCTGTCAAATATCAATGGCATATATTGTCTGCTGAGTTGTTTGCTGTGAGGTGCACATTACCACCACGCCTGTTCACACAGCCCTATCTGCTTAGATTAATGTCACCACGTTTTTGACTCAAGAAAGGTAATAGCCTGAAATAGCATTAAGTGTTCTCTGGTGCTTAAACACAGAGAAGGTATAGTATCAACCTCCACTCTCTTCCTCGTAGATGTGTCCCCAGACAATTTTGAGGGAACAATCTGTGGGAAGAAGTCTTCACCCTGACTGCTTATTTACTACTTGGCCTTCAAGCTGAAGTTGCCACTGAGTTTGTCAACTATAGACATATCAGAATGCAAAATGATTCTTTGCATCTAGAAAATGAATTATCAGTTTATTCCACGCTATTGACAAAACTATTAAGTGTTCAATTAAAAAAAAAATAAAAAGAAAAAATAGATTGACGAGAAGGCATTAGCTAAGCTTCCCACAATGGATATGTGCA
This sequence comes from Porphyrio hochstetteri, assembly GCA_020800305.1. NCBI lineage: Eukaryota > Metazoa > Chordata > Aves > Gruiformes > Rallidae > Porphyrio > Porphyrio hochstetteri. Next base: position 25,246,060 of record CM036938.1, read on the forward strand.
ATTTTATCTGTTTACATTTCATCTCCTAATACCAAATCAGAAAGTCAAACATAGCATCTTATTTATTTGATTATCAAGGAACATCTTTTTGGGTTTGGTTTAGTATCACAAAATTACAAATCAGGAGACTGAGCAGTCACAATTTTAAAATTACAATGAAACAGAAATACCAGAATGAGAAGATTCAGAAGACTGAAAATGGAGAACTGGAGGAAATCACACCCAAGAGGGGCATACTGTAAAGGCTAATATACTATACATAATAATAGACTTAATATATGTTGGGAGGTCATGAGGCATACTTGCCTTTAGGCTTTGACTTTTGAGGCTTTTCCTTTTAAATGCAAAACAACACATTTTTGGGAAGAGGAAGGGAAGACTGTTTTTGAAGAGCATGTTTTGAGAGATCACAAATGGTTTGGATTGGCATAGAATTGGAGGTACTGGGGGTTGGACCCGATGATCTCTTGAGGTCCCTTCCAACCCCTATGATTCTGTGATTCTGTGAAAGGTTTTAGTAGCAGAGAGAGGACTACAAGGGTGACTTCTGTTTGTAGAGACACCTGGAGTCCATCACTCAGTGGGAAGTCCACATTGGAGCAAGTTCCTGGCAGGACCTGTGGCCCCATGCAGAGACAAGCCCAGGCTGGAGCAGGTTTGCTGACAGGACTTGTGACCCCATGGGGTATCCACACTGGAGCAGTCTGGTCTGAAGGTCATGCAGCCTATGGAAGGGTCCAATGTTAGAGCAGTTCAAGAAGCACCACAGCCCATGGGAGCAACTCATATTGTAGAAGTTCATGGAGCACTGTCTTCTATGAGAGGGACCCCATCTTGGAGCAGCGGCAGAGCGTGAGGAGTCCTCCCCCTGAGAAGGAAGGAGTGGCAGAGACAACTTGTGAAGAACTGACCCCAATCCCCGTTCCTTGTACACCTGTGCTGCTGTGGGGGGGAAGAAGGAGAGAAATCAGGAATGAAGTGGAGCCTGGGAAGAAGTAAGGTGTGGGGGAGTTGTGTTAAGATTTGGTTTTCTTTCTCATTATCCTACTCTGTTTTTAGATTGGGTATTAAATTAGATTAATTGTTGTTGTTGCTGTTCTCTGTTTACCCATGAGAGTAATTGGAGAGTGATCTCTCCCTGTCCTTATCTTGACCCATGACCCTCTCATTATATCTTCTCTGTTATGTCCAGCAAAGGACAGGGAGTGATAGAGCACCTGGCCTTCAGCCAGGGTCAACCCACCACAACAAGTAACTTTACTTCAATAAACCACTCAAGAACCTGGAGGTAGTAGCAGAAAAATGCTTTACCATGTGATTGCAACTTCCTACTACAAAACTGTAGTTTTATTCATGTTCAGCAGAGCACTTGCATGGAGGCAGTGCACCTGTCAAAGTAAGGAACCACTGCAAACAGTATTTGTCTAATTTCAGCCATAATAGTTTCAAGGAAATGTTTGTGTTTGTTTGTTTTTATTCTAGCAAGTAAGTAAAGGGTATGATTAAAAATCCCAGCTTTGACATTAGAACTCAAATTAATACTGACTTCAGTTAAGCCACTCTGATTTATATCAATAAGAAATATGTATTTCCAGCCCTGGTTTATAGAACTGCACATACCAAAATTTCACAGCTAAACATTTCCAGTTTTGGAATGTAGCAGTGTTTTGTGGAGAGTCTGGCAGGATGTGCTGTTAACCAAGAGGGGTTTTTTTTTAGTGATTATTTATTTGTGTGCAGTTTCTTTTTTCAGGTACAAAATTTATTGTCTGATGCTAGCTGAAAATGGAGCCCTGATTTATTTTCATACAGCACAAATAATTATTTCTTGGAAAGTTACTTTTACTAGGCACAGTGTGAGACTTTACATAATTTAGGAAAAACATTACCTGCAAGTCTTCAGAATTTTATTTGGTAAGAAAACTCATACAAAGTGTAATTTATCAGACACCTAAATGATTTATACCTGGTACATTAACATTTATGAGCCTTTTTCCAATATAATCTATCTCAGTAAGTCTAAAAACCCCAATTTGTATTAGTTATCACAGCACCCATAACAATACTTGGTGGATGATGGACATTGCTTTAGAGGACCCAAACAGACAAAAACTTGATTCTTTAAAAGCTAATGTATTTCTTATTGGTACAACTTGCAATGAAAGTTGACATTGTCTTTTGTCTCTTTTGCAAGCTACATACACATTACAAACACATCACAGTGTTGTAAATAAAATACTAAATTGCAATTATCTTACCAAAAATACAGCCTCTGTTTTAAATATGTTGCTGTGCATTACATAGAGTTGCTAGACTTCTATCCTTTGTCCTTAGTAATTTCAACTTGGTAAATTTGAGTTCTGTTAAAATATTTAATGATTGCATTATTCTACCAGTACATCAGAATAGTACTAAGTATTTATATCTGAATAATTGTGTTTTATGAATACAAACATGCAAAAAAATTACTTAGGTACCATGATATATTGTCATTCTGTTTTCTATACCAAACCAAATTTATAAGCCATTTGTACACAAAACCATACAGTTTAATTCAGAGACAAATGAAACTATACAGTAGAAAACCAAGTAGAATTTAGTCTCATCTTGCAGAAGAAATACGATGAAGAAATACTACATGCAGTAGCTTCCCATTTCATTTGTAAATAATCAGGCTTTTATTAAAATTGCATCACTGACTCTTCTTTCTTTATGTCAATCCTAATATTAAATGATGGCCTTACTAATATATCATTATAAGTTAATCAGGCATTGCAAATGCTAGTAGCAATTAGCCAGGGTTTTTTCCCTCTGGGCACTATTCTAGGTAAACCTTTTTGAAATTGGTAAATGGATGCTATTAAAAATGATAGCATAAATAGAGAGCAAAATGTCTTCTCTCTATAAGCAGAAGTATCCTGCTGAATGAAAAACAAATTAAACTAAACAGCGTCATCATCTTTCAAGAACATTAAAACACAGAAGTATCTTGACTGGTTTAAATGGGTTCAGATAAAGAGGTGGTTTGTGCTGCAATATTATGTTTATCAGGATCAAACTATTTCTTTTTAGCACTTAACCACCTGATCCTGAACTGTAATCACTCTCATAGTCTGTTGAGTGTAGAATGAACTGTACATATATTCTGTTTCAGTAATGCTCCAGGCTGAAACCCAGAGAAGTAGTACTATATGGTACTAAGCACTGAGATGCCTCATTCCTAAAGGCTGTAATTTTAAATATGGCAAATCCCATCTCCCCTATGCATTGCAAAAAAGTTTTAGTCATCACTAAATCTGGGGGCCCTGAAAAGCAGCCTCCCCAGTGGGGTCTGGACTAAGATAACCACAGTGAAGCACTACGGACTGGGGAGTGCTGCCCCTGCAATGCACACCTTGCAGCACTTCAGTACTTTTCTCAGGCTTTCTGGAAGCACCTTCCTCTGCATAGAGATCCACAGTAATAAACACCTGCATTACAACTGAAAGGAGATGGACATGTTTATGCAATAACTCAATGATTCAGACTAATTCGTTAAGAGATAAGGAGCCATTCGTACACTACCTATCAGTGGTCATTTACTGAGGTGGTGCCAGGCAGCTGGAACTGTGGTGAAATACTGTGGAGATGCATTACTCTATTGTGTTTGATTCTTATCTTCACTGATGAATTGGAAGAAAGCATTGCTTTCAGGTATGTTACCAAGGAAGCACCTTTAATAAAGTTACTGCAACTATAATTTGTACCTACATCACATGTCCCTATCTGGTCTCAACCTGGTAATATGTTTATTTTCTTTTTTAGGATTTTTCTTTAAAATGCACTCTTTTTAAAATATTTCTTTGCTAAAGAACAAACAGGTGAAATACTGACCTCAGAAACGTCAGTGGAAAGTTTTTCTTATCTTCTCACATAGTGTCCTAAAGTTACCCCATAAATAATTCAAACATTACTGAATGAGTCTGGTTTTCTAGCAGCAGGAAAGGGATATTTTTGTATCACTGCTGCAGCTAGAAGTCATCACAGAAAGTTAGTTTCATATAATACATATGAGAAGCATATGCATTAATTTAAAAATCTAAATCCCCTGAACTCTGGGGGGAAAATAAGACTGCAAGCATGAATAGAATTCAAAACTATAAGTGAGTGTAAATGAGATGAAACAGTTTGTTCTAAAATTCCACATGTTCCTCTCCATCCACCAGCCACTGTCCATACCTTCCCGCCCTGTGATCACTGATCACTTTCAGGGAACACAGAGAATGGTGCTTTCTTCTCCAGATAGACCACTTTTGGGACAAAGGAGAATAAAATCTATTCACATAGAACTTTTACTTGACTCTCGAAAAAGATCCTTGTAACAAGAAAGGGATGAGACCTTGTGGAATAATTTTGCACTTGGTTCACCAAAGAAATAAGAGTGCAGAAGGAAGAGAGAATAGCAGAGGGCGTGGTTTCATAAAAGTAATTCTGTAAAACAAAATAGTAATGCCATAAAACATGATGTGGTTCCAAGCAGAAAAACCCCGTTGTGCGTGCTAACTTCACTGCAGGAGAAAGCATCACCTGTTATTGTGCCAGAGTGCTTTGACTATGATATTCATAGAGGATAAATCATTTCAATTTAGTCTGTCCAGTTGCCTTGCTATTAAAGCTGACAAGGAAGCAACAGAGAGAATCACTAGAGAAATCATGGCAATATACATCTGTCATAGTATAATACAGCAGGATCAGAGGTCATACGCGGGTGTCATAATTTTGATTTCAGAAAACCAAATTCTGTTTATGTGATAACACCCACCTGTATCTTTTTAGTTTGTATTTCCAATTTGCTGCTTGCTTGCATCTATTAAAAAATGAGGTGTTGCATGTCATTAAATACAGTGTAAATAAATTAGGCCTGACTGTGAAAGACCAGGATGAAATGAGGAACTACAAGGTAAGCTGCAGTGGCTACAATACCATATCCTTTGATGTCTGCGGTCTGTGAAGCATAGCTGCAACACAATTTGAGAGTACATAGAAGTTTAGAGGATAGGATTTCTAGTTCTCCAGAAAAGAACCCATTACCGATAGAACAATAAAAGCACAGAAGAACTGATAAATCAAGCCCTTAATAAAAGGAAATACACACTGAAATTAAGCAATTAATGCTTAATTTATCTTCCAGTTCATAATCAAACTCTAATGTCACCTCCAGACCTTCAAGTAGGAAAGAAGAGTAGATCACAACATTGTTTACCAGATGTCTTACCATGGAAAGGGCCACTTCGACAGCAATTTACACATTAGCAAGTAAAATGAATATGAGATTTGCTTTGCACACCTCTTAATTTTTAATGTAGCTTCCTAGACTGGTATCCTACAGAATATTTCTAACAACATTGTCCGTTTCTGTTCAAGATTTTTGTTGAACAAATCCTGCAGCACTTAACTACTGCTAAAGTATCAGACAAGTTCTGTTGGCTCTGTGTTGATTTATAGACTTCTCAAGTTATATTTTTTGTTCCGAGGTCATGAGCTAAAGATATTACTAGATCAGCTTTTGGGGTACTCAACACCTCCTCCTGGATACATGATGTAGATTATGATGGCAAACCTAATTGCAAAGAGGTTGACGGAGGAGAAATAGATCTACCCTGTATTAGTGATGTGGTGGAACAAAATATCCAAATTCACCTAATTTTTCACCTACATCATTGTGTAAAATTAACACACCTGAATATTCTTTTCTAAGTGGACACACAAGGAAGCTTTAATATCCTTTGAGATGCCGGGATGAAGTAATAAAAGGAGCTAAGCTCCATTCTGTCTAACTAAGCAGCAAAATAGCCCTGGTTGCCTTTCAGGGGTGAGCAGCAGACAGCTAACAGACAGCAGTCAGTAAGTGATTTCTGCGAGGCAACTGTCAGCAAAATGCAACATAAAGACCAAATGCCTAAGAATGCAGTCTTCACCTCTAACTGGTACAAACTCTCCCAACCAGCCCTGCCTCAGCATGAGGTTCAGAATGCAGCTAAGAAGTAATAGGTCTTCCTCTGCAATTTCTCTTTCCTTCTACAAAACATTTCAGCTCCAAGATTGTTTTATAATAATACATTTAGTCTCAGGATATTTACATATGGCTGTTGAAAAGTTTCCGCTGTTATGAACACTTTCTTCTTTTTTTCTTTTTCTAATAATTAAAGCCAGCTCTATGTATATGGCATGACAACGAATAGTTCAGATTGGAACTCAACTCCTCTAGAACAAAGCCAATCAGTACTCAGTATTGTAAAAAAACCCCAGATGTATGAAGTTAAAGCAATTGTAATAAGAAATTCCAAGTTCATGAAGCAGTATTTAAGTTATTCTGGTAACCAAGCTTGGGTGTAATTCTTCCAACACAGCACTGAGATTAGGGAAACCAACATGATATCTTTGCAATGAAAAGAGCCTGCAAGGTTAATATATTCCAAATGTTAGAAATGCAAGATGTTTTCACTGTGGCAATATCCTGCCTTGCATTTTGTTATTTTTAGCCAGTCCTAAAATATGACATGATGGATAAAGGAAATGACTATTTTTATGGCCAATGCTTGTGTGCAAAGATAAGGTGTGATGAATTAGCAGCTTCAAAAAAGTAAAAGATCTTTCTTCATTATTTTTTTTTAATAAAGAAGCTGTTTTGATCTTCATTATTAATTTCTGTTTTTTTCTTTTTATTTTTTCTTAATGAGAAAATGCATCTAGTTCCTCTGAAAAAAAAAAAGTAAATTCAACTCTAAACCCTGACTAAATCACCAGTTTCATGTAAGACAGAAAACATATTGCAGATCAAGTTATTTTCTCATTTAATGCTAAATATAGTTTGGACTTGGTAAACAAAATAATCCTGGTTAAAATTATACATGATCAAACAAATTAATAAATTGCTATAAAATTTTGTAGCTGTTTCTTTAACTGTTATTTTTGTTCTGTGTTTTGAAGTTTTGTATGTCCATTAATATATCACATACTTTTTAACATACAACAGCCATCCAGTTTCAGCTCTTTCTTTTTCAACAAGTTCACAAGGATTCTCCTGCTTTCTCACAATCAGACATGTCCAGAAAACAAAACATTGCATTGATTTAAACACATGTAGTGTGCAACCATGACACCTTTGACTCCTACAAATGGATTTTATTCAAACACCTTTACTCATCTCCTCTGTTCTCCAATCTCCATTATCACATTCTGTTTCCACTTGCACATTTTGTCAGACTTAAACATCTACTCCTGAAATGTTTCAGTGTTTCTGACCACTTGTTCAGAAGAATGTGAAAGAATCTTTTATAAAGCACAAAAAGGTTGAACAAGCACGAGAACACGTATTTATATGACCCACAGACTAAGTTCTCTAATACCTGAACAAATGACTTTGTGGTTAAAACATTCTTTTTATGTGCCTTATTTTGTGTGTAAGAGGTAAAAAAAAAACCAAACAAAAAACCCAGCCAATTTATTATACCAAACAATCCAATACTGATAGAATTTATTTCTATAGGAACTTCAATAGGGCTTAAAACAGCAAGACTTAGAGCTCTCCACATTCTCCACTCTCCAAACACTGGGGAGGGGAACAGCAGCAGGAGAGAACACCAGCACAACATAGATAAAGCTTTTCCACACCCAGCAGAAAGGTGTGCAAATCTCAGATTCCAAGAGGATTATAGTCACAAAATTCAGTTAGTTGACAATACCTGGGATTTTTTAAATGAGCCGCATGGAGGAAAGAAAAGGAACAAGGCAAGGCATTACTAGAATGCAGGTTCTACCTTTGCAAATGATAAAAGTTTCCCCTCTACCTGATCACCTACTTACACAGTCAGAGATACACTGTACAGAAGACTGAATAATACTCATAAGCAAACTCCTCCAATATAATTTGGGAAGAATGAGTTATCAATACATTCTGCACATATTTTCTGTACAAAATCAATATCAAATTTTAAAGGTATTACCTCCAAGTTGCATATAAATAAATCAAGCAGCTTGCAATTAAATGTATTTCCTGGACTGAGGCCGTATTTCTAAAATTACATCCTCATGAAAACACAAAAGAACTCTCCCACATTTACATCCCATCTTCTACTTGCAGAAAGCATGCAGAAATGTACATATGCAACTAATTTATACAAAAGTGTTGAATGGGCACAAATTAAGGGTCAAAAGTGCCTTTTTCAAAGTTCAGATGGAGGAAAAGAGGAAGTAGACAACTGAAGTCAATAAAACCTGAATTTTTAAATTAATATGGTATGTCATGTCCAATGTACAGCTTTATTAATTTTTTAGTTGTTCATCAATTTTTTACCACAGATTTGAATATGACATTGCACTGGAAATATATAAAACCTAGACATTTCATTTGGCTTTACAGAAGAGATGAGCTCCATTAAAGGAGTTTTTTGCACATGTGGATGCTTTTTTAAACATGTGTTTTTCATGTATTTTCATTTGATTGTTTGATGTTACGTTGAGTCTGACAAATGGTTGAATTAGAGGTCTGAGCTGTTTCAAATGATGGAGGTTCAAAAGAATCCAGAACTAATCAGAACTGCCTTCAGACATTTGCAAAGTAAGGAAAAATCCTTTTATTTTGCAATTGCTCACTCTCTCCCATGCAAAACATCAACTCATAAAAGAACAAATCTCCTAGCTAATGATGGAAACAGATGTAACATTTACTGCATGCTTACCTTATGTGACATGCTGAGGAAAATAACAGAAAAGTTAACCTCTTACTAGAAACACTTAAAATTTCAGTAATTAGTCACCAAAGCAGTACAAGGCAGTTCCAGTCTAAATTACCTTATCAACAATCAACATTTGCTTCATTTTTCTCCCAGTAAGCGGAAAAATGTCCTAAATTCATTTACGCCGTGACAGCTGTATAAGAACCACTAATCTAATGAATATAATAAATACATTTATTGCTGTGAAGAGGAAATACACTCCCAGTGGAAGATACCAAGCTCCTGCCTTCTTCTTCGGATACCTTCAGGTCCAGCTACATGCAGACCACTTCAGATATTTTATATATCCTTTGTGCTGAGTATTATGCTTTTGTTAATATCTCCAGTATATTCATCTGCACTATGCTGACATCAAGACAACATAAACCTAATAAATGTAAATCCTGGCAGACCTGAGCATGTCACAAAGCTTTCTGAATTAAACTCTTTAAGTCAGGAAAAAACACGTGAAAGGAATGATGCATACTGATCAGATTTGTAGCAGTTTATAACATATTAAAATGTTATTGGTTCCCATTCAGAGTTGGGAAATATCCATGCTCTCCAGAGCTGACTTCCTAACACACTCAAACACTAGAACAGAACAGAAAAGAACAGAGTGCAGTAAGAAATACCATACAACACAACACATACAAAACAACACAATACAGTATTTCAGTAGGAAGGGACGTACAACAATCATTTAGTCCAACTGCTCAACCACTTCAGGGCTGACCAAATTAAAGCAGAAGGTTTTATTCAGCCATAAGAACACATCATACTTTTGGAAGAAGCACTCTGTTTTCTTCTCTAAGGAAAGGTACTCTGCCACATCTGATTCAGCTCAGCATATCAACTTGTAACTATTTGGGTAAATTAGACCTTTTGGGCCAGATTTAGAAATACTATAAATTTTCTTGTTGATGATGGGTTTTATTGGTTGCTTTCAAAAGGAGGATATTGATGACTTTTACATTAATAGTATCATGCCATCATCAAAGCATAGTATTTTGAGTCAGCTCTGAATTCAAACTATGTATGTGATGGAATTGTGCTGAAATCCTCTAGTTCAGTTCCACAAATTCAGCTTGAAAACCTGAAAGCTGCCCCTCAAACCTCTCAACTTTTTCTTTACTTATGGATAATATAGTTCAATACTCAAGGTCAGAAGAAAATCAAGAGGTGAAAGATAGCTTGGATCTCTAAGTTCTCTCTCAATGGGGAAGCTAGCAGTAAATTTTGGACAATGGCATAGATAAATAGGAAGTTAAAATCACATAAAGAGCAAGGAGTGGTTTGTATCACTTTCTGGAACTCATCATAGTCTGTCACAAAATGCTTTATGTTTTGAATTTTTTCAACCACTTCTCCCTCCCTTTTTTGGTCTTATAAATTTTCAAGTGGAGAAGCTTAAAACGTGTGAGCATTCAATTTTTCACTTTTAGGATGAGACATAAATGTATTTTCATCACCTTGAAAATAAAATCTAAATTTATCTCTGCACAGATGTGTTTTAATACGAGTACGTAAATATTAGTAGCTTCATTGTATGGCAATTAATACTAAATAAGTCACATTAATACTGTACAAAGAATAATTCAGAAGTCTAAGCTGATCCATTATGGGCTGTGGCCCCTGGAGTTAATTCCACTATCCCTAGAGTACTCAGCAGAAGGATTAATTAGGTCAACACATTCCGAATTTAAGTAACTACTTTCTATTGTCTTCTGCAGGAAACTAGGTTTGTACTTGTTTTTGGGAGAAAGAGGGCATCATAATAATAATTTAAAAAAAAATCTCTTGCCAAAACCCACAAATAATACTTTATTGCAGTCAAGGTACAATCATAAGCTTTGTTCATTAGCCCATACTGCTTGGAAGAACTACTCAGTGCTTTTTAGATCCAACCCATTCTGGTTTTCATGTAATGGCAAATAGAAACCTCTTCCCCTGAAATTTATAATTTTCATGAACTATTACACTTTGACTGATTTTGGGTCTGATTTTTCCCCAAAGATTAATGTAAGGGGAGAACAATGTGGTTCAGTTACTTTTATGAGTCTATTTGCTGGAAAACTTTCATACCAAAAGTGCCTCTCCCATTGGGGTTTTACATCATCTCAATTTCATTGCTGTGGTCAATCATACTCTATAACCACAAATGAGATGAGAATAATTTAAGTAGATGAAAAGCAGACCACTAATCAGTAAAGAAAATACAATGCCATTTTGGTAGACTTTTCTCCTCTCCCTCCCTGCACCAACCATCTCACCCTCTCCTGGTTTCCATGTATAATTCTCATTCTGGTTGAGAATTGTCTCATTCTGCACAAACACATCAAGATCTGGACAAAATACTGACATTTCTCAAAAAAGTTTGTAAGTAGAAATATTAAGCCAGAACAGCTGTGTTAACTTGGAATTTCCTTTAGCCAGCAAAACTGGCAGAATCTTACAATGGACTATTGCTTCTTTAAGAGTTTAAAAAGAACACATTTCTCCAATCAAACCCATACTTTTTTTGTTGTTGACATTTTTATTCACTGGAAAAAAAACCCTACAGGCACAAAAAGGACAAAAACACACTCACATATCCATATTTCATCTTAATGCCTCCATTTCTGGCATTTTATTATAGAGAAGTTCTGAGGTACTTTCAACAATAGATCTGTGATACAGGCAACTCCTTGTGGGCTTGGGTGACATTTGACTTTCCCTTTGAGCTAAGAAAAAAAGGATTAATTCTGAAAAGGAATGATTCCTATAGGGAAACATATGTTTTAGATTAGACAAAGGAAGGTTTAATTTATTAATTTTAGGAGGCCACTAAAAAGTAGAGCTCTGGACATTGCAAGTAAACCTCCCCATCAATGCCTGGCTTCCTCAGGATCTTGCAGAATAAGGAGACCTCTAAGGAAAGGCTTAAGCAAGTGTAGGAGAAGCCACAAAAGTTGCACTTTATTGAAGAGGGGTGTGATGGTTTAGTCCTGGCTGGAGGCCAGACACCCACCAAAGCCACTCTAACACACCCCTTTTCAACTGGAGAGGGGACAAAACTTCTAAGAGGTTTAAGAGTCAAGATAAGAACAGGGAGAGATCATTCTGCAATCAGTGTCATGGGCAAAACAGACTCCTCACAGAACAAAGGAGAGAAAACCCTCATTTATGACACCTCACTGCACACCCAGTGACATTGGAGTCCGGTAATGAGAAGTGTGACCAGATCTTAAAGCACCTCCTCCCACTTGTCCCTTCTTAGCAGACTTTATTCATGATTTTGCTCCCTTCTCCTGGGTCTCTCTCTCTCTCCCTCCCGCTCATCTCTGTGTCTCCATCTCTCTCTACAAGCTGCAAGTGCTGGAAGGGGCTTGCTCCAATGCAGGTCACAGCATCTTCTCTATGTCTCCACCTGCTCCAGCATGGGGACTCTCCATGGGCTGCATGTGGGTTCTCTGCTCATTGTCCTCTTCCATGTGCTGTGTGGGGACACCCACTCCATCATGGTCTTCCCCATGGGCTGCAAGGGAATCTTTCTCTCTGGCACCTGGGGCACCTCCTCCCCACTCCTTCTTCCCTGGCTTTGGTGCCTGCACAGTTTCTCACATCTTCTCACTCCCTTCTCCAGTGGCAAAAAGTGGCTGCTTGCATATTTTTCCTCCTAAATGTGATTCACAGAGTCACTATGACCATCACTACTGGGCTCGGCCTTGGTCAGTGACAGGTCTAGCCTTGAACCCAGCTGGTGTTTATTCTGTTGGGCCTAGGGGAAGCTTCTTACTGCTTCTCGCCCTGCTGCCCTCACTGCTCCACCAGAACCTTGCCACACAAAAACACAAGGGTTGATCTGTCTCATCCGTTCAAGAAAGGTCAAACACCACCTACATTTGCAATGAAAACAGAAAAACTGTAGCAAAAAAAAAGTTATATATATATAAAAAATATTATATATATATAATATATATTATAATATATATACACTATATCTATATAGTGTGTATATATATAGTGTATATATAGTATAATTCTATGTCAACTGCTTATCCAATTATCCTGCCAGTTCTGCAAGAACATTATAAACCAGGAGACTTCCACAGAAGTTTGTAAAAAACATGCATTCTTCTCATGGACAACACTGTCCTAAACCACATTTCACATTTAGTAAATCCATGACAATAGAACATATATAGTTGGCCTTATTTTCTCTCCTTTCTCCCAAGGATCAAATACAGTTTCTTTTCCTGTCAGAGACAGCAAAGCACTTTTATCATAGAATCATTAAGGTTGGAAAAGACCTCCAAGAACATCTTGTCCAGCTGGCCCCCTACCACCTATATTACTTATTCAACCATATTCCTAAGTATCTCATCCAATCTTTCCTTAAACACCACGTGGGACAGCAACTCCACCACCTCGCTGGGTGACCTGTTCCAATTCCTAATCACTCTTTCTGAGAAGAAATTTCTCCTGATTTCTAGCGTGAAGCTCCCCTGGTGCAACCTGCAGCCATTCCCTCTTGCCTTATCACTCACTAGTTATCCGTGACAAGAGGCTGACCCCCAGCTCACCACAACTTCCTTTCAGGTAGGTGTAGAGAGTGATAAGGTTTCCACTGAGCCTTGCTTTCTCCAGACTAAAGAATATTAGTTCCCTCAGCTGCTCTTCATAAGACTTGTGTTCCAGACCCTTCACCAGCCTTGTTGCCCTTCTTTGGACACACTCCAGGGCCTAAATGTCTTTCTCGTAATGAGAGGAACACAGTATTCAAGGTACAGCCTCACAAGAGCTAGCATAATCTAGCATTAACTTCATTTTCTTCCTCAGCTCTTCATTGTGAATGACTGCTTAAATCCTTAAATGTCCATGTGTGACCTGGCACTAAATAATTAAAGGCAAAAATATGAATATTTTTAATTTGCATTAAAGTTGTTGCATATTTTCCAACTAAGTTAGCCAATAGCGACAACGTGGCAAAAGATAAAAAGTCACACTGGTTATAGATAGATTCATAGTTTGGTTACTTGTTAAAATTATGTTATAAAATAATTTAAGTTCTGATGTTTTTATATAATTTTTTTCATAAGATTTTTTTTTCAAATTTGAACTTTGGAACATCATTTTATCTTTTTATATTAAGTGGGGAGGGGGAGCTGGCAAATATCTTTATGTTCTCTAAGAATTTATGCTGTAAGAAAAAGTACCAAGATGTCCAGAGGCTTCACACAACTGACTCTTGATATTTCCAGGTCAAGAAAGAGAACGCTGTCACAAGCTGTGTTACCAGCAGTGCTTTAAAAACTTCTCTTCTGCATATCAGATTCAAATTTCTTAGCAGCCACACTAAAGGAAAAACATTTCCCACGCTTGAACCATATTCACGCAAGAGAAGAAAACATACCCTAGCAGCCATGAGAAATGTAGACAAATGAAAAAGAGTTACACTTTGTAGACAGATGTCTACTTTTAAAGACAGGAATTTTTCATAATCTCTGTTTTCACAACACCTGAGTTAAGACAAAGCATTTCTATCCCTTGATTATGAATGAAAGATGGAAATACCAAGAGGATAGGTAAGACCATGCATGTGAAACAGGGAGCTTTAGTCTCAGAGGAACCTCAGGGTGAAAGAAAGACATGGCCCCAACCAAAGTATCCAATCAGCACTTTGGTGTGTATCTCATAACACCACTTTGAAGGGAACTAGAATCATCAGAGTAAAACCAACATTATTCACCTTCACCACATGTCAAAAATGACCCTGCATTCCCTACCTCTTGGGAAAATATCTTACCCACTAATATAAAGATAATTTGAAGACAGAGAAGCACAACAAGCCAGTTAAGCCCATTTCATTTTGCACTGAATAGTTCTGAAATGCCTGTTCTGGGATGCCAACAGAATGCTGGCATGAATGGCAAGTTGCCACGTGCTGTCAGGAGCAAGTCACATCTGGGCACATGTGCAAGGCCAGAAGTGCTGCAGCAGGGGAAGCTAACATCTGAAAACACTGGCTGTTACAAGGCCTGGCTCTACCTAGCTGGATGCTTGGAGAGCTGAATTGCTAGGCATAGACAGCTAAAATTTGTTAGGAATATTTTTGATACACAATACTTTCCTTGACCTAGTCCTAGCCAAATATGCAACCAATACCTATGAAGCTTCTGGAGGAGCAGAGACAAGAAGCTAATTTAGCACCTTTCCCACTACACCCTTCACACTTTCTACACAAAAAGATATAGTCATTTTCTTTACCAGAAATAATTATTTTCAAGTAAAACAAAGTCATCTTCACTGATAAATCTTAAGCCAACATCTTTTCAACAAATAATTTGAAATAAAACCAGCAAATCTGAACATATCTCATAGAACCTTTTTTAAGATTATTTCCTATGTAGGTTACTTTGTTCAAGGGCAACTCATATGACACGTTTCTGTTCTTTGAACAAGAAAGTAACTTTGAATCTGTTTTCCACTGCACATGCAATTACAGACTCAAGGTTTCCTCCTCTAGTCTACCCCTGGTATCTATTTAGAATGTGGTATGATCAAAAACTTGCCTAATTTCAAACTTCAGCTTGAAATTTTCACAACATTTATAGGAAAAAAATGTGATCACATTTCTTTCCCCTTTTATAGTAAGTTTATGTTGAAATCTGAACACTACTTCATGAAAAATTGTTGCCAGAGGCCCAGCTCTACATGATTTTGATTATAAGACCTCTGCTATTCTTGTGTCCACAAGATTGAATGCAATGTTCAGATTTCAAATAGCACACAAGTCAACCACAGGAAAGATGAAGTTGTGTTTAGCAGATAAAAACAAAGGACAAATGGGAGGCCAGATTAGATTACTGTCTGTCAGCAGACCTTATGAAGCAATTGGCTGGCAGCTTTGGTAATGCTAACTAAAAACAGCTTGCAATACCAAACCATTACATATATTCCTTGCCAAGACTGGCTGTCAGCTGTATGACTGGCCATTTCCTGCCAACATAGTTGACATTCTCTCCTCATTTATTAGTGAGGGCCCTCTACTTGCTGACATGGAAAGTCAACAACTATCAGTCCCTCATCTTATGCTACCTACTGAATCAGGTTGTCTAAACTACTAATACCAAGGAATGTGTACTATTTTCATCTAGTCACCAAATAATGTTGACTATCATGTTTATGGACTAGTAGATATATATGTCCTAGAAAATATTTTTTTCTGCATCTCTCTTTCTAATTGATTAAGATAGCATCATTTGGTCAGTTCTTGTTATTTCTAGAGTCAGGTTTACCTTCACAGAAATACAGAAATAGGCAAAACAAGAATCAAATACTTTCCATTTCCAGAAAGCAGTTTGCTCAGCAGACTAGTAAAAGTAATTATCTTGCCACATTTTCTGGAAAGCACATCTAGTTCCAGTACAAGTAATTGTGACAGCGAAACTTCAGATGATTGCTTGGACATCTATGTGGTATTAATCCAACTATTTGAACATTTGTTTGTCCTCATTGTGGTCTCTAATTCCTTCATTTCAGCACTCTTTTTTTCTCTTAACAACAGCTTGGTGGGACAATACAGATAAGAAGGGGTTTAAGATCAGTATTTGCAGAATTGCTGGTGGTAAGGAATTTTCAGCAAACTGCCCTTGGAAAACATGCAAACTTTTAGTTTTGCTCAGCTTGTCTCCCTTCCAGGACAGAGAAAGATCACAAGGTAGCCTTCCATCAAGATCAGAGAATCACAGAATCATAGGGGTTGGAAGGGACCTTGAGAGATCATTGGGTCCAACCCCCCTGCCAAAGCAGGTTCCCTAGGACAGGTCACACAGGTAGGTGCCCAGACAGGTCTTGAATATCTCCAGAGAAGGAGACTCCACAAGCCCCATGGGCAGCCTGTCCCAGGGCTCTGTCACCCTCACTGTGTAAAAGTTCCTCTGCATGTTGGTGCAGAACTTCCTATGCTCCAACTTGCAGCCAATGCCCCTTGTCCTGTCTCCACAGACCACTGAAAAGGGGCTGGCCATTTCATCCTGCATGCCATACTTTAGATATTTATAAACATTAATAAGATCCCCCCCTTAGTCTTCTTTTCTCCAGGCTGAACAGCCCCAGCTCACTCAGCCTTTCCTCACAGGGGAGATGCTCCAGGCCCTTAATCATCTTCGTAGCCCTTCTCTGGACTCTCTCCAGGAGATCCCTGTCTTTTTTAAACCAGAGAGCCCAGAATTGGACACAATACTCCAGATGGGGACTGACCAGGGCAAAGTAGAGGGGGGGGATCACCTCCTTTTTCCTGCTGGCCACGCTTCTTTTGGTGTTGCTTACCTATACTTTCCTGTTCAGAGATTAATGTTAACTTCTCATTTTTAAATTCTAAATCCAAATTTGCCCAGATTTCAAAATGCAGGTGTTATGCAATGAGTCTGTCTTTTGTATCTTTCTTTTGTATAGCTTGTTTTGGGTTCCTCCCCCAAAACACACACATGCACACACCAATCCCTCACCCTGACTGTTTACCACAATGTCTAAACAAGTGTTCTGGGCAATATTTTTTCCTCAGCAGAGGTTCAGTATACCAAATATTCCCTTTAGCATATTTTCCCAGGTATATTTCTGCCAATGTCCAACATTGGTCCAAGATCCAGAATCACTTACTGAAGCTCCAGCTGTATCTTTGAACTACAAAACAAGAACTAGACACAAAGTATCACTGAGTTCAGCCTAAAATAGCAGATTTTTACTATCTCTGTCTGCATGTCAATTGACAGTTTAGGAGAGAAACCAGGAAAGATACAATAAGGAAAAATAATGAGGCATTCTGCTTAACATATGTTCAAGGAGTCTCAGCCTCTAAACAAATTTCCTCCAGCTACAGAGATACACTGCGTGACTGGGTAAATCATCACACATCTTTGTGCTTCAAATTGTGTCTATAAAATGAGAAGACGGTAATTCCCAACCCTAGGATATGGACTACAGGGCAAGAAGTTAACAGCACACAGTGATGAAGACTGTATAATTACCCAGAACAAAGTTAAGAAATTATTTGAACTAATAACACACAGAAGAAGGCAAACCTACCACCCAACATAATCTGAACACCAAACACCTTTTGGATGATGTGGAAGGTAAACTAACAGAAGACACATCCTCATATCTCCTTCCATCAACTTTTCTCAGACTGTGACTGAAGATCAATCTGCCTGCATGTCATTGATACTTCACATTTTCAGACATCACTTGAAGAAGGAAGAAAACATAAAAAGGAAATACTACACAGATGTTTTCCAATAATCTTCATTCTCTAGTATTGCACCAGCTAAGGACAAATCTTCATTTATTATTCCTTTAATTTGAATTAACTCATATTTGAGACCCACTCATAACATCTGCATCAGTCTTCAGCAGAATAAATTCTGTGTAAAAATAATCTGCTTACATTTCTAAAGCCTACTGAGATGTAGTAGTGCAGACATCGTAACCCTTCCTCACTCGTGGAAAACAGCCCTCTATTTTCCATTGCACTCTATCTTAAAAGACAGCAAATCCACAAAATCCTCAGAGGTAAAATTTGAGGAATTCTGAAAATAGCACAAAAATTCCTGACAACCACTTAATGCTATTTTAGGCCTTTTAATAGTTCTCTCTGAGCACTAGATCCAAAATAATTATCAGTCTATTCAAACAACTGTGATGTTAACAGTTCCACGTTCCAGATTATGAGTCAACTCCCATCTGAACATGCAATGTTCTTGGCAGACTTTGCCTTACCCAGAAAGATTTACTTTCTGAATACAGATTTCTACAGGCCTCCCAGGCAGCACGAGAACAGGCAACTTCTGTTTATATTTAAAAGCTCCAACCTCCACTTCCTCTCTCTAAACCTTGTAAAATAAGCTGTTATTATAAGCCAAAGCTAGATAATGACACCATGGTGTTGTTTGTGTTTTTCTTTTTCTTCTAAGATATAAAATAGACTGTATGGATATTTATGTTTATATCCATATATGTATAAATATGTCTAGTAAACTAGGCAAATTGAGCAATACCAAACCACTTGAAAAAATTGAAATTATGAAGAAAATGGACAGTAGGGACGAGCACAGTATAACCAATGCAGTAGATCATTAGCTGTCTTTACTTCAGAGATGTTAGAAAACCAAATAAATTTACAAGATTGTTTCTAGAAAAGATCTAGAAAAATAAATAATTTGATCTAAACAGTCTTAAAATAAAACTTGATTTTTCTTTTCTTTAGTGCAGCTTTCTTCTGAAAATCAGTTACAGTATTTTATATGTAGAATCAGTCAGAAATTTTCCTTTATATTTGGAGAAATCAGACTCATAAGGTCCAGTAATATCAATGAGTTCCTTACTAACCATTCAAAAATACACACGTTGATTTAATATTTTCTTTTGAGGTACATGCTTTAATGTTACTTAACTGGGAATTAAAAACCCAAAAGTTGCTTTTAGTTAACATGTAAGCAGGTTTTACTTAATTCTTATTATTACATTTTTGGTGTTTGAAATATGTGATTTTGCTTTGCCTTCACTGTAACAGAACTGTTCTCATTCTGCAGACACACATACATACTTTTAGATTAAACTACTTTTCAATGCCCAGCAGATCCCCCAGCTTATCAACTCTGCTATTCCTATTAGAAAAATGATTTGGGGGCTCATGACTCATTTAAGTGAAGTCAGAACTCATACATTGAATTTGTACAGTCAGAAATGAGATGTTAACAAACAGTCAGTACTTATTTACAGAATTTATTCAACAAGCAATCTGGACTTACGAGCCCTGTCACAGAAACTTTCCATAACCCGCTTGTTTATGGTATCTAAGAGATAAGAAGATTGCAGCTGTTGCTTAGGATATATAGCACAATTCCTGCTCATTGTGCATGGAAAAATTGCTTTCCCTCACAACTCTACAAAAATAGCTGAGCAATCAGCAAACTGCTCATTGATAATTCACTGATAATAAATGAAGCAAAATTCAGAATGAGAGTTTTTAACTCAAGCCCGGTGCTTGGAAATATACCTGATGATTTTTATTCATTAAAGTGAAGGGAGCAACTGCTGTATTTTTTTGCAATATATGTTAAGAAGTCTACTTTATTTGCTATCTAGTTAATTTGTTTATTCTTCCAGCTCTTTTTGCCGTCCTACTCCAGCACAGAGAGATTTCAGGCTCAATAGTTATTTAACAAAAAAAAAGTTTTTTCACAGAATTCTTGATTTACTATGCAATGTCTGGTTAGAGCAGACATCCAGTAGAAAATATTAAAATAAAGGAAGTCAGCAGCTACCCTTTCATAGATATTCACTACAAATTTCTATTGTTAATATTTTGATACAATGTTTATGTTGGAGAACAGGCAGGTCAGTAGTGACAAAAGTGAGATACAAGTAGATTCTTTTATAGCTTCACTGTGCTGGACAAAGAAAATTGATGTTTCTCTGTGAAATTCATTTTAACATGCCATCCCACCTGACTCCCAACCCCTTGGGGACTCTGCCCCTCAGAAGCACTCACAAGTAATATTTCTCCTGAATATTCTGAAGACAACATTCTGCTTGGCTGATCTAACCTGGGAGGTTAGATGTAAGGGAGATAGGGAAAGTCAGTGTCTTCTAGATATTTTAGAGATGCTCCTAAATGCACAAAAAAAGCTCATGTTTACGCTGTTCAGCTAATATAATATTAAATTTTACCTCTATAAAACTGTAGTAGTTCTGTAGCTTGGAATTATTCTGCTGCCATTCATGCAGACAACATTTCATCCAATTACAATTATTTTTACACAAGTATAAATAAAGAAGCTCAGTAATTTACAGGAGGTGGTGGAAAGAAAAGCACCTATTGTAAACACACCAAAAGATGATTTATAATCCTTAATTATTCTGTAAACGTTAATACTGCTTTTTCTTTTTTTCACTGTAAAAAGTGTGGTTGAAAAAAAAAGAGAAGAGAAAATCAGATTCATAAATTTATCCCTCAGTCTCATTTAAGCGTCTCAGATAAATTTAGGCCAGAACATGAATCATCATTTGAAGAATCAAACTCAATTGAGACTCTACAAACCCATCTTTGGTTTGGACATCTTTCCTTGAAAATCCTTCTGATGGATTGATGTGAGTAAATATTTTTTAAATTAGTAAAAGGGCAGACAATAAAGTTCCTGAAACATTTTGCCAGCCATAAATTGATGGCTTTTCTCTGTTTTCCAGAAATTCACAATAGCACACAGCCTCAATTCAATTAGGTTGGTTAAAAGGCATTTTTCTTGCTGTAAATGCTTCTCGATTGTGGAAATAGCTGTAACTAAAACAAGATTACACATGATTGGTATTTATGGGGCAGTCTTACTGTATTGGAAACTGAATTTCAAGGATCCAGACTTTTTTTTAAAGGTCTTTCTGTAGAAAAGGAGATTTGCTGACTGAAATAAGTCTCAATGGACAGCTGTTTAGTGGCCTAAAGTCTAGTAGCCAGAGAACAATGTGTGCATTTTGAAAACCAGCACGACTACCAATAACAAGAGAAAAGACTTTATACAGAAAATGAAAACAAAAGCCAGCATAGACAATAATGCATCACAGCATCAACCCAAGAGAAGCCTTTTGGAAAGCATAACAGTCAGCCAGTACCAGTCAGTCAGAACTGCCTTACGTTCACCTTCCACCAGGATGATTTCTTGACACTTTGTTGGTTTTAACTTCTGTTCCTCCTTATAATCTGAACTTTTATTAGCATTATGAGAGACAAAGACTAGTAATATAAACCCATGCTATAAAGAGTATCCATTAGATTATCTGTAATGGAGAACTGAGAACATATTGTAAACTTCCTAGGTATATATAAACATAAAATTTATCATTTATTGGCCAAGGAAAATAAGGGTAGGAATAGACTAACATTCAAAATTATAGTGAAGTCTGCTGGATAATACAGTCCAATTTTGATCTTTGGAGAGTGGAAAAGACTCAGATGTCAGACATGGTCAAATTGACAAGAAATTTTCAAAGACTGAGAAGGCAGAAGTGGCGTACTAATAATGGTGGTAAACTTTTAAGGGAAAGATACTGCCTGCCTAACAGATCATGACTGAAACCTAAATCCTTGGAAGTACGAATGCGAGCATGAAAAGATTTATCATATTCAAGCTACTTTTTCATACAAATGTGTATTCTTTTGTTTTTAAAGTAGAGGTGCAGGAAGATTAGGAAAAGTATACCCTTTTATTGACTGTACTTTTAGGACCACAGATGATATGTAGACCTGTGTATTGGAAAACTCCCACCTTCAGAGAGTTTCCTCAAAAATGTGCTAAACTATCAAATCTGAATGAGCTGAAAGACTTGAAATGAGAAATCCAAACTGCAGATCTGTATATAAGCAAGCTAGTATAGGAAGTGTTCCTGGACTTTTCCCAGACATGGAGCATTTAGACAAAATTAGCAGCTGAATTAAATTATTTTTCTTCCCTGAATGTTCATTGCATAAGTCAGCTGATCTGTGTGACAAATATTGGTAGTGGATGCCTTTGTCTCATCACAGTATACACAGGTCATGGAAACATTGAATTCCATAATACTTCCATTTGCAGCTCTCATGACCTCGTTTCCAAGAAAGTGAAAACCCCCAGCATTTCAATATTAAAAAACCTAAAGCACAAGGTACATTTAGCATATTTAAAATTCTAGTTATCAAATTAACCAAGAAAAAAAGGACGAAATTAAACATATAGAGAAGTGACATAGCAGATTCGAGTGACAGAAGACACTTGACTGAGGACAGGTCCACAGGTGGACCACAAAAATGACTAGAGAGATGGAACACCTTCCCCATGAGGAAAGCCTGAGAGACATGGATTTCTTCAGCCTGGAGAAATGAAGACTCTGAGGAGAGCTTATTACAGCCTTTCAGCACATTAATGGAGGTTTGAAGAAAGGTAAGGGCTTTAAAATAAAAAAGGGTAACTTTAGAATAGATTTAAAGAAGAAATTTTTTACAATGATGATGGTTGAATAATGAAACAGGTTGCCCAAATCACAGCTCGGTGATCCATCCCTGGAAACATAAAAGGTCAGGTTAGACAGGGTTTTGAGCAACCTGATTTAGCTGAAGATGTTGGTGACTGTGGTGGTTTAGCCCTGGCTGGAGGTCAGACGCCCACCAAAGTCGCTCTATCACTCCCCTTTTTAGTTGGACAGGGGAGAAAATATATATGGAGAGGTTTGGAAGTCAAGGTAAGGACAGGGAGAGATCATCCTGTCATCAACGACATGGGCAAAACAGACTCAACACAGAGTGAAGGAAAGAAAAACCCATCTAATTTATTACACTGCACTGCAGAAACCGTGAAACCAGAGTCAGATAATGAGAAGCGCGACAAGATCTTAAAGCACCTTCCCCCACCCCTCCATCCTTAGCAGACTTTAGTAGGATTTTTCTCCCTTCTTCCCCCACATTGTGGCACAGGGAGGGGCAGGGACTGGGAAAATGGGGGTTTCAGTCAGTTCCTTGCATGTTGGTTTCCTTCTTGGCAGGGGCAGGGGGAGCATTCATTCCACACCCTCACCCTGCCGCACCGTGGGGTCCCACCCACAGGAGACAGTCCTCCATGAACTTCTCCAACATGAGTCCTTCCTCACAGGGCTTTATCTCTTCATCAGCTGCCCCGGCGGGCAGTAATAAATCACAATGTCTCTCATTCCCAGTCCTCCACGGGGTCACCAGCCTCCCCCCAGCAAACCTCCTGTGGCACAAGTCTCTCTCTCACTCTCTCTCATCTCTGTGTCTCTGTCTCTCTCCATGGGATGCAAATGCTGGCAGGGGCTTGCTCCAACGTGGGTCACAGCATCTCCTGTTTGTCTCCAGCTGCTCCATCCAGCATGAAGCCTCTCCACGGGCTACAGGTGGAGAGGCTACAGCCTTTTCCACAGGCTGTGGGGGGACACCTGCTCCACCATGGGTGTCTCCACGGGCTGCAGGGGCATCTTTCTCTCCCGCACCTGGGGCACCTCCTCCCCTGCCCTCCACAGCCTTGGTGTCTGCACAGCTCGTTACATCTCACTCCCTTCTCCAGTGGCAAAATGCAGCTGCTTGCAGGACTTTTTCTCCTATATGTGATTCCCACAGGCGCTGTGACCATCGCCAATTGGTTCGGCCTTGGTCAGCAGCAAGTCTGGCCTTGAATTGGCCGATGTTTACTCTTCAGGCCTGCGGAGAGCTTCTGGCTGCTTCTCACAGCAGCCATTTTCTGCTGCCCCCCATTCTCTCCCAGCATCCAGCTACACAAAACTGAGACAGTGGATTGGACTACATGACCTTTAAATGTCCTTTCCAATTGTAACTATTCTATGATTCTATTGATTCTGTTATTCGAAAACAGAAATAATTTTAAATTATGGGAAATATTATAGATATTTTAGTATTTACACACAAAAAGAGAAGTATAGCCTTTTCTGAAATGAGACTATACTTATAATTTTTATTTTTAAAGGAGAATTTTTAAAATTATAGTTGTGCCACTTGTCCTTCTTACTGTCAAAAAAGGCAGATATATGCATACAGCAAGATACTTTACTGCACTTACCTCTGTATTATTGGGCTACCTTTCTATTTGGGTAAAATAAATATATGGCAGCAAGACAGGATATCTAAGTAATGTTAATGCAGAATGAGGAAAAAATGGTTATATGGGCAAGGTCTCATTCACTCATCAGGAAAATAAAGGCAAAGTTTTTACATCAGACATCATGTCTTCTGTTTATTTTGTATGATTTAATATTAGTGAAGTATAGGTCCACTCACCATTTGTGGGATACGTAGCAGGTGCTTAAAAATTGACAGCTGAAATATATTCTCTTCAATTTCCATTAGAAAAGAAATGTCACTAATTTTTGTTTGCCTGGACCGGCTGTGCAGCAAATGATTCATATTTGCATCAAACATATCACTGATACAAATTACCACATATCACTGGATACAAATTTTCAGCACTTTGCATACACACTCTGCATCTCAAAAGAAACAGAGATTTGGGTTGGCTGAGGCACTGCACAGTGTAAATCATTTATTTTCATGTACAGGAGACTCTAATCCCAGAAATGATTGCCCACGAGTAGACTGGAGCTTAAAAATAAAGGAAAAAAAACCTGAGCTATTGCTGCCATCCAACTCTTTACAAAGCCATTCAGGTTACATGCAATGATTCACAAAGAAAGCGTGCCAGGATGAAATATCACTTGAGCTCAGGAATACCACCTTTTAGTGTTACACAGACATATATCTCTTTTGGGGGTTAAAAAAAAAAAAAACCAAACATACAAAACCAGTCCAGTTTGATACGCATTAAGGTGTATTAATGTGTTCTTTTATTTCCTTAAATCAGTCTTTAAGCTACTTTACCATGCAATCCTGCATACTAATACATGACCTCTGAATAAATCAGTTTTAAGGAACATCATCATCTTATGTCTTCACACGATGAAGATACAAGCAACTGGAGAATCTAAATACATACTATGAGCAAGAAGAAAAGTATGCAAAAATGAGAATGTACACAAATTCTATTCATTGATTCTTGTGTTGTCTCGTGTTACTATTTTAAAAGCTACATGAGAACATGGTAACTTCTGGGTTTTGCTTGCAAAGCAGTTATTCTTTACTTTCCTTAACAGCCTTCCACATCTCAGTGGAACAGAGCTCCCACTTCCCTCTGCAAATCCACTAGTGGACTGAAAGACTGAGACAGAGAACTATGATTCCAACCAGATGTCAGACAACACCTTAACTATTATCTGTGCTTCCACTAATAATGGATATGCTAAAGCTGTTGGCCTGAAGAATAGCCAATTCATTCTACTTCTCTTGAAAGACTCAGGAGGATGGCGAAGAAAAATATTAATAATACCCATTTCTATTCTATACAATGTGGCATGACAGTGGACTCACAGAGTGAATTAGCTGACAGATGTCAACATGACTGCAGTTAGAGTTTGAGCTCATACCAAGCTGACCAGCTGCAACCAGTGTACAGCACCACAGCATGTGGTATAAGCATAACACGACTGACAAGTATTAGAAGAAAGAGAGTTGGGATGGTTGTTTTTAAAAATCCAGAAAAGACACATGGGCAGGAACTTTAAACCAGAGTGGAAGCAGTAGGATAAAACCCACCCTGACCTGATACACCAGAGTATCCTTAATGTGTTCAAGAAATGTTTAGTTTCAGATTTTAACCATCAAAATATTTGGAGATTCATTTTAATAAATGACTCTTAATATTTAATCAATTTCACAATCACTCCCCACTCATGAATACACCCAGATTTCCCACATCAACATCATCCTTAAATATGAAAAAGCAGAATGGATGGAGTTGCTTTCAGTCTCTTTGCAAAAAGGCTAGATAGGTATGGGTGTCATTTTCACAGTGTTTTGCTATCATTAAGTATGATAAAAACCAACAATGAAGTCCAAAGTCAATGCATAGAAAGGAATTTGTGCAGGTAAAAAAAAAAATCACATGACTTCTGTTAATCTCTGTATCTGCCTTAAGGGGTATTTCATGTTAAGCTCCATGCTCTAATATTCCCTCATATCTTATTTTAAATCCTGCAGAGCATGTACATCATGCACTTTTATCTTCTACTTTCCTCATTCATTTGAACATATGCTTCTTTACATTTTGGCAGTTCTTCAAATGGGATCATTTGAAAAAGACTTGCAGTTAATGACTTTAACCAAAATACACTGCCTTTTCAAAACTTGGAACACTTTTCCTGACATTGAAAACCATAACTGTTAGCCAGACCATTCATTCATATAGATAATTATTTTTAATTTAAAAAAAAAAAAAAAAAACCCTCCAAAACTGCCACACACATGTCTGGAACATAAAAGGATAGTGTTATTCTTAACAGAAATTCTTCTGTATATATAAAACCCAGCATCTTAGAGCAGCTTTAACTTCAACTAATTCTTTTCAATATATTACCATCAACACCCAGAAAAAGGAACAGTGCTGACAGTATCTCAACAAATTTTGAGAAACTTTTAGCCAATGACACACTTTATAAGATAAGCATCTCAAAAGACTAAGCATATGACTGCAAAAAATAACTAGTTCCAAGCAAAAAACCTTGGATCTAGCTGTGGTGGTTTAGCCCTGGCTGGAGGCCAGATGCCTACCAAAGTTGGTCTATCACTCCCCTTTTTAGTTGGACAGGGGAGAAAATATATATGGAGAGGCTTAGGAATCAACGTAAGGACAGGGAGAGATCATCCTGTCATCAACGACAAGGGCAAAACAGACTCAACACAGAGTGAAGGAAAGAAAATGATCTAATTTATTACACTACACAACAGAAACAGTGAAACCAGAGTCAGATAATAAGAAGCGCAACCAGATCTTAAAACAACGTGACCAGATCTTAAAGCACCTTCCCCCACCCCTCCATCCTTAGGAGACTTTAGTAAGGATTTTGCTCCCTTCTTCCCTCCCGTTCACAGCACGGGGGGGCAGGGACTGGGGAAAATTGGGGTTCTCAGTAGCATCTTCCCTCCACCCCTCCAGTCTAAGCAGACTTCCCTTTAGTCAAGATTTTGCTCCCTTCTTCCCCCTGATTGTGGCATGGGGGGGCAGGGACTGAGAAAATGGGGTTCTAGGTCACTTCTTCATGTGCTGTTTTTCTTCTCCAGATCTTAAAACACCTCTACTCCCTTCTTAGTAGACGTCACTCTAGACATGATTTCACTCCATTCTTCCCACACATTTTGGCACAGGGAGGGGCAGGGACTGGGGAAAATGGGGGTTTCAGTCAGTTCCTTGCAAGCTGGTTTCCTTCTTGGCAGGGGCGGGGGGAGCATTCACTCCACACACCCTTCCCCTGCTGCACCATGGGGTCCCACCCACAGGAGACAGTCCTCCATGAACTTCTCCAACATAAGTCCTTTCCCACAGGGCTTTATCTCTTCATCAGCTGCCCCTCTGTGGGTCATTGCTACGGTGGGCAGTAATAAATCACTGTCTCTCAGTCCCAGTCCTTCACGGGGTCACCAGCCTCCCCCCAGCAAACCTCCTGTGGCGCAAATGTCTCTCTCACTCATCTCTGTGTCTCTGTCTCTCTCCATGGGCAGCAAGTGCTGGCAGGGGCTTGCTCCAACGTGGGTCACAGCATCTTCTCTATGTCTCCAGCTGCTCCATCCATCATGGAGCCTCTCCACGGCCTACAGGTGGAGAGGTTACGGCCTTTTCCACGGGCTGTGGGGGGACGCTTTCTCCACCATGGGTTTCTCCACAGGCTGCAGGAGCAACTTTCTCTCCGGCATCTGGGGCACCTCCTCCCCTGCCCTGCATGGCCTTGGTGTCTGCACAGCTCATTACATCTCACTCTCTTCTCCAGTGGCAAAATGCAGCAGCTTGCATTTTTTTTTTCTCCTATATGTGATTCCCACAGGCGCTGTGACCATCGCCAATTGGTTCGGCCTTGGTCAGCAGCAACTCTGGCCTTGAATTGGCTGATGTTTACAGTCTGGGGCCTGCAGAGAATTCCAGCAGCTCCTCACAGCAGCCATTTTCTGCAGCCCCCGTTCTCTCCCAGCACCCAGCTACGTAAAACTGCGACACTAGTTCTTCTAGAATTTTTGTGAAAAATTCTGCTGTTATTTCTCCTGTTGATTCATGATAACACACAATTACAGTGGTGTTAAGGCATAATTTTGTTCCCCCTATTTCAATGAAACATTGTTTCATCTTTCATCCAGTGTCTTGCAGCCTTCACATCAAATGGGCAGAACTGCTTGCAGTCATGGCTTTACAGAATCACAGAATGGTAGGAGTTGGAAGGGAGCACTGGAGTTCATCTAGTCCAAACCCCCTGCTAAAGCAGGATCACCTAAAGCAGAGTGCACAGGATTGTGCCCAGGTGGGCTTTGGATATATCCATAGAAAGAGACTCCACAGCATCTCTGGGCAGCCTGTTCCAGTGCTCTGTCACCCTCAAAGAAGTTGTTCCTCATATTGAGACGGAACTTCTGAGTTCCAGTTTGTGCTTGTTGCTCCTTGTCCTTTCCATGGGCATCACTACATAGAGTCGGGTCCCACCTTCTTGACACCTGCCCTATAGATATTCATAAGCATTCATGAGATTCCCTCTCAGTCTTCTCCAAGTTAAAAAAAATTCAGACTGAAATAAGATCCAGACTTCATTGAGACTGAAATAACACAGGCATGTAAGTTTCACTTCCGTTCTTACTGGTGATGGTTGGGAATCAAGAGCACTGACATAGCCTTCAGCATGAAAACTGGAAGCAGAACACTTGCTGCAAGGAGTAGCGAAGGACTTAGGGGAAAAAAAAAAGAAATCGAGATAGATGTATTAGTCAATACCTCTGTTTCAAATAATTTAGTGAAAAAGCTATTCTCCAACAGATTTGTCATTAGGAAGACCTTTAGACAGTCTGTTTAAAATACAAAGCATTTAATATTTGAGGTCTGCTCATCAGGGGCGGGGGGTGCATTAACAGGAGTAGTGAGGTATCAAGCAAAGATTGTGTCTCTTATCAGATGTTTGGCCTCTGTTACAAAATGCAGTGGATTGGTGGCAAAAACATAGCACACATCTCCTCCTCCTCCTTTTCAGTTCATGCCTGTTTGCATGTCCAGCCATTCCTCTGTATTTTTGTCCTTGAAGAGTAAACCTCATTGCCATTTATAAGAGAACTACAAAGCTGTGAATTATTCTCCCTTCCACCACTGCTTCTCAAATGGTCTGCCAGTTACCTGGCAAAAAATCCTTCAAAGCTCAAAAGTTAAAATAAAAATAAATTAGAGGCTTTACGGTCTGAATGAAAATGAGAAGAGAAAGAAACATCGTTCAACAGCACGATCATCACATTTACAAATCTGTGCGATATTTTTGCCAGTAGATGTTGATCATTCTGAGTACAGGTTTGCTTGGAGACTTTTGCCCTTCACTTTGGATGACCTACTGTGGTATAGGATAGGATAAACCTGAGCAGAGTCCATTTGTCCTCATTTTCCAACATGCTCCTACCAGAAGATGTAAAAATATATGCCTCATAGAGCTTTAAACACACTTATTGAAACTGAAGCTGCTTCACATGCCACATTTCACAGAGTCACCATTATCTCACGTCCTGGAGAAACACCATAAGGGCTATGCTTGTGGCTGAGTACTGTAAACAGCAAGTTCTTGTAGGAAAGCTCTTCTACAAGCCTTCCATTCATTCCTGTTCCTATTACACAGCACCTGCTTTGAATCATCACCTCACAGAAAGTAATCTTTTCCTCATATTTGCCTTCCTCATTTTGCCTCAGCGAACTAAATTCAGAACTATGGGAAAGAAAGAATATATTTCCTTCTTATTTCCCAATAAACTGGGACACATGGGTTGCTGAGTCAGGTAGAGAGCACATTTGAAGTCTCCCACCCTGAGGAAGTGTCTCTGATAAGGAGCCATTTATACTCTTAAGTACCTGGAAATGTAATCACTGCACTCCTAAATACTCTGCAATGAGTTTTAAGAGATATATATATATTTGAACTGCTTCACACAAACGAGTTCTTTGAACCTGAGTCTCTTATGTCCAGAACTAGAGAGAGCTACTGTACAGAAAAGAGCTGTTCCCATCATTTTTGTGAAGGTAATCCTTCCTTACCATGGCAGTCATATCCTCTCTCTTTCAACATCATTCCTGTTTAAATCCAGCCATCTGTCTGTGTGCTTCCCTTCATCCCTTTACATTATTTACTAACACATATAATCACATTACAACAACAAAATATTTTGTACAACAGGAGAGGCTTACATTATTGATGTTTTAGTTTAAATTTCTGTATTCTTCAAGAAAATCAATTGATATTTTCCGGAATATTTTTTTGAAAAAAGGTATTCCTTCATGAGAAAACCCTTTCTTTTTCTGTATTCACTCTCAAACTACAATAGTTATGGGACAAAATTAAAACAGATCCAGGCCATTATGTACATACAATGAATTATTATTTTAGATTATTTTAATATAACAGTTTTTTCCTGAAACACTCAAACCCACTATTCTTCAAGCCAGGCTAAAGCCCCAGTGTGCATCAACAAAAGTAAATAAATTGACAGCTATAAGTTTGAAAAGACCAACAAATGCGAAAGGCAAAGCTAACCTAAGATAAAACATAAACAAAAAGCACAGGTAGTAGGAAGATCACAGTAACAAAACATCATTCCTTGGCACAATTGAGCTATGGTACTTACACCTTGCCACCAATGCAGCTAACCAGGTGTCCTGGTTTTGGCTGGGACAGAGTTAAGTCTCTTCGCAGCAGCGAGCATGGGGCTGTGTTTTGGACTGGTGCTGAAAACAGGGTTGATAACACAGGGATGTGTTTGTTACTGCTGAGCAGGGCTTACACAGAGCCAACCACCCCACCAGCAAGGAGGCTGGGGGTGCACAAGGAGTTGGGGGAGGACACAGACAGGACAGCTGACCCCAACTGACCACTGGAATAATCCATACAGTATAACATCATGCTCAGCTTATAGGGAAAGGAAAAAATGAGTCAGCAGTGGCATTCAGAGTGATGGTGTTTGTCTTCCCAAGTCACCGTTACGCATGTTGTAGCCCTGCTTTCCTGGACGTGGCTGAATCCCTGCCTGCCCATGGACAGTTGTGAATGAATTCCTTGTCTTGCTTTGCTTTTGCACACTTCTCTTGCTTTACTTCTTAAACTCTCTTTATCTCAACCCAGCAGTTTTCTCACTTTCACTCTTTCAATTCTCTCCTCCATCCTGCTGGGGAAGAGTAAGTGGCTGCATGGGGCTGAGCTGCTGGACAGGGCTAAACTAAAGCACCAGGAAGGACCTGTATACAGCAAAAGGAAAAATGCTACCCTGACACTGATAACACAATGCCACAAAAGCAGGGAAAAGTAGGATAAAAATAAATATAAGAATATTTCAGATGAAACTGCAAACTTAAAATTGAATCAAGATAGATAGACATTGTTCAAATTAATATTAATGCATCATTAAAATGTGGCTTGCTGAAATCTGTGGGAACATACTGGTACTTATGAAATTTCAATGGAAACCAAGCTGGAAAAGCAAAATCCTAATCTTTCTGAAATTTCTCAGAAAGCACCCATCTCTTCTGACATAAATTTACAAGGTCACATCCAGAAATCTAGTCATAAGATCATAAATCCCAGAGTGCTTTGAGTTGGAAGGAGCCTCAAAGATCATCTAGTTCCAACCCCCTGCCATGGGCAGGAACAGCTTCTACTAGACGAGGCTGCCCAAAGCCCCATCCAGCCTGGCCTTGAACACTTATCTGAGCTCTGTTTTACTCAGCATGGCTGGTGATATCTATGTATGGCTACTATCTTCACTGTGTGCTACATGAAAAGACTTCTTTCTTTGAATAGTGTTACTGTACTGCATTCTGTAAAAAGAAAATACTGAGAGTCAGAGCAAAATTACTCAAATCTTCCCAAGCCTGAGTTAGGGAATTTATAGAATCACTTGTCTCCTCAAAAGCATCCAAGCCTCTCAGCCAAGTTCTTTGTCAGTGATTTTATGTCACTTTTACAACTACTGTGAAGCAGCAGGACCTCAGAGTACAGCATTCTTACCCCACTGAGGAACAGCTGAAGAATGAAGCATTTGCTTAAGAGAGCAAGTGAAACTACCTGACTTACATGTATTATTAATATTCAAACCACAACCATGAGAAGCCAGTCAAGAAAATATTTTACTACTTGAAGGTCAACAAGGCCAAAGGACTTCAGGGGACAAATAATTTCACAGGAGAATCAATTGTTGAGGTAGATATAGCATAATAAAACCACTTCTATACTCTTTTGTTTAACCTTTCCAAGTGCTTTAGAAATCTGTCCAATTCCTCCCATCTGAAACAGATTTTGTGTGCAGATTTTAGAAGATATTTGCCAAATTTTTCAGTAATTCCAGACACTGAGGTCTTTAAGGCAATTAGTAATAGTTAATACAGATTTCAGTTATTTCGTTCAATTCTGCAGACAGAATTTTATTGACTTCACTCAGATTAATTAAATACTACCTACTAGTAAAAATTCCTCTTTTTTTTGGTTATGAACATTGAATTAACAGTGCAGAAAGTACTGCAAATGGTTCATTTGGTTGCCCTGTTTCAGAAAATACCTCTCAGGATGACTTCCTGACAGAGAGTATCATTGAGACAGTATCATTGAGCTTCCCTCTGGTTGAGGTGGGGGTGGCCAGGAGTGTCTCAAAGGGATTAATGCACATAAATCCATGGGCCCAGATGGGATGCATCCATTTGTGCTGAGGGAGCTGGCAGAAGTGATTGCTGAGCCACTCACTATCATCTTCGACAGCTCTTGGAGAACAGGAGAAGTACCTGAGGACTGGAGGATAGCCAATATCACTCCAGTCTTCAAAAAGGGCAAGAAGGAGGATCCTAGTAACTATAGGCCAGTCAGCCTCACTTCTGTCCCTGGAAAGGTGATGGAACAGCTTGTTCTGGATGCCATCACCAACCAACTGGAAGAGAAGAAGGTCATGAGGAGTAGTCAGCATGGATTCACCAAGGGCAGATCTTGCTCAACCAATCTCATAGCCTTCTATGATCTCATCACCGGCTGGTGGATGGAGGGAGAGCAGTGGATGTCATCTACCTTGACTTCATCAAGGCTTTCGATACTGTCTCCCATGACATCCTGATAGCAAAGCTGAGAGAGCATGGGATAGATGAGTGGACAGTGAGGTGGGTTGAGAACTGGCTGTCGGACCGGGCTCAGAGGGTCGTGATCAGTGGAGCAGAGTCTGACTGGAGGCCTGTGACTGGCGGTGTTCCCCAGGGCTCGGTGTTGGGTCCAGTCCTGTTTAATATCTTCATTGACGACCTTGCTGAGGGAATAGCATCCACCCTCAGCAAGTGCCGATGATACAAAGCTGGGAGGGGTGGCTGACACGCAGGAACACTGCGCTGCCATCCAGCGAGACCTGGACAGGCTGGAGAGCTGGGCAGGGAGAAACGAGATGAAATTCAACAAAAGCAAGTGTAGAGTCTTGCACCTGGGGAGGAATAACCGTCTGTATCAGTACAGGCTGGGGGATGACCTGCTGGAGAAGAGCTCTGTGGAGAAGGACCTGGGGGTCCTGGTGGATGATAGGTTGGCTATGAGCCAGCAGTGTGCCCTGGTGGCTAAGAGAGCAAATGGGATTCTGGGGTGCATTAGGAGAAGTGTGGCCAGCAGATCGAAGGAGGTGATTCTCCCCCTCTACTCTGCCCTGGTCAGGCCCCACCTGGAGTATTGTGTCCAGTTCTGGGCTCCCTGGTATAAAAAAGACAGGGATCTTCTGGAGAGAGTCCAGAGAAGGGCTACGAAGATGATTAAGGGCCTGGAGCATCTCCCCTATGAGGAAAGGCTAAGGGGGGAACCTTATTAATGTTTATAAATATCTTAAGTATGGGATGCAGGGGGAAATGGCCAGCCCCTTTACAGTGGTCTGTGGAGACAGGACAAGGGGCAATGGCTGTAAATTGAAGCACAGGAAGTTCTGGACCAACATGCGGAAGAACTTTTACACAGTGAGGGTGACAGAGCCCTGGGACAGGCTGCCCAGGGAGGTGGTGGAGTCTCCTTCTCTGGAGATATTCAAGACTCGTCTGGACGCCTATCTGTGCAATATGAGCTAAGGAGCTGCTTTGGCAGGGGGGTTGGACCCGATGATCTCTCGAGGTCCCTTCCAACCCCTATGATTCTGTGACTGACTTTAGAAAATAACCTATAGTCTGCTGTAGCTTTTCCCCAGTCTGTGCAGAAGTATGTCCTGGATACAGCTATAGAATAGACAACACATACCAGCAATCTCCTAAGTATTAGAGTAATTCCTCTTTTCTACCTTTTCTTAAACCTCCATTTTCTCAGTGGATTGATTCACTTAGAACTAAAATTACACCTGATGATTTGAACCGTTATTCTTACCTTTCTCAACTAATTTACAAATCGTTTTAATTTTCTCAGCATTAGCCAACCATGGCTATATTCACTAGTAAAATGATTGTTCTTTAACAGTTCTAGACTTTAAAAACATAGCTGCAGTGTGCCTAGTCCTTTGGAATACATTATGGGTAGTAAGTAGCCATCAGGGAAGGAACTTATATCTTACGTGCTGAGTTATTTGCATAAATGAAGACCAGAATGTTCTTGCCTGCCAGTATTACTTTTATAATCAGTAAAAGGACTCATGAGAATACATTGGATGTCTCTTCAGAGTATCCAGCAAAAGCAACAAGAACCCCTGTACAGAACACAGGTATAAGCATGAAGGAATTTATTTCCATGCAAAAGCTTAGGTGTTTCTTTAAGATACGAAACCCCTGAGAGAGAAGGGAAAATGAACATTTAAACAACAGCAAATCAGAAAGGATCTCCTATAAAGCTGAAGACAGAAATATATTGTTTCCTTAGGTTGTAAAAAATTAGCCATATAGAGAAAATATTTTCAAACAATATTAAAAATAAGTTTTAATAGTAATCTTAGTCCAGCTATATTAAAAAAGAAACTTACAAGACAACATAATATGACATAAGCATTGCCATGGAAGTAGACTTATGCAAAATTAATAACATTAAATTAAAACCATATGGAAAGAGACAATATATTTATGTTGCATCACATATTCAAATATCTTTGATGACTTAAGGAACAAATAGACTGAAGTTAAGATCAAATGACAAATGAAAAATAGAAGGGAATTAAAAGAGAATATTGCAAAAAATAAATAAAGACATCCTAAACCACAAAAGTAATCACTTATCCAAAGTCAGTTTAGAAGCATTTTCCACCATCAACAAGACCACAAAAATCATTAAAAAATGAAAGGTCTACAGTAGTTACATAAAAACAAATATGTGAATCTTAAAGAGCACAGAAGAGAGTTTTGGCAGAAATAAATTGTTGGATGATATCAACAGAGCTATAGCAGTTTTTCTCACCAGAATATCTGCTCTTGCATTCTCACACCTCTAACAACTGTACAGACTCCTATTTTGATTTTAGGGCTTTTTCTAACATTTCATCTTCTTCCAACATTTCAGTTATCAGCAATATCATTAACACTCAGGCTGAGCAGAGCCTTTCTTGAGTATTTTCACATCCTCAGAACAGAAATAAATTATTGCATCGTGCTTTTACTTGATGATGTCAGGCTGAGCAGATCCTTTCTTGAGTATTTTCACATCCTCAGAACAGAAATAAATTATTGCATCGTGCTTTTACTTGATGATGACAGGCTGTTTACTTGATGGGAAATCAGATAGATTCCTGGTTCAAACTTCTATTGAGATTCTTTCCCACTAATTGTTGCATTATGAGGCTAAACAATTTTTTATAATTTATACTCACATTTTTTCTCAGGAGAATGCAGAGAGAAGTCATGAATGGCCCCCCCCAACAGTGTTCTAGCCCAGGCTGGATGGGGCTTTGGGCAACCTGGTTTAGTGGAGGATGTCCCTGTCCATGGCAGGGGGTTGGAACTGGATGATCTTTAAGGTTCCTTCCAACCCAAACTGTTCTGATTCTATGAGAAAAGACTCAAACCTGCTACATAGCACAGCTATGACTGATTCCATATGGGTCAGGTGCCTGCTTGCTCTACTTTTATACGGGTATTCTTAAATATTTTTGGAGAATCTCTAGGATAATAAGACTCAGTTCCTCTCAAATAACAACTGTGATTTTAAAGGGGACCAAGAAGATAAAACAGATAGTCTCACTACCTTTTATGGTAATATTAAAGAAAACATTGCATTTCTTATTCGAATATATTCCTACAGGCAGAATTTTCTTCTAGGAGATCAGTATTAATAGAGAACAATTATGTAAGTCACATACACTACTAGTAAAAACAGAGATCAGTCCATTTTTCATTCCTGTATCATTTATCTGCATCATAAACCTTTCTTCACTTTAAATATAGATGAAGTACGTCTTTTTTCTGTCTTTTTGAACTAAATGCATAGTAGTGAAAAATAAACGTTCATGGGAAGAAAAATTATCTAATGGAAATAAAAGCAAAAGAGGAAACGCACTTAGAGCTAATTATATCAGGATTAAATCTGTCTCCTTATAAACATCCAATAGACTCCCTGCACAAATACATTCTGGTAATGGTCTATCAAATGCTGTTGTGCATGAAGAATTCCTACTGGATATAATGATTACTACATGAAAACCACTTACCTCTCTGGAAAAAAAAAAAAGAAAAAAGGAAAAGAAAGAAGAAAAAACAAACAGCACACCACCACAGAATCAAAATGTGATGCTTAAATACAGAAAAAAAGAATATAAGCTATAATATGAGTAATATAAGCTATAATATGAGTACTGGGTCAACATTTCCAACAGCTCTTTAGCAAGTGCCAAAGAACTGAAGCAGACTGAGCAAATAAAATTTTAGAGAAAGACAAACACCATTTACTTGAGTTGAACTCCATCTGCAGAGAGAATACTGTTAGGCTGTTTCTGACTGTGAGCAGACACGTAGTTCTATCAAGTCCACCTCAAAAGGATTACTTAGTAGGTTTCAGATGCTTCTTAGTTGAACCATACCTCTTTGCTGTGGCGAATACCCAGGCATATAATCTATCAAAAAACCAATCCAATAGCTTTTAGAAGTGTCAGGGAAAAAAAATAATATTTTCTTCATTAGTGGATATGTATGTTATTGTTGTCAAACGGGATCTTAAAGCACAGTTATATAGAGAGAAACCATTTGGCTTGTTCAGTATTTTTACCAATGTATTGGTTTTGTGTGGCAAGCTTTTGATAGGAGGGAGGCTTTGGGGGTGGCTTTTGCAGAATAACTGCAATAAGCTTCCTCCATGTCCAGTAGAACCAATTCCAGGCAGCTCTATCTGTCGAAGGCTGAGCCCATCAGTGACAGTGGTAGCACCTCTGGGATAACATAATTAAGAAAGGGAAAATATTGTGGGAATTGCAGCCAGAAAGAGGATATGTAAGAGGAACAGCCCTGCAGACACCAAGGTTAGTGAAGAAGGAGGGGTGGAGGTATTCTATGTGTCAGAATCTCTGCTCCCCTGCAGCCCCTGGAAAAGACCATGGTAAGTAAGGCAGGCTGTCCCCCTGCAGCACATGGGGGTCCACCATGGAGCAGATATCCACCCACAGCCCATGGAAGACTACACCAGATCAGGTGGATGACAGAAGGAGGCTGTGACCCCATGAGAGGGACATGCTGGAGCAGGCTCCTGGCAGGACCTGTGGCCCCATGGAGAGAGGAGCCCACACCAGAGCAGATTTTCTGGCAGGACTTGTGACCCTGTGAGTGATCCATGCTGGAGCGGTCTGTAACTGAAGGTCTGTACCCATGGGAGAGTCACACACTGGAGCAGTTCATGAAGAACCACAACTGGTGGGATGGACTCATGTGGACGCCTGTCTCCAGTAAGAAGAATCCTACACTGGAGCAGGGGAAGTGTGGGAGGAGTCCTCCCACTAAGAATGAAGGAACAACAGAGGCAATGTGTGATGAACTGACCCCGACCCCCACTCCCTGTTCCCCTGTGTCACTTGTGGCAAGGAGGGAGAGAAATCAGGGAGTGAAGTTGTGCCCAGGAAGAAGGGAGGGGTGGGGGAAGCTGTTTTTAAGATTTGGGTTTGTTTCTCATTACTCAACTCTGATTTGATTGGTTATGAATTAAACTAATTTTCTCAAGTTGGGCCTGTTTTGCCCATGACAGTAACTGGTGAGTGATCTCTCCCACTTCTTGTCCCAACTGTGGAGCCTTTCATTTTTTTTTCCCTTCCCTGTCCATCTGAGGTGGGGCAGTGATAGATTGGCATTGGGGGGTCACCTGCGCTCCAGCCAAACTCAACACACCACACCCTACCTTTCTAAGATTTTGTGCATTTTTTTTTAGCAAGGGCCAAGTGCTCTGATTTAACTCAGCGTATTTTTAATATGTATTTGGGTTCAAATGTGTCCCTTTGAAATAGGGAGTTAAAATTAATTTATGCACTCAGAAAAGTTTAATGCAAGGTGTTAATTTCTAGGATTTTGTGAGATTTTGTGTAGCTAAGCAATGGGGCTTTTAAAGTTATGAAGACACTGGGATATACTGCTGGAAATACAATATAGCAATAAGGAAACTGTCTAGGAGATTGCTAGAGTGTATGAAAGATAACTTTGTGGCACAGCTCATAAGTAAGCCTACCAGGGGATGTGTCTTGCTTGACCTGCTGTTTACAAACAGAGGACTGCTGGAAGATATAGAGGTCAGGGGCCATCTTGGGCTCAGTGACCCCCAAAATCATAAGAGTTTTTGATTCATGGTGAAGTAAGGAGGAGAGTCAGTAAGACCACTACTATGGACAGACTTTGGCCTGCTCAGGACACTGATTGAGTGAGTCCCTTGGGAGATGGTCCTGAAGGGCAAGGGGGTCCAGGAAGACTGAGCCTTCTTAAAGTAAGACATTTTAAAGGCACAGGAGCAAGACATCTCCATGTGCCTGTGGTAGTTTTGTGTCACTGGATCCCGGTGGAGAAGCGGGGGGCTGCAGGGGTGGCTTCTACAAGAAGCAGCCAGAAGCTCTCTGCAGGCCTGACAGAGCAAACACCAGCCTGCTCAAAGCCAGAGTTGTTGCTGACCAAAGCCGAGCCCATCAGTGATGGTCACAGCACATCTGGGAATCACAGTTAGAAGGAAAAAACCAAAGCAGTTGCTTTTTACCATCAGAGAAGGGAGTGAGAAGATGTAAGAAACTGTGTAGACACCAAGGCCAGGGAAGGGGTGGAGGAGGTTCTCCAGGTGCCAGAGGGAAAGGTGCCCATGCAGCTCATGGAGGAACCCATGGTGGAGTGGATGTCCCCCCACAGCCCATGGAAAAGGCCGAGACCCCACCTGCAGCCTGTGGAGAGGCCCCATGCTGGAGCAGGTGGAGACATACAGAAGACATTGTGACCCACGTTGGACAAGCCTCTGCCAGCACTTGCAGCCCATGGGAGAGAGACAGAGACACAGAGATGAGCAAGAGAGAGAGATCCACACCAGAACAGGTTTGCTGGGGTGAGGGGAGGGGGGAGGCTTGTGACCCTGTGGATGACCGGGCTGGAGCAGCCTGGGCTTGAGAGACTGAGAGATATTGTATGATTCTGTGACTGCACTGCATAGCAGTGACCCACGCTGGGGCAGCTGGTGAAGAGCTGAAGCCCCGTGGGAAAGGACTCACAGTGAAGAAGTGCATGAAGAACTGTCTGCTGTGGGTGGGACCCCACACTGGAGCAGGGGAAGGTGTGAAAAAACATAAAATCATAAAAGGGACCCCAAGGATCATAAAGTTCTGATCCCCTGCCACAGGCAGGGCCACCAACCTCCAGGCATGATCTATACAAGGTTGCTCAGGGCCCCATCTAACCTGGTCTTGAACACCTCCAGAGACAGAGCATCCACCACCCCTCTGGGCAGCCTGTTCCAGCACCTCACCACTCTCTCTGTAAAGAACTTCCACCAAATATCTAATCAAAACCTTCCCTCCTCTAGCTTTAATCCATTCCCCTTGTCCTGCTGTTTTAAAAAGTTGATTACCCTCCTGTTACTATGGTCCCTTCAGGTACTGGAAGGCTGCAATGATGTCCCCCTGCAGCCTTCTCTTCTCCAGACTGAACAAGCCCAGCTCCCTCAGCCTCTCTTCATAGGGCAGGTGCTCCAGGCCTCTAATCATCTTTGTGGCCCTCCTCTGAACCCTTTCCAACAGTTCCACATCCTTCTTCTATTGGGGGCCCCAGATCTGGACACAGCACTCCAGAAGGGGCCTCACAAGGGCAGAGTAGAGAGGGACAATCACCTCCCTGTCCCTGCTGGCCACCCCTCTTCTGATGGAGCCCAGGATACCATTGGCCTTGCGAGCTGCAAGAGCACACTGCTGGCGCAAAATACGTTTCTCATCCTCCAGAATGTTCCCCCCTTCCCAGCTAAGAAGGAAAACAACTTGTGAGGAACTGACCAAAATCCCCATTCCCCCATTCCCTGACCCTCCTCATGCTACAATGCAGTGGGGGGGGGGGGGGGGGGGGGTCGGGGAGTGCGGGGAGGAGAGGGGGGAAGAAGGGAGCGAAATCATGACTAAAGTGAAGTCTGCTAAAAAGGGAGGGATGG
Source organism: Porphyrio hochstetteri (assembly GCA_020800305.1). Lineage (NCBI taxonomy): Eukaryota > Metazoa > Chordata > Aves > Gruiformes > Rallidae > Porphyrio > Porphyrio hochstetteri. Next base: position 25,287,024 of record CM036938.1, read on the forward strand.
GTGGAGGTCACACTTCTCATTACCCAACTCTGGTGTCACTGGGTGTGCAGTGCAGTGTAATAAATGAGAGAGTTTTTTTCCTTTCTTCTGTGTTGAGTCTGTTTTGCCCGTGATGCTGACTGTGGAATGATCTCTCCCTGTCCTTATCTCAGCTCCTAAGCTTCTCAACATATATTTTTCTCCCCTGTCCACCTGAGAAGGAGAGTGATAGGCCGACTTTGGTGGGTGTCTGGCCTCCAGCCAGAGTCAAACCACCACATGGCCCTAAGACAAAACTGTGCGGAAGACAAGTCAAAAAGCCTAGTCAAACAGTGAAGTTTTGATGGAACTCAGGAAAAAAAGGAGAGTCTACCACTCTTGAAATAAGGGGCAAGAACAAAACAGAGATCTTGTTAGGTCATTAGCTATTGTTAGGATCTAGCTAGTCAGTTAAAAACCTGGACACGCACAAGTCCATGGGCCGAATGGGATTGATCTACACAAGAGTACTGAGGGAGCTGACAGAGTTTTCCAAGTCACTCTCCATCATTTATCCACGGTCCTGGTTGAAAAGGGAGATCTCACACAACTGAAGGCTTACCAACATGATGCCCATCTACAAGAAGGACTGAAAGGAGGATCCAAGGAATTAAAGGTCTGTCAGGCCAACCTTGGTACAAGGAAAGATCATGGAGGAGTTCATCTTGAGTGCGCTCATCAAGCATGTGCTGCGGATCAGGCCTAATCACCATGGTTTCATGAAAGGTAGGTCCTGCTTGACCAACTGATCTTTCTGTGACCAGGTGACCTGCTTAGTGGATTAGGGAAAGACTGTCAATGCTATCTAATTTGGATTTCAGCAAAGCCTTTGGTACTGTCTCCCACAGCACTGTACAGGAGAAGCTGGAGGCTCACGGCTTAGACCTGTGCAGTCTTCACTGTGTAAAAAATTGACTGTAAGGCAAATCCCAGGGACTTATGGTGAACAGAGTTAAATCCAGCTGGCAGCCAGTCACAAGTCATATCCCCCAGGGCTCGGTCTAAGGGTCAGTCTTCTTTAATGTCTTCATTGATGACCTGGATGAGGACATTAAGTGCACCCTCAGCAAGTTTGCAGATGACACCAAATTGGGTGAAAGTGTCCACCTACTTGAGGGTAGGAAGGTTCTGCAGAGGGATCTAAACAAGCTGGATTGATGGCCTGAAGGTAATTGTATGTCTAATAAAGCCAAGTGCTGGGTCTCGCACTTTAGCCATAACCCCATGCAAGGCCACAGACTTGGGGAAGAGTGGATGGAAAACTGCCTATCAGAAAAGGACCTAGGGGTGTTGGGTCAACAGCCAGATGAACATGAACCAGCAGTGTGCCCAGGTGGCCAAGAAGGCAAACAGCATCCTGGCTGGTAGCAGGAATAGTGTGGCCACCAGGACTAAGGAAGTGATCATCCCGCTGTACTCAGAGCTCATGAGGCTGCACCTCGAGTACCATGTTTGGTTTTTGGGCATATCATTAAAAGAAGGACATGGAGGTACAGCAGTATGTCCAGAGAAGGGCTGGTAAAGGGCTTGGAGCACAAGTCTTATGAGGAGTGGCTGAAGGAACTGAAGATTTTAGCCTGGAGAAGACAAGGGAGACCTTACTGCTTTCTACAACTACCTGAAAGAAAGTTGTAGTAAGGTGGGGGTCATTCTCTTCTCCCAAGTAACTAGCAATAGGAAGAGAGGACATGGTCTCAAGTTGTATCAGGGGAGGATTAGCTTGGAAATTAGGAAATTTTCTTCACAAAGCGTGGCCAGGCATTGGAACAGGCTGCCCAGAGAAGTGGTGGAATCGCCATCCCTGGGAGTGTTCAAAAAATGTGTAGGCATAGGACTCCAGGACATGGTTTAGTTGACACGTTGATATTGGACAGACAGTTGAACTTGATGATCTTAGAGGTTTTTTCCAACCTTAAATGTTCTATGATTCTACTCATCTTATTCAGTTGCAACCTCCTATCAGCACTGAGTGCTTTTCTTCGTCCCCAGGAAAAAAATGTGCCATTTTCTATCAAGCACATGAACAGCCTCTGAAATAAACAGGTTGACTTTTCAGCTTGATTTTTGTGGAGTTGGATGCTGCATCATGAATATGTAATTACCAACATTTGACAGACAAATACAATCCTCAAATACTTCTCTCCATTTGAGCATACCCTCCACCACAGAGAGCAAACTGAGACAATATGCTGCAGGTTTCCACACCTCTCCATATGAACTGAACACCTTGTTTTGACAGTGATTGCTGCTTTCTGCTGCAGTAGATACAGGCTTGGAAACACCCTTAGGAGACAGGACTACATCCTCAGCCACTGGAACTTTTAAATCTTCAAGGCCACATTTTCATGTTCTATCAAATGCTAGTAGGAGTCTTATGAAAATCTGTTGCTGTGCTCTGGCCCTCCAAGAACAGAATACCTTTACGTTTGCTCTACACTTGTGCTCACACTATGCCCGTGCATCATTTCCAGTACATATATAGGTGTTGAAATGGCAACTAGACTTCAGAATTCAAATGCTCTAAAAATACACTAAGCCATGTTTTATTAAAATTGCCAATGGTATACCCACGTGCTCAAGTACAGTGTTATATCTCAAACCACAATGTAGTCCCAACACAAAGCTAATTAGAGGCACAGACCAGAGCAACACACATCCACCATCCTTGGAGCTAGCTCTCCTGCTGCCATCTCAGGCTTTTTCCAGGGCTGACTCAACTGCACTGGAATTCAGCCATCACTGGTTTTGTTTAATGGTAGCAATATCCTACATTTTTCACCTGGAAACCTCAGTTGTCTTGACAACATGTTAAGTTTATCTTCCAAATTCCCTTAAAATAAACAGTCTTCTGTATACACTTCCAGGCCTTGCTGAATATTTAGTTTCCTTTGGAAAACTCCCAGCACACAAGTAATGCTGAATGAAAGGCAGTGAAGTCTGTGTTTTCTGGAGGAAATTATAAAAAAATATCATCTTTACTAAACATTACAGAATTCAGGAAACAAGTTGTACATATCCATGCAGAAAATTCTCTTATAAAATTTATTTTTATTAATTGCATTTTCATTTGGTTACTTCACACTTTCTGTTTGCAGAACTTTGATTAAATTTCAAATGTAAGTAATATTAGGTGGCCATGAGATCCCTGGAACTGCTTTGGACAGCATTAGTGAACCCCCGGCATCACAATACAGACCCTAATTTCAGTCATGCTGACTTGTCTGGTCCCTCTGAGCAAAACACGTTTCTTTCGTTAGTTTGGGAAAGGGGGTTTATAAAAACACGGTTAAAAATTGGTATGGCTGTCTTGCAAATGATCAGCTGGTAAGGGTAAAAGCATCAAGGAGAATAGTCTGTGAAGAAGCAAAACAAAGCACTCCAGACAGCAGAGTAGGAATATTTAAAAGACAGACAGACACCTAGAAGTTTTCATTTGTCTCAACTTGACCAAAATTACAACAGTACTAAACAATGCAAATTGTTTCAGCCATACTCTTCCTGTATCTGCTGCAACAAAGCAGCTTAGCCGTTCCTCTGCATGTGCTGCTATGTTTACATTATCAATTTTGACTCACTTATTTAATGCTGTGAAATGCAAACATTTCTTTATCATCTCATTTTGCGAAATATTCTGTCTAATTAATCTCTCCTCACCAGCACCTTTTACTTCTCTGTTTTTCACCACAAGTTTTCACAGCTAAGCTACAAGAAGATGACAAGGGCAATTATCATTAAAACAGAGCAGAACAAAGCTATGGTAATGAGAAGAACTGCAGTTCATTCACTGAGGTTCTGGCAGTGATGAAAGGAGTAAACCGAGCCTACCTTTTTTTTATAGATAACAAAGCAATTACAACATGTAAAGTAATACAGAGAAAATAATAATTTACTAGAAAACTGAGAGAACAGTAGGCTCTGAAAAATACAAAGGAAAACAACTTGTATAAAAGATAATTCACTTTATCAAAAATTATTATGAATAGGTGACATACAAAAAGTGCTGGGATGCATAGCAAGTGAAAACACTATTTCAAAAGGAAATCCTGTTAATTGAAAAAAGTCCCAACAAACCCACAACAAACCATGGAAAAAATTATGAGTGTTTTTTTGAATTCTGCAAAGGGATAGCATGTTTTGGTATCCCACCATTTCTCCACAGAAAGCAGAGGTCTGTTTGAGGATCTAGGAGAAGCATCATGATCCAGGGGCAACTCATATATACTGTGAGGAAAAGAGACATAACTTTACCACACTTCATTCTGGGCAGTTTGGCCAACTCGTGCAGCCTAGTATATATTAGAGACAACATTTCAGCTGCTCTGTAGCTGGTGCTCAGGACCTGTCAGAATGCTAAATTAAAGCTGTTCCTTTCTGCATGCTCCATGTTGCTTTTGAACCAAGCACTGGAATGGAAAACTTTACAGTATATGAGTAGGTAAACTCAGACAGGGCCTATCCTGTACACCAGCCACCCACGCAGGTACCTCCACCAGGGAGAGGCTTGCAATTAAAATTGGTAGAACATACACGTCATATCACCTTGTCTTTTGATTCCAGAAAACTGGTGCTTCTTAGGAACAGTAAGCAAATAACTGAAGGCCTCAGGTAGTGTCATATCCCACCAGGCAGGCAAACCAGGGAGATTCAGATGGGACCCCCTTGCTTTTTAAACTCCTCAGAGTTAACTCCGTGTGCGGCTGGACCAAATCCTTCTCTCAGACCTGTCTGTCCTGTCCCAGCAGATGCTTACATGTAGAGTTAAGCTCTTCTACCTGCCCCATGGGCTAGGTTAACCCTCTTTTAGCTGATCTCTTTTAACAAACCCACCAGAGAGATGAGCTTCTATAATCGTCTACATGGTCCTCAGGAGTAACAGCAATTACCAAGGAGGTCCAAGAAAAGCACAACTTTAGTTAAAAGTGAGTACGATTATAATGCTGGCAAACAAAACCACACCACACTACATATTTGGAGCAACAGATTACAGTTAGTAGAGCTTAGCAAAACTGGAAATGCTAGAACTATTATGTGCCAAGAGTAAGGTTAGAAGTTGAGAGAAAGAGATTGAGAAAGAGAGAAAAATAGATGGTGGGTGCATGCCAGATGTCCCGAATCTGTATCTTTTATGCTCCCTGGCCCCACCCTTCTGGGAGGCCCAGTGTATCTTGAGCAGACTCAGTGATGAGTTACAGAGTGTTCTGGAAATGAGTTGGTGGGTAATGGGGGTCCCAAGTGGTCATTTGACCCCCACAACAGGGTTGATAGAGCAGTGACCTCATTCAGTGGCCTCGGGACTTTAGCAAGAAGGCGCTCTACCTCTGCAGGGTCCTGCTTGCCTGTCACTGTTACTTATCTGATAAGGACAGTGCCTTGCTTATCAGAGTGGTTACTGACCAAGGGACTGCCCTTGCAGGGACCATGTCCAGGTAGTTTATCAAACGAGGACCCCACCTAAGCACTATGTCCAGTTTGTCAGAGCAGCTGCTTTGAGATCAATACTCCACAGGCCCTTGCAACCTTTGGAGGATGGAGGCCCCAGTACAACGTGCCACAGATGCTGGCAGGATCCAGCCCCTTGTGAGGCGAGAGCCAGTCCGCAGAACATTACCCTACCTCTGCAGGTTCTGTTATCTTACAAGAGAGATTGCTTGAGACAAACTGCTCAACCAGTTCCCATGAAATGGTATTTTAGTGCAATACAGGGAGAAAGAAGCTACTGCACAGGAGATTGACTCAGATTAATCTGAAATCCACGCAATGCCAGACTAAAACCTCGGATTTCCTACGCTCAGCTCCTATGTTTTGGCAGCATAGAATGACTTAAATTAAGAACATGCAAGAGAAACTGGAGGGTCAAAAAGGACAAGTAACTGCCTCATACTCATGCAGTGAGGAAACAACAGACCCTCAGGCCCTTGTGCTAGAGTCAGTCTAGTAGCCTGCTCTGCAACCCCTTCAACTCTATTTGTGGCAACTTCTCATAGAGTTTCCAAGTCTATTAAAATACTCCGCTGCATTCTGCTGGGATGAAAAGTCCATTTTTAAACATGGAATTTCCTGTGTGTTCAAGGGAGGACAGTGGTGCCTTCCACAAAAGACAGATATCACATATGGGTATCTTCCTTATCTCCCTGACACACAGTTCAGCACAAATAGCTACAGCCAGGAAAGCAGCATTAACCCCATGTACCAGGCTAAGGAGCAGAGGCTTTATGCAGTACTCCAGGAGATTAGGAGCAGGAGTAAGTGCCAAGTGACCTGGGTTCCCACCCTCTTTCTCAACTTGTTTTATTGCGGAGCATAACCTCTATGAGTCTCAATTCTACCACTTGAAAAAGTGAGATAATTACACCTCTGTACCTCACAGGGACTCTGTGAAGCTTAAATTAATAATGTTTTCCAAGTGCTATGTAAGTGCAAAAAAATTACTAAGGTCACTCAGCGTCAAAAAAGGGACCAGAGTCCAAGGTTTTGTGGCTCTTGGCCCCATATATAATTCACAAGACTTTCCACTAAAGCAGTTGCATTAAATGAACCCAGGACTTCAATTTTTTACTATTTAGTATGTGAAATGTCCTAGGCAGCAGTTCATTCCAAAACTGATTTCTACAAAACACATAAATTTTTACAATGCAAAATTTTTTGAGCTGCCTAACTACTCACTAAAGCATTTTCTGTGAGGTTGAAGAAGAATTTTCCTCCAGCAATTCTCTCACAAACAATATGTTTTTCAAGATATTAAAGAAAAGAATAAACCTGAAAAAGAAAAAGGATAAATCTTATACATATCTAAGTGACCTTGTTCATTTACAAAGCCATCCAAGGAATATATAGCTTCTTTCCTTTCTTTTTTTATTTTTAAGATCTAAAAATGCTTTTTATTGGGTGAAAAGAGCGTGCACATTGTTCTGTCTTTGTATTCACAGAATAACTTCAAAAAAAAAAACCAAACAACCACAACCTGTTAACAATCCTGAACTTCAAAGTATGCCATCATAAAGAGGATTTAAACACAATATAAATATACCCTTAATAAAAGGTTGGTCCATCAATTCATAAGACTCTTGGGGAAACATGAAGAACAAGAATAATTTGTCAGATCAAACTGGCTCACAACTAATGGGAGGTACTGTAGGTAACTTTAGTAATATAAGACAACATGATGGAACCAGTTGTTATTTCCAGATGCTTTCTCTTCCAGCTACATGTAATGGAGAGTAATTGTTCTCTGCCATACAGTTTAAGAACTGGCAAAATACTTTGTAATATCCCTTCCAGTCACACTCAGAACAAAGATCTCCAAAATATATTCAGTTCTTTCCCTTCCCAGGGCTGGTTAGGGGAGAGAAATTTTGAATACACTTACAAAAATTTTTCATTGAAAACATATAATAATTTAAAACAATATCTCACTGTAATATGTTCTCCTTCCCACAGGAATCCAATATAATTTGTGAATGTCAGATGTCCAACTGAAAATTTCCCCAGGATAAACTCATTTCATATTTTAGCATTTCTGTTAAAGAAATAAGAAGAATGCCTTGAAGTTCGCAGATGAGATTACCCTCAGAACATCACCCAGACTCTGACTTTAAAATTAAAGACATCTTTTTTCTTTGCTCTGTTTGTTTGTGTAGGCCAGGATGAGGTTCTAGCATTACTTCCCCCTCCCCACCCAACAGTAATCATCATTGCTGTTTTAATTCTTGATGTTATGAATTCTTAAAAATGGGCAAAAGCTAAGAGTAACATTTGACAGGACAATGATATTTGCTCAGAAATAAACTCGAGAAAAAAGACACACAAATAGTCTTTAAGTATATGCAGATCTCTTTTAGATAGGACATCTTGTGAAAATCTCTGACACCATTGTAAGATCTAGGTTTATATTCCCTTCCTTTGCAAACTAAAATATTCCATCTGGAAAACAATACTGTCTCTAATACCAGTGAGCCTCAACGCTTATTTTTAAAGAAAAATGCTCAGAAAGGAGGATTATGTTAACCTGGACCTTGCTATTTCACCAATAGCTTTATAAATACATTGATAGCTGCTGATGGAAAGCAGGAGTTAATCTGATGAGGATGTAAAAGTATACACATTTTGGCTTCAGACAAGTAAGGCTGGGGTTTTTTTTTTCACTTCAGAACAGGAAAAAATCCTTTGCCAGCCTTGAAGACACATTTTCCTTGCTGTATTCATGAAGCTAGAAAAAAGGGCTCCAATGTAAAGTGAAGCATGTCAGAAACAAACAGACTTTCTGATGAAGACATCAATGAATTTGTTTTGGCTTCCTGGAGTAAAATCATTAGAAGGAGTTTCTTACATACTTCTGTTTATGAACAATAAACATGATACAAACATGTTTATCTTCACATTTCTGTTTACTTTGCAAGCTAGGTTGGAAAAACCCCACGCATTCCTCAGCCTTTACTTTCTAGCTTAACAGTGAATTAACGTTTTTCCCACAAGGTAGTTATTTATGCCTTAAGAGGCAGAATGACCTGTTTCTGAAGTGGTGAGACAGGAGAAGCATTTAAGGTCTATCTGATTAACTAGATGCTTTACAGGGAATACATTTCATCAGCTGAAACAATGTAATGAAATTCAAAACTCCTTATCATACTTTTTTTCTTCCTGAACATCTCTGATTTCATCCCCAAGCAAGCATATTTCAAGTCTGCAAGGTGAAAGCAAATTATTGTGATAACGTCACAATAAAATAAAAGTTACATGCTTGAAATCAGCCTGCTGAAAAGAAAAGGAAGTGCCACATACAGCAATGCCTGACATGTTGTGCACATCATTCTATTAGTCCCAGGGAGACTATATCTTTAAACGAGAGAGCGTTTCAGTTTCAGTGCATTGTCTGGTTCCTGTCTCCTTCCACATTCTGTATGTCAGCTACGTAACTATTACTTGAGCTAATCTAAAAGAAATAACCTACCTATTCAGTAGAAGTCTGAACATTTCACTTAAGATTACATTTCTTCCTTTCCATGTCAGGAGCGATCAGTAAAACCCAATACCCTGAGCAGAGAAATGATAATTCAAAGAGAAAGAAAATACTCTTGACATTTTAACAATAACAAGTTATTAATATAATTCACTTCGGTTGAAAGAGAGTGGAATACATTTACAATGCAACTGAATAAAGGTTAAGTGTATTTTGTGTTTTGCTCTGCATTAAATATAAATATCTGTCATATCAAATCCTAGACTAGTTGTAAGCACCCTCTTAAAATCTATGTTTTTAGCAGAAAGAAAAGCAATTTGAAATACCCTTTTTACAAATGACAAAATCAAAATCAGGTACATCTCATATGGAATAACTCAAGAAAAATGAACATAGCTATTCCTGGCAGTGTTACCCACTCACTGGGAACATCGCAATCTCCTTAATACAATTGATACTAAGGTACAGTACCATCTCAGTACCTTATTAAGGACCAGTTGCCCAAAACGAAGTAACATAAAGCAGATCTGTCTTCCTTTTTCTCACTTGTTTCATGTTATCCCTTTCATATTCCCCTCTATGAAAACTGTATATTTGCACATAAGAAAATATTTAAACAAGGAAAACACCACTGTAGATTTATTCTAAAGATTTCTTTTAAATGTACATGCAGCAGTTACCTACTGTATTATAAAAAAAGAAAAAGAATTTAGTAACGAATGTCATCCTTGTCCTCTTTTTAATTTATATAGACCATCATCTTCTCTACATTTGGAGTCAAGATTGAAGACATGAGTGCTCTCTCCACTCTCATCAAAGGTTTCTTGGCTCTTTACTTGGGCACTTTAAAGCAAGCATTTGAAATGCCATTTTTTTCCTATGAAACACATCAAATACTAGTCCTCCAAAGGTAAGGGAAGCAATGGGCTTTAGGATAGCTTCCCCTTACACTTTCTTTTTTATTTGGTCCCCAGTGTTATAAGACCTATATTCTAATGCTAGGAGATATGGCCTTCCACCACTAGCAAGTGTTTCATTATTTTGAGGAAAAAAAAACCCAAAACCTAACAAAACCAAACACAAATGCTCTAGGTTTTGGGGATTTTACACTCTTCAGGATTTGGGGAGTCAAAATCCCACTTAGGATATATACTTGAGGCAGTAGAGTACTTCAGTCAAGGACCAAACTCCACTACTTGCTACAGTTTGCTCTACAACAGTCAGAATTGGTACAAGGTTGCTTTCATAGACCAGCTCCCATTACTTTTTTGTCTGCATCTTAATCAACCTCTAACAAATGAATGGTTGCAACAGAATAATGAGTATTTGACAGTAGCATTTTTCTTTTCCCCTCATGCTTTCCTTCAAAAACTCAAAAGTTAAAGCACTTTGCAGCTGTGGTGTGGAAGCTCTGTGGAAGGTAGGAGCCCCCAGAGTCAGGGCAAGGAAGGAGATGTTCATGTGCAGAAGTGTTTGTCAACTTTTTTAGAAATAAATAAATAAATGGAGAAAGATGAGGAAAGATATAAACAACAGGGAATAGCGCAAAAGGATAGGGGGTGGCGTGGGGAGAAAGAAAAGAGTTAACAAGAAGTTCAGCTGCAAGTCGATGCAGTATAAAAGTATACCAAGGTAATTGGAAAAACGTGTTTAGTCTGTGAATGGAACACGCGGCTCATTTTGAACCACGTTTTTGCATTAGACCATTCCAACATCAATAACAGATACACGTTTACTTACTCCACTGCTATGGGAAAACGTACGAGTCGAAGGTTATATTTAAGAAGGTAAGGAATGCAGCCAGATCCCACTAAGGACAGATGTATTTTATGTGCTGCAGCTTTGAGCAAAGCAGAAAATTGTAACACTGCCGACATTTGCAAGGTTTTAAAAGTCACCAGCTCTGTTCAGAAAACATCTGCAGAAGACAGCTGCACATGGACAATGCCAAAGAGTAAGGAGAAAACAAGCCAATAAATTTTTCCTTTTAAATCTAAGATGACAGGCTCAAAGGCTGCTGAACAGCCACTTTTTGCTGAGAGAAAGACACATAAAACTTCTGCAATGAGAGTAAAAGAGGAGGGTGGAATGAATATAGAATTCCTCTAACATGAATGGAAAGTATACACATAGGGAAAGCAACCTCAGTGAGAAATGCAACAAGGCCATTAAAAGAGACACCAACTTGGAGAAACACTTTGCAGCTCCCTGTGTTCCTCTGCTGCTCCCCATGAAGTGAAAAACAAAGGCTAAAAGCAAATCTGGCTCACTTCCCTAACCCAGGACAGCCTCCCTTTTAAGAGCAACAGCTTTCCTGCAAGGATGGCACAAGACTAGTTTCACAGCAGGAAGCATGCAAGAGAAAGGAGAGTGAAACGGTCTGCTTCAATATCCCTCACACTTCAGGGACACCGCACTAGCAAATGTCCTCCACACTTATTTGCCTGACCTCAAGGTAGGTATTAGACTGTGGATTGGTTAAAAGTCCTATGACTTAAAAAATAATCAAACACTAACAGATGTTAAGCAGTTGCAGCTGAGGCAGCGTATTTTCTTTTGGATTTGCCTACAAAGAGAATAAAGGTAATATACAGCAATGTTGCAGTTTATGTCTTGACATGAAGATTAAGGGGATGACCTCAATTTCCCCCCTGCTTAGCTGGCCTTTGGGTTGGTTAGCTGTGCCACAATCATCCTGTACTGTCACTTTCAACTCCTTTGAACACTTTCAACTGGAAAAAATATGTCTTTAGGACTAGTTTTTTTAAATAGTAAGTAAAAAGCTTTAATTAAAATTCACACATTTAGTTATTGCAAAGTGACAGGTAGAGCTGGTTTCTCATGCTTTCTCATCCTATGGAAACCTAATTTTGATAGAACTGTGAGACCTAAGTAATTACTTAGTAAAACTATTTTAAAATACTTTTTTCTTTAAAGAAATATTTTTAATTGTAAAAAAAATAAATTGCTTAAAATATATTTTCTGTTCAGAGTCTTCCAGTGTATGTACTTAATACCTACTAAAAACATCTTCCTACAAGTGCCTAACATTGAATTCAAGACAAATTTGGGGGAAAGCACAAGAATATTTTGTCCTAAAAATCACTCAAAGATAAAGGTCTACATAGGGTTTTGAAGAGTGGGAGAAAGGGAATGAGAATCGTTGTGCAGAACTAGTGACAGGAAAGAGTCACAAGAATGATGTTTCTGACTCAGAATAATAGCTGAAGTGTTTCCTGCTTCTTTATCAACCAAACGGATTAAGCGTCCTGAAGTAAGCCTGCTGTTCCACAGCAGTGACATTTGGTTCATAAGCATTTTGACCGATATGATTAAAAGGGACAGTAATGAAACAACACCCTGATAACTAGAAGAGAAAGGCTACTATTAAATCCTAGAAAAATTAGGAAGATGAAAATTCTATTTCGTGACAATTTTAGCATTTTTCTTATGCAGAGGGAACAGAGATGAGAGAACACAAAAAACAATATTCACACTTTCATAAACAACTTGTACTTAAAAATGCATTTTTGGTTTAGAACCTTTCAATTCCTTTTTTTTTTTTTTTTATGGAGTGGCAGGTGATCCATATGATGGAAACCCAGAGTGGTGAACTATTTTTGTATTGTCAAAACAATGTATTTCCTTGAAACCACATTTACATTAAACCTCCCTAAAGCTTGCCATTCAAACTCAAATATACCAAACTTCCTTTCAGAAATTAAATAAGAGGGCAACATTTTTAGTGTAAGCATTGTAATTGACCATTTGGTCTTTAATATCTCACAAATAGTCATTTCAAAGATATTCTTTTGGGGTTACTAGAAGAATCCTACCCTACCAGCTGTGTGTTTTATGTAAGGGTTGAATCAGTGATATCAGATTATAGTAAACAGAGTGGTCAGGAGTTGAGCACTGAACAAGAACAAAATCTGTTTCATATTATAGCACTCTGTAAACCTTTTGTTGACTTTTGTTTGACAAGTTACTCAGAGGCACTATAGAGCCAAACCATGAATACAAAAAGCTTGAGGATTTTTTTCCAATTCGTTAAAAGTCCAAACAATTGTACTGAAAGCATTTCATAATGCAGTAAAGATGGTCTACATGAGTCACTGTTAACCAATGACAACACACTGCCACTAATGACTTTAACACTAACTGGAGTCGTATATTATCATCATCAAGCACAGTGTTATCATCTTATTTGCTAGGATCTAGACTGCATAGGTTCACCCAGGAAGCATTCAACAAAAGCACACTGGGTTCTTCTGGAGAAATTGAGCATACATTTATATTTTAGGGTGCCTGTACCATGGTTAGAATGTGATAACTCATCCTACCATACCACTGCTCACTTAAATGGATAATTGAGCAGCTGTATCAGGATAGTATTACCAGTTGGCCCAAAAAGTGAGCTGAAGACATGCCTTTGTACCCAGGGAGCAAGGCTGTACTTTGCCTCATGTCTCTACAGCTGATGTCCTCAAAGGTGGCTAATTTTAAATTAGCATGTTGTCTTCAAGAGATGCAGCCACACTTTTGTCTACCTCAGAAATGTACACTACACTGACATGAAAACTTGAAAAAGTCATGAAGGTAGACAACATGATTGTTTACCTTACTTTTTAAAAAGTAGAGAAAACTAAAATCACAGTGCATATAACTTCTTTTGCAAAAAGTCTTATCATGGATATCAACAGAGAATGTGAATCAACACAGTAGCTGTGGGATACTAAAATCAGCAGATAAAATTGCTGGCACTTTTAGCAGTTGGGTTTTTTTATAAGATTCTGCAGAGGACAGTTTTGTGTAAGACTAGAAAGTAAGAAAATTGCAGTAATTAAAATGGATTTGCCATTTTACAGTATTTCTTCTTTTCCATTTCAACTTCATGCTGTAATTTTTCTCTCTCATTTCTTTCACTTCATATCCTTTTCTATTTCCCTTGTTAGTGCTAAAACCCCCCCATAATCTGTGAATAGTCCCTTACAACTGGAGTAAAATAACAATGAGACAGCTAGTTGTTTATACTGAACTTCACAGAAACAGCTTTTAAGAGATGAAAAAATCTAAGTAATAATTCACATACTGAATAACTTGCATACCGAATTAAGTTGGTGTCTTTCCAATATTCGAAGCAAGCTAAGGTGCCTCATGAAACATCAATGATTATAACATACATGAAAACAGTCCTATTGTTACCCAGATCTTGAGGCTGTCATAGGCTGTTCTCTGAAAACATCAGTACTCAGCACAAATGGATGTTAGGGCTACACTGCCCTGGTCAGGCCCCACCTGGAGTATTGTGTCCAGTTCTGGGCTCCCTGGTATAAAAAAGACAGGGATCTCCTGGAGAGAGTCCAGAGAAGGGCTACAAAGATGATTAAGGGCCTGGAACAGCTCCCGTATGAGGAAAGGCTGAGTGAGCTGGGGCTGTTCAGCTTGGAGAAAAGAAGACTGAGGGGGGACCTAATTAATGTTTATAAATATCTTAAGTATGGGATGCAGGGGGGAATGGCCAACCCCTTTTCAGTGGTCTGTGGGGACAGGACAAGGGACAATGGCTGCAAGTTGGAGCACAGGAAGTTCCATGAGGGAGGTGGTGGAGTCTCTTTCTCTGGAGATATTCAAGACTCATCTGGATGCCTTCCTGTGCAATATGTGCTGGGGAGCCTGCTTTGGCAGGGGGGTTGGACCCAATGATCTCTCAAGGTCCCTTCCAACCCCTACGATTCTGTGATTCTGTGATTATTTTAAAAATCCAAAACAAAACAAAAACATGATAGCAAACAAAATCAGAGAAGAGCATTTTGCCAGTGAAAATCCATGGCACAGCGATGTTTTGATGCTGCACATAATTCTGGGCTTGTGTCAAAAAGGACCGAGTCAAAAAGAAAGAGCAACATAAATGGCCAAAGGTACAACATGATATCTACCCAGGGAGTTACCAAATAGGTGGGGTCTCTTCAGTGTTGAAAAAATATGACTACTTGGGGAAGGGTTTGCCCGGAGGGACCTACAATGTCACAAGCTGCTTGGAGAAATGAAAATCAACAGGCTTTCCTTAACATTTCACATTGCAAGAAGCAGTAAAGCAAATGAAACAACCACGGTGCTGACTATGCCCGATGCCCCTCCTTCCTCCCCACCCTTCTCAAAAGGGCATTCACACCAGACACAGTCAAGCTTTAGAAATCGTTGACACAGGCCTCTTAACTATTAGGTGCTTGCAGGCAATTATGAAGCAATCAGACAAGTTGGCTATTGATTTAAAAGACCAAAAACCCCTAGATACAGGTTTCTGGATACTGAGACCTTGTTTTGGAGGTGTCCTCACTGTCTTGCTGCCCATGGTGTCCTCCATGTCCTGCAGGCACCTTGAGGCTTCTGTTCCTGACTATATGCCTGACAGACTTTGGTCTCAGGTTACATGTTTTTATAGATAGATATAGTAGATATATCTGATTGCAGATATCTACTGCATACCTCGAGGTATTGAAGCTGCTTTTACTCAACAGGTATGGTAACATTAATGCAGAGGAAGCTTGAACCTACAGAGAAGAGATTATCAAAAATGTAAAGCAATGCAGATGAAGTCTTATATCATATGACTGCCCCCAGCTGAGGAGCTGAACATGTCATAGTTCAGACGTCTCTAGGTATTGAATCCTTTACATGAGAGACTGCCTTTCTTCTGGGTTTTTTTGAAGTTAATAGACACTGCTCACAATTTCACCACTTTCAACTCAACCTTTTT
Organism: Porphyrio hochstetteri; assembly: GCA_020800305.1. Taxonomy (NCBI): domain Eukaryota; kingdom Metazoa; phylum Chordata; class Aves; order Gruiformes; family Rallidae; genus Porphyrio; species Porphyrio hochstetteri. The sequence goes on from CM036938.1 coordinate 25,302,758, forward strand.
TCTTGAATTGGCTGTTATTTGGTTTCTGCACTTTATACTATTCTGTCTCAGATTAGCAATCTCTTCCCATATAATTACTTTCAGCATCCTAATGTAATGGGTGGAGTTCATTACTGCAGGTACCATAGTAATTCAACTATGATTTCCTCCCAGTTCCCAAGGGGGTTCCAAGTGCAGAAACACACATTTTTTTAAAACTTCCTTTAAAATGCTTATAATGTATTGTATGAAAGAAATGGTGTACAGAAGACTGCCACGGTGTCACAATCCACCAGGAAGGAGAGAAAGAGAGAGAGGAAGAAAGGGAGGGAGGGAAAGAAGAGGGGAGAGAAGGAAGGAGGAAGGACCTGCTGGACTAACTGGAAACCAAGCAAAACATTAAGAAATACATGAAGTACTGAAAACCAAGCAAAACTTTAAGAAATACATGAAGTACCTCTGAGGTCTCCTCTTAAAAATGTTGTGGATTAAGAATGGCTCAAAAACACCAAGGTTTGGAATCTTACCTGAACAAACCCCATAGCTCTTGGTTTTTTGATATCTGATAGGTTGAATATTACCATTTATCAAAATCCTGAAGGATATACTACCTTAAGAGCAAGGAGTTAATTTACAAGACCAAAATAACCAAAGGGACCTCCACTCTTAAAAAGATATTTTTCTCTTATTCATAACTTATTAACTAGCAATAAAGAGTTCAAACTCTGGGAAAATATCAGAAGAGATGTTTTCCTGCTTTGCAAAATCGGCCCAAATATCATAATATGTTGAAGTCCAAACAGCTGTCTTAACCCATTTTGGTCAAATTCCCAAGAAATATCAAGATATCTCATTCTTCTTTCTTTGTCCAGAGCAATCGTTTTGGAATCCATCAATGACAGCCCTGCAGTCATCCTTCAGCCCTAGTTAAGCACTGTTAGTTATATGAGTTTAATAGCTAACCTGTTCAAAAGCAATGTGTTGAAAACATTCTTCCAAACCATTGGCTGCTAATGAAATATCAGCTCTTCCACATTAAGTTATATTATATTATGGTGTTGCTTCACCTCTTCACAATGTAATTCTCTGTTGAGAGATCATGGATGCTGCCAATTCCTGGCCCTTTAATCAAATCTGAGTGCTCAAATGTTTTCTCTGGCTTCTTCTTGTTAGTTTGGCCTTGCACACAGTCCTGTTAAACTCCTGTGTGGTTTCTGTAAAGTCTGAGAGGAAGTGTTGGCGTGATTACAGCCCCTATATGTACTGAAGTTATTATTGCAGTATTATAAAACATGTTTTCAACTGGGAATTAGCAAATCAGCTAAGATAAAATAACTGTAATCCTGCGCCTTCATTAAAACTGGATTCAAACTGTGATTATCAAAGAGGAGGAAGTATGGGCTCGCAAGCTAATGCCACAGCTATATGCTGATGTGTTCAACTCCTGGTAGTTTCAAATATTTCTTGCTTGCTCTGGAGCTGTGCTTCCTAGAGCTTGCTGATAAAGCACCTACTTACATTTGAAAAGATTTCTCAAAAGGTCCTTGAATACCGCTGATTGTCAATATTGTGCAGGCTTTTTTAAAAACTCTAGCACATATACATCTACCTTGGAAATGTTGAATGTTGTGTGTTTTGATCAGTTTTAAGCTGTAAATTTGGGATGGCATTGCCAAATCTACTTCACTGTAGTGTTCAGAAGATAATTTTACTCCTGGCACTACCTTTGTGAGATTTGTTGTAATAGAAAATACTTTTTTTTTTTAAATACTAACAACATCCTTTCCTATTGCAAGTACAAACATGGAAAGATCAAAGACACTACTAAAAAAGCATATTTATCCCTCATGACCCCCTCTCCAGAATACCCACCAGTGGAGATCTTGGATTAATTGCTTTTATAGAAGTTTAAAATCCACAAACACATAAAGTAAATGGATCAAGCACAATCACTGTACTGTTTGCAAAATATTATGTTGTTTCAAAAATTCTTATATGCCTAGGATAGGGATCTGTGGGTCACATGAGAGAAACAGTGCTTCCCTGAAGCATCACACCAATAGGAGGGCCATGGAAGTGCCTGTTAAAGACTAATAAATGAAACGGGGATGGAAAAAAGATAATATCACCTCCTAAAAGGTCTAAAAGATATCAGAGTTACCTGAGCCAATGTGGTGGATTGGCTGAAAAAGCAGAAATCCAAACAAAGCTCAAAAGTAATTTTCAATTTTTGAACTTTCGTTAGGGTTTGTGAAAGAATTGAAGGAAGAATAAAGGCATGGGTGTTGAATGAAACAACAAGGGAACCTTAAAGAAGAAAGCTTGATCTTTACTGAACTTTGCTTTGAAATTATAAGAATGAAAACCCAATTAATTTTTCCCTGTTGGGCAAGTAGACACAATTATTTTCTATATCCAAATTTCACTGTTTTTCCAATGAAAACAGTGAGTAGTTTCTCTCGCTTCATTAACACTAGTCAAGAAAACTAGCATTAGAAGTAGCAGAGTCTTACAGTTTCTATTGTAACATAACTTAGGACATTCCTTTTTTAAAAAAAAAAAAGGAGAGTTTTTATAAATTTATTACTAAAACACTCCAAAATTCCCAAGGAACATCGACAGAGCTCACCTAAAAGTATCTCTCTATTTTGTTCCCTAAATTCAACTTTTAATTCCATGCTAAAAGCAACTTTCTCAATCCATTTCAATGGTCAGAATTCCATTAACAGAAAGTGACACCTGGATGTAGATTTCAGTTTGTACCAATTCTGAGCTCTGTCAAAAGGCAAGGATTATCTTCTTTCTCGAATGGAGGAAGAAGACCCATTATGTTCAGATACAAGAGCTTCTTAGCATAACTTCTGAAGAGATGACAGAAGGAAATACATGGAGCAGCTAATTGAATAATTGAAAAATCTTGAGTGAAAGAGATGATCTGGGTAACTTTCTCTAAAGCATGGAGAGTTCTGTTTTTCAAGAACTGTGTGTTCCTTATTAGGAAAAGCTTACCTTTTCCTAATAAGACAAAATGCAAACACCACTGTGGCTTTTCCCAATTATAAGTCCTGATTGTGAGTTCACAGCAAGATAAAGCAAGAGTAACCCTGATGTACATTTACAAACACTAAACGTTGACACGTATAGATTCAAAGAAGGATGTTGTGGTGTTTTAGTCCTGGCTGGAAGCCAGACACCCATCAAAGTCACTCTATCACTCCCCTTTTCAGCTGGAAAAGGAAGAAAATACATATTGAGGGGCTTAGGAGTCAAGATAAGGACAGGAAGAGATCATCCTGCAATGAGCATCACCAACAGAACAGACTCAACAGAGAATAAAGAAAAGAAAACTCTCATTTATTACAGAATCACAAGGTTGGAAAAAGACCTTTGAAGGTCATCAAGTCCAACCAATCCCGTCCTAAGCTAAACCACATCCCTAAGTACCTCATCTACCCTTTTTTGAACATATCCAGGGAAGGTGACTCAACCCCCTCCCTGGACAGCCTGTTCCAGGCCCTGACAACTCTTTCAGTAAATTTTTTTTTCTAATGTCCAATCTAAACCTGCCCTGGCACAGCTTCATGCCATTCCCCCTTGTCCCATCTCCTGTCACCTGGCTGAAGAGACCATCACCTATCTCTCTATAACCTCCCTTCAGGTAGTTGTAGGGGGTGATAAGGTCTCCCCTCAGCCTCCTCTTCTCCAGGCTAAACAGCTCCAGCTCCCTCAGCCGCTCCTCATAGGATTTGCCCTCCAGCCCCTTCACCAGCCTGGTTGCCCTTCTCTGGACTCGCTCCAGGACCTCAGTGTTCTTCTTATGGTGAGGAGCCCAGAACTGGACACAGTACTCAAGGTGTGGCCTCACCAATGCCCAGTACAGGGGCACAATCACCTCCCTAGACCTACTGGCCACATTGTTTTTGAGACAAGCCAAGATGCCATTGGCCTTCTTGGCCGCCTGGGCACACTGCTGACTCATATTCAGTCTGCAGTCAACCAACACCCCCAGGTCCTTCTCTGCCTGACAGCTCTCCAGCCAGTCTCCCCCAAGCCTGTAGCGCTGCAGGGGGTTGTTATGTCCCATGTGCAGCACTCTACACTTGGTCTTGTTAAACTTCATCCCATTGGTCTCAGCCCATCGGTCCAGTCTGTTCAGATCCCTCTGAAGAGCCTCCCTACCCTCAGGCAGATCAACACTTCCTCCTAGTTTAGTGTCATCTGCAAACTTAGTGAGGGAGCATTCAATCCCTTCATTGAGATCATTGATAAAGATGTTGAACAAGACTGGACCCAGGACTGAGCCCTGGGGGATGCCACTCGTGACCGGCCTCCAGCTGGATTTTGTTCCATTTACCACCACCCTTTGGGTTCAGCCATCCAGCCAGTTTTTAACCCAGCTGAGGGTACACCTGTCCAGGCCAGTGGCAGCCAGTTTCTCAGTCAGAATGCTGTGAGAAACACTGCACTGCACACCCAGTGACATAAGAGTCAGATAACGAGAAGGGTGACCAGATCTTAACACAACCACCCACCACCCCTCCCTTTTTAGCAGACTTCACTTTAGTCATAAATTCTCTCTCTTCTTCCCCCTCCCCGTGGCACAGGGAGGGGCAGGGAATGGGGAATAGGGATTTCACTCAGGTCCTCACAAGTTGTTTTCCTTCTTAGCCAGGGGAGCATTCTTCACACCCTTTCCCTGATGCATCATGAGTCCCATTCACGGGAGACAGTCCTCCATGAACTTCTCCAACTTGAGTCCTTTCCCACAGGGCTTCAGCTCTTCACCAGCTGCCCCAGTGTGGGTCACTGCTATGGGACGCAGTCATAGGGTCATAGAATGTCTCTCAGTCTCTCAAGCTCAGACTGCTCCAGCCTGGTCCTACATGAGGTCAAAAGCCTCCAAACCTGCTCCAGAATGGATCCCTCGCACTTGCTTATCTCTGTGTCTCTGTCCCTCTCCAAGTGCTGGCAGAGGCTCCAACACGAGTCATGGCATCTTCTGTATGTCGCCACTTGCTCCAGCGTGGGGCCTATCCATGGGCTGCAGGTGGGGTCTCATCCTTTTCCATGGGCTGCGGGGGGACACCTGCTCTACCATGAGTTTCTCCACGGGCACCTGTGGCACCTCCCTGGCCTTGGTGTCTGCACAGTTTCTTACATCTTCTCACTCCCTTTGCTGGTGATAAAAAGTGGCTGCTTGTGGCTTTTTCCTCCTAAATGTGATTCCCAGAGGTGCTGTGACCATCACTGATGGGCTCGGCCTTGGTCAGCAATGACTCCAGCCTTGAGCCGGATGGTGTTTGCTCTGTGGGGCCTGCAGAGAGCTTCTGGCTGCTTCTTGCAGAAGCCACCCCTGCAGCCCCCCTTCTCCACCAGAACCCTGCCACACAAAACTACAACAGCTCTGTAAAGTTCTCACTCACTGATAACTGTTCTTTGTATTTAGCACTATTGACCTAAGCTCTGTATTAGATTAAAGACTGCTTTGTTAGTGTGTGATTTTATGTTTCTGCAGTTTTAAAAGATATTTCTGTTCATAATCAAGCACAAGTCTGGATTTGCCTTTTGTTTGAAAAGGTAACATCATCTCTCTTGCCAAGCATACTATATTGTTTAATTTTGTAACTGTATTTGAATATCTGACTTACACTATACCTTGCAGGCTATGCATATTCAAGGCAACTTCTCCTGCTAAGCAGTTTCAATTAATGTGTCTCTCACATCATAATCAGAGAAATGGTTTGCATTTTTAACAGGAAACGGACAGAGTCCCAAAAACCTGCTGCCTGCTGGAATTTAAACTTCCCACTGTTCAGAGAAGAAATCATGCAGGATTTACTACCAATGCTACAACCATGTTGCAATAAATGTTACTTTCAATTAGATGTGCTTTAATTTACCATGACTTTTGCATCTCTAGGCACCCTGTTGGAGTTCTGCTGTTAATATTAACTGAAGCACATAGTTCTTTTGTTACTCATTAATGGTCCTATTCAACAGAAATTGAATTTCCACAGCTGCCAAGCACTGCAAGCTCCTAAGGCTGGGTACCCGCAGAGCCTAATCCTGATGCAACTGATAGAATTTCCTTCCCAGGCAGTGAGAGCTCTCTCCAGGGCTGTCATACCATCTCAGATGGCCTTCCACAGCCCACTCAGATACATTCAAGGAGAAGAACCATACCCAGGTAACGGACTGAACTGCTTCTGGAAGTGTTAATGCACCTTTCCATTTCAAAGCGTATCACCTGGATATTAGAGGACTTTCAAGGTTTTTTCAGGTCGCAAATGTACTACCTGAATGTTTTCACTCTTCCATTTTACCAAATATAGTTCTTACTGTTTCCTGAATATGCTTCTCAAGATAAAGAGTTCCCACTTTGCTAGGAAGTGTCTCTATCTCAGAAAAAGCTGAAGACAGTCTCACAGCTACTTCATTTACATAGACATTTATTATACATGATTAATGTGGGCACATGGAACCAAAACTTGTTACCATAAGCTAGGATTTCTGATGATGTGTGTGATTTCTGCCAAATATAGGGGCTTAAGATAATTTCATTAGTAATATTTATTTCTACTCTAACCTAATCTTGGCTAAAATTATTAAAACTTCAAATTATAATACAGCATTTTTCAAAAACCTGGCATTTCTGTAGAGATAGCTCTTTATGTCTTTTCTTACTTTGTCATTCAACCAGCTTATGTTGAGTTTGCAGAAAGGCATTAAACACCAGCTGAGCATCCTAACATAGGGAGATGGAATACTGTAGTATTAGCAGTACTACCAAGAAAGACTTTACAGCCTTTGCAACCTGTTTTCTGTCTGAAAAGATGTCTTTAACTTATACTCAGAGAGTCTTTTATGGTCCCTGCCTCCCACAAGGAGGGAGGACCCACAGTACAGTTAGGAGATAAAAGCCCAATTTTTTTTCTCAAAATATCTGGGTCTCAATATGCCATCAAAATGGAATGCAGTGTTCAAATTTATCTCTGAGATGAGAAACTGACTGGATTTATAGAGTTTTATCTTCTTCTACTCTGATTTTCTTTTTACTCCAGATATATAATATACAACATTCCAACAACTGTCTAAAGTCATGCCAGGAATTTACATTTAGATAATCACAGCATTAAAATTAGTATCTCTAGATTAAAAACTCAAAGTTATAAAATGTAATAAAATAAACTAAATAATGAAAAGAGGTTGATTCTCTGCCAGTATGAAAATTCAATATATTCAGTGGAACTTCTTGTAAGCTCCAGGACTAATCTCCTGTATTTCCAGAATCTACACTGATATTAGTCTGCAGATCATAGAAAGCATGACTTTACAAATGGCCTTTGTAATTAACAAGAATAAAAGGTTAGCAGCACTGAGTATACTTTCTTATATTCAAGTATAACAGAAATCAATGCAATTTAACAGAAATCGCTAATCACTTCATATTAACTGAATACGTGTGTGTGTCTGTGTGTGTGTGTCTGTGTATTTTAAAGTTATATTATGACCTTTCCTGGGTAAGACCTACATATCATTTTCTTTCAAATTAAACAAAGAAGTTTAGCTAAGATTAAGTCAGTGAATTTAGGTTTAGGAAAATAAAGGGTGGACTCATCACCATAAGAAGGACATGGAGGTCCTGGAGTGAGTCCAGAGAAGGGCAACCAGGCTGGTGAAGGGGCTGGAGGGCAAATCCTATGAGGAGCGGCTGAGGGAGATGGGGCTGTTTAGCTTAGAGCAGGAGGAGGCCGAGGGGAGACCTTATGACCACCTACAACTACCTGAAGAGAGGTTGTAGAGAGGGGGGCAATGGTTTCTTCAGCCAGGTGACAGGTGATAGGACAAGGGGGAATGGCATGAAGCTGTGCCAGGGCAGGTTTAGATTGGATGTTAGAAAAAAAATTTTACTGAAAGAGTTGTCAGGGCCTGGAACAGGCTGCCCAGGGAGGTGGTTGAGTCACCTTCCCTAGATGTGTTCAAAAAAGGGTAGATGAGGTATTTAAGGACATGATTTAGTTTAGGATGAGAATGGTTGGACTTGATGACCTTCAAAGGTCTTTTTCAACCTTGTGATTCTGTGATTCTGTGACTAGCTACCATCATGTTTTTCAGACAGGAAGTCTTTCATGAGCATCAGAAGACATGCATACCTTTATTATTTTCACAGCATTTTATTTTACAGCACCTGGCACAACAAAGTCTATACTGACCAATGATAGAGCCCATGGGAATGGTATGAAGCTGTGACAGGGGAGGTTTAGGTTAGATATGGGGAACAGGTTCTTTACTGAAAGGATGGTCAGGCACTGGAACAGGCTGCCCAGGGAAGGGGTCACAGTACCAAGCTTGGCTGAGTTCAAGAAGCATCTGGACAATGCACTCAGCCACATGCTCTGACTTGGCTGGTCCTGTGTGGAGCCAGGAGTTGATGATCCTTCTGGGTCCCTTCCAACTCAGGATATTCTATGATTCTATTATATATTTCCATAAAAATAACACTATTGCTATTGATTATAATTGTTCATACTGCTCATTCTCCACTCTCACATGGGGACATAGGACACGCACCATACACTGTACAGCTGGTTTTCTATACTGGATTATAGAATCATAGAATAAGTCAAGTGGAAAGGGACCATAAGGGTCAGAAAGTCCAACTTCCTGCTCCTTGTGGGATTACCTAAAGCTAAACCATATGATTAAGTCCAGACACTCCTTGAACTCTGACTGGCTCAGTGCTGTGATCCCTGGGGATCCTGCTCCAATGAATGACCACCCTCTCACCTTTCTCTCCATATGGCCCCTCTACTCTTGAAGGACTTCACAGGTCCTTCTAATTTAGTAATATTTGAAAACATACTTAAAATACATTCAACTCCTGCATTCAGATTATTTATAAAAATATTAAAGGGCATCGTGGAACAGTTCCCTGTGGAACTGCCATCAACTCTTTCTTTTGCTGTACTTCTACCTATGTTGCTTTCTTGCCTTTGCAGTTTTATATTTTTTTAAAGCATTTGTGAAACATTTTCAAATTAAAGACTAGCTTATACAAAGTAGTTCTAGTTGTGCAAAATTCTGAATCATTGGGACAACATTTTTTTAAAAAAGCAATTAAATGCTCCAAAAAAAGGGACACCATTCTACTTAAGGACCTAGCCAAATTAACAGATCACTTACAATGCATGGCAGGTATGCAGGGAAACTGTTTTGCAGAAAGAAGAAAACAGCCTTAAGTTTTAATTCATGCTTCTCTGCCAAACAAGGATCAAATATACCTAACAAATGTATCTCTAAAAATCACCATCAGCAATGGAAAACCCCCCCAAGTGATGTACTCCAGTGTTGCACTGTCACTACCATTGTAAGTTTTTTGCCGATTTCCCCTTTGATTTTTCTTCCTTCTTGTAGTCTGAGTTCATGAGCACTCTGCTCTCCACAGAAGGGAAAATAGTATTTTTTTTTCTTTTTAGCAAGCACTCTTCTAGTTACACAAATAATTGGTTCTCATTGTTTTCCCAACCTTTTATTTCTGATAAACATTTAGAGGCCTTTCAATTTTTTCTCACAGGTCACATTTGATAGGACACTGTACTTTTCTGGATTCATCTCAATTTATCTAGAACTCCAAAGTCAGATCTTTCTCTGGTAAGGTCTCAGATATACTACTCAAGAGCCAATATTGTAACCCATTCATGTTTCTCTTGAAATGAGCATTTCCTCCAGGGTACCCACCCTGTACTTGTGGAGTTCCTATGTCAATTTGTTATCTTGTTCTCTCTTGTGTTTATTCTTTTTTTCTTCTTTTTTTACTGAGAACAGCTATATAATCTGTATCTCCTACAGTTAGTCACCTCCAAATCTAAATAAGAGGGTTTTATTTTCATGAAAATCTGAACAGCCTTAGACCCCTTATGAAACCATATATATATATGGTTGTGTGTTCTTTCAACAAGAATTTGTTGTAACATATTCTCTAAATGCTGCTACATATTACTGCATTATTTTCAATCAAGATGGCATTTTCCCAGCTTCCCTTTTATGTTACCATATTAACCAGTGTTGAAAGTTGGTGGCATTTACTGTATCTCCCCTAACCAAACTGCTTGTCACTTTGCTCTTATTTGTTTCAATTTATTTTGTTCTCAATAAATCCAGGTTAGTTATTAATCTTTTCCTTGTTATTTTTCAAATTCTGAAAATTCTAGGAACTGCAGTTGCTTGTTGGTCTGTATTCCTGGACCTATCCTCTCCTTGATTTTGCATGAAAATTAATACAATTCACTATATTTACGTAAAAATTAATACAAGTCACTATATTTGCCATTTTCTAGCACTCCTGTTCCACAGCTGTCCTCCTCCATCATTTCTGAAAAGTGACTTCCAACCATTGAAATTGCTTCAGCCAGGTCACTAAGCATATTATTATGAAGTTTATCACACCAGACAATTTGAAAACAACTAATTTTTCTAAGTGCTCTCTAATCTGTTCTTTCTGCAGTTCAGATTGAACCTTTTGTCACTGGTATTAACAGTGTTAACCATCTGCTCCTGACTGACCTTTTTGTGAAGACTAAATACAACAAGGCATGCAAATAATTCGATGCTTTTCATCTTGAGAAGGGAAAGGTTTCTTTTTCCCTGCAACTTCTTTTTACTAATAATAGACTTGAAGAACTTAAAATTAACTTATTTTAAAATGTTTTCTTTTTATTTCCTGCTGTTTAACCTCATTCTGAGCCTTGACTTTCTGATCTTGTTACTACGCATTCGTATTATATTCCTCATCCATCAGACTATCAACTAGATTACCAAGTTTAAATTTTGTATTTGGTCCTTTCTTAAGTTCAGTAAAACTTCAAAGAGTTTTCCTTATTTCCTATCTGTCTGTCCCATGACACCTGTCTATAGCTTCTTTTTCATCAGGCTTTCCTCCCACATGACATAAAATAATAATTCTGATAGTTCATTGAAATGTGCTTTCTAGAAGTGTAGGATCTCTATTTCACTTTCTCCTTTCTTCCCTTCCCAAAGCTCATAAAATCTTATTTCAGTTTCACTCATTTTCAGTTCACAACCTCAGTCAGTACTAGATTTGATTGTTCTCTCTCTACTTCCTGTATCCACCTTCTTTAGCTTTCACCTGTCGATTCCTGTATTTTGTTGGACAAGCTATGTCTTTACTATGTTTCATTAAGATCTTCCATTAAACACTAAATTTTTCACTTGGTGAGTTCCCTATTTTGGTTTGGGTTTGTTATTTGATTATAGATTTTTGCATAGACAGACACCCAAAAAAAAAAACCATCAGCTAGGCTTCCACCATCTGAGTCTGCACCTTTTATCATAGACATTGAAGAAGTCTGCATAGGTACTGAAAACCTCAAGACAAGCATTCTGTCTTTTATGCTCAAGTTCACAGTTTCTGTTTTGGCCTGAACAAGGTGTACACTTGTATATTACCATTCCAGTAATGAATAACTCCACAAAACCTGTTACGGAAGTTAAATTATATACTTATATTGTCTATAGTCCACGTTGTTTATGTGCTGACATGTAAGATATTATTTTTATTAGCTTTCATGAATGAACTAACTCTGTCTTGTCATCTTGTCTGACTGTTTATGATCATCTATAGTTTCTTCTTACATCCTGCCTCTTCATCTTCACTGAGGTAGTCAAAGTGCAGAGGTTCTTCCTCCCTCTTTTTAGGTGAATTCACTCCTGTCCACGAGACAATTATACATCACTAGAAAATACTTCATACTCATCTTTGGAAAAGGATAGTGTAGTTAATGCTACTTAAACATCTGAGTTCAAACTACATGAAATTTAAGGGGTGGTTTTTTGCTTGTTTAATTTTTCAAACAAAGCCAGGGGAACCAAAAGGAATACCCATGTTCATCTTTCAAGTGCGTCATTTTTAGACTCAAGTAGTGACCTGATAAGTATCTAAGGACTATTGTTTTGATGTGTAGACAAGAAGAAAACCCCACTGCACCAAAGACTGGCAACTAGTACCAGCACAGCTGACAGCACTTCTCATACCTAACAGCAGCCCAGATCCCAGTGACAATAGGGGGAGATGATAGGTGCACCACAAACCAGTAGCAGATGAAGAGATCAAGATTCTCACATGAAAAGCAGTTGAGACTGCAGGAAACATGGATGAAAACTCCAAGTACTACATATGATTACCATACACCACATGAAAGCCACATATCAAGGCCTTACGGAGTCCTGAAAGCACATGAAACTTGCCAGCATCTGCATTACTGAGGTGATCAAAGCATTTGATGAAGATGATAGAGATGAGAATGAAGAATAAGAACAAGAAGCAAACTACTTCAGAGAATGCTGGTGACTGTAAAGTTTCCATACACTAATTCAAATTATAAAATATCAACTCCTCTGACAGGTCTAGGGAAGTACAGAAGAATTTTTTACAATTAACATCTCCATAACTACATATTTAACTAAAACCCAAACATATCAATGCTTCCTATAACAGCTGAATATAAGTAACCTCTTAATTTATCCCTTTTTAGCTTACCTAGTCCGAAGAAAGATAAACTTTTACATTGGCACTTATGACTCCTGAATGAAGAATATTTTTCTGAATTCCACTTTAACCTGGTTTACACATTGTATTAGGCCAAAATGCACCTGGACAATACACGCTCAGTAGCTGACAAATCCTAAAACAAAAAGGTTTCCTTTCCCCATAAAAGTTGTAACGACAGTTCATTCTCTAAAGCGAGCAGTAACAGATGTTGCAGATGAGAGGAAAAGAAGTCTTTGTCCAAGAGAGCACAGGAATAGCTCTGTGACAAAATCCAGCTCATATGTGTATCATCAAAACTAGATGACTGAGTTTTAAGAGAGTGTTTTCAGAAGTCTGATGAGCTGTTTTATGTATTGCTCTTTCTGCTTTATTCCTTCTCATCAGCCCAAGATGTTACCCTACAAGGCCTGTGAAAGAAAAGAAAGAAAAAATCTGAGTTGCTTTTTAAAAACACTGTGCCTCTTCTTCTATTCTTATCTATTAGCTACATTGCTAACTGGTTTCACTAATGAAATAATCAGTGTCCAACTTATAGGACTACAATGGCCAACCTGTATGAAAAATAACCATGGTGGACCCAACAAATTGTAAACAGAGGTAGAACAAATTTCATGTAATGAACTTGGTGGCAATTCATATCAATTCTAACTCCCTGTGTCTTAGGTTTGCCTGGACCTTACACAATCAGCATCTGGAACAAATTGGGTCTTATTTGCTTTCAACAAACACAGAACATCAGGCTTCACAACATAAGGTGACAGCATTGTAGTTAAACTCCATGTGCAGTAATTATCAGATTATCACAGCCACTGAAATGGAGCAAGAGACAATGACTACTTTCTGAGAACTCACATGTTCCTTGAATGGGAGAGTTGCAACATTCTACAAATTCAAATCTTCAAATGGGCTGTAAATATGCTTTCTCCAAAAATGTGGGCTTCTTAAACTTTTGATCTCAAAATAGAAGGAATTAACTCAGTAACTGCAGCAGATTTTGTAAGATGCCTCAAGTAAATAAAACTCTTCTTTATTCTAAAAACAGGTTTTAGAATTAGCAGGCACTCCACCACAGACTATAATTTGCATGACATGTCTTGTCATGTAGACAAAGAAACAAATCAGGCCTACTAGTTTCTCTTTTGTTCCCAGTTCTCATTAAGAGCCAAAATTTGTTCAACTTCTCTTAAACCAACATTGCCTTTCAGTCTCCTACCTTTGTAATTATGTGAGAGTCAAAGCAACACACAGAGAATCAAACAGAGATATCTAACAAGTAGTCATAGTCCAAACTGGGGAATGCCTGCCCATTTCCCATTTCCCAATTCCTGTCTTGCATTCAATATCAAAACTGAAAAAACTCCACAAAAGACCAATGAACCAAGAAAAAAAATACTAGAGTTTCCTTTAAGAGTTCTTCACCCCTGACGATGCAGCTTTGGGGGAGTTATGCCTCTGAGCCATAGGAAGAAGTACAACTTGATGCCAAATACTCACTGGACTCCTATAAAGGACCTTCACAAAATACTGCTATGCAATAGGTCTGTAAAATTTTCATGCTCTCTGCTCAGAGGTCATCATGATGTCTATTCTCTGTTAGTAACAACTCCATCAGGCAGGTGAGAACCAAGTGAACTTGGGCCAAGCAGGCCCACTCTGGTCACACGTGCAGACGATGCCCACCAATGCCACTGGTCCACAGGAGTATCACTTAGGAGAGCCTTCCCCGTCCCATTGGACTATCAATACAGAACAATTTGCTCTGAAAAGGAAAGGCAAATTCCATGTATATAGCACCACTGCATCACTTTTATGGCTTTGTTTTGGTTTTACTTGTGGATTAGGTTTTTGTTTTATTTCTGGGGTTATTTTTCAGTCCTGGGGCTTCTCAATTTCAAACGGATTTCATTAACATCACATAATGAAAGTTAGTCATACCTCTTCCATCAGCTTTGTGCCAGTAAAATCAATTAGTTCATGCACTGTTCAGCACTTAAAACGCTTCCTTGTGAAATTATTAACTCTTTTTATAAAATATTTCATGGTATTTTTCAATCAGTTTATGTCCAAGATGCTTGCTTTTCCAGCGAAGCTATGCTGTAGGATCTATTTTTATGATAATTCTTTTATTATAGCGAAATATCTCTCAAATCTTGCTTACCTTTAAAAAATAAAACAAAAATCCCAACAAACAAACCACAAGATGATTGACCTCCATGTAGTTCAAACTGAGCAAGGTAGATCTTGATAAAAATGTCAGTAGGTAGTATTTCATCAGTAGAAAAAAGTACATATTATGACAGAGCCAAGGGGATTAGGGAGTAGAATTTATCCTCCACTTGAGGTTTCAAATCTAAATCATGAAGTCTTTCAGAAAGGGGAAAATATTTCTCTTTGTTCTTTCTATCTCACTTTGAAAGGAAATGAAAGAGGAAAAAAGGGAAGGAAAGAGAAGGGAAGGGAAGGCCAATGGTTGCAACTTCCCTTAAAATAAAAAAAGAAAAAAGAAAAGAAAGAAATTATTTAAAAGTGCAAAAAACCCATATTCATCCTACTGTGGATTGCTGGTTAAGAGTTTTCTTTTCAAACAGATTTTAGTTCAGAAGATATCTCCAGGAGATTTTGTAAAATCCACTTGAAGTCTGATATCCATATCTTAAAAAGGAAGCAATCTTCTGGGAGCCTGAAAGTGCAGAGTTTTATTTCCAACCATTAGACAATAATGCTATCATTTACCTTGTCAGCCCAAATCTGCTTTAATAGATGCAATCTTCACACTTTGCCTTTCTTGTTCTGTCAAAATTACTGATGTGAAATTAGAAGGGAAAGTGATGTCACAGCAACAATAGTTTGACATCCTATTGTACAGTGGTCTGCATAAGTGACTTGGCCTAAATGAGCAATGTGATCATAATGAAATATCTTGTCATGTAGTTTGCACACATACATTCTCCACCAGGCTGCAACATAAACCCAACCCAGTTTACGACAAGATAGCGAATTACTGTTGCAATGACATTTTGCTTTCCAAAGAACATCCCCAGCAAGGACGTAACAGAAGGGGAATAACAATCAAGTCACAACTGTTCAGGTGATTTGTACTTGCAGTAGTCTATACATGCTTAAGCCCTCATTCTCCGTAGAGTTGTAATCTGCATTCTTACAAGTGTCTCATCTGACATCAGGCTTCCTTGTATTTCAGTCCTCCTTCTCTAGGCTGAATAATGGCAGATGCTGTCAATCAATTTATCAACACTTAAGATATACAGCCAGACCAGGCAGTGAACAGACTTCTTCTGTGATAGAAGGCTACCTCAGAAAGGATGTTGTGGTTCCAGACAAGCAGAAGAAAGTGGTGACATTGCTAAGTTTACTGGTAGCTGGCAGAGGATGGAAGCCCAGGACAGTCCCATCAGCATACACCTGAAAAGCCATACCTGAGAAGTCCAAAGCAAAAGAACCCTCAAGAATTGACAGTACCACTATTGCAGTGTCTCTGGACAACCTGCGAGGTTAAGACCTTGTATTATAGTCTTACTCTGAGTTATAAAGATGAAGTCCAAAGGTGCAGACAAACTCATCACCAGTGATACATTGACGTCTCAGTGACGCACTACTGGAAATATGGCTGAGAGACAGCCATTGCCATCTTCCTGCCTTCCAACAGAAGGGAGTAGGAGGAAGATGGTGAAGAGCAATGAGACTTAAAAAGAAAATAATTTCTAAGCATGGCTTTAGGCCTAGGTTCATCCTTTCTGACTAAGTGTTTAATGAAGTCACTAAATCATCCTAGTCTTTTCCTGGAGTCAATATAGGAAAACAGTGGGCACAATTGCTTTCTAGATTTAAAAGGTACCAAAGGCAACAAGCTACCTACTGTCAGGACCTTGGGGAAGAGGGAACTGAATGGGCCAAACCTACTTAGTACTCACTTCAAGGAGGTAACACACTCCAGTTTATTAACCAGTAATCTACACAATGATGAATTTAGGCATATTCTTACAAGCTTTCTTCAACCATCACCAGAAATGCATAAAACACCATGAAACAATTTCCTGATATTACGGTTACTTCAGCTACATCTATTGGATGGATGTGGACTAAAGTTCCTGCAAAGACAAAAGAACACCTTGTGCATTTGTAGGCACTCTCCACCTAAGTGTGCCTCTATTCAAACCTGTAAGTTTGCTTTTGCTTTTCTGATGAGGCTTAGCCTTTGGTTTGGCTACAAAATGTGCTCTCCTTCTGCAAGAAATTAAATTTCCAGACAGAGCTTTTAAATTGTACTTTAATTATTAAAATCTTAACAGTAAGCTATTTGACCATAACCTTAACAGCAGATTCTATATTATGTATACATTAAATGGAATACATGAGTACTCCTTTGGAGACATGTGGTTTTGTTATGCATAATACATAGAACAAGTAGATTAGAATAGCAGTGAACTGCAAGGAACATTCAATGCAGAATGTGTTCTGACACTATTATTTCTATTCAAATAAATATTTCTATTCAAATAAATATTTTTGGAAAATTCTGTGTAAGAAGAATTACATTAGAAAGCTGTTTTGAGGGAAGGAAACAAAACTTTTTAAAGCTATGCAATACCAGAACAGATATATTCCACTGACACCCTAAAATTAGGAAAAAACATCGTTTCAGATCCTTGGTAATCTTTCATATAGAAATCGTCTCCTCACAGTTGACTTCTGAGAACTGCGATCGTCAGAATACTTGCATACAATGTATAAAGTATAACCTTGGAAATGTCCCTGGGTGTTAATTATTATAAAGAACTATTGCAAAAAGGACAAAGTGTGAACACATTTTTCTTTAAGAAAGGTGTCCTTAATCTTTTTACTTGAGCTGAATTTCATATGAACTTCCTTCCAGTCTTTCTTCGCACTTGACAAGGAAGAAAATTATCCTTTCTGACCTCCACTGTAGGTACTTAAAAAGGAGATAAAAGAGTTTTGCCAATATGGCTACTCCTTCTCCCGTCCAAATTGCACCACTTCCTTCCACCCGTCTTGCTACACCCCTCAGAGGAAGCACAGTGGTTAGTCTCATGCAACATTGCCATCTGCTGATGAAGTATTTTCATTACACTACAAGCATATTAGACAATGCTTTACAAAAAGAAAATTGACTACTTTACTTACCCATGACCCACTAACTTTGAGTACTCAGTAGGCAAGATAAAGGATTATAGGAAAATGGGCAGTGTCCCATTAAAAAGATATTTTCTTGCATGTGTATTTCATATCACCCACTATAATTAAAATGTCATCTGTGATCAAAAATGTATGCGCACACTCTGAGAAGCTCCAGCTGCATCTGTTACATGATGTGTACAAGGAAACGTCAACAGAGCAGTGGAAGAAGTTGCACAGGTTTGAAAGAAACAACCACGATTTACACTACTACTATAGGAGTGGAGAAGAAAAGAGAAACCATAATCTTAAGAGTCAGATATGCAGTTAAAAAAGAAATAATTGTTGCTATTGCACTAGAACATTTGCTAGAGACCAGAAAAGCAAGTTATCGCTTGCTTTTTTCTTTTACCCCAAAAGAACCCATGCTGGTAACCTTCATAACTTGGTATTGTTGGGCCACTGTAAAGAAAAAATAAAGTGATATTAATTTTTTTGTCTCGAGAAAAGCCACTGGAATTGAGTGCCAATAGTCTGTATCAACAACTCATCAAGTCTGCAACTACATACTTGTTACATACATGAAACAAAGCACACAAAAGTGAAAAGAAATATACAGACTGTATACAGACAGTACAAAATTTGTTTCAAAAATCGGTGAGAAAAACACCTTTAAAAAACAAACAAGAAAAAAACACCAGCAAAACAACCCAGAGCATTGGAGTAAGGAGATTAGGCTCATGTCTGCCAGAGTTCCAGCAACAGTCAACTGATGTCATCTACTTTTGACAGAAAGACTGAATTCAGAAATAATCAAGCTCCTGCAAATGAAAATCAGAGTTCTTCTGAAGGAAAGGCATGACTTCCCTGTTACTGGTTTGGTTTCTGGACAGACAAGCAGTTAGGGTACAGGAGGGACCAGCTGTAAGCATCACCCTGCACACTGAAAAGAGCAGTGGTGAATGCAGTGCAGGGAGAGGGGAAGAGCTGTGGTCAGGGTGAGCTTCAGACAGAGATCCTTAGGTTACTTCCACCCTCAAATGAGCTGATCACAGCTGTCTTATACAGAGATGTTAATAAAGAACAATATTTTACTAAACTCTAGATAAGCAACAAGAGTAGGCCCTGGAGAAATGGATCATTTGAAGTTACAGAACCTTCTAATGGTAGAAATGGAGAGTTTCTTTTATGGTCTGGTACAAAGAAACTATTTACATGAGCAGATCTTAATATTCTCTGTCTGTGTCTGCAAATATCGCTTGTTCAGGTTCTCACTGAACAAAGTTACCAGTTTTTTCTCTGTCAGTCGAAAAGTCAAAACCAATTTTCACAACTCAGTGCTGAAGATGCACCTTTTTCTCCTCAACTGTAAAAAAGCAAAAAAAAAAAAATAGACACACAAAAAAAAACCCACAAAAAAAAAAGCAAAGCTGCCCTGATGTACTTGTAAAGGGTATCTTTATTCTCACTGTGTAAACTTAAAAGCACATGGAAATGCATGTACTTAAAAGCAGGTGGAGAGCCTGCCATGTGCCCCCACAATGTAAGGACATCACAAGCAGTTCTTAGAAGCTTGATATGTCAAGACTGTGGGGAATTTAAATCAAGGTATGGGCAACAGCACCGCAAGAACATGAGGTGCTCTTGTTGCACCAGCATCGTACTGCTTTTGTCACGATAGCAGCACATTACAATATTAACTCAAATAAATCAGAGACCGGAAGCCACAGAGCTAACACTGAGAAGCAACACTTGCCTGCAGCAGGCCAAATTTGCCTGGACCACAGAATATTACAGTCAGCCTAGGCAGCACCAATTGGGGAAAAAATGTTTAGAAAGGGAAGTTCCCAAAAAGCTTTCCTGTCTCTATTCTGTGAGATGAAATATGGGCTGCATAAAGGTAGTGCAGCAGCTTGCTTGTGAGCTCTAGAGCGATTTTTGGATATTGCCAAACCTGGGGGGAAAGCATCTGTCTGTTGCTACTTTGCCTTTGACGACTATGGCAGTGTTAGGATGCTTCTTCCTCCACCTCAGGGCACAAGCAAAAGTGGAAAGATTCATGTTTGCTCATTTACTACAGCTGAAGATCTTTGCTGGTCTGGCCAAATTTTGATCCCCTTTATACAGTAGCTTTTGCATATGCCCAGGCACTACTGTTCCTACTGAAAGCAGAGTCACTACCTGAAGCTTATGGTCATTAAAGTTAGTAAATTAACTTCAAATGGAGACATTTCTGCTCTTTGCTGTACAGGAGCTAAATAGGAAAACAAATCACCGTGGGTATAATTCTCAATTCAATTGTACAAACAATTATTCCATTTGTTCAGGCAGGTACATGTTCTGAATTAACAATTTGTGGGCTTAATAAAAGAGCTGATTTGGAGAAGAGTAAACTTTTTTTGTTTGCAATGTTTGGAAGCAGTGTTACCGTGGGACTGACATGGCACCAACAAGTGGAGGGGGTTGGCAATGGAAAATAATCAGACCAGTGTGCTGTATGGAAAACAAAAAAGGAAGCTTTGGGCTTTTTTGAAAGGTGGTGAAGGTAGGAATCTCAGGGAATTCTCTGAACAAACATTATGTTTTTAGAGTCAACACATCTCACATACAGATCCCAGGGGAAGAGACATTTCATTGCATGTTCAAGGTCACTAAAATCCTCTGAAAATAACTTCTGAAGGGAGATTGATGACATCAAGTAACAAAGTGTAGAGCAACACTAAACAAAAGTCTTATTTGCCTGATCTTGCATACTTTTTTGATGTAACATAAAGGGATTATACAAGGGTACTAGCAGGTCTCTGTACCTGCCAGTGCTCCTTGTGCTAGCAGAGACCCTTCTGGAAGGAATGAAGACACACCGATCGCATTAGTGTTGCCATTTAGTTCTTAACCACAGGTTTACTTTCCACAATTCACAGATCCATGAAACATAATGGTAGGTGCTGTGCACTCTCCTGTTACTGTCAGATAGGATAATGTTGGAAAAGCAGCAAGAAAGCAATTTAAATGATACTGCAACTAACTCTCTGTTTCTTAATTCCTCTCACAGTCTTGCAGGCTTCTGATACTCAGTTGAAGCATTTTGACATGAACTCAAAAAAAGAGATGACCATTAAGGAGCAAATGCTCGAGTACACAATAAAGCAAAAACGAGCCTTTTAAAAATGGCAGATCCACCTGGCTGGGTGCCAGAGCCAGGTTCAGCTCATACTGCCAGCAGTGCAGGCAAGCATTGAGAAGGGAACCTAATTACGAAAACTGACTGGCACTTGGTTGCATTGTTGGTCTTTTGGTGCAGGGAGAAATCAGTCTAGCACAGAAGACTTGACAGCTGTGTAACACAAAGGGCACTCTGCAAACTGGTGACTAGGTGCAGACTAAATTCTGCATTAGGAATTCAGAGAGGGCTCTGCAAGCATCGAATCAGAGACACAGTCGCATGTAGGGAGACTTTGAGCTCACGGACTAGTTGACTTTTGCAGACCCTAGGCACAGCAATTTACCCTGTGTTTCACCCATAATAAGAGAAGCAAGAAGCAAGCTGTTGTTTTTGGTGCAGTGCAACAACTCAGTGACTTAAATACATCCTTCTCCAAAGAGCAGATTTTACACAGGAGAAATGTGAGTGAACAGTGAATAGTATTTCTCCAAGTTTCACCTTCAACCAGCAGAGACATTCATGTGTATGGTATAATGGTATAATATGTGGTATATGGTATAATAACACTTTAGTTTCTTTCCATTCCCTATATATCTGTGTGCACTGGAAAGCCCAAGAGATTATTTACAAAAATGAGGAGACTGTGGGGTGACCTTATTAATGTTTATAAATATGTAAAGGGTGAGAGTCAGGAGGACAGAGCCAGGCTCTTCTCAGTGATGGGCAGCGATAGGACAAGGGGCAATGGGTGCAAGTTGGAGCATAAGAAGTTCCATGTGAATATAAGAAACTTTTTCACTGTGAGGGTGAGCAGAGAACTGGCACAGGCTGCCCAGAGAGGCTGTGGAGTCTCCTTCTCTGGAGACATCAAACCCCACCTGGATGTGTTCCTGTGTGATTTAATGTAGGTGATCCTGCTCTAGTAGGGGGGTTGGACTAGAGGATATTTCAAGGTCCTTTCCAACTCCTAATGTTCTGTGATTCTGTGAGTCTCTGATTTTATCTCTCAGAGAGTGGGTTACCAATCCAAATCCTCTAGTAGCCTACAGTCTATCCCATACAGTGTCGTGTAAGACGTAGAAATCCCAGTTAGCGTCACTTGCGTTGGTGAATTTCACATTACAATTTGGTAAGTATACGTTATCTCCCGTGCAAAAGCAATATAGCTACAGCTATGTACTATGCCAGATTGATCATAGAGGTGTATCAACACTATTTCTAGTTCTGGCAATGGCTCAAACACTGCAGACTTCAGCAGAGGCATATATGTAGAAAGGGGACAAGGACAAGCATAAAAATAGCACCTTGAGTGGTGGGATAAGAACAATTAATAGGGTAACAAAGAGAACAATAATAATAGAAATAACAAGAGTACAAGTGATGCACAAATGCAATTTCATACTACATGCAAAAGGAAAAAAACACCCCAATACCCAGCCTGTTTCCGAGCAGTGATCCTGCCTCCCAGCTAGCTTCCCCTGTTGTATCCAGAGCAAAATATTATGTTGTTGGGAACATCCCTTCAGCCAGCCTGGTCCAGCTGCCCTGGCTGTTCTCTCCCAGCCCCTTGTGCACCTGGTAGGGTGTGGGATGTTGAAACACCCTTGACTTAGTGGAGATAGTACAACTACCTAGCAACAACTAAAACATCAGTGTGTTATCAACACATTATTCTCATGCTAAATACAAATTACAGTACACACTGTACTGCCTACTAGAAAGAAAATAAACTCTATCTCAGCTAAAACAAGGACAGACAGGCATGTCATTTAAGAAGCTCCCTTCCTTTAACTAGGTGACAAGAGCTGTTTATCATAATGTTAAACAACTGAAACCTTTCATCCAAAAATTCTAATTCACTGTGTGTTCATCTTGATTTCAGAACGCATACATGCAAAACCAAGAAGCAGGTTCAAATCTGCATTTTTAATTCTGTAGCATAGGACCTAATTTAGGATCTTTTTCCATATTGGGGATGTGTGTGGGGAAGGCAGAGGCATTTAGAAAAGACATTTTGTTCTCTTGAAATCCCAAGCGTGCCACTGCTTTGTTGTTAGTTACTGTAAAAGTGACCTCTGTCAAATGGACAAATCATCCCCTGCAAACAGAGTTCTAACCATCCAATCTCTCATTTAGGGAACTATTGCTGAAATGTTAACCAGCACCTATTCCAAAAGATCAGAAGCCCTGATGAATTGTTTGATGCGCTCTAATCAAACAGGTTTTCACAATGGGCAGTCAGGGAACAGACAATGTGAAAAGGGTTTTATACATGTTCTGAAAGAGAAATTTGCAGATCAATGACAGTGGACAGAAGCTGAAGTTTAAAAGACTTTTGATCACATCCCCGACAGCTTCTATTAGAAATGAACTTAATATATTGAATTTAAATTTAGGTAGCTTGAGGAACAGATGCATATAAATTTGAGGGCTTGGTTTCACCCATTAAGATGCTAAGAGCTTATTTGCAAAATTCAAAAATAGATTTGCATGTTGTGTGCTGGGGTGTTCAAAAACATAGTCTACAGATTTAGGTCTGACTCAGCTGAAGCTGAGAGATCCAAAAGAGGCAAAGGAGAGAAAGGAAGAAGACAGCACTATGCTACCATCTTTCATCTTACCAAATCCTGATAGCTCAGGAAGCCAAAAACCACCACCTTCAACATTCAGATTGGAGCAAGCTTTCACAGTCCACTTGATAGGACCAGTGCTGTCACATAAAAATAGGTACATTGCTGCATCATGTACTGAATACCATGCTGCAGTTCCTTGGGCATGCATCAAACAATGCCCCAATCAGCAAGCAATTCAGTTGTCTCAGTGCAGCTATGTGGTAGCAGAAGCAGCGCTACCACTAGATTATTCCATTTTGGGTGGACCCTCAGCAAGTTACCTGATGACACCAACCTGTGTGGTGCAGTCAGTGTGCTGGAGGGGAAGGAATGCCATCCAGAGGGACCTTGACAGGCATGAGGTGGACCTTTGTGAACCTCATGAAGTTCAACAAGGCCAGAGGCTAGAGCCTGCACATGGGTTGGCACAATCTCAAGAACAACTACAGGTTGGGTGGAGATTGGTCTGAGAGTGGCTCTGAGGAGAAGGACTTGGTGGTGTTTGTGAATGAGTAGCTCAACATGAGCTTGCAGTGTGCACTTGCAGCCTAGGAAGACAGATGTATCCTGGTCTGCACCAAAGCAGCTTGACCAAGAGATGAATCAGAATCACCAGGGAGGTGATTCTCACGTGTTCTCTCTGCCCCTGCAAGACACCACCTAGAGTACTGCAGTCTCTAGGCATGTCAAGGATAAGAGGGTCATTAGGAGCAGCCAGCATGGTTTCACCAAGGGGAAGTCATTTTTGACCAACCTAATAGCTGCTTATGAAGACTAAACCAGGTGGTATAGATGATGGTAGGGCAGTGGATGTGGTTTACTTCGATTTCAGTAAAACATTAGACACCATCTCCCACAGCATCCTTGTGACCAGACTGAGGAAGTGTGGTCTGGAGGATTGGGTAGTGAGGTGGATTGAGAACTGGTTGAAGGAAAGAAGTCAGAGAGTTGTGGTCAGTGGGACAGGGTCTGGATGGAGGCCTATATGTAGTGGAGTCCCTCAGAGGTCGGTACTGGGACCAGTACTGTTCAGTATATTCATCTACAACCTGGATGAGGGAACAGAGTTCACTGTCAGCAAGTTTGCTGATGACACAAAACTGGGAGGGTGGCTGACACACCAGAGGGTTGTGCTTCCATCCAGTGAGATCTGGACAGGCTGGAGAGATGGCCAGGGAGAAGTTTGATGAGATGTAACAAGGGCAAGTGCTGGGTCTTGCATTTAGACAACAACCCCAGATACCAGTACAGTTGGGGATGGAGCATAGGGGAAAGGGACTTGGGGATCCTGGTGGGCAATGTGCCCTCATGGCCAAGAAGGCCAATGGCATCCTGGGGTGTATTAAATGGGGTGTGGTCAGTAGGTGAAGAGAGGTCCTTCTCCCCCTCTACTCTGCCCTGGTGAGACTACACCTGGATTATTGTGTCCAGTTCTGGGCCCCTCAGTTCAAGAAGGACAGGGACCTACTTGAATGAGTCCAACACAGGGCCACCAAGATGGTTAAGGGAGTGGAACATCTTTCTTATGAGGAAAGGCTGAGGGAGCTGGGTCTCTTTAGCCTGGAGAAGACTGAGGACTGACTTCATTAATGTCTCTATGTATGTAAAGGATGAGTGTCAGGAGGATGGAGCCAGGCTCTTCTCAGTGACATCCAATGACAGGACAAGGGGCAACGGGTGCAAGCTGGAGCACAGGAGGTTCCATGTGAACAGAAGGAAAAATATTTTCACTGTGAGACTGCAGAGTCCCTTCACTGGAGATATTCAAACCCACCTGGATGCATTCCTGTGTGACCTACTTTAGGTGATCCTGCTCTGGCGGGGGGGTTGGACCAGAAGATCTTTCAAGGTCCCTTCAAACCTCTAACATTCTGTGATTCTGTGATTCTGTGTCCAGCTCTGGGATCCACAGCACAAGAAATTGATGGAGCTGTTGGAGCAAGTCCAGAGCAGGGCCACAGAGATGATCAGGGGACTGGAGCACTTCTCATATGAAGACAAGACTAAGAGTTGGGTTTGTTCAGCCTGGGGAAGAGAAGGCTCTGGGGAGACATTACTGCAGTCTCCTAGAACCTAAAGGGAGCCTGCAGGAAAGAGGGACAGTTTAGAAGAGTCTGTAGTGGTAGTATGAGGGGCAATGGCTTAAAACTTGATGAGGGAACATTTAGATTAGATATTAGGAAGAAATTCTTCCCTGTGAGGGTGCTGAGTCACTAGAACAAATTGCCCAGGGAAGTGTGGCTGCCCTCTCCCTGGCAGTGTTCAAGGCCAGGTTGGATGGGGCTCTGAGCAACCTGGTCTGCTGGAGGGTGTCCCCGCCCATGTCAGGAGGTTAAATGGGTTTTGAGGTGCCTTACAACCCAAAACGACCTCTGTGATTCTGTGATACTCTGATTCTCCTCATTCTTCTGCTTAATCACAGTTTCTTCAGAGGCATTGCTTCTCCTGGATCAGGAATAATTCAGATTCCACTTTAGGGAAGTTTTCAGGCCGGGTAGTAATTCTTAGCACATGAAGCTTTGACTCTGCTCCTAGCTTCAGGTGCTTGTATATATATGTCTCCAGAAACCCAATGTAATTCTGTAAGTCCAATGTTAGCTATTTCTTATATTAAAGTCCTAATCACTGAACTAATGTATTAGTCAAGAATCTCAACTTTCAATTTTATTGTTACAATTTTGAAGAATATATATCCAGCCCTTATGCTGGGGTGAGGGGGGAAAAAAAGTGAAATGTGAAGAAAAGAGGGAGAGGGGATATCAAAAATCATGTGACTTTAAGGGGTTCAAATGCCAAAAAAGAAATAACATTGGACAATCTTTAAAACAATTTAAGACTAAATATCCGGGGAGGGAGTGCAGTTGTAGATACTTCAAACTGACATAGTGATTCCCAAGTTTGGAAAACGATATTATAGCTTTTGATATCAGTATATAAACGCATCTTTTTAATATACAAAATATATAATGCCATACACTTCAAATTTGGGAGGGTTTTTTGTCTTGGAAGAGTCTTTTGAGACTAAGTATAACATGAAAGGTCTCTTGTCTCTAGAGATGGACAGCCTTGGACTGTAACTTGGGACAGGGAGGAAGTTGTGAGATGAAGGGACAAGGCAACAGAAAGAGACCATTACTCTTTTTTCTTCTTCTTTTTGTAGTTGTTGTATTCGTTGTTGTAAATGTTTTGACTTTTGAGTCATAAACCTGGAGGAGAGAAGTGAAATTATCCTTCCAGAAGCTGAGAGAGAAAAAAAAAATTCTTTAACTGTGAAATATGAACTGCTGTTTAGTTACAGCACCTTCTTACTGTAAGGCTACATAAAGCTGCAGAATACACATGGAATAAAAATCTATAGACTGATATCTGCATGGGACACAGAGTATTTGTTTACACATAAAGCTTACTCTCTCTACTTGTCATGACAAAACGAGTTTCCTAAGAGACAGTTTACTGGGGGAATTTTGACAGTTCCCATTTGAGTTTTCATCAAATCCTTCAGAGAAACATCAGTTTAAAAAAGCTATTGCAAACAGAAACCCTTTTATAAATCCATCTGCCTGCATTTCCTTGCGGCCTATTTTCATATTTTTTTCTTAGCAATATCTATACACCTTTCCTGTGCTAGGCTGGACCAGAAGGAGGAAAAAAAAAACCCAAACCCCAAACCAAACTAATAGATAAGAAAGGCAAGAGAATAACTAGGGACATCTTGCTCTGGCATGTGGCCAGGAATGCGAAAAAAAAATGGAGTGCAAGTATATTAGACAGCATAATCACATTCTTTAAGTGTGAAAGTGTTAAAAGGTTAAATGAAGTTGAGATATGAGATGCTGCTTTGTGAAGGACTCATCTCATTCTATTTTCCAATCCACAAACGTTTGAATTAATCCTATATCAGAACAAAACCAGTTTGGTTACCTGCATAGATGTATAGAGACTTTCCAGAGCTATTAAAATACCTCAAATAATATTTTCTTTGGACTATGAAGAAAAAGGGCTGCTTGTCATTAACTAGTTTTCTTCAGGGCAAAGCTACTGGAGAACCTATTTGAAATACCATCCCACTTTTCTTTTTTCGCAGCTTCACTTAAAACTTCAATAAGCCCGAGTCTGTATGCAAGAAAAAAAGATACGCGATTTCTTAGACACATTTGAATCCAATGCAAGTCAGCTGTACACTTCCAAAAAGAATCATTAAAAGCATTAGCATCTTTTCTTGAGAAACGCTCGAGGAGTTACAGAAGAATACACTTTGCTCTACGCAGATGTACATGACTGTCTTCAGTCTTTATTTTTTCGTCTCTACCACCTAGTGTGAACTTGCTTGGCACTCCTCCCACCCCCCAAGCACTTTCCAATACCTTTTCTTCTGAACAACTTACAACATTGTGTTTAATTAAAGCCTAGGGCACAACATATATAATTTTTTTTATCTTCTACTTATTAAAATTCCCTGGTTCTTACTTTAAAATTCAGGAATATTTAAAACAGCATATCCTGTATTATTAGGACTATATTTTACATCATTTTTTTAAAAAAAAGAACTATCTTTCAACAATTTTGTGACATCTAGATCCCGTTGATAATTTTAAGATCAGCAACTTGGTATCCAAAAGTGAACTGAGGTTTACATAAGAGCCCAAAATAATCCCCATGAGGTTTCAGACTACTGCTCTTTGGGTAAAAACATTCAGCACTATTTGAAAACTCTGCTAATTATCTCCTTTATGTCAGTTTATTGTTTTCCTCTTGTATGTATATTTTTCAGCTTAGTTAAATGTCCAGATGTGTATTAGAACAGTTTAAAAAATCACCTTTCAGAATTACAGAGTGCAGACATTTGCTTCAGAGCTCTGAACAAGCAGCACTGAAACAGAGAAGTGGACAAGTGATCATAAGTGGGATTTCTGTGAATTTTTAAACATTTCACTTGATACACAGATATTCATGTTATTTCTCTCATCTCTGTGTCATCTAACAGCAGAGTCTGCTGCCAAAGGAATACCAGCCAGTTTGTTGGAAAGGGGCAAGAGCCAGAAGTGTTGCATCCCTCCCCATACGGGGATGTCTGAGGCAAACCAGGATTGGATTGCACAGGCCCACCCACCTTGCCAAGCACATGTGTACACCAATAGTGAGGACTGAAGCTTGCTGGTAGCAATATATAGACAGCTCAAGAGCCAAACCTCTCCTAGCATAACTCTGGAAACAGACAGGTGAAGTTTTGCCAGACAGCAGCCCCCGCTTTAGTACCAAGTGATAAAGTGCATATGGCCCTGGCAGCCTGAGACAGCCACAGTCCAAGAGCTGCACAGCTCTTTGCCAGACCAGACCTGGGGCTGCTCCTGCTCACAGAAACCACACCACAAAGATGACTAGAGGGCTGGAGCACCTGCCCTACGAAGAGAGGCTGAGGGAGCTGGGCTTGTTCAGTCTGGAGAAGAGAAGGCTGCGGGGGGACCTCATTGCAGCCTTCCAGTCCCTGAAGGGAGCTTATAAGCAGGAGGGGATTCAGCTTTTTAAAAGGATAGACAATGACAGGACAAGGGGGAATGGATTAAAACTAAAGGAAGGAAGGTTTCTATTAGATATTAGGGGGAAGTTTTTTAAAGAAAGAGTGGTGAGGTGCTGGAACAGGCTGCCCAGAGAGGTAGTGGATGCCCCGTCCCTGGAAGTGTTCAAGGCCAGGTTGGATGGGGCCCTGGGCAACCTAGTGTAGATCCAGGCCTGAGGTTGGTGGCCCTGCCTGTGGCAGGGGGGTTGGAGCTCTATGATCCTTGGGGTCCCTTCCAACTCATATCATTCTATGATTCTATGATTCTATGACATCAATGGGGATCCACTTTTACTTACTTGGCTATTAGTTGGGTGCATTTACTGTTAACTTTTTGGGGTGGAATGAAAAACTGTGTCTCCTTCAAATTTTGGTCCTCCAGATTTGGTCCTCATATGCCTTTCTTAAGATCAAGAAGTACATGCAGTTTCTCTTTTAGAGATCACAAATAAGTCAACAAATAGACTTTCCTAGTTATAGACCATTTTCATGTAAGTTTGGCATCTTTTCAAATCAAAACACAATTTTTTCTTTTTTTTTTTTCCTCACAGGAATGCCATGTTTCACTTCACTTGCATATTGTTCTACTGCAGGCAGATGTCACAAAGGAGAAAAATAGAGAAGCCTCGGTTCCCAAGTTACTGAAAACCATGGGCTAAAAGAAATAACACAGGGACTAATTCTTCTATAGTGAAACAAATACTGGATCCTCCCTAAGGACACCGGCTGCATCCCAGAGCACTCTACCTGACACTCTGGAAATGGCTCTAGCTAATACTTGTCTGCTTCACATTAAACTCACTAAAAAGAAAGCAAAAACTCAATTATCCAGACTAAAGTTCTCACCACCCAACAATATATCACAAATTTTT
This sequence comes from Porphyrio hochstetteri, assembly GCA_020800305.1. NCBI lineage: Eukaryota > Metazoa > Chordata > Aves > Gruiformes > Rallidae > Porphyrio > Porphyrio hochstetteri. The sequence continues at coordinate 25,332,660 of CM036938.1, forward strand.
CAATGATTGTTTAAGAATTCTACACAAAACAGGAAAGTTTCAGCATACTTTTTCTTCAGAACACACCAAGTCAATCCTCTGGAAGGTGAAATGTACATAACATATACAGGAGCTACCTTGACATTGTTAAGCAAACCTGAACAGGATCAACATGCTGAAGTGAGAACTCATCCCAGAGAACATCAATAGCCAACTACAAGGGGAAAATTAGGCAATGCTGTGCCTTCTTTCAGGCAGAGGAGATTAAATTTCACATCCTTGAACAGCATGCTGCCAATTTTTAAGACTATTGTTGTCTCTCTGCCTGCTAAGAATGTCACAGAGAGAAAATTGTGATAATGGATTTATCCCATCACAATTACTCAATGAATCCAAACACCTAGAAACAACATACACCTCTGACTCAAGGTTGCTGCCTTCCTCAAAGGGTAGCACATTGTGGACATAAAGTAAACCTTCATGTTAAAATACAACATAGCTTAACTGCTCATCTACACTCGCCCCTAAAAGTTTAGTGAGAGAACTCAGAGCTCAATCTAAAAATACAATCTTCACACTCATTTCCCCACCTGATACTGAAAAGTTCTTTCAAATAGGTAGGTTTGGAAAAAACAAACAAACAAGCAAGCAAACAAAACCCACACAACATCAAATAAAACCCCTCTGCCTTCCCATGGCAGTTAATTATTTTTTCTTCTGTGAACAAGTATTAGTAGTAAGAATACAGAGCTGCCTCAACACCTGCCAATATCTGTTTTACCCACTCAAATATAACCTAGTTCCAGGAATGTCTCGATCAAGATGTAAAATTTTGTACAGACAAGATATCTGGACCAAATCTGAAGTCTTTTTAATCAGTGATGCAACCCAGAGTAAAAAGTTATATCTCATACTCTACAGCTAGAATTTGTAAAAAACACTATTTTCTACATTCAGATTCCTCTAAAGTCACTAAACAAAAAATATTATTTACAATTCTTACATCAATTTAAGGATTTTATTTATTGAAAAAAACAAAAGGAAGAAAGTCGAAGAACATTTTGTATTCGGTTTTAAGGCAAACATATTGTCCTCATTAAACATTTGACAGACTTCAAGTACCAGCAGCACAATACTGGCAAGCTGTAACTCAGGCTATGTTTCAGTCACACGGCTAATGTCATGCATTGACAATTTCTAGATGTTTACGGTAAGCTTTAAAGTTCAGAGCAAAGACCTTTTTTTAGGACAGACATATTGTCAGTTTCTTTTTGACGGTGCTCAGAACCTCATTACAAGTGCTGCAGGACAGACTATGGCCCTCACTCAGAAAAAAGATCTCACTAAAATACATTGAACTTGCACTCCTGAAAAGGCAGTTTCTCCAGAGGCAGTACATTCCATCACACCCTACTTCTCCTGTAGAACTACAGAAAACAGTAATATATAATGATTTTTGCATAGATGCTTGGAAAACCATGGCATTCTCTTTACTATTATTATCAGACAGACTTACATGAACGCTGCTTATAAAGATCTAAGAATAATCACTTAGAAATGTTTAAAAACATACCATGGTAGGCTCCACAAAGATAAAAAGACCCCAAAAAATTGTCTGTCTGCAAAGAAGTCTATACAACATCTATTAACTCTTTTAATTCTCTTTCTTCTCAGTTGTGAAGCTTGTCACGGAGGCACAACCTTTTGTTTTTAATGAATATCAAAAAGATGATCTGAAGGAAACTCTAGTGAGAGTGTGTTATAGGGAAATACACATTATTCCAGCCAATGTCAGCAGCACAGACTAGGACATATTTTAGAGAGAAAAGAACAAGTTAGAGAAAGATTGTAGGGAGAAGCTTCTGCCAGACAACTCTCTCTCACAGACATACACTTTCCCTCATTTAAAATTCATGAAGATGAAGTACTGCTTTTGTTTCCTGTCTCCAAGATGAGCCCTAATACTCTTGCCAAGCTTGCTTAGCTAACACAGTGTAATTGTTTTTCATCTAAATTGCATGTCCAACCTGCTTAGTTTTCAAAGAACATTGATGATGATGCTTTGATACCCAACTGCCAAATGACAAAGTACAGGGCACATAGGCAGATGGTCATGATGAGAATATTTAATCAGTATGTCTCTCAGTCAGCTTACAAATCATGGAAAAAGAGGGGGAAACATAGGAGAGAAGAACAATTCTTTGTAAGAACAAGATGGTTCCTATTTTCATTAAGAATAACTCTGGAAAAAAAAAAACAAATAAGGAAAGAAGCAATTCAGAACAAAGATCCCCTGAAGCGTTTTTAATCTGTTATATTCCATATAGTTAAAAGGGCTTTTTGAAAGGTTACAAAATGAAAGAGAGTGGTCTGAAAGCAAAAAGGCAGCTCTCTTTTTAAGAAAGATACACGTCTTTCTTCTGAGAGAAAAGCAGCTTCAGAGTTTGATCTTCACAGAAGACATCTGTAAATTGCTAAAACCATAAATTAGAATATGAAGTTATTATCCTTTAACATTCTCAAGTTCGTAGACATACCTGAACTGTATACCTGCACTAATCTCCTACTTTTCCTCTTAGACATCCCATTTCACGTCATGTAAACAGATCTGTGAGATTTAGCTTTGAGAAAACAGCTCCACATAGAAATATGCAAAGAAAGCCATGAACAGCCATATTCTCAAAGCATACCCTCAATGATTCTCAACCTGTGCAGAAAGACATGCAGCTTTTACTATTGATCCATGCACATCATTCTGTTATCTGGAGCTACAACAAAAAGCTTGATGTAGTTTATCACTCTTGTTCCAGTTAATTTAGTACCTTCACAGGTTAAACCACAGTTCTCTTAATCACATTCTCTAAGCTCTACTGAGCAGGGGCCAGGGATTTGTGTGTGTGTGTAAAGCCTGTGGCTTCAACAGCTGTATCATTCCTGCTGGTTCTCCGAAACATTATCTTCGTCACACCCAGGCATTGGCAAGGCATCCTGGAACACCTCTTTTATAAGTGAGCCAACCTGGGTGAAGAACACTTCGTGGCATAGGTGTGTCAGCACAAGATGATCACAACATGGATCTAGACCTTATTGTGAATTACAGAAGGAAAGCAGAGGCAAAGTATTCTTGCCAAAACACATGAAAGAAGATTTTTTTTTTAATCTGGCAAAGTTGTAGTTGCTACTGCCATTTTTCTGTTAAATGAAAGCACAATTACCAGTTTTATATTTAATACATATCTACAGCTCTTCTCAAAATTAGTCAAAAAGACATTAGTTCTCATGCTTGTTTTTTTCTCACACACACTTTTCATCTGTTAATCCATACATGGGTAGCCCTGGTTTAGAAGACACAGAGATCAGGAAAAGACCTCTTACATTTGATGAAAACTATTCAGACAGAAATTGACTCAGGGCATACACACTCAAACCTACACATCAGTTTACCACCTCAGTATAGGCCCATTGAGGCTTCTCTTTGTCACAGGCACACATCCAGTGAATAGGAACTATCACACTTTCCCATGCAACACCAAGGCATGTTGTGTTCTAAGTGTTATTTTGACAAAGTGCTTAACATTTGCCTTCCCAGACATTTTCACTCTCATTAAGGCATAATTCTCCAGGGTACTAGTGCACCATTGGACATTTAACCAAATGTTTAAAACATATGCTTAAATTAGCTGTATTCATGTCTTTAAATATTTGCCTTTTAGCTCTGACACACTGATTAGCAAGTGTTGTCAAAGACTTGCTATTTACAAATCACAAGGTATGTACTTTTACTTATATAAAGAGCCTTTAACTGTAGAAAACCTTGAAATAAAATACAAAAGATACCTTCAATGTTTAATCTTTTCTGTTGTTAAAGAAGAGAGGTGTGATTTTTTTAAAAAAAAGCAGTATGAGGCTCCAAACAATCTGCTTCAGATTGTGCACAGAATGCACCTAGCTAAAGAAGTCCCACGGCCTATTAGCAGGAACATAGATTGTGCATTTACTAAAACCTGTCTGAACCTGCCTGACCCTGGGTGAAGAGATCAAGGAGGAGGGCAGAACATGTCAGCAACATCCATACCCGAACTTCACATGAGTGCTATTGATCTTATTGACTGGGTCATGGAAGTGCTGCTGTACATTAAGTAGGGAAGAACAACTGAAAATTACATTAATTCAAATTGTTAAATCAATATTTAACAGTATAGTTGGTGGCAGTTGACCTCCAATGCACCTTTAATAAAACAAGGGTGGACTAGACAGGCAACCCAGTAATATGAGTTACTGTGAAAGTTGCATTTTAAAGACCTGTAAAAATGCAGACATTCCTGTGAAAATGTAGACAGACCTTAGAGCTACTTCATTTCTTGTAGCAAGCAAAAGGTGTCTGTCACCACAGCGTATTGCACATGAAAAAGACATAAACCATTTCCTCTTACTTTGTGCTGTTTGTTTTAAATGTTGACTCATGACTCCTTTAAGACTGGAAGAAATTAGAAATCCTACTGTTTCACTGCCATGCCTCTTTACCGATATGTTTGTGAAACTACTTTTAATCATGCTTTAGAAGAAAAATTAGGAAAACTAACAATATTAAAATAGGACTCTGCCAGTGACTGGTTTTAGCCACTGTGCATATAGGGCATTCTCTCAAATAAATGCTGAGCCCTGATCTGAGCCTCAGTGATTGTCTCCATGGGATGCTACTGGGGAGAAACACAAAGTTTTAAACTCCTTTTTTTGGTCAAGTTAACAGTCCTAAAATACAGAGCAGTAAAACAAATGTAAAGTAAATACAGATTACTGTACTTTAATCTCCCTGCAGTATTATCCCAGGATGTGTCTAAATTGCTGCTGACCTGGAAACTGACATTCCCGAGCATCACCTATGTAGCCAGGCTACTGGATCACAGTGCACAACAGATGGTTCAAATAAATGTGGCCTTATTAACAGATTAATAGCATTGGATTAATATACCAAATCCATCAGAAACACCTTAACCCATTCAAGTTAAATAACCATTACTAAAACAGACCTCTATCTATCAGCAAGATCACTAAGTTACCAGCCTGGAAATCTAATTCAGCTCCTTCCTTTTTTCACAGGCATCTTTCTTCACTAGTAAGTATCTCAGATATCTTTTCTTACAGTCAATTCTGCTTGTCTAACAGAATGATAGGAACAGTAAAACAGAGAGAGTAAGGTTTCTTCCTGAAACAAGGAATTTCTTAGCCATAAATACAACTTAGATTTTAGGTATCTAAGTTGTATTTTTGGCTATGAAATAACATATTTTTCATAAATATATGCCATTGGTAAATACCATATATAAATATATGGTATATATTTCATATCTATATACCATATAGATAGATAGATAGATAGATAAAATACCATATATAAGTATATAATATTTCATAGCCATAAATACAACTTAGATTTTAGGTATTCATAAGTAAAGGGGAACTAAAAAATTGTGGGATTTTATCTTGTTATGCTTAAAATCTTTGATTATTCTAGGATCTCAATATGGGTAAAGCTTTGGAAGTACCAGGTCTTACAACAGGCTGAAGCCTAAACATCATGAAAAATTTCATGTAGTATTATGCACTACACTTTATACAATCATCTCCACCTTTTCCGTTTTTTTGAGTGGGGAGAGAAGGAGATCAGACCTTCTGAATGAGCTATGAAAGGCCATGATCAACTGCCATTTTATTGCCTACTAATTCAGCGCCACGAGGTCCTTCTGCAATCTTTCACAAGCGGCCTTCCTCTTTACCAGACTGAACACCTTCAATGTAATGGAAGCAAAAGGTTAACACACTTAATTAAAGCATATAGAGTGACAGTTTGTAAGTTGGCTGTTTTACGCCATGAAAGATTTTGTGATTAAACTAAAAGGTTTTATAAAAATATCAGTTCAACGCCCAGTCCCTTGACACAGGATGCCGTCTGTGCTGAAAGTTTACAGTAATTCAAAAGAAAGGAGAAAAAAAAGACATATAAAGGTATATTATTCATCCTCCAGATAGTGTTAAACCAAGATATTTTTCCTAATTTATGTAACTCTAGAACTACAATTGTTACTGTATGCATGCTCTATTACTCCTACATAAACCTTCAGTACTAGCCACTAAGAGAAAGAAGACTTAGACCCTGAAATTTCACCCAGCATGGCCACTTCTCCGTTCTCTGGAATGTAGGGAAAGCATGGTATTTCCAATTCTATCTGAAACACAGATAGCAAGCTGTTTCCCAGCATATATCAAGCTAGTACCAGAGCTAAGAATAGTGTGTTTTAATTCCCTGTCCAGCACCAATGACAAAATAAATGTTGCTCTTATCCTATGTCTGAAAGCAATAAAATACCTCACCAAACACTAATGATGAAATTCCATGGAGCAGTAAGATTAGCTAATTTAAATTAAATTTAGCTCTCCAGAAATCTTCAGTTGCCATCAAATTCTTTGATCGCTTGACAAAAATCTAGGTCCTCTGCCATGAACAGTTTTCTGTATTGCAAAATCTTGTTTAATCATTCATACTTAAAATACCCTTATCTCTCCACTTAACACTGCAGTATTTCTAATATTTACAATTTTAAGCAAGATTTTTTTTTTTTAATGATGACCAAACAAAGTAATGGAGTAAGTCTGATGACATTAAAAAGTGCAAGTTGGTCTTCTGTTTACTACTTCAGACATGTGTCCAGAAAAAAAGCCAGAGCAAGAGTGATCAAAGTTGTATTTAACTATTGGGGGAAAACAAAAACCCAACCAAACAATAAGTTCCCAGCCCTTCCTGAGATAGTTGAAAATGGCACATTTTATGAGACATGAGATTACTGCAATTTATGGGACATCAGTTTAGTTGGTTTTTTTAATGACACCTCAACTCCAACAAGAGTTAGCATTTACTGAATCAAATTTGCAGTTGTTAATAGCCTCTTAAATGTCAAAAAACAAGCAAACAAACCAACAGGAATGGTTGCTAGGAAGACAATAGTGATATACTGCTACAATCAACTATGCCCTCCATAAGAATCTTAACTGCATATTAATGTAAGAACTTTGCCTATTTTCAGACACCAATTCCATTTACTTTAGTAGCGGTAAGTACCACAGAATAGAGAAATACTTCATCCAGCTATGTTTATTTTGCTGCCAGAATTTCTCAGGCTCTCCTAACAGAAAACCACATTTTCCTAACACCACTAATTTCTCTCCTCAGTATTAATAATATGATTTCAGAAATGTTTGGTTAACTAAATATTAGATTTGAAAAACCTGGCACAGAAGTTAATGAGGAATCTTCTTTTATCCTGGCATAGCTGCTAAATTTTTGAAAGCATCCACTGTGGCCTAATTATTTTAATTCTAAATGCTCACTAAGTCTTTTTTATTCATGATTTTCATCTGCATGATTTGGAAAACTTTTACATCTCCTTTGAAGATTTAAGTCAGAAATCTAGCAAGTAATGGAGGCATCATGTTTTCATAATGCCTGGGTCCAGGAGGCTCTTGATAGACAGAGTAACTGTGAATCAAGGAATAAAAAGCTCCTCTGAAGTGAAATTTTAATTACTGCCGTGCCTTAATGCAGTTCACTGGGGCCATGAATGTCATCCAGGATATATTTTCTAACAGCTTTCTTTTCCTCTAATGCACCTTTCTGTTAAAACCAGATGACATCTTGTCATTACTAAAGCTGGAGTGATACAGGCATATCCCTAGTGACTACACTTATTATTTACTGTAAAACACCTAGGAGACTTAGACTTACTGTATTTATTACTTGTGTGAATTTGTTCAGGTGCTACTTCTCTTCTGTAAACTCAATTTTGTAATAGCATATTTGCTCCCCTTTTATTTCACCAATGAATGGATTTCACTGCCAAAATAACCTCTTTTAGTTAAAGAATATGTTTAAATAACATTAAGAAAATAGCCTGCTCTTTGCCAAAAGGACGCTGACCACGTTTCATTCTGTCATTCAAGGAAAGCTCCTATCTACAGTCGCCAAACAATTCCAAGCTACCTCATGTAATCCCCAAAACACCCCACATGACACGCTCTGACTTTCATTTAACATCACCTGTACATTGACTGCAATACCGATGCTTTAGAAAAGAGGCATCTTAATATGTTATTTAAAGTTTCTCAGTAGTAGGCTGTAATTAATACCTCCTGTCAATTTTCAGATACATAGTCACCGAGCAGCATCCCATGTACTGTACACTCACAAGTGAACTGCATTTGTCTTTTCATGTTTATTTCTTCCCAACAGAAATGCTTTGTCCATTCAAATGAAGTTATATAAATCACAGTGACTTCATTTTAACTAAAGGTAACAGTAGACAAAAGTGGTGTGATATCTGGAAGTGTGATGCAGTGCTCTTGTTGACAGCTTCTCTTCCATACAATGTACACCTTAGCTAGTTTGATAAGAGCAAGCTGCACTTGGAAGTAAGTGTTATCTGGAGGAGAATGAGTTCTTTTCAGCTGTCATTGAAGTGCTGCACCGGGGCTTTGATTTGCATAAAACCTGATTATATTTAGTATCTGCTCATGTATCCACACTAAATCAGCATCACTTCATCAGCACACAGAGATTATCTTTCTGCTTGTATTTCTTCTAAGATCGTCCAAAGACTTATTATTATTATTAGAAGGTATCATACTTCAGTTTAAAAATAGGCATGTAATCACATACATAATACTCATGGGTACTCAGATGTCTCCTAATTTCCTGCCTTTCTCTTCAATTTATTCCTCAATGTGCAATAAATGGCTGTAACTGATACTCAGCTTCTAAAGCACTCTTATCTGGAAGATGTAATGACTCATGAGGTGCACAAAATCTCAGTAAACATATGAAATGGTGATTAAAAAAATCTTGTTTTTCAAGAATCCAGTTCTTGATCTGACAGATGGATTTTTAATACACTGCCATATTATCTAGCCATTTTTGTTCAGTTCACCACAAAATGCACTAGGAGGGGTGGGGAGGCAGAGAGCGGGTGCTGATGTGTGTTGTGTTTTAGTGTGACAACAATCATGTCCCATGCAAAGTCATTACTGTACTGTGATTATGACAACTCCTTTAGGGCCGAATGAAAATACTTTGACATCAGTGCCAGAAGTAAGACCAAATTACAAATTCAAGAAGAGGGCATAACACCATCCCCTCCTGTGGTATCTAGGGGGTTTCTAGTAGGCAAAAAAAAAGATTACATTAAGAGAAAGTCCTCAATTTACAACAAGATGACAGAGAGATCCTAATTTATTATTTACTTCATAACTAGAGAGATAACTGGTGGGAAAAATCTCTTACTGGAGAACGGTGAACCCAAGCTACAAACTTATCACTTCTACAAAGCTTACCTTGAGTAACTAGGGAAGAAAGGGTAAGGGACCTGATGAGGTGTATTCCAGAGTCTTGAAGGGATTGGCTGCTGTAGTTGCCAAGCCCCTCTCCATGATATTTGAAAAGTCATGGCAGTCAGGTGTAATCCCTAGTGACTGGAAGAGAGGAAACATCACAGCCATTTTTAAAAAGGGTAGGAAGGAGGACCCTGGGAACTACCAACCTGTCAGTCTCACCTCTGTGCCTGGGAAGATCACGGAACAGATCCTCCTACAAGCTATGCTGAGGCACATGGAGGACAGGGAAATGATTTGAGTTAGCCAGCATGGCTTTGCTAGGGGCAAGTCCTGCCTGACCAATATGGTGGCTTTCTACTATGGAGTGACTGCATCAGTGGACAAGGGAAGAGCTATTGATGTCATCTATTTCTGCAAGGCCTTTGACACCGTCCCCCACAACATCCTTCTCTGTAACTTAGTGAGATATGTATTTGATGGGTAGACTATGCAGTGGATAAGGAATTGGCTGGATGGTCACATCCAGAGGGTGGTGGTCTATGGCTCCAAGTCCAGATGGAAGAAGGTGACAAGTGGAGTGTCACAGGGGTCTGTACTGTGACTGGTGCTGTTCAATATCTTTAATAACAATATTGACAGTGGGATTGAGTGCACCCTCAGCAAATTTGCTGATGACACCAAGCTGAGTGGTGAGGTTAATGTGCCAGAGGGATGGGATGCCATCCAGAGGGACCTGGTCAGGCTGGATAAGTGGGCCCAGGTGAACCTCATGAAGTTCAACAAAGCCAAGTGCAGGGTTCTGCACCTGGGTCAGGACAATCCCCGTTATCCATACAGGTTAGGAGATGATGCACTTGAAAGCAGCCCTGAGGAAAAGGACTTGTGAGTACTCATGGATGAGAAGCTGGACATGAGCCACCAATGTGCATCTGCAGCGCAGAAGGCCAACTGCATCCTGGGCTGCATCAAACGAAGTGTGGCCAGCAGATCAAGAGATCTGATTCTGCTGCTCTATTCTGCCCTGGTGAGACCTCACCTGGAATACTCTGTCCAACTTTGGAGCCCTCAACATAAGACAAACATGGACCTGTTAGAGTGTGTCCAGAGGAGGGCCACCTCTTCTGGAACACATCTTCTATAAAGACAGGCTGAGACAGTTGGGCTTGTTCAGCTTGGAGAAGAGAATGCTCTGGGGAGAGGCCTTTCAATACCTGAAAGGTGCCTATAAGAAAGCTGGGGAAGAACTGTTCACAAGGGCATGTAGCAGTAGGATGAGGGGTAGTGTTTTTTAACTCGAAAAGGGTAGATTTAGATTGGATATTAGAAAACCGTTCTTCAATATGTTGGTGGTAGATCATGGGAACAGGTTGCCCAGAGAGGTAGTGGGGGTCCCATCCCTGGAGATATTCAAGGACAGGCTTGATGGGGCTCTGAGTGACCTGATCTAGTGAAGATGTCCCTGCTTAGTGCAGGGGGTTGGCCTCTAAAGGTCCCTTCCAACCTTACAATTTCTATGATTCTATGAAAGTATGACCATGTTGTCTGGTAAAGTCACAGACAGGAATCAGTATATCACCCTTATTTAGCCCTGTAAAGCCACATTAATAGCTATCTGAGAGGCTGCCTCTGCAGTATAAAAGTCAAATAAAGAGAATGTGTACAAGAAGTTACATGCATAGGTATACATACATACGCTATAACTAAGATGTGCAAGAGAACTCCTCTTGAATACATTTTCCTCTTTTTGAAAATAACTAAAATTGGGTCTTGTTGGGGCACTAAAGTAACTAAGACAAAGGGCACAGGCCTGTCAGGAGCTGGGTAACAGAGACCATGTGAATTACATTCCTCACCTTTTACAGTTATGGATTTATTACCCTTTATAAGCAGATTTTGGCTAAAATGCCTTTTTCATATTGTATCGATGAAATTTTCCTAATGGAGAAGAATACACTGAACACACTGAATGAAGAAGATAAAAAAAATACACCCTCACTAAAATTCACAAGGAAATAAATATCAAGACTTAATCTTGGCTACATCTGTGTTACAAACCAAGAGTAATTCTCCCACAATCAACAGACACCCCCCCCAAGATAAAGATTTCATGGCTCAGGGTCAGTACCCTTACAGCTGCATGACCCCCAAGCAGTGAGACCCCACACAGAAGCAAAAAGCTAGCTGGATTTTTGTAGAAGGTCCTATCAGGCCCAGGCTAGCTCTGCACAGTGAGTACCACCAGAGGTCTCACAGGTGGGGCAGTCCTAAAGTAGGGTGAGAAGACACATAGGCTAAGGAGAAGGCTGAAAAGTAGACAGAAGGTCAGAGAGAAAAATTCCTATGCTTTTAAGTGACAGTTAAGGAAAGTCCTCACTCATATTATAAAACAACTTGTTCTTAAGAGTAGTGTAAAAACAGTGAGGAAGGACGTCCTGCTTTGGAAAGACTTGGTCCTCCTGGTGGGCATGGGTTCAAACCAAAACACTCATCTCTACATAAATACCAGAGATCAATGCCTCCCATTAGTGATAACCTACAGCATGTGGAATCTTTGCCAAATGACACTAAAATGGGAATCTTATTCATATTCACTTATTTCAGTAGATTCATGTTCCTTATTTTAAGAGATAGGTGCTCAAGCTCACAGACTTAGATTTTGAGAGCTGTAAGGCACCTGTTCTGTGAGCATGGCTGGAAGTATCATGTGTATTTGAAGTACAGCATTTTTTTAGCTACACACTTTGAACTTGGGCCAGAACTTTCAGAGTTCAGTATCCAGCAGCTCCTAGCATTTCACTGCATCCTGCTGGGTGTTCAGACCTTTTGAAAACTATGACTACTGAGGCACCCATGTGGAAGTATAACTCATAAATCACTGTGCTGGTTTTGGCTGGGATAGAGTTAAGTCTCTTCACAGCAGCTAGCATGGTGTTGTTTTGGATTAGTGCCGAAAACAGGGGTGTGTTTGTTACTGCTGAGCAGGGCTTACACAGAGCCAAGGCCTTTTCTGCTTCTCACCCCACTCCACCAGTGGGATGGCTGGGGGCTCACAAGGAGTTGGAAGGACTTGGACAGCTGACCCCAGCTGACACAGGGATAGTCCATACAGTATGTTGTTGTGCTCAGCATATAGAGTTGGGGGAAGAAGGAGGAAAGGGACAAACATTTGAAGCAGTGGCATTTGTCTTCCCAAGCTACCATTAGGTGTGATGGACCCCTGCTTTCCTGGGGATGGCTGAACCCCTGCCTGCCTGTTGAAGTGGGGAATGAAATCCCTGTCTTGCTTTGCTTGCACACATGGCTTTTGTTTTACCTATGAAACCATCTTTATCCCAACCTACAAGTTTTCTCACTTTCACTCTTGATTTTCCTTCCCCTCCTTGCTTGGGAGGAGCAACTGAGTAGCTGAGTGGGGCTTAGCTGCTGGCTGAGTCTAAACCAAAACACTCACCCAAATGAAAACCAATTTTCATCGTAACAGTCAAAACAGTTATTACATAAGAACTATTGCTTTGTCAAACTGCAGTTGTCTGTGTCCCACATCTCTGGTATTAGTTATAAGAAAAATGTAGCTGAGAATCTTTACTTTATGCTGCATTTTCCTTAATTTTCTAATAGTAGATCCAGCTTTGTACTTTTTATTTTCTTAAAGTTTCTGGAGACAACCATCAAGTTTCAGAGTCTGTATTTTTTGCGACAAAGCAGATGAAAATAGAGGTGTAAAGTGGAAGCAAAGTGATAGTGCAACCTTGTCTACATACCAAATCATAATACTAAATTCCTTTTCAGTAACAAAACACAGTATATATGTTTTTTCTTTCTGTCCAGAGCCTGATTCAGCTGTCTGGAAAAAAAAAAAAAACAAACAACAAAACCAGAGAAAACAGTGCATGCCTGATAAGAAAAGGATACACTTTAACCAGTATGTTTGTTGTGCTATCCATCAAAAAGAGCACCTAATTAATCTATCATTCAGGATAGCCTGAAATAGGATCCATTTATGGGTTGGATTACCCAAGTGGTAACTTTTTATGAGAAAATGGTGCAATTATATGGAATTCATTGTGCTTTACAGCAGGATTTCAGTAACATCACTTGTCGGTGAGAAAGGGCATCCTACCTCATACTGGGTAAAACCAACTGCTCACCATTTAGCCAAGCACCAGGACAGTCACTTGTGAGCTCTGTTTATTCTTCTGGACAGTAATTACCCAAAATATATTAGCCTTTTATCAGGGAAGGGTTGGGAAGAAAGACAGAATGACTTTAACTGAATTAATGATTAAGAAATCATGAAAGGCAGAGAGAAGATAGAGCTGATACATCCTCAAAGGGAAAAGAGAGAACATCAAAAAATCCTTGCCTTCATTCCCAATATAGTTTTATCTTTTGAAGCTGTAGGCTATGTATATGCCCAAGGGCCAATACTTAACTACACAGAGCAGGAAAGCATCTGCAGCTTGCTCTCTAGATACAGGGACAGAGGAAAGCAGCCACCTTTAGGAACTCAGGCACTGACAAGCAAGAAGAACCACAATTAAGCTGAGCTATCTGACTCTTTAAACAGATAGTGAGGCTGCAAGGATGTTTTTCTTTGCTTTTACCTTGACCTGAAACCACCTTGACCATGATTGCATGAAACCAGCAAACTAACACAGACTGCTATCCAGCCATCCATGACAATACTTTAAGCCAGAAAGGATCAATATTGGGAGTGCTCTTGACAGCTCTGCTGACTAATCAGAACAGCTCTGGACTTGGTAACCCAGCCCAGAATGGACTGAGTGACTGGTCCATGTAAGACAAGATATTGACCACAGCAAGTTAGTAAGGACTACGTTGTAACATCAAACACCTTACCCCTGTGCAGTTTGTGTTACTCTTTCCTAACTCAGCTGAGATGAATTCTGCAAAAAGTGAACAGGAAGGGAGGGAGGGAGGAAGGAAGGAAGGAAGGAAGGAAGGAAGGAAGGAAGGAAGGAAGGAAGGGAACTGAAGCAGGTATTTCCAGAAAAAAAAACCCAACCAAACTGCATTTTCCCAGAAATTCCTGGTACTTGCAGAGCATGTCAGCAACATTACTGTGAATTCAGTGGATTCAGACTGAGTTCTAGTGTGATTTCTTTTACACACACTTGATTTCTACTGAACTAGAGCCAAGTTGCACAGAAGATTAAGGCACGGATATTCCAAGCATGAACACACATACAGAATTCACAGCAAGCAAGTAGCTCCCTTTAGTTCAGCTACGGATGCCATGTTAAGCGTGACTGTTTACAGGATCCAGGTCGAATCTAAATTACTAACCTTATGAATGCTTTAATATACATATGGCATAGTAAAACACACACACACACACACACACACACACACACACAGAGTAAATACTACCCTTTCTCAATGGGACTCAAAGCCAGCAAGGAGGAAAATGGAGATTCGATTCAGTAGACTTCAAGAGAAAAAAATGTCCAACTCTGATTGGAATACCGATTTTAGGTTTTAATTATTATTCTACTGGAGTCACTTTCATTTGCAATTACACATTTCATTTTACAATGTAATAAATCATCACAGTGGGAAATAAATCAGCAGATATTCATGCTTCAGCCTGAAATGTCTGGTGTAATTTGCACACAAGACATCATCTCAGAGAAAATACACTTTTTTATATTTCGTATAGTAGAAATAACTGCAAAAGCTAAAGAGATACAGCAGGAGCAGAAGTTTTAAAAAGATTAGCCATGCTTGTAATATTTAAGTACAGAAACTTCATCATGATTGTGTGATTTTATATAGCTCAGAAGTAGAATAATTTCTTACTGAAACTCATGATCTTGACTGTTTTCTGTGATATTGTGTTGATATTACACTCTTTATTCTTAAAAAAATCCCACATACATGAAAGCCATCATTTCACTATAAATAATGCTATGCATCCATAGAAAAATAACTGATATATATTTAAATAACCAGGAGTGCAGTCATATATAAAAAGTCAGATGCACAAAGGTGTCACACTGTGCCAAGTACTTAGAGAAAGGACACAACATTTTGGTAAATTTTTTGGTTTTTTAAATAATTATTCATATGTCCATATTTTTTCTTGAAGATTAAATAATACAGTCACAAAAGAGAAAAAACCCCACCGACTTCTGATATTAGTGGCATTCCTTCCAATATTTAACTCAGGGTGGAAATCAAACAAGAAGTTGATGGTAAAGTGTAAGTTGTTATAAAATGTTTATTGATCCCCAGACAAAATGATCATAGAGTCACAGAATATCTTGACTTGGAAGGGACCAATAAGGATCATCAAGTCCCACTCCTGGCTCCTCACAGGGCCAGCCAAGTCAGAGCATGTGACTGAGTGCATCGTTCAGACACTTCCTGAACTCAGCCAAGCTCGGTGCTGTGACCCCTTCCCTGGGGAGCCTGTTCCAGTGCCTGACCATCCTTTCAGTAAAGAACCTTTTTCTGATACCCAACCTAAACTTCCCCTGTCATAGCTTCATACCATTGCCTTGGGTTCAATCACTGGTCACCAAAGAGAGACTGACATCTGCCCCTTTGCTCCTCAACATCAGGAAGCCACACACTGTGATGAGGTCTCCCCTTTGTTTCCTTTTCTCCAGGATGAAAAAACAAGGGACTTCAGCCTCCCCTTGTAAGACTTTCCCTCCAGACCCTTCATCACCCTCATTGCCTTCCTCTGGATGCTCTTCAATAGTTTTGTGTCCCTCCTACACTGTGGCACCCAAAACTGCACACAGTACTCAAGCTGAGGCCGTACAAGTGCAGAACAGGACAATCCCTTCCTGGACTGGTTGGACATGCTACACTTGATGCACCCCATGACACAGTTGGCCCTCCTGGCTGCCTGGGCACACTGCTGGCTCATGGTTAACTTGCTGTTGCCCAAGACCCCCAAATCCCTCTCAGCATGGCTGGCCTCCAGCGTCTCAGCCCCCAGTCTGTATGTGCAGCCAGGGCTGCCCCTTCCCAAAGGCAGAATCTGGCACTTGCCCTTGTTAAACTTCATGCTGTTCATGGTTGCCCAGCTCTTTAATCTGTCCAGGTCTCTCTGCAAGGCATCTCCACCCTCAACAGGGTCAACAGCTCCTCCCAAGTTGGTGTCGTCTGCAAACTGTATTTTAAGTAAGTCCTGACTCCAGATGGGTTTTGAAAATGTTAAAGAGAACTGGACTTAAAGTGGGGCCTGGGGGAACCCCACCAGTGACTGGCCGCTACCCAGAGGTAACCCCATTTGCTGACACCCTCTGGGCCTGACCCTTCAGCCAGTTGCCCACCCAGCACATTATGGCTTTGTCTCAGTGTATGCTGGACATTTTGTCCAGCAAGATGCTGTGTGACACAGTATTGAAAGCTGTTCTGACATCCAAAAAGATAACATCACCTGGCTTCCCTTGGTCAACCAGCTGGGTGACCTTGTTATAGAAGGCAATCAGATTGGATAGACAGGACCTTCCTCTCCTGACCCCGTGTTGGCTGTGACCAATGACTGTGGTGCCCTTTAGGTGTTGTTCAATCACTCCCAGTATGATTTTCTCCATCATTTTACCAGGCACTGAGGTGAGTCTGACAAGTCTGTAATTACCAGGGTCTTCCTTCTTACCCGTCTTGAAGACTGGGATGTTTCCCAGCTCCCAGTCAACTGGGACCTCTCCAGATTCCCAAGACTGTTGAAAAATAATTGAGAGATCTCACAGTGACATCAGCCAGCTCCTTGAGTACCCTGACATGAATCCTTTTGGGGCCCATGGGCTTCTGTGGATCCAGAGGAACTGCAAATCACTGGGGTTCACTAGGAGTTCATCACTACTGCATTCACAGTCCTCCAACTTGAGGCAGCAGCTGTGTTGAAGACAGAGGCAAAGAAGGCGAGTGACGATCATCGGCAACAGCAATCGTTCTGGTAAGCTCAGGGGCTGTGTGTCAGATCGGGTGGTCTAGCGAGGTTCCCTGCATCTGGTCACCAGCTCCATCGATCCGCAGCGAGTACCCGGAAGCCCGGCTAAGCTCACCCCCCCAAGGTCACGTGACCCCACCCTCTAACCTTAAAAGGGCTTAAGGAGGGCAGTGACACAATGCAGACGAGCAAGCTGTAGAGCTCAGAGGAGGCAGCCAACCGTCCCGCTCGCCAGGCAGAGGAAATAGAGGAGCCCAGCCTACGGACAGGAGAGGGTCACTAACACTTGGGTAGGTACTGCATAATGGTGACTACCCGGCGCAGGGCCATAACCCCAACCCCTTCCACTGTGGAGGTAGCCACTCAGCTTAACCAACCGCAGAAGCACGCTGTGGTGCAGGTCTTGGGGTGCAGGGACTGTCACAACATGCTTGCGGCAGCAGACAGCTCTGAACATGGCTGTGTACTGTCTGAGATCATAAGGGATCTCCTCAGCCGTGCAGCATACCTGCAAGAAGAGGTAGATGTGCTCAAGGATAAACTAGACAGGCTCATGAGCACCAGGGAGGCTGAGGTGGAGATAGATCGGATGAGCCAGGTTCTGTCCTCCCAGCCACAGAAATGTGAATACCCAGTAGATAGTGTCCAGGACCAGAGTGACCATATACCCTCCGCCACGCAGGACAGTATAAATGATAAGGATGAATGGAAGCAGGTACATGGCAAGGGCAGTAGGAGAGTACCTTCCAAGCCTGTCCTTCCTCCACAACTGCCTCTGAGCAATAGATATGAGATCCTATTACAAGGGGACCAGCCGGATCATGAGATGGCTGATAGGAAAATCACTTCTAAGGTTGTGTTCCTAGGACAAGACCCTCCAAACAAACCCAGATGGCTGATAGGAAAATTACTTCCGAAGCTGTGTTCCCTAGGACTAGAACCCCTAAGCAAACCATCAAAACATCCTCTGTTAAGGCAAAAAGACGGGTCATTGTCTTAGGAGATTCGCTTCTGGAGGGAACTGAGGGCCTGATCTGTAGGCTGGACCCTCTACACAGGGAAGTCTGCTGCCTTAAGGGAGCTTCAGTTAGGGACTTAACCAAGCGAGTCCCAACCTTGGTCAGGGACACGGATTATTATCCACTTTTAATTTTTCAAATAGGTAGTAATGAAATAAATAAAAGTAAACTGAGCACCATTAAGAAGGATTTTAGGGCCCTGGGACACATGGTGTGAGGATCTGGAGCACAGGTAGTGTTCTCCTCCGTCGTTCCTACTACAAGGAATAGGGAGGGTTGGTTTGAGAAGAGCCAGGAAATAAATACCTGGCTCAGAGCCTGGTGCGAGAAACAGAACCTTGGGTTCTTTGAGAATGGGCTGGCTCGAGCCTCACCAGCCTTGCTTTCAAGGGATGGGGAACACTTATCCCCTAGGGGCAGAAGGATACTGTCCAAGAAGCTGGCAGGGCTCATTAATAAAGCTTTAAACTAGATAGGAAGGGGGAGGGGGACAGGGCCAGGCTAGATGGAAAAAAGCCTGGGTGTGATGGTGGAGTTACTGAGGGATGGTGTGCTGGCAATGAGCTCTGGTCAGCCACCCTAGTTAATCAGGGGGATAGTGTTCTAACTCAGAGTAGAGATGTAGCTACTACTGATAGGCTAGGTAACTTAAACAGCTGTCGCTTGGGAAGCAAGGCTTCCCCAAGGAGCACAACAAGATCAGTAGACCAGCTGAAGTGCATCTACACCAATGCACGCAGCATGGGGAACAAAAAAGAGGAATTAGAAGTCCTTGTAACTAAAGGAGACTATGATGTGATTGCCATCACAGAAACTTGGTGGGATAATTCACATGACTGGAGTGTTGCTATGGCTGGTTACAAACTTATACAGGTGTGACAGGCTGGGTAGGAGAGGAGGTGGGGTAGCCCTGTATGTCAGAATGCATTGACAGCCTGGAGCTGGAGTATGATGAAGACAGGGTCGAGTGTCTCTGGGTGAAAACCAGAGGAGAATTAAATCAGCGAGATATAGTGATGGGAGTCTGCTATAGACCACCTGACCAGGAGGAGGAAGCTGATGAGTTGTTTTTTAAACAACTGGGTGAAGTCTCGCGATCACCAGCCCTCGTCCTTATTGGGGACTTCAACTTACCAGATGTCTCCTGGAGGTACAATACAGCAGGGAGGAAACAGTCTAGCAGGTTCCTGGAGGGTTTGGAAGACAACTTCCTGACCCAGCTGGTAAAGGAACCCACAAGGGAAGGTGCCCTGCTGGACTTGTTGTTTGTCAATAGAGAAGACCTGGTGGGGGATGTGAAGGTTGGAGGACACCTGGGGCATAGTGATCATGAGCTTACAGAATTCTTAGTACTGGGAGAAGTAAGGAAGGGAGGCAGCAGAACAAGCACCTTAGACTTCCGTAGGGCTGACTTTGGACTGTTCAGAAAGCTGCTCGATAAGATTCCATGGGAGGCAGCCCTTGAGGGCAAAGGAGCCCAAGAGGGTTGGTTGCTCCTCAAGAAGGTAATCTTGGTGGCACAAGAAGGGCTGTCCCAGTCGGACAGAAGAGGGGTCGGCGAGCTAGGAAGCCAGCCTGGCTGAGTAGAGAGATTCAGGCTGATATACGGGAAAAGAAGGAAAAATATGAGCTTTGGAAGAAGGGGCAGGTGTCTTGGGATGATTATAGGAAATTAGTGAGATCATGTAGGGAGAAAGTCAGAAGGGCTAAAGCTGATCTGGAACTCAGGCTGGCCAGTTCTGTAAAAGATAATAAAAAGGCCTTCTATAGGTATATTAATAGTAAAAGGAGGGTCAAGGAGAATCTCCAGCCCTTATTGGATGCTGATGGCACATTAGTGATAAGGGATGAGGACAAGGCTGAGGTCCTTAATTCCTTCTTTGCCTCAGTCTTTAACAGTAAAGAAGTATATTCTGTGAGTACTCATCCTCCAGAGCTGGCTGACAGGGAGGGGAAGAATAACAAAGTTCCCATGGTTCAGGAGGAAATGATTAGCGACCTACTTGTCCAGTTAGATACCCACAAGTCAATGGGGCCAGAGGGGATTCACCCAAGGGTACTGAGGGAGCTGTCAGATGTGCTTGCCAAACCCCTTTCCATCATCTATCAGCAATCCTGGCAGACTGGGGAAGTTCCAGTCGACTGGAGGCTGGCAGATGTTACACCCATATACAGGAAGGGTCAGAAGGAGGATCCAGGGAACTACAGGCCTGTCAGTCTGACCTCAGTCCCAGGGAAGATCATGGAGAGGGTCATCTTGGGAACTATTGTGCAGCACATGCACGATGGCCAGGGGATCAGGCCTAGTCAACATGGGTTTAGAAAAGGTAGATCCTGTCAAACTAACCTGATCACCTTCTATGACAAGGTGACCCGCTTAATGGACAAGGGTGAGGCTGTGGATGTGATCTACCTGGACTTTGGTAAAGCCTTTGACACAGTTTCTCACAGCATTCTGACTGAGAAACTGGCTGCCACTGGCCTGGACAGGTGGACCCTCAGCTGGGTTAAAAACTGGCTGGATGGCCAAGCCCAAAGGGTGGTGGTGAATGGAACAAAATCCAGCTGGAGGCCGGTCACGAGTGGCGTCCCCCAGGGCTCAGTCCTGGGTCCAGTCTTGTTCAACATCTTTATCAATGATCTCAATGAAGGGATTGAATGCTCCCTCACTAAGTTTGCAGATGACACTAAACTAGGAGGAAGTGTTGATCTGCCTGAGGGTAGGGAGGCTCTTCAGAGGGATCTGAACAGACTGGACCGATGGGCTGAGTCCAATGGGAGAAGTTTAACAAGACCAAGTGTAGAGTGCTGCACATGGGACATAATAACCCCCTGCAGCGCTACAGGCTTGGGGGAGACTGGCTGGAGAGCTGTCAGGCAGAGAAGGACCTGGGGGTGTTGGTTGGCTGCAGACTGAATATGAGTCAGCAGTGTGCCCAGGCGGCCAAGAAGGCCAATGGCATCTTGGCTTGTATCAAAAACAGTGTTGCCAGTAGGTCTAGGTAGGTGATTGTGCCCCTGTACTCGGCACTGGTGAGGCCACACCTCGAGTACTGTGTCCAGTTCTGGGCTCCTCACCACAAGAAGGACATGGAGGTCCTGGAGCAAGTCCAGAGAAGGGCAACCAGGCTGGTGAAGGGGCTGGAGGGCAAATCCTATGAGGAATGGCTGAGGGAGCTGGGGCTGTTTAGCCTGGAGAAGAGGAGGCTGAGGGGAGACCTTATCACCCCCTACAACTACCTGAAGGGAGGTTATAGAGAGGTGGGCGATGGTCTCTTCAGCCAGGTGACAGGTGATAGGACAAGGGGGAATGGCATGAAGCTGTGCCAGGGCAGGTTTAGATTGGATGTTAGGAAAAATTTTTTTACTGAAAGAGTTGTCAGGGCCTGGAACAGGCTGCCCAGGGAGGTGGTTGAGTCACCTTCCCTGGATGTGTTCAAAAAAAGGGTAGATGAAGTGCTTAGGGATATGGTTTAGTTTAGTATGTGAATGGCTGGACTTGATGATCTTGAAGGTCTTTTCCAACCTTGTTATTCTGTGATTCTGTGAAGGTATTAAATGTCTCTGCTTTGTCTATCTCCCTGTTAGTAAAGTGATGTTGACACTGATTGAGCTCACACTTCTTCCTGATCTTCGTATACTTCCTTATCTTTATTTCTATTCTGCATCAGAGGGCTTTCAAGAAAACTGTTTTTTAAACCCAAATACATGCAAAAAGATCTCATTAAAGTATATACTCTTACTGGAATACTCTTTTCATTTCCAAAAATTAATAGAGGAGTTTAACACTGTATTGATTTCTTTCTCCACAACAGTTGGGGTTTTTTAACCTAAAAACAGCCCCTGAGAGTATCATTAACCTGTCTCATTTCTTTGTTAGACGTGCAAGTGAACCAGAAATGTCTCTGATTTGGAGGAAGCCCATGACATCTGAGGTCTGCAACCTGATCAACAAAAACATTCCTAGGAACAATTTTAGTGCCAGTAACAGGGAAAGAGAAAAATACAGTATGTATTTTTAATACTTTTTTTTAAGTTTGAATGCAGAATAAGATTTTGCAAATAACTAATCATCTTCCATATGTGTCAAACTAGTAGAGTATTAAGGGAAGAAGCAGGAAAAGAGCATAGCTGGGTCACAGATTCTATTCACCAAGAAGGCAGATAAAAAGGGGCTATGGATTAAACAGCTTGAAATACTGCAGATCAAAACAAAGTGAAAATTCCACTGAACTAGGAAAAAAAAAAGGCAAACAAAAGAAAAGACGCTCATAGCTAGTGCATCTGGATCAGAGCAGGAAGAAATACACAGACTATCAGAGCACCAAGAACACTCTTTACTAAAAGGGTGAGAGAAAAACACTTCTTCGCAGCATAAAGCACATAAGCAGAGGAGATGCATTAATCACACAGGAAAAGCAAAAAATAAGGCACAAGCTATGCAAAAGGGAATGCATTAATGCAAAACTGCACAGATGAACAAAACCCACAGCTTGAGCTGTTGCAGTGAAAATGGAAAATGCCCTGTCTACTGGGCTACATGATAGCTGTGTCACTGTGCTAAAGCTTGAGCAAAGAGAGAGACACGCACTATGAAAGAAAAACAGCATCTTGGATGAAAGTTTCTGCACTTTATGACTTTAATGAAATGCAAAATAGCACAAATAAATGGTTTGTAGAACTCGGACTAGCACCAGATGCAAAGACAATGCAGCAGCCGGCAAGCAGTAAACTGAATGCCAAATAGACAGTGGGGCACCAGCAAACCTGTGAAGCTACACCAAGAGCCATGTAAGAGGGGAAAAAAGTTGCAAGCAAAGACAAAATTATTTGGTCTTACAAATGTAGCATTACAACAATGCAAATTAAATGCAAAATTTGGGGCGGGAGGGAAGTAAAGACATGGTAAAATTTTAGTCAGTAGAAAAAGCACATAAACTATGCATTACATAAACAGTCATGCAAGCAAAGCCACACAGAACCTCCTGAGCTGGAAGGGACACATTCTGCCAAGGCCCATAAAATCCACCGCCATCTCGACAAAGGTGTTACACATTATGGTATATTTATAGAACGAGGGCATCCCATACATAAACACAGTAAACCAGATAAAAACACCCTAAGTCATACAGAATCCAGTTCACCAAGTATTTTTGTGATATTATAGTCCTGGGGCAATAGAGCAAACAAAAAAGAAGGTACTATAGGTAACATCTGTAAGTCATCAGTGCCAAAGACATATTCAAAAAAGGGAAGTCATGAGCAGATGAATCAGTGTTTGCTATTTGCTAGATTAAGAAACATGTGAGTTTAAGTCAGATTTTAAGTCACAAATGAGTCCTCTAAAAATTCTTCCAGTAATTGTCAGAAAATGTAGCACTCTTACTTCCCAAGGTTTGCCACAATAAAAAATGCCAGAAGTGAACTCTGCTGACTCTGTGTCTGTAACACTTCTACAGCAGGCCAACAGGATCTGGACTACCTGGAGAAAGCAGAAAACAGAGATGAAGCAGACGAATGGACCTAGTTCCACGGCTTCCAGGAGAAACAAAACAAGATTAAAAAAAAAAAAGAGAGGACTGAACACCAACAAAGACTGTAAGATTATTTGCATCTGAATTTCTAACAAGGATCAGCTATTGAATGTCTTGAACCATCAAGATCAGCAACTGAGAAAACTGTGACTGTATGTTGAAGCATTTAAGCCTGTGAGATACAGAATCTCCTGCAAAACACGTTCAAGCGCTTTGGGAACAGACAACCAGTTCTGGCTGGATTTGACTTTCAAGTCAAGCCTACTACAAACATGACCAAAGATATTCAGGATGCAGTGAGCAGTTGGTGATGCATTCCAGGAAACAGTGCAAGCAGCAAAAGTCAAATGCTTCTTGGAAACTGCGATTCTCAGTTTTGGGACAAGGGAAGGGTGGGCTCTGTAAGCAAGAACATCATACAAAATGAGTAAAACAGAAAGAAATACGAATCTGCTTCTCAGCCACTAAACACAAAATTCATTGCTTTAACTTGCAACCTATTAACTCAAAATATGAATATCAGTAAGGAATAAGCCAGCATGCCAAGATAAACTACAGCTGATTAAAAATTTTATCTGAAAGAGCGTAGGCACCCACAGAATTCAGGAACTGATTGATGTTCAGCCAGCCCTGAGGCAGCATCAGGGCATCCCCAGCAAATTGTATCAACCACATGCTACTACCTTGGGGTCACAGACACATCCAAAATGAACATATATATTCCCTGTATTGATTCTGTTGTGAGGATAATGGTCTCTACCTGAGAGGATTAGGCAAGGTTCATGACGACCACCTTGGTCATCACCACAGCAAAAGCACACAATATACTGTGCCATAGGCTTCAGTCAGACTTTGAGAAGAGGGTGTCCTGCAGATGCTGCCTGCACAAACCAAAGACAAGGGTTTTCAACACTTCAGAAACGGTATTTTTGACAACGGATGACTGTTCACTAGCAGCATGTTTACACTGCTTAGCCAGGAATTCAGTCATATCACTCTATCATAGCATCACAGCCAGCCAAAAGCCAAAGCTGCGTCAGTAACTAACATTTTAGCCTCTTAACAGCTGCATGAAGCATACAGATATTTCAAAAAAGCCCTGAAAGAAATGGCCACACAAGAAATCTCATTCACAATGTCTCAATAAAACATTCAGTGCAGAGGTGTAGGCCTTGCTATCTGCAGCAAGATACTATAGTGTTGCTGTCACCCTAATAAAATAGCTTGAATTCTAGGTTATTCTGGTTTTAGTTTAGAATACGATTTTGATTTTAGGGGACATATAGCAGCTATGAGAATTAAAGCACATTAAGGCCCTTAGGAATAGGTAACTCAGACAGTGTGTGCCTTGATCACTATGGGAGTCGTGGATTCTGAATTAAAACAATGGGTACTGGTTATGGAGCTTGAGTCAAAACAATAGGTACCAGAAGAAACTGACTGTGGTTTTGGAAGATCAGCCAGAAATGAAATGAGCATGCACAAGGATGGGGTTCACAGTGAGGCAGACTATTGACGGCCACCAGAGGACCCTCACTCAATATAACTGTGTACACGTTGGGGACGTATGAATATGATAATCACTTCCAGAAAATAACATAACTATGTTAATCATTACCCTCCCCTCTTTGTATTTAAAACAATCAGCACAGTTAACCAATTATTTTTGCAGAGTAAGAATATAGATAAAGTGAAGCAATTGAAAGCCAGTCATTGCAGAGGTCAAATTAAGAAGCGAGCATTCTATGCAATTTTAAACGATGACTTTGCTAAAAAATTGTATAAATATGTTGTGCTTTGTATTGGTGAGTGAACATGTCTTTGGTGGAACTATCACCCATGTTCCCCAGTGCTGGAATAAAGTGCCTGCTTCTCTGCTTTGTGTAAGTTCTTCGCGGTTGCGACCGCTAACAGTACCTGTCTCAGGAAAACAGACCGTACTGCAACAGCAACACAAAAGCTTCCAGGGACCCTATGAGGAGAAAACCTTTTTCTCAAGATAAATCATATTCTGGAAAAGAACTGCACACGTGAACCAGAAAACTCTTGTGGGTTTGGGGTTTTTTTGCTTAAGGGAATCTGTACAGTTTTCCAAAAACACCAACACATCTACTCACTATGAACACAAACATCCATGAAATATGATGAGTCCAAGATTTGATGAGCCACCCAGGGAAAGAATCTGCAGTAGTAAGTAGTGAACAGATCCTCAAAAACACTATATACCCTCAAAAATGAAAAAAAAAGAAAAAAAAGAGAGCAAGACAATCTACTGAAAGAAGAGTCCAACTTCAAATCACCCACAAAATACAATGCTTCATTCATTCTTAGGGCATAAAAGGAAAAGCTTTCAAATTCAGAATGGAAAAAGTTAGTTGCCAAGTAGAGGGGGAAGTTTGAATGCTGAGTTTAAAAGAACGAGGATAGTGATGACAACACAAATTTTACCATCTTGAGAAAATATAGTGTATGTAAGCAAGTAGCTGCATTTGGTTGTGTCCTGTTGTACAAACTGGGAAAAAGAAATATCAAAATAATCAGCTACCTGATTAGAGGGTGTGTAATAAGCATGTATAAAGACGTTAAAATATTGGCACTCAGAAGACATATTAGGAAAAACAGGACTGCCTCACTAGCTTCACATACTAATTTTGCACCTCAGCAGTGATCACACTTGCCTTAGGAGCACTTACCACAAGTTTTGGCTTTCAACACAGCTACTCCAGAGAACCACACTGCACCTTCAAAACCAGGCTACTTACAACATCCAAAGCAAGGTGGATCTCACAGGGAACTTTAGAAATCCAGAAATGAGTGAAGAAAGGGATCCAAGGCTTTCAGCAGGATTTCAAGGCTCAGAGCAAGCAGAGCAGCTTGTCTTGTTTGATGCACAGCTGGCAATGTATGAAGACTTTGTTTTGTAGACGAGCTGGTCCAGCAGCACAGTTAAAGTTCTGAGGGTTTTTTTCATGCTTAAATCCACTCATTTTATTTTATACAAAGGATATTGTTAATCCTATAAAAATGACAGCATTGACTTCCAGGATACCAAATAAATTTTCAGAGAATTTCATGGTAGATCTCTTTATTGTGAAATGAACTAAGGCTTGGATCCTTTAAGAAATATAGCATCTGTTGCTCTTTCTTTGTTTCTGACAAGCTGAGAAGAACACAGTAATTTCAAATGTTCTGTTTAGGATTATGCCAAATAAAGTACTTCATTTTTGCAATATTGGAATAAAACCATTCTTAATTAAAATGAAATTACCTCTGATGCACTAAGTTTCAGCATCTGAATATGCTAAGGGGTAGTTCAGATGAATAGTTCTCAAAATGAGACACTCCGATACAACTCATCTCTAGTAAACCCACTAACCTTTCTTCCATGTCAAACCCAATTTTATTTAGATTGATCATGCACAACTAGTAAACTAATTGCAAGAACTGTTCATTTAACTACCTCCATGTGAAACACCTTTCCTGAAAAGTAAGCTGTGTTTTTATATCACTAATCCTAAGTAATTATTAATTTGGTATTAAAAAAAAAAATTGCAGTTAAGTTGGAGCAATCACAGGAGCTAGAATCATAGAACCACAGAATGGTTTGGTTTGGAAAGGATGTTTAAAGGTCATCTAGTCCAACCCCTCCTGCAATCAGCAGGGCAATCTTCAACCAGACAAGGTTGCTCAAAGCTCTGTCCAACCTGATGTTGGACACTTTCAGGGATGGGGTAACCTGTTCCAGGGTTTCATTACCCTCATCATAAATAACTTCTTCCTTTTATCCAGGCTGAATCTACCCTTTTTCAGTTTAAAACCATTACACCTTCTCCTATTACTATAGTCCCTATTAAAAAGTCTGTCCCCATCTTTCTTATAAGCTCCCTTTACGACTGAAAGGCCAGATGGGTGCCTTTGTCCAAAGCACTTGCTTCCTTTAAGAAATAGCTTCAGTCATGTTTTCAGGGGTTTCATGAAAGATTGAGAACTAGAAATAATTTTAGGATAACAGCTAAAATTTTCATGTAACCATGAACCCAAAAACATAAACTGTAACAATCCCATGTGTGAGATGTGTGATGCACACTCAGATGTGTTAGGCTATCTGATTATTTAATCTACATTCATTCCACAACACTGGCATGGCAGAGAGGGTTTCATCAGCCTGAGGATTGTTTGGGTTTTTGTGTTTGTTCGTTTGACATACATGCAGCATGAATTGAATGTCTTCATTTTTCATCATCCTACAATTTCTTCAACATTTCATGCATTCAAATCTATGAGCAAGTTGATTTTTACATCTGTTTACCTGCACTTTTGCTGTTACTCAGTGTGGAGATATGAGGGAAAATAACTTCTAATATATAGAGCTTTAGAAAACCTAGTAATTTTTTTTTAAAATCAGCAACTCTGTTATCACTTTCCACCAGCTTACTTCTTTCCCTAGGATGGGCACTGTCCTGGTTTCATCTATGATGGAGTTAATTATTTTTAGCAGTGGATGGAATGCCATGTTTGGGTGTTAGGATGAGAACAGTGCTGATAGCACCCTGATGTTTCTGGTTGTTGCCAGGCAATCAAGTACCTTTCTCAGTTCTTCATACTTCCCTACTAATGAGAAAGGAGGGGATGCAGCCAGGACAGGTGACCGAATTGGCCAAAGAGGATATTCCATGCCAGTTACGTCATGCTCAGTATAAAGGGGGACTGGGGGGAAGAGGAGGAGACAACACCAGGACGTGCAGTTTCTGGGGACGGTCGGGTTCCGGGACGGCTCTAAGCTGTGCGGCCTGAGTTGTGTGGTTTGGTGAGAAACTGCATTGTGTATCACCAGTTTCATATATTTTGTGCTTTAAACTTCTGTTATTGTTATATCTAGTTTTCTGTTATTGTTTAGTAAACTATCCTTATCCCAACCTGCGTGGTTCTGGTTTCTAGGTTGTGGTTTCTTTTCCTCCTTTCTTCCTTCCCTTTTCCCCCTCCCCCAACTTTCCTTCCCCCTTCCTTTTAAAAGTACAAGCGACTGTGTGGGGTGCGGCCCTCGGCTGGGGCAAAACCACGACAGGCACATAAATGCAAAAATAACAAAGGCCTTAATTTACACAAGGAAACAAAGAATCAATATAATCAAATACTAGTGGATGGAAAACGTTAAAGAAACTAAAATATTCCCTAGGATTGATTATGCAGAAAACAGAAAGTTTTGACAGTTCTGGTGTACGAGCCCAGGAATACAGAATATAGCATTGGGATCTAAACGGTTGATTTGAGCTTAATAAGAAAAGAAGTGAGACTAATTTGCTATGCACAGAATTAGTATTTCAAAGAACAAATAACCAGAATCTACAGTTCCATGTAATTTATTCCTCATTTTCATTCCTAAGATTTCTAGCGTAGCTAGTAATAAAAATTTGAAGTGGATAAGAGGGTAATTAGGTGTTGTGTCAACCTCTGTATAGATTTTCTTTTTCTGATGTTACTAGGAAGTTACACTGCCAGCGTATGGATTACTACAGAATATGTCTGAGGTCCCCAGTGGTAGGAAAATGAACACTATATGCCTGATTTAAACAAAAGACTCTTCTCAGTAGTTTTCTAGAACATAATAAACTACAGTACACCATGACAGATTTTAGTCTGGCAAAGGAAATAACAAATGCATCCAGGTTTTTTGTGTTAATGTTTATTGTTTATTCAGCAACAGATTCACTTAGATACCTCACTGCCAGTAATAATAGACTGTGTATTTAGTCCTTGTTTACATTTATGGCAGAAATTTACTTTTAAAGAAATATAAAAGAAAACATATGCCCCATCACATTAGTCTGTCTTGCTGTTTAACATCAGCTGTAATGATCTTTCAAGAGTCTGACTGAAAGCCTGGAGTTTCTCTACATGATGTCCCTTTAGTCTCTTGGAAAACAACACAGAATGCCTGCCGTGTAAAATTAGGCCTAATCTTAATTATCTTGCTCTCTATTTCCTGAGCTTAATTAACTTTTCTGAGTGCTTTTCTACACTGCAATGAGGACTAAACCCATTTTATCTTATTCAGCATTTCATAATTTCTTTTCCCTCAGTTCCTAGAACAACGAAAAGCTCTTCACAGTCCTAATTGCTATGGCAAAAACTAAGATATGAGATTTGAAAGAAAAGCTGTAACAATATATTTGAGAAGATACAGCCATGCATATAAATAGAAAGGCAGAAATACGCAAGCGTGGAGAGATAATCCGTTCTAGCCTCCAAATGAACTGACTTTAGATATTTAATTATCTTGCCAAGTAAATTCAGATTACAGGATTCAAATCCTAGTCATTATAGGTCATCAGGCTGTTTCAGGTGAAGTACAAATTGTCTACAGTCCACAGTGCTCAAATAAGTTTAGAATAATATAGCAGCTAATTTGCATGGCCAAGCCTTACTGCTTATCCAAATTTTCCTATGATCTGGCCACTTTTTTATCACAAGGGAGAACTACACAATGGAGGTTAAACACATACTGTAGCATATCACTTTCCTACTGGTAGCATTCTACTTTGTTTTTTCAGACTACAAAACCCATCCATATACTTTAGAGACACAAATATGAAGACTTCACTTGCTCTGTTTTTTCCCAGGAGGCAAAAGGGGAGTTTTATTTAAACTCGCTGTCTAAAAATCCAATATGATTATTTTAATTAAAAGAACAATTTCTTCCAAGCTCAGACAACTGCCATTAGCCAGTGCATTTGCTACATATGATTCTCTTCTCTACTGTACCAGCAAGAAGCAAAGCTCTTTTGTCTCTACGCATGATCAGATGAGCAACTTCCTGCATGAGCTTATATGCAGGTGTTAAAGCCAAGTTGCTTTTTAATGACATTGGAGTCATATCAGACAAGTAAAAAGCCAGTAAGTGGACAGCACTCATCCCCTAGTTAAAGGTCTAAGGTCTACTAGATATTACAGAACACTTGTTTAACTTCTAGCATTTGATCCAGTCACTATTTGAGTGCCAGCACCAGAAGACAGATTTAGATGTAAAAATATCCAGCATCAAAGAAAAAATTATCAGCTCAAGATTCAATACAGAAAACAGGGAAAGCTACACTATGTTTTCTGTTGATACTTTTCCTGTGATGCCCACAAACAACAAATAGCCTAGTAATAACTTCATTGAAGTGAAAAAGAAAAATCTATGATGGTAAATAATTACTGTTAAAGTTAGTTATACCATTGGCTAATAACTCTATCCACTTGGTTCTTCTCCTCTGTTCCTCTGACCACCAACAAAACATCCTTGATATTAGAAAATAATCCACTGCTTATGAAATCAAGAGTGCTGATGTTTAGATAATTTAACTTCCATTTGTTCGCATTTGTGTGTTTTCAGTCCTTCTGATTGATGAAAGCTTCCTGTTGTGAGCTGAGAAGTCACACAGCGCCACTTCTCTGGACTACAACCTTACAACTACCGCCATCCCAAGCCCTCTACTTTTTAGTGCTTAACGTTCAGAAGAAAGATGAAGTAAGGGTGTTTGTATGTTCTGAGTGACCACTATACTCAACTTCAGCAGCAGGAAGAGAAATCAAGCACACACATCATAACCCCACACTACTATATAGGAAGCAGTGTGTAAAGCACCAGTACAGTGCACAAGAAGGCAATTGTGCACTACAGCTGTCACAGCTACTCCTACAACTTCATGTTAATCTTTTCTTAACACAGATCAGGTTACTGTTTTATCAGGACTTGATAAGAAAGTCATAAATTGAGTTATGGACTAGGCTGCTCACAAAAGTAGGTCTTAATACAACCCATTATAATAAAGAACAAAATAAAGAAAGCAATCTAGACCTAGCTTGTACTTACTTTTTCCACACTAGCTTGCACCAATTTTATTACTTAAACAATATATAACTTTAGTTTTATTTCTTACACCTCATCCATTTATACTGTCACAAATTTCCCACTTTCCTCTCCCTCCTCCAGACCAATAGGATTAAATGTGAAGCAGGGCAAGGCCTAGGTATCAGGACCAAACAGCAAGTGCAGTTGGGCAAACTCATCCTCAGAAGGAATCAAACCAGGCTCCCAGAGTTGACATTACCAACACACATAACCCTGATGCCTTTGCAGTGTATAGAACAGGGTGGCACACCAGGAAAAGAACAAGAAATTGCTGTCTCCCACCTGTGAGGTAGCCCCAGGACTGAAGAAAAAACAGCTTTGCGCTCCCTTGTATGCCCATGTCACTTGTCCATGGGCCAGTTTTGACATGTGGCCCATAAACTTAAGAAGGCTGTCCAAATTTCAAGCACACTCTACACCGGAGCAAAGTTTCACCTGAGTCCTTTCAGAGACAGAAGTCCTTTTCCTTTCAAGACAAATCCCTCTCAGGAACCAGACATCAAAACAACTTACTGGTGACCAGTTCTGTAAAGTCCTGTAAAGTCTGGACTATTCACTCTGCTGTGAGCCCTATTGTGTCAATACAGAACCCCCAAAACGTTGATGTTTAGGGATTCTGATGTAAGTGACAAGCTGAATTTTAAAGCTTCAATATATGAAGCTTAAAAAAGGGAGAACAACCTTCTCCTTTAGTAGATTAAGGTTTGAATCACAGCTTCACCAGCTTGGGGACCTGTAAGTTTTCAGTCCATGGAGCGAGCAACTGTATTAATTCGAACTAAATTGGGGGAAGTTTCACTGAAAGATCAGTCAGAACATTTCTCAGTTCCCAATGTTCTAGCACTAGGCTAATGGTGTAAGAAAACATTGCCAAGGCAAAAGAAAAGTGCCACAGTCTTCTACCATAAACCTATCACCTTACTGTCTTTTGAAGTCAGTGACCTGCTCTTTGTGTGACATTAGCCACTTACAGAAAGTGTTTGCTAGGTAGAAGCCATTCACTTACTTTTCTTACAGCATGTCTCCTTTGCATGAGGCTGAATTTTAAGACAGACTGGATTTTAAGACTAGATTAGCTAGATACACCAATTTAAACTTCCATGTAAGACCAGCAGGTCTCTGCAAGTGAGTATTAACAGAACAAGATGTTATTTGTGTTCAGCTGCCTGGAGCAGTTTATGGAATTCAATGCTCATTGAAAGCTGCAGCCAAGCATATTTATGTATGCACGTGCAAACCCACTCAATATACACCTGAAAAGGATGGAGGGGAAATACATATATACCTAGTTGTTTTGAAATTAAGATTCTAACAAACCTGAAAATCTCAATACTGTACTTGTTCCACTTGTCCAAGTGGAGATCTGTGACGTGTGGTGTTCCTCAGGGGTCTGTATTGGGACTGGAACTGTTGACACTGTTGGAGACACAGACAGTGGAATGGAGTACACCTTCAGCAAGTTTGTTGATGACACCAGGCTGTGTCGTGAGGTCAACACAGGGAAGGAATGCTGTCCAGAGAGACCTTAACAGTCTGGAGAGATGGGCCCACGTGATCCACACGAAGTTCAACAAGGCCAAAGGCAAGGTCCTGCACATGGACTGGGGTAATCTCAAGCACAACTACAGACTGGGTGGGGAACAGATTGAGAGCAGCCCTGAGATAGATGCTGGGGATGTTGGTAGATGAGAAGCTCAACATGAGCCAGCCAAGTGTGCTTGCAGCCCAGAAACACAAAGGTATCCTGCACTGCATCAAAAGAATTGTAACCAGTAGGCCAAGGGAAGTAATTCTATCCCTCTGGTCTTTTGAGACCCCACCTGGAGTACTGCATCCAGCTCTGGGGGCCCCAGAATAAGAAAATCATGAAGCTGTTGGAGCGGTCCCAGAGGAAGGCCACAAAGATGATCTGGAACACCTTTCCTGTGAAGACAGGCTGAGAGAGATGGGCTTGTTCAGCCTGGAGAAGAGAAGGCTCTCAAAGGCTCCCCAAAAGGGGCCTACAAAAAACTGGAGAGGGACTGTATATTGGAGTGTAGTGACAGGACAAGAGGTAATGGCCTTAACCTGAAGGAGGGTACCTTTAGATTAGATATTAGAAAGAAGTTCTTCTCTGTGATGGTGGTGAGACTCTGGAACAGGTTGCCCAGAGAGGCTGTGGATGCCCCTAACCTGGCAATGTTCAAGGCCAGGTTGGATGCGGCTTTGGGCCATCTGGACTCATGGAAGGTGTCCCTGCCCATGGCAGGGGGGGTTGGAACAGGGATCTTTGAGGTCCCTTCCAAACCAAACCACTCTGTGATTCTGTGATATCATTTTATTTATTTACAGAGAGCAACAGGCAAATCAATGAAGTGGCAGAACAGAATGCAGTAGTTCAACAAGTTATTTTTGTTCAAAGAAAAACTGTGGCAGCATTTTAAAAGTGAGAGTGTAGGTTTTCTACACATCCCTACTTGTGTACAAAGCAGTATGTACTTTCTGCAGTCTCTCTTTGGTATGAAGCAGGTGATTAGGAGTAAACAGATTGAGGGACTGTCTTGCATGATGTGTTTAACACATTATCCCATCTGCACAACCATGAAGCTTTCATCTACTACTACATGCTTGTTAAAATGGAGCAAAACAATTAGCAAAACAAACAAGAATTAAAATATACCCTAGTAAGTAACCCTTGGTAATAGTAGCTCAAAGTTCATTTAACTAATAGGCTTATTGAAAAATAAGAAAGTTTCTAGAACTGGTTAGAAAGAAAAAACAAAAGCTCCCTGCCATCCCAAGTCAAAGATTTCTTCTTTTGTTTTATGCGGTTTTGACATTACAGGTCTCAGAAGCCACTGAAGCACCACTTGACACACACAAACATAATGCACAAACATATCCATGCATAATACATACTGAAGGCTCCGATGTTCATTCATCAATTCCTTCCTTCCCATCACGCTTTTGTAACTTCATAAATGAATATGCACTCTACAGATGCCAATACATTTTAGCTTACAGCATTTCCACATAAAGATACTCCAAAGGCTTTGCAAGAAATTAAAATATTTTCAAACCAGGAAAGAGCCAATAGGATATGCTTCTATGAAATAAGCATTCTTTCTCAATTCTATCACCTGCAAGGTGTTTTTTAGATATCTTTGAATCCAGATCTTTTGTTTACAGGGCAAACTGACATGAATCCAAGAAAATACTACCTTTTAATGTAGCCAAGATAGATATGTATGTATTTATATGCACATGAATATATCTGTATAGGTCTTGACTGTATTAAAGGTAGCACTGCCTTTCATTTCTGTCAACTAGTTTGTCATATGTTACATAGCAAGATTAGGGGTGTTCCTCTAACTTTCATGTTCTAATAATGTTCTTCCCCCCTGTATTTTCACCGTGCTTTTGCACCCATAGGATGAGGTTTATTTCATTTTCATTCTGGCGATGCACTGGGATTTCCAAACTCTGCAAATCACACTTTGCAAATGCCATTAGCTTAAGTCAAAAACATGAAGCAGAGAGAGAGTTGAACATCCCATTACTTCCTTTTCATTTTTTGAGTGGAAAATGCAAGAAACGTGACTATGTATCTTTCTGTCCTTCTTAACCATCACCATTCCTACTTGCATAGTCATTACAAGACAGATACTACTTTAAGCACCATTTGCAAACAAATGCAAAGAAATAATTCAGTCGTGTATTTCCCCTTTTCTAGTGCAACATTCTTTTGCACTTGTACTGTCACTGTTACAAACAAACGTGCCACTGGGCCCTAAAAGAATAAAAGGGCAACTTACTACGTTGAGAGAATTGTAGGGAATAGACACAATGGCATATAATGTTTTTAATTATTTAGATTAAAGTTTGATACCTGCTGGAGAATAATTCATATGAATTTTAAGTGAAATCTAGAACATCTGTTTTCAGAAAACTAACCAATAAAGCATTGCCTTCTAGAATCACAAATGTCCATACATTGCTGTTACATACAAACTACAGAAGGGGCCAAGTAACTGCAAAATATTAAATAGCAGCAGAGGAAAACAAGGTGACACAGCACAGGTCTCATACAAATTCAGCTAGCAAGGTCAGATTGTGTGGTGCTTTCTGTAGATGCTAGCCGGGTCAGCCAGGCACCAGGAGTTGGTGATAATGGGCAGTGTCAATGCTTAACATTGGAACAGAGCAGAATATAACATAATTCTTCCCAAACATGGGGGTATCATGTTTAAATACAAATATGAGACAGCAGTTTAGTTTAGCAGTGATGGAGAATAAAGGTTGAAAGTAACTTAGGTGAGGATAATAATGAAGATGGCATTTCTGGTTCTTAGGAAGTCAACTGAAAAAAATAATCAATAGCCTTCAAGAAAGCAGACTCCTATAACTTTACAGACATAGTCACTGAGGTCTCACGGGATGGATGTCTGAAAGAAGCAAAGGAAATAAAGAGAGCTGGTAACATTTAAAGGCCACAAAAGCGAGTTATTGCAGTGTAATGAAAAGGTAAGGAAGGCTTGGAAAACACCAACTTAGCTAATTCAGTTTTTCAGTGATTTCAAAGAGAAAACTCAAAGTATAAATTAGGTTAGATTATTCTTTAATTCCATTAATAATTTAAACAAACACGAGAAAGAAATCTAGAAAGATGGATTTTTAAAGAGTTAAGGAAAAATAAAACTTATTTGGTAAGTAATTTAATAAAAAGGCAACTGCTGAAAGAGCTGGTTTGATACACAGTGGACTGGAAGTGCTGCTTCGCAGTTCTCAGTGTCTGTTGCATTCAGTACCAGTTGGACTCATTCCTCACTCAGGATGTGATCAATGCTTAATGTGAACAGCTCCTGTGAGAGAGGTAAAAACTCCAGCCACTGCAGGTTGAAGAGCATGTTGAAAGTTTCAAGCTGGCAGTGCTGTTGAAATTCACCTTTGAACACACTGAGGCCAGTGCCTCCATGAACAGTGGAGCCCATCTAATGGCACACTGCAGCTGAAGGGAGGACAGGAACCTGCCTCACGGTTAGTGACTGGCTTTTTATTGGCACATCCCACTGCCATAAAACAGGTGCTTGCAAAAGCCCAAAGGAAGGAGCTCCAGAACAGCTAGCGGTTATCTTTGAGATTTCATAAAGGACCTGGACAAGCTCAGAAAACTGAGGATGGAAAACCTACTGTCTACCTTTAAAACAGGAAAGAAGAAAGCGGAGAACTCGGGACTCAGAGCCCTGTGACCTTACCACCACCTCCTAGAAAACAGGAGAACAAGAAATTTTAAGCACCATAAAGGTATAATGTGCATGAGAAAGTGACCCATTGAATAGCATTAAGCTATTCTCACTACCTCTCTTCCTTCTCTTCGCATATCCTCCTGAACAGGGGAGAATAGTAACTGTTAACACCTCAACTTTAAGCCTTATATAAAGCCTTATTATAAAGATATTTCAGATTATGTTCTTGTAAGAAATAAGAAAGCAAAATGAAAGAAAGAAGCAAGTTAGACAAGTTAGATAGCAAAATTACTATCGGTAGGTTAGTGACAAGTTGAAAGAGAGTACAGTGAGAGGTTTCACAGAAACCTGTCCCAAGACCTGAACTATTCAGTATTTCTCTACTAGCTTGGATGAAAGAAATAACAGGTATGCTTAATAAATTTACAGACAATATCCATCTGGGATGGACTAACTTGAAGGACCAGATTAGAATTGCAATTCCTAATTAACTCAATTCTTACTGACTACAGCAGAGGTAAAAGCAAATGGAAAGCTCTTCATTTAGAGGTAATCAGCTACACAGTCACAGGTAACAGATGACTGCACACACAGCTGCACCGCAGAAAGAAATCTAGGAGTTAGCTGGTGCATTTTGTGATTCAAGGGGAAATGTATAATGGAATAGGTTTTATCACCCATGAGAATTCCTTCACGCATTTAAGTGACAGAATTGCCCTCAGCTGGAGAGTCATGCCTAGTTCTGGGCATTAATTCCAGAAAGATGTGAGCCAGCTGGAAAGGGCAGTAAGAATAATCAGAGGTTTGTAAGACACGAAAGGCTGAAAGAATTCAAGTTTTCAGTCAACAGGGATGAAGAGGGATGCATCAAAAAACCACACATATATTAGAATAAACTCTTTTAAGATCCATTGTCCAGAGAACAATAGTGATCTTCAAGCCTGAAAGCTTTATGTTATACACCAACAAAAATAGTCAACATTCAAGACTTTTAGAAATGGATGATAGTGACTACAACCATTCCTGTTTGAGAGCAGACTGGACAAAACTCTGACAGACAAGTAGAAGCAGCATTGCACAGATTCTCTAATGGGATTCAAAAGTACTTCAAACAATCAAGTAAAAAGATTTGAAGATAGGGCAAGAGGTGAGTTGCTTTTCTATAGAAGGCATACATCTGAATTATTTGAATTACAGTTGCATTAGATTTCATGAGAAGGTTTTGGTGGCCATGGGCTCTACAGGTGTAGCTCCTGTAAGAAGATGCTACAAGCCAATGCCAGCCAGCTCCAAAACAGGCCCACTGCTGGCAAAGGCCAAACCATCAGCGATGGTAGTGGCACCACAGGTGGTAGAAAGGGAAAAAACTGCACAAAAGTAATTGCAGCCACAGAGAGAAGTTAAAAGATGTAAGAGAAACAGCCCTGAAGACACCAAGGTCAGTGAAGAAGAGCAGCAGAGACAATGTGTGATGAACTGACCCCAGCCTCCATTCTCCATCTCCCTGTGCCACTTGGGGGTAGGAGGAAGCAAAGTCAGGAGTGAAGTTGAGCTCAGGAGGAAGGGAGGGGTGGGGAGAGGTGTCTTTAAGATTTGGTTTTATTTCTCGTTACTCAGCTATGATTTGATTTGCAATAAATTAAATTAATTTTTCCATCTCAAGTTTGTTTTGCTTGTGATGATAACTGCTGAATGACATCTCCCTGTCCTTATCTCAACCCAGGAGCCTTTCATTATATCTTCTCTGCCCTGTCCAGCTAAGGAGGGCAGTGACGGAGAAGCTTTGGAGGATACCCAGTGTCTATACAAGGTCAATCCACCACAACAGTAAGAATGTCAAATACACAGGCAGACGTCTTCTCTCTTTCCTTCTGATTCTCATTGACTTCCATATATAAACTTTGTGCTGTATAGCCTTTTATATCTCATTAGATTGCCAATTTATGATACATAATGTTTGTAAATCTGTTATTGCCTCTGCCTTCAGGAACTTAGTCATAAAGAGGAAAAAAGTAATGATCTAGTTCTAGAACGTGTGAGCTTTGCCACTGGAAGATGGGATTAAAGAAACAGAAGACAACTGATTGATGTTCAGTGTGTCATTTAAAGCTAAACATCACTTTAAGCATATAATGACTTTCTCATGCCGAGCCATTTCCTCTGCTGCAGTTGTCTCTAAATATTGCCCACAGTGGTATCTGTCACTTGGGCAGACAATTCAAATGTGATACCAGAAATGCAGCAGTAGATGGCATAATTACACTGTAATCTAGTGGAAATTTCAGCTCCACTCTTCTCTTTTGCCTAAATCATTCCAACTAAATATAAAAATAAAAAATTTCAATTAAAAAAAAAACCCCTGCTCTGTACCAAACAAATATTGCTCTCAAATTGAGGAAGTATGAAGCTGTCTAATCAACTGTACAAGCAGAAACAATACAGTGGAAAACAGACCTGTGTTTTTGTGTTAGAGAAAGTTGTGATCTAGGCACAGCAGTCAGAATCAAGCTGGAATTCAGTGTTCAAATTCCCTTCTTGCAATCACAAGCAGTAGTATGTAGATAACATTAGCACTCCTAACCCTTGCTTTAAGACTATTTGTTCCATACAGATTTTAAGGCAATGTTGATTGGACATTACAGTTTTGGTGGTTTTTTTAAGGATTCATAATTACACTTTAACTGCATATCAGAATGTTTTCCTTTATTCTCACAGCTATTACAGGTCTTCAGAAATTTCACCTGAAGTTATTTAAATTACAGTAAAAGCTCTCAGTGCATTTCAGGCTGCAATCTCAAAGTAATGAGTAGATACTAAAAGAATCTCATTTTAAAAAATAATGACACCATAAACAATGTAATATAACACCACGTCACCTCTTTCTTTCATCACGTGGAGGATACTGCCTAGAAACTTTTCTATAATTTATGCACCTTTTGGAGACTGTGGGTCAATATGATGTTCTTATATGCATTTTAAGCAGAGAGAAACATCACCATTGCCTCTCTATTTCATCACCTTTTCTTTCCTAACTCCTGTAGGCAAGGATAATCTCTTTCTAAATTGCACCCAGAATTTGGTTTATTCTCCTGGTCATATGCTTTTCCTATACCAGTAGAGCCTTATGCAGTCTTTATCAGTTTCCTCCATCATCTAGAAGATCCTTTTATAATGCCCTTGGACAAAATACCAACAAAGGAGAAAAGAGCTGGATGCCCATGATAAAACTTTGGCAGGAAGGTCCTTTTACCCCTCTACTCTGCCCTGGTGAGACCACACCTGGATTATTGTGCCCAGTTCTGGGCCCCTCAGTTCAAGGACAGGGAACTCCTTGAAAGAGTCCTGCGCAGGGCCACCACGGTGATTAAGGGAGTGGAACACCTTCCTTATGAGGAGAGGCTGAGGGAGATGGGTCTGTTTAGCTTGGAGGAGACTGAGGGGTGACCTCATTAATGTTTATAGGGTGAGAGTCAGGAGGACAGAGCCAGGCTCTTCTCAGTGATGGGCATCAATAGAACAAGGGGCAGCAGGTGCAAGCTGAAGCATAGAAAGTTCCATATGAATGAAAGGAGGGACTTTTTCACTGTGAGGGTGCCAGAGCACTGGCACAGGCTGCCCAGAGAGGCTGTGGAGTCTCCTTCTCTGGAGACATTCAAACCCCTCCTGGATCTGTTCCTGTGTGATTTAGTCTGGGTGATGCTGCTCTGGCAGGGGGATTAGACTAGATGTTCTTTCAACGTCCCTTCCAACTCCTAACGTTCTGTGATTCTGTGACTCAAGACTTGAAAACAGAAACTCCCCTGTTGGTTCTACAAACTTTTTAAGGTTTTTTTTTCTTCCTATCAGTTGTGATATAGGCAAAGAGGTTCAGGCAGACAAGTTTTGTCTCCCTTGTACACTGCAGTAGCTTTAATTACACAATCAAATTTCTTTCTACAAGACAATCATCTGAGTCTTGTGTCCAGGATCCTGATGCTCACTACATAGATAGTGCTCAGCATTTTCATGTTGTCATTACTCAGTGTGCAGCCTCACAATCCAGTACATACTTCACACTTTATCCTCAGTGCTCTGCTACTAATTTCTGTGAGAAAGCAAATTGTTCGTCACCCATCACATTGTACTAGTGTTCCTTTCCAAATGCTCCGTAAGGTAAAGAGGCATTATGATTTCTTTGCTGTAACCAGTGAGAAGAACATAAGTCAAAGTTAACATTAGGATTGCAACTTTTTCAAATCAGTACAATATGATGCCTAAAGTTTTCAGAACACTTTCTATTCTCTGAAGTTTAGCTGTGAAATCTCAGCATACCTGTGAACTCGGATACTCAGGGGAGATGCAGCATACAAGTAGTGTGAGTTTTGGCTTGGGGTGGTGCTTTTATCTTCTTTAGTGTTTGTTTGGTGTGTTTGTAGGAGTTTGAGTGACCTATTAGTAAGATTCAGGTAAGACTTTTTGAAGGCAGAATTGATTCTTAAGGACAAGTTTTACCTGCCTTAGTTTTCTAAGACCTTCTTCCTCTACATCATTTAAGTGTTCCTGGCTTCATTGAATCTCCATAAACCTCTGAACGTTTTGACCTTATACCTAAAGTGTTTACTATTTCCTCATCAATATGGTTACTGTTCAGTGCACACTGCAAGTGTACCAGCTGTTCCAAATATAGTAAGAACACTCTGGGAGAGACTGTTCTAGTTTACTTATACTTGCAGTGTGTCTTGTTGGAAGCTGTGTATTCCCAAATCAATGTTTTAGACCTCCTGGGAATAGTTCAACTACACCCAAACTTTATAGCACAAGCCTCTATGTTGTATGTTAGAAACTCTGGAAAGAAACACTACCCCTGCTGAAGGAGAGGTCTCCTAGCAAAAAACAATTTCAAATGCATATAACCAAACCTATAAAATCGGTCAATAATGCTAGAACAAGTTGAGATTCCTTTCAACATGCCTTTGACTCGAGGGTATAATCATAGAGAACAGTGTAACTGCTCCCAGAGGGAAATACTTCATAGAATCATAGAATGTTCTGGGTTGGAAGGGACTCCAAGGATCATAGAGTTTCAACCCCCCTGCCACAGGCAGGGCCACCAATCTCCAGGCCTGGATCTAGACAAGGTTGCCCACTTCGATGTGAGATGATGTCAAAGGGCTCTTCAGACCTTGCAGATTCTACTCTTATGCTCAAGTCAAACCAAGTTGTATTTTGAGGGGATTTAATTTAGTTTCTAAACAAAACATGCTGGTTTGGGGAAGATGTTTTGCCACAGAAGTGTGTTTTGGAATTCTTCCTCTCCTTTCTCACCTTCCCTGCAGTATATCCTGAAACCCCAATGCAGCTTCAAAATTAGAACAAATACATCATTAAGCTCTCTTTTCCCAGTTATTTCTCCTTTGCAGGTAATGGACATTTGACAAGTTTGAACTCACATATAACAAGTCCATTGCAGGTGGGGTTTTTGTTGTTGGTTGGTTTTGGTTTGTTTGGTTTTTAATACATGAAGCCATCTAGATACTTCTAGCTTTTGTACTTTTATTTCTGTCATTTCCCCGGATGAGTTCTTCTTTGCTGCAGAAAGATGTTATCAGGCACTGTCTCTCTGAAAGAATTCAGAGATTTTTACATATTTATCTAGTAACAGGTGTTCTCTTGCATAGTGTTGTTTCATGTAACATCTGTCCTAATTCCCTATTTGCCCATGAAAGTCAAATCCTGCTTGCCTCACAGGACATAAAATTGCTCTCTGGAACCAAATAAACTTTCCTTTTCTGTCAATACCTTCTCTAACTATTATTAAGACTACTGTTGTGCCTGGATACTAGACAGTGTACAGCTGATATTGAAAAGAAAACCCCACAACCACACCATTTACTCTAGGTTGACAGCTCAATACATTATCCGCTGTATTTTGCTGGAGGAATGCCTGTTCACTTAAAAAGAAAGCATATGACAGTGGTTTTTGTCGTCTGTATCTTTGTCCATACTGAGCAAACTATGCTGAGGTTTGCAAATGAAAATATTGATGTAAGCTTTTTCCACTCTGTAGGTAAAGACATTTCTCTCCTTCTAATTGTAAGAGCCCATATGTTTTTTCCGGACAGCAGCTTGGGTCTCCACATGCTCATACACTACAGTTTCTTTCATTATAGTATTCCAAATTCTCAAGTTCTCTCTGTTGTTTCAGGCACCATCTACCCTGAGAAAAGGAGCAAATCCACTATCTGCCAAGTTCTAGCTGCTTTGTCAAGCCTACATTTTTTTCAGAGTTTTTATTCAATATCCAGTCTTTTACTGAATGCATCATGCAAAGCAGTAGAAAAAACTTCAATCGTGCCAGAGCTCCCTCTGCTCAGTAAAATCATATCTTCTCCATGTTTAATTTTTGCAAAGAACAATAAATTCTTCAAGTTCCTATGTTTATATAGATAGTTGACTCTACAGAACAGATCCTTTCATATAACTTAACATCATTATATGCAGGAAACCCCTCAAATATGTCATGTCACAAAGGCAATTGCTTCCTGGAACCCTGTGTTATCACTCACTACCTATCTGTAGGGTCAAGCAAGCTTTAATTTATTTCAAATTATTGTGTCCTTTCAATTGTTCCACACAGAAGTGTGTTAGCTCACTACCACCTGTAGTATGCACTAACTACTCAAAAATAAGATGGTATACACAGAATTTTGATTCCAGACACTTGTAAGCTACAAAAAGCAAGTTTTTGCATGACCCATTTCTCAAGTGTCTCTTACCTGGAGATCTCCTGCAGGAAACAGTTGAGGACTCAGCCTGCAACCCCTCAGGAAAGAACACAGGCACTCCTGAAGAGGCCAATGCCTCATCAGAAAGCAAGACAGATGAGTTACTAGTATTCAACGTCTTTCATTTTTCAGCATCTGCTAATTAAGTATTGTGCTATTCAATAGACTATCAAGCATGTTGTGAACACAGAAAGGCCTTTTCTGGATAAAAGTAATAGCCAACTCAGGTTTTGTGGCACCTAGAACTTCAAAAAAGTTCAAATTTGATGCAAGATTATTTGAACTGGTGCTTCACAAATGCAAATTAATGTGA
Organism: Porphyrio hochstetteri; assembly: GCA_020800305.1. Lineage (NCBI taxonomy): Eukaryota > Metazoa > Chordata > Aves > Gruiformes > Rallidae > Porphyrio > Porphyrio hochstetteri. The sequence goes on from CM036938.1 coordinate 25,376,696, forward strand.
CTCCCATGTAGTTTTGGAACAAACTGTAGATCTCAAGATTTGGAATGCGATTTTAAATCTTCGATTTCCTGAAATGTATTTGGAAATCCTTCCAACAAACTACCACAAAGGTTTTGCAATCACTTTACTGAACAAAGAGTTTGTTGTTACAGCACTAATCTGCAAATTTTGTTTGGAAAGATGATACAGCAGGACACTGCACAAAAACCAGTAACACTGTCACAGTTTTGCGTAGCTGGGTACTGGTAGAGAAGGGGAGGCTACAGAGATGGCTGCTGCTGGAAGCAGCTAGAAGGTCTCTGCAGGCCCCAGAGAGTAAACATCAGCTGATTCAAGACCAGAGTTGCTGCTGACCAAGGCCCAGCCAATTGGAGATGGTCAGAGCGCCTCTGGGAACCACATATAAGAGAATAAAGCCCTGCAAGCAGCTGCCTTTTGCTGCCAGAGAAGGGAGTGAGAAGATGTAAGAAACTGTGCAGACACCAAGGCCAGTAGGGGGGTGCTGGAGAGAAAGATGCCCCTGCAGCCTGTGGAGAAACCCATGGTGGAGTGCATGTTCCCCCACAGCCCATGGAAAAGGCCGAGACCCCACCTGCAGCCTGTGGAGAGGCCCCACACTGGAGCAGTTGGAGACAAACAGGAGATGCTGTGACCTGTGTTGGACCAAGCCCCTGCCAGCACTTGCAGCCCATGGAGAGAGACAGAGACACAGAGATGAGCGAGAGAGAGACTTGCACCGGAACAGGTTTGCTGAGGGGAGGCTGGTGACCCCATGGAGGACTGGGGAGACATTGTGATCTATTACTGCCAGACATAGCAGTGATCCACGCTGGGGCAGCTGATGAAGAGATAAAGCCCTGTGGGAAAGGACTCACGTTGGAGAAGTTCATGGAGGACTGTCTCCTGTGGGTGGGACCCCAGGGTGCAGCAGGGGGAGGGTGTGTGGAATGAATGCTCCCTGACCCGGCCAAGAAGGAAACCAGCTTGCAAGGAACTGACTGAAGCCCCCATTCCCCCATTCCCTGCCCCTCCCTGTGTCACAATGAGGGGGAAGAAAGGAGCAAAATAATGACTAAAGTAAAGTCTGCTAAGAAGGGAAGGGTGGGGGAAGGTGTTTTAACATCTGGTCTCACCTCTCATTACCTGATGCTGGTGTCACTAGGTGTGCAGTGCAGTGTAATAAATAAGAGAGTTTTCTTTCCTTTATTCCCTGTTGAGTTGACTCCTCAGCTTCTCAACAGATACTTTTTCCCCTGTCCAAGTGAAAAGAGGAGTGATAGGCCAACTTTGGTTGGGCATCTGGCCTCCAGCCAGGTGTAAATCACCACAAATACAAATGCAAGTCACTATATCAATTCAAAGCTATTGAGACTTAATGTGCTTATTATTGCAATCAAATTATGACTGTCAAGTAGTAAGTTTCAGTACAGCATTAGGACTTGCTCATGACGCAGCTAGACTGTCAGAAAAACTTCATTATTATAGCAAAGAGTGTATGAAAGGTCCAAAATGAAAAAAACTGACAAATGAGGCTTTCCTTGAAGGAGGTTTGAAACATTTATAAGACATAATTGAATGTTGGCTTGCTTTCTGATTTTTAAGTATCAAATGAAACCATAGGAAACTATGCAAAGAAATGAGGGGCAGAGGTTGCTAACTCCCATTTGTATTGTTTGCAAAATGCAATTAGTATTTTACTCCCAGTTGCTACTACAGAGCAGCCAAGGGGAGACTTGCTAAATCCATTAAGGAAGAAGCCTTCCAAGAAGAAACTGCTGACACAGAGAGGACCTTGCAGAGTTTCTGAAACCAACAGCATGGAGAGTTTCCTTCATCACCTCCACCAAAGTGCAAAGCAACTCCATAACATCTGACTCACTGAATGAATTTCTGGCAGAAGAAGCAGCAGTACCTTCCGTTCACTGTAAGGTTCATCACTTTCCCTGCACATGAACTGACTCTCAGAATGATTCTGGCACAAGGGCTTCACCTTCCAGTAACAGAAGCTTTGGCAATGGAGGACAGATGGAGGAGGGCAGAAAATTTTCTGAGATACAGTTCTTTCTCAGGTCATTTCTCAGGTGAAAACATAAGGGTGGCCATTACTGAACAGATCCAGAGCATAACATTTTTTGGTCTGCCTAAGCCTTAGGTTTAGTTGCCCAGTGACCTTTCCAGGACACACTTTGCTCTTTTGCCTTTACAAGGCTCAGTTCTCCTATCTTGGTGTTTTTCTGTCTCCAAAGGCTGGCCACTAACTCTTCTTCTTTTGCATGTTTTAGTTACTCTTCTACTACAATGCCAGCTTCAAGAGAGATGATCCCCACATTTGGACACAAGAGGAGAGCAGCAGCTGTGTTTTCACCATGCCTGGCTTTGAAGGAAACTACCCACAAGATACCCAGATGTGCAGCCTGGGAGGGCAGCTTCTGGTGTCAAATCTCACACCCCCTCCCTTTACCACCACAGCACAGCCAGGCCCCACCTGGCCTCCAGCAGCTGCTTCTGCTGCACCTGCTCCTCCACCGAGCCACGGTGTACCTCCCACAATCAACTGAGCACCGTGCACAAGAGGTCTGGGGCTTTCTGCTTTCCAGCCCTGCAGCCAGGCACAGCAGCTCTGCAAGGGCCTGGGGCTGCCCTGCATCCCTTCCAGCACCCGTGGGCTTCAATGGCTGTCCGTGCTGGCAGCAGCCTCTGCTCTGGGCATGCCAGGGCCACCGCACACCCAAACCCCAGCTGCCCCTCACTGCCCAAATTGCCTCTACAGCCCAAACTCTGCAATTGACTGTCTCAGACCTCGTTTCACTAACCTAGACCATGCTGCTAATAGCCAACTAATTTTTTTGCAAATCTGCCTGGTTAAATTTGCAATAGCATACAAATGGAACTCAAATATTTAAGTATGCCAGACATAAGTGTTTGCAATTCAATTAGATCATGATTCTCATGACAGATACATAAAATCATAGAATCATAGAATGGTCTGGATTGGAAAGGACCCCAAGGATCACAGAGTTACCACCCTCTGCCACAGGCAGGGCCACTAACCTCCAGGCATGATCTAGACATGGTTGCCCAGGGCCCCATCCAATTTGGCCTTGAACACTTCCAGGGACGGGGCATCCACCACCCCTCTGGGCAGCCTGTTCCAGCATCTCACCACTCTTTCTGTGAAAAACTTCCCCCTAATATCTAATCTAAACCTTCCTTCCTTTAGTTTTAATCTATTCCCCCTTGTCCTGTCATTGTCTATCCTTTTAAAAAGTTGAATCCCCTCCTGCTTATAAGCTCCCTTCAGGTACTGGAAGGCTGCAATGAGGTCCCCCCACAGCCTTCTCTTCTCCAGGCTGGACAAGCCCAGCTCCCTCAGCCTCTCTTCATAGGGCAGGTGCTCCAGCCCTCTAATCATCTTTGTGGCCCTCCTCTGAACCCTCTCCAACAGTTCCACATCCTTCTTGTATTGGGGGCCCCAGATCTGGACACAGAACTCCAGATGGGGCCTCTCAAGGGCAGAGTAGAGAGGGACAATCACCTCCCTGTCCCTGCTGGCCACCCCTCTTCTGATGGAGCCCAGGATACCATTAGCCTTGCGAGCTGCAAGAGCACACTGCTGGCTCATGTTAAGTTTCTCATCTACCATGACACCCAGGTCCTTCTCAGCAGGGCTACTCTCAAGGAGCTCTTCTCCTGGTCTGTGTATACATCTGGGATTCCTAAATTACCTTGTCCATCAAAAACTGATTGTGACTCATCTATGAATATTTGACTGATACCACAATCAAGCTTGGATCCGTGGCTGTGAATGTCAGTAGGAGGTCAGTAGATGATATTTCATGCTGTCTTAGGCTGAGCTCTTAAGGCTGCAAAAGGGGAAAATAAGCCTGAATTCAACCACAGGAAGACTAACAAAAGTAAACCAGAAGGAAACTGGGCCTTTGTCGTAGCCCAGAATCAACAGAAGTAACGCTCTCCTCCCTAAAGTGCCTCTTTGTAACAGATACATAATAACCTTGGGACATTGAGAAACATGAAAGTGATGAACAGGGTCCATTGGAAGCCCACCATGCTGAGTTGATCCAGCTGCATCAGAAAACAGTGCTGCCAGAAAGCCACATCAAGTATTATGTACTGGAGAAATATTACTGAGCAGAAGTGAAACACTCATCTGCCATTCAGACAACTTCTCCACAGAGTCAGCTGCTGCCCCAGAACCTTGTCTTCATGATGTCACTGAAAGGCTGCCAAGCCTGGTGAACCCTACAGTTTACTCTTTGCACCTGGTATCCCATGTAGACTTTAGTGATACTGCAGTGAGACAAGTTAGAACCATCAGAGAGATGGTGCATCCCTTGAAGCAATGTTAAAAAGATCACAACCATATGTGGTCTTCTCCTCTATCCCAGTCAGAGGACAGGATTTATGAATATGAATTGAACAGGTGATACCTGTCTGTGGCACTGGTGTCATACTTGAGGCCTTATATTCAACAATCATGGATCTACCTTTGAGAAGCTAGGTCTGTTGCAAGCTGATGGGATTCACCTGACCAAGTGGGGCAACATGATATTTACCAACAAACTGGACAGGTTTATATGGAGAGCTTTAAAGGGAAAGAGCATGGACTTTGGAGGAACAGAGAAGAGCCAGTGTCTAACAGGGAAACTAACAGGGAAACAACTGTGAAATGCCTCAAAGGAATTAGGTTGTGTTCCTCTGAAAAAGGTGACACACAGTCAAGCACACTGTTGAAAAGCTTCCATACCAATGAATTGAGCACAGTTAAAATGTAGGAGGAACTGGAAGTCATTGTGCACCTACAAAACCGATATAATTACAGATGCTGAAATGGGGTGGCACGAATTGCGTGACTAGAGTGCTGCAGTCAAAACACTGTTCAGAAGGGACAGGGAATGAAGGAGAGGAAGGCAGATGTTGCCCTCTGAGCTGACTTTGAAAAAAAAGTGAGAAAAATTAGGAGCCATGCCAACAAAGGAAACCTTGTGGCTGGTGTTTGCTACAGGCCACCTGTAGGAAGCTTGTTGATGAAGCATTCTTACTACAGCATGCAGGCTGTGACCCTGCTGGGGGACTTCAGTCACCTTGACATCTGCTGCAAAAGTGATGCAGCAGGCTGTAAGCAGTCCAGGAGACTCTTGATGTGGCTCAGGGACAATTTTGTAATCCAGGTGATAGCCTGACCACAAAAGCATCACTGGCCATACTGCTCACCAGCACAGAAAAACGAGCTACAGATGTCAAGCCTGGCGGCAGCCTGCCTTGCAGCGATCAAGCCCTGGTGCAATTCACAATCTTGAGGGATATGGGCTTGGAAAAGAGTAATCAGGAGGCTGAATTTAAGGGGAGCAAACTTTTGATTTTTTAAGAAATGAGTGGATGGGGACCCTGGGAAACTGCCCTCAGGGACAAAGGAGCTAAACAGAGCGGGCGGCTCTTGAAAGTCATGTTTCTTAGAGTGCAAGATTTCTCAATTCCCACGTATAAGAAATGGGACAAGGAAGGCAGTAGACTGGTACAGTTCAGGAAGGCCCTCCTGATCAAACTCAACTGGAAGGAGGAAATGCACAGGCAGTGGAACCAGTCATTAATATCCTGGGAAAAATATGCAGATACTGTCCAGTTGTGAAGGGATGGTATCAGGATAGCTAAGGAAGACTTAGAGCTATATTTGGATGGAAGTGGAAGAAAGGGCTTTATTAATTGTTCAGAAAAGAAAGATTAAAGAAAATGTAACTGTCAACTGCCACTCATAAGAACTGGGAGGAACCAACATGGAGAAGGTTGAGCTACTCAACAATTTTTGCCTGTTTTTAATGGTAATCTCTTCCTACACATTTTAGGCCCCCCAACCTCAGGGCAGGGACTGAGGTAATAAAAGCTCTTCCACTGTAGGAGCAGAGCTCTCTTAAGACCACCTGAGGAACGTGAACATACCTGAGTTCATGGGACCCAATGAGATACAGCCCAGAGTCCCAGAGGAATTGGCTATGTATTTGACAAGACACCATCAGATTTCTGAAGTCATGGCAATCAGGCAGAGTCTGCAGTGACTGCAAAAAGAGAAACATCGAGCCCATTTGTAAAAAGAGTAAAAAGAAGGACCTTGAGAGCTACTGAGTAGTCAGCCTCACCTCCATGCTCTCTTAGATCTTGGAAGACATCTTCCTGGAAGACATGTTCAAACATGGAAGGGACCTTAAAGATCACCTAGTTCCAACCTCCTGCCATGGGCAGGAACACTTTCCACTACACCAGGTTGCCACAAATGGCATCTATAACTTATCTGGGCAACCTGTTCCAATGTCTCACCATCCTCACAAGGAAGAATTTCTTCCTAATATCTGATCTATATCTATCCTCCTTCAGGTTAAGGCCATTATCCTCTGTCTGGTCACTCCATGCCCTTGTCAGCATCCCCTGTCCAGTTTGTAGCACCCTTCAGGTACTGGAAGACTGCAATAAGGTCTCCCCAGAGCCTTCTCCAGCATGAACAAGCCTATCTCTCTCAGCCTGTCTTCACACGAGAGGTGCTCCAGCTCTCTGATCATTTTCATGGCCCTCTTCTGAAATTACTGCAACAGTTCCATGACTTATGGTGGGCACTGTAGTCCAGGTGGTGTCTCATGAGACCAGAATAGAGGAGGAGGATCATCTCCCTTGACTTGCTGGTCACAATTCTTTTGATGTAGTCCAGGATATGGTTGGTTTTCTGGGCTGCAGGTATGCCTTGCTGGCTCACGAGCTTCTCATCTACCAACATTCCCAAGTCCTCTTCAGGGCTGCTCTCGATCCGTTCTCTGCCCAGCCTGTAGTTGTACTTGGGATTGCACCGACCCATGTGCAGGTCCCTGTCATTTGCCTTGCACTTCATGCAGTTTGCCCAGGTCCACCTCTTAAGCCTGTCAAATTCCCTGTATATGGCATCCCTTCGCTCCCATCTGTCGACTGTATTTTCCATGTGCTAAGCATAAACTCCAGAAGCACCTTGTCCCGATCCAGTGTTGGGGCTGTTTTCAACGAGATCCCAAGAGGAGATTCAGACATAAACGAGGTCAAATACCATTAATTCCAAACAATGTTTATTTCAAAAAATAGTAAAGGAACAATAGCAGCAATAGCACAGAATGGAATGAAGAGGTAGAAATTAAGCAAGCATTTGGGATAGACTCACAAGGAGAGTCACCAGCATGGATCCGTGCTGTCCCAGGGACACAAATCTCTTGGTGTTTGATGGTAGGCGATCACACAGTCTTTGTTCCAGCAAGTTCTTTTGTCTCTTGTTCAGGATCACAGCGCCCAGTGAAGTTTTGGCACAACTCCACATTCCCCCCAATAAGGGGTTTGTACCTACTCCATGTGGCTACAGTCCTGCATTGTTCACATGACTGCCACATGATCTAGCGGGTTTTCTCAAGTCGAGGCCCTTTGAAACCTTATAGCTGTAGGCACTCTGAGACAAACGTTCTACAGCCAGTCTCTTACAGACTTGCTCCATGCTGGGCACAGAGGTGACACTGACTGGCTCTGTAATTCCCCATGCCTTTTTTTCCATTTTACAAATGGGGAGTGTGTTTCCCTTTTCCAGTCAGTGGGAACTTCTCTGGATGGCCATGACTTCTGAGATATGATGCAGCGTGGCTCAGCCACTTGATCCTCAAGATCCTTTGGTACCTGTGGATACATCTCATCCCATAGACTTGTGCACCTTCAGGTTCATTACATGGTCTTGAACTTGATCTACAGTAGGCAGTTTTTCATTCTCCCAGTCCCTGCCTTTGCCTTTTGAGGCTTGGGTGGTATGGCTAGATCACTTGCTAGTGAAAACTGAGGCAAAAAAGGCATGTAATACCTGAATCTTTGCCATATCCAGGGTAGCCAGGTCTTCTGCTTACTTCTAGAGAGGGCCAACATTTTCCCCAAACTTCCTTGTATCACTGATATGTCTATAGAAGCTTTTCTTGTTTCCCTTTATGTCGATGGCCAGATTTATTTCTATGAAGGCTTTAGCTTTCCTAACCTGGTCCCTGCTTGCTCAGGCAATTCCTCTGTATTCCTCCCAGGCTACCTGCCCTTGCTTCCACCCTCTGCAGGCTTCCTTTTTGTGTTTTTTTCTAGGAGCTCCTTGTTCATCCACTCAGGCCTTTAGGAGTTTTTGTCTGGCTTCCTTTTTGTTGGGATGCATTACTCCTGAGCTTGGAGGAGGTTATCCTTGAATACTAACCAGCTTTCCTGGTCCCTTTGTCCCTCCAATGCTTTGTCTGATGATAGTCTACAAGTAGATCCCTGGAGAGGTCAGTCTGCTCTCCCAAAGTCCATGGTAGTGAGCTTGCTGTGTGCCCTCCTTGCTGCTCTGAGGATCTTGAACTCCACCATTTCATGATCCCTGCAGCTGAGGCTGTTCTTGAGCTTCACATTCTGCACCAGCCCCTCCTTGTTGGGAACAAGGTCTGGCATGGCACCTCTTCCACCTCTCCATGTTGTCTCTTTATTGCTTGGAGAAGGAAGCTATCATCAGCACATTCCAGATGCAGCACCTGAATCTCTTTACCAAGCTTAATACCTGGTGCTGCTTTACCAGTCTTATCCCCATATCCTGATCCTGTGATGATGCCAGACACCCCACCTTGTAGTCCAGGTGATGGAGGGTTGAAAGAAGGCAGAGATACTGTCACATAAAAGCGTTAGAGTCTGATACGTGACTGAGGGAGACCCTCCCATTGAGTCACGAGGTTCAGAAGTTACCCCCTTCCTTTCTAAACTCGTCAGAGAGGAGTCTAGGTGCGGCTAGGTACAGTCTTAGTCCCAGACTTACTCAAGTTTATGTCTAAAAGATTGTGTCACCACGTATCAGAGTCAATGTTTGCCCCCTAAAGGACTTTCACTGTGACAGTGTTGCAAAATTGACACAGGTAATTTATTAAGGTGACGAATACAGAAAGTTCAGGATGGCTGTTGATAGAGGCACTTACTGCAGTAGCACTAATACATGATGGTGGTGCCAGCAAAGTGCTGTCCTGGGTATGCCTCACCAGAAGGATAAGCACAATTGCTTACCAAGAAGGTCTTCCTATCTTGGCTGGTGGAGAAGAAGCACAGACCATTTACTGCCTCTTCTGGGCCTTCAATTTCTTATCTTCCCCCACACCCCTGGCCTTCACTATCTTCCTCAATATCCTTTATACCCTGACCTTAGCTGTTCTCTGTGGTGATAATTAACAGGATTGGGTGGAGAGTTGAGTACTACAGCCATACATGGAGGGTCCTGGCAGAAGGGTTCTGCCTGGGCATGCTAAAGGTAGCAGCTGTGCTAGAACATTTTGAGCTTTATGCAGGCACCCAAACAGGACCTGCACTAGTTAATCCCTTGATTTGGAACCATTGGATGGAAAGGGGTGTTTGCACAATACTGCAAGGACAGTAGGAGGTGTAAAAGGCTCAAGCTGCAGGGCTGGGATGTGTCCTTTGGCAGATAAAAGAGAAGCTTACCAAAGCATGTGCAGGACCTCCTATAAGTAACAAATTACTTCCATCTATCAAATTGATAATGATATTGGCATAAAGCAGGAGAAAACCTGAGAGATCAGGGAAAGGCTAAGCTCTTTACAAACTGGATTTCCGAGTTTCTGGAGAATCAGGTAGAAAACGGAAATGTGCAGTTGCAAAGGAATAGCCTCATTTTACAGAGATTTAACCCTGCCAGAGAGCCAAGTAGTAGAGCCAAGTACAACAAGGGAAATTGGTGTAATGTGGCAAACAAACCTCACTCATCTCTGTAAATTATATACCTAGTGGAAATGCACATCTACTTAGATAAATAGCATACTATCCTGCTTATAAAAAAAAAGCTGGTTGGACGGGATGAAACAGGATCAGACAGGCCAATTGTCAGTTACACAAAAGATGCTTGTCTCCAAGGGTGCTTAGCTAAGTCAAGAACATAGGAGAGGGTTCTTAATCTTTTCATCTCTGAGAAACCGGGACTTCTGTGCTGCTGTGGTCCTTGCTACAAGCATGGAAATGCTTTTTGTCCTTCAGGGATGCTAGATGAACATCACACGGTACTCTTTTGTCCCCTCCTGGAGGAATGGAAGTTGAATCTGCTGACTCAGTGAGCTTGTTTGGAGCAGAATCAGATGCCATTTCTCCTGGAGATGGCTCCCTTTCAAACTGTCTTGTCAGGGTTAGACCAAAGTGGTGCCTAGCTCTAGGCATTTCCTTGGACAGCCGGGCCTGGTCCTGACAGACAGCACCAATGAGCTGGCATCAGCTGTCTGTAGGTCATGAGGGGAAGTTCTCAAACATCACAGTAACGCCTGTGCTGAATGGCGGTGATAACCCAGCCTGGCATTGGTGTCCTGGCATGTTACAGCAGCAGCAGAAGATGCTGCTGAAGAGCAGTTATTGCTTGTCATTTCCAGAGCTGCAGGTGTGGAGGCCTGCAGGTGGAGCCATGGGTCAAGCAGTATAACCTGCAAGGCTGCAGCATTAGGCATCAAATTGTCCATTGTGGAGGTTCTCCAGTTAGGCACCTCCTACTCACACACAGAGATGTCCTAGTCCACTTTGCTGTACTGGTCTCTTTAGAGCTCCTGCTTGAAAGCCTGCTAGAGCAAGTGTTGTGACTAGCTGGATTGGGGTCCTCTGGGTTGTGCAGTGGCTTCTCCCCTGCACACTGCATGGTCTGGTCTGTGTGATGCCCTGGACAGCTGTTTTCTGGCCACCTGCATTGCCCTCTGGGCTCTCCAGCTGCATGTAGACATGCTTTCCCTAGCAGTGATTCCATAAGTGGTTGCATGGGGCATCTCTGCCAAGACTTGGGACCATGCCCCTGCCCAGCTCTGCTGCCCAGAGGTGACCCCTGAGCACTCCCATTTCAGGATGGTTACAATTAGAATTTCCCCCTTGTATTTTCTCCCTTCGTGAGCAGTTACTACTCATACACATTCACCACTGCAAGCCTTTCAAACTCCTCCTTATGATCTCAATTTCCATTTCCAAACCCACTTGCTTTGCCTCAAGTAGTTTTATTCCCTTTGCCCTCCAATTCTGTTGTTTTGGTTTTTTACAGCTTAATTTTAGACACCTTCAGATAGGATCTCTTAAAGTTCTGGAGTACGGTGGAAGGCCCACAGACACCCAGCCCATGACTTGTGGGAACCCAGGATATGTCACTGTGTAGGCCATGCTGTCCCATCATCCATTCCTGCCTCTAAGTTTCATATATAGCCATCAGTGCAGCACTTCTTCCTTTTCAGCTTTCTTATCCTCTAACATATTTAGCATTTTTGCTCTGGCCTCTTGTTTGCTTTTTTCCCATGCTCTGTGTTTTTACATACCAATTGGCTACAATGTAAGAGCGAATGAACCAATACATGTACAACAAATGAGGTTAAGAAAAACAACAATTTGTACCTCAATGTTGTCTTCAGTACTTTTTCTAATCTTCCTTTCTAGTCTGAGAGCCATTCCCACCAGTCAAAAAGATTTTTCACCAGGTGTTATCATTCAGTATCTGAATGTTATCCCAAATTTAATATTTGTCTGTTTCTATTGCCTGATCTTGGTTTTCATCACAGAATCACAGAGGTTGGAAGGGACATCCAGAGATCATTGAGTCCAACCTCCCTGCCAAAGCAGGTTCCCTAAGACATATAGCACAGGTGTCCAAAAAGGTCTTGAATATCTCCAGAGAGGAGACTCCACAACCTCCCTGGGCAGCCTGTGCCAGTGCTCTGCATGTATGAAGCAAGTGTTGATAACCAGTATCCAAGGACCTTCCTTGAATGATGAGCACATATTCAAATACCATTCTGTTTTGCAAGGTTACCCAAGATAGCTGTTGTACTTCTAACTGTGAGGCTGAAATAACATTACCCATCTCTTCCATTATAGCAGATATAGTTACCACGGTACTTTATAATTCTGATCATAATGATTGATGAAAGCCAGTTTTTCAAATAACAAGTAATTTCCATATATTATTTTATGTTTTGTTTGGTATGCTGGGTAAGTTTTATCTGTCTTCTCAGGAGAGGTCTGGATGTGGCAAGAAAAAAACTAAAACATTTCAACATACAAGTGCCAGTCCAATGAACAGACACTATCATAGAACACTGCCAGGGAGGGGGCAGCCACAGCTTCTCTGGGCAGCCTGTGCCAGGGACTCACCACCCTCACAGGGAAAAACTTCGTCCTAGTATCTAATCCAAGTCTCCCCTCCTTCTGCTTAAGGCCATTACCCCACGTCCTGTCACTACAATCCCTGATGAACAGAACCTCTCCATCTTTCCTGTAGGCCCCTTCAGGTACTGGAAGACTGCAATAAGGTCTCCCCAGAGCCTTCTCTGGGATGAACAAGCCCATCTCTCTCAGCCTGTCTTCACACGAGAGGTGCTCCAGCTCTCTGATCATTTTCACAGCCCTCTTCTGGACTTGCCCCAACAGCTCCATGACTTTCTTATGGTGGGGGCCCCAGAGCTAGACACATTACTCCAGGTGGTGTCTCAAGAGGATAGAAGAGAGGGGCAGAATCACCTCCCTTGACCTGCTGGTTGTGCAGCCCAGGATACGGTTGCCTTTCTGGGCTGCAAGTGCACACTTCTGTCTCATGTTGAGCTCATCCACCAACACACCAAGTCAGGCTCCTTGGGCTACATTCTTTGCCCAGCCTGGACTCGTGCTTGGGACTGCCCTGTCCCATAAGCAGTACCTTACACTTGGCCTTGTTGAATTTCATGAAGTTCACACTGGCCCACCTCTTAAGCCTGTCAGGTTCCCTCTGGATGGCATCCCTTCCCTCCAAAGTATCAACCACACAGCTTGCTGTTACTGGCAAATTTCCTGAGGGTGAACTCAATCCCACCATCCCCATCTCCAACAAAGATGTTGAACAGTCTTCTGGGCCTTAGAATCACACACCCCTCATGAATCTCATTCCTTAAGGTCTTACCATCTAATGATTCTTACAGGTCAATATATAACCAGTAATAATATAAACCCAAGTGCAAAACCTTGAGATAAAATTTCTAAAAACATTCAACAAATTCAGATGATAGTAATAGGTTTATCAAAGTCTATTAATCCAGATCATCCAGCTTTGCTGTGACAAGGTGATATGCCCTGTGTTCTGTCTGAAGATGTTGTGACATTTTTACCCTGGGGAGCCCAAATCCATCAAGCAAGCCACTGCACATGACTGCAGCATTAGCAATTACCAGAACAAATTACCAGCAGTAATTCTAGGTGATCCTGCTTTAGCAGGTGGGCTGAACTAGATATCTCCAGAGGTCCCTTCCAAGTCCCTTCCCTTCTGTGATAAGGTCCCTTCCAGTGTAGCTGAAGCACATGTTCTCACTAGTATACTTAAATGTAGACTCCATCTACCGATTTCAATGAGTGACAGACTTCACCAGTTTTATCAGGGTTCTGGTAAAACATCTTTCAGCAGTCTGTGGAAAGTCTTTAAGCATTTCATTAGTAGCTGACAGTATTACAGAAGAGCATTATCTGTCATTTTTACATGTTACTGTAGTGAATGCTGAGTGAGAAATTCCCTTTAAAATCTTGTGAGGTGACAGTCTAGATTTTCTATTCATCGTTCTTAGATACACATCAGTGGGAGAGGTAACACATCCTGACACTTCAGGCTGGTGCCTGCACAATTGTTTGCCAATCGTGTTTTAAAATGGGAGCTTTTCCTCTGTGCAGCCCCACTGCAATGCAGGTAATGGGCACAATGATGTTTTGGTTCTAATTGTAGGGCTCACCCATTTTTTTGCATTACAGGTCTGATAAAATGGGTCCCCTTATTGCTCTCTAACATTAGGGGAATATTAAAGCAAGGCATTAGTTCTCTCAACAATACCTTCTGCAATAGTTGTTTTATCTGCATGTTCTCAGGGACAGGCCTCTATCCTAAGAATATATCCTAAAAAGACAAAGACATACTCAAAATTACAGCATTTAGGTATCTGAATAAAATAAATTTACAAACAGTCCTCATGGTTTAGAGTGTGCAGCTATACTTGTCCTCTTCTGCCTTCTATCAATTTGTTGACATCATGTCCTAACAATATGAAGATTCAAGAATGTGAACAGTACTTTGTCAGCAAGCCTCAGTTGTTTGCACCTTGATTTTTGACAAATCAAAAGCCCCTTCCTGATCATTCAAGCTATAGAACTAATTGACTAAACAAAAAGGGTTCAAATCATACAAACTCTAAATTTGTGTAGACTATTAAAAAAGAAGAAATCTTTCAAGTTCTTTATTTTTTCAGTATTACCCGTGTCTTCTGATACACCAGCATTTCCATGCTGTATTCATTAGGTCAGTTTAGAATGGCATTGGAAACTCTATGTGTGAAATCATAGAGGTAATTGTTCTGTTAAGTAGAGAAAGAGCACAATTTTTTTTTTCTGAAAATAACCAAAATAACTATACAAAGACTGAACGAGAAAGCAAGAATTAAAGCTGAAGCCTTGCAGGGGAAGCATGCATTTTGCTGCTGCACCCCCCAACAATAAAAGGCAACACAGTTCCCAATGCAACCTTTGCTATATAGTCTCAATATAAGCAGTGCATATGAGGAAAACTTTACCTTCTCTGCTGCATGTAACAGTCTCTTTAACCTTTAAAGAACTGAGTAGTCTGAATGCTGTAATGAAAGGAAGGCACCACGAATTCCATACACCAGCTGAAGTTCCTCTGTGGATAAGTAAACACAATCATGTTCAGCTAGAAGCTTTATCTAGCTTTATAACAGCCCTTGGAGATTACTTATCACCACCTGCACATTTTAATTTCCATGAGTTCATATGAGCTGAAAGGCCAATTTCCCAACAGCACACAAATGCCTGTATTTTGACTGCCAAATGAGGGAAGAGTTTTGTATTTATTAAAAAAGTCCATTCAATAAGTGACATGGGAAGCATTACCAAAATTAATAGTAATCAACAATAGTTGAGTTTTGCAGGGAGTGTGCCAACACCCTTCTGCCTTTCTGCACACAGAGGCTTCATAAAGTCAAGCATACTAGGAAATCAAAACACCTTTGAGTCTTTTCTAGTGTGCACTAGCACATTCAGGTGTTACCATAACAACAACAAAAGACGCAGGGGATGAGATGCTATTTTCAACACTGAAGTATCTGACAAACTACTTTCCTCAGGAAAAGAATCAAAAGGACACTAAATAATTCTTCAGTTGCAAAATGACTGTAAACTCTTACAAGCTAAAAAGCTGCTTTCAAATTGTTCCTATGTAGTTTTGATAGCACAGATACACACACAGACACACAAAAAAAAACCCCAAAAACCAACACAACCCACACCCAACATAACCCAGAACAATCCAAAGAATTAAAACACTAAAAACTGTATGAGTTTACATGCTTTAAAAAAACCAGTTTTTAACTCGGGCACTTCTAAAAACCAGCTGCCAAATTAAGTTTTGTGCATGCTTTCAGGAGGTAAGCTATACCCTTTTTCAATGCAATCTAGCCAGAAAATTAATTTGCTGTTAGAGCTTATCAAGTGTGCAAGCCAGGAATTCCAGATAGGACTTTACGTGCATGACAAGCTGAATGTATTCTTCACATCCCTAACATAACACTTAAATCAAGTTAAATCACAAAGCAAATCAAGATGTGTGTCATGCATATATAATGTTTCATCAGTTAAACAGTTTAAAAATAAATTTTTTAAAAGTCCACCAAAGCAGTTCAGACTGATTTGAGAGCTGCTTCTCCCTCCACAAACATTATATACAGATCTGTTAAAGATGGGAAAATGCTTTCTTTCTCAAATTGCTGTTAAAACTCACCAACAAACATACATGTACACTTCTCCTCATCAATACAGCACTTGCTGGTGTTGAGTTTTAAGTAATTTTCTAAGTACTCCAAACACATTATCCTTTTCAACAAAACCCGTGAAAAACTCTGAGAAAGAAACCTACATAAATAAGGATGCAATTTAACAGATGGGGAAAAAATACATGAATAGTCAGGTTTAGAAAACGTGCAGCAAAGTTTCATGCAGCCCCAATGCTCTTGATGTGGTTGAGGTGCAAGGAACCATGCCAAGACACACTGTTCAGCCTGGAGAAGAGGCGGCTGAGGGAAGATCTTATTGCTCTCTATAGCTACCAGTGAGGTGGGAGCCGGCCTCTTCTCACTAATAACTAGTGACAGGACAAGAGGAAATGGTCTCAAGTTGCACCAGGGGAGGTTCAGCACGTTCCAATGCTTCAGTGGTGAAGCACTGGAGCAGGCTGCCCAGGCAGGTTGTGGAATCACCGTCCCTAGGCCTGTTCAAAACATGGCGCTTTGGGAGATGGTTTAGAGGTTATGGTGGTATAGGGCTGACAGTTGGACTAGATGATCTTGAAAGTCTTTTCCAACCTTGGTGAGTCTAGGATTTTAATGTCCACTAAAATCATGCTTAAATTTTTATGAGGCTATAAACTTCTCAGAAGGGACAGGCAGCACAGGAGGGATGGTGGCGTGGCTCTCTAAGAGAGCGTTTTGATGTTTCAGAGTTCAGGGCTGGGAATGATATGGTAGTCTCCCTGTGGGTAAGGATCAGAGGGAAGGCCAACAAGGTGCATGTCCTGGTGGGGGTCTGTTACAGACTGCCAAACCAGAATGAAGAGACAGATGAGGTATTCTACAAGCAGGTGGTGGGAGTCACACAATTGCCAGCATTTGTTCCCATGGAAGACTTCAACTTCTTGGACATTTGCTGGAAATATAGTACAGCCCAGAGGAAGCCCCCCTAGAACTTCTGTTCTCAGAGAAGGACTGGCAGGAGATGTGGTGGTCAAGAGCTACCTTGGGCAGACTGACCACAAAATGGTAGGGTTCACTCTCCTTCAAGTCAGAAGTGGGTCAGTAAAACTGCTCCCTTGGACTTCTGGAGGGCAGACTTCAAACTGTTCAAGACACTGGTAGGGAGTGTCCCCTGGGAGACAGTCTGGAAGGGCAAAGGGGTCCAGGAAGTCTGGAGCTTCTCAAGAGGGAAGTCTTAAAGGTGCAGGAGCAGGCTGTCCTCATGTGCCATACAACAAGCTGGAGGGGAACAAGGCCAGTGTGGCTAAACAGGAAACTTTTGCTGAGTCTCCAGGAGAACAAGAGACTGTACGTCCAGTGGAAGAAGGGGCAGGAAATTCGGGGACAGTGCAAGGAAGTTGCTTGCATATGCAGGGGAAAAATCAGAAAGGCCAAAGCCCAGCATGAGCTCAACCTGGCCACTGCAGTAAAAGATAATAAAACATGTTTCTACAAATATATTGACAGCAAGAGGAGGGCCAGGGAGAATCTCCCTCCTTTACTGGGTGCAGTGGGGAACATGACTGCTGAGCATAAGGAAAAGACAGGGATTCTCAATGCCTTCCTTACATCTGTCTTCAATAGTCAGACCGGTTATTCTCAGGGTACTCAACCTCCTGGCCTGGAAGTCTGGGACAGGGAGAAGAAAAAAGACCCCACAGAATCATAGAATCGCCTGGGTTGGAAGAGACCCTTTAGATCATCGCGTGCAACCACAGCCTACCCCTGACTAGTCCACCTCTAGATCATGGCCTTAAGGACTTCATCTGTATGCTTTTTTAAACACCTCCAGGGATGGTGACTTCCCCACCTCCCTGGGCAGCCTATTCCAATGCTTGACAACCCTTTCAGTAAAGAAATTCTTCCTGATATCTAACCTACATTTCCCCTAGTACAATTTCAATCCATTCCCTCTCGTCCTATCGCTTGTCACCCAAGAGACCAACCTCTACATCTCTGCAACCGCCTTGCAGGTAGTTGTAGAGAGCAATAAGGTCTCCCCTCAGCCTCCTTTTCTCATGACTAAAAATCCCCAGCTCCCTCAGCCACTCCTCATAGGACTTGTGCTCAAGACCCTTCACCAGCTTCATCACTCTCCTCTGGACACACTCCAGCATCTCAAAATCCTTCTTGTGGTGAGGGGCCCAAAACTGGACACAGTACTCAAAGTTCAGCCTCACCAGAGCTGAGTATAACTGAACTATCACTTCCCTACCCCTGCTAGTCACACTATTCCTGATACAGGCCAGGATGCTGGTGGCCTTCTTGGCCCCCTGGGCACACTGATGGCTCATGTTCAGCTGGCTGTCAACCAACACCCCCAGGTCCTTCTCCTCCAGGGAGCTCTCCAGCCACTCTGCCCCAAGCCTGTACCATTGCCTGGGGTTATTGTGACCAAAGTGCAGGACTTGGCACTTGGTCTTGTTGAACCCCATAAAGTTGGCCTCTGCCCATCAATCCAGCCTGTCCAGGTCCCTCTGCAGAGCCTTCCTGCCTTCCAGCAAATCGACACTCCCACACAATTTGGTGTTGATTGCAAACTCATTGAGGGTACACTCAATTCCCTCATTAAGGAGGATGGGCTCTAATACTGACCCCAGGGGAGGACCACTTGTTACAGGTCGCCAGTTGGACAAAAGAATGAGGTACTTAATGGCTTTTTTACTTCAGTCTTTAGTAGTAAACTGACGTTGTTTAGCCCGGAGAAGAGGACGCTCAGGGGACACCTTATTGCTCTCTACACCTACCTGAAAGGAAGTTGTGGTGAGCTGGAGGTCAGCCTCTTGTCACAGATAACTAGCAATAGGACAAGAGGGAATGGCTGCAAGTTGCACCAGGGAAGCTTCAGGCTAGAAATTAGGAGAAATTTCTTCTCAGAAAGAGTGGTTAGGCATTGGAACATGTTGCCCAGGGAGGTGGTGGAGTCACCATCCCTCATGGTGTTTGAGGAAAGATTGGATGAGGCAGTTAGGGACATTGTTTAGTAAGTAATATAGGTGGTAGGGGGACAATTGGACTAGATGATCTTGGAGGTCTTTTCCAACCTTAATGATTCTATGATTCTATGCTTAGTCCTGTGTCTGTGTAACTAAATAATGAAATCTAGCACTTAGGATGCAACAGAGCTCAAGCACATCCAATGCTCATTCTAGTTTGGGTACTGCTGTTTCACAAGCCCTCAAAGCTTCTTCTCATATGCAAAAATAGAAAATATTTAAGGTAGTTAACTGCAAATACAGGCAGTCAGCAATTCTAGCAAGCCAGAACCCTGCCTACAGACTATGTGGCTATCTGTATGCCAGAGGCAGAGCTACTCGCTACTTAGAGAAGTTGGGCAGAAAAATTCAGTGCCCAGATCAGGAGATAGACACTGCAGAAGTATTCAAAAGTCATGGGTTTATAAACTGCTGTAGATGAAGAAAACTAGAATGGCCCAGCTTATTTTGAGAAAGTCTAAGTTACAAAACATTGTTGAGAAACTTTTGGTTCCAAAGATGTTAAAAGCAAGTTCAAGCTCTTGGGGTTTTTGGGGGGTCTTTTGTTTGCTTTTGCCAGAGGGTGAGGGGCTGTTTTAAAATACACAAAAGCCAAACAAGCAAATCACAAAAACATTCCCTGCCCCCTTCCCCACCCAATAAATATAATGCTGTTTCCATTGCATTTCCAGAATTCAAGGTGCATACTCAGTTCCACATGTAACTTCAAGCACTCAGTGAGTAGCACTCCTAACAAACCAGCTTTGAATGTATTTTTACATCAACTGCAGTTACCTCTGTTATACCTCCAGCTTCAAGTGGGGATGCATTCAGCTATGCAAACTCAGTGTTTCCAGTGGGATACTGCTGCAAGATTTTTAGTTCCAACACTATCAGGCTCCTTCATCTTTTAGCTCTATGCAGAACTAGGAAAGAAATAAGGAACAACCAGCAAAGTGCATGTGTGCATATGAAGAAATCTAAGACACTCCAGTCAAAACAGGTGAAGAGCTTCACACTATGAAATACATCACTGTAGAGGGAAAAAGCAACAGAAGTTAGATGACTGAATTACTCCCAGAGACCTCTCACCTACATAAAGCAGGCTCAGCATCCCATTCTGTGCACTGTCCTAGCAAAGGAAGCACTGTTATCGATGGGACCTCTCCAAGCACAAGCCTGGCAACAGCCTCCTCACCAACTGTGATCCACTGTCAGATTACTGCATTATCTGTGTCTGCAAGCTTGTATCATACAATAGGCAGTCTGGATTAGCGTTCATCATTTTAACAAGTGTATTCCAGAAAGCTGACAAGCTATGGATTACACAGTTATTACGAAGGGTTTGTGACTGATCATAAATTCCCTGGCATACACAAAAAATTTTCTAAATCCAGATTCCAGAGCTAAACCCCCTTTGATTACATGCTTTCCCCTCATCATATTCAGGACACATTCAACTCTCTCGATGTGCAATCAGATCAGATTAGGATCTAATATGTGTCACTCTCCACAATTCATTTCAGATATGTGATTTAATATACCAAACATCTAATATCTTAA
Source organism: Porphyrio hochstetteri (assembly GCA_020800305.1). NCBI lineage: Eukaryota > Metazoa > Chordata > Aves > Gruiformes > Rallidae > Porphyrio > Porphyrio hochstetteri. Next base: position 25,397,082 of record CM036938.1, read on the forward strand.
AGTTCTTGCATATGAATTGGACAACAAGAAACATCCTCCCAGAGGACCAGGGTGGAAAAAAAAATGTGCAAGGCAACTAAACTCTGCTGGCTGATGAAGCTAAATCATAGCACAGACTCAGCAGTTCTGCAGCTAACTAGCCTTCTCAGAGCTATACACTTGCTGAAGTGTTTCCTTCCCCCCACTTTTTTTGATGGCTCAAACTACTAATTCACAGAAGTTAGTTATTATTCACAACTACTATGCAATGTAGCAATTATTCACCATAACTCTGATAGATTTCTTTATAATTAACCATAAACATTCACATTGCAAATGAGCTACAGCTTATGCTGGAGTATCTCACTAGCACTCACTCATACATGGTAGACATATGTTCTACTGTTATACAATAATCTCACATGTAGAAAAAGCAATATTGTCACAAAATACAAACAGCATAAAACCCCCATACATTTTATATAGAGAAAATGCATATGATACTTCCTCCAATTTGTAAACTCCTGACATTTTGCATTAAAACTAGCAAATTACCAAGCACCTGTTTTGACATCTGGCAGCTTTTAGACTTCACCTTTCTCACTGCCCCATCACTCTCAGGTAAACCCTTTAAAGTAGCTTTAACTTCTGTTCTTGCAAAAATAAACCACATCTAGACATCATTTTATGAATGTCAGGAGGGCTAATGGATCACAGTGGAAGAAATTTTCTCCAGAGGAAAGACTATTGCTGAAAAGCTAAGTTAGCTACACCACAGAGATAAACAAGAGGATTCTCAAATATGGAATATTTGTAAAAGATGCTCTTTAACTGAAATATGGATTATTAAACATCCTGAACTCACCCCAAGCTGCATCATATTAATGCGCTACATTTTTGCAGTGCTGTTTTCAAAGTTGACTGCATGACCCGCAGATAATAACTTGTATTACCCGCCGCCCCAGGCAAAGGGGACGTGGTAGCTGGGCCAGCAGCGAGGCGTGAGGTCCCCGGCCGGCTGGGCGGGAGGAGGCAAGCAAAGCTCCGCACAGGCCACCGCGGTGCCAGGGCCCACTAGGTGGTGCTGTTCCCCCGCACATTTGGGCCTCTGGTTTGGACATAAAGAAACTTGCGGGCCGGAGAACGGGCATGAAACTTCTTCTTAAGGAAGAAAACAGGATAACGCTGGAGAGTATCTTCTCTCCCTGTCACTCGTACGAGAGGTATTGGGTCCATCGCATCTTTTTCTCGAGGCAACATTAGAACAGAAAAATAAACTTTGCCCTGCTGTTACAAGCTTGGAGAAGTGTTTTCCTTTTTTAACTATTGTTCTCTAAAATAATTAAAAGCTTAGACTTGAATATTGCTAATTATAACGTAAATTATCCAGCAAAATGCCAAATCATGCCATGGGACAGTCTTCTTACTTAATTCAAAGAAACAGTCAACATATTTGAAAACAGTGTACACAAAAAATACAATTCACAATGTATGTAAAAAGAAATACAGTAAAGTAGATTGTAAGGAACAGAACCTGACCTTTTGTTTCTTCAACTTTTTCCAGTTTATACCTGATAAATGTCACAAGTTCACTGCACACAAAGAGAAAGACTATTTTTTCCAGATGACCTATTACATTTTGTCTTCATTTCAAAGTAATAGTCTTTACCCTTCCTTAAGACCATACAGGGGGAAGGAAATTCAGTATTTTCAGAAAAATTCGGTGTAAAAATAGCAGTTGAAGCACAAAAGGTTCTAGTATTCTCCTGGCAAGTTACACAGAATGAAAAAGAAGTTATACACACATAGGATTATGAGGGGAGGAATAATGGGTTGAGTCGTAGCGAAACTTTACTTGAGGGGAAGAGGAGAAGAATGTGGAATGTACTAAGCCAAGAAAGCACAGCAGATGGCACCAGAAAAGATAAAGAGTCATAATAAAAAGCCATGGAGATTTTATCTTAGTGGTCTCAATAGAGTTTACAAAGTAGGTCTCTTATTGCTGAAGACCTAAATAAAGTTAGAGAAGAATTCAAGACAGCAATTGCAGATGGTCAACAAAGAATCACATTACAATCTACCTTTCTAAGCATCTAAGGGAAAGCTCAGAAACAAGGCAAAAGTTAAGCTCAGCATGTTAGGCAAAGAACAAATCCAGTGCTTACCTGAATAACAAGACACCAAGCAATCTGCTGAGGAAAAACACTATTATACACACAAAATTACCATCATCTACTTCTCAAGAACCTAGTAAAAACCAGCAAATTTCAACAGCATTTTTACAGACACAGGATCAGCATTACATCAGAATGGTCGATGTAAAACCATTAGTTCTTAAACTCGGTAACAATTTTGATTATGAACCAAAATTGATTCTAAGTATGACTGGAGAAGTTTAATTCAATCCTTTCTTTATAAAAGAGATACAAATGTTAAAATTACCAACAAAACTAGAAAGTGACGGGGAAAAAAAAAAGGTATTTGTGATATTTTCTGTCTTTCCTTACACAAATAATCTGGTCCCAGAAAGCTCAGAAAGCAAATTCATAGTTAAATTTATTATAACTCAAAACCTCAGTAGCATTGTTTCCGGTTTTACCAGAACACCAGGCTGTATTTCCTGTTTAAACATTCATATTATAAACAACAAATTGGCATAGTAAACTGACCTACAAAGCTATACTTAGGTTTAAATACATAAGATTGTTCTGGCCACATCACCACTTATGTGGGCTTCTTATGCTACTACGTTACTAGGCAGATTGTATTTTTCCTCAAAATAGAAGGTATTTTTCAATACAGAATAACACATAATAACTGTCTGGATGAAAATCCTAATTCATCTGGTCTTAAGTTATAAACTGTGTAACAGCTGCAAAGTACAAAATGCTTGTTGTGTAATGCCAGATCTAGTAAATTACTTCTATTTTTCAAACATGCTTCTGATGATAAATACAGATGTTTTTCTTGCAAATTGGTGAATGTTGCATTAATCTGCTCTATATTTTGTTCACTCTCATTCAAGAGGCAGGAAAAATTGCCATAAGAATACTAAAACAAGTATGTAAAGGAGGTAGCTAATCCCAGTTACCACCATCTGAGTAATACATGCATAGATGAATGGGCCATGGTCCGACTCCTTTAAGCAATGCCACCTACTGCAAATTGAGCCAAACAATAGCTTTATGTAATCCATTTGAAGTATTAGGGACTCCAAGGGCACAGACCTGTATTCCTGGTCAAACTGAAGAGCTGAAATTTTGAAGGCTCCCCTACCTCACTTATCTGAGTAACATGGGCAGCTTTGAATAGGTTTTTCAAACACTCAGCATTAATTGGTAACAGAGACTAGATCGAAATCAGCCGAGTTCCTTTAACCTTCCCCAAATACCTTCACATCTTCAAGTTTCACTTAATGGAATTGTAAAAACAGGACTAGTGTTACTCAACTCTCAAGGGTGGCATTAACTTCATTAGGTGCTGTTTGTACAATGTTTTAAGCTCCTCATTAGAACATGCACAGAGGTATTTTAGACTAATGAGGCTCTATTGTTATAACCTATCACTGCATAATTGCAATTTCATTATAAGTAGCTGATGTGCAAACTCTCTTAAGTGGTAAAAACTGGCACAACAGTTTTTACCGATGTGCACTTTAGATCTTGTATTTACACTGCAGACTTCAGACAAAGAAGACATATATAAGAAAAAAGAAAACTACACACGTGACAAACCTCACCGAGGGCAGCTGCCTCCTTCCTTCTCTGTGGCCCCTCTACACAACCTGATCTCCTGACTGGACAGACACACAGCAGTGTCAGAGGGGCTCTGACAGCTGGGATGACAGAATCACAGAAGGGCAGAGGTTGGAAGGGACCTCTGGAGATCAGCTAGTCCAACCCACTGCTAAGGCAGGATCACCCAGAGCAGGCTGCACAGGATCACATCCAGGAGGGTTTGGAGTATCTCACCTCTGTACCTGGTAAGATCATGGAGCAGATCCTCCTGGAGACTATGCTCAGGCACATGAAGAATAAGGAGGTGTTTGGTGACAGCAAACACCCAACACAGCTTCATTAAGGGCAGACCATGCCTGACAAACCTGGTGACCTTTTATGATGGAGTGACAGAGACAGTGGACAAGGGAAGGATGACAGACATCATACTTCTGGATTTGTGCAAGGCCTTTGACACTGACCAGCACAACATCCTTGTCTCTAAAGATTCAACAAATAGACCACTCAGTGCATAAGGAACTGGCTGGTAACATCCAAAGAGTTGTGGTCAACAGCTCAATGTCCACATGGGGATCTGTGATGAGGGGTGTTCCTCAGAGGTCAGTACTGGAGCTGGCACTGTTCAATATCTTTGTCAGCGATAGGGACAGTAGGGTGAAGTTCACCCTTGGCAAGTTTGCTGACACCAAGCTGTGTGGTGAGGTCAACACGCTGGAGGGAAGAGATGCCATCCAGAGGGACCTTGACATGCTGGAGAGATGGGTCCATGCAAATTGCATGAAGTTTAACAAGGCCAAGTGCAAGGTCCTGCACATGAGTCAGCACAATCCCAAGCACAACTCCAGGCTGGGCAGAGAATGGATCAGGAGCAGTTCTGAGGAGGACAACTTAGGGGTGCTGATCAGTGACAAGCTCAGTAGGCCAACCATGTCCTGGGCTGCATCAAAACCAGCATGGCCAGCAGGTCGAGGGAGGTGATTCTGCCCCTCTGCTCTGCTCTGGTGAGACCCCACCTGCAGTAGTGTCCAGCTCTGGAGCACCTCTCCTATGAAGACAGGCTGTGAGAGTTGCGCTTGTTCAGCCTGGAGAAGCCTCCAGAGGGACCTAATTGTGTCATACTAATACCTAAAGGGGTCATACAGGAAAGTAGGAGAGTGACTGTGCACCAGGGAGTGCAGTGGTAGGACCAGGGGCAACGGCTTTAAGCTGAAATAGGGTAGGTCTAGGTTAAATGTTAGGAAGAAATTCTTTACTCTGAGGGTGGTGAGTCCCTGGCACATGTTGCCCAGAGAGGTTGTGGAAACCCCATCCCTGCAGGCATTTTAAGGCCAGGTTAAATGAGGCTTTGGACAACCTGGTCTAGTGAAAGTGTCCCTGCCCGTGGCAGGGGATTTGAACTAGATTGTCTTTGAGGTCCCTTCCAGCCCAAAGCATTCTATGATTCTATGATCTTCAGAGGACACTCCACAGCCTCACTGGGAAGCCTGTGGCAGTGCTCTGTCAGCCTCAAAGGAAAGAAGTTTTTCCTCATATTGAGATGACTGAGTCCAGCTCATCCCCCCTCTATTTTTCAGAAGCAGCCTTTGCTGACATCCTCAGCTAAGGTATTTCAGTCTTATCTCACACTGGAAGAGAAGCAACCCCAAAGGTCTGAACAGGTAGTCTCCTCTCTCACAAGTGCACAGTCTGTGCACAACTGTGTTCATGGTGGCAGGAGTGTCAGATGGGGTCAGTAAACTTGGTAAATGCAGCAAGGAAGGGAAAAACAAAAGCCAAACTAAACTGAAAAAAGTCTGGTTGCAAGCAGGAAGCTTGCTTCTGTAACAGTTTATTTCTGAACAATGTGATTTGTATGTTCTTTCCCCTTCAAGAAGGAACGACACAAGGCTTATGTAATCTACATGGCTAAATATAATCTTCAAGAGAAAAGAGCTGCACCTAAACCTTAGTTTCCCTTTTGCCCTGACAAAGCTCCTTTTAATTGTCATACTCAGCAAAAAAGTTTTCCTTTTAACACAGCTACACTGAGAAAGGCAGTAAGAGATGTTAGCATATGTGGCAGTAGAAGTTTACCTCTGGAAAGAAATAGGGGGGTTTTAAAATTTGTTTTATTTCACTTCCAGGAAACATTCTACTGTGCAATCATCTAAGATTAAACTTGTCTCTCTAATTCTTCCTCCTATTGTTTGTGTTAAACATAACTTAAATAAGAGGTAGAAAGGGAATGTAACAGTTGGACACATATTCTGATTAGGACTACATCAGAGCAGTAAATCTCCACTTTACTTATAAGGAACAGGAAAACTGTTTTGAAGTGCTTAAATTCCCTGGATGTACTTACTTTCCTCATGGGCTAGTCTAATCACTTCCTGAGAAAACCAAAGCAACCAAATCCATGACTTGTTCAGATGGTCTTCATTGATTACTCTAACCAAATGTTTCTATCAAGTGAAGTTTTTTCCAGTCTTGCTCCCTACAAATGAAGTTCACTGTTGCAGCACAGGACTCTCTGACAGTGATCTGATTAGAAGTCTGACAAAGCTTCTGTTCACCTCGGGTCTTGTACATCTCAAATCCCTTCCTGTTTTACTGATTTGCTACACTGACATATTACAGCTGGGTTGTTGGAGTTTTATTCCTATTACTACCTTGTTGTGTTAGTGACAACTGTATTACCAGCTGCTATCTCACTTGACATTATTACTGTCTCATGAATCTTCCCAGAGCTGCTACACTAGCTAAACATTGCTGGAATTTCCTATTTTATTCATTAATGCCTTTGGCCATGCAGCGTTTAAGAGGTGGTGTCACTGCAAAGTCAGCAGTGGAATTTTACACTGTCCAGACCAGGCCTTCATTTACTAAGTGAAGCACTTGACGAAGCAGAAGTCTAGGTAAGACAGCTATGACAACATCTCCTCAGAGATGGTGGTACTATTGGTAAGCAGAACCATTTCACAATGCTGCTTACTGAATTTATTTCTTCAAGTCAGCAGCTACCAGCTTGGTAAAACACTGTCAGTTTTCATTCTTAGCAATATTTTACTTCAGGCATGGCTGTAACATTTTACTTCAGACTTTCACAGAATCACAGAATCGTAGGGGTTGGAAGGGACCTCGAGAGCTCATCGGGTCCAACCCCCCTGCCAAAGCAGCTCCCTAGCTCATATTGCACAGATAGGCGTCCAGATGAGTCTTGAATATCTCCAGAGAAGGAGACTCCACCACCTCCCTGGGCAGCCTGTCCCAGGGCTCTGTCACCCTCACCGTGTAAAAGTTCCTCTGCATGTTGGTGCGGAACTTCCTGTGCTCCAATTTGCAGCCATTGCCCCTTGTCCTGTCTCCACAGACCACTGAAAAGGGGCTGGCCGTTTCCCCCTGCATCCCATACTTAAGATATTTATAAACATTAATTAGGTCCCCCCTCAGTCTTCTTTTCTCCAGGCTGAACAGCCCCAGCTCACTCAGCCTTTCCTCATTGTTAGCAACATTTTACTTCAGGCTGCCCCTGTACTCGGCATTGGTGAGGCCACACCTCGAGTACTGTGTCCAGTTCTGGGCTCCTCACCATAAGAAGGACATGGAGGTCCTGGAGCGAGTCCAGAGAAGGGCAACCAGGCTGGTGAAGGGGCTGGAGGGCAAATCCTATGAGGAGCGGCTGAGGGAGCTGGGGATGTTTAGTCTGGAGAAGAAGCGTTTGAGGGGAGACCTTATCACCACCTACAACTACCTGAAGGGAGGTTATAGAGAGGTTGGTGATGGTCTCTTCAGCCAGGTGACAGGTGATAGGACAAGGGGGAATGGCATGAAGCTGTGCCAGGGCACGTTTAGATTGGACATTAGAAAAATATTTTTACTGAAAGAGTTGTCAGGGCCTGGAACAGGCTGCCCAGGGAGGGGGTCGAGTCACCTTCCCTGGATGTGTTCAAAAAAAGGGTAGATGAAGTACTTAGGGATATGGTTTAGCTTAGGATGCGAATGGTTGGACTTGATGATCTTCAAAGGTCTTCTCCAACTTTGTGATTCTGTAATCCTCAGTGTTACCACAGAGAGTTTTCAAATATAAATTTGACAAACTCATGAAACATGGAAATGAGTTTTGGTTTTAAAAATTATCTTCTTACACTGTTTAGAGAAAAGAAAGAAAATCAGTTCAAATTGTTTAGTGCTTGGGCTGACAATAATGAAAACCTCTAAACATCACTTCAAGAATGAGAAATACAACAATTTACTGCGTTTCTTTACCTTTGAAAGCATATCCTACAAACAGCCATAAGGCAAATAAATAAGCAGCACCCTGCAAAAATCAGAGGCTAGTAGCCTATTTGCTTCACATGCCTATATTCTCTTGTGTACTACCACAGTCTATACTCTCATTCTCACCCAAGCTGCTGAGACCAGCCATTTTTAACAGCGGGAGTCCTGCAATCAACCAGACGTAATATTTTGCTACTAACAAACACACAACTCACATTTCGTGTCTTGTATTTCCTTATCAGCCTCTGGTACTCAAGCTGTAAATCTGTGTGTACACCAACTTCTTAAGACTAGAGTTTCCTACTGCAAGAAAATCTCACAAAAACCCCATCTTTCAAGTCAGAGCTGCCTTTTGTAACCTCACCACATCAGACTCCCTTCTCCACCCCAATGGCTTTCTTCCAAGCTCACTGGGTGTGGCACTGTTTTTTTTTAAAAATGCTTTCCTGTCTGAAAGCAGAGGTTCCAAAACACAGATAACCCCAAATGTTCCACGTGGGTCCAGAAGTTGATCACAGGGAGGAAGGTGAGCATTGATACACTCGAGTAAGCACAACAGCATCTACCAAGATGACTACCATGCCAGAGAGCAAAAAAGGTGTAGTTTCAAGTGCATGTTCCTACAACAAGGTTACTGAAGAGAAAAACAGTCAGTAGTTTTCACAAACATGGAAACCACACCATTCGATTTATTTATGTATACCTCTAGGTGTCATTCCTCCATGCTTGCTACCCCTCTCACTGCACCTGACCACCTGAAGTTTTCTGTCTTCTTGGTCCACAAATGTGTTTGTGATTCTACCAGCTCTGCTCTCATTCAGCCTTCAGAGCAGCACAGAGGGTGACACAGCAATCCTAAGTGTCCACTGTAGCATCCATATGCTCAATGAAGTACTGCTGTAAGTGTAATTAGAAACAGGCACAACTCACTGCATACACACTGAATGTACCTCACTGTTGCAGATTAAGCATAGGGTGAAACAGCTCAAACACAAGTTCAAGAAGAAAACAAATCTAAGATTAGAGAGTGGAAGAGAATATAGGAACCCACGTATAAGACTTAACAAAAAAAGTCCAAACCACTTTTATAGTGAACTAGATCTGATCCATAACTCATTCTGGAATTACCTATGGAAAAGTACATTCTTCAAATGTACAATTCAGTGAAAAATAAAATTTTTACACAAGCTTGGTTCAGAGAGCAAAAAGGAAAACAAAAACCGGAAGCAATCGTACCTATGAAAGACAATGTCAGCTCTAAATCAGAGCAGCTGCTTCTTCATATACAACAGAAAACAAAAATTATGCAAGCTAAACCCATAAAGTAACAACTCAGTGCTTTAGGCTACTAGGTAAATGTTGCTTCCCCCTCACCCAAATATTCTAGTCATCGTAACAGACTAATTATGCACAGTCTTATTCCGTAATCTTATAGGCTTGTAAATTCTGAGACTCAGAAGAAAAATTATGGAAGACCCACTCATCCATTCCCCTGCTCTTTAATATAAAATCTATAAGGTTTTGTGGCTGCATTCCAGCCAAGATGTAAACTCTTATAAGATTGTACATAAAAACATTCACTACCATCTCAAATCACCAGCACGACATTCTGCCACAAGTATAATGGCTGGTTTACTGTTGATTTGATTCATTCTTGGATGGTAATAAAATATAATGTTTTGTTCAGCATATTTCCAGCCATCTCTTTACCTTTTTTGTTTAATAATGCCCCCGTTTATCATCACATCAACTTGCAATCTTTATGCAGTTTCATACCATTTACCTATTACACAGCTCAAAAGCTTTCCTAAGATAAATAAAAGCTCTCACTCTCAATACCAAGGATACATGTCCTTTTTTCTTCCTATCCAATACCATGAGATCATTTTAGTAAAAGCATAGCACATAAAACAGGTGCAACACAACTGGCATTGCTAATATAATTCCTGGTATCTTCTTCCTCAGAAGAAATATTTCAGGAATTGAGAAAGCAAGAATAAACCATTTGTTTTCCTGCAGTAACTCACTTTGAAAAAAACATTGCAGCAGTCATAAGGATAAATGAATTTTTCAGGACAAATTCTAACCTTTCAGTGATGGCTGTTGCAAACTGAGAACTTGTACAGGGTTCAAGGACACTAATCACTTTTTTTTCCTTTTGTCTGCCTATCAGAAATAATTGCAACAGTGCTAGTCCACAAGATATAGTCTAGCAGGTAAGCAATAATGGAGTGTCAGTGACAAAGGTCAGAATCAAAGGGCACAGTGTGATAATTGAGAAAAATAAGGATACTCTTGGCAAAATATGCTTATGAATTTGAAAAGTAGATTACAGAAAGAGAAAAAAGATAAAAAGGGAAAAGCTATTTCCATTATATGGGACAACGACAGACAAGTCAAAAAAACGTACTCGAGCTTACAAGTCATTGAGCCACCAATTTCTTCAGAACATGAACAATTCTCTGGGGAGAAGTCCGTGTACAGCAGATAGCCACACCATCAGGAGTATCAACTTCTCCCCACACCTGATCCACTGCATCAGAAAGAGAAAAGATATTGGTGTCTGTTAACTACTGCTAAGAGATCTGAAGCAAGCAGCTAAGAAAGTAGGTACTGAGGTACTGTATCTGTCACATGCCTCTACAGCTGAAATTTCTGTAGGTATCTAAACATCCCCTGGAAATTTTTTAGGGAAATCAGGAATCAAACAGTGAGTGATCTGACTGCTTAAAAAATTTTCATAATGGTTCAGAGCTACAAGGCTTGCATATGCTTGCATCATCATCGGGCAATCTCGATGTCGATCATACAGTTTAGATCCCCTTCCAATAAAAGCAGCATAAATTCAATTCTTATCTTTTATATAGGCACCATCAGGTCAGCCCTTTTCAACTCTCAAACCACAAACATCTCCTCCTTTTCCAGCCTCACAATGATCTCCAAAACATCTCAAGATCAATGTTGTGCAGAGGCACTAGAAAACAACAGTAAACTCAGTTTGTCTGAGCCTGACAATAAGGAGAGGAAAGCTCAATCCACTGGTGTTGTGGTCTAACCCATGAGGCAGCAAAACCAAGCACCCAGCCATTCACTCACCTGCCACCTGTCTAGTGGGTTGGGGAGAGAACTGATAATGGGGGAAAAAAAAAAGGTGAAACTTGCATGTTGAGATAAAGACAATTTCATAGGACAAAATAAAGAATGATAAGTGATGAACAGTGAAATTTCTCTCCATCCAAAGCCAATGCTCAGTAAGACCTCAAGATGTCCTACCTCTCAACCCACCCTTCAGTTATAAGCAGAACATGACATGGGTATGGCATATCCCTGTGGCCCTGCGACCAGTTTAGGTCAGCTGTCCTGACTGTCCCCTCCCAGCTTCTTTCCATCAATCCAGGCAGTTACTGCTGCAACACTCAATAAAGGTGAGTTGTCTCAATAAGCAGTAAGTCTGATGGCACGCACTACCACACAAGCTTGTTTTGCTTCACATGACCGTACATACACTAGCGTCACTGCAACAAAGTTCATGTGGTAGACTTTGCAGTGTTAACAGTTGGCCTTAATGATCTTAAAGGTCTTTTCCAACCTACAGGATTCTATATAGTCAGACCTGAGTTAGTCCAAAAGTAGCTCAGTAATACCAGCTATGTAGCCACAGCAGCATTTAACTCACCAGGTAAGTACCAGACCTGGCTGGTACAGCACTAGCACGGGCAAACCCATAAGCCCCCCACGTACAGGCATATGTGGTTGTGTATGCAGGTTGGCAAGCAGAGATACTACCCTGTGGTGCTGTAGGATGGAAGGGGGCCGTGGTACTCTGTAAGAGAATTTAAATGTTCTGTAGACAACAAGGAAGATGCATAAACTTGAAGTAGAGAGATCACGTCATGGTTGCTCCTTGCTAAAAATGTTCCTGCAGTTACTTACCCAGGAAAAAAATCAGTTGCCCTCTACCTGTACTTTAACATATGGAAGAAATACAGTTACCATTCAGACTTTTAATGAAGGGGTTTCATTACATTTTACTATACTGTTTTCAAAGATGAACATTTATGATTTATAAGCTCGCTGTGTCACTTAAGTTTTCTTATCAGTTTTAGGGATGTTTGTGCCTTTAAAAAGAACAAAGACTTCTTATCGCCAGTGGATAGATGCAAACAGCACAACAGAGCCAAGGCCAATTCTCCTTGTGACTAGAGGAGGAAAATAGCTTTTGTTTACTGTATATCACTTGTTTTATGGGGAAGGAATAAAGTACAGAGACTTTGCATAGCTAGCCAGCCTGGTGTTTATGATCACGCAGGATCAAGCAGAATCAAAGGAACAAAAAGACCTAGCTAGCAGAATACCAAAGATGTATAGCAGAGCTACTGAATGAGGCATTAATTCAGAACGCTTAACTTGGGAAAATCAAGAAGTCCAACTCAATTTCCAAGCAGCTTAAATCCTGTTCCTAAGTAAAAGTGTTCAATTTGTTCCATTTCACAGGGAATACCTAAGGTTATGAATAGTTTGTATTTCATTCCTTCTCTGCCTTTCTTCTTTCAAGAGTTCTCACATATATTCAGAATTGTCCAAGGAAACTGCTGTTTCACCTCTACCTTTGTTTCTTAGCTAGTATACTCATCCTGTTATTTAGTTACTGTTTCTCCTTTGGTTTCTGATGTGTAGATTTCATGACAGTTTGCTTAGTACTGATCACAAAATAAATTTTATATTTAAAAAAAGCAAAGACCAGGTGTTTAGTCATGCAGAGAAACCAGACACACACAAAACCCACAACAAACCATGGAGTAAGACAACACAGTTTGGCTAGATGGACAAATGAGTTTATGGGTAAAACCTAGGAATAGTCCAAATGTATTTGTGTTGTTTCATAATCTCTTTATAGATGCTGAGAATGGAAAGAGAGCACTACATTACACATATTTGCTCAGTCTCACAGACAGACCCTTATTACTATGCAGGCCCTAAATGAAGTTTAACAGAATTTCTGGGGGCCCTGGGGTGCTAATTCACTATTACAAGACAGACATGCAATCTGAAGAAACATCACTTATCATTTCCTTGACTACCTTAATCATGATAGCAATCTTCAACAAACAGAAAACTGTGTAGGTTTGTAGTTAATGTTTGTCAACTCCTATGGAAAAAATGGTTAAGCAAACTGGTTTTGTTCAGTTGGGTTTTGGTGCACTGAGAATACTATCTGTACATGAAATGGACTATAATGAACTCACTTTATAGCAGCTACTTGCATGCATACACACCAATTTGTCACTGGAGAAGTGCAATGTAGTATTTTTGACATGTCAGAATGGGTAGATATAGTCACTTTTGAAAGATGCACCATTAAGTTCTTCAAACTTGGGTAATTAGAGGTAGGTAATTCACAATTTGAATTTATGACAGACCATGTTACAGTATTTGGTGAAAACTTGTCAATGAGACATCATTTGAATTAGAGTTCTTGTTTTACATTCTTTCTTTTTCTTAACTCATCAAAACAAGTTATTGCTATTAAAAACAACATTCCAAAGATACAGTGCACCTGGATTTGATGAGTTTCATTTCCAAGTAAATCTATGAAGTGCTGCAGTTATAAAAGAAAACGAACTTATGTCACATCAATACGTTACTCATTAACTGGATTTAAAAACTAGCCTGAGCTGGCGTCACACCAAGACTGCACTTCCTAGAGCCGCGAAAGGCCGTGCCTCTGAAGGATTGCTCTGGAACTGAACTTCCTGAACTCCACAGTTAACTCCGGTAAAATGATGAGAAAAGGGAATTCCTCAGAGGACTCAGTTTTTCTTTCTGAAAGTCAGAACAGCTTCCGAAAATCAAGTGACACCCCTGTCAGCCCTACAGACAGTTTTGGATCAGTATTTGTAAGGTAAATCCTGACATGTTTTGAATGTTCTATATAAACTTAACGCTGGGGGGGAGGGAGGCAGGGAACTGTGACAAATACCCTGGTGAAAATACCCTGATGAAGCAGCTTAGTATTAGAAGGCAATGCATGTAGAGACAGTAATTTCACTCGCATTACTGATTGCACTGGGGAGTACTACTGTAAAGGAGAAATTTGTAAGGGAACACAGGAGGGTGTTGTTCTCTCTTTCTGTATCTATTACACTGAAGCAGGGCTTTGAATGTGTACAGCACTTTATACTAATAAACTCAAGTCTTAAAATGACCTCTGTGAGTTCATCCAATACTATCTATGATATTTGAGTGGTTCTCTGTACAAAAAAAATGTAAGCTTTGTTAGAAAAGGGAATTTAACAATATACTTTCATGTGTGTTTTGGCGTATATGAATCTTTACAATGCTTATTGAATTATGTTTCAAGAGAAATACTGCTATAATCACAAGGAGTATTCATGGAGGTTCATTGCTCACATGAATGAGTACTGCTAAAGCGTTTGCTGATAGAACAATTACAATTTTAAGGGGAAATCTGTTTTCTCTACTTTGGAAGGGTGGACTTGTTGGATTGTGGACTCATACTGAGGTGGAATTCATTGCAATGAAGAGTTCTGGACAAATCATGTGACTTTTAGACAGCATAGATAAATAAGGGAATGCAGTGTCAGAGGTCTACTGCCACTTACCCTTCCCTATCTACTGCAGAGGACAGAAGTAACCCATTTTGAATAAAGTAGCTTTAAAAAGTAGCTTCAGACATGTACTGGTTCTTCAACAACTTGAAAATTCTTTACCAAGCACAGTCCTTAATCTGCCTGAAGAGCAATTCAGAGGTAGCACCTCTACATAGTCTTTGTGTGAGTGAATTGTATTTCTTTGTAGTTGTGCACAGATTCTTTATACAGGGTGACGCTCATATCACTAAGTGGGTCACAAGTATAAATTAAGTCTGCTGGCCTGATTTTTCATCTTTTGAAGGAGGGCTTTCTAATATTATATCTGCATAATGTCCTTTCTTTGAACTCAAATGTCAGTGAGATAACATCCAACAGTTTCAACAAGAAAAAGGACTCGGAAAATTTAATTAGAGCTCTCAAATACTCTTACCTAAAACTAATCACTTCAAGCTGTTTTTTTAAAATGACATGCACAAGCATTTTTGTATGCCTCTCTTGATCCTATTTTCTGATTAGGCATGGGACACAAGTACATACCATGGTGTATGGAGGGTTCAACACAAGTAGGTGATATTTAACCACTTCTAGTTTGGGTAATAGAAGATTTGCTTTCTTTACTCTGCTCAGCCTGGAACACTGGGCAGACGGATTTACCAACTTTTTTATTTACCACTAGATAACCAGTACACAAAAGCTACCATATATGCTATGATAGCAGTGTGATCAGTCCTTACAAAGAACAGAGTCCTTTGCCTCAGATTTCTCAATAATCAACCTGCCTGCCAAGTAGTGAGTGGCAGGGGCAAACCTTCTAGAAAACCAGTTTACTCAACTGCTCTTTCAGGAAGAAGGATAACATGATCACAGAATCACAGAATCGTAGGGGTTGGAAGGGACCTCGAGAGATCATCAGGTCCAACGCCCCTGCCAAAGCAGGCTCTCTAGCTCATAAAGCCCTGCTGTGAATCTATACCTCTATTAACAGCACAGGTGAAATATCGGCTGCAAATACTAGACAATCTAATAAGAATGCATGATTGCACACAGAGATCCAGTAGCTGGACTGAGCTCTCCCTGAACTTGCTTTTCATGCATTTGTCACAGTCATGATACACTTCTCCAAAACAAGCTGCATGAAAAATCAGGGAAAGTGCTTTCAGGAAGAAGAAATGCAGGTTCTGCATTTTTAGGTACTGTTTTCAATAGAATTCTTTTTAGTTACAGCATATTTCCCATACATGAGGATGTATCCACAGAGAAAACTGACTAAATTGATGATTGTTCTTATTCATACCAATTTTTCATGCCTGAGGACAAAAACTGACTATATGTCTAAGTTTTATATACCCTTTTTTCACCTCTCTGTAATTGGCATCATGTGGATGAGCACAAATTTGTCAGAATCCATGGGGTTATTAACATTTTGGACAGGGGAGCTCACAGTTTATCACCATGGCAGCATGTTATTCCTGACACAGAGCGGATCTGATTTCAGAATCAAATTAAGACTCTGCAGCTATAGATGAGATGTCAGCCATGCATAAAAGATCAGAGAATTGTATTGATAAAAGTATTTGCCACATGTGTATGCAGCGTTTTATCAGTATGAACATACAGAGTTCTTCTGACATTAGAACATAGCATTTTCCCATAGTCCACATGAAAATATTGACAAAACCAACAGGGATCTCAACATGCCCTTTGGAGCCCATCCTTATAAACTAAGTCTATATCCTCTACACAGATTTCCTAAACTCCAGAAAAATCTAAAGCCTGGTGCCTTTGACCAGTCTTCAGAAAGACCCAGAAAAAAATATGTTGAGCACAAGGCAATGAGATTTTGAATCAATTTAGATCAGGACTGCTGACCACCAACTCTGTTAATGTCATACTCCTACATATGTTAGTATCAACCCTAGCAATAAGCAAATGTAGGTTGTATATCAAGTGCTTGTTCAAAATCCCACGAAGAATCAGCATTTGCCACTAACATTGATATTAGATAAAAATTATAAATTAAAAAAGAAGGAAAGAAGTACAGTAAGGAGAGGCACATTTTCTTAAAGTAAAGCCTTTGAAATGGGAGTCAAAAGGGTCCTTGTGACTGTGAGAGAATTGATAGCATGAGTCATTCATGTTATCTGGTGTCACTCACTTTAACCTTCCTCTCCTGAGAGTAAGAACAAAACTTTCCTAAGCTCCTGGAAAGTCAGGCACTATATATATATATTTTTTTTTTGGTGGAAGATTCCATGTAACCTCAAAGAAGCTGTGCTAACTTTCACTTTCTTACTTAACATGCTATACTGCTGCTCTTCAGACACTGTTGGTTTCTCTCAACAACACGATAACTGTATTTAGATACACCATGAATGTTTGCATGCATGCATAACTGGTTAAAAGAGGTATCCATGTGTATATTTTTATGTTACACATTGTAACTATTGATGATTACATAAACGCACACACAAAATTTATTAGACACAGCTTATCTGTTTTGTATCTTAAACATACTGGTGGCACCCGGATCAATTTTTTTTGTCCATGCAATCTGTCTACATAGATGTCACATTTGGATGTCACCCAGGACATCTGTACTCAAAGGATAACAAATCAAGCAAAGCTAATCCACCAGGGCAGAACAAGCAACATTTGTATTTAACTTTTCCTGCCTAGGTAGCCAATGTATTAAATGACAGTTATAAATGCAGAAAAATGGATTTCACTGCCATGGGATTTGGTACTTTCATTACAAATGACAAGACCTATGCACTGCAGCATCCTAACAATGCCATCCACAAGGCACCCAAGGCAGTATATTGCTTGGGAAGTATGCCACAAACACTTTTTTCTGAACTAAGAGGAGACTGACTTAGTATTCAGCCAGTTGACACTTTGCTGAAAAAAATGTATCTCCTAGGTAGGAGAACTGAGTTGTTACATGTCACTCAGCTGCTTTTTTTCAGACTATAAGGAAGTTGCCCTGAACAATTGGGAGAGGAATGTTCCTTTACTTCACCAGTTCTGTTGTGTTTTGCCATTAACCTTCTTTGCCACACTGTTGCACACAGTACGACGCATCAGTAAGACACTCAGTATGCAGTGTGTCTTCTGTGACCCTACACAGCCAGCTGTGCAAAGGTCACTCATATCAATCAACATGGCAGGACATGTGCTGATGAGGCACATGTATAATGTGCTACACATTCAGTGTGAGGGGGCTGACACCACACTTCTAATACCCCAGAAGTTTTGGGTGATAATTTATCTCCTTTTTCCTTCTGGGTGCTACAGTACATAATTGTAGTGCAGTTTATTTCATCCACTTGCTTCAGCCACAATGAACAGCCCCAGCATGCCTCACCATCTGTGGCAAAAAATGATGCAAGCAGCTTTCAGCCCACCTAACTTCATACATCCTATGAACCTCCCTGCCCAGAGGAAAGTTCAACCAATATAGTAACCCAGGCTCCTTGAAACAAAAACAGCAACAACAAAACCAAAGGAGGAATGGATAGGCAGTTACAACATCTAGCAAATTGCTTAGAAAAACAATGGTCATCTGACAGAGGTTGCTAATTGGCTCACACTTTTAAAAACAAATAAAACTACTAAACTCTTAACCCAGGCAAAAAATGGGGATCAACTAACCCAAACTGGTTTTTAGACTTTACAAAACTGCACCACTAGCCGTGTTCTGGCCCTAGTTATCTTGTACAGACTATTTAGGACCTTGGCTTAGTCCATTTATTTTAAGCATGCTTTGAGTATGCCAAATGACTTACAGATGTTTATGAGCATTTTTGCTTGAGGGAGGAGTATCACTGACATCAGATCAGATCAGGTACTTGTTTTTCTTGCTAGGTCTTGTAACCTCCAAAGACAGAGTTTACAGCCTCTCTGGGCAAACTCTTTAAACAATGCATCACTCTTTCAGTGCACTATTTTTCTCTTTCCTCATCTGCAACTCCCAAGCTGTAAGCCATTTCTCTTTGTGCCTGGCTTGCATGTATTATAGAAATCAAAATTTTTCACTGTTTCTCAACATCTTTCCAAATGTCTACTAGTTTACGTCTCATACTATCACAGATCCTATTTTGATGGTACCTAACAGCAGTCAGTTTTCCTATTATATTTTTCAAAAGATTAATATAAGGACTCATTTAGCAGGTCTTTCACCACTCAATGGCTTTCAAGGCATTCAAGGAGCTTTCACAGAATCCTAGCAATGCAGAGCATCATACAGAAAACCGAAGACAAGATAAATAATGACTTACAATCCAAAAGTATCTGTATTCAGATACTGTTAAGGCTGTATCTCTTTGTATGTTTTCACACCTGAAAAGAAGTAAAGACGAATTCTCTACTGAGGAAAAACATGCTTAGAGTTGTGGTGACCCTAGCTAGAGGCCAGATGCCCACAAAAGCCACTCTATCACTCCCATTTTAGCTGGATAAGGGAGTTGTGGTGACCCTAGCTAGAGGCCAGATGCCCACAAAAGCCACTCTATCACTCCCATTTTAGCTGGATAAGGGAAAAAAATATATATTGAGAGGCTGAGGAGTTGAGATAAGGACAGAGAGAGATCATTCCGCAATCAGCGTCAGACTCAACACAGAATAAAGGAAAGAAACTCTCTCATTTATTACACAGCACTGCACACCCAGTGACACCAGACTTGGGTAATGCGAAGTCCTTTCTTCTCCCTCCATTGTGGCATGGGGAGGGGCAAAGAGTGGGGGAATGGGAGTTTCAGTCAGTTCCCCACAAGTCATTTTCCTTCTTAGCTGGGAAGCAGGGGGGGCATTTCTCACACTTTTTCCCTTTTCCAGCGTGGGGTCCCAGCCACAGGAGACAGTCCTCCACAAACTTCTCTCTGAGTCCTTCCTGTCAGGGTTTCTGCTCCTCACCAACTGGCTCAGTGTGGCTCCCTTCCATGGGGTACTGACCTTCAGGGCCAGACTGCTCCAGCCTGGTCCCCAACAGAGTCACAGGTCCCCCCCACAAACCTGCTCCAGCGTGGATTGGTCTCTCCACAGGCTGCAGGTTTTGCTGCCAGGAGTTTGCAGGCTTCCTACAGGGTCATCGTGTCCTTCAGGTGTCTCCACCCACTCCAGCGTGGGGTCCTCCATGGGCTGTAGACGGGATCTCTGCTCCCCGTCACCATCCATGGGCTGCGGGGGGACAGACTGCTTCACCATGATCTTCTCCATGGGCTGCAGGGGAATCTCTCTCTCTGGCACCTGGGGCATTGCATCCCCCCACTTCTTCACTGGCCTTGGTGCCTGCACAGTTTCTCACATCTTCTCTCTCCCTTCTTAGGTGGCAAAAAGCAGCTGCTTGTGTTTTTTTTCCTCCTGAATGTGATTCCCAGAGGTGCTGTGACCATTGCTGATGGGCTTGGCATTGTTCAGCACTGGGTCCAGCCTTGAGCTGGCTGGTGTTTGCTCTGTTAGGCCTGGGGGAAACTTCTAGCTGCTTCCTGCAGAAGCCACCCCTGCAGCCTCCCTCAGGCATGCTGATACTCACCATATATGCTGAGAAATACTTTGTGAACAGCATCAATGACTATACTGAAATAAAACCTCAACATACATAAATACTGTTGATTAAGACAGTCTCAACCCTATTTATTTCCATCGAAATTGTCTTTAGCAGTCATCAGCAATATGCTATCCAAAAATATCTAGGCATTGGTAGCAGTACTACTGCTTTTTATACTCACCTTTCCAGTACGTCATTGGGCTCCTTTCCTTCTTTTCCTCATGTCATTCATGACAGGATTAATCATTATTCTGATAAAATGAAGAAAAAAGCTTGGGGAAAAGAAAAAGATTTTTAAAAGCATATGGGATATGTAGAATGTCACACTCAGTCAAATCTAACAATCAGCTGCTCAGTGTACAAGAGGAGAGCACCTCAGTTGTCCTTCACAAAAGCTTCACCAGTCCTAGTGTTTAAAAATTAAACCTGAGCCAGCCTCACCGTGCTGTGAAACACAAAAATTTTTACTACAGCTTATAAACAATGGTAGTGTGTATAGCACAGGTAAAGAAATCTTTTAATCTTGCCTCTATGCAGCCTTTGTAAAGCTTCTGGTGCCCAGCTGGGGGGGGGGGGAGGTGCGGGGAAGAGAGAAAAAAAAAAAAACAAAACAAGAGAAGTACGGAAAACGCAATTTAATTTTTTTAGTCTAAGGCTAAAGAAAAGAAGAAAATTGGCAAAATGGGAGACAGTTTTTCTAGTTCTTCATACTGAATAAATTAAGAAGCAATGGCTTTAAATTTTAGAAAGAAGGGTTCAGGATCACATCAGAGATTCTTTCCCTGGATGACAGCAAACACTGGAATTGATTGCATGGACAGAGTGCTGATTTTTAAGAATTTAGACAACTGTCTTGTCAGGAAGAACACAGGGACAGCAGACCTTGCCTTGGGATAGGGAATGAAATTTGTAAGTCAGTGAGTGTCTTTGTGCCCTTCTGTTAAAAGAAATTATTTAAGATACATACAAAATCACAAATAAAGTTTTTTCCTGTTATTTAATCTCTAGTTTTTCAACCTTTGCTGTGTTACACATAATGGTGAAGGTCCCAATTATCAAAAAACCTCAACCCTCTCTAAGGCTTAATGTAGTCTTATCAGAGCAGGAGCATGACATTTTTTACCTACGTGGCATTACTGGTACTGCCGGCATTAAACAGTAATCAGTAATTTTATAGTACACTAATTTCTCTTTTTCTCTTCAGTCTGCACTTCAGCAATTACAGAAAAACACAGTTCAGATTTTCACACCACAATGGGTCTCTGTTGATGACAGCTTGGTCTTCACATACTTGCTTTACTGTATTTATATACACGAGCAATTATGTGTGCAGTAAAAGGTTCTTTGTGGGGTTTTCTTTGCATATGTAAGACTTGCCACAGCATATCAAAATAAAAGTATACGGTTTGCAAGTATATTCCACCCACATAAGCAACTGCAAATTTGGTTGTTTAATACAAGGCCCTCCTCACTACACATTACTAAGAATCCTGGCATTCAGGATTGCTATCGCTCGGGATCGCATCCTCTCACTCTCTACTTGCCCCACCACGCACTGTTCAACAAAGCTTGGCCACAGAGTTTCTTTTTCAAATCTGCCAAAAAGCACAAGCTATAATCATTAGTTATTACTTCCACTGTCATTAACAGATAATAACAAAATGCACCATTGAAAATTTGCTAGAAGCAAGTCTCTGACAAGTTAATATATCCCAATATGGAACAAAACATTCAGTAAGGATTCATTTTCAGTGTCCAGGCTGCAGGCACCAATTTTTGGAATGTGAGTTTCTTCTATAGTAAATACTCTGACTAATTAAAACAGAGTGCTTTGTATACCTTGAAAATTAAGCCAGATGAAACTAAATCAGAAACTGAGCTCCAGGGACCAAGCAGCTCCTTTCCAGTTCTTGCAGTGCTTTGGTAGAGGCAGGAACCTCTGGGGAATGAATGAACAAAACAGTCAGTGGTAGCAATTCTCTCCTGCCAGAGACTGAAAATGTACAAACTCAAGAGGCAGCTGATTTTATCTGTTCAAGTATCTAGAAGTCAGATTCTCACCTACTATAAACTAGCATTGCTATGGCGAAGTGGGAATGGCTATGCAAGAGCTACTCAAACACAAGTCTCCTGTCAGCCTCATTAGGATTGAAATAGGAACTGATACCTTTCCAGTGCAATCTCTAAAAACAAGATTCAGGGTAGGCAGCCACTTTTCATACTGATTCCATAGATACTGTGCATGGTAGCGCACAATGCTATGAGAAAAATTCCCAAGGAACCCAAAACCTTATGGAAGTCACTGCATCCCAGCAAAGGGTCCTGGGTCCAGAAAGACACAGGATGACAACCTGCTTTTTCCCTCTTTCAGTTCCAGCTCTACTTGCAGCCTAGACAGATGAAATAGAGCCTATTCAGTCATCCTTTGGATAAATGGGAAGCCACTATGTTGCCTTAGGTTGCATCTAGCATAAGGGGGTTGGAAAGGGTATGCAACACAGTGCCAAACCTGCCCAGCTGCTCCGCAGAGGAGCATAAGGCAGACTCAGTTTCATAGGTACCAATCTAAGAGGTCTAAATAATTTTTGTTGCAATTTACATCTCATTTCTTTTCCACACGTCCCTCAGTTTTCATGTTAAATAATACGTAAACGTTAGCTAATGGTGTTTCCCAGACACATGGTCGTTTTAAATGTCTTCCTTTCTATGCAACTTGTCCATGAAAAGTTAAAGACATTGTACCTAGAGCTAATTAAACCCACTGGTCTAAGACCACACAGAAATCCAACTTTTTTCTGCAGGATCTGTGTGCTGAAACAGCCATGGGAATCCTGAGCCTTACCACCATTAACACCTCTTTCTTTTTACTGATTTTCTGAATGTATTGCAACACTACTGAATACTTAGATCTTGCACTTTCAGAATACTGTTTTAGTATCAAGCAAACCTAACAGCGCCACTGAAAAGCTGCTTTGTACATCTTTTAATCTGAAATGTACATTACCCTTTGCCTTCTAGCCTTATGCTGACTAACACAGACCACTCTGCTACACACTGCCCCCTTACCTCCCGTGAACAGTCTCATGATTAAGAAAGAAAACTTAATATACTCTTGTTACTCTGTTGATATATTCTAACATATTAAACCAAGAAAACGGAGCTTTTTCTGTAGAGATACTACTTTCAATTCTTACCCCACAAATGGCTTTCTTTATATTGTACTGCTACAGCCAGATACTTCCATCTTTTCTTCAGGAAAACGTTAACTCACTAAACCGAACAGCAGCTGAGGCTGAGATGCATAGCGCCAAATGCTGCTATTTAACCTGAGGGCACACAACTCCCCAACTGCCCCATCAGCACAAGCTGGGGGAAGTTTGCTCCAGTTTTTGAATGACACCAGGTCATCTCCCGAGCAGATAACCCAGCCAGGGGTGCTGCTGAGGAGAAAGGAAACAAAACCCCACACCTGAGGCAGCCACAGGTAGAAGTAATCAGCTAATCACCACATGAATTTGCGTAAGTACACCTGTCTGGGGGCCAGCGTTGGTATTTGGACTACCAGCTGCTCCCAAGAGACACTGGAGAAAGGCACTGACAGGAACCTGCGGCGGAAGCCTGCTTTTTGTGAGCTGCTGCCGGCCTGCAAGTCCTCTCCCAGGCTGGGCCGGCTGCCTTCACCCGAGGGCCCCGGCCCGCGTTCGCCGCCCTCTTCTCTCCTCAGACCCAGTGCGGGTGAAACCGCATCCCCCGCCCCGCCGCATGAAAGATTAAGGGCGCCTTTTGTTCGAGCCCGCGGGAGGCAGCGGCTCACGCGACGACGTCCTGCCTAAATAATTTAAGGCGCGTAACGGATCGGCCACGCGGGGAGCGTGAGCCGCCGCCCGCGCCAGGCACGTCGCGGCCGGAACCGGGGCCAACTTGCCCGCCGCGGCCCGGGACGGCAGCCAGCCGCGGGCGGACGGGACGAACCGGTTTTCAGCGCCTTCCCAGCGCTGGCCCGCGCTCCAGCTCCAGCCGGCCCAGCGAGGCGGTGGGGCCCGCCCCGGGGCGGGGCGGCTCGGGCCGCCGGTGGAGTGCTGTGCGGCGGCGGCGGGCTGTGGCGTACTGCGTGGTGCCGATGGTGCTCATGACCGAACAGCGGTGCGATGCGGAGGAGCCGAAGGCTGCGCGGGTCGCTGCCCGGCGGGAAAACAAGGGCGCCCTGCGGCTGTGAGTACTGCCCGGAGCAGGAGGGCGGACGCGAGCCCCCCCGCCTGCCCGCCCGCGGGGACCCGGCGCAGCGATGCGGGGGCCGCGGCTCCTGCCCGGGCCGCCCCGCGGGAGAGAGGCGGCCGCGGGGAGTTACTCGGTGGAGTCGCGGCGGCCGCCGGGCCCTGTGAGGAGCGGGTGGCGGGCAGAGCCCTCCGGCGTGGTGGGAGCTGGGCGTGGTGGGGGCTTCGCTGTTGTGGGCGTTGGCTTTGGTCTGAACTTCATAGGTAAGAGTCGCCAAGGGATCTCCGCGCCCAGGCTTAAATTAAGCACGAACATCTCTGCTCAGGCGAGATATGGGCTCTTCGGGAGGCAGCCCCAGGCACAGCGTTAAACTCCGAAGTTGTACTTTTGGGAGCGAGGCGTATAAGCGTTGTTACCATTAATTCCGTGCAACCGCCTGGAAATTCTTCTCAGCCGTGGCACGGGAATCCAGCAGCTGTGCTTTATTGCTTGCAGAAATGTGTATGGGCTCCTGTGGGAAGCTGTGATCCGCTCCTCTGGGTGACAGGGAAACAGAACACTTGATTGACAGGTTGCAAACTTTGATACAGGCAAGATGCTGTAAAATGTGAATTCACTCTGACTTCAGTCCCAAACAGAGATGGGATGGGCCAGTCCAACAAGGAGGTGGGCACCTGCCTGCCTTGGTATGGTTTCCCACCACGGTCCTTGCCCAGCACAGCCATACCTGTGCCTATACCTGGCCTCCTGCTTTTTTAACCTGAGAGGTACTGTAACAATGGAGCAGATGAAGAGATAAAAAATACTTTACATTCTTTGGCAGGAAGAGGAAACCTCCCTGCCTGCTTAGGCTAAATGATGGAAGCTAGGGCAGTCAGAGAGCTTCCCCTTAACATGGGTGGGAGGACTTCCAGCACTCCCCTGAGGCCACTGACCTTCCCAGCCTCTCGTTTGCTGGGGACATTAGAGGTTAAAGGCTGCATCACCTGCGTTGGTCTTTGGCTTCCTGTGGAGGTCTCAAGTTGTTTAGGTGCTTGTATGCAATGACATATGCAAATTGCTGGAATGAAGCAGCTGCCTGGTTCCATACCAGGCTCCCAGTTCAGATGGGACTTACGAGTCACAAGGATGCTGTTTGAGAAGTTAAGCATCTGTGAAACAAGACACTAAAAAATCTGAGGCTTTCTGTACTCTTCCTTCCCCCGGAAAAAAGTTACTTTCTCCTAATCCGGGATGATTCCCCTCTGCAAAGAACTTTTCTTAAGAAAGATTTCATCTTAGCCTCCAAGAGAAAGGACAAGTTACCAGCAACTAACTCTTTTTCTGGAAAGAGCTCTGAGAAAGTCTGTGTTGGTCTGTTCCCCCCCACCCATCTGTTGTATCCCTAGTCTCTAAGCAGGTGTATCACAGTGAAATCTGTTGCCAGAAATAACTTTCTTGTTAGAGAGCACTGAGAATCAAAGTGTCTTCCAAGTGTCCTTAATCCTCTTCGGTGTAGTTGCATCACAAGCCAGTGATGTGACTACACCACATGCGACTACACAAATGAGACATAATTCCCTGACCTTCTGTAGAGCCTTCTGACTTCAAGCCTTGGGTCCTCTTTCCCCCACAGAATTATGCTAATGAGCTTCAAGAAGTTCTTCAGGTACATGAGGTCTGTATCTGTTTTTTCTCTTGAGAAGAAGTCTGAGACAGTGTATAGAAAGCTTCATGTCAGAGACATTGTACATGCACAACTAAATGATCTTTGTTTTGTCCATAGGTGTTTAATTTTTCAGTGTGAGTTCAGTCTTAACCAGTGTTGTAAGTGGAGAAGTCTCACTCTCTGACTCTCCTGGTTTTTAGTGGTCAGTTTTTGCTGCTGAGGTGAAGGTTGGTGTCATGCAGGGGAAAGCTACGCAGGCTGTTAGGCTGCAAGCTGCAGTGTTCAGAAATGCTAGCCTAGGCAGCAAGTGGGTGAAGAGACTGGGGTAGGCAAAAAAGTTGAAATGCCTTGTCTTAAACTAGAAAATTGTTTAAGCATTTGCTGAGTGGAAACAAAGTTGGAATTTATTTGCCAATCTCATTTAACTGGTAGATGGATCTTTCAGGGAAAGTCATGTTCATTTGACTATGAATTAACCTCTGAAACCAAGGAACTTTGGTTTGTTAACCATGAAGCTACAGGCAGGATTGTTCATCTGAAGAACAGGAACAGAGTCTTAGGTTTGATTCAGTTAGAAGTGGACTTGTTAAAAACTGGGTCGCTGAAGATTTGTTTTTAGAAAATTTTGTGTGTGTATTTTTGTTCCTTTCATGTACTTCCAGAGAACAATATGCAACCAACAGAGCTCATGCTGACCTCTGTTTGAAACAAATCCTCACAGAGTTATAGGAGTTCAGGGAATCTTTTAGTGCCGTCCAAAGCTCAGGAGAGAGATTTATGTGTGTATTGTAATCTGTACTTCCTGGAGCTATGCTTAAAATGTTCGGTTTAGAGATGAACTTTATAGCTCAATTTACTTCTGCTGCTACCATAACAGTATTCTTGGGAATAGGTGCTTCTGCAGGATTGAAGCTGTAGAAGTTCTTGAGGAGGGTTTTGTTGGATTTTTTTTTTTAATTATTATTATTTCAATATTAGATCCGAGAAGACTATATTTACCTCCAGTAATTCAGAAAGCTTTATATAGAAAGAGTTAGGTGTGTTCATACTGATTTAGAAAATGAGCTCTTCTGGCATGTCTGGCAAATGGTTTTATCTTTGCAAAGTTTGTAGTACACCTCTGGGGCTTAACCCTGGAGATAAGACTGTGTGGAAGGGGGGCACTTCTATTATTTGCACCTAAAATAGTGATGTGCCAAGAGTTTGTTATTCTGTGGATTTCCTCCCAAGCAAATCAATTGCTCCTGGACAGAAAACACTTTCTGCATGGTGTTCCCTGACCATACGTCCTGATGTGGCCTTAGACCAAAAACAAATTAACCCTTGCATTGTACTTAGAGGATATTTGTTTTTCTGACTTGAAAGTGGGGTGTGTTATGTTTCTGATGGTGCTGAACCTGCTTCAGAAGCTGTCAGCCCCACTGCACGGACAGCTGGTGGAACAGGTGTTGTACCATTGAAAACAGTGTGGTACATTAAGGAGAAATGGAGAGGTTCATATTCCGTGTCATCATCCTCCTTTTACACACACTTGCTTCTCTTGAAGCTAATATAGCATTTTCTGGTTTACACAGGTAGTATTTGGCCTCGTACCATTAATTTTCTCTGTATTAAGGCAGTGTGCTGAGTTACTGTATGGTAAGATACCACTAACATTAAATAGCACACAGTAACATCCAGTTTCTGGGTGTAACTTAGGAAATGAGGAGGCTGGAGCTTAAGACTGATGGGTATGGAATGTCTTTACATTGTGGATCTGTGCAATGTGTGCTAGGGAGCTGCTTTGGCAGGGGGGTTGGACTCGATGATCTCTCGAGGTCCCTTCCAACCCCTACAATTCTGTGATTCTGTGATCTTGGGGAAAATACATTACTGAAAGCAGTGGGAAATGCTTATAGGCAAATTACATTCTTTCTTTTCCGGAAGTATGTATTTTCTATGTCTGGTTTGTCTGACGTGTTATGCTGCCATAACGATCATCTTCTAATAACTGTTGGTAAGTTAAAAGACAATTGACTGACCTGTGTGTAATCACAAGTCTAATATTTTTCCCTAAAGTCTCTTACTGGAGAGAAATACAAAATGTAGAGAAGAAAGGGGAGGTTATTTATTACACATTCAAAGTTTTATTTTAGCTTTGATCCAGATTAAGTCCTTTCTAGTGGCCCAACTTATACTGTTAGGGTTTTTTGGGAGGTTTGTGGGTTGGCTTTTTAGCAGAAAAAAGCATAGGTATGTGTCCATATTATTCATGCTCTGTACTTTCAGTGGATGAAAATATTAGCACACATTAAGTATCATATTTAGTAGTTCTTCCATGGTACTTCTTCCCTATTTTTACAGCAAAAATTGTAATGCATGATCTGAAAAGAAGGATAGGCTTCCAAAATAAGACATTTAAATTTGAAGTATGACAGAATAGTTTTCCAGTTTGGGTAAGCTCCATTTGTTCGTTATGATGTTTTAAAAATCCCCTGGGTTTTTTTCCTTTTTTGATGACATTCTTTGTTCAACATATATAAATGGTTAAGTTATAGAAGCAGCTTTTTAAAAATAATTGTGCCACTTGTAAAGGCATGCCATGAATCAGAGCAGCCCTTTCTTTGTAGCAAAGGGCCTCATTGGCTAACCTGAAACACTCCCAAATGTGCTCTCTTTACTGGCTACATGCAGCCTGTAAGAAATGCTTGTTAGGCAACATAATACTACAGATAATCTTTAGGCAGCAGGATTTGTTGCTGGTATTTGACAGGTGATGCATAAACATAGTATCAGACTATGTCTTTTTACTACCATCTCCATAAATGTTGCTGTTATGTGGTTAGAAGTTATGTGCTTATCTAATGATGCCACTGCTGGGACTGATGTTCATGTTCTGTACGTAGCCATTGCCAAGTCCATATATATACTTTCCAGTTAACCTTTTTAGGCTTATGTTGCCAGAGAGATCATGTGTTTGGTCTAGCAATCTTTGTAGACCTCTTTTTGTAATACTTACTTTAACCAAAATTTCTAGGTAGCCATCTGGATTCTGCTAGGCTGATCAGCAAAAGCCTCTTTAATTATTG
This sequence comes from Porphyrio hochstetteri, assembly GCA_020800305.1. Lineage (NCBI taxonomy): Eukaryota > Metazoa > Chordata > Aves > Gruiformes > Rallidae > Porphyrio > Porphyrio hochstetteri. Next base: position 25,426,145 of record CM036938.1, read on the forward strand.
TCATCACAGAGCAAAACGTACACCTGCAGATAGTAGGAATATAGTAGGACAAGTTTTCTTTCTCTGTTTCGCCACTTTTTCTTAAAAAAAACCCCTTCTTTCTTTATCTAGAAGATTTCTGAGCTACCCCACCCAGAGAGGCTATGTTTTCTTGCCAAGAAGCTGTAAACAAATATTTTAAAAATCTATTTTTCCTTCCAGGTAATGCAAGGGTCAGTGAGAGATTCCAGGAGGACATGGGCCTACCTGCTGCGTAAGGGCCTTGTCTCCTCTTTGTAAAACGGCTCATGCTGGGGTGTCTGTTACAGTCATGGAATTAAGTACTGGGATGTTGGGTACCTGAATAAAGAGAGAACCAGGGGCTGAAGTAATACGTACAAGGAGAACACAGTTGCCTCTTCTTAATTCCCTGGTATCTGAGCTTCAGTGCTGTGCTGAAGTATTCACGTCCTTTAACTAAACTTAGCTGGCACTGACTGTCTTCTGCCTCCATCCTTGAAAAACAGCACGCTAAGGTGAGGGAGGTTAACAAGCTTCCAGAGAGAGTGCGTAAGCAGGAAATAATGTGTAGATTGTCTATAGGCAGCAGAGAAACTCAGCAGGGTAGAGGATGTAGAGGTAGACTGATGCCTTCCTCCTTTGTGTTTAGATGGGGGAAAGGCTTCTAGTTACTTTGCTATGAAACAACAGTTCCTGAAATGCCCCCAAAATACAACTGTACTTGGGCGTGTCCTCTACAAAGATCTATTCCTGTAGATGCGTCAGTGGTTTAGTGCTCTGGGAATCTTTGCTCAGGCTAAGCAAGACAGACCACTTAGGCTGCCTATGCTGCACTAGTTCAGGAAGAGTCATTTAGGTTTTTTCAGACTTTTTCTGTACAAAAAGTAATGTTACAGTGTAAAAGTCCAGTAAATAACAAAATTATATATATGCTTATTTGATTTTATGAAACTTTGATACATGTAAATACGCTGTGGCCAGCATAGGAGAGGGTGGATGTTGCCGTGGAAGACGATGTGTGGCCAGTGGAAAGGCTTATACTGAAGAAGGAGACTTACAGAGCATTAAGACTTAGTGTCGTGGTGACACTGAAAATAGGTGGTCAAGCTAGCCCTGGCAGGGGTCTGACCACCATGTGTCACATCTGATTCTAATAAGAACAAATTTTTCCAAGACTTGGGAAGAAAAATACTTCCTTACATAGAGTGTTACAGTCAAGGGCAATATTGTGATTATTGTCAGTTAGAGCCATTGTTGGAAGCTAGTATTTCCTAGTGTGAAATAGTAGCTTTTGTATTAAATTATCTACATTTTTCTGGTGTTTTTCATGAACGCGTAGGTGGGTCTCTAAGAGAAATTGTAGGACACAAAGATAATTATGGGAAATTCACTCAACAGTGAGTGTCCAACAGTGATTTCACTTTGATCCACTTCCATCCTTGATGGAAGGTGTGATGAAGCAGGGTAGATGGACACAATTAGATGTTCATCTCAGGTAGTGTTTTCTACTGGGCTTTGTTGTGCACTATTCTTGCTGGGGAACCTACAAAAAAAAAATTGTACTCTGTCATCTCTTGAAATATCTATGTCAGATTTTCTCTGCTCAATTAATGTTGCCTTTTAAAGAGAGAAGCCTCATTAATGATTGTGGGTGTTCTGTTGTCAGTGCTAGTTCTCAAAGAAACTGCTGCATGATCAAGCCTATCAGTCCTTCTCTTTGTGTATAACTTGTCCCAAGAACCAAAATTATTTTCTCCTGTACATTGATTACAACACTTTGTGTGTAGCATAGAGTCATTATTTCTAAAATTCCATAAAACAGAAGCTTCTGATCAAGTGATTCATGCAGCTTAATTTTTTAACTTTATTTTTTTAAGCAGCAGAAAAAGGAATAAAGGTGTTGGTAAAATTGCTCCCAAACCTCTGCTGTCATCTCTAACTGTCCAATTGCTGGTGTCTGATTGCTTTTTTTTTTTATGCTAATTCAGTCTGTGGTAATGATTCAGGTTTTTTTTCAAATGCACAATTTTACTGGAAAACTGGCAGCCAAGTCTTCTATCAAGTGGAGGCATGTTGATCTGGAGTTCTTCCTCCAGAAAAAGAGAGACAGCTTCAGGTAATGAGGCCAAACCTTTATGCTTACATTCTGGTGATCAGTCCTCATTTGTAAAGATGCTTGTGTTGTTCCACAGGAGACTTGTGGCATTTCTGCCTGAGTTACAGAGCAGATCTAATTGATAGATGTTTGTGAGGTGATACTGAACACATGGATTGTGTACAGATGCAGTATTTGTCCTTTTTTTATTGAACTGGGTATACAAGTGTCAGGTAGACCTTTGCCCTTTTTTCCACACCCTGAACAACTCCTACATGATGAATTCTTTTTTCTTTTCCCTTTTCATGCTACCTCTGGAGCTAGAGATAAAAAAACGTGATCTGATACAAGGCTGCATGCTTCCTTTTCAGTAGGAATTGTGATCCTATTTTTTGGTCATGTTCAGGGTTAGAAGATAAAGCAGGATAGAACTAGGAGACAGAAAAAACTTTCTTCCTGGAGGCTGTCAGCAGGTTGTCATGCTGCAGTCCAAAGTAGATGTGAATGAGCTTCTCCCCCAAGGTCTTTTGCTTCCCTTCCATTTGGGTTTGGGTTTTTTTTTTTTTTTCAGAGATGTCTGTTGAATATTTGTGTTGTGTGCTGGATTTGGCTATGCCTGTGTCCAGATAAATAGTTGTGGGTCACCCTGCTGAGAGTCCCATGTAAACTGCATCACGGGAGTCTTGTGGGAACTGGGTGAAGATACATATGAGAGGGCTTTTGCTTTCTGAAGTGAATATCTGAAACGGAAACTCTTGAAAAGACAGGAGAGTTAAAAGGCTTATGTTCCTGCTCTAGTGTTAACTTAATAAAATATCTTGTTATAGTGTCTCATGTTTCAGAGCATGGGGAATTCTTGTGTTTTGTTTTTTTCTATGGAACTTGATAGCTGTCTGGTTTTGATTAGACAGGGAATACAGCCAGTTAATAATAGATGGTATTTAGAGGAGAGAATTTACATACTTGCTAATGACGTCTGCAGTGTCACAGTGATCTTGCTGATGTCCAAGTGGTAAGGTACTGTGAAACTTGATCTGGTTATTATGTGAAATGACTGTTCAGTTGAAAAAAACTGATTTCCTCTATCCAAACCAGTGTAGTAATAACTCACAATTTTCATTCATCCTTCTAATAAAGATACAGCAACACAGATGTATGAAGTCAACTCACAGTTGTGTTCCAAGAGAGCTGTGAAATAAAACACAGTACATATTTCTGATATTAGTTACCTTGATATATAAATTAATGAAAAGAAATCTTTTTAACAACTGAGTTGGTTTTTTTTTTTTTCAAAGCTTGCTGACTTTAAGATTCCACCTCTCCCTACAGTCCTGTTTAATCCTAGAAGAGCGTAGAGAAACACATAGTGTATATGCATGTGTGCCTGTCCATATGATAGTCAATTAATGCACAGTTTTATGAATTTGCCTCCATTATGCTATGTATGACTGAGAGGAGACTGAGGGGTGACAGACCACTGGAAGACACTGCCCAGAGAAGTTGAGGAGTCTCTTCTCTGGAGAAATTCAGAACCCATCTGAATGCGTTCTTCTGTGACCTACCCTAAGTGGTCCTGCTCTGGCAGGGAGGTGGACTAGGTCATCTTTTGAGGTCCCTTCTAACCCCTAACATTCTGTTACTCTGTGAAACTGTGGGTTGTGATGACAGTTTCCTGGGACAGCAAAGGGAAGTAACAACAGCAGCACTTAAAGTATCAGAATATACACAACGGGTGATAACACAAGGCAATTTACTGACCCGATGGTGGACTGGATGCTCAACCCATCCAAGAGCTGTGCTGAATTTCCACTCCTCCCTCCCCCCTGCTGTCCCCTTTTATGGTGAGTATGATAATCATATGGTATGGAATACCCCCTTGGCCGGCTTGCATCACCCATCCGAGCTACTTGTGAGAATTAACTCTATCCTAATCAAAACCATTATCAACCCCTTATATCATCTTCATCATGCCCTGATCCTACACTTCCACTTAATCATTACTACTGTCTGGCTTTGAGATAGATATATTATATATAGAGAGAGTTCTTTAATGTATTGATCATCCTTCTATAGTGTCTGTTAAATCATTTGGTCCATGACTTTGGGCTTTACCAGTCTGAGCCATCTCTCAGGGCAGGAGGGATAGTATATGCTGGTGGACTGTTTCATGCTGTATCCAGAGCTGGTTTATCTGGCACAGGCCATGCTTGCAGTCTGCACCTTGAAGATGTTGCCTTGAAGATGTCAATTTCAAGTGAGTTGCTGGGTGCCAGTTGCTGAAGTCAGTTCTAGTTCTGTCATCACTGCCTTTTGTCATTTTGCTCCATTACTTTGTGTAGTTCTTGCAGTAATACCATTGATACAGCATATGGCAATTGTAGCAGTGATGATAAACAATGACAGGATTATTTAACAAATTGTATCATGTTAATTTATTAACTACTCTTACCCAAAATCACATCCCCTTGAGATGCACATTGGACTTGCCCATCCTTTTACATCACCCACCAAGTGTACCCAGGTCCTTAAGCAAAAACAATCCCACAAATGGGTTTGCCTTTGCCTGAAGCAGGGCTAACCCAAACTGTCTTCCCCAAAATACTCTTCATACACACTGTGGCAACACTATCTACTACAGTGCATGGAAGTTTCAGTTGGGCAGGACCAACTGAGTGGTAGACCCTCTGAGTTAGCTAACCAGGTGGCCTTTATTAAATGTGTATCCCAAGGTTTGAAGGTCCCACCATTCATTGGTCTCAATGTAGTCTCTAGCAGTCCTTGCATCATTTGATTTTCCTGGAGGCTGGTGCAGAACAGGGGATGCAATGCACCTACACGCTCCTTGGCCCAGGTTTCTGTGAGGGTGTTTTAGAAATGAGCCTCATTGTCTGACTCAATTTTTTTCTAGGGTGCCAAATCACCACTGGACTTGCTTTTCAAGGCCCAGGATAGCATTCCAGGTGGTGGCACAGGGCATGGGATATGTTTCCACTGGTGGTTGCTTCCACTATTGTAAGCACATTGCACTTGCCTTGGCAGGTTTGTAGGAGTGTGATGTATTGATCTGCCAGGGTTCCCCATATTTCAGCCATTGTCTTCCATACCAGAGAGGCTTTACCCACTTGGCTTGTCTGATTGCAGCATACCTCTCACATTCATTGATAATATGTGAGAGACCATCTGTGGTCAAGTCCACCCCTTGATCATGAGCTCATCTCTATGTTGCAGCTCTTCCTTGATAGCCTGAGGTGTCATGGGCCCTACAAGCTGTAAATAATTCACCCTTATGTTGCCAGTCCAGATCTACCTGAGACACTTCAATCTGCATTTCCACCCCTGAGGCAGTTGATTCCAGATGTACTGGATGCACCTCCAAGTGAAAGCAAGCTGTGGCCTGCACTGTGCTGCCAAAGGCAGTGAGAAAAACACATCAGTGATAACAATTGTGGCATACCACTTGGCTGCCTTTGACTCCAGTTGATATCAGAGTTCCAGTATGTCTGGAACAGCAGCACTCAGTGGTGATGTGACTTCATGCAGGCCACAGTAGTCAGTGCTCAGTCTCTACTCTCCATTGGACTTCTGCACTGGCCATCTGGAACTGTTAGAGGGTGAGCAGGTTCTGCTGATGACTCTGTGACTCTTCAGTTGATGAATCAGTTTATAGATGTCAACTGGGGAGTCTCAGTTGGTGCAGAATTGCTGTCAGTGCACTGTTGTGGTAGCAGCTGGCACCTGTTCTTCAACCTTCAGCAACCCCACAACAGAAGGGTCCTCTGAGAGACCAGACAGTATAAACAATGGTTCAGCTCTCTAGGACAACTATGCCAAAGCCCTACTGGTGCCTTTTTGGGTCCTTGAAATACCTTCTTTGGAGGAAGTGTATGCCCAGGATGCACGGAGCCTTGGGGCCAGTCACAATGGAGTGCTTTTCCCAGTCATCCCCAGTTAGACTCACTTCAGCTTCCAGTAGAGTCAACTTTTGGGATCTCTCTGTCACTCCAGAAATACAGATGGTTCCAACCCTTTGTGGCTCAATGACATTAGGATCCAGTCTGTGTTGGTGTGGGCTAGTCTTGTACTCTTGTGGATCTCATGTGCCAGGCCATTGGATCCACACAGTCCAACAAACCCAGTTATGCCTCTCTTCCACCTGGCCATCACATTTGCTCCTTACTTCTTGCAAAAAGGACTTAGAGGTCCCTTCAAGAGGATTATTTGTACAAGTGGGTCTTCCACTCAGTCTGGGAGACAAGCAACATTTTTCCTGGAATAATCCCTTTTTGTGATGTTTTACCTTGCAACTCATTTACTTATGCCTGTAGGGTCACAGTAGGCTTTCCATCCCACTTACACATGTCCTGTTCTGGCCACCACAGGGTTCTTTGTTCTGTATTCTCTCTTGAGCAGAGGAATGCTTATTTCAATTACCTGAGATGCTGGTCTATATGGTTGGAGAATAGTATCCTCTTTGAGCTGCCAGACCTCCTGGGACAGTTTCTGCATAGCTGAGACAAGGGAGGGGGAGAGACTCTTAATATTTCTGGAGTCAGCCAGCTACTTCATCCACTGTTGGGGCCTCTTCAACTTTTACAGTCTGTTACTGCCAATGAATTGGCATACAGTGATGTACAAACATACACAACGGGTGATAACACAAGGCAGTGTAGTGATCTGAGAACTGACCAGACAGATGCTCTGCCCACAGTCAGACCATCCTGAAGCCACCCCCTTTTATGGTGAACATCACATCACTTGGTACAGAATCCCCCCTTGGCCATCTTGGTTCAGCTGTCGTGGCTCCTTGTGAAACTTAACTCTTAGCCAAAACCAGGACAGTAAGAAATTACATTCTTCAGAATCAGCTGCTTTCCTTCTTCTACATTTCTTTTACTTCTTTTACACTTTTCAGGCTTAAGTACAAGCTCTGTACTAAGTATATGGAATTACACAAATACCAAATGCATGCATTGTGGCTATCCTTAACATCTATTATAGCAGCTGTTAAGCAGTATTCTGCTCCTTTGTGATTATGGTAGCTGTAGCTTATTTTCTGCTTTGATACTTTTGGAGTCTCAGTCAATGTTTGGCTTTCCATTTGCTCAGTAAAAGTGATACTTAGAGTAAATCGTAGCATTATTTTGAGGCATGTTTTTTTAGGAGATGTGCAGTGGGGCACATAACACTTGTGTCATCTAACACTGGACCATATCTGTAGAGGTACTGGAGACATTTTGCTTCTGAGTGACCAGACTTTAGAGAAACAGACAACTTCTAAATCCTTGATTTGAGCATTGTTTTTAGTTTATCCAATACAGAGACCTCTCTAACCTGCTATGAAGAGGACAGCAGGAGAGTTTACAATAGAAAAGGCATTTTCTTCAGTCCAGAGGTGTAATAATTCAACTGCTCAATAATTCTAAGTGCTCTTGATCTAATTTTTTTTTAATGGATCAGTGACTTGCCCTCTTTTTACAAAGCATTTTGAATCCTGACTCACACATGAAAATGTAAGGAGTGCATTAATGTACTTGCAACTTGATGAACAATATTATACTAATTTGGGTCATACCTATGAGCTTTCATTTTACAGAAGCTCAGCTAAGATCTTCTGATACTTCAAAGACACCGACTGTGAACTTAGCTGCTGTGGCGCTGTAGTTATCAGAAATGTAAGGACAGATCTTTTTGCAATTTTTTCATTATGTGAAAGGGGTGTATGGAAGGAAGGATGAAAGATAGACACTGCAAAGCCTTACCAACCTGCAGGAATACACCTGATGGCTACTGTTGGTGGCATGTGTTACATGGGTGAGTCTCCTCAGACCTGAGATGTTTCAGGAAAAGTTCTTGCTGTGCTCTGGGTACATTCTCCCTGGTCTCAGCTGCAGAAGATGACCTGACTGCCATGAGATAGCTCAGCGTTTCCACACACAACATTCAGCAGGAATAGTGTGTTGAGATGCCTTAGCAAGGTTCAGGAAGAGTAGTAGTTAATAGGGAAGGCAGACAGGATAGAACAGGCTCATAGTTTTAACTGTGAAGTAGGGATTAATTTATGGGTGAGGGAAAAGGGAATATGAGTGGTATGTAAATGAAGCATTTAAGAGCAACAAAACATCTAACCATGCTAGCAGTTGTAAGTGAACGCTAAAATCTGTGTTGCAGGTAATTTTGAAACAGATTTGTAGTACAAAGGTGTGGGTGTGATGCAAGCTGCTTCGATCAGTCACTAGCATTGCTGTGTAAAAATAGGAGGCTACCCAAGGCAATGATGGACACCAGCCAGGCTCCAGGTTCAAGCAGCTGCATCTTAAAAATGCTGCTTTTTCATGTAGTCTTACTCACTTGGGAGTTTCCGTACTGTGTGGCCCTTTTGAGATGCAGGTGTGATAAACCTGACAATTCCACCTCACCCTGCTGGTGCTCTGTGGTCAGGTAGGTGAAGCCATGGGGAAACAATTGGGTTTTTTCCTCATTGACTTAATTAGTGCTGTAACCCTTTCAAGTGTATGCAAAGTGTGACTTAGTGTCATTTCAGGATACAACCTCATTAGATATTAGTTAAGATACTGTGAGATGTATCTTCTGATCTTCTTTACCAAAGTGTAATCAAAGCAATGGAACTTTTTATGCCCATCCTAAAAGAGAAGAGATTAAATTAGTCTGGGAACCTCTGTGCACAAAACTTTTGTCTTAGTAGGAAAACGAACTTGTTTGTTGTAAAGACAGCATCACATGATTACAGAGGCTGTGTTGTTGCCATAAAATTTCAGAAATTAAACATTGTGATGGAAACTTCTGTAAATGGGGTCATTCAGGTCAGGCATTAAATTAATGGGCAACGTAGTTTGGCTTTCTTTTTTAATGCTAAGCACTTCCTGTAGTTTTTCTGAGGCTTTGGTCTTCTGAAGGAGGGTGTGTGTATATACTTGTCCTGTCTTATTTTACAGTATTGACGTTCTTCAGACCTTGCTATTAATGACTGCTTTTTTTCCACTACATTTTCTGAGTTAACAATTTATTAGAGAAATATGAACCAGGAAGACAGGAAAAGGCTCTGATGGCCCATCTCTTAGCCCTTAGACTATAGGTCCTTTACATATATTTCTGAGGCAGTGTCCTGGGCTGTGAAAAGGCGCTGTGGTGGCCGTGTTGGTTTGGTAAAATAAGACCAGGATTTTTGATACTTTGAGAGGACTATTTTTTTGTGAAAATCCTGCAGGTGGATTCTTCATGGAAGAAGTAAGTGAGAATAGTAAGACCCAGCTTCCTCTTCCAACACTGAGCCACAAATAATCTGCTAAGCATTAGGTACTGTCATGCAGGATGTTTTTTTCCCCAACTTGTCAATCAAATTAATTTCCATTAGTCATCAGGTCTGAATACTGAGCATGGAATGCATTTTTCCTGAACAAGACATTCTCTTTGGAACAGAAGCTAGAGCTACAAATTTTATAAGCGCTGAAATATCCGTGGCAGTATTTCAATTTTCCTCTCTTCATTGCTGAAATTCCAGTACTGGAGCTCAGAATGTTCTTCAGATATATAATACTGTCAAGTCAGTAGATGAATACTTTTCAGGGCCATAATATAAAAGATATGTCATAATTTTATTCTTTAATATGTGCTGTATTGTCAACTCGCTGCAGTGGCATTTGACATTAGTATGAATCCTGCAATACACCTTCCATCTCTTTGTTTTTCCCTCTGCAGTTCAGATGGAGAATATGGAACTGATGAAAAAAGAAAGGCAGGAAAATCACCTACTGTGTTGCTGCAGCCCCCTACCATTGAAATGGAATATTTTGAAGATCGTAAAAAACTTGATGTTGCAAGGTAATGTCAGAAGTGCTGTCAGTTTTCTTCTGGTCAGGTAATCATAATGGTTACACCCATTAAAGAAGCTAGGCTGAGTAGCAACATTTGTCAGACAACCTAGTTGTGGGTCAGCTTGCACATTGTGCAAGTAAACAGTCAGAGTCAGAGCCGCCTTCCAGGAGTTCCTCTGTTACTCACCACAAGCCATCAGGATAGTAGGAATTTAGATTTTGGGCTGGCTTCCCTGTCCTAGGAAAAAACTACATTGCATTGTTTGGCACCACTGCTAGCTACATCCCTTTCACAGTCAATTTGACAGTCAAACTGAGCTGCAGTTGGAATCCTGGACTGTTTCCAGAATGCTGTCATGCTAGACTATTGATGGCCCATGGTACAACTGTGACAAAAGTTTTAATTTTGGACTCTGTGCTCTATATTGCATCAGATTATTGTATTGTCTCTGCAAAAGCAATCATTCTTCCTTTTTGGAGAATTGGAAGGCATTTGAAACTCTTCTAAAAGTAATATTAAAATTCCACTTGGAGAGCATGAATGCAAGTTTTGCATCCCTTTCACTTTGTCAACTGAGTAGGCAATGCAAAGGTCAGCAGTCAGCCTGACACTGCTTTTCATCAGAAGGCAGATACTTAAAAAACATCACCTAGTTTCCTGAAAGGTATTTCAAGAAATAGATTACTTTTTTTTCAAACCCTCCTTCCAGCCTTACTTCCCATGTACAGTGTAATTGAGTGTGTGCTGGTGAGAGGGTAGCATAGGTTTTTTTGGTAAGGTTCACTGTTCATTTCAGCTTGATCTGCACTTCACATAGGCACATAAATACACATATGCATTTATTTTAGAGTTTGCTTCCATGAAGCCACCTGAGATAGGCAGCAAGTCACCCAGCTATCTAACAGTCCTGCTGTACAATCTCCTTCATAAATCTGACTATATCCCCACTACACTTGGTGGTTCTCTTACTCACACCCTTGCAGTTTTTACTGGAAAATGTGACCTTTCAAATTTAGGTAAGTAAAGAAGAGTTACTGTGCAGGATAAGGTGCAGTAATGGAAACTCTTGTAGCACCTTTCTCTCCCCATTGAAGCTTTAGCATAGAATGTTCTTCAGGTCATTCAGTCTAGGAGTCTTCTGTTGTGTTTTTCCTTCTGCTCTTCAGTCTGCATCTGAACACCTCTAAAAAAGAGCTAACATTTTTCTAGCCTGTTGGTATACTTTTGTTCTGCACTAAATAGCTCTCAGTAATTACATCTTTTCTTTTTTTATGAAACAGTACTATCCCACTAGTGTTTTTGTTTTCTGAACAGTCAATGCCATTAATTTTTGCTGTATAAAACAAGCTAATCTTACTTTTCCAGCCATCCACAGAGTCTTTCCTCTGTACTTGTTCTCCTCTAGAGTTGCTGCTTTTTTGGTTCATTTTCTTTTTTCCAGTATGAATGGCTAGATCTGCATCAGTGTGACTTCCTACACAACTGTCAGTCACAATTCCATTTCATCTCCTCTAGGATTGCTGGCAATCTTAATTATTTCATTTCACTATGCAGTCCATAGCCATCCTTTGACTTGAGCACCTGTGTTTCTTCTCTGTTGCGCTTTCCAAATGAGCTCCCACTTTGTACCACAGGTTCATAGCTTTTAGTACACGACCTTGCACTCTCAGCTACTAAGTTTTATCTTACTTTAACTTGCATTAGCAAGTAATATGCTTAGTGTCATTATTTCACATGTTGCCAAGAAACAAACAAATCTGAAGCTAAGCGCTGTGATAATTCATTAAGTTGTAAAAAAGTCCTGAATTTATTTTTTTTTAACTTCCCTACAACTACTAATACAGAATATTCCTTTTAAATTAAAAGAGGACCTTCAGTGAGGGTTGGCAAAATTTAAGAATAGGACATGCTCCTCTATTGCTGCATAATCTTCGATGAATCAGATAATAGTCATTAAAGAATATGTTTCATGGAAAAGCCCTATGCTATCCTATCCTATACCAAGACTAATGAACTGAGGCCAAGCTTATCTGATATGCCTTTTTTAATCATCAGGTCAAAGAGCACCACAGATAGTCCACTGCTGACAACGGATATCAAGAGTGACTCCAAGATTGAGAGAAAAAAGCGTGCCTCAAATCAGGTAGGGCAGAGGGTGGACAAATTTGTTTATGTATGGTAAGAGTAAACATGTAACTACCACGAGAGCCTCCTTGTTGAGCAATATTATAGTTCATGGTTGTATAAGCATGAAGGTTCCTTTTTCATCAGTGTTAGAGTCTGGGTAAAGCAGGATACAGACCTAATAGCCACATAGCAAAAACAAAGACTTACTGTAAAACAGATGGGCAAAATGAGAAGGTATCGGGAGGACGGGAAGTGGAATGGGTCACCTGCTTGTAAGACTATCTAATAAGGTATGTGTCTCTGGGTGTGTGGCTTTTTGTTTTTTAGCTGAAGGCAAATGCACACTTTCATAAGCTGTTTCTAGATGTTCCCACTGATGAGCCACTGAAACAAAGTAAGTATTAACCCCTTTGTCACTGCTGGCTGTAGATCTAGGATAATGTTGTTACCGGCCAACTGTGGTGATGTACAAGTGGGACTATGTAAAGTTTAAAAACCTTGAACTCCAGCTGCCTAGGGTCATGAGGCATTCATCTGCATGCTGTAGGTGTTTTTGTTGTAATCTTGCAGAACAAAAATCTTCAGGTGTTGGGGTGTCTTTGGGAATTGTAGCCTGCCTTGCCCTTCTCAGCAGAGTAACCTGGTGAAACATGTATTTGTAACTGAAGCTTCCTTGCTAAAGATGCCACTGGATTGAGAAAGCACTGGCCAAGTGCTAGCTCAAGTTTTTGCTGTTGACAGTGCTTTAATATTTAAAAATACTGGTAGGAGAAGGACTTGAAACGTCTTTAAAATTCTACAGATCTCTGTGGTAGTTATAAGAAGTGAATTATACATAGATATGTATAAGAAATGTTTCTTGAAAGGAATGCAGAGAAAGTAGTTCTTGAGTGAGAAGTGTCTTTTTCAATGGCTGTGAAGTAAAATCAGTATTATGACTTCATGTGCATTGTACCTCCATTGGTCATCAAGGAAGCTACGTGGTACTCAATCAAAAAGGACTCTTGGCATCTGGGAGACAGTTGCATATTTTTATGCATTTCAGTCTTTGTCTTTCAAATACTTTGAGACTAAACTTAGTCCTTTGAAGTCTTCTGAGCTTGGCAGTTTTAGGAACCTTATTGAGTATTTCAAGGTTTGATAATGTTTAGCAGAAAGTGTAAATGAAAACATTACACCTTTGAAAAAAAGAGGAATTGGTAATGGTTGGCTTGAGTTGTGGTTACCTAAAAGGTTATAAAATATCTATTTGTTTCAGGCTTTACCTGTGCTCTGCAAAAAGAAATTTTGTACCAAGGAAAATTATTCCTTTCTGAAAATTGGATTTGCTTCTACTCCAAGGTTTTTGGTAAAGACACTAAGGTTAGTAAATTCTCTATGTACAGAACAAAAATACTGTTCCTTAATGATTTGTTCATGGTCTGGGTTGGAAGGGACCCCAAGGATCATAGAGTTCCAGCCCCCCTGCCACTGGCAGGGCCACCAACTTCCAGGCCTGGATCTACACAAGGTTGCCCAGGGCCCCATCCAACCTGGCCTTGAACACCTCCAGAGACGGGGCATCCACTGCCTCTCTGGGCAACCTGTTCCAGCACCTCACCACTCTCTCTGTAAAGAACTTCCCCCTAATATCCAATTTAAACCTTCCTTCCTTTAGTTTTAATCCATTCCCCCTTGTCCTGCCATTGTCTATCCTTTTAAAAAGTTGAATCCCCTCCCTTCATGTACTGGAAGGCTGCAATGAGGTCCCCCCACAGTCTTCTCTTCTCCAGACTGAACAAGCCCAGCTCCCTCAGCCTCTCTTCGTAGGGCAGGTGCTCCAGCCCTCTAATCATCTTTGTGGCCCTCCTCTGAACCCTCTCCAACAGTTCTACATCTTTCTTGCATTGTGGGCCCCAGATCTGGACACAGTACTCCAGATGGGGCCTCACGAGGGCAGAGTAGAGGTGATTGTCTCTCCCTGTCCCTGCTGGCCACCCCTCTTCTGATGGAGCCCAGGATACCATTGGCCTTGCGAGCTGCAAGAGCACACAGCTGGCTCATGTTAAGTTTCTCATCCACCAGAATCCCCAAGTCCTTCTCAGCAGGGCTACTCTCCAGGAGCTCTTCTCCCAGTCTGTATCTATGTCTGGGATTCTTCCAGCCCAAGTGCAACACCTGACACTTGGCAGTGTTGAACCTCATTAGGTTCACCTGGGCCCACTCCACTTCATCACCAGTTCACATTATTATGCAAAGCCAGAATACTGCTACTACTTCTAAGTATTATTGAGTACAATCACTGTTCAGAAGTGATGCCAGTAGGTCACTCGAGAACTGGAGCGCTATTATTAAAGATCAAGTCTCTCTCTTAAGGATTTCCTGTCTGAACAAAAATACATGAAAGGAAAGGATCTGACATGCAGCAGTAAGGTCATTGCCAAGCCCATGAAACACAAATTGCACAAAAATCTCTCTCGGGGTTCGTATGGAAAAGAGAAGGACATAAGGAGAAGGAAGGCTGAAAAGTGTAAGGATTGTAGTTGGACAACTGGAGGGAAGGATCAAACGTCTTAAGACAATTAAAGAGGAAGAGCTAAAACTGTTTTCTGAGTTGAGTAGCGAAGTTCTATGAGGTATTCTTGTAGCATTCCTCCTGTTCTGCATAAGGAGAGAACAGGGGAAAAACAAGAAGAGTTTGCTAGGTTTTTACTTGTGAACATAGTATGAAGGGCAAAAATGGGACATCAGCAGTGATTTGTAAGATCATCATTTACTCATAAGTAGGAACCTGCTTTGGCAGGGGGTTGGACTTGATAATCCCTTGAGGTCCCTTCCAACCCCTACAATTCTGTGATTCCTTCTTGGTACAGATACAACCCACCTAAGGCTTGGGCCCACTGTGGTAATTAATAGGCATACAGGTGAAAATGATACATTTTCAAAAGTATTTGTGTTCTTGTTCTATTGATTTGGAGCTTCTGGAGTGGTTTTCTTTGCATAAACTCTGCTTTGTTTTCGAACTTCTATTGGGAAACAGCTTGATTTACTTCAAATATTTCTTTGGCTTCTTTCTGAAGTACTTCCTTGAATAGAGTTCCTGATTAGATCCAGTCCCTTTGTCAGTGAATTGGGTGCTGAAACCACTTTAGGAGTTGACAGTATTTCTTTTGGTGGAACACCATCTGTCTTTGAAAGGTCTTTTAAGAAATCGGAATAGGTTTAAAGAATGCTTAAATTACTAACAACACGTTGTTCACAGTGATCCTATGGGTTGTTGTGTTTTATTGCTTGACCCAAGAAACTGAGTTGTTGATTCCTAGGTAATGGATTCTCTTAGTCATAGGCAGTGTGTTAACGTGTAGGGTGTGCTTGTAAGTGAAAGTCATGTGGAACAAACAAGGAAATCAAAATTAACCAATGGTTGGCAACTGCCAGTCATAATTATAAACAACTATTTGGCATTTAGTTTCATTAAAATTGATGTTGTTTACCAGGAACAATTGTGACTGCTTTAAACTGGGACAGCTTTCTAAATTCAAACTAAGCTACATGTATACAAAAATGTAGTAGAACTCTACCAAGTAGACTAGACAAAACCTGGCAAAAAAGATGCAGCATGATAATGATGTCGTACTAGAAAATTATCATATAAATGCAGGAATATATGCATACTTATATATATCATGAGAAGGGAAAACATATTACAAGATAGAGTAGACAGTATTTGTAAATGTGGCTATAGTGATATTCCAAATTTTTCAATTCTGGGTTATTGTTTTCGGAAAACATTATGGGAAAAATTAAGAGTCAAGGGGGTAGACCTGATCATTTACTGCCAGCTATTTATCCCTACCCCTGGAACAAATGCTTAAAGCTTTGTTTAATCACATACAGCAGGCACAAGTTTTTAAGAATTCCATCAAGAAAATGAAGGAAAATCGGGAATGTAATGAAAAATAATGGAATGGAAGAGGGAGGAGGAAATTAAGTTTGACAGCAAAAGGAACATTTTTAGCAGGCAGATGCACTGACAAAGTTTTCAAGGCAAAAAACCTCTATTGATTAGAACTTGTAGAACAATTTGAGTTTAGTAATAAAGTGGCGTGTTGTGAGAAATAGCAGACCTACACATTCCAGTACTTTTTTCTATGTGAGTTCTTCTACCTGCAGGATCTTTTTAGTGGAAGTAATAACCATGCAAATCAGGAAACTCATGTCTGCAGTGTAAACACTGCATATTCAAAAATAAAAGATTGCTTCTGCAGGATTTAATAGATTTTGAAGAACATCAGTGTCTTTCCAGGTAGTCTTTCCCGGAGTTATCCACAATTTTACACATTTTATTTGCTTTCAAAGTTGCCTGTAAGTAAAAATGGTATCCGGAAATAATTATTAATCCAATTAGACATAAAGTGCTTTGCAGTGATTTTACCATTTTAATCTAATGCTGGATGCAGTAAGCAAGTACTTAATCCCACTTAAGAACACTTTAGTCTTGATTACAGTAATGTTATCCATCAAAATAGTATGCAGTAGAATGCCATTAACATACCTGGCTTAAGTTCTTTGAGATTAACTGAACCCATAGAAAACTTCTAAGCTGTTTTCTTCATCAGGATTTCTGCTGAGAAATCTTTTAGTTTGGTTTTGGTTTGGTTTTTTGGTTTGTTTTGGGTTTTTTAAAGTTTTGCAGATTCTGTTCTGACCACCTGAGGATTCTGGGTTTTTCCTATCAAACACCCATCCTAGCTGTTCCCTTCTCCCCACTCCCAGAAAAGTCTGTTTTGAAAAGTTTTGCAAAAACTTTGCAGGTCAATACAATGTCCAGCTTAATAAGAAAAGATATACTGGGGGACCTGTTTGATTACCCGTTTTCAAAAGACAGGTTCTGAAGCAGGACAAATAAAAGTTGTCATGTTAAATATCAATAGAACAAATGAAGACCAGATTTACAGATTCTTAGACCTGTCCCTGGGACTAAGAATAGTTTAAATTGTATGCTTTTTGGGTTGTGGTGTTCTTTTTATTTCTGTTAGCACTTAAAAAAAAAACAAAAAAACCAAGGTAAAGAGAAAGTTTCTAGCCCTTAGATGACA
Source organism: Porphyrio hochstetteri (assembly GCA_020800305.1). Taxonomy (NCBI): domain Eukaryota; kingdom Metazoa; phylum Chordata; class Aves; order Gruiformes; family Rallidae; genus Porphyrio; species Porphyrio hochstetteri. Next base: position 25,443,278 of record CM036938.1, read on the forward strand.
AGTCCTTAGATGACTTGGCTAGCCATACTTCAGTAGTGGTTGGCAATTTTGCACCTAGACTAATGAGACAAATACATTTTTTGTTTCCTGGAACAATTTTATATTTCACGACTTTGTGTTGCTGAGCAAAAGTTAATGAGGTTTAATGAAACAGTGCACAGATTACCTTCATTCTCCTGCACTGGTGTGTTTTTAATTCAGTGATGTGATCACCTGTTGAACAATCTTTGTGATTAATAATATCTGTTAATCTTGATTCAGAACTTTTAAGGTAGTTGTGACAGTGTGTGCCAAGATTTTTTTTTAACAGGAGCTGTATCCTAACAGTATATACAGAGTTACTGTATTTGCCTGACTTGCTAAGCTTTAGGCTTTTCAACCAAAAGTCAAACCGGGTATTTGGTCTTTTGTAATACGGGCTTTACAAGAAGACTCCATACAGAAGATCTGAAGTGAAATACCGTGACACTTAACAGGCATTAAGCTAATGGGGTCGGATGTAAACACGAAGCAGGAAGGAAATTTGAGAACTTTTCAATGTAAATGTAGGCACTCTGGATGGCACAGGCAGGAATCACTTTAAGTAAGTCAGTGGGCGTGTGTTGGATCTTTGACATTACTGATGGACGATCTGTTTACTCGGCTACTTGTTGCAGACTAAAGGACCTTTAAGTGGTGAGCTTTCATGTTTATTCTTCAACAAGCCTGTCTTGTCTGGTCTGCTCTGAAATGTTTCGTTTCTAAACAAAGAAGCCTAGCTTTACTGCTGGTTTGTTCTGCAGGTCTACAGAGACCTGAGCCCTTGGAAGAGCAAGAAGGGATCAGGAGAGGAAAGTATAAACAACAGCCTCCATTGGCAGCTGGGAAAAATGGAAGTAGTTAAGAAATAGTAATAATCTGAAATCATACTAGATTCATATGAAATATTAGTAATCAGGCACATAGTGGAAAAATCTTTAAATGGCGAGTCTCTGGCTTTCCACAGTTGGTAGTCTGTCTCCCTGTGAAACAGCATGCAGATTTGTATGCAGGTACTGGGACTAACACTACATTGGTCTTGTTTTTCAGATTAGTATCCCTGTGCTCTCGGTGACACTTTTGAAGAAAACCAAAACTGCCCTTCTTGTGCCAAATGCTCTGATCATAGCAACAGTCACAGATAGGGTGAGTACCAGCGGAGGGCAAAGGCAAAGCTGTTGCATTTTACCTGCTTTTTTTTTTTTCCTTCTTTTTTTCCCTCCCTAGTTCTGGGCAGCAATATGAGGCGTTCTTGAAGGTACCAGCTGGCTATTTAAACAGCTACAGGAACTGGTCACATTTGAGCATTTGGACTTGGAACCGTCGAAGATTTGGTTCCTTAGGGGAAGATTTTAGCTTTCTCTGCCTCCTCTTTTGTGACACACAAGGATGGGGTCTTTTTCTTCCATCTCCCTTTTTTCTTTGGATCTGCAGTAAACAGAGCTATGTAGAACTTAGTGAGAAAATAAGAAATTGAATTTATTGTTGCCACCTGCTTTCTCTGATCTTATTTCCTGTTCTCCCAGTCTGCTGTGTAAGTAGCACTGGGGAAATGGAACACCTAGGCCATGAATTGCATACACAGAGGGTTACTTGCCATGGTGGCAGCTCTGACAGTATTTTTTCATGTACTAGGGTCTCTTACTTGACCAGCAATACCGTACATGCACAAAATACAGTTGCTTACAGCAATACACGGGGAAAAGTAATTGCATCGTTCATTAGAAAATGAGATTAACTTAAGAGCAGCTTTAGAGCCAGCCCATTTTCAGTGTATAAATATTTTCTGGACACAGGAGACTGTTCAAAAAGCAAGTTGTGGAGTTTTGGTTTTAGGGGTTTTTTTTAGGGACATAGGTAAAACATAGTATGCAAAGTCTCTAATAAAGCAACAGATCTGAACTAAGCTCTAGTTCCTGCAGCAGAACACGGTAACTTTTATGTGCCTCTTCTGTGTTCCTTGTGATTAACCTCAAGTCATAGGCCTAGTGGGAGTGGAGGTTTTTCCTGCTATATGAGAGTTAAATAATCAAAGTTGACAATAGTTACATGATCAGCAAAACCACCCATCAGTTTTATTTAGATACAAGGAAGCTTGTAACCTAGGCCTTTTCTCAAACAGTTTTGCAACTTTTTGTTTTTCAGTACATGTTTGTCTCCTTGCTCTCCAGAGATACCACGTACAAACTGTTAAAATCTATCTGTAGGCATCTTGAAGTAAGTATTCACAGGAGTGAAGGTTTATGGAGCTTTGTGTTCATTATTACTGCTCTCCTGCTTTTAAATGCTAGGTAGTTTCTGAGTGTGTTCCTTGTTAACACTGCTGCTTTCTTTCAGGACACAAGCACGGGCAACAGTCCAAATCCTTCTTCTTTAGAAAACAGCTTCAGGGCTGATCGTCCTACAACTCTGCCCTTAGTAAATGGCTTAGAGGTTTGTTCTTTTGTTGCATGGCACCTTTCATTGCAATTATTAGTAATATCTGAAGAAATTGAAGGGTATCAGGACCTCTGTTTCTAAAACTTCCATACATTTTTTACCATTAGGAAGCAGTGGGAATAATTGGCATAGGTGTAATTTGATCCCATGCAGTATATATACATGTGTATGCTTTGGATATATTCCAAAATCTCTGTGCTCTACATATCTCCCTTTGTAGTCAGCTTTCACTGTGCTTTATACTGACTTCTGGCTGTTTCTTCCTCTGCCATGAAGAGTTTTTGAAGTGTTTCTAATTACACTCTTTCCTCTGTGAGTCAGTTCAGAGCCGTATAGCCACATGTGTTGAGCAGTCTAATTCTAATGCCTGTCCTGGACTTCTCACTTTGTCCAATTTAAGTCTTTCTATTGCACACAGACTTAATCTCTTCACTTGAAGGAAGGCAGGGGATGAGGCTTGAATTCTAGTGATCATACATGGCTTATTTTACTAACTGGATCTTAACATCTTACTATCAGAGATTGTTCCTGGTTGAACAGTTCTAAATCTGTAATTGTTCATTTTTTAGAGGGAGGTATGAGGAAATAAGTTTGTTTAGATTAGAACAGGGCTGAGCTTTCTTGTGACTCTTTTCTCCTCATCAGGATTTCAATGAAGACTATTCTGATCTGGATGGAATAGTGCAGCAGCGGAGACAAGAAATGGAAGAGTCCAGCAGCACAAGCTCACAGACCCCAGAGCCAGAATGCTTCCAGGGTGAGTGGGATCACAGGGCCCTGAGAAAATCAGAATGATTTAGCTCTCAGTTTTGCTTCTGTACTCTCCTTCTGATGTGGGATCTGCATTCTCCACAGTCCTGGAGAATTACATGTTTTTTAAGGTCTTCCTCCAAGCCACAATAGCTGCATTTCAGTTATTATATCCTTTTGGAATTCAGACTTGGCAACGATTCGGTTAGCAGCAGATCTGATATTTCATTACTGCCAGGAGTTATTTAGCCATGTACTATCTGCTCCCCACATCCAACATCAGTTATGGTAGCAGATACACAATGTAGGAAATGTTCCTCCTTTAAAAAAAAAAAAAAAGGAAAACAAAAGAAAGAAATCCCCCTATTCTAAACCAGTTCAAGTCACAGTGTTAACTTCTAATCCATACAAATAAACATCCCATATCATGATAGCTTTTGGTCATCACAAAAGGTATTTTGACATGTGTTTTTGTGGGTTTGTTTTATAAACCCTCATTTTACTCTTCACAGTTACTGAGACACTTGAGAATATTGTCCAAAGTTGTTCTTTCTTAACACTACGGTTTTTAGTCTCATATGCCTCAAGTTCTTCATCTAATTAGCAAGAACGCTGTGTAGAAACCCACTGCATACACGTTCAGAAGTACAGGTGAACTTATTTTATGTAACACATTCTGAGTGTTATTAGCAAAACCTAGGATATTATTCTGGTGTACAATTATTATATATTAACATATTAATGTGGTTTTATGCTGTTATTACTCTGATTGTAAAATAATTTGCAGAATAAGAAACCTTTACCATTAATTTTAAATTCAGTACTGTAATTTTCAGTGGTTCTCTGCTACATTATTTTTAATTAACTCTTCTTTTTATCCTACATGTCTCTTGTTCAGTGGTATGATTTGCTTTCATTGGTCTTTGCTATTTGCTGTGTGTGTACTTTGAATTGTTTGGTGGTGTTTGTGAAGCAGTATGTAAATTGTGGTGTCATCACTTGCCACATGAATGCTTCTGAATAATGATTTTACTTGCTATTTTACTTTCTTGTAGCTAACAGCTACTTCAAACCTTTCCGTTTTTATTTTCCACAAATAAAAAACCAATATTCAGTTAAAGAATCACCCTAAGAAAAGGAATTGAGGAGTGTAGAGCATATCTGTCACTTGTGATTCTGTTTCTTGTGAATCATTAGGACAGCTCAGGATGTACAAGTAAAGCATAAACAAAACAAAGTGTGACTGGATTTTTCTGTCCCATCTCTTTGAAGACATCACCTGCATTTAAAGAAGAGGCAGAAAAGGGAGCTATAATCTCTGGTTTTAAAAAGGTTTAGGATCACTACTCTTGTCCTTTTGAGAGATGACTTTTGTGTCTGTATAATCTTCTGACTGGAAATTCAGTGATAAACTTCTAAGTTTGCACAGGTTGCCATCTTTCCTCAAAGGGTCTGTCAGTGTGAGTGCAGCATATATCATCCTCCTCTAGCCCTGGTGCTTCCTCTATTTTGTGACGGTGTGGAATAATTGCGCAAACTGTTTTAAGGCTACTAAACCAACTGGTCCAGAAATGCACCTTTTAAAATCCTCCTCTTCCCCTACTCCTTGACTAACTTAAGCTACCAACAGCTACCTTTGACTTCATATTTCAGCTTTATTAAGAATCTTGCTTTTGACAGATTATCATGTTGTCAAGACACAGACTCACTTGAAAGTTCCCAAGCCTGAGGGAAAGTCCGTGCGTTCAGATGCACACGGGAAACGTGGACCCGATGGAAAGGCCCGCAACAGCCCTCGAAATGGTAAGGGGTCCCGTGGAGAGAGCTGAGAGGTTTGCGTGGTTCACATAATTGGAAGATCTCTTTCTTGCTTACCCCTCTGTATATATTATCTGTTACATGCTTCAAAACACCGTTTGTGTGCCATGGTCTGCTTTGTTCAAAGTAGTACTTGGTTCTTCTTCTTGCAGGCCATTCTGAAGCCTTCGGATTCCTCCACAGAGTGAAGTCCCAGAACTTCTTATCCCTGAACCATGTACTTATATTTTACGCAGTCCTGTAAGTTAGCAATTAACGCCAAGATTGTCAAAATGCTCAGATTTTCTCATGTTTACATAGAGTAATGTATTCTAAGGTTCACTTGAAAAAAGGAAGTTATTGGGAATGGTGGCCTTTGAGCTTTTCAGGAGTGGAAGTGCTGGGGCAAGCTTACTTAACAGGCCTTTTAAAAGCAAAGGGGCTTTTGCTTTAGGAAATGTTAAAAGAGTTTAACTACTTGGAAGTTTGTTTACACGTCACTTAGCAAAGCCATACTCAGGTTTGAGATTTTCATAACTGTCTGAATGCCACTGATGGGTATTCTTGAGGTGTGTCTTAGAATGATACCTTTGTCATTCAACATGAGCAAGTAACAATTTGAATGGCTTTTAACATTAAATTTGTCAGGTACCTCTAAAGTTTCCAATAACTGATGTTCCTTATTTTTCTCTCTTACAGTGTTTGTATATTAATATTTTCTACCTTCTATATGAGATACAAAATCAGTGTCCTGGAGGAACGCCTTATTTCCATCACATCCTTTGATTCACATATTAAGGAGTAAGATACACTGAAATTTGGTGTGGGAGGGGTGTGTTAAAATCTTTCTCCTGTATCTGTCATGCTCACTTATTTTCTTCAGAAATCACTGTGGTGGTGTAGTGCCCTTGTGGTACTTTAGTATCCTGTGGTTCTTGTATCTGTACTAACCTCATCTCACAGCTTTCCATTTAGAAGTTCTAGTACAAATGTGATAGATCATTGTGCACTACTGCTTTGAGAATGTTTCAGATAGCTGTGAGTAACTTTAGTGTCAACTGCTGAAGTGAACAGTTCATTTCCAGAGCTATGACTCCATGGAAATCGTAACTTCTGCCTTCAGCCTTAATGTCATTTGGTTAGTCTAAGATGAGAAGGTACTTGGGCTAATACATCTGACTTGCTTGCATGATGCTTTCTAAAGCATTGGTCTGCTTTTATGCTCTTTAGAAACTGATATCCTGTCTTGCTAAAATAATTTTATAAAAAAACCCACCCCCAAACCAAAAATACAAAAGCACCCCCCACCACAAAATCAATCAAACAAAAAAAAAACCCCAAAGTAAGACCAAAACAGACCAGGGGAAGGTTCTTTGCGTTTTTTAAGAGGAAATGCAGGGAGGAACCACAGTTCCATAGATCATTCCATCCTGCAGCTAAAGTCATGGATGTCATCTGCCTCTGTATTTTTGTTTGTTTTAATTTCCATGTTGCATGGATAAGAAATATGCACTTCTCCTAACTGTATTTTTCTGAGCTCTGAAAAAGATAGCTTCAAAAGTCATTTGTAAATAAATTTCAGTGCAAAATCTGTAGCCATATCCAGTGTGAGTGGGAATGCTGACAGCTGGAGAAGCACCACCTTAAAAACAGGGAAAAAGAATAAAATTCAAGTCAGAGCTGTACCCAGGCTCAAGGTAACTGCCTGCAAAGTGTTTTAAACCTGTGGCAAGTTATTGAGTAGGGTGCTTGTTAATTCAGCTTTCTTTGATGACTGATCCATGACAAGCAGGTGACCTTGACAATGCACTTGTGGTCATACTGAACAATGACTGCTGCTTATGATCCAACTGCTCTCAGCTGTCTTCTGTGAACTTGCAAGTGAGTGTCAGAAGATAAAGCTTAGTTCTGGACTGGCAAAAAGAAAAAAAACCCCAAAAACCAACCAACCACAAAAGAAAATAGGAGATGGGTCTTTATTTTAAAGAGGCTTGCATTTAAATTTTGCCAGTAATGCAAGGAGAGAGGTAGACCTACCTCTTGTAAAAATGTCCAAACCCATTTTTCCACTTCTGGCATGTTTGATTTAGCAGAGTGCTGTTTCCCTCTTCTGAAGCACGCTTATACAAAAAATCCTGGATTTTGTTGCTCAGGTCCCAAACAGTACAAGGGACAGGATGATCTAATGTGCACTTATACACTGTCAAAGGGATGGGCTTTTGATTTCCTTCAAGTCATGGGACATGGAACTTAATGCAACTTTTCAACTTATTTCCAGTGGAAATGGCTGTAAAGTTTTCCATCCAATCTTCTGGAGAATGAGCCCATATAAAGGATGTAGTCAAGAGGAGAAATGACTTAGGCCTTTGTTTCTTTGAACAAATACAGTTCACAATCTGTATTCTTATCTACATGTATCTCAGTTCTGTTTTCCTGTTTTTCACTTCTGACACACTTACTTCTTCATTCTGTTTGACAGACATCCAGTGCACCAAGGCTTGGGATCCCACCTGCAAATAAATGCTGATGTCCTTTGTGATGAGTTAACTGCTAATCTTATAAAATTGGAAAAGGTAACTTCCTATCATAAAGTGCAAATGCTGATACACTAATCAGGTTCTTACTGAATTTCTGTAGTCTGTTATTTTGAAAAGTGCCAAGTTACACCCAGATTTGATACCAGAAGCTGGCATGTTTTCCTAGACAAAGGAGTGTTTTTCAGAGTAAAATTATCCCAGGTACAAGCACTGGTATATGTAAATGTCTTGCCTTAAGCCAAGGCTTACCACCAGGCACAGTAATACTTACTTACAGGGTGATTATTGCATGTACTCATCTCAGTTTTATTTTATTTGTCCATCAAGGCAAAGGATTCTGAACTTAACCTTCATTACTGTGTGATGAAGTCTTCTGTCTGGGGCTTCTGTTTGAGTGTTGGACTTTTTGATAAAGAAAAGCAATTACGGCTTACTTACGTAGTCAGCCTCATCACGTGAAGTGGCTGGAACCTGCCGGTTTCACTTCAGTAACAAAAATGTTGCTGCACCAGTTGTGTCATTCCCTGTACCTGACCTGTACTTTTTACCATTCTTCAGTTGCAAAACTAAACGCCCTTGCTGACCTGAAGCCTAGGCCAAACAAAGAGCATCCGGCCTGCGCAGGCCTTACCTCGCTGTAGGTGCTGCGTTGGGCTGGCTTGGCCACCAGTCAGCTGCACACACAGCTGCACTCTCAGTCCCACTGCCTAGCAGGGCAGGGGGAGAAAATAGGATGAGAAAGCTTGTGGGAGGTAGGGAAATTGCTTACCAGTTAGCATCGCAGGCAAAATAGACTCAACATGGGGATAATCAATATAACATGGTACCAGTTAGAACAGATTAGCCTCTCCCTGCCTCCCAAGTGGAGCTGGGGCTATTACAGTCAGTACCTAACTCTGTGCTCCTACTGTCTTCTCACATTTTCCCCCTGCTGCAGCATAGGCTCCTCCAAGGGCTCCAGTTGTCCAGCAAATAAACGCCTGCTGTGGTGTGTGTTCTCCGTGAACTGCAGCATGAACATTTTGTCTGCACCTCCTTTCTCCCACCTTAGTGTTGATTCCGCTTTTTTTGCACCATCTTACTCTCCTTCTCTCTCTGGTGTTTTTCCCCTTTCTTAAATACACTTTCCCAGGAGCTTTACCACCATCTTGGCTGAGGGGTTGAGCTGTACCCTTCAGTGGGTCCGCTGGAAGCTGCTGGAACAACCGTGTCCACATCACAGGGCAGACCCTGGCTTCTTCCCACACCCAGCCCATGCAGTCCCGTGCCCTGACCCTGCACCCCAAACCTTGACAACTGCACCCAGTACAAGTGCATGAAATGTTATGGGTTGGGAAGACATACACTGGCTTTGTCTGAAAGAACTAGTAGAGTGAAAAAAAAGTTACTTGAATTCCTACATGCTTACATCACACAGGACATTTTTGCCTCTGTTTCTAAACAGAGTGCATGCCAAGGTCTTTCAACAGCTCTTTTTCCTAAACCAGTTTATCAAATAACATAAAGCTAGGATTAGATAACATCACTTTTTATCTGTGTGGCATAAGTTTTACAAGGACTGTCAAAAAGAGGTTTCTTCCCCGCATATCTCTACACCCTTGGCTGTGGAAGTCTAGAGTAATAACACTAGCATAACCACTCTGCATGTTCTGGATAATAACAATATGAATACAAAGGGAAAATGCTTACCAGATGATTGCCAGTTACAATCTTTAGCCAAATTAGGTCATTTAAGAGGTTACTGCTTTCCAGCTGTCTGGGACAGGCTGGCAAGATGGTTCATGAGAGACCTCACTGGAAGTCAGCCAGCCAACCAGCCCTTTGCACCAAGGATAGGCACTTTCCCACTCCCTTATATAGCCTCTGCTTGGAGACACAGTAAAAGGCAGACGGGTGGTTGGATCACTCAGCTATTCCCAGAGAAGTTACCCTGTGTCCTGAATTAGAGTCTTAAGTCATGTGCTTTTTTTGGTTACTGCCTACAGGGTACCCTTAGTTTTACCTTGTATTTGCCAAATGCTCAAGACATAATCAACTGCTGTGCACACAAGGGAGATCAGCATCAGCAGTGGCTGCATATTGCCACATCCTGGTCCTCTGTCATCTGGATGAGCAGTGGTTACAGCGAGGTGTTTGGCCCTGCTTTTGTACGCTGGAACTGAAAATCTCATAGCTTTATGTTCTCTGAGCAAAGTCTCTGGAGTTGCTGAACTGTTTCATGTGCCTTAGCAAAAAGGGCTAGTACTTGGCTGCAGGGGCTTCAGCAGCAGATGTAGCATAAAAGTTTCAGTGTGACTTGTCATCTGTCTCCTCACTTCCTGTGCGACCACAGCATCCTGAAGTAGAGCACAGAAACTGTCTAGGTTAAAAACTGAAAATTACTCTACAGTTAAAAAACGTTCAGTGCAAGAGCATGCTGCAGTTACCTTTTTCAGTGTGACTTTGGGATTTTTACAATCTCTGCTTCACGACTGGGCTCAGAGGGTCGTGATCAGTGGAACAAAATCTGAATGGAGGCCTGTGACTGGCGGTGTTCCCCAGGGCTCGGTGTTGGGTCCAGTCCTGTTTAATATCTTCATCAATGACCTTGCTGAGGGAATAGCATCCACCCTCAGCAAGTGCCGATGATACAAAGCTGGGAGGGGTGGCTGACACGCAGGAACACTGCGCTGCCATCCAGCGAGACCTGGACAGGCTGGAGAGCTGGGCAGGGAGAAACCAGATGAAATTCAACAAAAGCAAGTGTAGAGTCTTGCACCTGGGGAGGAATAACCATCTGCATCAGTACAGGCTGGGGGATGAGCTGCTGGAGAAGAGCTCTGTGGAGAAGGACCTGGGGGTCCTGGTTGATGACAGGTTGGCTATGAGCCAGCAGTGTGCCCTGGTGGCTAAGAGAGACAATGGGATCCTGGGATGCATCAGGAAGAGTGTGGCCAGCAGGTCTAAGGAGGTGATCCTCCCCCTCTACTCTGCCCTGGTCAGGCCCCACCTGGAGTATTGTGTCCAGTTCTGGGCTCCCTGGTAGAAAAAAGACAGGGATCTCCTGGAGAGAGTCCAGAGGAGGGCTACGAAGATGATTAAGGGCCTGGAGCATCTCCCATATGAGGAAAGGCTGAGTGAGCTGGGACTGTTCAGCCTGGAGAAAAGAAGACTAAGGGGGGACCTTATTAATGTTTATAAATATCTTAAGTATGGGATGCAGGGGGAAATGGCCAGCCCCTTTTCAGTGGTCTGTGGGGACAGGACAAGGGGCAGTGGCTGTAAACTGGAGCACAGGGAGTTCCGCACCAACATGGGGAAGAACTTTTACACAGTGAGGGTGACTGAGCACTGGAATAGGCTGCCCAGGGAGGTGGTGCAGTCTCCTTCTCTGGAGATATTCAAGACTCGTCTGGACACCTATCTGTGCAATATGTGCTAGGGAGCTGCTTTGGCAGGGGGGTTGGACCCGATGATCTCTCGAGGTCCCTTCCAACCCCTACAATTCTGTGATTCTGTGATACTTGGAGCCAAGGAATTACCATGGTTTAGCAGAATTTTGCTTTGGCATTTACATGTATTTAACAGGTTGTTAAAATATAACATGTTCTATCAGAGCACAGAGTGTTAAATTGGGGGAGGGAAAACACTGCCTAATATTACTCATTCTCTTGTAGCTTGTTAAAAGGAAATTCCTGTGTATGTATTGGCTCTTAGAAAATTAGGTGGTGCTTAGTGTTTTCCTTTCCCCAAAATGCTCCTCTTGAAAAAGTATGCATCAGGGCTAGAAATCCTGAGGTAGGGTTAAGAAGTGATACTGATCAGGCTTCACAAAGTCTGAAAGTAGCTGTGACTGAACCTTCTGTAGCTGGTGACTGCTAGTTACAAAGACACAGAGAACACATGTGCCAGGGGACGTGACCCACTATATTTCCCCCCACCTCCCACCCCAGCTTTTAAGGACAAGGCGATAAAAGGTGGATAAATAGGCTGTGTAAAATAGGTCTGCACAAGTCATCCTTGAGGATGCGACAGGCTGGCATTGCCTTCAGTGTAACTAAGGGAAGATAACCCACAATCAGTGACTAAATCTTGGAAATGGGACATGTCTGCTAATGGTTAGGAGACCTTATTTTGCTGCACACACATCATAGCTGGCTGTGTAGCTGAAGCTGTTGCAAAACTGTTCGAATTAAGAGCTGCGACTTTGAAATTTGAGGATTTTATTGAGCTTTGGTGAAGTTCAAAATAATTGGGTTTCTTGTCCTTTTCTTTCTAGCTCTAGTTTTTTTTTTCTATGTTATTTTCTCATACCAAATGAAGGAGAGAATCTGTAGGAGGAAATTGCAGGAGATACTCATAATATGAAAGCTAGGTATGCTGCTGGCTGATCGGATCCAGATGTTTCCTTTGACTCTCATGCAGGAAGCATTTAACATGAATTCCATGGCTATGAATACTTGTAACAGAATTAATGTGCACACAGAGAGTATATTGAAGAGGATATCTTAAGTTTGTTTTCAATTTTTTTAAATGCAATACAACACTTCCTGCCTCTCAATTATTTTTCACTCTTTTTTCTAAGATACAGAACAACTTACAAAAACTACTTGAAGACAGTGAATAAAACGTTGATGTTCTTGGACTGCTCCAGACCTCATTCTTCTCTCTTCACGAACAGTTCCAAAGGAGCCCTGCTGGCCAGAGTTCTAAGTTCTTTATTTTCAGTCCAAGTCAAGCTTAAGCTACTGTAGAGCTCATGTCATAATGCAGAAAAGTCAGTTTATTCTTGAGCATGAATCTGTATGTTTTGAGAACATATGTTTTGATCTACACATATCTATAAGTTTCAGAAATATGGGGATTTTTTTTTTCTTTATTGTGTGTGAATTAATGGATTTTGTAGCCTGCTTGATTCTAGACTTGCTTACACCAGTGGTAACCTGGTGCAGCTCCTTTTACCTCAGCATTTGCTTTCTGCCGATTGTCATAGAAGTGTAAATGGGAAGAGTGTCAGTCATGGCTCGTGCGCTGAAGTGTTGTGTGAACCAGCTGGTATCTGTCTCAGCTGTAGCTATGGATCAGTGCTGTGCTCTTCCTTTCACTTCCTTGTGCCCTGGCATCCCAAAGATCAGACACCTCTGGATTATGGTTATGTGAAGTTCTGAATGCCAGAGGTGTGCTCGGTTCTCAGGTGCTGCAGAAAGGCTCGATTCTTCTTTCTGTGGCATTGCATCACCACTGAAGGTAAGGTCTGCTTCTGCTGGGCTTTCAATTCCCACTGAAGTCAAGCTTGAAATATGTATGTCCTTGCCAATTTACAGTCATGTTTCTTAGGAATAGCAGCGTGAAATATCCGCACCACTTGGAAAAACTGTGAGGTCTTTTGTCCACTTGTAGAGTTTTTGTCCTTTAAGTTAATCAGTGTGAAGACCTACAGTCAGCTTTCTGTGAAGTTGCGTGGGGTTTTGGTTGGCTGAGCAAGTGCAGGTTGTGCTCAGATCATAAGAACTAGTGAATTAATGATGCAGCAATACAAACAATCAGTACAGTAAATGAAAAGGTGGACACCTGCTTTGTTATATCATACTTATTTTTTTTTCAGAGTGCCTGGGGATTTTTAGCTTTCTGATTCACTAAGCAGGCTGATTTGCTGTTAAATAAGCAATATTTGGGACAAATATTGACTAGTATCTGTAAAGTACCAGTATTGTTTATAATATGCTATGCATTTTATAACCATTTCTGTGAAATGTACCTACTTTAAATAAATTTTTTTAAAATGAGTGACTCAGTCGCAATTTCACCCATCAGTTTTAGTCAGGTCGTGATACTCATGGTTTGAGGAGGCTCATACTTCACAGGACAAAGTTTGCACCAAACCCAGTCCCCACACAGAGGGTTAGGAACTGCATCCTGCTGCTGTGCCTTCACTTACTCAGCTGTACTCAAGGTCTCCCCTGTCTTCGCTGTCAGAACAGTAGAAACAAATTTGGCCCCCAGGGTTTTGAGGAAATTTAAATATCTTTCTCAAGTGATTGCTCCTTGAAGGATAATGGATGAGCATCCTAACCTTAGATAGCCCTTTGTGCTTCCTAATGTGCCTGCCTGGCTCAAGACTCCATCTGAGCATCTGTTGTGGTTTAAACCCAGCAGCAGCCCCTCACTCACCTTATCCCCCATCAGGGTAGGGGGCAGAATTGGAAAGGTGAAAATGAGGGAACTCCTGGGTTGAGATAAAGAGAGTTTCAAAGGCAAATCAAAAGCCATGTGTGCAAGCAAGGCAAGGAATTCATTCCCTGCTGCCCATGGGCAGGCAGGGGTTCAGCCATCTCCAGGAAAGCAGGGCCTAGCACTGATCTGGGAAGACAAATGCCATCATTCCAAACACCCCTCTCTTTTTCTCCCAGCTGTACATGCTGAGCATGATGCCATATGTCATGGACTATCCCTTTGGTCAGCTGTGGTCAGCTGGACCAGTTGTGTCCCCTCCCAACTCCTTGTGCACCCCCAGCCATCCCAGTGGTGGGGTGGGGTGAGGAGCAGAACAGGCCTTGGCTCGGTGTGAGCCCTGCTTCAGCAGTAACAAACACGCCCCTGCGTTATCAACCTTGTTTGCAGCTCAAAAACACAGCCCCATGCCAGCTGCTGTGAAGAAAACTACCTGAAACCAGCACAGCATGGTCTGTCAGAAGTCTGTGAGTTGCCTGTTCTCCCTTTGTCGTCCTCTGCCTTACCTTCTTCAGCAGTTGTGAGATTACTGAAATACTTAGTTTCTCTAGAAAACTATTGAAATAATTTATTTTTTTCTTTTTCCATCCCTTCTCCTCTCTTGACAGCTTGTGCAACATTTTGGACTCTGACCTCATCCTCTCCCTTCTCTACTTTCCTCCCTCTAATCCTCTGTCAGTAACAGAAATCTGTAGTTCTGTTTATGGTTTAAAAATTGATGCCACAAGTGACCTTTATCAAAGAAACTTCAAGGAAACTTGATTGTATCCAGCAACTGAACTGAGTTAACCTATTACTCCATTACATCAGCAACGATGTGCTTTGCTATAGGAAAACACGGGGAGGGAGAGAATATTTGGCATGTGCCTTATGTAAAGCAGGCTGGCTAACCCCTTATCACTAGACACAAGGAACAAAATTACCGGGGTGAATGAGTAATCGGAGGTGGATGCCTGCCCTTCAGCCCTGTGCAGCAGCATGCCAGGGCAGCGAGCCTGGACAAAGGTGTAAAGCTGCCTGCCAAACGGAGAAGCAGCAAGTTGCCCTTCTGTCTTGTCGTGGTTTAACCCAGCAGGCAGCTAAAACAACCACAAAGAGATTCGCTCACCTTCCACCTCCCTAGGGAGTAAGGGGGGGAGGGGATTGAAACGGGGAAAAAAGGAAAACTCATGTGTTGGGATAAAAAAAGGGAAGATAACAACAATAACAATAATAGTATAGACGAAACAAGTGACAAACAGGACAATTTCTCATCACCTGAAGCCAATGCTCCACAAGACCCTGAACTGACCACTCATGCCCCCAGTCATACAACGAGCATGACATCATATGGTATGGAATACCCCCCTTTGGCCAGTTTAGGTCAGGTCCCCTGGCTGTGCCCCCGCCCAGCCTCCTGGGTGCCCCCCACCTTCTTGTTAGCAGGGCAGTGTGAGAAGCTGGAAAGTCCTTGGCTTCTGGGCAACAACAAAATCATCAGTGTGTCATCAGCATTGCTCCCATCCTGACTCCCAAACACAGCACCACACCAGCTGCTAGAAAGAAGTAGTTCTACCTCAGCTAAAACCAGGACAGGCCCAAAGAAAGAAGCTGCACTTAGTGCTTTGTGATGCTGTGGTCACAGCTGCTCACTGATGCAGTTAGGTGTGGCCTTCTCTTCTCTGCTCTCCCATTAGCACAGTTGAGGAGTCAGTGTGGAGCCGGGCAGTGTGTAGCACAGTGGTACTTCCCAGCTGGGAGACAGGGCACATGCAAAAGCCAGTAGAGGCAAAGCTTAGAGGTGTGAATGGATTGTTTCCAATCCTGTGATTCAGTCTTGTGACTGAAGAGCAGGGTGTTGCCCCAGTCCTGTTTGGAAGGGAAGTAACACCCGTGGTGAAGAGCAAGGAAAACCTGCTTCCTGCAAGGGTGGAAGTAGGGCAAAGAGCAAGGGGGCTTCTCCTCCCTGTGTCCCTGTAGTGCACAGGAAGGCCACAACAGAGGTTTTTCTGTTTGCAAGGGTGAAGTGTTGGTTTGCAGGAATAGCTGGGAAGGATGCACGACTTCAAGAAAGCCAGAAATCTACAACCAAATGTCCAGCACAAGATGTTACTAATGATCACTTACAATTTACTTCATAGGCTGCCTGGAAATCTGATTTTAAAAAGCCAATTTTCTTATTTCTTTTTGTTTTGTTTCTGCATTTTTGTCTGTTGTCCCTCACAGCAGAGAAGGTGGAAAAATAACTGGGTTCCAGCTGCTATGAAGGACCTTGTAGTGGTACCAGGTTCTGGCAAGACACGTTGAAACTGCAGATGTGCAGAAGGCAACAAGAGCACATCAGTAATGCTTTCCCTGGTTGTAGTTGGTGACTTAACAGTCTTAGCCCAACTTTGTTCAGATCATGTGAGTGCTTATTTTAAGAAAGAAAAAACAAACAAACTGGTGAACAGCTACTTGTTTTTCTTACTTGGAAAATGAATTTCAAAGAAACTCCCAAGACACTTTGGTGGTTGTTGGTAGGAGGCACAGACCTGACTTGTCCACCTGCCAATGTCCCATGAGTGGACTCCTTACACCCCAGCCTGGCAAGACCAATTTAAAGTGTTTTTCTCCACATCACTAGTATGAACGTGTACCAAATAGTCACTAATAGTCACTGGGGGTTGGGGAAGGGGAACGGGGCAGATGACATGGAAGTGTAGCTTTTTCAGATGTTTTGGAATTCATCTGTCTTGAGGCTGCTGTCAGGAGGCACCAGCGTCTTTTCTGTTTCTCCCCTCTTCCCTATTCCTAGTTGTTATCTTCTTGTGCATTTCCACAGACAGCAGAAAGGAGGAGGGAAAAAATGTCCTGCAGGTTTGGGGAGGCTCCTTGGGTTGAAGGGCTGTTAAACTAGTTTTCTGCCAAGTGGATTGCCTGGATTGTCTTGGGCTTGGGGGTGTAAGTTTATGAAACAGCTAGTATTCTCGGAAGGGTAAGTTTTACAAAGCCCCCGCTAGCAGAACAGGCAGAGCAGTAACATTAGCATGAGGAGAAAAGACACACAGTTGTGTGTGTGTGTTTGAATTTAACGCTAGCGCTGCTTTCGCCTGATCCTTCTCGCAGGTGTGTGGCAATGCTCACTGCTTCCTGCCATGCCTGCACTTTCGTTTCCAAGTTTCCACCTAAAAGTCAGCTGACAAAGCTAAATAAATCTCCGGGCTGGTGTCACCCAGGCCTGTGTGGGCTATGGCTCAGCTGGCTCAGCTGCAGCTGCTGGCGAGTTGTTACTTCCAAGAACGGGGCGATTTTGCGTTTACAGAGCAGGTGTGACCTGCAGTAAAGATCATGAAAAAGCCGTCTGTTTAGACAGAAAACTGAGCAAACAATTAAACTGAGCAAAGAGCTCCTATTGTGCTCAGCCTGTGCGTATCCATCTGTAGCAAGCAGAGGAAGAGTGTTGTTTGAAAGGATTTTGCCAGCACCTACTTTCCCTTTGCTTGGTGAGGCTATCCGAGTCTGGCACGCAATTTTGCTCAGGAGGGAACACTGACCAACCTCATTTGACACCCCTAAGTTTATGGTTTAAACTCCGTGCAGCTTTCTGCTAAACATGGGTGCAAGTAGTGAGACTTTACAGAAGCAATGGGTGGGGTTTTTTTGCTTTCTTGGGTTATAAAATCGGCATGACACAATTTTAAAGTTGTAGAGCTGCATGATGTCCTGCTCTTCAGCCAACAGCCACGACATAGTATGTGCCAGTAAATTCACTTAATTGTTGCTTAAGCTGTTCCTTGTTTACCAGTCGCCTTCCTGTATTTTAACAAAAAAACCGAATACATATGATAAAACAACTGCATACTATATGCACTGACTCATCAGCACTTGAGAGATTTTATTCTCTGAGCTTGATAAGATGCTATGATACCTGTAACTCTTCCTGCCCAGAACACACGCATTTTGATGATACACAGATAGTTGGGGTTTTTTGACATTCTGTTTTTCCTCCTGGTGGCTTCTACTGACTTTCAAGTTTCCATTTAGTCAAACTGGCCCGCTGTACTGTGCCTACTCAGATAAAACCTAGAAGGATTTAGGTGACTAGGCCTATGACCTTGTAACACTGTGGTTAGGAGGCCTTGTCTACACCTGCAGTTGGTAGGACCCTCAAAAGAGGTGATCCCAAGAAAGAACTGATTAGAAAAGTGCTCAGAGAGGGCATCAGTAGGATTGGTGTAATAATTAGCAGTATCCTAGCTGGTATCATCTCTGTTATAATTTACAAACAAGTTGCCTGGCTGTAGCATCTTGCCAAGGAGACTTGGAGCAGGGATTCCAGGCAATTGTATGTTAGAGAAGCCTTTCCCAGGCTTGTGTTTCTAATACAAAACCTCTAAGAATATTCCAGCTAGCCCCCACTGAAATTACAAATGCTTTACATGAACTGCTTTTACCTTTTTCCCCACAACAGGCAGTGTTCGTACCTTCCCTTTCCTGGAAGGTCTAAACACCTTTCCAACGGTGTAATTGTTGGTGGAAGGAGTAACCACCCTGAGTTGGATAACTGTTTACTAAGTAAGCATCTGTGACAAAATACTTGGAAATTAGCTTCTTGAAGAGAGTGTCCTAGATATTATTGCCCTCCCTATACATACCATACAAACTAGGCTTAGCTTGGTGGCTGCCAGCCTCTGTCAATTCAGCCTCTTCCTCCCCTACACCCTTTCTTTTCTTCTTTTGTCCATTGCCTGCCCATTGTCCTGTATTTAATTGTGTAAGTAAGTGACCTTTTCACTTTGTCAATTTCTGTGCTGAGCTTGTTTGGATAACTCCTTGAAGTTCATTATGTTTTTAAAGTGAAAAAGAAAACTTTTTCCTGGTCTTTACATAACAAACACTGAAGCTGCTGTCATGATATAGGATAATGTAGGAAGTACATCCTATTCTGGAGGTGTGACGTCCTGTATTAAGCTTCATAACAAGGATTTATTAGCCTTTGGCAACGGAGGTAGTTTGGACTGTACAATAAAGGCCTCTCCAACTGCTGTTCTCACTTAATGGTATTGATAAGGTAATTTTCCACTGAGTAGGCATTTCAGCAGTGCTTAGCAGGAGATTAAAGGAAAATCATTCCAATGTGCCGTCAAGTACAAAATTAAAAACCAGCTCTTCACACTATCTAGAGATAGCTAGATAAGGGCTCCTTCCAAGAAGAGAAGGTAATAAGTAACTTAATTGTAACCTTATGTGCTGGACCTGGAACACGGGACAAAATATAACTGCGACTCCTTCCCGCACTTGCAGATTGCTGTCGTGGCAATATGCACACATGGCCATGTTCTGGAGCTGGGGCGAGGTGGGAAGAAAGTCAGCTTGTACTAACATCTGTTTCCGTGACATATGTAATGAACCATGAACCTTCCCTCGCAGATGGATCATGTGAAAAATTAACGTTTATGATAGTAGCGTGAAGAGAGGTCCTTCGGTGCTTCCCCAAAACCAGTTCCAAGCCGTGCTGCTAACAGCTCACACACACGCACAATCTCTCTGCCAGCTGGGTTGGGAAACGGTCAGCCTCCTAAAGACACTGGTCAATGGAAACAGCTATCAGGAAGGTGGTTGTTGAACTCAAAGACTTAAACTAGACGGTGGGAACGCGTCTTTCACACTTCTCTTCCAAGTTCTTACAGACGTTTCTGGTCCTGAAATGACTCTTCCACCATCACAATAGCTCTGCAATAGCACAGCAATGCGTGAAGAGTAATTGAGCTAATGAAAGCACAAGAGGTGGGTTAGGGTCTGGATGAAAGAAGAGGGTGCTCAGCGCTGACTGTTGAGAGCTGCCCTACTCATTTACTCCCTCCTTCTGCTTGTAGCCCATCCTCTACCTCCGTTTCCCTTCTTGTGCTACCAGATGTAATGCAGACACAGAAGTTTATCTGCTAAATAGGAACCCATCCAAAAATAGCTACTTTTCCACCAGATATATGAAGAAGAGTCTGTAAGACAGCACAGTATCAGACAGGCCTGTTGAGCAATGCCTGAAATAAAATTTTACATGTTTTGCTGTCATTACTATTTTTCCCTCTACTGTTTTCCGTAATTTTATTCCACACAAAGAGAAACAAAAATTGGAAACTGCAAGAATATTCTGAGGCAATTTCTCTGTACACCTGCCCCATTCCTCTGCTTCCTCAAGGAGCCACGGGCACAGGCAAGCATTGAAGCCTCGAAAAGCCGGAATCATGTGATGGACCAAATGAGCCCATCTTTGGAGAAGAGGAGGCTGAGGGGAGACCTTATCACCATCTACAACTACCTGAAGGGAGGTTGTAGAGAGGTGGGAGATGGTCTCTTCAGCCAGGTGACAGGAGATAGGACAAGGGGAAATGGCATGAAGCTGTGCCAGGGCAGGTTTAGATTGGACATTAGAAAAAAAATTGTATTGAATGTCATCAGGGCCTGGAACAGGCTGCCCAGGGTGATAGAATCACCTTCCCTGGATGTGTTTAAAAATAGTGTAGATGAGGTACTTAGGGATGTGGTTTAATTTATGATGGGAATGGTTGGACTCGATGATCTTAAAGGTCTTTTTCAACCTTGTTATTCTGTGATTCTGTGTGAGCCAGCAGCAACAGCTGAGGTTTCTGCACTCCTGCTTGCACTCCTCAACCATAATCATCAGAGGAAACTCCTGTTCATATATGACAATGGAGGAGGATTAATGAAGAATAATATATTTGTTCTGTCATTTTTTTTGGCTCATGTTCCCATAGGAAGCAGAGTTACCATGTGTAATCAGACCTGCATTACTATTTCCAACCTATCGAAATCAGACTTTTTCCAAAGTTGTGACAGCCTTTCATGTCAAAGTTGGAAGCATGTCTGTGACAGCAAGTCTGCCTCAGGATAAGACCAACTGCAAACTAAGTGCACTGTTAATTTTTCTCATGCAAAATAAAAGTTATCTGTGATACTCTTTATTGGATTCTTTTCCCTCCTTACTTTGAAGAGTGTAATTAGTCTTTAGGGATCAACACCAAGCTGAAATCACCACCCTCCTCCCTTACTTTCTCGGCTTACCAGTTTTCCCAATCACTTCATGAATCAGCCTGCGCTACAGTAAAAGAAGCAGAGCCAGCAAATCCTGGGTCTGTTTTAATGTATATAATAAACTCTTTAAGCTAATACTAGAAATTCCATTTCAGTTTTTACATTTGGTAAAAAAAATGTGTTTCTTTTTGTGTTGGAGACATACAGTAACAACTCCACAGTGCGCTATACAGTGTTCTTTTCAAAACCTTTTTTTTCTTTTTCTGAAACCTTTTTTTTCAGCTCTCAGACTGAGAGACCTTTAAGCCAGTTTGATTTACAGAGTGTGGGTATTTATTCTGGCCTGAATCAATCCTTTCTTTCTCTTACAATGTTCAAGAATGTACTGCAAAAACAGATGTATTCAAATTGCATTTCAAAAACAGAGATGTTAATGTCTAAATCATAGCACATGCCTTTCTTTTGTTTGTTTGTTGTTTCTCAGGACAGTTTTTCCAACAAGTTAAAACTCCTTACAATACAAAGCAAAAGGAGGGATGAGTGAGTGTGCAACATCTCTGCTGCTTTGCCTGCTAAACTGTAACTGCATGGTGTCTAAACCACCCTAGAAGGGTACCTGGGAGATGGGACTGGGGCAGCTTGGAGCAGTACAGGATTTTCCTTGCCACCCTTCCCTGGCTCTGCCCAGGGAAGCCCCCCATGAAGCAAAACAGTCCCACTCCCATTGACCCCAGGCAAAGTCCTTCCCTAAGGTACCTTCACTGGGGAAGTTTTATATCTCCACCTATTTAATCATTTTCACCAGCAGTTACTTCTGCTGGTGATACCACCATTTAAAGCTATGTGCCACTGCTGCTGGGTGAGGGGGTGAGCTTCTGGCAGAGGCTTGTCTGCACTGGTGCTGTCAGAAGCCTTGGGAGGAGAGAACTGTTCCTAACTATGTTGAACTTGACACTAAAAATTTCATAATTAAGCTTGCACACAGGCTGACGACCGCAACCTCATGATGAGAGACTGCAGCATTCTTACCAGTCGTGCTGGGATGAAAAGTGCACTTTGAGCAAATGAAACACAGATCTTTTATGAGCTGAAATGAAGTCTTTGATGTTTCTTCCAATGTATTTGTCCTCGTACCTATCATCAATCTAGAACAAATTTTGATGGTCTTATTAAGAAAGTGGGTAGAAAATCCACCCCAAAAGAAAGTAAGTATTAGCAGCCTAGATTATGTAGTCAAGTTATGATCAAGAAATTGTCCAAAGGACAAAAGTCTGTGATGGCCTTGATTTTGACTCCCAGAGCATTTTCCCGCTGCTTTGCATTACAGAGAATTGTATGACACGTCTGATAATGCAATTTAAATTTGAATTGCCTCAGTGGGTGAGTGTGTCCTGGCTCTCAAGTCTGAGCAAACAGTGGCTTCTGGCTCAGGGCACTGACAAACTTTTGGCAGCAGCATGAATGACAACACTCGAGAAGCAGCACTGTGGAAGTTCTCTGCCAAGCTGCTACTTTCCATATAGGTTTCTTGAGAGGAAAAAAAATCGATGATTTTACTAACAAAATCTAGTTAGCTTAGTGAGGGCACAGTTCAGGAAGTGCAAATGAGCCGAATGAGCAAAAAAAATCCATTCACACCTCTGTTGTTGGCTCTGTGATTCTTCTTCCTCTAAGTCACAGGCAATCGACCCTTTTCTCTCCCAGGGCAGGTAGATGAGTTGCTCACCTGGGATTTTATTGGCAGTAGCATGCATCACGAGATAAGCCATGGGACAGCAGGGCTTTTTGAATACATTACAGTACCAGCCTTTCCGCCACCTCCCTACCGCTTGCAATGAGCAATCCCTCACAAAACACTTCTGCCCAGCTACATTATTATTACTTCTTATTGCACCACCTGTACAGCTGAGCGGCTGGTGTCTTCCCTGAGATTAAAAATGAATGTAAAGAAATCATTGTTGCCTGATTCTTAAGTGTTTAGTCATCCAGCTGCCCAAGTCACTTCACACACACGCACGTTTCCATCTCCTATACCATTAAGCACTTAAGGGAGGCAGACTGTGACAGCTGTCCAACCAGAGAGCAGTTGCCTTCATTAAGGACCAGTACTGCTGCCACCCAGCCATTACCCCCTTCCTGGTCACATGCTGCCCCTTCCCATCCCCACCAATACGTCTGTTGTGCTGTGCCATCAGTATCCTTAATTTGCTTCCAGGAAAATAAGTCCAGAGTGCAAAGGTATGTTGCATCACTTCTGCTCTATCAGCTCTGCTAAACAGATTAGAGTATCTGAGCAACCAGTTTGGCAGAGGAAGGAGGAGCTGGAAATTATGAGTGTCCAGAGTAAAAAAAACCAACTCCTATCACCTATGGGTAAATGTGGAAGACACTGTTTGGGATGTCTAATGCCCTTTTGGTGACACTTACCTATATTTAAGAGCGAGATTGAATAGGATCATACATCACATATATCCCTGGTCATAAAAGAGCACAATCACAGCTAGAGTTTGTGAGATTCCCTGGCCTGGCACAGGGAAACCCTACTGAATCAGGCATTTGGCTGATGCACTGTCAGAGTTTGGCAGGTCATGGAGAAAACAGCCATGTGGGAACCACCAGGACGAGGCAGCACTTCAGTCAGGACTCCGTTCAGCCTTGAATTCAACACACAAGCCAAAATCCTGCTTTGTAGAGCTCTAGCCACAGCTGTGTGAAAGAAGCTGTCTTCGTACTGAAAGCTCCATGTTGTGGTCACTGCACTGGGTAACTGCAGAGCAGCCAGTATCATTCTGGATTAGTTATCCAGAACTGTACAGCGTTTGAACAGAAAGAGGGCTAAACTAGAGTAGTCACAGAATCGTAGGGGTTGGAAGGGACCGTGAGAGATCATTGGGTCCAACCCCCCTGCCAAAGCAGCTCCCTAGCACATATTGCACAGATAGGCATCCAGATGAGTCTTGAATATCTCCAGAGAAGGAGACTCCACCACCTCCCTGGGCAGCCTGTCCCAGGGCTCTGTCACCCTCACTGTGTAAAAGTTCTTCCCCATGTTGGTGCGGAACTTCCTGTGCTCCAACTTGCAGCCATTGCCCCTTGTCCTGTCTCCACAGACCACTGAAAAGGGGCTGGCCATTTCCCCCTGCATCCCATACTTAAGATATTTATAAACATTAATTAGGTCCCCCCTCAGTGTTTTTTCTCCAGGCTGAACAGCCCCAGCTCACTCAGCCTTTCCTCATACGGGAGATGCTCCAGGCCCTTAATTATCTTCATAGCCCTTCTCTGGACTCTCTCCAGGAGATCCCTGTCTTTTTTATCCCAGGGAGCCCAGAACTGGACACAATACTCCAGGTGGGGCCTGACCAGGGCAGAGTAGAGAAGAGCACAAGTATTTTCTGCTCTGCTCGGGTGGTTCACTGAAAAATAAAGTTGACTAATCTCAGTTCAGTGCTGAGGAATGAGAAGCCACAGAATTATGAACTAGATAAGCAATTAAACCAAGTGCAAAGTCATGGAAATGCTGTAGTCCATATGTATTTAGGGGGAAATGTAATTGTTTTGGCTTCTGTCATATCTGCTGTAATTCTATGTCCGGACTTGTTTTGATCTCCAGTATGGAAATAGTTTCCCGGTATTTTAAACCCCATCACAAACCAAGTTTTCTTAGGAGCTTAAATCCAAAATTCAAAATGCGTTCTCTGATTAGCTGATCATAAGCCAAGCAGATCGCTGACTCTTTGCAAACTCAGCAGACTCTGAAATACCAATAACCTAACCCAGCTTCAGAAAAGCCCCAAAGAAACCCTGAGGAATGACAAACTTCTCACGTCAAGGAGGAAATCCGTGATTTGAAGGTCTCATAAAAAGAGTTGTGCAAAGTATGCTTTGTATTTGCTGTTTCCTGTGGGAACAGCCCAACATGGAAAAGCACGGGGTAAGTACCAGCAAGGCTTAGCCTTGCTGTGAACTTTCACCATTTATTGTTCAGAAAGAAGGCGGCAGGGAAGAGTCAGATGGGTAAATGATACGATCAGCATGCAGCTAGAGTACTTAGGTAAATACTGGCTGGCATAAGTTTGATTTGATTAGAAATGCATGAATTAATACATCATAGCTGATTTTAAAAAGCACAGAACAAAGGGACTGGTGTGGGGTTTTATGGGTTTTTTTTACACAAAACATGACGAATGACATTGGGACCATTTTTACAGCAAAGGAAACATTAAGAGAAACACAACTATCAAACCAAGAATATTTCCTCAGTTCACAGATGCTTTCCTTTGTGTAGTTGGTGTTTTTTTCCTTAATCACAATAAACAGTTTTGGCAGCCTGTCCTATTGCCAGATTCATGCTCCAATCAATGAACCCATAACAGATTTGAAGGTTTAGGATGACATTGTTTTATAGCGAATGTCTCTCTGTGCTTTATCTGCCCTAATTACAGCCCTATGTGTTAACTAAACTGCATCTGGCTCCTTTCCCTGTGCTCCTCATCCAACAATTCTCCTATCCTTTTGTTCCATGATACAACGTTTAAAAGTATGCTTTTCCAGACCATCACATTTTGTGTGCCCTGACCCACCTCCCATTTGCAGTAACAGTCCAACCTTTTCTTCCCTGTTGAGTGGGTCCAGAGGAGGACCACAAAGATGATCAGAGGGCTGGAACACCTCTCCAATGAAGACCAGCTGAGAGAGTTTGGGGTTGTTCAGCCTGGAGAAGAGAAGGCTCCAGGGAGACCTTATTCTAGCCTTCCAGTGACTGAAGTGGCCAACAGGAAAGCTGGAGAGGGACTGTGTGTCAGGGAGTGCAGTGATGGGATGGGGGGAGAGGGAGTGTTAAATTGGGTGGGTTTATATTTAGACTGGATATTAGGAAGAAATTCTTCACTACGAGGGTGGTGAGTCCCTGGCACAGACTGCCCAGAGAAGCTGTGGCTGCCCCCTCCCTGGCAGTGTTCAAGGACAGGCTGGATGGGGCTGTGGGCAGCCTGGGCTAATGAGAGGTGTCCCTGCCCATGGCAGGATGATTGGAACTTGATGATCTTTAAGGTACCTCCCAGCCCTAACTAGTCTGTGATTCTATGATTCCCTGGCATTCCCAATGTAATATCCAGCATCTAAAAGCCTGGTACTAGGTCCTCCCTCTACTCTGCAATACTGCATCTTTCACCCCTCTGCCTTAACCCTCTTTTTGCTGGTGTTCTGCATTCCTCAAGCTCACTTCCAAAGACTTTCCTTTTTCTGCAGTTGGTTGCTCTCTTCCTACAGGCCCTCTTGCACAGCTATGCAGGGAGACTTTGCAGGGAGTCACTTCAGCATTGAATTTTCAGGGGAAAAAAATAATCAGTAACACAGCAAAGCAAAAAATATGGAAATTATGGGACAGGGTCACAGTAGCTATGGGGGTTAAGCCTGCTGTGGAACAGCAGCTCCTGACTTGCCATTTTTATATTTCCTACCTTGTGCTCTGCCCCTGACTTTTCTTACTGCTCTAAGTTTCTGTCTCCTTTGCTGTCACTTCATGATGCTACATGCCCTCTCCTTAACTAAGACCCTCTTGTCTTTTTTTTTCAACCTACAAAGATGCAATGCCATAGCAAAGCTTGGTAGTTTGGCTTGCACTGCACCATGAAACATCACCATAACTTTCCTCTGCTCTTTGGTCTGCCTTAAACCAAGACCATAAATCAAGTGCTGTCTGGGTCAAACTGAGACAAGGAATGTCTTTACTCTTTATGGGGAAAAGAGATATCCCTCATTTCTCAAACACATCATTTTGAGCATGTACAGTCACATGTGAGCTATGTTTTGGGGTTATGTGCATATCCTGCATATTTCCAGCGATAAATGTGTTAAAAATACTAAAAAACCCCAGAAGTGTTAAAAGAAATACTGCTGAAAGAAGAGGTATGTGTCATGCTTTTTAGACAGCTTTCAAATATAGCTGACTGTGAGGGTTGTATCGTTATAAGGCAGTCTGTAGCACACAAGTGAGTAGCCTCTTAAAATCTGCTACAGATGAGACAATAAGAATTTAGTAATAGTTTGGGGATTAAATAAAGAGAGAGAGTATTTATCTTCTGTTTGTTGCTCCTCAGTCTCTCATTTTTAAGTTGTCATGCTATCGCTTCATTTGCTCTGTAACACTCGCTTGAGTAAGCGAAGGGGTGACACTAACTCCACCACTGCATCTGAGGAGGTTTGGGACTCCTGCAAGCACAGTGCCAGGGAAGAGAGAAACACAAGTACTGCTAACTTCAGCTGTCTAGACTCGGGTGTAAGGAAGGGGCGTGCCTTCCTCTAAACTTCAGATACGGGGATTGCACTGCTTGTTCCCTATAACCCCACCTTGGAACCAGGCTGCAGGGAAACAGAGCCGTAACACCAGAGAACAGTAACAGTCTGGGTAAAGTATGCATCAAACAACTTGCTCTTCCCTGGAGACGAGTAGCCAGCTGCAACACTATTATTTGTATCCTTTGGCTTCTGCAGTTAATGTTGTATACAACAATTGCACTAATCAACTGAGGCTTTTGCAGAATAAAATATATTTACCCGCTCAAAAGTAGTGTTCCCAGGTGTGGGACAGAGGACTTGCAGGCGAGGAGGTCTGCGTTAAGCGCGTCTGCCGGGTCAATGCAGAGACGCTCCGCGGAGATGGGGCCGCTGCTGAGCCCTTGGGAGGCTTTAGCCTGACCAACAGCGACACCGGGAGGAACACGACGATTTCAAACAAAACAAAACACAACAAAAAATAAAGACTCCACTAAACCTTACCGTGAAAGTCCGTCTCCCAAAATGCAGAAGCGTTTCCCTATTATCAGGAGAAAAGCAACAAGCTGTGTGGAAAATCAACGCTAATCATTCCAGCACCAGGAAGCGAGGCTGTGACAGAGTTCGTACCTTCGTACCAGCCACCGGGAGGCAGCCACGTTCAACATGACTCTCCACTGCAAAAGTGGCAGAAGTTTGGGGACAACTGAATGCAAATAATCCATTACTTTTCAAACTGTAGCACGTAGCACATGACACTGTGCTTCACTTGTCAAGGAATACACTCCTCAGAGTACTGAACAAAAGATATTTAAAAAGTCCTTGCCAAGCCATTGCCTTTACTCAAGAATTTAATTCAATTAATTAAATTTCTATTCTATTCCATTCTTTGCCTTAAAAATTGCCATCCTCTTCCACACAGGGAAATAAGAGTATACGCTTGTGCAATACATGCCTGACGTGCTGGTGCAGCACCGATGTGGGAAGCACGTCAGAAAACAATCCAGGCAAAGAGCTCTCCTGTAATTTGCAAATTATTTTTTACATAGGTCCTGCTGAGACTAACCCAGAGACTTGAACACATTAGTACAGGCTAATGAGTCCTGAAGGCAGCAGGTATATGTATAATGCCTCATACAGCAGCTGCCTCGAATTAAAGTTACTGCAGCCTCATGGATTTGAGCCCATCCAGAAACACCACATAGAACGGAATGACAGAAATATGATGAGAAAACATGATGTAACACAAATTCATCGGTCTGTTAGTGCTGAAGGATAACAGTGAGCACTTCCCCAGTTGTTTTAAATTCAGCACTGCAGAGCAGCTATTTGCAAAAACCCAAGCTGAGACCTGCTATGGGCAAGTAGTATTCCTGGCTCCCAAAAATGATTCTGGTGCCAGCTCTGCTATTAGAAGTTGTGGTAGGGTAGTAGAATTGAAGAGCAACAGGCTGCAGCTCACAGCCTGCAGGTTCGATCCTCCACCGCTCATTAAAAAAGCAATTGCTGTTTGTTTATCAGTGACATTAGTAGAATTTGCATTTTTTCTTCTGTTAATAATATGGCAAAAAGAAAAGAAGTTACTTGCAAGACTGTTCTCATCAAGGTCATTTCACAGTAAACAATACTGTGCTAACAAATGAATTATTGATCACGTGTCATTTAACACTTGTTATTCACTGGTGTTACACAGTCAGTGGTAATTAAGTTTATGCAACAGTGGAAGCCGCAGATAGAATTTGTATTAAAACTGCAAGTTCCATTATGTTACGCAGACAAGTAGCTCCAAGACACATTTCATGAATTCTCAAATTGCTTCCCTTGGGTGAGACAGCCCTATGGCAGCTAAGGCAGTTTATAATCTCCTGAGTGGACCTTCCAAATTAAAGCAGAAATTGAGAAAGAGGGTGCTTACAGTATCTTTAAACCTCCTTAGTTTCATGCTTCATCATAATCAATGGCTTATGAATGCCTGCCAAAACCTATTACAATCTGCAGCTGTCTTTAAAAGGTACTCTCCCCAGAGCCACGTCACTGGAAGTCATTCAGCTAGTCAATTCAGGTAGGATTCTTCAACAACAGGCAACTAAATATAGAGGGGTGGGGAGAAGCATATTGCAAAAATCATCCAAGGAACACAGAGCCGTCTGGGAAGCAGATGAAGCATTAAGACTACCTGCTGTAGTGCCATGCTAGCCGTTCAATGGCAATGCAGATAACGTGATCTTTGAAGAGTAATTCATGTAATCAGCAGATGTCAGGACAAATTTGTAATCTACTTAGAGAGCCCATATTTGTCTAGGTAAAGACAGTCTAGTGTACTTACCAATAATAGAGGTAGCTACACAAGATTTCAAGCTGAGTCCTCTGCAAGACTACTCAAATGTTTGTGTTGAAGAAAAGATTGTTACGTACCAAAATGCCAAAGTCAACCTTAAAAAACATTAAAAAACAGCATGTTTGCTAAACAAGATGTGAAGGGGGGAGGGGGTAAAACCAGGCTAGCTAGAAATGAGCCGAGAGACAGCATGTCAAGAGTCAGGGCTGGGACCAAAAGTCCAGGTGAAGCATGTCCACATGGCTGTGATAAAATACAGCATGGCACGCTACAATCAAGTATGTGTCAAGGAGTTCCTTAAGTCTGCTCGAAGAAGTGTGGGGTATGCTGAAGCACATCTGAAGTGCTTCTACACCAATGCAAGTAGCATGGGGAGCAAGCAAGAAGAGCTAGAAGTCCTGGCTCGTTCCCAGAGGTACGACATCATTGGCTTAAGCAAACCTGGTGGGAAGAGGCCTGTGACTGGTGTGTGGTGATGGATGGTTGCAGGCTCTTCAGAAGAGACAAACAGGGCATGGGGTGGGGAGCACAGTGCATGCAATGAAGGGGCTGGACTGCACAGAGCTGTCAGTTGGCAGCACTGTTGAAAGTCTCTGGGTAAGGATAAAGGGACAAAGAAATAAAGGGGATGTTGTAGAGGGAATCTACTATAGACTTCCTGTCCAGAGCAACGTCATCCAGGCAGTCTTCTTCAAGGAACTGAGACACCTCTAGATCATCTGCTCCTGTCCTTACAGGCACTTCAACTTGCCAGCTGTTAACTGGGAACACCACACAGCTAATACAAACAGGTGTAGGAGATTCCTAAAGCAACTGGATGATAACCTCCTTGTTCAGGTATCAAGGCAGCCAACAAGGAAAAGTGCCCTCCTAGATCTCTTGCTTGTGAGCAGAGAAGGTCTTGTGTGGAAAGTGGAGGTAGGTGGCCATCCTGGCCATAGTGACCACGGAGTAGTGGAATTTAAAGTCTTTGGCGAGATTTGAAAAACTGCCTTCAAAACTTCAACAGTAGATATGGGAAGAGCAGATGTTGCACTGCTCAAGAAAGTAGTTGGTAACGCCACTGGGAAACTGCTTTTGAAGGAGTCAGGGTCTATCAATGCTGTTCACTTTTTAAGTCCCACCTTCTAAAAGCACAGGAACAGGCAATTCCAAAACGTTGGAAGTCAAGTGGGAAGGCAGCTTGGCTGAACAGGGACCCTCTTCTAGAGCTTAGGTGGAAATAGAAAGTGCAAGGCCAATGGAAGCAAGGTCAGGCGAGGTGGGAGGATAACAGGGACACTATTCACCTTTGCAGGGAGAGTATTTGTGTGGCCAAAGCTCAGTTAGAGCAGAGGCTAACCAATACTGTGGCAGAAAATAAAAAGGGTTTTTTCAAATACATTAACAAGAGGAGGACCAGAGGGAACACTGGTCCATTACTCAATGAGAATTGTCACCTTACTAACAGGGACACAGACAAAGCAGAGACATTTAACACTTTCTTTGCCTCTGTCTTCAACACAGTAGATGGGCTCTGGAACTTCACATGCCTCAAGTTGGAAGACCACAACTGCAGCAATGATAATGAACCTACTAGTGAACCCTGAACTTGTGGGTGATTTGCTGCTCCTTCTGGATCCACAGAAGTCCACAGGCCCCAAAAGGATTCATCCCAGGGTACTCAAGGAGCTGGTTGGTATTATTGTGAGACCTCTCTCAATTATTTTTCAATGGTCTTGGGAATCTGGAGAGGTCCCAGTTGGCTGGGAGCTGGCAACCACTGTCCCAATCTTCAAGAAGGGTAAGAAAGAAGACCCTGGTAATTACAGACTTGTCAGACTCACCTCAGTGCCTGGTAAAATGACAGAGAAAATCATACTGAGAGTGATTGAACAACACCTAAAGGGCACCACAGTCATTGGTCACAGCCAACACGGGGTCAGGAGAGGAAGGTCCTGTCTATCCAATCTGATTGCCTTCTATAACAAGGTCACCCAGCTGGTTGACCAAGGGAAGCCAGGTGATGTTATCTTTTTGGATGTCAGAACAGCTTTCAATACTGTGTCACACAGCATCTTGCTGGACAAAATGTCCAGCATACACTGAGACAAAGCCATAATGTGCTGGGTGGGCAACTGGCTGAAGGGTCAGGCCCAGAGGGTGTCAGCAAATGAGGTTACCTCTGGGTAGCGGCCAGTCACTGGTGGGGTTCCCCCAGGCCCCACTTTAAGTCCAGTTCTCTTTAACATTTTCAAAACCCATCTGGAGTCAGGACTTACTTAAAATACAGTTTGCAGACCACACCAACTTGGGAGGAGCTGTTGACTCTGTTGAGGGTGGAGATGCCTTGCAGAGAGACCTGGACAGATTAAAGAGCTGGGCAATCATGAACAGCATGAAGTTTAACAAGGGCAAGTGCCAGATTCTGCCTCTGGGAAGGGGCAGCCCTGGCTGCACATACAGACTGGGGGCTGAGATGCTGGAGGCCAGCCATGCTGAGAGGGATTTGGGGGTCTTGGGCAACAGCAAGTTAACCATGAGCCAGCAGTGTGCCCAGGCAGCCAAGAAGGCCAACTGCATCAAGCACAGCATTGCCAGACAGTCCAGGAAGGGGATTGTCCCACTCCACACTGCACTGGTGCGGCCTCAGCTTGAGTACTGTGTGCAGTTTTGGGTGCCACAGTGTAGGAGGGACACAAAATCTATTGAAGAGCGTCCAGAGGAAGGCAATGAGGGCGATGAAGGGTCTGGAGGGGAAGTCTTGCAAAGGGAGGCTGAAGTCCCTTGGTTTGTTCAGCCTGGAGAAAAGGAAATGGAGAAGAGACCTCATCACACAGGCTGTGGCTTCCTGACGAGGGAGTGCAAAGGGGCAGGTGCTGAGCTCCTCTCTTTGGTGACCAGTGGTAGAACCTGAAGAAACATCAGAATGAAGCTGCGACAGGGGAGAGTTAGGTTGGATGTTTGGAAGAGGTTCTTTACTGAGAGGGTGGTTTGGCACTGGAACAGGCTCCCCAGGGAAGGGGTCACAGCACCGAGCTTGGCTGAGTTCAGGAAGTGTCTGGGCGATGCACTCAGTCACATGTTCTGACTTGGCTGGTTCTGTGTGGAGCCAGGAGGATGATGATCCTTATGGATGCCTGCCAACTCTGGTATATTCCATGATTCTATATATCACACGCTTGATTACATGCCATTCATACATTTTTTTTTAAAATCTGAAGATCAAACATCAGACTCACTATCCCACTTGTATTCTGTTGCATGAGTTAAATATATTCCTGTAAATTAAACCACTGTATACGTGAAATTATTTAATCCAAAGAGTAAAAAGGCCTTTATTTTCTAGAACAGACGCGACATGAAGCTATCGACTATTAATAAGCAGCAGGGAGGGGCAGAGAAGTTCTTGAACTTACTTTTCATAGCTGAGAGTTTCGTAGTAACATTCAGTTCCATGGAAGAGTGCTGAAGACTACAGCTTCTGTAAGTTGTGCTGTTCTCAGAATAATTTGAGAATTGGATTGTTTTGTCTCCTTAGAGGATTTCAGTTCATGAAATGTTTCATTGTTAAATGGCCAAGGACAAAGAACTACAGGAGAGCTTTAACCTGGCTGTAGGAGACTCAATAGGAAAAAAAAATGTTGGCTGACAACAGAGTCAGTATCCCCAGTTTAGGTAGTGAAAAAAATCAATTATCTGAAACTATGAGACTTGGAAAGTGGCTGGTTCTAAAATGCTAGGAGAGTTCATGGCACAGCTGGCTCTTCGTAAGGCTGTTACTGAAACTTGATTCCTTGAGCCAGAGGTAAATCATTGCTGTAGTTGATTGTACTGGAAGAGAAACAAGGATTTATATGTATTTCGTATTATGAGACTTGAACACTGAGACAGATTACACAATCCATTTCCGATGTACAAGGCTCCTACTTTGTCACATGTATACAGAAGACTTCAGTAACCAGTTTGCCTATTAAAAGTTAAGAACCAAATTCACTCCTGTTTTCAAGACAGTATCTATGTATGGGGAAAGACCACACTCCCCAGTATCTCCTTCTTGAGAGATCAAAGTAAAGTATCATTCTCTATTTAATCTCTTACTGGGAGAATGTCCATACAGAAAAGTCAAGGTGGGATTTCTCATTTTCCTAAGCACTTGCATGGAAACCAAAGTTAGCACAGGGAGGCCAGCAGAGAGTGGGAATGGTCAGGATGCCAGGAGATTTATGGATAGATAAACACAGAGCAAATACTGGTGGTGATGGCCCCTCACTATGGCTGTCATTTAATTTATTTTCTGACAAGCCTTAGTAATTGAAATTTTAGCTGAGTTTAAACTTGGACAACCAGACAAAAAACCAATTTTACTTTTCTTTCTAAGGAACAGTGTGTAAAGAAAGGTCTTTGTCTAGACCTTTCAAATCACCTACTACTAGGAACACAGATGTAAATTCTTGTATGAAGACAAGTTACACTCACAGCTGGTTATACCATAGCTAGCAAAGATAACATTCTGTAGTTAAGAATTTATATGTTTTGACCTTTTGCAGATTTCACTGTAATTTACAGTTATTTTGAATTTTAGAAGTCTGTCTTACCAAGTAGACCGTCTCATATAAAGTTTCCATGAATCACTTCCAGATTCTCTTCCCCCACCAGTGTGCTTTTCACCACCTGTAAGGAACAGTTGCAAATGAGAACTTGGAAATTTTTTTGAGCATGTGAATCTGGACTAACTCCAGGAGATAAAATCTGTAAAAATTAATAGGAAAAATTATTCCTTTGCCCTTGTTCTGAAAAAAAATCACCATAACACTACGACATCAACTCACACAGCTAGCTCTCCCCTCATGCTTGATCCAAAACACATTTGCCTGGAGCTGATTGCCTCATCATGCCGGCACAAAGGACCTTGTTTTAAAGATACTTTAACAGAAAAGTACAAGAAAATGCAGGTTCTTGTACTGTTTAAATGTTAGGTGAACATTTCTTCTTCCCTCCTCCCACTTCCTTCAGTATATGCAAAAAACAAAAAGACAAAAACCTTTGTAAAGACTTTCTCACAAAATAACTTTAGACTGTGATTTTTGTATCCACATGAAAACACACACAACAAAAAAGCTCAAGACCTTAATTCAAACTGTTTTAAACAGTTTTCCACTCAGCCACACCTCAAACACATTCAGAACATACTTTAAGATGCATTCCCTTCATGAGGGGAAAAGAGACACAATATTTTAAAACCTAATACAGATTTTTTTTAAAAAACTGAAATCCAACTACCTCTAGTCACTTTCTGATTTCTGCTTAAGTAATGTAATTCAAAATAAGCTTAATCGATTTCTTCAGTCATTTATATGGACTGATTAAAACATTGAAAAATAAGATGATGCCACTTAAATTATACTAGCTTTACAGTGGCAGTGTTTTATTCTCTTCCAGAGGTATTAGGGAAAAAAATCCCCACCCCCAGATTCAAAAAAACCCCCCCCCCAAAAAAAAAAAAAGGCAGCTTACACAATAATACCAAGTCTCTGGACCTGATGCTTGGAGATTTAGTCATTTAAAAGATAAAGAAAAAAGCATAAGAAACATACCAAAAGCACCTCCAATCTCAGCCCCACTGGTTGGGATGTTGACATTCACAATACCACAGTCAGATCCCTTTGGCCTATGCACAAAGACAACACTATTACTCCTCAGGATCAGGAAAGGTTCATTCCCTAAAATGAGTACTATAAAATCCTCAACTAGCATTGTACATAGGTTTATAGAAGACATGAAAGACTGGTATTATGTTTCCAGAAGGCAGAAAAATAATTTAAGTAATACCCAAGCCAGCGGAAAATCCTTCCCAAATCCTTGGTGAAGATACTGCTGGAAAGACCATGTTTTACTTCATTATTCCAGGCAAAAACCTCCTCTTCATTCTAGAAGGAGCATGTGTCAACAGTTAAACTATGACCATTCAAAGCAAAGCAGCAAAGAGGCACTGTGAAAAAACCCCAACATATCACAGCCATGATGCAAATACACGTGCACCAAGCCAGGAATAGGATAACTCTACCACTGAAACACACAACCTGCTTTTGAGCATGCTGACATGGAGAATAAAAATCTATTCCTGTGCAGGAATTCCTCATCTTAACTCCAGAATCTTACCAGAAAATGCATAAATATAGCTATGCAGTGTGGTAAGCTATTAAAGTAGATATCCCACAGTGCAGAACAACAGTTACCGCTTCCTGAAGTGCCAGGACAATTACATGAATGTGATACACATCTGAAATCTCTCCCTAGCATCCTTGACACCTAACTGATTCCTCATTGTTATTTTACCTTAAATTTCAGCACATACAGTATGGGGACAAATGTCTCAGTATGGACAATGGGAGCATTATGAGGAAGGCCAGTCACAATGGTTGGTTCAACATAGTTTCCAGGGCGATCTATAACCTTCAAAACACATAAAAGGAAAAGTAAGAAGAGTAAATTCAAACTCACATCCTGGTTTAGTACTAGCATAGGAAGGGAATCCTTCATGGTCTGATTACTATAGTTGTGCCTAGCAATCAGAAACAGAAACTTAAATTTTACTCATGTACTTAAAATATAGAAGCATAACTTAATAGATTAAGCAGATAATCAAATCTCAAAGTCTAGCAACTGACAAAAAAAGTTTCCTTTCTCCCACTTGTAAGCTAATTAGAATTTTAAAGGTATTTGGAATAAAGAAGGTGCCAGTGAAAGACAAGAATTCCTGGAACATTAAGTCCACAAGAACTAAACATCCCATATGATGAAGCTGTGCAAGTGTCTCTCCTGAATCTTCAGGATTTCCTGGATATTGGCTCTTTTGTCACTGGACCCACATTTTTCGTTGTTTCATGTTTGATATTTATTTACATTACCATTTGTATTTTCCCCATCACCTAAAACGAGGCCGTAGTACAAGGAACAGCAAAAGTGCTTTGCCATTTCTTAGAGAAGGAGGTAGCTTCCTGCTTTTACCCTAACAACAGAATTGCAATTCAAATCTTTTCAGATTAACTAGCTTTAAACATCCTGTAAGGATTGACAGGACAAGCTGAGGTACAATCTTGGCCTCAGCCACCATGTTACAGGAATTTTTTTTTTTTCTTAGAGCAGTCCACGTATCAGGGAGAATAAAATTAAGTCACCTTTCCACCATAGACGACAGTTCCACCCTGCTCTTTTGCTTGCTCTACTGCACTGAGGTACATTTTCACTGCTTCTGCGGTATGAAGAGGCCCATACAGAGTATCAGCTAAAAAAAAATAAATCCAAAGACATTCTTCCAGCAAAACTGTATATACATTTGCAAATATTCTTCTTATGACATCCATGGATTAATTATGTACTGTCAGATGAGCAGTATTAGCTGGATTCTTCATCCCCCTTGCACAGTTTGTACTCTAAATGAAACCAGCTAGCCCCACGTCCTGGTAAACTTCTAAAATTAGACAGCTTTGCTCTGTAATCCCTTTAGACTTTAAAAAGAAAGAAACAAAACACAAATTTGCCTCCTAAACCCATGAGTTAGAAATGGCTACTTACAATCCCATGGATCACCGATGCGGACCTGGGCATAGGCGTTAACAAGCTGTGTCACCACCTCATCGTGGATGCTTTCATGGAGGAACTAAACAAAATTAGGTAAAAGGCTTGTAAGACAGATCGGCCTATTAACTGTTCCTGAAGTACTGATGTACTTTCAAGATGGCTGGAGGAAACACAGAAAGAGTGTTGCCCATATTCAGCAAATTCCAAAATTGAGCATAAATACATGAGCAAGGCGTCAAAAAAAGAACCAACACCATGAAATCTTCATCTTGAAGATTTAAAAGACATAAAAGACTGCTTTGATTTTATCCCATCTCCCATCAACAGTATGTGTTCTGTAAACTCTTCAGTAAAGTGTTTCAGGACAAATACTGAAGTAATATTCATTGCTACCATTTGAGGAGTCACTGCTCTTCCTGTACACCCAAAGCTAACCTTCATGAATTTTGACAAATATTCACCCAGTCAACCCTACTCTGAAAAGGCTGTACAGGCACAGTCTGAGATTATAGACATCTTTAAACTTGTCGAAAATAATGGTTAAAAACTAAGTAAATTAAGCGACACATTTTGCTTTGCTGAAATCTAAACCCTGCACCAAAATTTGTAGCAGGCAGAAGCAAAGAAGCTTTAGCAATAAAAACAAATGACACACAAAGTATGTTAAGTTTAGTTTTTCTGAGTTTTAGCACCAGGTACATTTAGAAAGACATATGAAGAAACATTTTAGAGCTAGAATTACAGTGGAATGAAACCTACCATCTTATTTTCCCATCATAATGAGTTTTGACAAAGCAAAATGTATTTCAAATACTATTTCTTTCTCTCCATGTTGTTTGGAATTGTTAGGCATTTTCTGAGCTAATTTGGAATTAAGCTTACATTCAGAGCTAGCCAGGACAATATACATTTACCCACCAGCCTTCTAGCCGTTGTGCACCTCTGACCTGCTGTTCCCACAGCCGCGAATAGGACAGATGGGATGACTAGTTTCAGATCTGCATCTTGAAAAACTTAACAAAAATAAAAACATCAGCATGTTACTAAAATAACCAGGCAGTTCACAAGTCTTAAGACGCTAAACAGTATCAAACTGACAGGCTGGTCGAGAAGAATTAGGAATAGTATGCTAAGCTAGTGTCAGTAAGATAAACAGGAACACCTCAAAACACCTATTATTTTTGCACCTGGAATGAGACCCATGGAATTGGATATAAGTACAGGTCTGAATTACTGAACAGAGCTTTTTGCAATAAAACATCTTCATTTTAATTCAAGAAACTGTAAGTAATTTATTGCATGTCTTCCTCTTGTTCCTCTCTCACTGAGAGGTCTAGCAGCATAAAGAAACAACTGCAAAGTACATC
The DNA here is from genome assembly GCA_020800305.1 of Porphyrio hochstetteri. Lineage (NCBI taxonomy): Eukaryota > Metazoa > Chordata > Aves > Gruiformes > Rallidae > Porphyrio > Porphyrio hochstetteri. The sequence continues at coordinate 25,481,587 of CM036938.1, forward strand.
CAGATGGAATGCTACCATGGTTTTGGCCGAGATCGAGTTAATTTTCTTCAAAAAACTAGTACTTACACCAGCTGCTAGGATTTAGGATGACAACAATGTTGATAACCCACTGATGTTTTGGTTGTTGCTAAGCAGTTTTTACAACTTTTCAGCTTACCAGACCCTGCCAGTGAGGAGGCATGAGCTTTCCACAGGAAGTTCACAAGAAGCTGGGAGAAGGCACAGCCAGGGCAACTGACCTTAACTGGCCCAAGGGATATTCCATACCATATGATATTACACTATAAGCTGGGGGGATTTGGCCAGTGAGTACCACAGCTTGGGAACTAGCTGGGCATTCATCAGCAGGTTGTGCTGTGCATCACTTGTTTTGTATATTCTTTAACCATATTTTTACAATTTTCTTCCTTTTCTATCCTATTAAACTGTATCTCAAAGACATGAGTTTTTCTTTTCCATTTCACTCCCCTACACCACTGGGAGGCAGTGGGGAGCGAGTGAACAGCTGTGTGGTTGTTTTAGCTGCCTGCTACAATACATGCAAAAAATGTAGCTAACCCACACAGGTACACAATAATGCAAAACATACATGACCTGAACAAATTCATCTAGAGGGAAGACATTGGGATGCTTAAAGTAGAGCTTGCATGTATTAGCCTCAAAGGATCCCCAAAACTTCACTCAGTTAAACCAGTTCCATGAATTCTCTAAGTATCCAAAATTACTAAGTCTGGGACAAAGTCGACCTAAACAACAGTTATGCTATCATTCAAAGTCAATCCAGAATAAGCATGACTTTCATACAAAAAAGGAAAGAATTTTCTAAGCATAAAGCGAGTTTATGCTACTGGCTGCAAACCCACACAGGAAAAAAAGAGACCTGCTCCAATGTGATTTTCAAAACAGCTTAAAATTCTAGATAGGCAAATACATTTGTTTAGAATATGAGAAAGGTGAAACAGAAGGCTAGAACACAATAGGTAGTTAGCTTGTAGTATGTTTCTGCCACGTTGCTTAGCTTCACAGTATTTATCTGGGATCTAGATCATTACCCTAAGCTACTTACAGCTGTAAAACATGCTACTGAAATGAATACCTGCATGCTTTGCTTTCAAGGATCATAAGCACCTTAGACTTTATACATGTGTGCTCACATTCTGAAATGCTAAAAGTATGGTATTCACAAAATCAGAGCTATCCCAAACCCAAATATATTTAGCACTGTCCACATTCCATTACTGAAGTTTACTGCTTCTCATTCCCCTCTTCACTTCAATTTTAAAATCTTAAAACACAACCACTCCCCAAGACTGAAAAAGCACAACTTTCTACTAAGTATTTTTTAACACTCAAACTGGGGGAGGAAGGGAAAGGAAACAGAACGGACCATTTGTTACAAACATTTGTATACTAACTTCCAAACATCATCTATGGGGCTAAATTTCTGCACATTAAATGAGTGCACATTACCAATAATGGCATTGTTTCCTCCCAGTTCCAGCAGACTTCGACCTAACAAAAATACACAAAACAAGTTATGTCATGTACACATATATATTTACACCACCTCATTCAGTGAGGTCACCTCTAACTAGAGCTGTTTTATTAAACTTTTTTCTGGATATGCAAAAAAAATTTTGGGTGTCATAGCTTAATAATCACTCTAGCCAAAGCAGAAAATACACTGAATATTAAAAAAGATACCAGAAGTGCAGTTATGGCAGAAAGAAGCTTTAAAAAAAGAAAGCTGCAAAAACAGCACTGGAAAAGATGCAACAAGAACAGGGCCTCAAAAATCCTAACTTCTCCTTTGTATTTATAAGGAGTAAAAGGAGACAGGGTATTTCTCCATAAACACAGTGACAAAAGACCATAGGCCCTGCCAGGACATCTTGACATCTCCATACAATTGTCTTCATGGTTAACTGCAGGACCATGGGTGGATACCCCACAAAAGATGAGGAGTTCTGACAGAACTTACTGAAAAATGAAAATGCAGTATCTAGTTCTGAGCTCTTTCAACATCCTTTTTCCACCAAGTTAAAAAAGAAAAGTTTAACACACAAGAAGTAATTGAAACAAGCTGTAAGTTTAAATTCTTAGGGGGCACCCCTGCCTGTCCCAACCATGAAAAGAAACGGAGGAGTCCCCGCACACTCACCAAATCTCTCCTGAACCGTAAGCGCTACCTGCTGACCCACTTTCGTGCTGCCAGTGAAGGACACCAGGTCCACTCTCCCATCTTTTGCCATCGCTGTCCTGCACAATGTGAGACAGAGCACCACCACGGTCAATGGAACGTTACACATACACCAACTTCAACCAGGGAGATCTTTTAAAGTCAGAGCTGCTTCTCTGAAAACATCAGGTAAGTGCCTGAGCACACAGCAGGGAAGCTGATCCTTCATCAGAAGAAAGGAACCACTCTGTTTTGCTCCCACTTTTCATTTGTACAAACCTGTGCAAATTTTGAAATTCAACCTGAAATTTGTAGCAAGACCACCTCCACTTGTTATGTTCCCAAAGAAAATACGCATGCCTATGACTTTTTCCAAAGCTTATCGTACACTTGGTCTTCTCTTGAAACACTCAAAAGATATATCTCAATATATATTCATACTGGAATTTTCCATATTGTAATAATCTACCAAAACAATTTGATTTTTACAGCTTCTGAGCAGATGTACGTATCTATGAGCAAGTGCAGAGTCCTCCTTGGAAAATGGCCAAGTTTTTCCTCCTCAAATGCCCCAAAAGACCAATGGGCTAGGAACGGAAAACTCCCAAGAACATGAAGAGTGGAATTTAGTATCAACTATATTCTTTGGGTGCAGTCATAGAATATAAACTGAGTCACGTCTCTTCATTAAATATCTGATATTATTTGTTGCTGATCTCATACCAGCAAGTAGAAATATTTATTATGTTTACAGCAAGGTCAGAGTTTCAGACCAGCTGATAAAAATTCTGACAATGGGTACATGCATGTACTGGGAACTCCTGGAGGTGAGAATAACTGTAAAAGAAGTACCTCAAAGAATATTATTTATCTTCTATTCATCTTCACAAAATACAAGAAACATTACCTACCCAATGTCTGATCCACCACAAACCAGAGAACAGATTGCTCCAGGCATTTTGTTGTCCTCCAAGACTTTGGAAATTATCCTAGAATCACAGATGTAAAAATTGTAAAGATTTCTGACACATGCATATAGTAGGGAATGAACCATTAGAACTGTCTGATCATGGACATGATGAGGCTACAGATTTTTAAAAAGCAGCAGTCTTGCAGATAACTGGCATAGTTTGCACAATATAACACACTTCTCTCACAAAACTTTGGTTTTACAAACCTAGCACACACAAGACACTAAAATATATTAATTATGCATCCACACAACTGGCAGAGAAAAGCATTAGACCAGTGTCTAAAAACCTTGGCCATACATTCTCTCATCATCAGAAAGAGACATGTATATAACTTCATGGAGTTACATAAAATGCTCCAAGTAATTTGGAGCCATTGTTCTCTGGAGTTAATATTAAACTTACCAATTTGTTATTTTAAAAGAGCCTATTTATTCTTAGCATTTAAGAATAAATGCTATTTGTAGCACATAATAGGTACATATTTTAAATGCTAATATCATAAGCAAATTTATAGTAAATGTAGTATAAGTATCACTGACATTTATTCTTTGAGGGAGCTCTCCTTTTTTAACAAGAATAAGTTTTGAATCCTAGAAACACATGCTAAGCTGTTACTAGGTTTGGACAATAAAGACTGTGTGAAGGCATCTTCAGGATACAGGTCCAGCCAGCCAGCCAGAAGAATCTGCCAAGAAACTAGGTGCTTATGTTGGGCTAAGACTTCAAAAAAAAAAAAAAACCTCCAATCTAACAGCTGTCCTTACTTCAGCAGAAACGTAATCCCAGTCCCAGAAAAAACTGGCCAACATCCTACACATCCTGTTACTTCCTAGGTAACAAGAGGAAAGCAGCTTTCTGACCACTAAGTGCTACCTCAACAGAAACATAAAGAAACCAGAACTTACTTTGTAACAGCAATACTAGTGAGGGATGTTGTAGGAGCACCCTTCCTAAAAAGAGAAAAAGATTACATCAGTTTATTTTTAATTCTCCAAAATTAAGAAATAACTCAAATATTCAATTTTATGGTTATCTGAAACACCACACACTTTTATTAGTCAAGTACATGTTTAGACCAGAACTCAAGCATTTCTTTCCACAGCTGAGCCTTCAGAGCTTCTGAGATCCACATGAACCAGAGCTATGCCAAACACTTAAGCGAAACAGGTAGATGAAAGCAAAGCAGGAGCTGCGAGATGAAGTAAAAGCTACTTATTCAGATTCTTAATTTCAGCTGTACTGAAAAACTTGACTGTTCGCTACCGCTGCTGCAAGACTTCAACCTGGGTTCTTTATTAACAGGCTGGGTTCTTTACTATCTGCTGAGCCCTGGACAGGTCTGAATCTCAACACCTCATAAAAGAGGTTATTGCAAAAATCCGCCCCCATAACAAAGCTTTTTGACTACAATGAACATAAAATTAAATAGAAACTAAGCCTACATGAGATTGTTATCAAAACTGTTGTCTGGTGTTTCTGTACATTTGATTCTGTATCATGCCTGAGGTAACAGCTCTAATTTTAAAATACTGTTAGGATGTTCGAGAGCTGTGTCTTACCAGAGGCACACGTTCCCACAGATCATTGCAATTGCACTGTTCCACCCATAAACCGCTACTGGGAAGTTAAAGGCAGTGATAATTCCTACTAATCCAAGAGGATTCCACTTCTCCATAAGCGCATGGCCAGGTCCTGAAGTCAAAGACACAACAGTACACAATTTGCATCTATTAAGCTGTTTGGTTGGTTTTTTTTAAACAGCACCACCATGTGAGCAAGGGCCCTGGCATCATTCCTCTGCCCATCAGACCATTAGCTTACAGAAAGCCATATTATGTACTGTACAGCTTACTGGAGCAAGCTTAGCTAGACTGTAGGAAAAAAATTAGTAATGAGAAATATGAAGCTTAATTACTGCAACTATTCAGTTATCAGAATGGTGATTGTTTGCCAACCAATACCTGACATAAAGGTATCTCATTTCTAAGCACGTGGCTGAACTTTCCACGTTATCTTCCTCTAGTACTTTCATTAACAAAGAAATCAAAGCGAATCTAATGCTTCCAAGAGTGGAGAGGAAATGTACTGCTTCTCTTGCCATGTCACAGGCCAGATATTTCATTAGGTGGCGCTACTGCCTACCAGTGCATCTATTCCTCCCTAAATAATTCACAATACAAAGATCTTGCTGCAGCACATCACTGTATATTTAAGATACACTTCCAAATCTTCATGTGTAAAATAAAAAAAATACCACAAACAAACAAAATAGAACAAAAAAACCCACCAAAAAAACCCCAAACAACACACCACCCCCCAACATCCATACATACACACATACTTACTTTCTGAAGGCAAAATAGGTCCACTTATCATTCTGGACAAGCCAACAGCATAGTCACAGACATCAACATACTCCTGTACTTCCCCAACACCTTCAGCCAAAATCTTTCCCATTTCCAAAGAGACCTGAAAAAATTTTGAGTGAGACAAAATTACTTTTAAAAAACTTCCTTTGCATTGCCAATACATTTTATCTCCCACTAATGCCAGCTACATCTATACACCAAGTAAGAGTTAATACATGTCTTTTTCTTTAGAAGAGATTCACCTCTTGACAAGCTATTCACAGTTTAAATGAAGAACATAATAGACAACTAGACAGGAGTCACATTTCCACACAATAGGAGGAAATTAGAAGGGGAAATTAATGAAGAAAGAAAACTAAAAATAATCTAGTGAAAGGAATACCCAACAGTAATGAAGTTCATATGTGTAGATCAATGAAACACTGAATTTCCAACAGAACACTTGCATACTTTGCGGACCAGGCATAGAATAAATTGGGAAAGAGAGATTACTCTCCTCCAGCAAAAGAAAATGGCTGTTTATATCTTTTGCAAGCAAGCTTCTTATTTTACAAGACCTGAAAGAGACTTTGAGAGATTCGGTTTTCAAACTCATCTGAAATTGTCTACATATCTTTAGTATTTTAGTACCCTGAGATGCTTAGGATAATTTTCTTTTTCAGCTGAAGTCACTCCTAAACTATGTTCTTCTGTTACAAGCATATATACACACAGAAGACATACAGATTATGATAATAAACTGGTATGTGAAGATATTTTCCCCAAAAGAAAATTCACTTAGGCATTTCACCCATTTATCCCCACTCAATTCTGTGGCCATGCTCTGATATCTAGGTGTGACTTTCACTCAAGTATCACCTACCACTTTAGATTGACACTTGTGCTTTGAAAAAATCTGTTAAGTAAGTAATCACATCCAAAGGACTGCTACAGGGGTTTATTTCCCCACGTAAAGGTCAAAATAGAAGTGACTTGATGTATTTCTAGGCATTTCTATGATGCCTGTAGTCATCTCAAAGGAGAAGGAACAGTCCCCATCTGTGACAAGAAACGGAGGAACACGAGACATTTACGAAGAAGCAGTGGCGAGCGCGCAAGTGCGGCAGAGATACAGCGGCGTACCTGACAAGGGCATTGCCAGGAGTTTCCAGTCACACAGGAAAAGGTGATATGCCATACCATTCCCTTTTACATATGCTCAGGGCAGAAAAAGTAGTAAAACCTGGACACCCACTGCACAGCTTTCACCCTGAATTTACCCTGTATCCTGGAAGAGCTGAACAGAGAATTTGTCTGCTTGGGAGAACTAGAAAAACACGCTGGCATCAAGCAACAAGTTTTGTCCAAGGAGCATACTGTAAACTTCTATCTGACCACACTCACCAGGGAAGCTGTGCCATTTTTGAATACAAAAGTACTTTAAGCACTCAATTCCACCATAGAAACTGCTGAGGAGACAACATCAAGGGAAAGAGCAGAACAAAGTTTTGTAGGTTAACAATATGGGTTTGACTGCACACGGAGTTAATCACTCACTGCCATTTCTGAACAGCTGCACGTATAAGCAACCACTGTAAAAGGTAAGGGGCAAGTTCCCCACTTGTTTCCTTTTCTTCCCTAGCAACTAGCAAGTGTTTTAAAGGAGCGGTCCTTCAACCTTTATGTCCTGCACAGCACTGCAAGAAGATCTCATTAAGACCATCTCACCTCTGAAGCCGTATACCCACATGTCAGTTCACAATATCCTGCAGATCACCAGAAAGAGCTCCAGGTTAAAAGCTCTGTACTAGAGGAAGAGTGTCCTGTCTTTCAGGACAGTTTCAGCATCAGACAGTGCCCTATCTGACAGGCAAGTATGAAAACAGCAGGGCAACACTTGTAACACTCCTCCCTGACAGAGTAAGGTGCAGAATGAATTACACTTTCTTTCCCTGTTACATATTATCATTTTCAGTGTAGGATGCCAGCAGGCAAGCTAACAGAACTAAGAGCATTTCAACAACTAAGGTTAGTATTGCAGAGTATGGTTAAAAACCAAGAAAACCAGTTTTGACACCCTCCCCATCACACTGCCCTTCCCTCCTGCCCCAAAGTTAAGCCACATCTTAGAGTACCTTACCAAGCTTCCTAGAACTTTGATATTTTGTCTCAGGGCATCACCAATCTGCCGCACTACTTCTCCACGCTTTGGCGCCGGGACCTAGCAAAACCAAAAGAAAACAGAAGACTCTGAGATTGAACATCTGTGACTTCTGCTGCATATATACTGATAGTTTTCTACCCCTGCAGTAAGAAATCAGATGGCTATGCTCTAGCCTTCAAGACTCATTAATTTTTATCATGTGCACTGCTTTACCAAAAAAACCAAAAGGTTTCCTGCTCCAGTCAAAACTTCAGTTCCACAGAATAATCCCAGAAACATTCAGATTATTTGTTCCACTACTTCTGTTCAGATACACCATCCAAAATGCCTCAAGACAATCTCCTACACCTCAAGAAACAAGCATTTTTTTAATAAAAGCACACTTACTGGTTTCTGAGCTTCTGAGGTGTACTTATTATCTTGCTTTCAAATGTTTTTTTTCATTATGACAATGGCTGCTGACCCCTTGACAGATGCTGAGACACACAGAAGACTCAATCATGGAAAAATTAAATCTATTCATCAAATTAATAGAGGGTTTTTTCCTTAATGTCATATCAGTATGTTAGATAAATAGCCAGGATCAATAATAAAACATATGCATGCAACAGGATTTACAGGATTAGAAACTGCTGATGAACTGGCAGCTGGAGAGGCAGAAATGATGAATACACCAGCCATGCAAACTTATCTCTTTATAGGCAATCTTTCAAATAAGGTAATTAAACCCAAGAAAATTCAAAAATTAAAAGCAAACAGCTTTGAGATGAGGCTTTAAAACATTTTACCTGTTAATTCTTTGTTATATTAGATTGCTTTCAGATTATTTCCAAGCACATGCAACATTATATTCACAAATTGTAACAAAGAACATGTACTAACATCTGAGGAAGCTGTTGTGTTCCTCCTAAACTTTCTCTCTTCATGTAAGGCAAACTACTTTGCTGGATAACATATAGACCTTACGGAATTCAAGTTTCAGGTTGTGACAAAGAAACAGTAGGCAGAGAGACGAAACAAGCAAGAGAATGGATGTTGGCTGGACATAGCTTGCACAGACACTGAGAAGTAAAGCTTGCTAAGGAAAAACAGCTTAGCTACTATCTGACACAACAACAGAACACTAAAGTTTTGGAGTAACATAGCTCTTTCACAAAATACAAGGTAAAAAACCCAAGTACACTCAAAACCATCAGTCTTCTTCACCCCATGAAAACAAGATTATCACAAATTCAGTATCCAAATATTCTGCAGAGTTCCCATACGAGAAAGCATGAGGCAACATGTAGTTAAACACACCGACAGGCATAACTTGTTTGCTACCAGGTTTCTGGACCTCAGCAGGCCTGTCACAAGCACAAACCTGGGTAAATTTGCCAGGACTTTCAGAACAAACATTTTCCACAAGTCAATGTCCTCATCTTTGTACCCCAATGTTAACACACATAAACTGTCTGCGCTTGTTTCTTGATGTCCTTGTTGCATATTTTGCTTCAATGCAACACAGACAACATGAAAATATTTTCACACCTCCACATGACAGAGCAGTTTAATGACCTTTACCTGCCAGAAATAAGTTACAAAAAGAGAAGTCTCTGTTAACTTACATCAGCCCAGACTTTCCATGCATCTTTAGCCTTCTTTACTGTTGCTTCATAATCCTCCAAACTACCCTACATGAAGGAGCATGCCAAAGAAAAAAAAGTTAGGAAAACCAAAAACCTCAGAACAAACCACAGAAAGGCATCTGCATCCAACTTGAGACATTTCTAGTGAATGGAACTGCATTGCTGAATATCACTTTCACAGGATAATACTGCCATAATTTGGTCTGAATATAGCACGTTGAGGAACTTGAAGTTACTGTTGAGGAAAAGTATATGTGCTGCCTAAACAAACAGAGAAAAGTGAGCCTAATTTTTCTTTCAGATGATACAGGATGCTACATAAAAATGATTGAAAAGGTGGGCACATATTCATAGATTTTTTTAATCTAAGATACTACTATTAATGATATTAAACAAAGGCCGCGAGGACAGTGCAACTCCACTGGATACCAAGCACTAACTGAATCCTAATATCCAAACAGAGTAGGTTAGCACAGTAGGACTAAAACTTTCAGAAACCAAAACTCACACTAAAAACCTTCCCAAATTCACCACGCGAATGCCACGTCGCTCTCCTCCATACCTCCCCCCGGCCACTCAGCTCCAGTGAACAGCTGCAATCCACCCCTGCCCTGAAACTCCCTCCAGCAACAAACGAACCCGGGCAGGAGAGGCCCTCACGCTTCCCAGCAGCATTTGCAAGGGTGGGTGGGCGTGTGAGGGGGTGTGGGGGGTGTGTGGTGTATAAAGAAAGGTGCAGAGCCACTTTTTTCTTCCCAGAAAAGCCAAGACAGCCCAAGCTATGATGAGGTCCACGAACCACCACTGGATTCAACCTCCCCATGCCGCTCGCGGTGGCCTTCCCTCACTGGGGTCACGGGGGTGGGGCTGAGAGCTCCTCCCTTCCCATGACGCGCCGTGTGACTGCCCCCTGCCCGCCATGTCACTGCCACCCCCCTCCCGTCACTGCTCCTGCCTCCCCCCACACCCTCCCACCCCCGAGCTCCCCGGGCCGCGCCGGGGCGCGCTTACCTGACAGACGCGGGCTATGGGCTCGTTGGTGGCGGGGCAGTACATGGTCACCCACTAGAGAAGGAGAAGGGGATGAGCAGGGGCTCGCCCCATTACCCAGCGGAGGGGGCGCATCGCCCCAGTCTCCGCCGAGGCCTAGCCGCGACACGCCACCACCCCCGCCCCACAACGCGGCCCATCCTCCCCGGCGGTCCAGCTCCCCTCCCCGCACGCCGCACCTCACCTGGCCGCTGCCGCCCCAGCTCCCGTTGTACACGCCGAGGTTCTCCTCTTGCAGGCCCAGCTTCCGCAGCCAGGCGTAGCGCGGCTGGCCGACCAGCAGGGTAGACATGGCGGCTGCAACGCGCCGGCCCTGCAGCGAGAGCAAAGCAGAGAAGACAGAGCGTCTCGCCCTCAGCATCGCCACCCTCTGTAGGGAGTGGGACGCGGGTCACGCTCTAAGGAGAGCCGCTCCCCATCCCGCTGTCGATTGGTAGGGCGGCGCCCAGCCCCCGGCCGCTCGGCGCCTGGTCCCGCAGCTGCCTGCGGCGCCCCTGCCGGCTGGTGCACGCTAGCTCGCTGCTAGCCACCCGGCTCTTTGCCGCTGCCTCGCCGCCTTCCTCCTGGCCTTCTTCATGGCTTTACCCTGGCTTTCCGCTTAGTCTCACACCTGGCCTGCCACCTTCATGTTGCCGTGACCGCTGCCTCCCGGCTTGCCGCCCCCCCGATAAAGGCAAAGCAGACCCCGCGTCCCTCTCAAGGGGGATTCCCGGCCGCAGGGGCAAGTAAGAGCACACGGGGAGGGGGAAATGTAACTCTAATTATTCAGCAAAGGAGTTATAATAAGGATTTATTATTGTTTTCATTCTTTAATGCCATGTTTGAATGTCAGTGAAAAGTGGCTTCAGCTTCCAGGCTGGCTTACCAGCCCACCTGCCCGTGCTGCATTGTTTGCGACCTTACAGCCCTTACCTGTAGACAGGACAAACCTCACTTGATATGCACTCATCCTGCAAAACTGCAAGTGATTTTTATCCCATATTTGCAAACTGAAATTCCCTTTGAGAGGCCTAGGAAATGCAGATGACATACTGTGATCACAAAACGTTCCTTGTTCTCAGGAATGCACTATTTTCTGAGTAACCAAGCCAATCAGGAATAAACCCCAATACTAAGCTTTCGATGCCTTAGCACATACTTAAAGGAGAGAGTAAACATGCCACCAATCTCAGGAAAGCCACAATTATTTTTTTCCACAGCTAAATACTTGCTTACTGTTAATTGCATTCAATAAGCTACTTGCTTTTTGAGAAATCATTGCCCAAATAATTTTGCCAAATGAAAAGTATCTTTGGATGACATAAACAGGTAAGTAGTATAAAGTAGTGCAGCAAGGTTCAAGAGCTGAAGATGCTACTGGCTTCACTAGATGCAAAACCTAATTATCACTTGAACAAGGACAGAGTTTGGATACTGTAAAACTTCTATCAAAAAGGCAGCAATCCATTCACCTTTGAGGGGAATATCTCAAACAAAAACACGTCACTGTCATAGGTGGTGCCAAAGTCCTTTCAGGAGGGACATGGGGCTGCCTTGTCTGCACTGTATTAGTTAGTGATTGAATATGTGGCTCTAGCTGTGTGAGTCACACTGCTTTTCAACCATCTGCTGTGGTAAAGATGTGGTTAGACCTTCATAAAACCATAAAGTGAGACCCAAGCTTTTTTCTTCCTATCATGCCCAAGTCCACATCTGAATCTAGGTATGCCTCCAGAAGCTACAAGTGCAACAGGAGTGTAAATTCAGGCCAATGTCTGAAATAGAGCACGAGCACAATCTGTGCTTCTGCCCCACTCCCATGGAGCAATTGAATCACAGGAGTTTGCAGGCTACAGAAAGACTGGAACAGAGAGCTATACAGGGGGTGGGGGAGAAGCTCTGGCTACGGTATGTATTTTTTCTGTTTTTTCCTACCTGGTCATACAGAGCTTGATATTTTTTAAATCAGTATTTATTACAGGGAATTTTAATGGGAAATTAGCTGTCTATGGTAAGCTTATGTTGCAGTGTATTCCTTCTAACATGACAATTTGCATTCTCCTTGATTTGGACATGATGTGTTCACTAGTGAGAGCACATCTTGGAATCTGTAATGTTTAAAACTGGTCATGGAATATCATTCTTCTGTAAGGATATAGTTACAGTTGCTAAAATATTTCTACCAAAGCTTTCAAACAGATGGGAAAAGATCAATTTCAGTGATGCTTGCAAGAGTCAGTAAGAACGTGTCCTCTTCCATCAAAAATTTCCATTTTCACAACCTTTCCGAGAAATTATTAACATATTCATTACTTCTCCAGGAACTCATTATCATAGGATTCAACTCTTTCCCTCAGGGGTACTACAGTCTCTGGTGGTCGTTTACATCATCCACTCATCTTCATCGCTGTGTTTTTTGCCATGAACTGTAGCCCTTATATTCCTCTTCTTGTTTACCAGAGCCTCATGACTCGTCTTGGGGCTCCTTGTAACCTTGAGTTTTCTTGTTCTCAGACATAGTCTTGCCAGAAAGCTCACAATGTGCTGGTACACGCATTCCACAATACCATGGCTGCAAAACACATTACTAATATCTACAGAAGTCTAAACAATAACTTTCCGTTAGATTCATTGCTGCATAATATGTTGTTGACACCCACAAAACTCCAAACAGTAAGTCCCCACCAGATCCAGCCCTCTCTTCAGAATCTAACTAAAAAGTAGATTGTCAAATGGGAATGATTAAAATCCTGGAGAGTCCTCACTACCACCACCTCTTTTTTTTTCATTAAACTACACCGGCGAGGCCAAACCAAGGATTTGCCACTGAAGGCAACAGCTGTTACAGATCATAGTTTTCCACGCAGGAAGAAATGGAGGCCTTGAAAAAATTTAACTCTGGTATAGTGGGGCAGTGAAAAAGACCATGGGATATCACAGCAACTTTATCAAGGCTGCAGTTGCCATCCAATTATTTTTCTCATCCAGTGGGAGAGTTGAGGAGAACAATTTAGCATTTAACTTGATTTTTCTTTGTTTAGGCTGCTCAAATCACATCTAATTTGGCTTACAATATCAGGCAAATTTCATTTTCAAATAAGGGTAACATTACTACATTTATCATAACATTGGTTTCATTTACATAGTTATCAACCATAGAATCATCAAATCACCTGGATTGGAGGAAACCCTTTAGATCATTGAGTCCAACCATGTGTGCATACATGTGTTGAGAGGGAGGAAACTTTATTTAGAAACAGAAATAAGAAATTGTTTTTCCTCATATTCACCTTTTCTCTCAGACTCTTAACTTTTGTGATTCTCAGCTCTCTTCTCTATCAAAGGCAATCACATCCCATCCCCATCTTCCCAACAGCAATTAAGAAAGTTAAGTAAAAAACTAAAAAACTACAGAATTCCACCCTAGGGCTGTTTCTGGAGAGTGATCAAAACAGAGACACCTTCAAGTCACCGACAGACATCTATGTGCAGGTAGAGGAAAAGGCATCAAAGTAGTGAAAAGTGGAAAATGCTTAGGTGTCCTTGTTCTGGCCAGGCCAGAGGTAACCTCTCCAAACAGCCAGTACAGGTGAGCTGAGTTAGCCCGGGCTGTTTCCACACCACCTGACATCATTCCCCCATAAAAGGAGCTGGTTGGGGAGGGGCACTCCTGGTGTCCTGGGGTGTCAGGCTTTGTGTTGGTCCTTGTGTTGTGCAGTACTCTGTGTTATCACTGTGTGTGAGTGAACTTTATCCTTATCCCAACCCATGGAGGTTCTGTCTGTTTCACCCCCAGGAGTGAGTGAGAGGAGTGTGGTGCTCAGCCACTTGTTGGGGCCAAGCCACCCCATTAAGGTTAAGGTCTAAATGATATGTGTGTATGTCTGGGGAGGAGTCTTGTAAAAAGGAATGCCTTTCAGGCCTCTTACAGCATTTTGCTGTTCTAACTGTTGTTGAGTGCCTCAGGAAGGGGCTTGTCGAGAATCATTAGTTGCAAGTAGTCCTTAACTATAACAAGTGCAGATCTGCCCATCTTGTTAATCCTGAAAACATACAGGGAATGTTTCTACCCCAAGATGATGTGTGTCTGTAGTGAGTAAGCTGGCAGCATTGGTGGTTTGGTTTTGTTTTTAATCTGAGACAAAATAAGAATGTCCTATTTGTTTAAATCCAATATTTTATTGACATCAAAATTACTGATTTGCACACCAGTTGCTTTCATTCTCTCAGGCCCAGGCAGACCTGAGAAACATCCCATATGCACCACCCTCCCTGCCTGTAAGAGACAATTGTCAGTGAAACACCCAAATGGTTGATCAAAGTATTTGTATATGGGAAGGAAACAATGTATCCATATTGATAGCAAATCCATTATTCTCTGTTATTTAAAGCTGATATTGTGCACAATTGCTGTGACAAACCTCTACTTTCTCTTCAGTGGTGTTCTGAGGTGAGAGAGGAAGCAATGTAACAAAATATATTTTAAGAAATAGTAGGACCCTGCATTTCATAAGCATTTGTAATACAGCTCTTACTTCCTTTCAGTTCCTGAAAATACATTACGTATCGAACAACATACTGGTTGTGTTTGTTCTGCAAGGAGCTCTGAATGATTTGTTTGGAATTTTACTTTGCTCTTTCTCTCAAGGGAAGAGGAATTGCTATGGAAGTGCATGAACAAGATCATGCTTTTTTCAATTTATAGGATCATTTATATTGACCTAGAGTGTACATACCCATATTAAACCTCGGGGGAATGCCATGGATGTGTGGTAAATTTGCAGCCAAAAGCCCTCCTATTCTGCCTGTGCCATTTTGTGGCAAAACAGTGGCAAACTTAAATAACAAATGACAGTTTATTTTTCCTGAGATATGTCTTCTAATTAGAAAAGAAAAATATTAAATGAGACTGCCCACCTATCCTTCCATGGCAAATGGTCGTATGTGGTTTTATTACTGCTTTTATTTAATTCTATTTTAAATAAAATCCTTCATTCGTTAGTAACTATGGGAGGTCTTCAGAGAGTGTGGGAGATTTTAACTTATCATAGAGAGATTGGTTAATTAAAGGGAAGAGGGATCCTGAAGGAACCCACTCCCTTCTCCGTGGCAGGGGAAGGTCTTTTAGAGGCAACACTGAAGAAGGGGGAAGAGGGAATGAAATTGATTCCTTTTCTGGAGTATTGTTCTGATGAACCACTCAAGAGGATCAGTAAGCTGTGACCTTAAAGACAGCTTTGATTTAAAGGCCAGAAGAAATCTGGCGGGTTATGAGCTGTTGCTGGAATAGGAAAAACAAGGTGACGTTTACACAGTGCATGTCAACTGTGGGCTTGGAAATGTTGCTACCTTATAAAAAGTAGAAATTATCCAAACCCATTAAACTTAGGCATCTACCAATTCATCAACATTGAAAGTTATGAATCTCTAATGACCTAAAGAAATGACCCATTTCCAAAGCTGAGCTTTTACCACCATCCTTGAAAGCTTGGATCTGAAGCCATGTTTACCAAACAATTCTAATGAGCAGGAGTGTATCATCAGTATTAGGTATAGCAACCCATAAGAACAACTTCAATCATAATTTTAAGTAAATTTAATGTAATGAAAATGGATATGGTCCCTAGGGGTACGTATATTTTTCCAGGTGTGTATATACATGTAAAACAAATCTTTTTTCCCCCCATTATTTCCACTGAGATTTTTAGCACGACCCAAGGGAGAATGCAGTGTCTCATTAACGTTTTCTAGGAAATTACTTTCTAACAAATAACCACCTGGGAACTGCTAGCTACAAAACATCAATAGGCAACATATTTTCTTTTAAAAAATGAAATTTCCCATCCAAACTTTTTAATTTCACTCAATAGCAAAATGTTTTTGTCAGTTTGAGCCCACTAACTTTTTGTTGGGAGGCTGGTTTGTTTGGAGTTTTATTTTGCCTGTACCTGAAGTGTTTTCTTTCAACATTTTTTAAGATACATTTCTCTTTTAAAGTACCATGGGCAATTATGGAGGTTATAATATATGTCCCTTTCTTTTTCAGCTGGTAATGACTTTGTCCAGTTTACTTCTGAATTACCTCAAGCACCTCCTGACAGAGAGATATAGTGCACCATTGGAGTACCTGCTAGCTGTGTGTCATGGGAAAGTTAATACAGGAGCTCAGTCTACCAGAAGGAACAAAGAAATAAAAGTATTTAAACTCTGATAGGCATGCTCCTGCATAATATTTTAGAGAGATACAATTTAAGGTGAACGTGCTTCAAAATAAAGAAATACAGATCTTAAACTGGTGACAGGATTTTCAGTTTTGCAAGTAGCTGCTTTACAAAGTAGTTATTTAATTTTCCACCTTAAGTTATCAGAATGTAAAAATTTCTGGCCCATGAAAACGTTATGTCCACTCTTTTGCTGAGGTCTTTGAAAATCTGAATGAACATCCCTTATTTTGTACACCTTCCCCCATCCCCTTACTTTCTTTTTCTTTATGACATGCCAAAGTTTGCTTTCTTAAGCTCCCTCATCTGTCCTCTGCTACTCTGTAATCCTCAGTGCCCCCCAAATCTTGACCATCACTGCCTCATGGTCCCTACAGCCAAGGCTGCACTCTGTTACAACCACCTCCAGCAGCTCCTCTTCCTTACTGAATAGCTGGTCCAGTCCCTGTTTGGGTCCTTCAGGAGTTATATCACAAAGTTATCCTTGATGTCTTCCAGAAATCTCCATGAGAGTTTGTGTCCTGGTGTATCTCCCTTGAAGCCAGTGTCAGGAAGGCTGAAGTCCCTCAGGAGAACCAGGGTGGACTACCAAAGACTTTCTCATGTTCTCTTTCCCCTTCCCCAACCAGGAGATCAGTAACACCCTACCCTACCCCACTGTGGGGTCCCTGTCCCTGCCATCTCCCTGAGCCCTGACCTCCTCACTTTTGTGCATCTGCCACCCATCCCATAGAGGAGCCCCACACACCCCAGCTGCTCCCACATGTGAAGGGCCATCCTTCCTCATCATCCCTACTGGCCTCTTAAAGAGGACTGGTACCCATCCATCACAACACATCAGTCTGTTACTCCAGTGATACCATGTGTCATCTCTGTATTCAGACCCTAGTTACCACAGTCCCTTTGATTACGTTACTGCCCTTGCCTCATCCTTATCTCACTAAAATAGATATAGAAGTGGCTATCATCAAGCAACCTGTGCCTGTGTGTAGGGAAAATAATCATTCTGCTTCCATTCTTTTTGTGCTTCCGTTGCACACTGATGGTGTCTACTTAAAAGTCTTTATATTCCTGCAGAACTCTGCACATTCTCCTAAGACATCACACAGAAAAATATTCTGGATTTGATAAACTCAGAACTTTGTGTCCTTCTGGTCTGTCACAAGCCATGCAGCTGCCAGGGGTACAGGTAGATATTTAATTCTGAACTGATAGGAGGATTTTGGATCTTCCAGGAGCTATATACCACACAGTTCATCAATTTTAACACAATTGCAAGACATTTCTAAGCCCTCCCTTAGGTGAGGCAGGTACAGTTCATTCCACAATCAGAACTGAATAGCCAAAAGGCAAGTTTTGTGTACTAGCTCCTTTTCTCTTATTGGAAAACGCTGCTGTCTTGGGAAAAGAACAAAACTATCCCTGTCTATTACCTGCTCTCAGAAACGCCATTCTCCCACCAGCCTGAAATCAGAATCCTAATGCCCCTGAGACGCTTCTTCACCCACCTCATCTCACCAGGATAACACCCTGTTTGCGAGTGGCACTCCCTGGAACAGTGGTACATTTTGATGTGCACAGGGTAGGAGCCCAGTAACCACCGTGCATTTTCAGATCACCTAGTCAGGCTCTGTTTCACATCAGAACCTCGTATGTATATTCCACATTAGGAGCTATATGGTCACCATAAGGCATGCTGAGGGATATTAGTTGTTTAGAATAAATATGTAATTTTTAATTAGAATAAATTGCTTGGGATTATAATGTGGCGTGACTTGTGCTGTTTGCTTAGCTTTACTTAGGATGCGCCTAAGAAGCCTTTAGGCCATGAGAACTATTTTTTTCTGATTAAGGAGCTGGTACAGTGCCACATTTATTCTTTTAGTTTGGGAAAGTATTTTGCTATCACCTTATGCCTTAGCAGTGTCTTCCCATGTCTGTGACTCTCCAGCTCTCCATGTTCTGCCAGCATGTTTGTTTTTATGGCAACAGAAATAACTATGAAGCCAAGATCATTCCTCAGGCCTTCATCCACCCTGTTTCTTCCCAAGATGTTTAAAAGAATCCCTTCTCTGATGGAGTTGTGAGTCCTATTTTTATGCTCCGGTGCAGTTAACAGGATTAGCATATGCCAGTTTGTAAATCCAAACAAGATGAATCAGCATAGATAACCATGCAGGGTCATGAATTTTACTACTGTGATCCTCTGCCAAGGGATGCAAATAGCAGCAGTTCTCCACAGGGAGGAACCCATACTGTTTCTCTTCCCTTACAAGGTTTTGATATCTGGCAAGGAAAGATGACCAGTAGCACCATAAACTGTGTTCAAGTGCAATTACTGGTATAGAACTACTATAGCTGAATGTGGTTTTAATTGTATGAAAACTTTAGTCAAGTAAAAAGGTGATGCCTGGGCCTGTCTTGTAGTGGTAATTCACTCATTAAGGCCAGACCTTAAAACTGAAGCAAAAGTGGAAAGTAATCTTAGTGACAAAGTTTTTTGAGGTCTTTGGCTTTTCTTTATAAACCAAACCAGAACAGAATAAGCCTGGGAGCTGTTTTTATGTATACTCACATACATTGCTAATGAGAAGGTGCTTTGTGTATCCTTGAGTAGAAACTACTACCGTCATAAGAGGAGACCAGACTTGCTTCATCTAAAACATCTTTGAGTTTTAGGGGTTAGAGTAATATAAAATGCAAAAACATTGTCTGAACAATGCACCTAGAGAATGCTAGCTGTGTAATGCTTTCCTATGGGACCAGAAAACTGCAGAGTTGTCTTCAAATGTGCTGGATGGTTGAGATGGCCAAGTGAGAGTATAGGAACAGCAGAACTCACATAGGAAATAAATAATGTGCTTAAGCGTAATGTAGATGGTCCACAGGCAGTCTTCCATGAGTTTCAAGTTGTATTAAAATTATTGCTCGAGTACCTGGTGTGTCTGGTACTAGATGGCATATGTGGGAATGTGCTGATCCAGGTGAATGCAAGGAGCAGGAGGGCTGAAACTGAGCTGTATGAGGACACATGGAAGAAATCCTGAGCAGCTGGACTGTCCAGAGGCAGCTGATGGATTCTCAGGGCTCAGTCCTTGGAGCAAAGTCAAATATTGCTCTGTGTGGGGCTTTTGACTTTTGGGTCAGACCTAGCAGGGTGTAGGCACTACTGGCTTTGTCAGTAAGGTAGACACCTGCTGTGAAATGACAAATGCTGTGCATGGCTGAGCTTCATCTGCATTCACTTAGGGCTCTAATAGATGTGTAGTGGCAGCTGGAGATGAGGGACAAGCTTCTGCCACCACCCCAGCTGTTGCCCTCCCTGCCCCCTTGATGACACCTGGCTCTGCTGTAGGAAGGGGGTTCAATACAGTTTTATGTGCAATCACTACAGTCTTCAGCTTGGCAAACTGAAAATGGTTTAATTTAATATGTAGTCCTAAGTGCTACTGATTCAGGAGCTGGTCGGCTAGGAGATGGGCTGTCCTGTGGAGGACAACCTCACCCAGCAACATAAACCAGCCAGTTTGTTTCCTGACACATATGTTTGTGGCTTTATCAGTGCTCTAAAGGGATTAAAGAATTACTTTTATGAGACTGATGTGTCTATCCTGACCTTTAAAACCAGAAGAGCTCCTTAAAGGTTAGCATAAGCTGCTGATTAGCATTAAGGCATATCATTCCAAACTGCCTGTGACTCCTGTTAAGTGAGGAGGGGCCTGGTATATTGTCACATCTTCAACATTACAGCCAGTGAGTTCTCAGTTATCTGCAGTGACTACTGCTGGAGCAAAATGGGGAAAATAAAGCTATGGATAGTGAGAATTATATTTAAATTACAGTCTAAGAACATGTAGTGAGAGTGCAGTGGTGAAAAGGAAGGCCAGTAGCATTTGCATTTTGTTGCTGAGAGGTCACTGGAAAGAGCCAGTGCATGACTTGGGCCTGTGGCTGCCCTGTTCCTGGCCCACTCTAGCTCAGCAGAACCAAGCATCTCCACCATCGCTCAGCGGAGGGCTGGCTGTGCTGGCAACAGCACAAGAGGATCATGTTGTCCTGACAGCCTGCTTGTGTTGTCCAGCTGGTGTGTTTTGTCACAGCTTACACCATTGAGTTTTCAGAGACAGAAACCGCCTTGTTACTGCACATCTTGCACAGAGCTTAGCACAGGGAGTTCCCAAGCTTGCTCCTGCATCTCACTGCAGTTTTACAGCCTGTAAACAACTGTATGAAAGAAGGTTTCATGGGAGCCATAGAAGCTCTGTTACAGTGAATCACGTAGATTTGTCGATTCAGCTCTTACCCCTTTATGTAAAGTGTAGGTTTGCCATAGAAATACTGCATCCCTTGTTCTGACCTTACAAGTTGTATTGGGCAACTCTTAAAGATCTGGAAGAGTTATTTCCTGCATGGCTGTTGAGGACTCTGCTGTTCTGTGCCACATCCACATGCAGTTTTGGGGTGAGCTGATAATGTCTTTCAGGTGCCCCATAAGCAGCTTCTCCCATTATTGTATTTCCTGGCTCTTGTCTCAAGCAAATTCAGAGTTGATGAGTTTGGGTATTCATTCTGTTTTTATCTTTCATCTGGAAAAATGATGTGGGTCTTTCTGGTGTAGATTTGTGTTTGTAAGCTGGACCAGTATCATCTACTCTGCCCTCGTGAGGCCCCATCTGGAGTACTGTGTCCAGATCTGGGGTCACCAATACAAGAAGGATGTGGAACTGTTGGAGAGGGTTCAGAGGAGGGTCACAAAGATGATTAGAGGGCTGCAGCACCTGCCCTATGAAGAGAGGCTGAGGGAGCTGGGCTTGTTCAGTCTGGAGAAGAGAAGGCTGCGGGGGGACCTCATTGCAGCCTTCCAGTACCTGAAGGGAGCTTATAAGCAGGAGGGGATTCAACTTTTTAAAAGGATAGACAATGACAGGACAAGGGGGAATGGATTAAAACTAAAGGAAGGAAGGTTTAGATTAGATATTAGGGGGAAGTTTTTTACAGAGAGAGTGGTGAGGTGCTGGAACAGGCTGCCCAGAGAGGTGGTGGATGCCCCGTCCCTGGAAGTGTTCCAGGCCAGGTTGGATGGGGCCCTGGGCAACCTTGTGTAGATCCAGGCCTGAGGTTGGTGGCCCTGCCTGTGGCAGGGCGGTTGGAGCTCTGTGATCCTTGGGGTCCCTTCCAACTCATACCATTCTATGATTCTATGATTCTATGAACAGGGGGTGAGAGGAGGAAATACAAAACCAGGTATTTTTCTTCTGCCATTTCTTTTAGCTGGAGCAGTTAATTCTTTCATGTAAAACTATTGTTTACTTACAGAATTATAAATAATCAGGAAAGGTTTTTTGAAAAAATATGTTTTACATTTATGCTTGAATTCCCAAGGCTATTTACCAATTAAAGGATGGCAATCACTTTATTCCTGTGTTTGGTTCATAACCACCTCAACCCTTTTCCATATTTTGCCATGAAAAGATACAATAATACCTTTTTTTTCCTCCAAAAAATGGTTCTCTCTTTTGTATTTAAAAATGTCGAATTTAGTGCTAGCCAGTATTGAGTGAATTACATGTTTTCTTGACCCTGATTTGCTTATTTAGAAGACTGTAACATTATAAAATCTCATGTCTGAGAAAAGAGGAAGTAATCTTAATCCTTTATGGAAGCACACTGCATTGTTGTGCTGTGCCTGCAGAAGCACAGCTCCAAAGAAGTGGATTATAATCACATATAGCTTCATTTTAGTCTTGGACAAAATCATTGTGTCCCCAAGGAATATTGACATGGATTTACCCATTTTTATTCCTGTTCTTTCTTTTCAGTTACAAGCTTCTTTCAGTTACAGATTCCCTGTCTATTGCTGGAAGCCTGTGCAGGCATAATTTCTGAAACTTCAAAAACCCCATTATCATTGTCTCACTGAGGATACATATAGGTTGCAATGCTTCCATATTTATCCAGCGAAGAAGAAAGATTAGTCTAACTCATGATACATCTTTAACCATGCAGAGTCAATACACCTTCAGGTTGCCTCTAATTACAGAAGTGGTCCTTTCAAGACAAGCCATAATGACCAGACCTGATCCTGGTTCCAGCACCTTCCAGGGCTGGTGCTCAGGACCTGATTAATCACTGGATCTGCTGTCTGTGTTCCTAGTGTGAGTGTGAATGAAACAGGGTAAAGCTGAGTAACAGCCCGTAAAATTATTATGGAAGGGGGGTCAAAGATTCGTGTATGTGGTGGTTGTGCACCTGCTTGGTGAGCAACGTGTTAATATGTGTAGAATAGAATAGAATAGAATAGAATAGAATAGAATAGAATAGAATAGAATAGAATAGAATAGAATAGAATAGAATAGAATAGAATAGAAATAGAATAGAATGGAATAGAAAATAGGTCATGACATATGTTTGTCACACGGTGGTGCTGCTGTTCAGCAAATGTGAAACCTTTGCCAGTACTGGCAAGGAAAAAAAGTTGACACCTACCACTGCGCAAATGCATTGGCTTGTATGTGTGTGCATATGTGTGTCCGAACGCAGGCTTTCAGGCTGTACAGGAACAGCTCATCTGTCTTTTACAGATCAGAATTGTCTTGGTTGGAAGGAACCCTTTAGATCATCAAGTCCAACCATCACCCTAACCTGCCAATCGCCACTAAAAAATGTCCCTCCCTCAGCAGCACATCTAACTGTCTTTTAAACACTCCAGGGATGGAGACTCCACCACTTCCCTGGGCAGCTTGTTCCAATGCCTAGGAACCCTCTCTGTGAAGCAGTTTTTCCTAACATCCAATCTAAACCTTGCCTGGCATAACTTGAGACCATTTCCTCTTGTCTTATCACCTGGTACTAGGAAGGTCAGCCCCACCTCTTCACAATCTCCTTTCAGGTAGCTGTAGAGAGCTATTATGTCTCCCCTCAGCCTCCTCTTCTCCAGATTTAACAATCCCAGTTCCCTCAACCACAACTTGTGTTAATGGATGATAACTCAAATATGGGACTTTTCTTGTGCTTAGCTCATATGCATTCCTCTTCAAAGCAGATGTTTCAAGTTTGCACCAAACAAATGACAAGCAGGTCCTGAGTATGGCCCGTAACAGCAGCAATTTCCCAAGGAAAGAAGAAGTTTTGAGCTCATGAGTATGTTCATAAACAGGAAGCACTTAAATGGTGTAGAAAATAGCTTTCTTTAGTTTCTGCTTATGAATGTTGGTTGACAAGATCAGAGTCACAACTTTGTTCCTGGTGAACTCACCCTTTTCTTGGTGTTATGTTCTCAAGCAAACATCAAAGACGTAACAACAGACAATCTCATTAGTTAAATGAGCTGTGCTGTTATTATAAGATCGTGTTGTTGCCTCGTGCCTTTGTCAGAATGATACTTCATTGTAACTATGCTGGTATAAGAACAAAAAAGGCACATGGGTTGCTGAAAGAAGTAATACAATTTATTAAATACCCGCTATGACAATAAGAAATGGACAAGATTGAAGTCACTCAAACCCTTCTTCATATGTCTGTGTTTGAGCACACAAAAGCTCTGGTTTTTCCAACTAATCCAGTTTGGTTAATAATGTCTACCAGCAAACTCTGACCTGCTTTCTTAGAGTTTGTATCTGTTTATCAGGACAAAGAAAGAGCCCTGAATTTTACTGGACCTGCCAACTGATAGACAACTCTGAGTTGAATCAATTCAATTAAAAACTGCCAAAACAGCATCTAAGGACCTTAGACATATTCACATATTTTAAATGACCATTGCAGAAAAATGCACTGTCTTTGTAAATGCTTTCGTTAATATATTGCTTTATCAATAAATAACTCTTTAAAAAGGTAAGCCTGTAGTCAGTGGCTGTGATTTCTTGAAGGATGTGTGAGTTCTGGTGCCATGATGACAAAATATTTAATGGAAGTTCACTACCTTAAGAAATTTCACTTTTCTTTGATTTTATTTTCCTCACTGTACTCATGAGCCATTACACATCACAGTTGTTGTACATGTAGATGAATTAAATACAAATGTTGATCAGAGACAAGTTCTTCAATTCCTTAAAGCAAATTTCCCATCATGGACCACATGGATAATACTACTTTGGGGCAGGCAGGCATACTCCAGTCACCACTTTATCCAGTGAGATTCTTCTCACTGCTTCTTGGCTGATTGCCACTTCTCACATGGGTTTCTTCAACCCAGCTGAGGAACAGACTTTGAGTTGTTTATCCAAGGCTTTGCATTTACTACCCAGATACTCAGAGTTGTACTAGATTTGGTGTATTTTTTGTCACATCCACTGAAAGATGACTAACATACTGTACAGCACACTGGACCATATATTGACCTTACCTTTTCTCTGATGTTGACGGAATTTGGTGTCATCCTTCTGGTTTAGAGCTATGCCTAATACTCCAAATTCTCTCTTCATGTTCACAAGCCCTGCTTCTCGTGGGTGACTTCAATCACCCCAATATCTGTTGGAGGGCTAACAGAGGACAGCATAAGCAGTCTAGGAGGTTCCTGGAATTAATTGATGATAAATTCCTCCTCCAAGTGATAGAGAGGAGAGGTGCCATGCCAGACCTTGTTCCCAACAAGGAGGGGCTGGTGCAGAATGTCAAGCTCAAGAACAGCCTCAGCTGCAGGGATCATGAAGTGGTGGAGTTCAAGATCCTCAGGGCAGCAAGGAGGGCACACAGCAAGCTCACTACCATGGACTTCAAGGGAACAGACTTTGACCTCTCCAGGGATCTACTTGTAGACTATCATCAGACAAAGCATTGGAGGGACAAAGGGACCAGGAAAGCTGGTTAGTATTCAAGGATAACCTCCTCCAAGCTCAGGAGTAATGCATCCCAACAAAAAGGAAGCCAGACAAAAACTCCTAAAGGCCTGAGTGGATGAACAAGGAGCTCCTAGAAAAAAACACAAAAAGGAAGCCTGCAGAGGGTGGAAGCAAGGGCAGGTAGCCTGGGAGGAATACAGAGGAATTGCCTGAGCAAGCAGGGACCAGGTTAGGAAAGCTAAAGCCTTCATAGAAATAAATCTGGCCATCGACATAAAGGGAAACAAGAAAAGCTTCTATAGACATATCAGTGATACAAGGAAGTTTGGGGAAAATGTTGGCCCTCTCTAGAAAGAAACAGAAGACCTGTCTACCCTGGATATGGCAAAGGCTCAGGTATTACATGCCTTTTTTGCCTCAGTCTTCACTGGCAAGAGCTCTAGCCACACCACCCAAGTCATGGAAGGCAAAGGCAGGGACTGGAAGTATAAGAAACTGCCTACTGTAGGAGAAGATCAGGTTCAAGACCATCTAAGGAACTTGAGGTACACAAGTCCATGGGACCTGATGAGATGCATCCACGGGTCCTGAGGGAACTGGCAGATGAGGTTCATAAGCTACTGTCAAACATATTTGAGAAGTGGTGGCAGTCCAGTGATGGGAAAAAGACTCAGGGAACTAGTCTTGCAGGTGGACAGTCTCACCTCTGTGCTTGGCAAGATCATGAAGCAGACCATGAAGCAGATCCTTCTGGAAATTATGCTCAGACACATGGAAATTAAGGAGGTGACTGGTGAGAGCCAACATGGCTTCTCTAAGGACAAATCATGCCTGACAAATTCAGTGACCTTTTATAAAGTGGTTATTGCGCTGATGGATAAGGGAAATGCAACTGATGTCATTTACCTGGACTTGTCCAGAGCAATTGACACTGTCCCACACAACATCTTTGTCTCTAAATTGGAGAAACTGGGATTTGACAGGTGGACTGAATGACAGGAAGTGGCTGGTGGTCACATTCAAAAAGTTGCAGTCAATGGCTCAATGTGCAAGAGAAAAGCAGTAACGAGTGGCAATCCTCAGGGGTCAGTACTGAGAGTGACACTGTTTAACTTCTTTGTCTGTGACCTGTCAGCATTTATGACACTGATAATAGAAGATGCATAGATGTATACTAGAGATGGAAATATTTATCGAAGGCAATTGAGGCAATACCTTGGCAATATGCTCAAATATTCTTGTCCCTTCATAGAATCATAGAATCATAGAATGGTATGAGTTGGAAGGGACCCCAAGGATCATAGAGCTCCAACCGCCCTGCCACAGGCAGGGCCACCAACCTCAGGCCTGGATCTACACTAGGTTGCCCAGGGCGCCATCCAACCTGGCCTGGAACACTTCCAGGGACGGGGCATCCACTACCTCTCTGGGCAGCCTGTTCCAGCACCTCACCACTCTCTCTGTAAAAAACTTCCCCCTAATATCTAATCTAAACCTTCCTTCCTTTAGTTTTAATCCATTCCCCCTTGTCCTGTCATTGTCCATCCTTTTAAAAAGTTGAATCCCCTCCTGCTTATAAGCTCCCTTCAGGTACTGGAAGGCTGCAATGAGGTCCCCCCGCAGCCTTCTCTTCTCCAGACTGAACAAGCCCAGCTCCCTCAGCCTCTCTTCATAGGGCAGGTGCTCCAGCCCTCTAATCATCTTCGTGGCCCTCCTCTGAACCCTCTCCAACAGTTCTACATCCTTCTTTTATTGGTGGCCCCAGATCTGGACACAGTACTCCAGATGGGGCCTCACGAGGGCAGAGTAGAGAGGGACAATCACCTCCCTGTCCCTGCTGGCCACCCCTCTTCTAATGGAGCCCAGGATACCATTGGCCTTGCGAGCTGCAAGAGCACACTGCTGGCTCATGTGAAGTTTCTCATCCACCAGAATCCCCAAGTCCTTCTCAGCAGGGCTACTCTCAAGAAGCTCTTCTCCCAGTCTGTATCTATGTCTGGGATTCTTCTGGCCCAAGTGCAACAGCTGACACTTGGCAGTGTTGAACCTCATTAGGTTCACCCGGGCCCATCTCTCCAGCCTGTCAAGATCCCTTGTAGGCACTTAAAAGAAAAAACCAGTTTTTTAAAAGAAAATTTCTATGGGGGAGGAAGGGGAAGGTAGGTGTCTAAAATAATGTATCATAAAGGATGATATTAGTGTCAATGTGATTCCCCCACATCAGTTCTACATCTTTCACAGGCATACTGAGTCAGTGAAACTTGTCTTAGAGAGGATAGAAGCTCTGACTTTTTACAAGCTCTTCATTACTTTTCTGATGTGGAAAACAATGCAAAATGTTATGTTTTTTTCTTGGTACAAGACTGTTCCATCTTAACTGAGTTAAATGTTGTTACATGCTTTTCACTTCACAACCTCCAGTTCTCTCCTGGAGACTGGTCGTGCTGCCAATAGAGGGCAGCAACTAAGCGCAGCAACTTCATGCCTGGCCCTATATGAGGTCACACGGCCATTTAATTTAAGGTATCAGTAGCCGAGAAGCTCAGTATCTTACTGTAATTGCTAAATGCACTCAATCCACTGTCAATTCGTTCTTACAGCAAAAGCAAATCCAGGTGGGGCCTCTCCATGGGCTGAAGGTGGGTGTCTCTGCTCCCGATCATCTTCCAATGGGCTGTGGGGGGCATCTTTCTCTCCGGCACCTGAGGCACCTCCTCCCCCCACTTCCCTGGCCTTGGTGCCTGCACAGTTTCTTACATCTTCTCACTCCCTTCTCTGGTGGCCAAAAGCAGCTGCTTGCATTTTTTTCCCCCTAAATGTGATTCCCAGAGGTGCTGTGACCATCGCTGATGGGCTCGGCCTTGGTCAGCAGCAACTCCGGCCTTGAGCCGGCTGGTGTTTGCTCTGTCAGGCCTGCAGAGAGCTTCTGGCCTCTTCTTGCAGAAGCCACCCCTGCAGCCCCAATCCTCCACCAGAACCCCACCATGCAAATCTTAGACAGAATTGTTCTGTTTTCTTTGTGTTTTCATTTAAAAAGCCAAACCAATACAAACAAACAAACAAAAAAAAAAACCCAACAAAAAAAAACCCAAAAACCCCTTTGGCTTAATTATCTGAAAATAAATTTTTTGCCACAGGAGCACAGCCAGATAAACACCAGGGGCTACTGTGGGAATGCTGTGTAGAAGGCATAGCTCTGACACCTGCATTGTTGCGCCTTTGCAGGGCAATAAATGTGTAACAAACAAATGCATGGATATATTTTATCTTTATTTCCATGTGCAAGTAATTTTCATTGTTCATGCTGTCATCTTCCTACTGCAGGCTGCATTACCAGTAGTCCATTGCTCTGGTCTCTAATTGGCAGCATTTTCTCTCAAACCTGCTATTCCTGTAAGATCCAGAGCTTTCTCTTTCATGTGTAAGGCTGCATGATGAGATCACCATGTATAGAACCACAGAGTGGTTTGGGTTGGAAGGGACCTCAAAGCCCATCTAGTTCCAACCCCCTGTCATGGGCAGGGAAGCCCTCCAATCTGACCATATATCTATCCTTAAAGACATGCTTATTCCAATATTTATTGACGTGATCCAGGGTGAACCTGCTTTAGGGAAAAAAAAAAAGAGTAACCTAATTGGTATTAACACAGTTAATTATTTTTACCCCAAAAGGAGCTGCAGTGTTTTGGCCCCTGCCTCTGGAGACAGTTGATTCTCCTGTCTGTATTTTTGAGATTACAACATTAAACACAATGTTCACAGTGGACTTTCACCTAATGAGGAAAATGTTATGGCCTGATGGAAAATGGATGTAGACAGAGGGGGGCTCCATGTGGGTTTTGTGTTACCAAGGGACAAAAGTGCTGTTTCTTGCTAGGGCTCTGCTCTTCCCACATCAAACACATGTGCTGGCTCTTTACCCCATCATTGGAAAAAAACCCTTAACTTTTTCTGATAAAATGAGACTGAAGGCAGAAGCACACTGCGTAACCAGACAGGGCTGAAATGGTGGGAAAGCACGAAGCCCTGGATGACTACTGCCACCTGTGCTATACTTACGACTTGAACAGACTAGTGCTGGCTTAACCTTGTGTATAATAAAGGAAAAGCTGTGGGTCAGACCGACACCTAGTTTTGGAGACCTTGATGGACTTCTAAGAGCAGGAGAAGCTGAGAGCGCACCGAGCTCACACAGAAGGAGATTTGCAGCTGCACATTGCCTCACATCAGAAACCTCTCTGGCTGGCAAAGGAGAAACACCCACGGTGGCACCAGTGACAGTGCCATTTCTCCTCAGCCAGGAGGCTGCGCAGCAAGCAGTGCTTTAGAGGGAAGGAGATTAAATGAGAGGAGGGGAAGCACAGGGAACAGGAGTGGTGGGCTTACACCATGCAGGCACTGCTCTCTGTTTACCACTGCTTTACTGTCCAAGCCTGGTCCTGCCCTGGATGTTCTCTGTAACCTTGATTAGAGTGTTGGAGCCTGGATTAATTTAAAGGCCTATTCAGTGGCCTAATTTCCCTGGAGGGTGGGAACCTTGGCTGCATTTTCATGCTACAACTAAATCAGTTGCTGAAAGTGGCAGAAACCCTCCTGCCCCACTGTCTCCTCAAGGGGTTTGGTGAGGTCTGTGAGTGGCATTAGCAGATTTAAAAACGCCAGCTCCTCCAACTTCTTTGCACAAAGGGAGGATGCTCCTGTAAGTTCAGCTCAAGCAGTGAAAACAATGGTTAAAGAAATAAACAGGAATGAGACAGGGAAAAGCTGGCCATTTGTCTTTCTGCAGATGCTGTGCCTCTGTCACCTCCCCAGAACTGATGCCATAGGGGTGCCAGCAGCTGGGCAGTGAATCCAGAGAATTACAGCTGTGTTCGCCAGAAGAGGACAATATCATTACATTCGTAGTGTCAGACTTTTGGTGTCCACTGAACATGCTACACTTACAAGAATCTCTTTTCACTTACTGGCTACTGTAAACTCTGATCTTGTAGAAAAACTGGACAGAGTAACT
Source organism: Porphyrio hochstetteri (assembly GCA_020800305.1). NCBI lineage: Eukaryota > Metazoa > Chordata > Aves > Gruiformes > Rallidae > Porphyrio > Porphyrio hochstetteri. Next base: position 25,511,921 of record CM036938.1, read on the forward strand.
GCTGTAAGTAGCAAGGAAACACACCAAAAATACTTTAAGAACCCTGTAGGCCCTATTTAATACACTGTATCCCCTTTACATCTACTGTTTTCAGAGACATAGCTGTAAGAAGGGATACAGAGCTTCCACCCTGCCATCCCTATGTTGACATCTTCAGCAGAGCACCTCCCATTACAGTATAGGGGTCACAGCATGAGCTGGACCCCTCTGGATGGACTTCCCCATTGACAGTGGCTGGTAGGCCTCCATGGGAAGTGCTTGGCCTGCTTGCAGGCTAAAGAATGCTCACCATTGACTTCATAAGAGAAAAGGCTGTGAATTATTGTACTCAAATATCAGCTTTTCTCTCAGCATTTCTGCCTTCTTTCATTAGCACAAGTAATGGCTTTCTCCAGTCAAGTAAGTTTGTTATTTAAAAAAGGCAAGGAATTAATTTTTGACCTTGTCTTAACATTCAGTTGTAATTTGCCTTTTTCTTTCACTTTTTTTTTTTTTTTAAGGCTAGAGAAAGCAGAAATTAGTCACAGCAGCAGATCATTTTGGGATGTGCGTGTCTGTCATAATGGGCAGCACTAATTCCAGACAAGCCACCCTGGGCAGAGAGCAGCAAAAGGCTAACAGCTTGAGTACAGGTCTAGGAGACTCCAAGCTAACTAATGACCTGTGCAGCCTACCTGCTGAAACTAGAAAGCCACGAGCAGGGCTGCAGGAGTTTGCACTAGTAATGAGACCACTGAGGCTGTTTGCACTAGTAATGAGACCACTGAGGCTGTTTTCTATGGGTCTGTGACTCTGTGTGCTGACAGTGACGCAGCCAAGTGGCACCAGATCCAGACCTGCTGCAGAATGAATTTTGTGTTAAATCTGTAATAGTCTTGGCAGCAATGCCTTGACTTGGAAAATTTAACAGATCCTGTGAGTGGTTCAGCATGACTATTATGCTACTGACAAAGTTTTCTGATCTTGGTATGTTTTGCAGTCTTTCACCTCCCTTGTCAATACTCTTAACAGCATAAATTATCACTCTGTGATACCTGAATAACCCACTTACACAGGAGAAAACGTGTTTGGCTTGCTTGTTTTTAGTACACTGTTAGAGGATAGTCTTGGCTTTTCAAAACAAGTGGGAAAATTTTTTCCAAGCGTCTACACACAGGCAACAATGAGAGTTACAAAGGCAGGGCAGGATGAAACAGAAACTAGAGCACTTGTCACAGTGAAAAACTGCGAAGGCAGACCATGTTTAGAGTAAAGCAGAAGTGATATTCCTTGCTCTTGTTTTATAAAGGAAAGAAACTCTTCTTTTGACAAAACTAATGGTAAAGCTTTCTGCCAAGGCGTTAGTTAACTTAGTTAAGCACTGCTGAATGCATGCCATATACGATGGCATGCCTGTCACTGTGTCTACTTAGAGGCACAAGACACTGCCTAACTGAATCCCTGGCTATGTTTGGCTTTATCTTGGGAGCTCCCCCAGCCATGTTTTGTTTTCCTTTCGCAATGTGCAGCTTTTCACATCGTGTAGCTGATACTGAAAAAATCTAATAAAAGAGGAATACTGGTCATCACAATGCCACAATTAAATCAATGTATGATGAAAGGCACTCTGTGAAGCACTTGGAAAAATGGGCATTTCAAAGATATTTTATTTCTCTTATATTTGTGCGCACTTTTTTCTATATAGAAAGCATTTTCTGATGTGTATTGTTATTTCAAGAAATATTTGCTTGGCTCATTCTGACTAAACCTTGTCTGGCATATTAGAGAATTACATTGGAGAGAACAGTGTGGGAGACTGTTTGTCTTCAAGGCAAGTGTTCTGAGCTGAGGCTGGAAAAGGAGAGCCATGGCAATGGGATCAGTTGGAATTACTCATATTTTATGCACTTCACATCACAGTGCTTAGGTACATTTCAGTAGAATTAAGATGGATCTTCAGTTTTCTTTTTTCCTCCTGTACTTGATAGGACTGCTAGCTGTGATTCAGTAAGCCTACTTGCATTAGATTTAACTGTAGTTTTGTAGTGCCAATGTGGAATGTAATTACTAAAACAGCACTGGAAATCTTGGGGTTTTTTTTTCTGGAATAAATTAAATTAAAACATGATTATTTATTATTTTCTGAAAGACTGAATTCTGGCTATTCCAAATGTAAGGACATTCAATTCTGAGCAAAACAGTTTGTTCCCTGCTGAAGAGATAGTTATACCATTCCTTGCATGCAGCATGGTTTTGGACACAATGTTTTGTGTTCTGCCTCTGTTCTCTGTTTGCAGATAAGGAGAATAAAGTTAGATATCTCTGTTGTAAAAATGTAGGGCAAGAATCAGTTATGGACACACTCATGCTTCATCCATGCATGGGCTGTAGCCTTGTGCCACAGGAATGCAGATTTGTGGTGCCGAGGGTCTGCTGGGTGTACACAGCCCTTGCAAAGTGACCTTGGTGCAGATTGTCATCATGTCTGCAATGGCAGAAAGCCCTGGGTAGGGTAAAGGGCTTCTCAGTTAATCTCCTCTGGTGTCCTTGACATGTGAGTCATGCTTATCAACAACAGGCAGCTGGATGCAGGCCGAAGGGTGCTCCTCACTCCAGCACTGGGGACAGAGTCACTGTAATCACCTCTGCTCTCCTATACCCCCTTGCCATGGCGGGGTAGCTGAAGCCATCAGAGCTCCTCAAGGTAAGCCACAAGCACCACAAGTATGGGTGCCATCCAGGCCTGCCCCAGCACCCCAGGGCAGGGAAGGATGTTTTCGGCTGTGGGAGGCTTTCTAAGTTCCTCTACCAGTGCTGATTCATTTAAGTGCTGCCTTACCTTTTTTTTTCCCCTCAGTGTAAATGTGCTTTTTCCTGTGATATTTAAAGTGGTAAACGTGAGACGACCTGTCTGTAGCATACAGCCTGTAAACCATACCAATGGGAAGATTCTGCAAAGAAGGCAGAAGGAAAAGAGAATAGGAAGCAGTCTAACAGAACCAGGAGGAGATGTGGTCAGTTCTGGGCTATTACGCAGATAAGTGTTTCAAAGAAGGGAAACCATTTCCCAGGCTTGGAGCAAACCTCAGAAACCTAGAGACTTCCATTCTTGAGCTACCAAGCTGCTGTGTTGTCATTTTTCACTATTACTTCTATAAAAATGGTCTTTCTGACTGCTTCCAGGACATGTCAGTTGCTTTGCTGGTAAAAAGCCCGCACTTCAAAGTAATAACCTACTGTGCCATTTTCGGGCAATGTTTGAAGGTTAAAGTCCTCAGGTCATTTAAGCTTGAATGTTCTTTTTTTCAGTAGCTAGGTCTCATAACATGTTACTGCCTCCTCATGCTGCCTGCAAGAACCACATGGACAGCTGTCTTGCACACTAGAAGCCTACAAATAAAAACTGTCATCGCATTTTCACACAGAAATGCGTGCCTTGTCAGTACTGATGACCACCCATCCTCCTGCCAATCTTACCAGAATGCTTAATGAGTTTCCCTGCCAGCTGACAACTGCCTGGCTGCTAAGCAAGGGTCTGCCTGGAAAGTTCAGAGTCCAACAGAATGAAACTCCTGTTGCTCGTCTTAGGCTGCATTAGCTGCCGACTGCAGCTCTACCGAACTGCTCACGGGCAGCTGCCTTCATGCTACGTGCAGAGTTCCCTGAGCACTGCAGCAGAATGCAGTACTTAAAAGGGTACATGGGGATACTCTGGCAAAGGAAATTTGTATCCTGTGCTAAGAAAAGCCTGAGAAATACGTATATCATCCAGCTGCCTCTGTTCTCACACTCGTGGATGTGAGTGCTGGAAAAGCAAGCCGGGTCACACTATCCCATCTTTGGTACAGTGAGAGAAAAACATATCAGGAGTTGTGAGCATGCGGCTGGGTGAGCAATACTGCAGTACAAACCCAATATATGGAATTATGTCTAAAGCTGAATTACTGCTCTCCAAGAGAAGTTAGAGCACTGTTGCCATGACTATCGTGTTTGCAAGGGAGACACTTGCCTGAATCTCACAGCACTCTGCAGCTGGCAGCCTCTGTGCTGTCTCCTCCCTCCAAAGGTCTCAAATGTAGCCCCCCAACACCAGCTGTCCCCCTGCTACGCTCTGTCCTGGCAGGAGTGAGCAAATGTTGAGACAGAGAGAGACCTCAGGGATGCTGAGCATCATGCTGGACTTGATTGAAAGGCTCCTGGTCCTGGGTGGGGGGCAGAGGGAGCTGCAGTGGTTCAACAACAGTGTCTGAAGCAGGCACCTTATTAATGGTTGGAAATTGGATGGGCCCAAACAAACAGGGAAAGAGAGTGGTGAGGCTGATGGCTAGGATAGCGTGGCAACACACATAGAAAAACACTCACTGGCATTGGTCTCATCCCCCTCTGTCCACAGCAAGTTAAGTGCTCAGAAATCTCTCAGTGCTTTGCTATGTTCAGCTGTTAAACAAGAACAGAAATCCTTATGTTGCAGGAGGCTACATGTATTTTATGTACAAATTTTTGCACAATGGGAAGTAGAGCTGACAGACTTCATATGCCTAATGGTGTATTTGGCTTCCTCTGCAGTAGATTACTAGCGATTTTTAATTTTTCTTTGCTCCACCTGAAGGACTAAGACCTCTGCAAAAAGTGCTGAGACATATTAACTGGAGCAGGCCATTTTCTGGGATTTTTTTATATCTTAAAGTACAATCCCATTGCAAAATTTGTGGCATTTGTCTCAGCTGTTTCCAAATTAACTTGGCCTGTGAAAACATGAAGCCTTCTGGCTGTCATCTCACTCTGCACCGCATTCATCCCTTAGAGGAAGGGCAGAGTAAAAGCAGAATTTGTCTTCTCAGAAAACCATCAATCTTATTTGGCATAAGCACTAAAAGGTGAAAAAAACCCAAACTAAACAAAACAAAAAAACAAAATGGAGGTAAGGCCGCTTCTTCTCAGATTTCAGTGCTGGGGGTGGTTTGCCTGCTCTTTCTGGCTGACAGCCAGAGTTTGGGGTACCCAAGGAAAGGACAGTGCCTGAGTACCCAAGGTACTAGTGGCATAAATCCAAGAGATTTTTAAACCTCCAATAAGCTAAGGCAATCTGTGGAGAACAGTTTTAATAAGCTCAGTGCAGTTAGCATTAAAAACCAAGCAAACAGCTCCAATCTGCTCTGGCTCTTCTGAGGCATACTTGCCAGAAGCCCTAGTAAAGTGTATTTTAGTAATCCAGCTTGCAGAAGAAAATGGAGTAGATGCTCATATGCTGCGGCAGTGGAACAGGCAGCCTAAATAAGGAGGGAATCGCTTGCATGGGTTGCAGACCTGCTCAGAAATGCAAAACCTCGCTGTTAAAGGCAGGTGCTGAAAAGCTTGTGGCAGTTCCTCAGGCAGGTTGGGTGTCTGGAGGGGATGCCCAGGGGATAGCTGTGGCCAACTGCAGCTCTGCAAGAAGAGCCACTAGTTGTCTTTCTTATCAGAAAACCACCAGACAGGCAGGCAGAGATGTTCCTGCGCAGGGGAACTGAGAATCTTGGTAGTCTAGCCTTATGTCATTTGAAAGAACCCGCAAACCAAACCTCTGCCTTCTAACATAGAATTAAGACTGGCTTGGAAATAGTTTTCCTGTTAGTCTATGCCCTCGGTTTCTTCAGGGTCATGCTCAAGTCAGCAGTCAGAGGCAAATTAATGGAAGAGTCCCTTGCCACAACTTAATAGGAAACTACTCCCAGAGATGTTTTTGCTAAGAGGCTGCACGCTTGCTTCCAACCAGCTGCTTATGGAAACAGCTAGAAGGCAGAAAATGTGAGCAGAACTCTCCAGAGCACATACACGTGTGACAGTGTGTGCACGTATAGCCAGAAACTGCTGGGAACTGGGATTCTTGGCTACAGACAGAAAGCTTTCTGGATATATAAGGCAATGTAAAAAGTCACGCTAGTCTGAGCTGCTCGGTGCCTCTGCAGACTTCCAATGACATTTACAGCTGCAGATGACTAAAATGTAGGGACGCTTATAGCCCTTGCTTCTGAAGCCAAGGACTGAAATATTACCGGCGTGCTCCCAGCCCCTCGGCAGCTTCTGCAGGAGCTGCAGCACAGCCAGACTGCTGCCGAGAGCCTGAACTCTGCTTTGTTTGCTCCCTGTGCTCGTGCTGGCTAGTGCTGATGGTAAATGGAGTATTTCTCTGATTAGCCTCATCCCCTCTGCCTGCCCCACCTCCACTGACGTCTGTTTGAGGAAAAGTAGCTTTACCACATAGATGTTTGCTTCCAACCACTTTGACCTCTCTGGAGCTTTCTGTCAGCCCAGAGTGCTCACTGGCTGATCAGCTCCATAGTCTTTGTCTGCAGTGAATTAGCAGAGGGGCCTGTACCGATGCCTGGGAGTTAAATATGCATATTCCCAAGTATCATGACTAGCCTAGTAGGTTTCGTTGTAGGTGAAATGTCTGTTCTATACTTAGAAAGCAGAGGATGTTATGTATTTTTTATTCCACCCACTGTGAAAATTTTGCGAATTCAATAGCTAGAATTCCATGTATCTTTATCAACACTGTCGGGCCCATCTTTTTCTTGGCCTGGGAGCAAAGAAAGGAAAGGAACGGGGGGATAATACATGCGGGGTAAAACAGGGGCAGCAAGGAGGCTGGCTGTGAGCAGCCTATTCTGGAAGTTTCACAACTACAACATGCCAGAATGGGTACAGCCTGTGGCACAAGAAAGGCTTCTGTGTCATAAGGGCACAAGGCCAAATTTAACGGAGCAAAGGATTAGTCACACTAATCAGTTGTACGCAAAGTCACAATGTATGCCCAACATATCTCTGGTAGAGGATCCCACCATGGCATGGTATGGTTCTCTCCCAGCATGGATAGCAGCATGAACATAACCGGCTTTACCTAGTAATGGCATGGTTAAAGCAGAGCGAGCTAATTTTTAACAGTAAGCTAATTTTTAATGCAATCGTTATCTATCTACAGCTTAGCCAACTGTTGACTTAAAACAACTGTACTGATGAATCTGAGAACGTTCTGTAAGTTGCAAATGTTGCTTTGGCAGAGAATTTTACTCTGGCAGTTGCTTTATTACATTAAAGTTCTGCTATGATAAATTTGCAAGTTTTACTGCTAGAAATGTGTTATGTAGTCTAGGACAGCCTCTCCCAAAATGCAGGGCTATTGTTACTAAAGAGGCAACGTATGGTCACGCACTGGCTAGCAGGAATGTCTTTGGGTTTACAAATGCAGACATGCAGTTCTTTCATAATGCATGCTCAGGACTTCCAGGAGAGGAAGAAAATTGGTTTTGTCTGCTTGGAAGGAAATTCAGCTTTCACAAGCTTGGCAAAGACTGACCTAAAAGTTAAGTGCACATCTGCCACTGATTTTAACAATAGAAGTGTTTGAATTTCTGAAAATTACAAACACTGACAAAGTACTTTCAAGCTCTTGAATTAGAACTGGAGGCAGGAGAGAAAGAGGAAAGGAAATATTGCAGCTTGCACATCAAATACCAGAATAGTGATTAGGATGTGGATTAATTAGACTGTTGAAAAACACTGAACTCTCTTTATGAGGTTATTTGTAAACCTGCCTTATTTGCAGCTTTTAGAAATGTCTGCATTGTGTGGAATAGCATCTGTCTGCAGTAGAATATTTCCATTACTAAACTACTGTGTATATTTTAGGGAAGTTAACCTATAAACTATTTCCATTATATACACATGCACATGTACAGGAGTAATTTTATAGCCTATAAACTTCATATGATTTGTACGAATCTTTTACAAATTGTAAGCAAACTCATTATATTTTTTTTCTTATTTCCCTCTCTGTACTGTTCCATCACACAACTGTAGAAAATCACTTTTCCAAGTATACTTGGGGTAAAACCCTGGCTCAGCTGACTTCACTGGAAACAAAATGTCATCATTACACTCCAGGGTGAATAGGCAGAGATACTGATTTCCTCTTGAGAAATGAGGTACTTCCCAAGACCAGACTTCTCTCTCTTGTTCTGTGTCCACAAGCTGTTTCTGATGCCAGCTGCAAGTTAGCTGCCAAACGACAAGGAAAGCTCACATCTTGCAGGGCTTCAGCCAGCCGGCCAAAACTTTTCACTTTGTGAAGACTCATATCTCCAGCCAGTTTGCAACCTCTCTTACAGTTTTAACACCAATCTGCACCAAGTTTATCCACTTACAACCTCTCTTACAGTTTTAACACCAATCTGCACCAAGTTTATCCACTTACACAGCCAATGGATTTTATTGGCAGGATAATACCCACAAGAGTTTCCAGTTAAGGAAGAAGAAACTTTGTCATCTGGCTTGCCATATAAAGGGCTGGCATATAAAGGTCTAGGGTTTTAGAACAAAGGGTGAATCCTGGCGTGGATCCTAAAGTGAGCAATCACATTTTAGGTGACTTTGGCTGAATATGCCACTGCTTTGTGCAATCTCCCCAGCCTGACCTTGTGTCCAAGGCCTGTGGTGCTTGTGCTGAGGGACAAAGCTATTTTGGTGATGCAGCACATGCCAATGTTGCTCAGGCGCGGGCAGGGTGCCTCAAGCCCTCATCTCCCAGTGCGCCGGTTTGCATCCCGCTGCCAGCTCACATGGTGCAGGGGTCTCTCACTGCCACAGAGGGTGTTGTGACCCCAGAGTGCAGATGTTCCCAGGGTGGATGTCACCATCAATCCTTGTGAAGCTCTTCTGCTTCACATGAAAATGTATAAATATTCATGGTGAAGAGTGAGTGACAGAGACTCAGTGTAGCATCAACTGCTGGCATCTCTGCCACTGCTGGGCCTGCCAGAGGTGTGGGCAAGAACCAGCAGCCAGGAAGAGGCTTTACTAAGGTAAGTTTGGAAGGAGATGACAGAAGTTTGCCTTTTGCCATTACCACCTCCTTGCTTGGTGGTCAGGATGCCTCAAGGATTCATGTTGTCCTTCAACAGGTATTTCAGTTTTTTGATTGATTTGGCCTCAGCTCACATTTGGTCACAGCTGCCTTAGGCATCTCGCTGCTCAGCTCACCATCTGCTCTGGCTCCCCTTCCCAAGAGCCTTCCCCATCCTATGTCCTACACCCCTTTCCTGACCTGATTCTCAGCCAGTACAGCCAGTACTGTGTAGGGGGGCTGGGTGCCGGTTCAGGTAAGGCATGAACACCACGCAGAGCAGCTGGAATGAGCATCCACCTTGCAAAATGTAACACAGCATTTTCTGAGTCAGTTGAGGGCTTAACAGCAGTATAATCATGCTGGGGATATTGACTGTTGCTTGATGAAAAGTGGGATAAAAAATTTGAGGAAATCACCGAGTTAGTGTAGATATATTGGTTCTGGTGCCAAAGCTAACAAGTAAGATGTTGCTGAGGTTTCTCTTTGCTGTATTGCTGTGCAGAGCCTGCCTCGAGAAGAAAGCAGCTCAGCACCAGCCTCTACTGTCCTTTGGGGTATAGGGATAAAGAACTGAAGGAATTAAATTAAATAATACAGTGCTTGTGCTTGCTGAGAACAGAATTGGGCTCCCAGAATGTTATCAATGGCAGTCCTGAGAACCCTCCCACTGATTCAGACCAAACACTCCATCAAGCATCATTTGGTGACTTGTGAGTTCTTCCTTATGATATTACCACTTGTACAGAAAATTAACATCTCTTCTTCAAGCTGGAGCTAAAGCTGTGGATGTAACAGTAAAACACTGGTGTGTGAGACACAGTGCCACAGAAGTGTGACCCTGGCACTGAAGGGAGGACTGCTCCCCACCAAACCACAGGTGTCTGCAAGGTGGATAGCACTTTAGCCCCTCCTGTACATGACAAATCCTGCTGTCTTCTGTGAATAGCTACGAGGACAAGAATACCCTGCAGTGAGAACTAAGTCATTGCTACACATGTTATTGTTCTACTTAATACCATTCTCTATTCACAGCTCTCAAAAAAAGAGAATATGTTTGGGGTAAGGAAACTGTAAAATCAATTAAGTGTCAAAGCTAAACAATCTTTCATGGCATGGGCCGTGTTTGGGGGCACCACCAAAAATCCCAATCTGACAACAATATCCCCTTCCCCAGGGACAGTGAGCTGTTATTCCTACATCCAGCATGGGCCACAAGAGAGGAGCAGGTAAACCAGATGACATTTTCCCTGGCAGTAGATTGACTGGCTACGAATGATTAAAGTTGAAACCTTAAAGAAGGAATCGGTATCTTTTGTTTCTTGCAATGATTCAGGTACACTGGGTCAAAATATTTGCTTTTAACCTCTGGGAAGCAGGTCCTAGGTCTATTCTTGAGAGTCAGAAAGTAACCGAAGTGGAGGTGGCACTGGCTGGGCCCATACCCCAACCCATGGCTCTTGGTACTGATGGGCAAGTGCTGCCTCTGTGGGGCAGCGTGGGAGTGTGAAACACAAACAACAGCAGTCAGGATGCAGTGGCCTTGTCAGACCTCCCTAAGTCTACTCTTCTCCTGACGAATGGCCTTTATGAATTCTAAATACAATTAAATATTTTTTGAAGATGTACATATACCAAGATATGAAAGTTAAGGATGGCAGCAGGGCACTTGGACAAGTATAGCTCCTGTCAAATTTTATTTAATAATTTATTTCTCTGCTTAATTCTTAGATGCCTAGATGTAAAGACTCTAAGGTGAGTTTGTGAATGTCCTCGTTTCAGCAGGGGTAGAGTTACTTTTCTTTCTGGCAGCTGGCATTGTGCTGTGCTTTGGATTTAGGATGACAATACTTGTGATAACACACTCATGATTTAGTTGTTGCCTAGCAGTCAAGGACTTTTCAGCTTCTCACTCTGCCCTGCTAATGAGAAGGTGGGGGGCACCCAGGACAGCTGACCGAAACTGGCAATGGGGATATTCCATACCAAACAATAACGGAGTCCATTTCCCCCTGCTTAGTGTCCTGTACAGCAGCAGCTGAGGGTCTTGTACGGCAGCTGGGAGTCTTGTGCAGCATCAACTTTGGGGGGTGGGAAATTGTGCTGTTCATCTCTTGTTTTGCATAATTATTACTATTATTTTTATTGTTACTATTATCCCTTTGTGGTTGTTGTTTGTCCTGTCAGACTGCTTTTACCTCAACCCAGTGCTTTTCTCACTTTCACTCTTCCTATTCTCTTCCCCATGATTGAGTGGCTGCGTGGGCCTTAGCTGCCAGCCAGGGTTAAATCCTGATACTGAAATATCAAGGCAGATCTATTGTTTGCCACATGAGACAGATATTTTTATTTAAAGAAGAAACCTGGTGGTCCGACAGGCTCTGTGCCTCGCAGCTGTGTGCCAGGGTCCACCTTCTGCCATGGTCCAAGTGGTAGGTTCCTGCAGAAGCAGTTCCCGTTCTCCTCTGACCTTCCTGCCCAATCTTCTCCTATGGACCATGTCCCAGGACCTTGATTCAGAGCTGGGAGGAAATGGAGACATGTGCATGTCTGCTGTTCGTAGAAGTGACCATGAAGCCCTGAAGTTCGCAGGTCTGTCATGCTGACTGTTGCATACCACCTGACTTGAAAACTCTGGGGACTGAAGGCAAAGGTCTGTCGAGGGTCTGCTGAGTTACCATCTCCATGTTCCCTCCAGGACAGAACTATTCCCCACAGTACTTTATTAATATGTGATATAATTTGCACAGCCCAGTCACAAATGTTTCTATCAATGAGCTCTATGATTTCTAAATCATTTTTCTGGCTTTACAGAGCCACCCTACCAGGATATTGCTTTTGATGCTAAGCATGCGCTTTCCTCCTTTCATTTTCTTTCCAATTGCTGTTGACTAGAGCTTGTAAAACTCTTCAAATAATTCCTCCATTCCACTGACATCTCTTGAAAAAGTTCTCTATTCTTTTTACCCCCACCTATTTCTAATTTAGCCTTTACACACAGTTACATCTTTTAATCTCTCTCCATAAATGAATACTACCGGCTCCTTAATCATTTGGATTGCTCTTCTCTAAATCCCCACCAATTTGTTTTCATCTTTCCAATTCTGAGGTTTGCAGACAAAGCAATCAGCAGCCTATGTACCATCTTCCCAGCACAGGGTATGATGGGACGAATGGAGACCCAGGCAGTGATATATTGCTTCTGTACAAAAAATTGCAAATAGAACTGGGGGTTTTGTTTTTGTTTTTCCTTTTTCTTCTTTCCCTTTACTCGTGGGCTTGGGTTTTTTCCCATTTTGGGGAGGGAAAGGGGTGGGGAAGAGGAGCGCATGTGTCTACTAAATTGCATTGCAAACTGGTGTCCAAATTACTGCGGATTAATGCCCGTGGGCTTCCTCCAGGTTTTCTTTCTGCACGCGTGCCCCTCCTTTCCCAGGCTTGCAGAGAACATACCCACTCGTGACAGGAGTTATGTTCCCTTCCTCTCGTCTGGCTTTCTTAGCATCTTTCTCCCTCACTACTGCCACGGGAATAAAAACATTACGTGCTCAGCCCGCAGCAAGACACGTGTAACGGGAAAAAGAAAAAAGCTGAAAAGACCAAAAAAAGAGCAAATTTTAGGCCGAACTGTGACATTCCCCAGAGCACCCCCTGCGCTGCAAAAACCGGGCATCTCACCCAAAACCTACCGAACGGCGAGGCATATACATACGGTACCTCTTGTCTCGCCACCGACAGCACGCAGGACCACCACCCCCGGCCCACCCTCGGGATACGCCGCGGCCCCGCCGCCCCCCCCGCGCTGTAGCAGTGCGAAGCCTGGGGGAGAGCCCTCGCCCGCCCCCTGACGGCCATCTGCCACGCTCTCCACCACCCTTGAGCGGCGGCGTAGTCCCGCCCCCAACCCCTCTACGAGTGGCTGGCTCGCGCCCGCGCCCGTTTCTGATTGGTCCCGGCCGCGCCCAGGAGGCTGCGCCGCGCCGCGCCCCGGGTACAGGGCCGGTTCTGGGAGACGGGGTCTGGCTGTCATGGAGAAGCGGGACGGGGCGCAGGGGGCGGCGGGCGTTTTTCTGTGAGGTCGGCTGCGGCGCAAGGGGGTCGGTGGCGCCCCGTGAAGGTAACCCGCAGCCCGGTGGCCCTTTCTGGCCCGCTCCGGGCGGGCTGGAAGGCCGGGACGGCCGTGGGGGAGCCGGGAGCGCGTTTGGGGAGCGATGGGGATGAGTGTGGGGGAGGGGGCGGGCCTCTGGGCCGGCTGAGGGTGGTCGTGGGGGAAAGGGCAGGCTCCGGCTCTCCTTCCCGCCTGAGGCTCGGCCAGACCGCGACGGCCGGGGCGTGTGTCGCCTTCCTTGTCTGGCTTTCTTCTGCGGGGTGCGGGTCTGCTTGGGGGTGGCGCGGGTGCGACTCTCAGCAGGCCGGGGGTAGGGATCATAACGATGTAAGGGAGAACAGGATTTTTCTGTGGCTGGTGTGCATAACGCGCTGGTAGGATTTGCCCCTCCCCACAAACAGCTTTCCTCAGGGGCCACCGATCAGCGCGGTGGGTGTCCCAAGGAAGGCAGCTGGAGGTCAGTGCTCCGCTGCAGTGAGTTGTATGGAAAGAGCTGTTGGAAAACACAATTGATAGTTACTTGTTTGCGAAGTAGGAGGTGAAGACATCCAGAATTCTTTCTCTTGTAGATCTATAACAAGCACGGGCTGTGCTTTCCCAGGACGCTGTTCAGAGTCTCCATGTTGTCCTATCTACATGAAACTGATCTGAGAAGAAGCTGGGGACGTTCTGTTTGGGCTCTGTGCTTCCAGTAAGCTTTTGACTCTGAAAAAGGCAAGTGTGTATCCGTCAAGAAGCAGAGAGGTAAAGACTAAATGGATCTAAAGACAGCAGTGTTCAATGCAGCTCGTGATGGCAAGCTGCGGCTCCTTTCCAAGTTACTGGCAAGCAAAACAAGAGAAGAAGTGGCCCTCCTGATGTCAGAGAAAACCAATGGTGCCACACCACTTCTGATGGCAGCCCGTTATGGTCACCTTGACATGGTGGAATACTTGCTGGACCATTGTTCTGCCTCAATAGAAGTTGGTGGTTCTGTGAATTTTGATGGTGAGACCATCGAGGGGGCTCCACCATTATGGGCAGCATCAGCAGCTGGCCACTTGAAGGTGGTTCAGTGCCTGTTAGATCATGGTGCGTCTGTCAACAATACAACTCTGACAAATTCGACACCGCTTAGAGCTGCCTGTTTTGATGGTCACCTGGAAATAGTAAAATACCTTGTGGAGCACAAAGCAGACCTGGAGGTATCAAACCGTCATGGGCATACATGCTTGATGATCTCCTGCTACAAAGGCCACAAAGAAATTGCTCAGTATTTACTTGAAAAAGGAGCTGATGTTAACAGAAAAAGTGTTAAAGGTAAGTTAATCTTTTTCACTTTCCTTGTAGTAAGTAGGGATAAAGCTAACTCATTTATGCTTTAGGAGGCTGACATCCAGAAATATTATTCTAGTCTGATACAGTGAATAAGATATGTAAGACATAAAATGTATTTAGCTATGTTTTTACTGTTTTCCTTTCTTTTTTTTTTATGTACTCCTTTGTTAAAGCAGGTAGTATAATTTCATTCGAAATTGATAAGTTATAGTCTTGAATGCCAAATTTAAGAAAAACCTTAGGTATATGAAGTGTCATGTTTATGCATATGTGAAAAGCTACTAAACTTGCCAACAACTACTCTTTGTAGTAGGTTGGTGTAGCAACGGACTCAAATAGATATAAGCGTATATTCTTGTTTTTCATACTGTTTTGTAACAAACCAAATATGCTGTACTTGTGCCACTTACTGTAAGGAAAGATGCATACAGGAGAAGAATTCTTTTCTACATTGGAAATTTATAACCGCTTTGCTCTTCAGTCTCCTCACCCTCCAAATTCTTGAATAATTTTGGACTATTTTCAGTGTTAGTAAACAAAACTATATATTAAGATTAAAGAAACAGCTGCAGGTGAAAACAGAAGGACTTCCAGTGGTGCAGAGATCACAAAGGATGTCTCTTTGCTTGCAGTTACCCTGGTGTTATTGTTCAAAGTGAAGATTTCTGTCAGTTTTTCTGTGATTGTAATTATGTGGACCTCTTGGTTTAACCACCTGTTTTTTTATTGCTTATCAGACTTGTATGTGGGTGTGATACTTGCCTGAAACGCATATCACTTATTGCAAGTTATGGTTAATTTTTAGCTCACTGAGCCAGGATTGTGATTCAGCAGCTTATTTTATATATATATATGTGTGTGTGTGTATAAAAAAAATACTAATCTGCCAATATACCTTTTTGTAGCATAATACTTCCACTACCTGTTTCTGGCTAATTATATTTGTAACACTATACTATACCTTGCAGTTTTTTCTGTTAAAAGTATACTTTGTATGTAGATTATTGTATGCTAATGGTAAATGCTAAATATGAGATTCATGTTTGGAAAAGCTGCTCAGTTAAATATGCCTCTTTCAGCAAATCATGCAGATATGTGGGTTTAATGTAAAGAAAGCTAAACTACAGATTTATCATAGAGGTGGGCAGAGCAAAATAAATCTTCCTTTGTAGGGATTTAAGGTTGCTTATGAATCATCATGGACTTGTGATAGGATAAAAATGTCACTTTTTCTAGACAGGATTCTTGGAATAGCAAGCTAAATATATAGTGTGTATTATTTTTTAGTTTTAAACCAATCCCTTTATATTGTAGGTATGAACAGAACGGTGCTGCTAAATGTCTGATGTAAAAGGAAAAAAGATGCATCTTTGCAGCTCTTTCACCCTCTCATCTTGTGTTTGTAGATAGGCTTCACTTTGCAGATCCTTATTATTCACATTACTAGTGCATTAGTGCTATTTGTCTTTGTTTAAATGACTGAGTGGCAGCCAGGCACTCCTGAGGATTTTCTCAAGGCTCTTAGTTTCTCTATTATCTTAATTCTTTACTCTTTCAGCTTCCTTTAGTTTCTGTGTGATTTGCAGCAAGGCACATGAGCAAGGTTCATAAGGATCCTTATTTAAATTAAAGTTTTAAAAAATACAGCATTTGATATGTTTCAGCTCATTAAAATTAATTTTATACTTGGAAATGCCATGTGTACAAATGGATGTGAGTATGCAATATCTATTGATGAAGTATGGCTTGCCTTCTTGGATGTGGAAATTCCTTCTCATAGGACAGGACCATACTTTTTGGCATCTTAAAACAGTCTGATCCAGATCTGAATTTCTTTAATAAGCAGTGGTAAGGTAAAGGAAGAGAGAAAGGAAGTACTGTATACCATGAAAGTGAAAGTCAGCTGTGGAAGGATAGAAGAACTGAATAAAGCTGGTAGCCCTAAGTATTGCAACAGTATGGGTGTTGGGGCTGAGGCTCAGCAGCTAACCTGCTAGCTTTGTTTTGCAAGAATGCTCAGTAGCTCTTAATTTCAAAATTGGTACTTCCTGCAGGATTCATTCTACATTGTCATGTTCCACCTCAGCCTGTGTGCTCTTTTCAGTGTACTAAGCAGTTGTCAGAGTGTGTTTGCACTTGTAGGGAGATAGAGAGGACTTGCGCACTCTGCTTTTGAATAGTAAAAGTTCTTGCTATCCTTGTTTTCAGATAGGCCCCTTCCTGTGCCGTGTGTGGAGAAGCCTACTGTTCTGTTAAAGATGTTAAAACTTTAGTTACTGTAAATTTTGCTGCACTTAAAATTACAACAATCCTTAGAAGAATAAAGCTATGTAACTTCAGTAGAGGTGCTGTTACGAGGAGAACACTATAGGTTCTCTTCCATGTGTTATTCTTAAAACCACGTCAAGGGAGGGGACAAGGACACACAAAATAGGATGTAGGCAAAATTACGTGAACTATTGCTTGTGTTTTTCCACTGGATTTTCACATTGCAAGGCAGAACTTTATTCTTACTTTAAAACCCAGGAAAATCTGGAGCTGGGAAAGGTAGGAAAATGTTTTGAAGTCCTGACAGTTCTGGAGAAAAATCCAAATATTTTGAGAAGATAGGTAAGTTCACAGGCATCTAAAAGTCAGGGTAACAACTGAGGCAAGGTATGAAAGAGTAGATGAAAACATGCAGTTAAACTGCTCCTAAAATACAGGCAGAATCCCACAACTGTGTTCTGTTCTACGGAAATTCAGAATGCAGAGATTCTTTAAAGAGAGTTGTGGTAGTGCAAAAGTACATCTAGGAAATGATTAAGCGTTCATAGAGACTTCACAGTCTGAGTCAGATAAGGTTCTGCACTGAACTAAAGTGTAGGTCTGACATTGTCTCACAGTAGATGTTGGTCAGGAAGGAGGTAATGTTTGAGGTGTACAAGCACCATACTGTGAATGATAGCCAGTGGTTCTGAATGTAAAGTATGAGCCTTTAGTAGCCTTTTTTTCTGCTGTTTTGCAGATCTGATCTTTCATAGTTTCCCCAAACTTTTATGAAGCACATAGGCAGCACAACAGTAAAAAAGATTCTTTTTTTGTTTTTTTAAGTTTTATGTTAGATTAGCAGTGTTAGTGAGGGGGTAACTGATACTTGGGGTCAAAAGTGTAAGGGCTTTTTTTCTCCTGGAATTGTAGAAAACAGCAATGATATTTCTAGATACCTTTTGTGTTGGGTTTTTTTTTTTCATAGAAAAGCAAAAAGTGAGTTAATTCAATGTCTTCTTAATTCAGAGGCTTTTGCCAGTATATTACTTATGGTTTAAGAAGCTACAGATTGAAAAATAACAACCTTTACGTTTCACTTATTCACTTATGTTTCAAATGTTAAGTTCGTGGGTTTTTTTATTTTCCAAACACAAAAAATCTCTTACATCTTAATACTTTAAATCTATTTCATTGCTCTTAAAAGGAGGAAAAGAACAGGTAATGCTGCAGTAGCAGAAGCCTTAGTTTTTTTCAGGAGGCAGAATGCTAGAGCTAAACCTGAAGTGAAGCACGGGCCTATCTTAGTGCTGGGTGGGAAGGAGTGTTTTGGCTG
Organism: Porphyrio hochstetteri; assembly: GCA_020800305.1. NCBI lineage: Eukaryota > Metazoa > Chordata > Aves > Gruiformes > Rallidae > Porphyrio > Porphyrio hochstetteri. Next base: position 25,529,792 of record CM036938.1, read on the forward strand.
CATGCAGTTTTCTGCTGCATTGCAAAGCCTGCCAGCCATCCCTTGTTGGAATAATGGTCCCTTAGGGTGTTCAGAATAGGCCTCAGGATTGAATACTGTGTTTCACTGATGTGTTTCTGTACACAGGTCTTCCTTTGGATGCTACCTGTAGAGAGGGAAACGTTTACTCTTTTAACTTAAGTGGTAGCAGTCTTTGGGCCTTCACATTACGGATGTGGGCTTTTTTGAAGGATATACCTGATACTGTGTTTTTTGGATTTTATATTTAAAATACATCTACTGAGGCAATTATATAAAATATTTTGCATGCAGACCACTTTAAATGATTCTTACACTTCAGATCTAACTCTGGACAGGACACCTAGATCTCACATTTTGAAATTTTGATAAATTGTGTCATGCTTTATCTTTCTCTGCCGAACAGGCTGTAATAATGGAGATTCATTCTCTTCCTTTCTCCGCTTAACAAGTTAAAGTGTAGATAATAGAGTACACAGGCACTGATAGCCGGGATCGTCTGAATTAATGGTACAGGGATTAAGGACTTTATTACAGAATATCTACTTGGAAGGCAGGTATTTTTTCTGAACATGGCTTGTAAATCTTTCCATTGCTCAGCTGCTTGGTATGTGGTCTCTTCAAGGTGCTGTTTGTCAGTTTTGCTATTGTTCTTCACTAACTCTGCCACTTTTTTGTTGTTAGCAGATTTATCTGCTAGCTAAATGGCTGATTTTTCTCTCTTCATTAGAACTGCTGGGCTAGACTTACTTTTAGGTGTCTCTTGAGATCTGCACAGGTATGTTTGGTAGCAAGCCCTGATTCTTTGCCAGTTATGATCCTCCATACTACTGTAGCAGTGGAGGGAGTAATATATTTTGAAAATGCAAAAGAACACTACAATTCAAAGGCTTATTCTTTGATTCAGCTGGCACTGTATTTGATTAGAATAGCGTAGCAAAATAATATGGAGGACAAGGTATGACCTTTCTTCCTGATTTGCCTAAATGTAGAAGTGCACAGACCTCAGTCTCTGTGGGTACTGTATCAGGGTTATACATGTAGCAATATTTTATCGAGGGCTATTGCGTGGTACTGGAAAGTGTAACACTCAGACCTGCTGGTAAGGGGAAAAAATCTTTTTCAGACTTGGAAATAGGGGGATTACAGAGATTCACACTCTTTGCTCTATGATGAGTGTGGTTTAGTTATGCATTAAAAATAACTTTCTCTTGGAGTAAACACTAAGGAGTCTGACAGGTTTGTTCTCTTCTGAGTTTTTTGTTTTGTCTACTTGCCAAGATTAATTCGGGGGTGGGGAACACCAAACAAAAAACCAAAACGAAGTTCCTTATTTTTAATTTAGAGCAAGAACCCTTGCTCTAAAAGTGTACTGTGTCCTTGGTTTGTTTTGTTGGGTTTTTTTTCCCTTTTTTGGTTGGTAGTACATGGCACAGTACACTGCATTTTGTAGATATTTTGTGTGTGATGCTATGTGGCAACTGAACAGTAGGAATTTCTGTAAATAAGGAAGACATACTTTAAAGGAATAAACTGTTGAATTACAACTAAAAATGAGTTTATGTTGTAATTAAATCTTGAATAGCATGATTTTTATTGGTAAACTTCATAATACAAGTTCTTGTGAAGTAGTTTGGTGAGCAAGAGAGTAATTATTCCATTACAGAATATCTAAACTAGATAAAGTAACTTAAAGTTAGCAGTTCTTTACAATTTTACTGAATTTCTTCTTAAAGGGAAGAAATACCTTTAGGTAATCTTTGTCTCACATACAAATCAGAGAGGTGTATTTTTTGCACTTGTCTTGTGCCTTGTCCATTTTTGTATGTAACAATACATTTTTGGTTTTTTTAAATCAGTGAAACTCTTGGAAGACAATTACTTCAAGTGTTCTGTTACAAAAAAGAGTACATGAACATCTTCTCTTTATAGAAGTGATTGATTTCATCTGTCAGGCTGCAAAAATAAATACATGTTAATTTTACATTCTGATCAGTCATATTTAAATTAAATCTTTTTTCTTTATTTGTTTAATGATACTGGATATGAAGTCAGATTGATACTAAATTTAATGTAAGTTTTACTACCCAGAAATTAGTTACAGCATTTTTAAGTAAATCCACTTCCTAATACTTAATTTGTTGCAAATCAAGTCAAATCACTTTCTGTGTCATCGCTTCATTGTCTTTCATTCCCATGTCACAAGCTACCAGTCTATTTTGGGAATTGTTTGCTTCTGACATAGAAAAACATGGCCTCGTTATGAATTTGAATGCCCACCCCCCACACTCCAATAAGCCTTTGGTAGCATTGGATAGTTAGAGAATTAGTTCTGGGTATGTGAAGTGTTTGTGCAATGTTCATATGACTTTTCATGGAGGACTGTAACAGAGGAATAAAACATGAAGCTATGGTGTCAACTGACCATACCTTTTTCTTCTATTTGTTTTTGCAAGATTTGGAAGGATTGGAGGTGGGGCTGTTCCATTTCTTTGTTGCCGTTTTTAATTAGATGAAGTTGAAATAATTGCTGGGGGTAACTTAGAAATCAAACTTAGGTTCACATTTTAAAGAAAGGTTTGGCATTCAAGAAACATTCCAGGGTGATGAGCAGCTGATACGCTGAGCATCCTTGTCACCATAAGTTCCTAAACATCCTTCTTCGCAACAAGGTCCAAGGTTGGTAATGTCAGGGGAGCTTGATGTTCTGACTTTGAGATAACTGCATGGAGGCTGGACTGGAGTGGAGATAGCAGGGGCAGGCTCTGTGATAATAGTGAAGTTTAACACAGATAGAAGCAGATTGTAAGAGTATTAGCAATACACTATAGCGGCACTCTCTTCCTATCAGAGAAGTACCATGAGTACCAAAACATTTCAGTCCTATTTTTTTATCTGTGGAAGAATGATGACCTTTCATGTTGTTGTAATATTAGCTATCTTCTATGTGTGATTAAATTCCTACAGATAATTTCTGAATCAAAAATAGATTAAGAAAATGTTATGAAACCTATTTTGAAATAATCATTCTTTCCTTTAAAGAAAAAAAGACTGATTTGACCAGTATCTTCATCTGTGTCCCTTCGAAGACTGCTTATCAAAGAGAATGACTTTCAAATTCCTTACTATCCGGCTTTTTCCTTTTTAATACAGCAATAAACATAATATTGACTTTTAGTTTCCTGATACAATTTTTGCAATGTTACTTATTCAGTAACTGCTGAATTGTGTTCAGCCACTGATTATTCCAGTCACCATAGACGAAACAGTTTTCTTGAAATGGGCTATTTAATTCACAGAATAATAGTTGATTTACCATACTTATTTGAACTGTTAAATTCCTGACCATAGACTTTGTATTAGATGTTAAGGTGAATGCCCTGCTTTCTTTCAAATTGTTTCTCAAATTTAGCATGTGGCACGTGCTAGGTGTAGATGGCTGTAATACTGTTACTTCTTTAGGTTGATGTTTATGCGTTTTTTAAGTTGATAGCTTTCCATTGTCTATCCCGGCCACATCTCTGCTATGGCAATGCTTTTATGCACTGTATCCTTTCCACTGCTGTACCTCTACCATCCAGTCAAACTGAAGTGAGGTAGAGCCATTAAGAATTAGTGGTGACAGCCTTCCTTTCTTAGTTCACATGGTTCAAAGTAACTGTGTTGTTTTAAGAGCTAGCACAACGTAAGTAGCTAAAAAAAATACACTACTTTTGATACACTGTCAGTAACAGTTGTTTTAGCTTGTCAGTAATTGTAATATAAATTTTAAAATGCCCTTTTATTTTTTTAATGAAGGACATCCAGTTGGACAAAGCAGTGAAATTCCTTGGAGTCTTAAGCATATTTCTACGTGTTCTGCATAGCTGAATTGTAAATCAATGACAGGCTATTGGATTGGACCTGAATTTACCCAGACAATGGCCAAGCTTAATTTGTGTGGATTTTTCAGTAATAAATGTGTCACAGTACTTTTGCCTGACAATTGATATAAAAGTGTCAGGAACAGCGTTATGTTGTGATGGATCTATTCTGTGAATAGCTGCCACTTGTCCTATTGTCAAAGCCAGTAAAATGTATGTTAATAGTTGTGAAGTAATAGTAAGAGCTTTGGTGTTACTAACACCTTTTGGTCTGTTTGCCTTTGATACGCTTTTATGTTGCAACTTTTAAAATATTTTAAAATAGAGACTTGAAGGTAGAAAATAGGTGCCAATTCCAGTGTTTCAGAGCTCTGCTGTGAACGTTAGTATATGGACTTGAAAATACCCTGAAAAGTCTGTATTAATGGGTGCTTCAGCCCAGATGCATCTGCGTTTCCTTCATCACTGAGTGCAGGAGTGCAGATGGTCTGGGCACCCAGCCTCTCTTTAGCTCTGGATTGACTGCTGTAGTTGCCTTTTAACTAGACTTTTTCTAGCATAGCAAGAAGACTCATAATGTATATGTGTTGGAAAATCTGTGTATTTGTCTGCTTTTGACACCTAACTGTCTTAGAATTTTAAAGACATCATGATCCTCAATATTGAGGTATCAACAGTTTTCTGGTCTGTGACGTGATAAGGAGAGAGAGAATTATAGCTGAGAAACTATACATGCCACATTCCCTGAACTTCACCTCTATTTGGTTGTATCTCTGTTCCTGTGATTGGAAATTTGTTGGTCTTGACAGAGACTATAGTGTGGCCAGGCACTATAACTGACTTAACACTGGTAGTGGTAAAAATTGCCTAAGGTATTAAAGAAAAATCACTTGGTGCTGTAAAAATTGCTTTAACTTTGTGAATCTTGATCTGACAGGTAATTTCAGGTGCTGCTTTGTGCAGGGCATCTTCCACAATTTACTGTTAGTACAGAACGTGATAGTAAAAATCACTGGCCATTATTCAGAAATGTTTCAGGAAAGAAGTATTTTGCAAGTTCAGTTCACTATTAATGAATCAATCTGATAAACTCTGTGGGTTTTTGTTTGGGTTTTTTGTTTTGGGTTTTTTTGTTTAGTGTTTGGAATTAGCAGTTAAAATACTGATTGAGGGACAAAATATGTTCATAGCTCTGCTCTAATTGCAAAAACCTGTTAAACTTGAGTCATAAACTTTTGAAAAGAACTCTTACAGATCTTTTGTATGAATTTGATTAGTGCATCAGCTGAACTTCGGTATCTGGTGAGCCTGGACAGAGACTCGGTTTGTCCTGAATAACTACTTCTTATTATTGCTGTTCTTCTGGTTGGAGTGACAAAGAGGCCTTGTCTTAGTTCTTCAGATGATAAAACAACAAGTTTGAGGAAGAAGCAGTGGGCTGATTTATGTTGTAACCTTTTGAGAAGTGTAGGACTAGAAGAGAAGGAGTAAGGAGTGGATGATTAGGACAATTAGTAGGGAAACAATGGCAGAGTGCCTAGTGCCCCTTTGAAGATTTTAATCTAATCAGACCTTGAGTCTCTATGTACTTCTTTCTCCACATACAGAAGTTTGTGAAAGCATTGGATGAACATGTTCTTGTCAACAGAAGATATAAAGCAAGCTACTGTGTGATTATCTGCTACTGCTCACTTCAAATGTTTCACTTTTGAATTTGTTGTATTTAAGACAGCGTAAACAGTAGGTTCTTGGCAGACAGACTGTATTAGCAGTTTACCTTTGGTTTAATTTTAATTTATTTCTATACAGAGTTCAGCTTTTAAGACAGATCTCAGGCACGCTCAATCTGAGTTGCTTTAGCTAAATATTATAGAGTGAACTGTGTGTTCTAGAGATCATAGCCTGGAAAAAAAAAAGAAACTGTATAGAAGTTTCTTCTACATAAACAGAAGCTGTTTAGATCAGTAGACCACATATCTACCAATAAATACTTGTGCTGAAGATGGGCTTACAGGAGGTGCAGATTTCAAGACTACTGCTTTGTTTCTTAAGCCACAGTAGTTCTCTTGGACATAAAAAAAACCCAGCAGCAAAGCACACTTGTAAATTGATGTCTTGCTGGCATTAAACAGTAGCCTACCAAAAATGCAAATAAGGAAGTTTCAGGAAGCTTCGCGCTCTAAATTTTTAAAAGCCAAATCTGATGACTGTGAATGGGCAGAGAAGGTCGGATTTGTGAATGTGGAAACTTGCTGACAGTGTAACAGAAACTGATGACCTGATGGACAGTTAACTGGAATTTGCAGGGCTAATGACGTCAGAAATCTTAATTAGGGGTGAGGCTGTTTACTTGAGGTTTCTGTTAATGATTTACATTATTAATTTAGTGGGAGGCTGAAAAGTTACTTTGCCTGAATCTGTAGTATGTGTGCTGTCAGGTAGATGTAAATTCTGTAATTCTAAAAGCCACGTAAGAGACTTTATGTTGGGAAGGGACCAGTAGAGTTTGTCCCCATGTTTTTCCTTCTCTTCCTCTGGTGAAGTCCTCCTTTTAAACAAAACTTTTAATCTAGTTGAAGCTTAACAGTTTGATACTTAACTGGTGTCCAATGCTTGCTTTCTAGTATGCTGTGAATAGGTTTTTCAAACAAGTGGAACTAGTACTTACTAGAAATTTCCCCACATGGTGTTAGAACTGGAGTGCCTTTAAATAAAAGAGTCTGCAGTGTCATGCTGATGAGAAATAACCTGGATGTAAATGATAAGATGCAAGATAAAGGGCTGCATGTTGTGTGTTCGAAGGTTTTTTTTTTTTCTTTTTGGCTTTGGGAATCCTAACCAGAGAAGCAGAGAAATTAATGTAGGACTTAAGGATAATGACCTAAGAAAGCATTAAGAACAGTTTGTCTGAAAATACACATGTGCTTGACAAAATATCCAGCTCCCTCAGAATATACCGGTAGTCTTAAAGGCCCCACCTGAGATGAATGACCGTTTGTGATGGATTGAATTTTCCATGTGTACAGTTACTGCCTCAAAACATGTAACAAAAAGGCTGGCAGATGGAGAGAGGAATAGGCATAGTGCAGAAGCAAAAAAAGCCAGTGTGGCGTTAGCCCAGGTTTAATTTTCATACAGATCTCATTATTTTTCAGTCGTTCTGAAGATAGGGGTGAATGGAAATTTGACAAGGGAAGAAGGGAAAAGTGCAACAACACAGTGATGATAGCAAACTTAAGCATCTGGAAAACAGATACAAAATCCCTTATGGAATACACTACTTCAGTTGGAAGGGACCTACAAGAATCATCTAGTTCAACTGCCTGACTACTTCAGGGCTGAAAAAAAGCTAAATCAAATTATGAAGATCATTGTCCAAACGCATCTTCAAACACTGACAGGCTTGGGGCATTGACCACCTCTCTAGGAAGCCTGTTCCAGTATTTGACTGTTCCCTCAGAAAATAAATGCTTCCTAATGCTCAATCTAAACCTCTCCTGATACAGCTTTGAACCATTCCAACATGTCCCGCTGCTTGAACCTAGGGAAAAGAGCTAAGTACCTCCTTCTCCACTTCCCCTCCTTGGGAAAATGTAGAAGGCAATGAGCTGTCCCCTCATCCTTCTCTTCTCCAAACTTGAGATGCCCCAAGTCCTCAGCCACTCTTCTCAGGACATGCCTCCCAGCCTTTCCACGAGCGTTGTTGCTCTCTGGACAGATTCAAGGACCTTCACACCCTTATTAAATGGTGGTGCCCAGTACTGCACACTGCACTTGAGGTGAGGCCTCACCAGCACTAAATAAAGTGGGCAGTCCCCTCTTTTGACAAGCTGGTTTGCTGCCTCTAGGATGGGTTTTGCCCTCTCAGCTGCCAGGGCAGACTGCTGGCTCTTGTTGAGCTGCTCTTGACCTGCACCCCCAGATCCCTTTCTGCAGGGCTGCTTTCCACCCACTCCTGTCCCAGTTTATAATTTTGTCTGTTGTAACTCTTAGGTGTAGGATCTGGCATTTGGACTTGTTAAATTTCATCCCATTACTCTTAGCCTAAGGCACCAATCTATCCAGATCCCTCTGCAAGGCTTCTTGTCCCTTGAGAGTTTCAACATCACCTGACAGTTCGGTGTTGTCAGCAAACTTGCTAATGGAGCATTCAACTCTTGCATCCTGGTCCTTGATAAACATATTGAACAGAACTGGCCTTAGAATGGAGCCCTGAGGAACACCAGTGGTGGCCAGCCAGATGTAGCCCCGTTTACTCCAGCCGTTGAGCTCTGCCCTTCAGCTGGTTTTTCATCCAGCACACTGTGAACCTGCTCATCCCACAGCTGGACAGTTTCTCCAGATGGATCCTGTGAGGGACAGCATAAGAAGCCTTGCTAAAGTCTAGAAAAACTGCGTCCACCTCCCCCCTTCATTCACTAGGCGGGTGGCCTTACCACAGAAAGACAGCATTAGTTAAACAGGACTTCCCCTTTGTGAGCACATGTTGGTGGTCCCTGATGATTGCATTGTTCTTTAAATGCCTTTCAATAGCACCTCAGCCTGTTCCTGTGCTTTTATTTTAAATGAGAAAAAAAAAAAGGCCCTTAAAACCTGGCTAACTCTTTCAGGCAATCGTATCAAGCGTGGTGATTTGCGTAACTGCCTGGCAGCCTTGATATTTAAGGAGATCTTGAATGTTTTTACCTGTCGTATAAGTGCTTCGTAGTCCATAGATGTCAAAACAGTTTGCTTTTTTTTAAAAACTGTTAATGTTTGGGGCTTTTAAACTATTTTAAAACTATTAACAGGGTGGTGTTTGTACTATAATTTGATTATGATCTGTATAATTGTGTTTCTTCTCTTGCAGGAAACACTGCATTGCATGACTGTGCGGAATCTGGAAGTTTGGAGATCATGAAGATGCTTCTCAAGTATTGTGCCAAAATGGAGAAGGATGGCTATGGAATGACTCCTCTTCTGTCAGCTAGTGTGACAGGCCACACAAATATCGTGGACTTCCTGACCCAGCATGTTCAGACCAGTAAGGCTGAGCGCATAAATGCTTTGGAACTTCTAGGAGCAACATTTGTGGACAAAAAGAGAGATCTGCTTGGTGCTTTGAAATACTGGAAGCGAGCTATGGAAATGAGATACAGTGATAGGACTAATATCTTGAGCAAACCTGTGCCACAAACACTAATTATGGCATATGACTATGCTAAAGAGGTAAATAGCTCAGAAGAGCTAGAAAATCTTATTGCAGACCCTGATGAAATGAGAATGCAAGCACTATTAATTAGAGAACGCATTCTTGGCCCTTCTCACCCAGATACATCCTACTATATTAGATACAGAGGTGCTGTCTATGCAGACTCTGGAAACTTCAAGCGTTGCATCAACTTATGGAAATATGCTTTGGACATGCAGCAGAGCAATCTTGATCCACTGAGCCCTATGACAGCCAGCAGTTTACTGTCATTTGCTGAACTTTTCTCCTTCATGTTGCAGGATAGGGCAAAAGGCCTTCTAGGCACTACTGTCACATTTGATGATCTCATGGGTATACTGTGCAAAAGTGTTCTTGAAATAGAACGGGCCATGAAACAAACTCAGTGTGCTCCTGATCCAATACAGCTGAACAAAGCCCTTTCCATCATTTTGCATTTAATTTGCTTGTTGGAGAAAGTACCTTGCAGCTCAGAACAGGAGCATTTTAAGAAACAGACTATTTACAAGTTTCTTAAGCTTCAGCCTAGGGGGAAGAATAACTTCAGTCCACTTCACCTTGCTGTTGACAATAATACTACATGTGTGGGTCGCTACCCAGTTTGTAAGTTCCCCTCTCTACAAGTTACTGCTATCCTGGTGGAATGTGGTGCTGATGTAAATGTCAGAGACTCTGATAACAACAGTCCATTACACATTGCTGCACTGAACAACCATCCAGACATCATGAATCTTCTTATCAAGTCAGGTTCACACTTTGATGCCACAAACTTGCATAAACAAACTGCTAGTGATTTGTTGGATGAGAAGGAAATAGCAAAAAATTTAATCCAGCCCATAAATCATACTACATTGCAGTGTCTCGCTGCTCGTGTAATAGTGAATCATAACATAGACTATGCAGGGCATATCCCTGAAAAACTAGAGAACTTTGTTTTGCTCCATAGATGATAGTGTGGATCCTAGAGTACTGTTTTCTAAGCACGACTTGGTGATGATGTTTTTGTTGAGCACTGTTGTGATACACCAGCGTTCTCTTAGCTTGCTCCATCTTGCTTTCATTGGCTAAAGCATTAGCATCAGATCTGCAGAGTTGGTTAGCCAGTATTTAATATGAATATGCCATATAATATATTTTGTGGATTATTTAGAAATGTAATGCCATATATAGACTCTTAAAATTGTCTGCCAAAGGCTTGTCTGTTCTGGTCTTAGTTGCCTGTTGGTTGGTTGGGACTGAGTTGAGTATTTTCCACTGATGTCTTTTTACTATAACTGTTATGTGGATTTTATATGTCGGAAGGTCATCCTTTCTTGGTTTTGCTTGTGCATTTCTACTCTTGTTCTATTCTTTTTATATGGACTCATTGCTAAACTGTACAAGTTGTATGGACTTGTTAACATTTGCAACTACCATAAGTGCTTTTATCTTCTCTATGCACTGGCTTCAACATGACTGTTGTGTGTGAGCATATTTCTATGCAGCACTTGGCCAATTTCAACTTAAATGCCAATTTTGTTTTGCAGTTTGTTTGGAGCTCTTTTGAGAATGCTGTCTTCATAGCATGATGAATTTTGGAGTTACTTATCAACTCTCCAAACTTGGGTTTGACTTTTTTGACTGCCGTAACTGAGATTGCTGTACTTTTGATCCTCTGGAAACTTGTCCTGAATTTGGGAGAGGAAAATCTTGCTTTTTCTCATCGTAGTCCACTTGAACGTTAAATCGTTTTATTGCATCGTGCAGTTAGGGGAGGAGTCCTCATTATTTACAACTGACACCTTCCCCTTTGCACTAATGTCTTGCTTGTGCTGGTTATGTGACTAGATGTGAAGTCTGCTCAAAGTTTAACCTCAAACTTAATGGTATACTTTAATGAGAAATAGGTCAACTGTATGCTGTAGTTTAAAATTTGCAAGTCAACTTTAGCTACAAAAGAGCATGTTGGTGGCATGATGCTTATCAATTCAGATCTAGACATCATCTAATATAGTAAGTGGCTGTACGCCAGAGTTTTGGAAGTTCTATAGCAGTGTCCTTTTTCCTTCATTTTAACTATCTTTATAAATACTTGCATGGATTTTTCACCTCTACTGTCAGCTGTACTTAACAAAAAGCGGAAGTTCTGTTGTGTATATAGCTCCTAATTAAAGTACCTATTTTTATAAGATTTGCACAACAGCTTAGCTTTTACAACAGAAAGGGCTCTTACTTGATAAGAAATCTATAAATGAAGATCATAAATGTGAGTGCGATTCAGGTAATATAATTCAGCACTTTACTGTTGATTAATAGTAGAATTTATTATGGCACATTAGCCCTGAAAATGTCTTAAAGTGAAGTTCATTTCTGTTGGATAGAATACAGTTTACTTGCAAGTTTAGTGGTCTAGCATATTGGATATTTTTGACTTGATGTTTCATTTCAGTGGTTGGCAGTAAGTGTACCTATGGGCTTCTTGCTCCAGAAATTCAACAAGTTGATTTTAGGCCTTTTTAGGTGATAGAGATATTTAGAAGCCAAATTAATTAGGTAGAGTTGTTTTAGGAAGGTCTTTTTTAATACTTTTATTTTTTTAAGTTTATGTCAGAATATTTTTATCATTTGTGAATTAAGTTGAGGAAGAATATGTCTTAGGAGCATATAAGAATAGTTCTTCCTTGCTTCTAGCCTGTTTTGGCGTTCCTGTTAGTGTACAGCGTGGTGCCTACTAGCTTAGCCATTCTTGGTAAAAATATGGGGATGTTTTTTAAACAAAGGTACATTAAAAGCTGTGCTGTTTGTGTTTTGCCATTTTCAGACTGTATTTTGAAGCAACTTTCACCTGTTTGTCCCATGCCTTGTCTATGTGCAAATACACAGGAGTAAAATTCTATTCAATTGGCTGAATTTCTCTGATTTGTAATGATTAAAACACATGCCACCCAAGTTGGCATTTTGAGAACATATAGTTTGATTTTTTTTTTTTTTTGAGTTCATCTAATGCTTTTCTGTGACACTCTGAGTAGGGATAATCAGCAAATCATACTGCACTAGAAATGATCCATATTATACTTTGAATCATAACAATAATTTTTTTTCTGTAAGTCATAGAGAAAGGGATTTTTACAGTTTTATACTCTGGAACCTCTACTGCTCTTTAGTGTTTTTAGTTTATATTTCTGTCTTCAGAAATGTCAAATATCTTGCTTAAAATTAGTTGGACATTATTAGTACAGAAATACAATCTAAAAATTGTTAATTGTTAGCAAATTTTTGAATGGAAAACATTCCCAAAAGAGAAAGCATATCACTATTAAATATATGTAAATTTATGAAAGCTTTTACAAGGAAGGTTTTTAGGTTTATGTTAGTGAAACACGTTGATGCTAAATGCAGTAGTGTTGGTAGCTGGACTCAAACTGTGGTAAGGAGAAGGAACTAAAGAGCGTTCAGAACACAATTGTTTTGGTTTCGTTGTATTTCTAACTCATTCTTTTTCTGTTCTTCTCTTCCTATTTGAGCTTTGTTCTGATGAAATGTACTGCTTCTGAGCTACCAGCACAGAAAAATGTTGAGAATACTGTAGAAGAAGCTCTGTGTCCTACAGGCATGAAACATGTTTTAAATTCATTATACATTTACAGGTATGGCTTCCTAGAGACAAAGACACTGTTACCTCTTTGCTTGTTGAAACCTCTGACATTGTTAATTTCAGGGGTAGGGGATAAATGCTCAAAGCAGTTTTTCTTCTAATTATCTTGGATTTCAAGAAATTCAACCAAGAAGATTAAGAATATTCTCATTAAAAATTAAATGCTTTTCTTAACCAAGATCTAAAGTTGTATTCCTATTTTTGTATTGCTTATGTTATTAACAATATTCCAGCTGTCTGTGGTGTCTCTGTTCTTATTGCTAAGTACAGTGTAAAGACACTTTCTGAAATGCAAGGCAAAAATGTGGTTAGCTTTCCATATATACTTTACAGCAGTCCCTGGGTAGGAAGTAATTTTGTGTATTTCCTAGGTCTCCAAAGAGCTCTCTTTTAATGACTGTTTTTCAACTGGTTAAAATTAACCTGCTTCCATTTTTACAAAACACTACTTTAAAAAGGGAAGAGTGCTATAGTAAAATCCTTACAGGAGGATTCATAAAAGATAAAAACCTTATGAGGAAAAAAATGTGCCTCTCCACAGTTTTACATCAACTGCAAGGTGATGGGCAGGATACAACTGCTCTTGAAATAGCTTCCTTGTGCTTTGAAATATAGAGCAGAATACCTGTTATGTTCTAAAATGTCAACAGGTGCAAGTAAGTAGACTAAACACTAATTTCTATCTTCTGTGACTGCAGTGAAGTCAACTGGTGTTTAATGTTTCAAAGTAATTTTGGGGGAATTGATGGGAGACTGCCTGTTCCTGTCTCTTGGCATTGAGTGTGGAAGTAACTGTTGACCCTGCAGTGAGGGCAGAATGAAAAGCTGTTGTTGGTTTGGTTTTAACTGATGTTGTGTTTGTGTTCCATTCTGTCACAAAGACTTCCTATGCAGGGCTTGCTCCGTGTATGGAAATATTGCAGTTTCTTTTTTACGTGAAGTAATTCAGCTTTAACAGTAATGTAAAAAAGGAATAACAAGCATATTTCTCTGCTCTTACTCTCTTTAGCCTCCAAATGCAGATTACATTAAAAATATGTTTTGGAGAATACCTGTCTGAGTCTGTATGTTTCCTTTAATGTCACTGCCATGCTGGTTGGTAAGGCACATTTTCTGTGACGTACAGTTCAATGTGAATGCTGCAGCTTTAGACTTTGATCTTCAGGTCATTAAGTATTATGCCTTAAACAAATCATTGGGTTTCGTTCTCTTTCTTTCCATGAAATGGTGATCTAGCCAATTCTGGCAGTGGGAAATAGTAAAGAAAAGGCTTACATTGGATGATAGAGGAGATGTCGTTTTTCCGTCTTCTAGCAGATGCAGTTATTTATGCTGTTAATGCTGTGAAAAGACAGTGGGTTTAGATTATAGCAGAAAAGTAGATAGGAGGACCTTGTAAGAAGTAAGCAATAGGGACTTCTTTCAAGAGATCTGCAGAAATTAATTTTCTCCTTAAAGCTTTTTTTTTTTAATTTTTCTCCTTAAAGGCTCTTCCCTGTTGTGTGGATGAGTTAAAAAATAGAGGAACAGAATCACAGAATTGTAGGGGTTGGAAGGGACCTCGAGAGATCATCGGGTCCAACCCCCCTGCCAAAGCAGGCTCCCCAGCTCATATTGCTCAGATAGGCGTCCAGGCGGGTCTTGAATATCTCCAGTGAAGGAGACTCCACCACCTCCCTGGGCAGCCTATTCCAGTGCTCAGTCACCCTCACTGTGAAAAAGTTCTTCTGCATGTTGGTGCGGAACTTCCTATGCTCCAACTTGCAGCCATTGCCCCTTGTCCTATCCCCACAGACCACTGAAAAGGGGCTGGCTGATTCCCCCTGCATCCCCTGCTTCAGATAATTATAAACTTTGATTAGGTCCCCCCTTAGTCTTCTCTTCTCAAGGCTGAACAGTCCCAGCTCACTCAGCCTTTCCTCATAGGGGAGATGCTCTAGGCCCTTAATCATCTTCGTAGCCCTTCTTTGGACTCTTTCCAGGAGATCCCTGTCCTTTTTATACCAAGGAGCCCAGAACTGGACACAATACTCCAGGTGGGGCCTGACCAGGGCAGAGTAGAGAGGGAGGATCACCTCCTTTGACCTGCTGGCTACACTCCTCCTGATGCATCCCAGGATCCCATTGGCTCTCTTGGCCACTGAGGCACACTGCTGGCTCATGGCCAACCTGTCATCTACCAGGACCCCCAGGTCCTTCTCCACAGAGCTCTTCTCCAGCAGGTCATCCCCCAGCCTGTACTGATACAAACAGTTGTTCCTTCCCAGGTGCAAGACTTTACACTTGCTTTTGTTGAACTTCATCTGGTTTCTCACTGCCCAGCTCTCCAGCCTGTCCAGGTCTCTCTGGATGGCAGCGCAGTGCTCCTGCGTGTCAGCCACTCCTCCCAGCTTTGTATCATCGGCGTACTTGCTGAGGGTGGATGTTATTCCTTCATCAAGATCGTCAATGAAGATATTAAACAGGACTGGACCCAACACTGAGCCCTGGGGAACACCGCTGGTAACAGGCCTCCAGTCAGATTCTACTCCACGAATCACAACCCTCTGGGTTCGGTCCGACAGCCAATTCTCAACCCACCTCACTGTCCACTCATCTATCCCATGCTTTCTCAGCTTTGCTATCAGGATGTCATGGGAGACAGTATCAAAGGCCTTGCTGAAGTCAAGGTAGATGACATCCACTGCTCTCCCTCCATCTACCCAGCCTGTCATGAGATCGTAGAAGGCTATGAGGTTGGTCGAGCACGATTTCCCCTTAGTGAATCCATGCTGACTACTCCTCATGACCTTCTTCTCTTCCAATTGCTTGGAGATGGCATCCAGAACAAGCTGTTCCATTACCTTTCCAGGGGCAGAGGTGAGGCTGACTGGCCTATAGTTACTAGGTTCCTCCTTCTTGCCCTTTTTAAAGACTGGAGTGACATTGGCTATCCTCCAGTCTTCAGGCACTTCTCCTGTCCTCCAAGACCTGTCGAAGATGATAGAGAGCGGCTCAGCAATCACCTCCGCCAGCTCCCTCAGCACACGTGGATGTAACCCATCTGGGCCCATGGATTTGTGTGCATTAATCCCTTTGAGCCGCTCCTGGACCTCCCCTACTTGAACCAGAGGGAAATTCTTCATTTCCCAATCAGTCCTACTCTCATCCAGTGTCTGTGGGTCCCGGGGGGCCTTTGAAGTGAAGACCGAAGCAAAGGCGGCATTCAATATCTCCACTTTCTCAGCATCCCCCGTAACCAGGACACCCTCCTTATTCAGCAAGGGACCTACATTATCCCTGGACATCCTCTTACTGTTCACGTGTCTAAAAAACCCCTTTTTATTATCCTTTATGTGCCTTGCCAGCTTAATTTCCAAGAGGGCTTTAGGTGAGAGAAGTATGAGAAGGCAGCTAGGGAATGGAAAGGTTTGAAGAACATTGCCACTGTCATTTCAAAAGATCTCTATAGTTCAGAACAGTAGTCACAATCCCATGCTCAAAGGCAGGGTACACATCAGAGCACTGAAATGTTAGATGGGGGCCTAATGAGTAACAAACAACATCAAAAAAGCTGAAGTTCTGGATGAGGAAAAGTGATCCAGAGCTTTCACAATAAGATAATTGTCACACAGATGGCTTTAATGAATTGAATCTAGATTCTGTTAATTAGGAAAGGGAAGAACCGGAAAGGATGATTTATGTAGTTATTCATCCCTCTGCAGTTGCAGATGATGGAAGTTACTTTCTACTGGAAGTGTCTGCTGGTTACCTAAGCTGCATACCCATGCATAAATGCTCCTTGCAGTAGCCAGTGCTGGCTGTCAGTTGAAGACCAAATCTCACTGTACAGAGAAACACAGGAAGAGTGCAGGAGAGGCCAACTGTATGGCACATTACTCTGGGAACAGCAATAGGCTTGTTTCCAGCGTAATATTCATAGGCCCATATACCATCCACAGTGAAAAGCAGAGAGCCCTTTCCCCTCACACAAAACCAGCGTCTTACCTTTCAGTGGATGTCCATAATTCAGAAAAAATGAGGAGAGACTTTGTGTACTCATAAAGAAGTTATGGACAATACTGAATTATGAACAGAAGAGGAAGATTAATTGCTTTCTGATGCCTACAAGTGTCTGTTGGAAGCCAGTCAGTATGAGGCTGTGATGCAAATGGCAACCATGTCTCCCCTCAGATTAAGACATGTAGATTCCTATCTGAAGTTCAAAGGGTTGCTTCTGTCATATCTCCTGAAGATTTATTAAGTTTTATTTGCCAGATTTCTCTTTAGAAGTCTAATTGGAACTCCAGTATATCAATAATTAGGAACTCAGTTCCCATTTGGTATTTAGTTTTTCAGTTTTGTATGTTTGGAGTAGCCTCCCAGAGAAGCTGTGTCTGCCCCCTCCCTGGCAGTGTTCAAGGCCAGGCTGGATGGGGCTTTGGGCAGCCTGGGCTAGTGGAGGCTGTCCCTGCCCATGGCAGGAAGTTGGAGCTAGATCTTTCAGGTCCCTTCCAACCCAAACCAGTCTGTGATTCTGTGATTTTTGTCATTTCAGCACTTCTCTGTCCTGGGAGAATTATTCTTTCTGAACTTTCATGTGGTTAGGCTAAACCAATCAAACAAAAAAAAACGCAAGCCATAAGGATGAACAAAGAATAGACCATAATCCAGAGTCAAGTAAGATGACATAATGGTTCTGTTCTTATTCTCCTCTCTTGCTTGTGTGTTACAAAAAAAAAAAAAGCCATCACTGATTCACTAAACATTTTTTTTACTGCTAAATTTAACTTGCAATTCTTTCCTTGTGGAGGAAATGGAAGGGCTGGGGTTTTTTACAGTAAATTGAGATACTTGCTTGTGTTGTTCTAATTCACACACAGCATTATCCTAAAGAAAGTGAGGCAAAACGTTTGGTGGGTATTTGAATTATTTTTTTGTTTCCATCCCATAGTTTCAGAATAGTAATCTTGTTTTACTTAAATTTTCTTTTTGCCTGGGTAGTTACCGAGTGCACACCATACTTTTATTTGCTAACCTCCAAGACAGAGCCCTCCTGAGCTGTCTGTGCTCTTTCTCTGTTTTACTGGCTTTGCTGGTTGAGGGAAATATGTCACCTTCTTGGTTGTGCTTTTTTTCCTCTCACATGTAAAGTGGGAACTCCAGGGAGTTGAAAAAAAAACCCCAACCAACAAAAAAACCCCAGATCCTACTGTAAAATTGCAAAACATGGCGGAGATGCCCAATGAGTGGCTAAGTCAGGAGTGCATGCCTTGCTTTCAGTCCCACCTTGTGTTAGCCTCAAGCAGCAGGCAGACCTGTAGCAAGGCTCGCTGGTGTTTTGGTTTAGTTCAGGAGTGTGGTTTTGAAGTGAGTGTCCCGAGCGTCCTCACTTTGCCTGTTCGGGCTCATATCTCAGAGTGGCCTCAGTCACCAGCCTGGATTCCTTTTGAGTGAAGCCGAGCTCAAAGGTGTGCTCCAAAAAGCTCACCCAACAGGCTCTGACCACTAATGAGTGCTTGGTTCAGGGGAGCAGACTGTAAGTTGTTCTGAAATAACCCATTTCCCCTCCTGTGCCCTCCAACCCCCCACCCCCTCCTGAGGTGTCACAGACTTTTGATCCCTGACAGCAACCCTGCCATGCCACAGATCTGCTCCTTGCTACCACAGGTGTAGTGTTATGTTTCTCTTCCCATGTTAAACATGAGTTGACACATGCTGTGGTTTGTTGTTTTGGGATTTTCCTCTTGCTTCTAAGTGCTTGCTGCCTATCCAACATAACATCCCATAATTCATGTTACACTTTGAGCTGGAAAATTAAAATGAGATAATGTAGTTGATTGCTAAGGTGGATCTACCACATCATCAGCTGTTGGAAAATGAATCAGCCGTGCTGTACGTGTTGCTGATACTTCCTCCTGACAGCATGACTAACGCTAGTACAAAGAGCTGTGGACGTGGTGTAAAGAAATACTTGCTCCATTATACACATGCAGAAACTAGGGCACAGACTCGGTGACCTCTTAAAATGACCATAAACATTTTGTGCTGTAGGAAAGAACAGCGCTCAGGTCATCTGGCTCCAGGGACTTTAACTTTCAGACTCTGCTCTAGATATGGTTTGACACAAGTAATTTCATACATGAAGAGTCTGCTCTAGAAAAACCCAACGCAAACCACCAAGAGTTTCTTACGGAAATTAGGCTGATGTCATTGCATAGTCTTAGAGTGTGTGTCTATCCCTCCTCTCCCTCAGTAACTTCTGAAGGTGGTGGGTCAGCTTGACAAATTCTACAGAAGTGGAACAGCCTTGAAGATCATGTCTGTAGCTTCCCTGAGAATCCCAGACTGGGCAGAAGGCAGGGCACCCATTGACAGCTCCCACCAGAGAATCAGGTTCAGCATGAGATTGACTCTTAACTAGGCATGACAGAATCCACACAGGGGTTAAAGTACCCAAGACCATGGAAGAGGCTTTGTTTGCAGCACGGTCTTTAATAGAGAGCAGCAGTTCCAGTCACCAGTCAGGACATACGTGTCATATATTCATTACATCATATATCATACAGTCCCTACATCTGCTTATCAAGGTGGCAGTGACTGACTAATGGATTATCTTGTTATGTACAGTCTGATCTCCCTCATTAGTTGGTCTCCTAAGTTGTAGTGAGCTGTGATGGCATGGAAAGTAAGTGAAAATTGACTAAACTGCACAAAATGAGAAACCCTAGGACCATTTAAGCCTGTACACTGACTGCTGCACTAAATTAAATCTATTTAGTATGCATGCCAAAATTATTTACAGTTACTTTTGTGGAGAAGTTGTGATTGCCTCTTAAGAGGGAAAACAGTGGCTCCTGTTTCAGTTACAAGGTTTCTGACCTTGTTTGTGTCCTGCTTTCTGTCAGACTCACTGCGAGCCTGCAGTTACCCTCTTGCAAAATACAGCATTTCAGTTCTCAAAAGATGGTAGCTGTTGTAATAAAAAGCCTGAAGTGACATGAAACAAATTCTGGCAAAGGTAATGTGCATCTGGTGCAAAACAGTTCTGTGAGAAAAGGGATCTGGCACTTTGAAAATGTGCCCGGAGAGGCCTGCTCTCTCCTGAGTCCCCAGCAGGGATTTTCTGAGATCCCCACCTCTGTCCACTAATTTCCCAGCTGTCTCCAGTTCTCTTTGTGCAGCAGCGCTTCTCCAGCTGTGATACTTTGCCCTCACACCGCGCACTCTGCCTGGCCCCAGCTGCCCTTGCCCTGCACTGCTACTGGAAGCCGGCTGCCAAACCAGTCAGCCCCTCTCCGACCGTGATGTTGGGGGAAGCCTGGTGCAGAAGATAAGCAGTGGCAGCTATTGAAACCCCCTGAAAGCTCTGATTTTCCTCCCATCCTTCATGACCCTTTTCCACCCATGCCATCATTGCTTCTTGCTGTGTTCTGTCTCCGCTATTTACTGTTCCCAGCTGCTCTGGGGAGTTTCCCATTCCCCACTCATCCCCTCCTGCCTTTGTGGCTGATTCAAGCCTATGTTGAAATGGGAAGTGCTTGGGGAGATTTGGCCCTTGCCATGCCTCAAGCAGCTTCTGCTGTTTCTAAACTGTGCCAGTTGGGAAGTGGGAGGGCTGGAAGAAATGCACGATTCAGCTTGCTTGCCCTTTCTTCACACACCTGGTTCTTAAGCAAGGTAAGGATGCTGCTTAGTTTCATCATTCATGTGAAATGTGGACTCTGTTAATTGCTCTGTACAACGTATTTCCATCTCATAAGAGGTTGCAGATGCACTGTGCAGGTATTGCTGGTGCAAGATACTACAAATCCATAAGAAAATCTCATCCTGGAATCAGGAATACTGCATTTCCTCCCATGCACAGAGCACTTAAGAAGCTTTGCCCCTGTTTAAACACCTAGTCCTACATTTTCAAACTTACCGATTTTGCAGGTTGTAGCTTCTGAAAATCTGGCTTAAAAACACGTCGTTCTCTCAGTGCCTCTTCGAGCCCCGCTAGTTTGTCCATCAGGTTGCTGCTTCACAACCCCGTTTTACCCTTCTGTGCTGTGAAAATATGTGCTAATACTGGGAATGTGACATCTCATGTGTTTATTCTCAAGATGTTTGTTGACGCCACAAAGGTGAGAAGTACATTAAAATTGCCTCTTACAGTGTCTTCTGCCTGATTCTGCCTTACCATTAACAAGGCCAGGGTCACCTATCTCAGAGGATAAATTCTAGTAGGCTAAAAAACCCCCTGATTTTAAAATAGGTGTGTGGTGGTTTGGCCCTGGCTGGAGGCCAGATGCCCACCGAAGTCACTCTATCACTGGCTGCCCTTTTCAGCTGGACAGGGGAAAAAATATATATTGAGAAGCTTAAGAGGTGAGATAAGGACAGGGAGAGATCATCCGGCCATCAGCGTCACGGGCAAAACAGACTCAACACAGAATAAAAACCCTGTCTGATTTATTACACACACACACACACACAGAGTGAAAGCAGAGTCAGATAAGAAGTGCAACTAGGTCTTAAAACACCTCCCCCATCCCTCCCTTCTCTGCAGACTCCATTCATGATTTTGCTCCCTTCTTCCCCCCTGGGTGGCACAGGGGGGTGGGAGGTGGTAAGTGTGTGGTTTTGGTCAGTTCCTCACAACTTGTTTTCTTTCCAGTGGGGGGGTGGGGGCATTCCTCACACCCTTCCCCTCCTACACCGTGGGGTCCCACCCGTGGGAGACAGTCCTCCAGGAACTTCTCCCTGTCTTTCCCACAGGGCTTCAGCTCTTCACCAACTGCCCCAGCGTGGGTCACTGCTATGGGGTGCAGTCATAAATCATAGAATGGCTCTCTCGGGCACTGACTGCTCCAGCCTGTTTCCCCACAGACTTAAAATTCCCCCCTCTCCTCCAGGGTTGGCCTCTCTGTCTCTCTTCATGGGCTGCAGGTCCTGCCAGGAGCTTGCTCCAATACAGGTCTCAGCATCTCCTGCATGTCTCCACCTGCTCCAGCATGGGGACTCTCCATGGGCTGCAGGTGGGGTCTCGGCCTTTTCCGTGGGCTGCAGGGGGACACCTGCTCCACCATTGATTTCTCCATGAGCTGCAGGGACATCTTTCTCTCAGGCACCTGGGGTGCCTCATCCTCCCCTTCACTGGCCTTGGTGTCTGCACAGTTTCTTACATCTTCTCACTCCCTTCTCTGGTGGCAAAAAGCGGCTGCTTGTGGTTTTTACGTGATCCCCAGAGGCACCGTGACCACCACTGATGGGCTCGGCCTTGGTCAGTGGTGGATCCAGCCTTGAGCCCAGCTAGTGTTTACCCTGTCATGCCTACAGAAAGCTTCTAGTTCCTTCTTGCAGAAGCAGCCCCCCTCCTCCGCCTGAACCCAGCCGTGCAAAACTACAACAAGGTGATCGTGAAAAGTTGCAAATGACTGCTGTAGAAGCATCATTTAATAACCTGAATTGAACACAGAACTATTTTCTTAAATCCAAGAAAGGAGAAAATAAAAAGAAGCTGGATATGCTTCTAACAAGTGAAACACCAAGCTTGCTATGGTTGGATACTGGGACAAGGCACAAGCAAGGGACTGGAGAAGCAAATAAAGTCACTTATGACCCTGTTTGCACCCAGTCTGCTGCTCATCTCACCATGGCTGGATAGTTAGACCTCTATGGACTTGGAGCAAATAACACTAACTGCACAGAGGTGGCCAAAGGCTTCTTGGTGAAGGAAAAGAAAATCTAATCTTGCCCTGGCAGGGAACTGTATTTTGGAACAGAAGAGACCAGAAAGGGCTTTATGGAAGGAGGAAGATGTGATGGCCAGTTGGACCTTAACAGGCTGTAGATGACTTAGGGGTGCCATGGGTGGATGTCTGTCATCAACACTTGCATTCACCAGCTCCTCATAGAAATCTCTCCTGACTCTCTTGCATGTCTTTCATGCTGTTGGGTAAAGGTCTAAGCTCATTCCTGCTGGATGAGGCTGAAGAGCACACCTTCTGCTCTTGCTGTTGCAGGCAGCAGCAACAGGGATACAGTGATGGCAACTGTTCTAAATCCTCTTCTGTCCTCTCTGTGCAGCAGCTGTTGTCCTCCTGTTCTCCAGAACATGTGCTGCATATGCAGTGCACTGAGCTCAGCAGCCACCTACTTTGAGTTGCACCATGATCAGGATGAAATACCAGTCATGGTATCTGAACATAATCCTCTGACTGCAAGTGGTATGGCAGCAGGTATGGCAGGGGGTGCTCCTCCTTCCTAATAAACCCCTGAGCCCTGATCCATTTAGTCTTGTGCTGTGCAGAGTTGGTCTTACACGGGCAGCAAACAGCCAAGAGGAAAAGTGGAAGAAGGACATGCTGCTACTGCAAAGCCAAGCTGACTTAGCAGGCAATAGTAAATTTTATCTGGAGAGCAAGAAGGTGCTGGAAGAACACTCAGGGGGAAGAGGAAGTATTGTTACTGCACTGACAGTAAAAAGCAGTGCAAGTTAGCCAGTGTAGATAGAGCGTAGTCTGTGTTCACATATTGTGAACTGCCAGGCTGGAAAATAAAACTGCAGTATCACCTCAGTAATTTTAGGAAGGTTTGACCCGAGTAAAGGAAACAGAAATAGACATGTAGCTTTGAGTCTTTATAAGCAGCTTTTACACATAGTCATCAAGCCATTCTCTGACACTGTGTTAAAAATTCCTGAGATCTCCACCATGATCAACATGAAGTCGCTTCAGTGCCTTCAGTGAAGGGCCTCTCAGCACCAGCTTTGTACCTTCCAGGCAGAGCTAATCTAGGTAGTCAACTCTTCAGCAATCTACTCAGATGAAAGAGCGGTCCTAAAATAAGGAAATGCTCCATCCCATTCTGGTCCAGGCAATGTGCAACAGCATCTAAACTAAAAAGCATCTCAGTTCTGAGTAAGTTCTAGTTCAAAAGAGAAAGGAACATACATCTGTAATTTTTAATTAATTTTCTTAATTCAGGAAATCTGTCCATTAACAGCTGGAACAAAGGCTAAGTGATATTGGCCAGATCTTTTATCATGTGTTCTCTGGAAGACAGCTTACAATTCTTCTTCCAAGAAAGCACTTCTTAACCCACAGTGGGAGAAAATTCAGTCATTGTTCACAGTTCTGGCAATGTTGCTGTTCAAATCAGGAAAATCATCTGCTTTTTTACAGAGGTGAGATTTTTAATCAGTCCAGGATATCAGAAAAAATTACAAATCAAAAGCCTTCCTAGAAATTGTAACCTCTCTCTCCATCCTGAGAGTTTAAACCACACAGGCAGCTGAACGCTGTCCTGGAGCTCCTGGATGTAGCCCCTGGGTTTGAGCACATGCAGATGCTGAACAACTGGAGAGATGCTTGAGACATCCCATCACCGTTACGCAGGCAGGGCCCAGCAAGCACGCCTGCGTTACATCAAAATGTGTGTGGAACAAATATGCTCATGGAAGAAATATGCATGTGGTGCAGGCTCCTGTACGGACCCTTCCCTACCAATAGGGAAGGAAGCTCTCTGGTTTTTTCCAGGGCTGTGAACCTCCCTTATTAACTGTGCTTTCCACATTTCTCTTTTCATTTGCCTGAAGTAGGAACAGCAAAGGGTGATTTCAAGTCATGGAGGCAACTGCAGAAGTGCTGGATAGTTAAAACGAGGTGCTAAGTGAAACTGAAGTGTTAACCATCCTTGTTTCATGGCTTGTGTGGCTGTTTGATTGTGGCCACCGAGAAAATCTCGCACTTGGACAAAGTTATTCACTGAGCTAAAAACTAATTTTCATTGAGATTGATGGATTTTGTGTATTTTATGGCATATAATGCAACCTATGGATAAGTAGACACAATTTTTCTGCTTTGAAAAATGGTTAGAAAAATATGTGACAACCTAGAAGGGAGGTTCCCCTTGTAGAAGGCAAAAGAAACCCAAACCTGCCTTTGCTTTTGCTTCCTTTCTGCTGTGAGCACTTTACAATGGGTTGCCAGCCACCACGCGTGCTTTGCCCAGCTGCCCCTGCAGACACTTCTTGAAATCTGGCAGGTATTCACAGAACATCTCCATTGAGGCTGCTCATCAAATGGAAAGAGGAAGAAGAGTGTTTTCCAATATTGATAAAGATTTGACATTTTTGAGAGGAACACCTACAGACTTCAGTTCTGTAGATTTTTTTTTTCTTACAAGCTTTTGTGGGTTGACTTCTTTCCCCCCAAATGGAATAACTGTATGCAAAAGAGAACTGCAACAAAATGACTGTGTTTTGCCTCAAAATGATCATACTATCTGCAAAGTGGTAGTGGGGTTTGCTTAAATAGCTCACTTGCAAAACTGCCTGACTGAGAACTTGTCTAATTCTTCACTGATGTGAGGACTAGAAATCTCTTTGTCTCCAGTGTCTGAGAGAGTTCAAAGCTCACTAACTCTCCATCGTGCCCAGTGAAATGCTGAAGTAGAGAAAGCATGGTTTAGTTGGTGTGCACTGTACTATATACAGTTACTAATATATGTCCCTAGCTATGGTTTGTGCTGCAGAACATGAATGGGTAAGAGACAGCTCTGAAGTAGGGCAAATTGTAAATGTTGAGCATCTCCAGCAAGTTGCAGAAGTAACATCTATCCCATTTGCCTGCTCCTCAATTTCAGACATGGGTTTTTTTAAAAATTAAATGGAGACCTTAGTGTTTGGGGCTGTGATGGTAGCATTCAGGAGTGAACCAGTGATAGAGATCTCATGTATTCAGGCAGCCTGAAGCTTTGGCATTCAGAAGGGAGCTCTTTCCTTGCCATCTCTCCGGGATGATAATGGTAACAGCTCACAACGATACAGGAGCATTAGCTCTGCAAATGCCAGCTACAGTTTCTAGGAAAGGCAAAGAAATGTTGGGATTAATAGTGTTGCACTGCCTTCCAAGACTTGGTGAAGCTTAGGAGGGTGCCATCATGTTCCTTGTTTTCCTGACTCCCACGGTCTCCCATCTGGCGCTGTGGGCATGCCCAGATGCAGTTCCCCCAGGAATCTGCACGTGGCTCACACGCTCTCCCTCAGTGCTCCTGGTGACATCCTTCAGCTTGCACCACTGAAGATGAACCTCCCCTGGAAGAGTACCTGTGCTGCTTCCATCTTTGCTCATACAGAAGTTGCAAGTGTGCTGGTGGTGATGTGTTCTGCTAGCTGAAACACCCATTTCACTGTCCTCTGAGGTCAAGACTCTGCTCTGGGAGGAAGTGTATGTTGCCTAAGGGCTTGCCAACACAGGGACATTCGTGTCACCAGAATACTTGTGCAAACACATCACTGTAATGGCAAGCTTCTGGGACTTTCCCTGTCCTCCAAAATTCAAGGTGTTTCTGAATGTCTCAGAGCACTCCAGAGTAAAAACTGATAATTTGGCCAACTAGACTGTGGACAGCATGCAAGACTGTAATGATGCAGCCAAACTGGTGAAGGGCAGAGGGAGGAAAGAGAAGCAGTGGCTTACCCTCAGAGAATCCTGCCTTCCATCAGCAGGATTAAAGCTTCATAAACCATGGAGGGACCCTTGTGCCTGTGGTGTGCCACAGGTCCCCTGGCAAGTTAAGAAATTTCTCAAGAGGGGTGGAAGTGGCTGAACTGCTTTTTTTTGTATTATTATTATTATTATACTCTTGCACCTTGCATATGAGGAAGCAGATGCACACAAAATGGGGACAGCCACTAATAACATTGCCATGGACATGGAAATATGGAGGAAATGTTCCTGAGGAGGGCTGCTTCCCCTGGCAGCTCATGTGGTCCTCAGCCCTGAAAGTAAAGTGTGCAGGGGTGAGGCTGTGTGATTACCTTGCTCCTCTCTTGCTCCTGAGGGGATTTTGCAGCCTCAAGGTTCTGAATCTCTGAGTCCCCATCTCTGGAAGTAGTCAAGACCCATCTGGACGCCTCCCCGTGTGATCTGTCCTAGGGAGCCTGCTTTGGCAGGGGGGTTGGACTCAATGACCTCTGGAGGTCCCTTCCAACCCCTACGATTCTGTGATTCTGTGAATTATTGGTGTGCTCACTTTTCATCAATCCAGAATATGTTAAAATAGGATTGAATTGTTCACAGAGAGGTAGGAATACAGTGTGTACACTGCTGTGTGAAGTGGAATTTTGTCAGGCATCCTAAGTCATTTAATAACATGAAATCTGGGTTGTCACGGAGCACAGGGGAACTTCTGATTAATCGAAGTGTTGCTGTGTTTTCAAACACATAAAAACCTTCCAGAAATGTATTTGCAACACACCCCGGTGAATTCCTGTGTTTGATGGTGTCATGATTTTCAGCCAAGTTTCATTCTTGTTTTGCTGTTGGAAACTTTCAGATCAGAGTGGTTTTGGAACAGTGTGCCATATAGTATCACAGCCTATCAAACCAGGCTGGTAACGAAGAACCTGCTTCTGCTCAACTTCTTCCTCTGTAGAGTAGCTCCACTGCTGTCAAGGAGACTGGAAATGTGCTCTGTGTGTGACACTCAGCCAAATGCTAAGTATGTGTGAGAAACCTTGTGTTTTCTAGCTGTTGGTGCCGTTAGTTATTCTTTCACAGGGTAATTAGGCTGGATGGGAGCTGAAGACATCTCTCATCCAACCTCCATCTGAAAGCACAGCCAGCTATGAAGGCAGGCCAGTTTGCCTTCTCTGGTCAGGTTGTAAAAGCCTTGATGGTAAATATTTCTTACAGAATCATCTAGACTCTCTGCTGAATATTTAGAGAGAAAGATTTCTCATTTCTGCTCTTAACTGTAGAACTCTCTGAGCGTTTGACCAGAGTCAGGACAAGGTATTTTCTGCTTTTGTCCTGGCTTGCTCAGTGCAGCAGCCTCTGGAGCGTAAAGCTCCGCAAACACATCCTCTGCATTGTTTGAGATGTCTTTGGTTGGATTTGTGCTTTTCTTCCCCTAATATTAATTTAATAGATCAGCAAACTATGGGTTTCCTTCTTCAGTATTTTCTGGTTGCCTGTATTTGTCTCTTTTCTCCTTTTTGCTTCCTTGTCTCTGATTATTCTTCATCCACCACGCGCACTCCGGTTCCCTTGCCCTCACCTCTCTGATCCCACACTGCTTCCAGGATCATCCAGTCTCTCTGAACAGCTTCTTCATGTGGATAGACATATGTGTATATAACTATGCAGAAAAGCAAAGTTAAAGGGAAAATATGATGACAAAGTCAAACAATTAAGAATTCAGTGAGGACTGCCAGCAGTCTCATTTTGCATTCACACACACACATGGCTTATCTAGCTGCTGATAATTACACGATCAGGTTATTTTATTCACAAAACCCTTCCTCATTCCTTGGACAGGATGTGATTCTGGGTGTGAGTCAGGGCTGTGTATTGACGGAAGCTCTTTGCTGTTGCAGGAGCCGAAGCGCTTGTAGCAAAAGGGCCTGACAATTGCAGGAAAGGCAAAAGATACTCTTGTGGCTAAGGGGACTGGTCACTGCCCTGGCCCCTTGGACGCCATCTGACTGGTACGGGATTTCGGTGCTGCAAAGCAAGTGGCTTTCACCCAGTTCCCAGGGGTGGTTACAATCAGGCATTTCACGCTTTCTGTGTGGTTAACAGACCTGACGTCAGAGACTCTGTATTTTCACAGATGTAACTGAAGTCAATAGGAAAGATTTCCTATTTTAATCAAAAAGGAAACATGAAAAAGCTGACTGTATTCTTAAAAAAATGGTCTCCATGTTTCAAAGAGGACATCGAAAACTTAAAAGGAAAGGAGGCACATCTTATTTAAGGGATTAGGAATGCTTCTTAAGCTTTAACATGAAAAGGAGGACAAAATCGGATATGATGGGTGTGCTGAGAGGACTCAATTCCTTTGTGCATGTGAAGCATTCATGGTGGGAGGTCCACCAACATACTCAGGAGGAAACCTCACTGATGCCAGACTTAGAGATGTCCCCTTGAAGGCTCTGGACTGAAGGAATAAAAGGAAATTGTGATATTAATAAGAGCTTTGTTCAAAGCCCGGAGTGGTAAGCAGAGAATTACCTGCACTAGTTAGAGAGGGGGATGGTGTGCATGCAGTGCAGGGGTGCTGGTGGTGGTGCTGGTGGTGTGCATGCAGTGCAGGGGTGCTGGTGTTACAGCCTCTTCCTGCCCCAGCTGGCACCAGAGAAAGTGAATTCTGCAGGCTGTTGATGAGGCTGGTCCTCTCCTGTATGCCCCACAGGCATACCACGCCATGCACCGCTCTGCTGGCTTTACTATGTGGAGATGCAATGACTGCTGTTTTGTACAGGAGCTGGTGACGCTGTGGCATCTCCCAGGATCGGCTTCCTTTCTGTCCTTTGCCTTCTTTCTTTCAACATCTGGACCAGAAATTAAGTGTTCACATAGCCCCAGTCCTGGAAAGGCAGTCGACAGTGTCAAGCATCAAATAGGAGAGGTGAAGTCAAGTTCCCTGTGAAACCTCTGTTTTTTTTAATTTTCAAAATAAAGTGTCTGTCTTCATGAATACTATGGATTTTGTTAGGCTGGGTGGGTGATAAGCTGAGGCAAGAAGACTAGATAACAGCATGTATTTCAGTGACTCCTAAGTTGCCATCCTTTTGGTGTCATTAACTCTGTTGTTACAGATACTGAGAGCTTTATTACGTAAATCTATCAGTTAGTATTTACTGAAGATTCAGATCATTCTGGAGTTGAGTGTAAGGAGAAACAAGCTGGTGCACCTGAACCCTTCTTCTACCAGAGCTTGCGCTGGCTGCCACACACCTCCACCCTCCAACTGAATCCTCGAGTCTGTCACTTAACCTTCAGCCATGAAATATGAGGTGTGACCTTTACAGGGCAGAGCCTGTCCAGCTTTTGAGGAGGACTTCAGCACTCAGCCCTGTCCTCAGTGCATGAGGTGGTCCGACATCAAAGGGCAACTTGTGTTCCAGTCGGTGGGAAACCCTCTCGCTCAGATACTGCCTCATGTCCTGGTTCGCATGGGGTTGAATGGTGTGTTTTGATAGGAAGCATGCTGTTTACCTTCAGTTTCCACCAAGGATTGAGAAATAGGAAGCAAGTGTACAAACTGCTGAGCGTCTGAGAAAGGGTAGTGCCTTACTGACTCTTGCTTATGTGGTTGGTCTGACAACGTGCATGTCGAAGTGTGATTTGAGCAATGCTGGTGTGAGATGAGTCACAGGGAATTGCACACATGTTGCACGACTTCCTTATAAAAAGTGTTAAACAGCCAGAGTATGACATCGAGCCTGTCATTTCAGGACAGAAATTTCAAGCATGCAAGTAACAGGTGTCCTTGCAAAATGCTGGACTCTTTGGGAAAGACTGCTCTTTAAATACACAAGTGATCGCATTTGTTTGGTGATGGGTCACTAGGCAACCTGTGCTGCGCTGAGAAAATACAGTCTCAGCAGTGCTGTTTGGTACAGTTGGCATCTTTGGCATTGAATCACAGAACTGTGAATTAGCACTGACGGGAGATGTGGGGCTTTATCCACAGCAAAATACTGTGGGCAGATACGCCCAAATATCAACAAAAAAAGCAGGTACGCAGGGTTAGAGTAAAGTTGTTTTTAAATCATACACCGTGCTGTCAGTTTTGGTAGTTAGCATGAAAATGGATTAATGCTTACAGAAGTCCATATTAAAACGTGGCAATTTGAGCATGACAATTTCTCTTGTTGAGACACTGCTAAAAAGCAAAATATTGTTGAAAAAATTGGAGGCAACCAAACCATTTGGAAAAGTGGTGGAGGGAAAAAGGCACAATATCTTTTAGACGTTTGGAGTATGTGAAGTACAGTAGTGCACACCTTTGTGACTGAAACCCAAACAAAGTGGCCTCACCCAGTTGTTCCTCAGTGAGCTCAACCTCAGCATCTGTCATGCCAAACCATTGCAGTCAGCCACATGAAATTCAGTTTAGTGAGGAAAACAAGTGGGTTATTTGTCATTAAGAATATATATTTTTTTTTCAACTCATTGTAGAACATTACAGAATGTCTCCACTAAAATAAATATCTCCATGACCTCTGCCCAAGGTATTAGAGGGTTCTGTCTGTAGGTTGGGGCAGGACATAAAGCATGTAGTTGTGGCTTTGCCTGTAACCTACAAATATGTTCAGAATCAGTAAAAACTTTTGCTAGCTAATCAGCAGGACAGCTCTGTGCCAAACCACAGGACGAGACACGGGAGCAGTCTCCTGCCCTTTGCTGTCCGCAGAGGGGCCACCTCCTTGGGAAACCAGTGTCTGCAGGGTGCTCTGGCATGCCATAACCCTGACCAAGGGCATGCCCTTACTTTTTCATACAAGATTAATGCTTCTAGCAAGCAAACTAGCTGAGAAGTGTGAGGTCTGCACAATACACATTTCTGCCTCTCCTTTGCTGATAGGAGCAAGCTACCTCAGGGCATGATCTGGCTCCAGACTGCATGAATAACAGGAGGGACTAAGCCATAACAAGAGTTATCCTATGAATCCAGGTGAAAAAGCATTACAGAGCCACTAAATAGCGCTTTCGGAGTGAAACAAATTGGAAGGAGTGGGAAGGCTGGGTGGGACTGACAGTATGCCTGGTCACGGCCCCGTGGTTTTCATTTGTAACAGGAGGAGCGGCCAGTGTGTAATCCTTCACGCTGAATTTTCTGCTTCACTTCCTCTATGTCACAACCTCAGTGTTGCCATAGCATGTTCTAGCGTGTCTGCATTTGCTGAAATATAAGTTACTTGAGCGTGGAGACATCTGAATGGGAAAGATTTGCTCGATGCTCCCCGGACAATGGCAGGACGTGTGTCCCCAGTGCTGTGTGTGTGACTGGTAGGAAACGAGTGTGATGCTAATCTTAGCCAGAAGCCTGTGAGGAAGCAATGCCTGTTTCATTTCCAAGGAACACTGGTTTCAAAAGAGATTAAAATCAGATATTAATTGGAACCAACGCAGCAGTTTTACAAGAAAACTCCAGAAGGATGAATTTGTTAGACAACTGTTAATCTTGCCTTCACTGCATTACCATATATTTTTAAGACCAGCTCCTAAAACGTATTTCTTACAGCTCACGCCATCTCCCAGCATCACAGTCACTGTGAGAAGGACTAAAAGTTGTGGGACACTGTAAGGGATCAAAGATCAATTTAAACTTCTCCCGACAGTGCAGCTGCTTGATGATGCCACCTGCCTCTCCCACCTACCACGGTGATGTTTATACCAGCTCTCTGGCTTATGCATCTATACATTTGTTAATACCAAATATCTTCGTGCTGCCAGCAGCCCACTCAGCTCTAATCTCTGCAGGTCACATTGCAGTTCATTTGTCTGGTCACGACTGAACTGATGCTCGCAAAATGCTCAAGTGGAAAGTAATGCAACCAACAGCAACAGACATGGGACAGGTACATTTTTGACTCTTTCTGCCCCCTTCTCTTTTCTCTCTCTTTCTCTCCCCTGTTTTCAAATTTCATTGGTTTCACAAGCCTTTGGGAACAAGGGCACACTGTGGCTAGGGAAAGAGCAAACATCCCTGTTGCTCTGGGACAGGCACACGCTACTGATGGCATGACAAGCCCCAGAGTGCACGTGTGTGTCCGTGCATAGTTAATGTTGTGCAGGGAGACCCTCAGCAGCCCTGCTCTGTAATGGGGTCTCTAAAGGGACTTTATCTCCCAGCCCATCTGCCACTATAGACTCATGACCAAGCAGCGACAGCGGCTGAAATGACTTGGTGGATGGTCTGGATGCCTCCTGTCTGCCACCCACTCAGCAAGCAGGTCTGGTGGACCAGACAGCTCAGCTGGTGCTTTTAGTGGGAGGTGGGGGTTGGAGTTTTGGGGAGATGTAGACAGCAAGTGATGGCATGTCCCTCTGGCAACTGACCTGCAGTGGGAGATGCCAAGTGGCAGCAGCACCACCACCCACCAGTTCCTAATGGCTGGTGGTGTGTCGGGGCTCTTTCACTGCCATGTGATGAAGAGGAACAAAATGCAGACAGAAATGGCACCTTCGTAGGCAGCTCTGCTGGGAGGGTACAGCTGAGTCATGTGCGTATGGGTGCTGTAGCACCTGTGCAGCACACCATCTCTCCCCTCTAGAAGCAAAAGTGGGAGCCCATGGTCCCAGCTTTGGCCCTCCTGGCCATCCCCGTGAGCTGTGATGCAAGAACTGCTGATTCAGTGCAACACCAAGTGCTGAGGCCATGGGAGGGAACCACACAACTTCTGAAAATATAATTTACATTTACAATTATCTTTACTGAATTACCCAAGAGGCAGAGTGTGTTATCTTGCTAGCACCAGGATCTGCCAACTTGTGATAAGTTACTCAAGTACATTAATTTCACTTGCACCTACGTATTTTGCACGTCTCAGTTCATGCATCCCCAGTTTGGAAAATCGAAGCACTCAGGAGACAGCAGTGGGAACTCAGGTTGTTCAGCAGCTGTGAAGATAGAGCCTCGGGCATTTCAGGCTGGGCAGAGGAATAAAGGAGATCCCTGAGAATGATGAACTCAGTTGATGTCTTGCAAAAACTTGAAGATATTAGTGGTTGAAAAAAATTCTAGGGTTCACTTTGCTAACTTTTGATGTTACTCTTTATTTGATTAATAGTGCTGAGGGCTTAATAATCCTTGGGATCACGGATTATGTTCTTCATAAACAGAAAACAAATAGCAGAATTTTAAAATAAATATGGCTCGATGTTCATTACAGGAGGAGTCAAAATAGTGCTGGACTTGTACCTTTTAAATTTGACACATTCTTTTCTTGATGATTCCTTGCAAATGTGTTTGAGTTTCTCTAGTTTGTTAGATGATCTTGTAGGGAATAATGCTGAGAACCAGATGAGAAAACATGTGGCTTCTTCAGGTCATAAAAGCTTTCCCTTACAGCAAAAATCCTGCCATTAGTGCACATACAGTGTTCTGCTAAGTGCAGCAATGGAGCAAAGGTCTGTGTGGGAAATGTTACAGAGGCTCGGGAGTACGTCTGTGTCTGTGTAGCGTTAGTAGCTTACACAGCCAGTGCTGGACGACATGGGGTAAGGTACACCTAGGCAAAATACATGAAACACTCAACCACCATGGATTTGTGACCAGCAAGTGCCCTCTGTGATGCCGGGCAGGAGCAGCTGTGGGGTAGTTTGGGGAGGGGTGTCCATGACCACCACAAGCTGAGGTCCCTTCATGCAGCGCCAGATGTGATTGCTCATAGATGGAGGAAATGTCAATATGGTTCTGACTATAGGGTACCTGCTTCTTTAAGTGCAATGTCTCACTGGGAAGGAAATCTGGTGACTGCTTTTGTGTAATGTGTGTGTCAGGGTGCTATGGAAAGGGAAGCTGAAAGTAAAAGAGAAAGAAACTAACACATATTTGGGGTCAATCCTTTTTTTTTCTGTAACTGCAATGTAGAAGATTTTCCACTTGCTGATTCACTTCTGAGTACTCCAATTAATTTTCCTAAGAAAAGTATTCTGGGGAATTACTTCATAAACTTCTTATTTAATTGGAGAAAAAACCATTGCATTGCAAAACCTTCCCTGAAGCAAGGTGAGCTCTCATAGAAACTAAAGGTTTTGCTTTTCAGGTTTAAATTTTCCACACAGTCCTCAGGTGGAAATGAGTGGTATGGGCCTATTTTAACCCATGAGAAAGTGGCCTTGGTAGCAGCGATCTTGGTTCTGGACCAGGCACAGAAACAAACTGATCGGTGAAAAGCCTTAAATATATCTCCAAGGCACGTTGTTATGCTTCTACAAACAAAGCTGAATACAGTCATTGCAATTAGGAAGGACAGGAACAGCCCAACATACACTAGTAGCCAGTATGGCCTTTCTTTGTTACTCTTTAGAAATGAATTTAGCATCTTGGTTAAAAGAAAACAAACAGAAAAATAAAAAACAAAACAAGAACCCCCAAAAGGACCATTAGTTGGATATTTTTTTTCCTATTTAACAACTGGCTGTAAACCAAAAGTATTCACTCAAACTAAATTAAACAATTTATGTGTTCAGGAACTTCAGAATGACCAAACTCTGTTGAATCAGGGAGTTAAATTACTGAAAGATGTCTGCATAAATACGCTGGTTCAGTATGAAAAACTTTTATCTATTTCAGAAGAGTTGGGAGTTGGAAATTCTCCAGGAAAATATATGCTTCTGCTGCATAATGTGCTGAAGAGCAAAATTTCCTTGCTGACATACAAATCAAGGCAACTGGAATGCCTGCATGGGCTAGGGTAGGGGATGCTAAAGCTGCTGCTGAAGCTGCACCGTCACTAGGAACCAGCCAGTAAGTCCTCCACTGTAAGAAGTACCAGTGCTGGCTGTCAGTGCTACTTCATCTGCAGTTTGCAACCGTTAATTGCAACTTTGCCACAGGATTGAGGTGGCTGAAAGCACTGGTAGGTCCAGAGAGGATTTAGGCTTGTTAAAGCGACTCTTCAAGGAAACACTGTGTTGTCTGCATGCACCTGAGCTCCTGAGGTGTTGATTTCCAGGCTGGATGCTAGGGAAAGGACAGCGTCATACTTTGCACTGTGATTTACGCTCTGGCCTTAAGCATTAGTTGCTGGTTAGTGTCTGGCTGAAACACAGGACTGGACCGGACCAGCGTGAGGGAGCTGGTGCTCTGTTTTGCTTCATCTTGTCCTGCCCTGCTGCATGCACGCTGCCATCTCTGCAGCTCTGCCTTTGCATCAGGGATCCTGGACCTGCCACCCGTAGGTCCTTCTGCCAGGCAGCAGGGACCTGGCAGCGCTCTGACCCGTGCCACTCGACACAGTGCTTGCTTAAATGCCTAAGGATGGATTTTTTCCCTCTGTGGTCTGGGAAATATCCCTCCGTGGGGCTGCACAATGTTTTTCCTGCTGCAACTCTTGGAAAACAGTTCGCAGCTGTTTGAGTTGGCACTGAAAGGTGTAGATAACATCTGTGGATAATAAGCCCCTAAAAGAGCCCTTAATGAAGTCCCGTTTCAGTGGTTGTGTGCCTCTCCTCCCTAGAATAGCCAGAGTCATGCAATACAAGGACATGTTGCTGCACGGTGCTATTTTTGTCCCTTTCCCCTCCTCGCTAGTTTTCAACAGGTCGGGTGTAGATCCTCCCCTAGTATTGGTCTGGTAGTTTACAACAGTGGTCTCCAGAGTCAGGGGGCATGCACCCCAGGAGGTATAAAATTACTTTTTAAAAATAGTGTTTATTTCATCTTTACATCATTTTCTTTTTTTCTATTTTCTATTTTTGAATATGTTTTACAATGCACCATATTAGTAAAGTTTTATCTGTATATTATTTACAAATAAATAAATACCGGGCGTGTATGCTCAAAAATGGGTGCACATTTATAGGGGGTGCACAACCAAAAAAATCTGGAAGCCACTGGCTTGAGAGACATCTTGGAAATCTGACTTCTGAAAACTCTTCTGATCCTTGAAGATCTGGCCTGAGTCAGTCTGCATCACTGGGACTGTTGTCTCCCCGATTGTCATCTACACCAGTACTTTGAGATTGCCTGCTATGTGATTTTGAGTCCCACCTAAGGTCTATACAAATAGTGTAATCACCAGTTTTGCTGGAGTGAATTGGTTGTATTTTGCAGGCAGAGCAGGAAGTTAAGCCAATTAATCTGTCAAATTTCTGAGGCAGATTGCAAAAGCCTGAATATAAAGATATGTAATCCTTCTGCACAGAAAGAGCAAACAAGTTTCAAGTACCAATTTTCTGGCTGGAGATTTGGCTGGGAAATGAAAATCTGTCTTAGAAAATGATAACGACAGCTCAGTAGTAAAACTAGTAGAGTGCCAGAGCAGACCTGGTGTACCCGCCATCCACCACCACAGGCTTGGGATGGATTCATCCTCTCTTAGTGCCTTCTTTTACACTTTGGTGCAATGAAGATCACCTCTCTTTTACTTCATGTTTGTGTCAACTTTAAGGCCCTTGTGACAGTGGCTGTATGTCAATGAGATTAACCTCACCATCCTTACACTGATGGTGATCTTGGGTGGAAGGTTTAGGTCCTACAGCAGTCTTCCCCTGGTGAGTGCAGCTCAGCCTAGCTGCAGATGCATAACAAGGTTGGGTTTATATAAAAGGAGGGCAGCAACTAAATTCAGCACGACCTACTTAGGCCATCCGTACTGAGCTAGTAGGTACTAATGAAACTCATTGTAAAGAGCCACGAGGCAGGAAGGAGAGGAAACTGCAGCGACCGGTGCAGGGTCACCTTCAGCCAACCTCTTCTAGAGCAAGCCTGTTAATGGAGAAAGGCTTGAAAATTTACATAAGTGAGATGGTAAATAAACCTTTGCCTGAAATTTCAAATCATTATACCAGAGGATTACGTCTGCCTTTTAAAATCTGGCAGTAAAAATGCTGCATAAAGGGCAGGGGAAAACTATCCTCACCTGGTCCAATAAAAGCTCCCCCTTGCCCATTTCAAGTTCTTGTCTTCCCACTGATGTGATGGGAACTGTGAAGGAGGAGTCCATGAGGAAATGGAGGGGTTTTAAGGGGTTTCTCCTTAGTAAGACATGCATTTTTCTGAGTATCCTTGGACCTTACTGAAGGGGCATGTGATTCACTTTCACATCATGGCAGTCACTCTGGGACATGAGCAGTTCTTCCTTGGAAGGAAATCCAAAGTTTGGGTTCTGTTCTCAGGAGAGTTTATTCTCTAGACCTCTGAGAACAGAAAATTTGGCATATGTGGGTGTTTAGTACCTGAACTGTGGCTGGCAAGGGGTGCATCGAAGACATGAGCTTGGGCTTGAGCAGTAAACTGTGTCTTAAGCTCCTGGGAGCTTTGCAGATGAGGACTTTGACTCATTTTATGACATGAATATGTAGATGATGGGAGCCTGAAGACCAGAGATATCTTACTGTGATGCTTTCCACATGTGAAACCTGGAATATGCAGGGTCCTAGAGCTGCTAGAAGGTTAGCTGCTGTAAAAACATCCTTACTACAATATGGAAATATGAAAACTGGGCAGTAATGTAGTCACATGGATGGTCATGAAGAGATTTTAAAGCAGCAGGTCGGGCCAACTCATCGGTGATCCAGGTTAATTCATTTAAAGATGAAAAGCTCCTACTAATAGTATCTTTGTTTCCAAGACTGAAACCAACAGTGCCTGGGTTGGATGGAGCCTACATCTTAGTAAAGGAGGTTTTTGTCCTTGCACACATCCTCACACCCTCATACCAGCAGTACACACTGCACAGGCATCGTG
Organism: Porphyrio hochstetteri; assembly: GCA_020800305.1. Lineage (NCBI taxonomy): Eukaryota > Metazoa > Chordata > Aves > Gruiformes > Rallidae > Porphyrio > Porphyrio hochstetteri. The sequence continues at coordinate 25,567,692 of CM036938.1, forward strand.
AGTTCTGTGGTCTGCTGTAAATATTTAAGCATTCCCAAAGAAAGCCAAGACCCTCAACAAAGTAAATTAAACAGTCATTAATAGGCAGGGACTGATTTATAATCAAAGGTTTGCAGCCTCCTGGTTATTATCTGTAACGTCTAAGCTAGCCAGCAAGAGGCCTCAAAGTGAAGCATGGCTGTCTCCTGGCTACATGCCTTTGCTTTTCTTCAAAGACATTTTTTCCAGAGAAAATAACTGACCTCTCTTTTTATCTAAGGCATCACTCAGTGGGGCTGTCTTTGAAGGGAGGCCACTATGGGGACTTTTGGTCAATCCTCCCTAATCGTTGTGTCTAAAGGAGGGATGCACCAAGAGCAGCAGGCAGCCAGCACGTGGCAGCTGTTGCTAGCCACGCAGGCGGCATAACCTTTTTTGTTGGCGCTGAGAGTGCAACTGCTGATCCCAACCCTGTTTGGTTTGTTTTTCAGCTGTGCATCAACAAGCACAACAATGAACCTGATAAATATCAGATGAGATTATTGTGCCCATGGATTTACATGAGCCAAAATCAGCTCCTTGCCCCCGTGTCAATGTCAGGCAGTGTGAGGTGTGTCTTGTACATCGCTGGATGCAGGGGCACAGCTTTGCCCTGCACTACAACCAGTGCTGCACCTTACCACCATCTCCTGAGTCATAATTCTATAGCAACTCATACAGAAAAACACACTTAGGAGAATATGTACGACAATGAATGCAGAGCTATTTGGGATATTTATTTTAATGCCACCAACTTGGATGCGATAAATTTTCCCTCCTGTCCCTGTGATGCACACTCTTCTCCGTGACTGGATTTCATTTTAAAGGAGGGGGTGTAAATGCTTCTTCCCACGTGGTTTGTGCTGAGTTACAAGTTAATGGTGATGTCTATCCCAGAGTAGACATCACTTTTGGGGTTGTTTTTTGTGTATGTGTGTGTCAAAATCTATTGTATAAGGCTGCAGCTTAGATGGAAAAGATTCACACAGCTGTTAAGAGAAGTACTGCTGGTCCTGATTTCTTTCCAACAGGGGATGCAAGAAGAGACTGAAAGCTGGAGAAAACTTCCCAGGGGTACAAAATACCACTAAGTTATTGACAGGGAAATTTCAAAAGGAGTGCAAAGAACATCTGGCAGCTTTTGGTTTACATTTCCTCTTTCCCTAAATAATTGGAGCACTTTAATTAAATTGCAATCTTGGCAGTGTTTATCACTGGTCTTTCATGGAGCCTTTAATCCTAGGGCCTTAAAGCAAATTATTTAAGTCACAAAACATCCCCGAGAGATGCACTGCCTTTTTATTGGTAGGCAGAGAAACGGAGAACACAGAAACAGTCCTCTGGCAAGATGACACAGGAAACTTTTAGCAGAGGGAGGAAGGAAGCCTGGGGTCTCTTGGGGTCTCAGGCAGTAAGCTGTCAGCTGCAGCTTCTTTATGGAAACCAAGCTTAACTGTAAGATACCATATCTGCTTTCTATTACTTCAAAGCACTTTTACAGGAAAAGATGATTTCTAATATTGGAAATAACTGCTAAAATATGCATGCACCTTTCCAAGGGCAAAAATACTTCCCTAAGCTTCTGCAAATATGGTGCTTGTGCGAGGCAAGGTCACCGCACAGTTCCTTCTGCTCTGTTTAAAAATATCTCAGAGTTATAACCAAAGTTAACATATTGCCAGCTCCCAGGATGGGCCTCTTGAGTGCTCCAACTGACATTACAAATAAAGCTGTCTTTAAATGAATAAATAAATAAGTAAATAAAGTCATGTTGAGCACTCTGAATGCTACAATCTTGCATTTTCCCATCCCTCTCATGTAAATTACCATAATTTTATCTTGGCAGTTTCAGAGAGCTGTGGTCTGTGTAAGACCTCCTCTAACACAGTCTTTAATGAAGCTACCTACATGAGAAACCATAAAAATCATCCCAACCTTCTTCTGAGCCTCCCTGCCATGCTGTTGCACTACCTTTCTCAGCTCCACTGAATTCTCTAATCGCTTCCTTTCATGACTAGCACTTCCCTGCCTGAGAGTTACTTCATGCAGATTCGCTGCTCCACTTCAAACCGTATGACTGTACTATTACTTTGCAAACAGCACAGCTATGTTTGATTAAGGTTGGGGTGGAATTTAATGGAGGTGGTGCTTAAAACAAGCTGGTTCTTACTCAAAGTGAAACTTTCCCAAAATGGAAGGTCAACGCCTTCATTGGATCCATCTCCAAAGTGCTTTTCTTAGTGAGAGAGAAATAATTATGTCCTCTTCACAGAGCTTGATTATACTTTAGTTTATAAAAACCCAAAACCTTCATTACCTCCATGCACAATGAAGCATGTTAAGATTAATAATCCACTGTGCATGTGAAATACTCCTGAACACAGATTTACATCTGCTCTTGAGCCTCAGGTATCATTTCATGGTAAGCATGAGCATATTTCCAGAGAGGTAGCCAAATATAGTTCATACACCCAGAAGGAAGGGCTTTTCCAGCAGGTTCTGCAGGGACTTCCTATGCACTTTTGGCTAACTTAGCTCTCCACTAACCACTGCTCATCTCTATCAGGAGCATACTGAAACTCTTAAAACAATGGCTTTAAACTAAACAGAGATAAAAAACAGCTGGAGTCACACCTTTCTCCTTCAGTGTGCTGTAATTTTGCATATTTGTTGTGGTATATCAGCTACCAGCAAGAGACCTCCAAAGGGATATTACCCTTGGGCAGCAGCCGGAGAGGTGGTGTGATCGCTGTGATGGTGCCATTACCTGTAGAGCACTGGTGATGTCAGTGGCGGTAACCCCTGGCAGAGGAGGGTCTGAACCCTCTGTGAAGATCAAAACTCTCTCCAGCCACAGTCAACAATGTTGCTGTGTCACCCTGTGCCCAAGAAAGCCCTTTAAAAGTCCTCTTGTCCCCTTAAAGTCTAATTTTAAAGTCAAAGGATGCAAGTCTGAAAGTCTGTCTTCTTTCCTCCCTGCCTTCCCACCTAGAGCTTCGGTACATTTCTATACTTGTCATTGCTTATGGTTGACTTTTCCCCCTCTTGTTTCTCATCATCTGAAGCCAGTTTAGGCTATATGTGCTTGAGTATTTTTTTCCTGGAAGAGGAATTAACAGCCAGAGGACAGCAGATGTGTCCAAGCAGTAAGAAGGCTTTTGTGTATGTGACTTAGCTGATACAGACTGATAGGAACATCCAGACTTACGTCCTGTTCAGGGTCTGAACAAAGGGATCATCTCAAGTGTGTGGAACAGGACATATGAGCTGTGGTACACTTGTATTGAGTGTACATGGGTTTAAGAACATCTCCAGACAGACAGATGTACATGCATACATATGTACATGCAACACATTAACCATCTGAAAGGAAAAACCTTTAGCTTTAGGGACGTCACTTTTGTCTTAGAACTTACTTTTGTCTGTATCATCAGTTGTGCCAGGAACTGCAGCTCAGAAAGGTTGTTTACATTGCTGTGAAACTGTCATGCAGGCCCTTTTACCTCAAGGTAAAGGCTTATTTTACCTCAGGAAAAGACTTATTTCCTACACAGGGGTTTATAGACAACGAGAAAAGAAAAAGTAAAAAGCACTAGAAAGGTGCATATTTTGTTCTGTAGTTTCACATAATAGCATAGCAAGAGGTTTTTCATGGCAAGCAACAGTTAAAGGATGTCAATAAAAAATCTCACAGCATGAACAAGGAAATGTAGCATTTCTGTTCACAAATTAATGTCTCCCAAATAAGAGAACTGTGCATGCCTTAGAGAGGAAAAAGCAATGGAATAATAAGAGGATGGAGGAAAGGAACTGGTATGGTTAAGCTAACACATAAAATGTGCTTATTTTCTGTTCTCTTTAATTGGCTCATCCAGTGTCAAAAACTTAAATAATCAAAACCAAGAACAGTTTCAGTACTAGGCTCCATTTCTGAATCAGTCTTAATATATCTTGATTAACAGATGCTAAAGAGCAGCATGAACATGAAATGGGTCTATTGTCTGTGGGGGATGTAGGGGTGGTGGTAGTGCCAGTCCAATACTTCCACTTGTGTGTCACTACCTGATTCCTGCTACAACTCATATTAATCAGAGTTTTATCCCTTTCAAAGGATAGCCAGGGACTTTGGTAAAATCAATTTGTTGTAATGAGAGATAATTTAATGATGGGTCAATTTAAGCCCCAACAGACTTTTTTGCATTTCATGCCACAAGCTGCCACCAGTGGCTGGTGGCCTCAGCTGAAGGGCTGCTTGCTGAGGAGAGCCTGCTATGGCTTGAAGCCCATCTCCATCAGCACAGCTGGTCACAGATCGGAGAAGCAGAGGTGACTCTCTTGTGTCATTGCTCCTGCCTGCTCCTCCTGTAACAGAAGGAGGTCTCTGCCTCCTCCAGTGAGCTCTTGCATTGCTTCTCCAGCCCACTTCTAAGAAGTCACCTCTCCTGCAGTGCCCAGCCAGACAGCCCAGCTCCTTCCAGAAGGGATGTTACAGGGTGGCAGCAGCTGGTCCCGCAGGGCTGGAATCCATCAGTGGGTGGAGTGGAGCTCACCAGTGATGGGTGAGGAGACAAAGTTGGCTGTGTTTCTCTCCTGGGAGACCAGCACACTCTACACAGAGCTGTAACTGGCAGCTAGGTGCCAGAGACTGTCTTTGAAGCTGGTCAGGGGATGACATGTCTTGTGACAGCTTGGGCTGTTGGGCTTGCAGAGCTGGCTCTGAGGAGTTCTCTCACTTGAACTGCTAGGAATTCAAATGTCATCGGTGAAGAAACAAATGAAGAAACAGCTCTCATGTTAACAAGAGAGTATCGTTCAGAGGGACCTTGACAGGCTTGAGGAGTGGGCACATGTGAACCACATTAAGTTCAAGAAGGTTGAACAGGTTCCTGCACCTGGGTAAGGACAACCACCATGTCCTAGCTTTGACTGGGTGTGGTGGTTTGACCCTGGCTGGAGGCCAGATGCCCACCAAAGTCGCTCTATCACTCCCCTTTTCAGCTGGACAGGGGAGAAAATATCTATTGAGAAGCTTAGGAGGTGAGATAAGGACAGGGAGAGATCATTCCACAATCAAAGTCATGGGCAAAACAGACTCAACCGAGAACATAAAAACTAATTTATTATACACACACATACACACACACAGATAATGAGTCAGATAGTGAGAAGGGCAACCAGATCTTACAGCACCTTCCCCCACCCCTCCCTTCTCTGCAGACTTCACTTTAGTCATGATTTTGCTCCGTTCTTTCCCCCCATTGTGGCACAGGGAGGGGCAGGGACTGGGGGAATGGGGGTTTCAGTCAGTTCCTCACAAGCTGGTTTCATTCTTAGCCAGCGGGGACATTCCTCACACCTGCCCAGCATGGGGGTCCCACCCACGGGAGACAGCCCTTCACAAACGCCTCCAATGTGAGTCCTTTCCCACGGGGCTTCAGCTCTTCACCAGCTGCCCCAGCGTGGGTCACTTCTGTGGGGTGTAGTCATAAATCATAGAATGTCTCTCAGCCTCTCAGGCACAGACTGCTCCAGCCTGGTCCTCCACAGAGTCACAAGTACCCCCCACCAAACCTGCTCTGGCATGGGCCTGTGTCTCTCCCTCTCTCTGTCTCTCTCCATGGGCTGCAGGTCCTGCCAGAAGCTTGCTCCAATACAGGTCACAGTCTTCCATATGTCTCCACCTGCTCCAGCATGGGGCCTCTCCACAGGCTGCAGGTGGGGTCTCAGCCTTTTCCATGGGCTGTGGGGGGACACCCACTCCACCATGGGTTTCTCCATGGGCTGCAGGGCCATCTTTCTCTCTGGCACCTGGGGTGCCTGCTCCCCCACCCTGTTCAGCCGCCTTGGTGCCTGCACAATTTCTACAACTTCTCACTCCCTTCTCTGGTGGCAAAAAGCAGCCACGTGCCGTTTTTTCTCCTAAATGTGATTCCCAGAGGCGCTGTGACCATCACTGATGGGCTCGGCCTTGGTCAGCAACGACTCCGGCCTTGAGCCGGCTGGTGTTTGCTCTGTGGGGCCTGCAGAGAGCTTCTGGCTGCTTCTTGCAGAAGCCACCCCTGCAGCTCCAATCCTCCACCAGAACCCTGCCACACAAAACTACAACACTGGGATAGAGTTATTTTTCTTTCTAGTGGTTGGTACTGTGCTGTGTTTTGGATTTAGTATAAGAATAAAGTTGGTAACACACTGATGGTTTTGGTTGTCACTAGAAGCTGTAGTGTCTACACAAATTCAGGGACATTTCAGCTTCCCATGCCCTGCCAGGTCCACAAGGAGCTGGGAGAGCACAGCCAGGACAGCTGGCCAGGAGGAGTATCGCTGCTTGGAAACACAGGGGGGTTTGTTTTCCTTGTGCATGTGGTGAGCAATTGCATTTGTGCAACACTTGGGGTTTTATATATATGTATTTTTGAAAAAATATAAACCCAAAAATATCACTATTATTATTCTCTTATATATTAAGGATTAATAATTATTAGTAGCATGGTTCTTTTTCTTTGTTATCCTGTTAAACTGCCTTTATATCAACTCATGAGGTTTTTTCCAATCTCCCCATCCACTTGGACACCTCACAGGCTGGGGTTGAGATGAGGTAATGAGAAGGACTCAAGGATTCTTTTGGATGGAAATTTTTATATAAGCCAGCAATATGCACTTGCAGCACAGAAAGCCAACCATATCCCAGGCTGCATCAAAAGAAGAGTGACAAGCAGGTCAAGGGAGGTGCTTCTCATCCTCTGCTTGGCTTGAGACTAGAGTACTGTGTCCAGCTCTGGAGGCCCCAGTACAGGAAAGGCATTGAGTTGTTGGAGCAAGTCCAGAGGAGGTCCATGAAGATGGTCAGGGGGCTGGAACACCTCTCCTATGAAGACAGGCTAAGAGTTTGGCTTATTCAGCCTGGACAAGAGGCAGTTCTGAGGACACTTAATTGCAGCCTTTAAATATATAAAGTAGACTTACATGAAAGATGGACAGAGACTTTTTATCAGGGTCTATAGTGACTAGAAAAGGGGCAACAGTTTTAAATTGAAAGAAAGTAAGTTTAGATTGGACATAAGGAAGAAATTTTTACAATGAGCATGATGAGTCCCTGGCATAGAGAAACTGTGGCTGTCCCCTCCCTGGTAGTGTTCAAGGTCAGGCTGCATGGGGCTTTGGGCAACCTGGGCTAGTGAAGGGTGTCCCTGGCCGTGGCAGGGGCACTGGAACTTTAAAGGTCCCTTCCAACCCAAACCATTCTGTGATTCTGTGACTCATCTGGGTGTCAGCTGGAAAGCTGTAAAAATAAAAGCAACTACGGTTGAAAGCATGTTAATTTTACTGTGAATCTCATTTAAGAAGACTGAAAACAGAAGAAAGATATGAAGTAGCAATGCTTTATTTAATTATTTTTATTCAGTATTTTCTAAAGCATCTCTTTAGAAAACTGTCGGAAAATGAAACAACAGCATTAGTCACATCCCATTGCAGTCCCTTGGTTCCTTGAGGTAATCTCATCATTCAGGATTGAGATTGTCCTAAAATCGACTGCCTCCTTGGCTGTATACAATGCAAAGTTTTGAGTTCACTAAGTTAACTTGCTGGTTTCTTGCACCAGTGCAGCAGCTTCTTTCTGCTGATGCATGTGGCATCCTGCTACCCCAGCAGCTTGCACCAGCTTTGCTTCAGGTTGATTCTAACTTGTTCATGGCCAGCAACCATACACTGAACTCTCATGAGCAAAGATCACTGACAGGAAAGGCTGGGGAATTCTGGTCTGACACAGCTGATGCAAACCTCCACCCGAGCAACTGATAATTCCTTCTGCTTGTGCTCCTTTATGCAATTTGAAGCATTAAAAGCAAATTTACCCTGAAACAAAGGCAGCTTCTCTTAAGGTACTCAGTTGCTATGCTAAGACAGCAAGAACAGGTTACAACTGTTTTTTCAGTAAGCCATGAAAGCACTGGTGTGAGTGTGCTGAACAAGTGCTTAGATAAATTCCTGGTCAGATTCAGCACAGCATGCTCTCCCTGGTACACTGGCTGATCCCTGAGGGTGATTTCATTTTTTCCAAGTTGCTAGCTGGCAGTATACAGCAGCTATATATTTTACTTGTACAATGCTTTCTGCTAACTGATAGCAGAGGTCATGTTCTGCATGGAAACGCAGCAAGCACGCATGCACCAAAGACATGTCAGCAGTGCTCAGTACTCTCTGTTTGCAGCACCAACCCAGCACTTTCTCAATCTTCTCACCTTGGGTCAGTGGTTGTGAACTTGTGTTTACAGAGTAAACCAGTGCTGAGCAGGCAATTCCAGTGCAGCTGGATGTCAGGGGCCCGAGATCCCCCTTCTGCTGGGTAGGTAGTGCTGGCACATGGCAGGAAGGCAGCTAATGCTGCGCTTGTTTACTGCATCCACACTGCTATTTCCAACTGCATGACTCCGGCTGTGTTCCTGAAGGAGATTAAGGCTGCCCTTCTTTCTGTGAATCCTTAGCTAAGATCATCCACAGCTTTAGTTTCCTCGCTTCAGCAGGGCAGAAGAGGTCTATAATCAGAGCTGCCATGACGGCTGCCATCTACGGCAAGTGCCTCCTCAGATGTGCTGGGAATCCCTGCAGCTAAAAACATCGTTCTTCCACGACTATATTGCAAAGCAGAAGCGTGCATCAGACAGTTGCTTCTTCTCCAGATGGTCCCCAAAAGATAAGTCTTAGGAGGACTCACACAGATGTGGTAGACATCCTCTCTCTTCCAGAAACCCCTGCTAAATCTAGGATGGCCAGAGCTTCCAACCAAGGCTCCCCACTGTAGTGGGATCACACAGGCAAAAACACTTCTGGGCCTCCTCCATAGTGCTAGATGTGGTAGATGGCATGGAAGCGGCTGGTGCTGATCCATCTGGAAAGTTAAATACAAATAGAAAAAATTCTAGATACATTTGTAAGAATAGAGCATGACCTTGAAGATGCTTCAGTAAGTAGGACTGCAACACCCAAGGCTGTGCATGAGGACATGATGACCTGACATGCCCATGGAGCCACCCAGGTCTGACTATCAGTGCCTCCTGGGGCATTTGGAGCAGAGTGTCTGCCCAAGGTGCTGAGGCCTCTCAAGTGGGTATATGTGGAAAGGGATGCTGTGGAAAGTGCTGCAGATCTTCCTAGTTTCACTCTCCTGCTGAGTAAAAACACAAAGTCAGCACATGTCTGTGCTGTTTCCACCAGACCTTTCACAAGGCATCTTGTCTGTACTTTCAAAATCATAGAAAATACTCTAAGAAAAGTACCGTCCTCCCCTGCTTGTTAATATATGCATTTCTAGAAGTTATAAGCAAATGGTATTTTATATATTTTTGTCTTATTGTATTACGCCTTTCTTTTTTTTTTTTTTTCTATTGAAAACCCCCCAAACCTTGTATTTAACTCCCTGTGTTAAAAGCAGGTACTCTGTCAGCCTGGTCCAGGACAACAGCTCTCGTGCCAATCAGTTATGTGCTACAGTGGGAGAAGCTGAAAGTGAACTGAAACAAATCCTTGTGTTTTCCTCTCTTTCCCTAAATGTGATTTTTAAATTTATTTTTTTTTTATCCGATAGAATAAAAGATTTAGGAGGTACACTTCTGGCTTGAAAAGTCAGCCTTACTGGTCAGTTTTAGTACCATGCTCTGGCAGACGTCCTGTGACTTTTGCAACAGAGCAAAACCAACATCACTTTGTGTGATTTGAGAAGTATGCTTGCTAACCCAGATTGAGTTTGACCTGGACAGCAAGATCCTGCCTGCCTGCCTGGCTTGCTTTCTGCTGAGCCAGGCTCCTGTGGTTTGGGCAGCTGCCCTAATCCCCTTTCTCCAGGAAGACCTCAGGCACTTAGGTAGAAGGTAGGTCAGACAAATCTAGGAAAAAAATCAAAACTTCTGAGTCAAAATGTGGAAACACTGCATTTTAAAATTAATTTTTTCTGTTTATGAAGTGTCTGTGCTGACAGTTCTGTTAAGCAGGGTCGAGATGACTTCCGAAATATTCAGGTTGTTTGAATTTCCTAATATCTGTTTGCTGACAATTGACTAAGCAGTTTTGCCAAGCTGTAGTCAAATAAAATGCCATTCAGATCTGGTAAGCATTGCTCCTGCCTGTAAAACTTCTATTTTCCCAGTGCTTTGCTTTCACATTTGCAGTGGTTCACAGTTTGAGATTTTGAGAAGTACTTTGTGGAGAGTCCTTCAAAGAGGAGATGCAAAAGGTGCTCTTTCACAAACATGACTTCAGATTATGGGTTTTTAAATTTTAATTCTTGTGTAGACTACACAAACCCTATAAAAAATAATGGCATTGTACCATTTTTTTTTACATGGTCCATGTTTGCCTGTCTCTCCAAGCATTGTTTTGTAAATAATAATGCCACTTTCATTAAACAAATATTCTGTCTCCCGGGTACCTTCCAGTGATGTTAAAAAGAAAACAATGAGGATTTCAGTGGGCTTAATGTCCCAGCATCTTAACATAATTTACCCAACAGGATATGATAAGAAGATGCAGCTGGCTTCTTTCAGTGTGTAACATCTTTAAGCCTGCAGCTGATTTATATAAACAGTTATTTTCTCAATAATCTCTTATATGAGGAGACTTCCTGTGAATTGCACCATTTGAGGCAGAAAAAAACATAGTGAGCGCAAATATCACCAGGAGAGCCTAGAGCATGAAAGGAAAATAATAGGTGCTTTCCTCTCATCTGATTGCCAGCGGCGACATGTGTTGAGAGCATGCATCACGCAGGTCTGGTCCCCTGAGGCAATGGCTGCAAATTCAGCTGCTTCCCCGCCGCTGGCTCCGAGCTCTGTGTCTGCCCTCACCACTAGCTACACGTGAGGTGTGCACAGTAACTGGGGCAGGTGACTGGGATACACAACAGTGACAAGTCTCAGGGATGGAGCTGTTGACTTCGCACATTTCTGAGCAGTGAAGAGAACTTGAAAGTGTGTGGGGTGGGGAGAAGGTGGAGGAGGAGAAAAAAGAAACAGAAGTGGTGGAAAAAGACAACCGGTTGAGGAGACAAGAGCGAAGATTGACAAGGTAGGGAACATGACACCCCAATCAGGGGTAAAGTAGCTCATTATGGGGAAATGGGGTGTGTTTTCTCCTTAATCTGGAAGATAAGGGGGTTGGACCCGATGGTCTCTCGAGGTCCCTTCCAACCCCTACAATTCTGTGATTCTGTGTGATTCTGTGATATCTTTCTATTTTTGCACGCATTCAGTTGATACCAGATGTGAGAGGATAAAGAAGCTTTTCTGTCTTATTATGACCCAAACCCTGTCATTTCTATAGAGGCAATGACTCGAAATATATGTATCTAGTGGTAATTTGTAGCATCATCGCTACATTTCCCACAATGTGAGCATTAGATTTCATAGTACTTTAGTCATACACATAAAAGCGACCTCTAAAGCAGAGCTACCAGCTGAGGGGAAAAAAAAAAAGCCCACAGCTAAACCCACCAACCAAAAGGATGCAGGGGAGGTTCTCTGCCTCTCTGCTAAGATGTCCTGGAGACATCAGACCCACACCCAACCTCCATACCACCCACCACCCTCCGTATGCAGCACCACGAGCAGGTAGGTTCCCAGGCCATACAGCCAGTCTCATGTCCCTTAGAAAGGCAGAGCAGTCACCTAACAAGTATGCTAACACAGAATGGCTCCAGGTTTAACACCAACCTGAAGTTGAGATTTACCAGCTCAGTAGGGGGCTGCTCCTGCCTTTGTTCTGAAGCCCACAGCACCACACGGCACGCTGCCAGTGATGCGTAGCGCACCTGTACACGGGATGTACTGCAGACAGCCCAGCATCACAGCAGCCACGGCGGCTTTCCAGGCTCCCGACCCCGTCTCACACACAGCTGAGGCTGTGATTTTTCTCATGGGAGTTGCATGCCTGTTCCCAGTGAGCAGGTGTCTCCTCTCCGCCCGCACTCTCCCTCCCTCCTACAAGCCTGTACTCTACAGAACACAGTGGTTTTGGCCCAGGTACAAGTACAACACGGTGGGAGAAATGACCCGATGAGGTTCATCCTATTTCTACTCTTTTTTTCTTTTTTTAGTTCTTTACTCCTACCCACTTCCTGTACACTTGCTCCCAGCTTGCTAAACCTTCGTACTGGGTGCATAGTCACAAAGAGCTTCATATGCTGAGAGGATCCATGTTTCTTCACACTCCTCCTACACGACTTCAAAGATGAACTTGTTATGGGGCATTCCAAATAATAAGAAAACCCCATATTGATTGTATGGACTGGCTTCTATTTTTGAGCTGTGCTACCCAAATCATCCTAGCTTCAGGTCAGCAGAAGCAGAGTCGTGCATTTATTGAACTGGTAAGTTAGCCTGTGGTTAAGAGGAAGGCATGCTGTGTGTTTTGCCAATAGCATATTCTGGTTTTCTCCTGAGAGGGAAGTAGGCTGATAACTCTTCTCTCCAATAAGCCCAATGCTAAGACACAAACACTTAAGGATGTGTCTGTGTCCCACTTTGGCTTCTTTTACATGCCCTTTTGGAAATTCTTTATGTACATAGATGACTTGCACCACAGTCCAGCTTATATCCACCTCTAAAGTGATGAGATTTAATTGAATCAAAGACAAGGTGGTTTGTAGAAAAGCGTGGGTGAAAAAATAAAGAGAAGGCACCATACAGATGTTCATGGAACAAACGCATACAGTCAGCAAACATCATCCTGTGAATGTCACAGTAAGGAAGTAAAAAGGTTTCAAAAGCTGATGCTGTGGGAAGCTGTGTGCAGCTCAGGCATGTCAGAAAAGAATAAGAGGAAGCTGTTGGTGCATTGGTGACTTTTAAGAACTGGCTGGGTTGGGGTTGTTTCTGTCAGTATTAAGACCCTGTCCATCTCATTTATTTTATACACCCGAGTTTCAGAATGATTATTTTCCAATGAGAGTGGTAGATAAGCAATTAGCGGGTACCCTGCACAGAACAAGCCACTCTGCAGTAGTCCTCAGAGGCAGAGAGTGCATCATCGTTTTTCCAGAGAGTCAGTGTGCTTAACTGATATCCTCTAATGATGACAGACTCTTGTGGTTGCCTTTTAGTTCTTGCTCACGCTTTGGTATTTCCATAAAGCACAATAATTCCCCCAGAAACTGCTAAAAAGGAGTCAGCATCCTCTGCCCACAGCTTGCCTGGCTCCATGGTAAGTCTCCTGGATTTAACCAAGTGCGTGATAAGGAGTGGCACTGCGATTCTCCTAAACAAATACTGTCCTATGTCAGTGCCCTCAGTGACAGAGAGAGGTCATTCTTAGGGTGAGTGCTGTCACCTTTTATTTTTCTGCCTGAAGGGTGGTCTGAAATCCACCTCTCAACCCCACTGTGTGTCAGGAGAGATGCTTGTGTGGTTTTCCCTGACGCTCCTGCCTAGGTGTGCAGTCACACGTAGGCGATGCAGGGAAGGTGGATCCATTGCAGTGCAGAGGGACGACTATTAGCACCATGTTTCCCTGAACAGATTCTGGTTCACCACAGCATTGGGAATTGTTTTGTGATGCTTGACATCTCTCTGACTCTACCTGCTAATTGCTGAGGGAAGCAAGAATGGTTCCCATGATGTGCTAATACACAATGAAAGCTCAGTTAAGCAACCTGCTTCCAGCTACTGCCTCCAAATCTCTACTCTGGGGCAAGTTACATCTGTACCTGAAAGGAGTAGTCATGTCATGGTGCCTTTGACCTGACTGAGGCAGCTGGATCTCCAAGCACGTTTTGGAAACAACTGCAGAGAGTCCTGCTTTGGACTCAGCAATCTTTTCTTCAGCATAGGGAGCGCAGAGAGCTACCAGGGTCCCTAAGAAGGAAAAATTGGTGGGTGAGAGGAAAAATAATTTCATATCATTGTTCTCTCTCTACTGATCTCCTGTTTTACAAAATCTCCTGGTTTAAAATGAGATACTCCACAATCCCAAGCTCTGTTTCTTCACCTCCCAATACAGGGTTCAGGCGAGACAGATCAAGTGTCACAGACTGCTTTGATTTTCCTGGAAGCTCATGTCAAACACCAAATGCCTGTTTCCAAATTATCCCATCTCATTCTGGTTTGGGGCTGGGATGTGTGAGTTACATCTTGTGCTTTTCAACAGTTGTGTACAGGATCCTGCATTTCGTTTGATTTGGCCCTGAAAAAATCCTAACTCTTATAAATATTTTGACCTGCTGCTGGGCTATAGAAATCTATTCTTAGCCGCAAATGGTGCTATGGCAACTGTCCCTGCAATATGACACAGTAGCAAGAATTCTGTCTTCTTTTAATCCGTAACTCCCAAAATACCTTCTGCACATCCCAAGCCACCTGGCTTTCCCCACCCTCTCCAGAGCTGGGGAAGCAGCTCCTTCCCAATTTATTTTTCTAGTTCAGTCTGAGGCAAAGCTATCCTGAGCCAATTTAAGTAGATCTGAAATAACATACTCAGTCCCAGCTGTCATAACCTATATTGCAGGATATTCCCCTTGCTTTCCTATGACACTTTCCCAGTTGCTCATATGATCTCTTTTACCCTCAGGACTTGCTAAATAATTCTCTGACACGGGCTCTATCATATACTATATTCCTCTTTGTACATCCTAGCAAAGGTGAGTTGTCAACTTAAAATCTTTTGCTTACACGTTTTTTTAATCAGTATCACATACTGCTTATTTAGACGGTAACATTTCTATACAAAGCCTCCTCTGACAAGATAACCTTGTGTTTTATGAATTAATTTATGCCCATTACAATATATAGATTTTTGGGAGCCCATGTGTACCAGGAGCTTGCTTTGGTTGGGACTTACCTACACCCATGCTAAGAGATGGGCTCTGCCTTTGAAGAGCTGAAGGCCTGGAGTTACAAACATGTTCAAAACTAGCCATTACATTTTCAGGGCTGCTAGGAAAGACCTATAGAAAAACCCAAAGTGCTTCGACTCTCCTGATCAATGCTAATTATCCACTAATTTCTCAAGTACATTGTGGGCTTGTACATGGCATCCTGCTAGTAACTGGGAGTTGCAAGTGCTGTTTGCTTGAGTACCGAGCCACCTACAAGTTTCACAGCATTTGGTGAATAATTGAAGGATTTGTGTGTTCAGTACAGCCCATATGCCACAAATGTCTTCAAGTGGCAATACAGTGATAGCAACAACACAGCTACCGAAAAGTTCTGCAGATACCAGCTAAATTCATCCCTGATGTAACCCCTCTAGCTTTAACATGCTGACAACCACCCTGCAGGTGCAAAAGCAATGCAGAAGTCTGTAGGATGTAAAGTGGCTTTTCCTGCTATCCTGCTTGGGCTCTCTTTGTGCTGCTGCCCTGCCAGCCTTCCACTTGTGTGTGTGTGCGGTACCAAATTGCTGAGGCACGGCTGATAATATTATTTACAGCTCTTCAGGGGGGTCCCACAGGCATTAGAAAAGTAAATTGTCATTGTTAGAATGTGGGCATGAATAAAAATATTTGCCCTGATTTCTTCACTGCAATAATAATAATTTCTAATATAAATTATGTTAACCTTCTTCATCTCATAAGAGGTGTTTTAACCCTTCAGTGAGAAAGGCCAATGTCAGACTAAACGTATAACATATAGTGTTTTAAAATTAACCACTGGTCCTCAAATTATTTCTTCTTATTTAATCTTGCTGATCCTGAAAAGCATTTTAAGGCATCTATCTTCCTTTTATGAAATGCAGTTTATGGAGACTTTTGTATCTCATATAAGTTTTCCCTACTGGAAAGTAAATCCTCTAAAACACAGGCTGTTCACATTCTATGTATTTATTCCAAGTTTCCAGTGGTCTTCTCGCTCTGCAGGAGAATGAACCATTGAAGTATTAAGGCTCAGCTGTAGAAAGGGAGGGAAGAGTGAGTGGATCACAGTGCAGAGCTATCCTCTGCCCCTGCTGTGGGGTGAGGGACCAGAGCTTCACCCTCAGGCTCTGGAGCAGAGCAGTTTGGAGCACAGCAGCTTCACTCTGTGTCAGCACCTGTTAATTGGAGCTCAGGTCAGAACTCAATGCTTATACCTCAGGCGAATGTTGCAAGCCATCCATCTACCCAGCCTGCTATACTACTGTGACTGAATCATCTGCACAGCAAGGAGCATTTCCAGGAGGAAAGAAAGTGAAGGCCTAACATGCCCAGAGCAAGAATTCGGACCCTCAGCCCCAAGTGCCAGTGGTCTGTCTGTGAGGGTCTGGCCAACATTCTTTGCTTTGGGATTAATCAAGCTATACCTTTTTTTTTTTTTTTTTTTTTTTAAGGCAAAGCTACTTCCCTGGCAGTATATGTCCTGCAACTTTAGTGCATCCCTGGGCCTGTGCTTTTGGCAAAAAACCCCGCAGGCTGCAGCCTCCCATGGACGTGACACAGACAGGCCCCAGCAGCTCTTGTTCTGACAGCAGCACTCTCGTGTTGTTGCAAAAACTCCCTCCCACCACATCTGCATAAATACCTCTTCACTCTGCGTATGCATTTACGTAGTCAAACTGAGTTTTCTGAAGTTCCTGGGGGTGCAGGAGGGGGAAGATGCGTAAACCCCGCTGGGATTAACCCTGTCTGTGTGTGTGCAGCTCTGCCTCGCGTGTTTTCCCAATCCGCTCTTCCCCTGCCTCCTCTCAAGCTCTCGTCTTTTCTCCCTCTCACACCCACCGCAGAGATGAGCTGTCGCAGCAGTGACTAATTGTGTCAGCTCAGTGGCAGGACGGTGGCTCCCTCCCCTCCCTAGAGATGCTTTCTTGGGGAGGCACTCAAAACTGAAAATGTGTTTGAGTTTTCAGCTCATGCATGCCTACCAGAGACACTGGCACCCAGCTACCCACGTCCTGGGCACCAATGTCCAGCAGCATCAGAGCTTACTGCAGCACCTGGGTGTAGATAAAGGAGGTGAAAGCCATGGAGGCAGTCCATGTAACACCACCCCAGAACTTCTGTTTAGTCAATCCCTTATGCTTTCCATCGTGCCTTTTGGTTGTTGCTGTCTATCATGCATTTAGCACACGTTTTAACTTGGTAATTATTTTATCCTTATGCTAAGCATGTACTCCAGCACCCATCATTAGCAGCACCATGTGTTTGTTCACGCTGTACATCTTCAAGTACTATATTTGGATGTCTTTGTCATAAAATACCACAGGTGTCTTGTGGAGGCCTGAGATAATCCGTTGATGGACTCCAGACATCCTCCTCTTTGGCCCATTATCTAGTTGTTTACCAGTTGCACTCTCAATCACCCTGTTATATTAATTGCAACGTTCCAGTAATTAGGTTTCCTGTTTTTCAGGCTGGCATGCTACTATTTCAGCCTGCAACTACCAACAGACCAGGAATGAGACCTGGAAATTTGCATCTCCTACTGACCAAAGGCAAGCAGAGCAAACTTCCCGAGAGAGCAGGGCAGGACATTGATATCTGCAAGGACATTGGGCGCTGCAGGGCAGTGCAGACTCCTAACTTCACCTTCCCTGCACAGAATTCCCCACTGAAGAGAAAATGTGTCCTACAGTTCCACTTTAACCTGCAAGAATTGACATTTTCCCAAGCCATTAGCTTTGTGAATACCAGCGGTAGTGGTTTTGTCTCATCTCTGGCAAGTTTATTATTTATGTTCCACAGGCAAGAAGATACTCGGTCTCCCTCACACAAGATCTGGAAATGTCTTAATTTTTTTTTTTTTTCCCTTTGGTAAATCATGCCTTTCATAATCAGCTGCCCTGTATGTGTCTTCCCGTAGGAATTATTCACAATATTGTTTTATTCCAACAGAAATGCATTTATTTCCTAAATTTTATTCTGCTGCATTTGCCACGCTGGAAGGACTGTCTCAGGCTTAGGCATTCTCCTGTCCTTGTGCAAAAGTACATTATAATTTTCAGGTTCTGAAAATCCTGAAGCATCTGCTTGACACTAAATTAAGATTATTTACTTCCAGTCCACCCCTGCCAACCACCCTCACCCTGAGGATGCCACACTACCACCCTCACTTTCTTCACTGAAAGGCTTCCTACACCTTAAGTGCTTATGCTGATGATGTCAGTGGAGGAATCCTTTCTGCCAAATGAAGTATTGCCCATTAATCAGCAATTTGTTGTTATGTTTAGCACTGGTTTCTTCTCTGAGCAGCCTCTAGAATGTATCCCAGAAAGTACCTGTGTTTTCTGTGGAAGCTTCATGTCAGTGCTTACGAATTTCTACCTGTTCCTTCAGCATGGACTCTGCTGAAGACCACCCTGGATGGGAGAGATATCCTGTGAAACTTTTGGATCACATGGGACTGAAATTATTCCAGCTCTGGCAGATAAAGAGCAGCACAGTAGTCAGGCTGGGGTCTTCAACATAGCTGACACAAGAAAACACCAACCTCTCAGACTGGCAAGGACACTGAAATGGGGGCAAAAGCCAGAGGGTGCGGAGTACTCACTGGGTGCACTGCGAGGAACAGTGCGCAATGTTTTGCACAGGATGTCAAGATCCATAGACATCTTGGGAACCCCCAAGCCTAGGAAGTTTACCTGGGACGGACTGTCAGCCTGTCCTGAAAAGTTAATTTTCTGGCCCTGTCTATGCTAATGTGTTAATGGGATGCTGTGTTTTGGCATGAGGAGGAAGGTATGCACAGCACATGCGGGCAGGGCACAGGGCTGGGGTTGATGGAGAAGCAGTGGGTGAGGGAGAGGTAGAAGAGGCTGTGCTTGCACACTGAAGTCACTCCTCATAGGAGATGCCAATTTTATAGTTACTTCACAGTCTTTGGGAATACATATCTGTTCTGTGCCAACAAGAGTTAAAAAATTATTAAAATAATAGTGCCTGCTTTAGTTCTTGTTCAGGGAAAATGAAAGATTGGATGTGTTTTTTAGCTGAGTGCCCTCCCTGTTCTTATCAAATATGCAGCACGTTTCCTACTCCCCATATCTTCTACAGCATTTTTTAGTTCCTTTTAAAATACTCCTCCTACTGAAGTGCAGAGAGGTACATCTGATTAATTGTGTCATGGTAACATTCCTCAATGGCTACACAAACAGTTTCTCCTTCTCCTTTTCTTTCTCCTACTTTCCCAGCTTAGGTGACATTTATTTTTATGCATTGCTGGATTTGAGACCCAAGCACCGCTGAGGACTCAACTGAGACCTAATGCCACATTTGCCCTCTTGTGCGAAACTGGTAGCAAGAATTCTGTGTTTCTCCTCTGTTCCACAATAAACAAAACTGTAAATGGTGGGGTCATCCCTTTCCTAGGAGCCTGACCATAAACCGTTCCTTCTTGCCTGCAATATGAATCACCTTCCTAAGGAGGGTTTTTGCCTGGGAAAAGATTACAGAGAAAAAATCCCATGCATTTCCATTCCTATTAACTACAGCAACTATTTATCTTTCTCCCACAGTGCATCTTGGACACAATATAGTCACAATATTGAGAGGAAACACAACTGGTGGAGTGATAGGAAGGTCAGAGCTGAAAGGAGAATTACCACAGCTCCTTGGGAACCAGTTACTGAATCCCTTTCTAAAATGGTTATATGCATTAGCACTGAACACAGCAATTCCTTATTTCAAAATGACATTAAGGTACAGAGTACCAGAATAAGCGTTTTATTAGTGCATTTCTTTTTACTATAGCAATTTTACAGCCTAAATCCACTTCAGAAGCAATTATCTCTTGTAATACGAGCTCTGGATATAATGGAGACAGAAAAACATGTCTCTCTAATTAATGACAACTTAAAATCTTCTGCATCAAAATCCCCTTGCCTTCAAGTCTTTTCACATGCAGCTATGCCTGTAAGGCTAATGTGTTTTTCATGTTTTCACATGCCACAGCACAGGTTTGGCAAATAGAATGTGTGGCTGCCAGTTTCCAGGGCAGAATTCCAGGACTGCCACAGCCAGGGCCAGTGGCTGGGCATCACCCTTCCTGCACCTTGGATGCTTTGCAAATCCCAGCCATTCTACAAGATTTTCCATCAGAATCTTAATGCTGGCACAAAGCTATTGATGCCTTTATTCCCAGCAATGCTCTTGATCAGGAAAATTCTGATACCACGTCCTACTCCTGACCTTCCAGAACAAAAAGGCAGCAAAATTATGTTTACATCAACATGATCTTGTTAATGAATCCATGTCCAATGGAGCTCAAAAACTGCAATATAATTGCACAATATATTTTAATCACTATGTAACCACATCCTTTATGTACTTTTCTCCTTTAGGGAAAAAGCCCTGTCCATGCTGGTGTAGAGGGCATTGCTGGGTATAAGTTTCTATGATGGTCTAGAGACTTTGATGTGTACAGGCACTATGATTTAAGATATGCTCAGCTAGACAAGGTAAAGCATATAGGGAAACCTAGGCCTTTAATGGTCAGCTAACCTGGCATCAAGCACCTTAGCTTCCTAACAAGCTTGACAATGAGAACTGGGACTTCTTCTGCCATAAATGCATAGAGCTAACGTGGCTGGAAAAAACACACCCTTTTTTGGCCATCATGGAAAGATGTCTAGGGAAGCTGAGAACTTACTCAGATCAACTAAAATATAGAGTTTTTGAAGATTGTGGCTCCACCTGTGCTAAAAGGGCTAACTTGCTATCCCTGGCTTAGAAACTAATTATGTTTTTCTCCGTGAAGCAGAAGAAAGGTGTGAACTTTCCCTAGGTGATGTGGCTTAGGCTTCTAAATTAGCTGATTACCACTAACACCTTGCTAGCTAACGTGTTTGTACATTCCAGTTTGGAAACAGCATCCATGTCTATCGCCCCAGTACACAGGTCCCCCAGAGCATCTGTGTGGTCACCCTATACAACCTCAGGGTAACTCAGGTTCAAGAATTACACCCAGGTGCCCTTGCATCAAGTTCAGTATTTCTTGTTTGCATAAAGCACCTAGCACGACCTGGTGTGGTACAGCTGGGGGGCTGAGCAGAGGCTAAGGGTCCCACAGGCTGCTTGGTTGGGCAGCCACACGTACATATGCACACACCTGTAACACAGAGTGTGTGAAGAGTCATCAGCTAATTCTGAGGAATTTCACATAGGCATATACAAAGCTTCTTTTCAGAAGGGTATGAGTGGAGCCAATAATTATGGGTTGGGTTTTTTTCCTTACTAAAGCTGTTGATTGGGAAGTTATTTTACACACAATAGTGCACCAAGTCCCTACTTTTGTAAAAGCACAGTGTTATTCTTCAGGCTATTTTATGGCTGAGCATTTCTTGTTAACCAAATTAGTGGTTGCAAGCACAAGGGAGGAACGCAATGGGCTGCTGATGGAACAGATATCCACCAGAGTTGGACCAATCTGGTTTGATCTATAAAGTTCCTACAGGGAAGCTGTAAAAGTCACAAAGGTCTCAGAGCTACTTACTGAGGTAAATACTGGGGCACCATATATTTAGCAATGATAGCATAAACCGCAGAGAAACAGTAGGAAAAAAACTTCCTCCAGAGTCAGAAATAGGAAGGGGTTTGCCTGAATGTAATCTCAGGCACTTCTCTTCCTACAGATAAATCAAGGAATGCTCTGTTGTATTTTCTGTGCTCTGAGAGGTCAGAGAGCTCAGAGAAGGCCTGTAATTATTTCACTCAGAGTCTTCCCTCTGCAGAGAGCGCTGAAAAACAACCGCAGCAATCACATTGAAATATTGGACTTCAGGGAGAGAAAAAAATACCTTTTCTCTTCTGTCTTCCTCTGCCATCTGGTTGGTAGAATAATAATGTGTGTGTGGCTTACAGGCATCTGCAGGGTAACAAGGTAGTACCGTAAAATTAGATCTACTGGACATTTACCTCATATAGTAGTGATCTAATACTGTAATGATGAGGTAAAATCAGAACAGATGCCTCTTGGAGATTTTCTTAGGGCTTCTTTGATCCACTGTACACTCACTTTTGCCACAGAGCAAAGTGGGTCAAGGCAAGGCTCTTCCTGAAGGCAAATAAATTGTTCTGGCTGTCAGAGGATGCTACCTTCCCTGTTGTGTACCAAACAGATGTGAAGCCTAGTTACACACACAGAGCAGTTCATGGCTGTTATCTCTGTAGATACTTTCTCATGGTGAGCAGGGCTCTAAGTCCTTGGATAGCCCCAGGGTCGGAAGCTTCAGGCACTTAAATTACATGATCTCGTAACAGGATGGTTTCTATCTGGTTGACAGGTTGCCTTCTGGGAGCTTTAGAAAGTTTTTGGGGGGTTTTGTTTTGTTTTGTTTTGCTTTGCTGTTTTTTAATAAAAAGGTGCCTCATACCCTCCCCAGTGTCTAGGCTATACTGTTTTCTAGTATGATCACCATAGTGCAGCATCACAGCAGAGCTCACCAGATGGGGGGGCATTCTTTTTTTAGTGAAGGATTTTTCTTCTGGCCTACAAGGCCTCATGAAATCCAGCTGGTACTAGTAATGCAGCCAGTAATGACAAGAACTAATGAATCAGTGGAAACCTACAGATTTTGCTGAGCATCTGTAGACCTCAGAGCTCATTTCAAATCTCCAGTTGGGAGGCTGGTCACCAATACCAACGGGGAACCAGTGAGTTCACATGAAATGTACAAATCCAGTGCATCATGATGTGCTTCTTGACACCTGAAACACTGGCATGCTTCTGTGTCCTGAACAGGGAGAAGGAGGTCTGCACAAATATAGGTGTTCCCATACTGTCTTTGTTTTGGCTGGGAGTTATTTTTCTTCACAGCAACTGGTATGGGGCTGTGTTTCGGATTGGTGCTGAAAACAGGGTTGATAACACTGTTGATAAACAGTGTTGTTACTGCTGAGCAGGGCTTACACAGAGGCAAGGACTTTTCTGCTGCTCACCCCACCCCACCAACAGGATGGCTGGGGGATGCACAAGGAGTTGGGAAGGGGCATGGCCAGGATGGCTGACCCCAACTGACCACAAGGATAGTCCATACCATGTGATGTTATTCTCAGCATATAGAGCTGGGGGAAGAAGAAGGAAGGGGAGACAAAGTGATGGTGTTTGTCTTCCCAAGCCACTGTTAGGTGTGATGGGGCCCTGCTTTCCTGGGGATGGCTGAACCCCTGCCTGCCCATGGGCAACGGGGAAGGAATTCCTTGTCATGCTTTGCTTGCACACACAGCTTTTACTTTACCCTTGAAACTCTCTTTATCTCAACCCAGGAGTTCCCTCATTTTCACTCTTGAAATTCTCTCCCCTTGCCCTGCTGAGGAGCAGTGAGCGAGGAGCTGCGTGGGGCTTAGTTGCCGTCCGGGTCTAAACCATGACATAGTTCTGGATGGTGTATTTTAAATATTTGGCTTTTTTAAAATGTATCATACTGTTAGAATTGCAATGCTCAAACTTTTCTTAATTTCTCTTGGTTATTCACCAACTTCTATGACCTGTACCTAGTGTAGATTTATTCTTCTCTAATTCCCCAGTTCCTCTAATTATTGTATAAATATTTCTTTTGTGGCATGGCTCTGCTGCAGAGTCCTTCACACAGCATCCCCGTGGGGTTGCTCATAAGCTCTAGAACCTTTCTCTCACTGTTTCTGTACTTCAGCCTTGTTCTTGTTCAATCCCTTTGGTTGGTTGTTTGGTTGTTAATATTGCCAAGCATGTCAGCGCAGCGATGAACGATCTTCCAGCTCTCACATTCTTCTCAGTTGTGACACTTACTGTTTGAGTTTTAAATATCTGTTGTTGTCTTTATACCATTGCACTGAGCTTATTAAATTGATCCTCTATCACTGTTGTGTCAAAACATGTCCTAAAGCTCATACAATGGAAAACTCTTAGTTCTTTCCTGTCAAAGAAGTTGTTTCGTTTTAAAAAATGCGTTCACTGGAGTAATATTTCTACCTAGCACATCTATGTTAACTTCAGCACTCCTCCCTCTTTTTCTGACCAGTGATTTCACTACTGTCTGCACCACTGGAGGCATATTCTGCAGATGAGATGACATACGGGTGAAAAGCCCTCCCACCTGGAAGGACTCCCTCTCGAGCTGTCAGGTTCTGGTTCGGTCTGGCTGTTACACTCATGCTGTGCACTTCTCAAGTGGTCTCTGAATGCAGATGTTCTGCTTCCTGCAGTTTTGTTTCCCTTTGTCTCCTGACACATTCCTTTGGCAAGGCAGTCTGTTTTCTAAGATGCACCATAGACTAGGGAGCTGCTGAATTTAAAGACTGATCTGTATCTTTCCTTCTGCCTCCACTAGTGCACAATTTAGTTTCACTGATAGTGAAAATTGCAGAATTGCTCTGGGCATACAAAGAAAACATTTCCATGAGTCACAAATGTAGCAAAAATCCTGATTTGATCAATTTAGCTTAATGTATTTTAATAGGAATAAACCTCACTGCCACCAGCGAGCTTATTAGATGTTTGCTGAGGTTCACATCACTTTTCCTCATGTTACACAAAAGGCAAATGTTAAGAATGTTACAACTGAATGTTTTGCTCTAACTTTCTGTGGTTCACAGGAAAAGATATATTTAGTATTTAACTAAGCAGCTTTAATCTATGTTACATGCTATAGCCCAAAGAGAGTCAGTTAGAGGTGAGGTTAACATCTGACTAATTAGAATACAGCTCCAGAGATTAGGCAAGACCTTAGTGCTATGATATTTCCACTCCAAGAATTTCGGTATGAAAGATAACTGAAGGTTTAGCTCTGACTCTAATGAACCATATTAATAGATGACTGTACAAATCTCTAGGATGTGACAGCACAGTAAGTCATTAGGCATTGTGAATAAGTGTGATGAGTTTATCAGCTTCTCTAACTGAGCCTATTATTTGCCTTCTGATAATCCTTTCCTCCAAACACCTAATAGTTGTGCTTCAGAAAAATCTTTGGGAATTCTGAGCAGTTGTTCACCTGCCAGTTGATTCTGGACCGGGTTTGTCCATTACTGCCATTCATGCCCCCCACTGTATAGGTTTCAAGCTGGCAGTCCCTGAGCACAAGCCACAGCAAGCCTTGGGAAAAGCGATAGCAATAAGCCAAAGACACTACTTGAGAGCCACCCATGGGTTAAATCAGCTTTAATGAATGCACCCAGAGAAGAACACAATTAATTCCTATATTTTGCATCTGAATAACATGTCAATTAATTAGACAAGGGATAAATAGTAAGTCACTCAAATAGGATCAGTATTAGTGGGGAGAAATCTCCAGCATTACTTCTGCAGCAGAGCAGTCCAGACAGGATTGCTGAAATTCATTCTGCAGACCTCCTGAGAGCTCTGATAACTGTAATTTTTATGTTTATTAACATTTTGGCACTATTCCTCCTAAAATTATTCATCCTCTGAATCCTTTATAGTATTGAATGATTGTTTCTTCATCAGCTGCTTAAAAATAAGGATGAGCTATTATATTTAAGTAAATAATTCTATCCAAGAATAACCCGTTGTCAGAGGTCTGCAATGCTTTTCATTTTGTGGATGGATCTGACTTTTATCCCACCTTTCCGTGGGCAAATCTCTATACTGACATCACATATTATCCTTCTCAATTCCTTTACATACTGGATACCTAAATCTCAAAGTTGCAGCAGCACTTCTTTCCATTTACAGCAGACTAGAAGCTGGCTCCCTTCCCAACTGATACACCACTATGCCACAAAGGTCCACACCTTTGTGTCCTGTGGACTTGATGCTTCCAATGCCTCACTCTTGGGAATGAATCCACAGTTGCTGGATGGTGCACTGTGCAGCACCCTGCAATTTCAGCTGTTGGGAGCCACATGGGAATACCAGCCTCGTGCTCTGATTTCTCATGCTGTTTGAAACTAAAGACCAAGTCTAGATTTCCAAGGCCTACGTGGTTTGGCTTGAGGTGTTAGAGGGGCTGAAATTGATAATGACAATATTTGATCTCCTGGGTTGGGGTAACAGCCTTCCCTGGTGCTTGGTCAGCAAGGCAGGCCTTATTCTTTCATGGCAGAGCACTTCCATAAACCAGCTTCTGAACCCCACTTGCACATGAAAGTCAAACTGTGTCATCCAACAGTCACTCGAGTTGCCATCTTGCATCACAGGATTTGCCACGTGTATGACCCGCCTGTGGCAGCAGGAGCCCTTGCACTGGGAGAGGTTTGGAAAGTGAGCACATCCAAATCCTCTCCCTGTGCTACTTCCCGTGCACCTCCTGTGGAACACATCCCTCCTCTGAGACATGTCTGCTGTGCTGCTGGCAGAGTTAGTTTTTCTGGCTGCGTGTGAGCAGGCCTACTGTGCACAGAGCCTCAAAAACAACTGGCAGCCGGTAAATGCCGCCTTGGAAATAAATAAATAAGCCAGGCGCCTTTGTTGCTACTTTAAAAGAGCTCTGGGACCACATTAGCCTGGGTGAAGCGTGAAAGAGCAAACAATAAAGGTGAAAAGCAAGCTGATGTATGTAGGTGGCTAAATGGAATTAAACATGTGATTATGTGACAGGGGGGTACGGGTATGAATCACAAACTGTGCTGCCATTTTTAAAATGAGTGCTGCGATGAAATAGACCACGCTATCATTTTAAATGACATAAATGGGGCTTAACCTTGTTTCTTTCTATCAATCTTGATGGAGTATAACTTTTTAAAGAAGTATTTAATTGTTAGGAATGCGTTTTGCTCTGTTTTTCAGAGTGCACGGCTGATGAAGTGTATGATGAGTCACCTAATTGAACAGGGATGTGTGTCATTATGTAAGGAGAAAAACAGATTAAAAGTACCACCCAAATGCCAGTGTGTATTCTGATTTTGATTACAGTAAATAGACTTGGGAATATTTTATTTTATTAATACAAAAATTAAATAGGTTGAAAACTGGTTCAGGCTGGAAGACTTGGGACATTGGTTTAAAAATAAACAAAAGAACAGAAAAAATATTCTTGTATCTACTGAACCACTGAAAATATCAATGTCTTCTGGTATTTCTGGCATAAGGAAGATGAAAATTTTTCTCTTTACTCAGCCATTAAAGAATCTGGTGTTTCCATAACACCCACTATGAAGATGCTTGGACAGTGAGTGATGTTTCCAGTACAAGTTCCATACTCTAAAGCAGTGGGTGGTTTAAAAAATGTGGGCTGTAGCCCTAAGGCAAAGATGGAGGCCGTGCGATTGCTTGCATTATGTGACTGGGTGTGCACACACCACAGGGTTGGTGGTAAAGGCAGTGGCAAACAACAGCCCATTATCCTTTCAGTAAATCCCTGCCTGATAATGATGTCAGAGCCATTAAATATAATGAACTGCTCGTATCTCATGAAGTGCTTTGGGTGGACGTAAAACCCCTTATACAGCATTTCCCAGGGAGCGGGGAGGGGCAAGAAAAGCTCTTTCCCATCTTGGGACAGTAACCACTCTGGCACGGACACCTGGTGCAGGGACTCAGGCTTGTCACCTCTTCTCCTGGCACGGCCTTACAGCTGCCCCATTAGCTGGCAGGAGGACCATGTGTACCTCCAAGGCTAATGATTTCCTCCTGTGAAGCTGTCCCTGAGGAAAGCTCAGCCTGGAGTTACATAAGTCTGACCCTTCCGTGCTGGACAGCAGTCCCTTGGCATTGCACAGCACGCTGCCTGTCTGATGCAGATGGAAAGCATCCAGAGGTTTAGGACAGGCCACCTATATGGCTCAGCTTGGAGCTACGTCCATATATGGTGGGCTTAAACCACTGCTCGTGGTGACCTTCTGAACTAGTCCTTGCTTGGGGTGATTGAGTCCCCCCTGCCTCAGGAAGCATCCACAACGTGAAAGGGCAGAGGAAACAAAAGAAAACAGTGGACACGGCTAGTGCGTGGATCCAGTTTTCCATCTCCTATGGCTGCTTGTCAAAAATTTATTTTCCTTCAGATAAGGAACCCAGTCCTGCCTCCTCTCCTATCACCCTTTCCCCCATAGGAATAAATCTCCCAGAGTTTCCACTTGCCAGGTTTCAGGCAGACACAGACCCAGTCTAATATAGCTTGGGCTGCTGTAGACCACTTTTCTAATAATATCTCTTCAGTTGCTCCAGGGCTTATGGCCCCTCGTACTTCTCAGTAAGTTATATTTATATGGTACTTATATGACGCAGCAAGTTTGTAAAAAGCCACAGCTGCATAAACAGTCTGTTGGGATCAACTGACTGAACTCAGACAAGCTCCTCAGCCTGTGTTCGAATCAGACCCTACTTGTTTACATGGATCATTGATCACATGCCATAAAGAAAAACTTACCTTAGAGTTAGGTGCCATAAAGCAAAGCTTACCTTAATAAACAGATTGTGAGGACATACAGACATTCCTGGGCAAAACCAGGCTCAGAGCTTGATTTATACCTACACAGACACTGAACAAGCTGCAAGAAACATTCAGACAAGACATCAGCTGAGAGCCATACTGACAAACACACACACAGAAATTGGGGGGGGTTGCAGGCTGGGGTTTGTTAGTATGAAGGCATTCACACACAGACACTTCCAGACGGTCAGTCAGTCACACACAGGCTTTCTACAGCTCTTGTAGGTCTCGCCTTTCATAGTAGCTGGACTTAACATTTGAGTGTCAGGATCTAACTCTGATATCAATGATGAACAGTTGCTTGTTTTAGAATGAGTCTAGGTGGATCAGTTAATTAAAAATAATAATAGCTTGCCAGTTGTTAATTAGGAAATTAATTAGTCACACAGTAAAGTGTAACTTCTGCATGTGAAGGAGCTGACTTCAAGGTGGCTCAGAGGAGACTGGCTTGCTGCCAACACCAGTAAGCATATTAATAGAAAAAATCAACAGATTATTGATGAGTACTTTTCCTTTGAATAACAGGAGGTCTGTACCCTCAATGAAATAACGAACAGCAGCCTCTTCATAAAAGACATCTACCCTCCCTCTTTGGGCAGAAAAGAGTTTCTGTGAGCTTCTAATGTTCAATACTAAAAAGGAAATGCATAAGAATGTAACTCTTCAGGGTAAGAAAAGCTACTCCTTTGTTGATCTAAGTTGTTGGTTTAATCTACTTGGTCCTCTGGTGTAATAAACAGTTGCATGAAGCCACTGCTCTTTGGACAGCAAGTGAAATGTAAAATGGAAGTCTACCAGTATCCTTCCACCAGTATCATTCCAAGAGCAAGCTGCATTTAACAAAAATTTCAACACCCTTAGAGGGTCCTCCTAGCAGCTTTTTCTGTTCTCCAGCTCCCCAAACCCCCACATTCCTCACAGCATAATGGGGAAAGCAACCACTGCACTTGTGAATAAGTGAAAAAATGTGTCTGGGGATGTTCAAAATCAGGAACAGACTGGCTCAATATCAGTCCAATTTCAGGTAGCCCCAGGTTAATTACCTAGCTAATAACCAACATAACCCCATAAAAAGACATGCTGCTGTAAAGGAAACAGTTCTTAGCAGCCGTGAGGTGCAAGATACCACACACAGGCTGCATGTGACTATAGGTGTGTTAATTATAATATTAGGAATACAAAAATAAAGACCATACTCTTGAAGCCCCAGGAAAACAGGTGCCCTTGTGATGCCAGAGATGAAATTATGTTTCATCTGTGAGGTCTGACTAGTATAAAACGTGGCCTACAGGATTCGACTAGACATACATGTTACTCATCTGCACCAGAAGCTCACCACCAGAACAGAGGTGAAGCTTTGCCTCTACAAGCAGAGAAGTGTACTGTGATGCCATATACCTAAGCAGGCAGCAAGCGTACACACACGTGCAAGTGAGTACCTCAGAGGAGCTGTTGTCCCTGTGGCAGTACCTGTAATCACCTCTGGTGTGAAAAGCTGTAACTGCATCTCAGTGGACACTAAACCAAGCTTAACTACTGGGACAGGAGGATGGAAATCATGGAATAGGTTGGAAGGAACCTCAAAGATTATCAAATTCCAACCCCCCTGGGCAGGGACACCTCTCGCTAAACCAGGCTACTCAAGGCTCTGTCCAACCTGGCCATGAACACTGCCAGGGAAGGGGCATCCACCACCTCCCTGGACAGCCTGTACCAGGGACTCACCACCCTTGTAATGAAGATTTTTTTCCTAATATCAAATCTAAATCTTCCCCCTTCCAATTTAAAACCACTCCCCCTCATCCTATCACTACATGCCCTTCTAAACAGTCCTTCCACAGCTTTTCTGTAGGCTCCTTCAGGTATTGGAGGGCCACTGTAAGATCTCTGATTATCTTTGTGTCCCTCCTCTGGACCCATTCCAACAGTCCCATGTCCTTCTTATGTTGGGGACTCCAGAACTGGACACAGTACTCAAGGTGGAGTCTCATGAGAGCAAGATTAAATGAATTAACTAATTAAAGCTGTGGGGGACAGAATGTCTTCATGGACAGTCTGAAGGGATAGTGATGTGGCCAGGACCTCTAAGGCAAGAGGTCCTGTGCTACAGGACTGTGTGCTGGGTGTGGTGCTAGGACTGCATGAGAGGGAAATGTGCAATTTGCCATACCCCCAGAACTGTTTTTAGAGCACACATGCTTAACTACACGAACACAGTCATGGCTTTGGCTGGCATGTGAGATGTCAAGTGAAACTGTTAATCCAGACATGTGTGAGGACAGATCTCTCCTGTAGTTTTCCACAAATCTATTTAAAGGGCACATTTAACAAATTTGAAGGGCCTACAGAAAAGGACAAACACCACAATGACTCCAGCCATTTTTAGAAGAGTGTTGCTTTTTTAATCAAATTTAAGAACACAATCTGTGAACAAGTTTCAAAGAACCTCCATATTCTACTGATGCTGCAGGGACTCAAAACCTTCCACTGTCAGGCAACAAAATGTTAATCTTACCAGCATTTTGATACCTGGCATTGTTGTATTCCTGTGCTTTGAATATGCAAGCATCTGCTGTGAAAGCACCAGCCAATGCCACCTACCCTTCTCCGCTACTCACGGCATACTCTCTTGAGCAGCGGCAAGGGATTGCCAAGTATTTTAGTCACTAGGACAATAACACAAAACATTATATCATGGCATTTCAAGTGGAGGAGGAGCAGAGAATGTATCCTGTAATTTTAACCAAGAAAAAAAGACAGACACTCTTGAGCAAAATAGAAAGGACCCACTCAATGAATTGTGCTTCATGTGATATCTTCTGTAAGGCAATCATTGTGGACAAACCCATACACGCACATATTACTGCAGCTGAAAGGAAATGTTTCATTTCCAAGTTGTTACCCAATGCTGACAGCAGTTTGCAAGGAGCCAGGCTGATTCCATGCCCTTTATTTGAGATGCACTCTCTTTGATCATCTAGTAAAAGAGCAATAGAATCTGTATTAAAAATAACAGGAGATCAAATTTCCAGCTGCCACAAGCCAGAAGGAACAGTAAATGGATCGATGAAGAGGAACAGAGATAGCACCATGACAGGTGTGGGTTCACACTACCCCAACACATTCCTTCCCTACGAGGCGTGTTGCTCCTGAGGTGGCTGGCAAAAAAGCTCGCCACAAATTGGTCGCTTTAACACGAGCAGGTTCTGTCCCTGGAGTGATACAAGTACAGGTCATTGTACCTACCAGTAGGATGGCAGAGGGTCCTTGCTGTGCCAGTCAGGAAAAATGTCAAACTTTTATGTCAACGTGGCCAGGGAGGGTCCTGAGCCCTTTGCAGCAGCTTTGAAAAGCAGGCACTGTCTCTGCTGGTGCAGTAGCTAGGTGATAGGCAGCAGCGTCTTTGAAAGTTGGCAATGGAAGATCAAAACAAGGACATGTAAGGTAACAGCAGCCTCAAGGGTTAGAGGATTATGAGATTATTTTTTATAATTGTCTATTTTCTTTTTCTCAATTGTGATTGAGTCCCAGAAGCATATAGACCAGTGCTCAGAGGGGTTTCTCCCTTGAACAGACCTCATTATGGTCAGCACTGTGACTTCACAAGTATGTCTGATTTTTGGACATACTTTGGACCAACTTTGGATGGACAAAGTTGGCGCTAAGGATCTTTTGAAATCCTTGACAAGATAGAGAAGTTGTGTTGGCCTCACTAATACTGTCAGGCTCCCTTAGCATCTTATGTAGGTAAAGTCTTTTAAATACTTCTTTTACAGTTTATCCTGGTGTGAATTCCAGGTAAAATTGTCACAGAAGGATCGTGACTCTGTGATATGTCATATACCTGTGAGCTCTCTGCCTAGAACCAAGTGAAAAAGGAAAATGCCTCTGTAGTCTGCAGTGAAGCCTTGGAATTAGGCCATGCAGGACACAGACAATGTCTTTCTGTTGATAGCCCTTTGTGATCTATTAGGGGTTACAGTCCATAATAAATATTTCTTTAGCCATGTAGCTCTCCAGTTCTGTCTCCAAATCAAGGGACATCCAACCCAATCCACTGCCCAAAGCCATCGCACAAGCAAGGCATCCCAAGAGAGAGGTGTGGGGTCCATAGTGAGGCTCTACCAGTGCCATGGAAAAACCAAGAAAAGGTTTCATCTCTCACTGATACAGATTCAGCCCTCACACTGGCAGGACTCGGGACTGTTGCCATGCAGGGATAGTAAGGAGGTGGTAAATCTTTACATGCATACTACTGGCTGAGATCAAGACATGGACAGGCTTGCTGGCAAGAGAAGTCTGGACATAATGAAAGGAGCCATTTTAAATATTGAAAGTGTTGTACCCCTTGAATCAGTGTTGTGGTATGATGGTACATTCTCAGAATCCAGCAGAAACCTAGGAAAACTGCATATATTGCAGGAGTACCAGAGGGGCTCTTTTCTCACCTGGTGGATCAGACCCGTGCAGGTTTTCCAGCTCCACCCACAGCCATAGTGCATGTAATACAGCTGGTCACACAGACGTCAAAGGGTACAGACCAATAATGCTGAATGAAGCCCAAGTCATACTGCCAGCAAGGCAGCACAGGCACAGATGTCCAGTCCCATTGCACAGCCAGGGCTGAGGTCACACTGGAGCCCTGCACGTTTGCAGACACATGATGTCCAAAACTTCATTAGCCAACTGGGCAAAGCCTGAAACAACAATGACCCTACAGACCTTTAAGCAGAGTTGACATCTCTTTCCACCCACAGTCTGGCATGCCCTGCGGGCTTATCT
The DNA here is from genome assembly GCA_020800305.1 of Porphyrio hochstetteri. NCBI lineage: Eukaryota > Metazoa > Chordata > Aves > Gruiformes > Rallidae > Porphyrio > Porphyrio hochstetteri. The sequence continues at coordinate 25,600,752 of CM036938.1, forward strand.
AAGGTTACCCAGCTATTTTGCTTGCCAAGGAGATAGCTTGTGATTTATTTCTGAATACGCAGTGCCTGAGATGATAACCAAGTGAGTCCAGATACTTTCCTCCCTTTGCTATAAAGTATTTGCATACTTTCCAGTTCATCTTGAACTTTTCCAGGTAGCAGGATCACCCTCACAGAGTTAAGTATGCCAGCTCTTTCAATCATCTCTTGTCTTCCAAAAAGGAGCAAACCTATGACCTTCTTGTGCAACTAACAAACACACCCAACATATTGCACCCACTCAGAGCAACTGGGATATGGGGACTGACAATTATGCTCCTGACTTGTGTACCTCTGTTTCCTTCACCCTGCCTGAACAATAATTTCAATTGGGTCAATTTGTTTTAGGTCCTCTTTTCATTGACCCAAACATCTGTTGGGGTCCCTATGCTCCCATGTAAATAAATTAATACAACCATGCTTTGCTTCCATGCTCTCTGTGAGCCATGGTGAGGCACAGGTTATCAACATCAGTCTTTCAGCCATGATAAAAGAGCCAGGGAGAGTTTCCTGTGCATGTTTGGAGTATACTTTCTGTAGAGAGTTATCGCAGGGTTGGGCATTAATGCTGATCAGAAAATAATTGGCCTCAACAGACATGTAAGTACCATTTTTTTGGCCGAGTTGAACATTTCACTTTAGGTGTAGTCCCCAATACCTTGCAGAAAATTTGTTTTGTGTCCTGCATCTTCCCATTCTGCCTTAGTTTATGAAGTCATAGTAAAATCATACCTTCCAGCATGTACCTCCTCTGCCCTCCACTTCCTCTGCTTCACATCAAAACAACACTCGGGCCAAATGGGAGCATTTGGGTTGTCTCATGAGGATGCTTTCTTCAACTACATTTTTCCACTGAACCTACCAGTCCTATCTTGAATGTAAACATGGTTTCAGTCAACTTTAAATGGTATATTGACCTTCTGTTTTTCCCTGTAGGCAAATACTTTTCCCATAAACCCCCATACTATCCAGACAAAGATAATGTTATTCCAATATGCTCAGTTTGGTAGAAGATTATGATGAATAAGGGATTTCTGCTTATGCAAGCTCTTCTACCATGCAAGAACCTAAGGTAATTGCCTTGTCACTCTCTTTGTAATAAAGAAATCACAGTAGAAGACAAGAACAACTCCCACATATTAAAAAAAAAAGACAGAAAAAAAAAGAAAAAAAAAAAGAAAGAAAATGAATATGTAACAGAACTGAGAAAAACAGACAGGATCTTCTCAGACATGCAACACCTTTAAGAACCCTGGAGCCCAGCTGCAGTGCAGGTGCAACAGAGTCTGTCTCTTGCAGAACAGCAAGTGCAACCTCTGTGGAAAGCAAAGGATGGAAGTGGGTGGTTTCTGGCACTGAGAGGAAGGCTTCTGCTCTATCTGAAAGCCTGTAACTATGACAGAGGTTCACTGCCCTCAAAACTGAGGAGAAGCTGGTTGTGCTTTCAAGAGAAGCATGTAGGCCAACTGACCCTGAACAGTGCAAGACCACCATGAGGAAGCAGTGGGTGACAGCAGTGGGTGACTCCCTGTTGCGGGGCACAGAGGCACCCCCCTGACATCTGAAAACTACAGAAGTTTTCTGCTTGCTGGGGACCTGGATCCAGGGTGTTGTGGGGAGACTGTCAAGGCTCATCTGATGCTCTAACTGGTAGCCCCTGATGTTCTTACATGTGGGAACCAGTGGTGCAACCTGGAGAGTATCAACGGTGACTACAGAGCTCTGGGGGTGACAGTCAGGGGCATGAGGTACAGGCTGTGTTCTCAGTCCTTTCAGAAAGGGAAGAGGGTGTGACAAGGAGGGCACCGGTATTGCCTGTCAACAACTGTTGCAGGGATGGTGTCAGCAAGAGGGTTTGGTTTTGAATCACAAGACCCTGTTTGGAGATCGGCCTTCAATTGGGAGACAAGGGATCTACCCCACTAAGTGAGGGAAATGTATCTTTGCCAGGAGGATGGCTGTCCTTGCAAGGCAAAAAAAAAAAAAAAATACAACTAAAATCTTTGGTCAAAGGCATAAATATATATTTAAACTAACAAATAACTATTTCTGAGGAAAAAGAGAGAAGTTGGGTTTTTTTTGCAGAACAGAGGGTTGAATGCTAAACTAAATGCCACAAAAACTAAATGCCACTGTTATTAAATCTGGTGGAAGCTCCCCAGACAGTACTGGCACATACACTCTGTGGTGAGACACGGAGGACTGACATGATCTGGTGTATCAAAGGCTGGCATCTGAGGACCAGTGGAAGTGTCCTGAGTCCCATTCAGAATTTTGCACAAGTATCCCCTGGTACTGATCCTGGTGAGTGCCCAGAGGATGGGGGGACCCCTGCATGAAGCAGGCAGCTTATCCCCACACATAGGACATCCTGCCACCTGAGCAACATGTGCCAAAGCAGCGTTTGCTTCTGTGCCCTTCTCCTCCATTGTGTGGGTCCTGCGCTGAGGGCTTCCAACTTGCCCAAAAAAACAGAAGCAGGTAGGTAAATGTACCTCCCACAGGATGTATTTGCAGGGTGGCACCCACATCCAACAGCCTCAACATTTATCCTACGGCATCTCAACAGGCAAGGAATAAAACCTTGGCTTGTATGAGGTTCCAAAGAGCCGCTCTGCCTTTCGATGAAGAGGGATGGCACCAAGCCCACCCAGGGACTTGCTGGCATCTCCAGCACGTCCAGCATGCTGTAGCAGTGCACTGGCTCATGCATGCCAAGCAAGCCAGCATGCCCTGGGAGCCTCCTGCCATGTTGGTTGGCACTCTCCTCCCAGTGCAGCAGGTTTCCAGGACACCACTACTACCACACTCTCTACAGCTAAACTGGTTGAGTCCTTAATAATGATAAGAGACAGCTAGTGCATGCACTGCCCTTTTTTTGGGCGGGGGTCAGTGCTGAGAGATAGCACTTGCAAATTAACTTCTCTGAGAGAACATCTGCTACCATGCTCAGTGTTCTCCAGCCAGTGTGGGGTCCTCATCTGGCATCTCAGTTCCTGCCAGGATTTCTGCTCCTTCCTGTTCCTCTAAGATGGGCACACTTATGCCTTTACATAGAGAGGTAAGATTAAAAAAAAAAAGAAAGAAAAATTAAACAAAAGAAAAAAAAAAGAGTTTACATGACAAATTATTGTTTGGTGAAATTATGGTCTAGCCATGAAAAAGAAAAGATAATGTCACAACTGATATCTAGTATTTTGCATAATATTAATAACATAGCATAATACAAGTAAAGCTATTGTTACTATCAAATGTGACTAATTACATACCCAAAAATAGCTTTTCTCAACTCTAGAATATATTTAGCTTCCTAAAATACCCCTTTTATTTAAGATTTTTCATTCTGAGTGCTGAGTATGTGAGGCAGAGTTTGACAGCTAAGCTTGTCAGTGAAGACTGGATAATTTTTGCAGAGCTGTGGGTATGGCAGGGTTGGCATTCTGCAACTCGAGTCCCCAGGCCGTGTTTGTGCAGTGCCCAGGGGACTGAGCCCGCCTGGTTTAAGGTTTGTTGCTGCTGCCAGAATGCAAATATGAGGTCATTAAGCTGCAGGAGCCCCTCAGGAGCAACAGCCTTGGGGCCCCTATTGCACAAGGGCGCTGTACAAGCAGACAGCGACACCAGCACCAAAAGCGATGTGCTTGGTGGTTAATCTTTAACAGTGGGTGACATCTCTTACTGTGCCTCTGCTTGCAGGGTCTTCCAGGGCAGGCCAGAGAACCCCTGCCCATTTTTGGTCAATTTGGGAGGTATGAAATGAGACGGCCAATTCTAGAGGAAAGAAAGTCTCAGCAGGTGTGAGCTGCGATAGGTTGGTTGATTTCAACAGAGCTACGCCACTTTCTACCAGCAGACCAGTTCTCTCTTTGTCTCATCCCATTTAGCCATGCAGGGCCACCATTCACAGAATCACAGAATCACAGAACGTTAGGGGTTGGAAGGGACCTGAAAAGATCATCTAGTCCAAACCCCTGCCAGGGCAGGATCACCCAGACTAAACCACACAGGAACAGATCCAGGTGGAGTTTGAATGTCTCTGGAGAAGGAGACTCCACAGCCTCTCTGGGCAGCCTGTCCCAGTGCTCCATCACCCTCACAGTGAAAAAGTTTCTCCTTATATTCACATGGAACTTCCTATGCTCCAGCTTGCACCTGTTACCCCTTGTCTTATCGCTGCCCATCACTTGCTCCATCCTCCTGACTCTCACCCTATTCTTATCAGCATTGTTGAAATGTCTGATAACAGACAAAAAAAAGTGTGTGTGTATTTTTAAATATGTGTATACATTTCTAGAAAGATGTTGGGGGTTAGAGGGGTGTAAAAGAAAGAAGACTTAACAAAAACTCCTAGACTTCAAATTCCCTTGCCATTTACACCGACTTTTACTGACAACCTTTTTCTAATGCCTTTATTTTTTTTTGGAAGTGACAGTAAATTTATTATGGCTGTCACCACAGCAGGTAATTGGCACACTGCACGCACTGGGAAATGGGAAAGTGGTGGGTGACAAAATTGCACTGCTGTGCATAATTGTGGACTGGAGCAGAGCACATTGATGGAGAGCTGCAGTGGGTCTGAAAATGTCCCATTTCTTCCTCACTCCCCCAGACTTCTTCTAGGCCTCCTGTTATTTTGGGGGATGCTTCAGAATTCTTCCAACCCCTTGACAAAACCCTACCTTAATTTTCACATCATATCCTTCACAGTATAAATTGAAAAACCTCCTAAACCATGCACTAACAGGGGTAATTATTTCTTTGCTGCATGGTGTAATTATTAATGACTTAAGCCCACTCAGCACTTTGGATAAGCTGACTGCTGGGTATCAATTTCTGTTCCTTTCTGCAGCAGGTATGAACTCTTTCCCACTGCATCCATCAGTTTTATTCAGGAGAGTTACTCACATACTTGTGTGAAAAATCAGTAAGGGTTTTTTTTCCCCTCCCTTGCAGAGATTTGTTTTTCAGTGCAGGTTAAAGTTATCTTCCCCCAAAAGCACCACACGTTGCTATTGGCTGACTCAGACATTACTGGTAGCAGCAGCTGTCATAAAGGTTTTAATGCTTCAGATTTTAAAGTTTTGTCAAAGGCACTCAGTATAATAAATTGCTGCAATTCAGTATAATAAATAGGAGCCTGTTTTGTGTATTTCATGAGCACACAATACCATGTCTCATCTCCCTCTCCTTTTCATGTACAAAAATGGTTCCATTGAATGGGAGGTAGAAAAAGATTATCTGAAATTTAACTTTACCTGCTAGTCTCTTCCTGTATGAGAGTAAAGTTTATTCTTGCCAGGTGTCATGCTGACTCCAGTAATGTTTATTTGCCCAGACAAAAGGAACCTAGTTCAGTAAGGGTCATCAGGCCTGTGTCCCTGGGTTGCTGCCTCTTTTCCACAGAGGATGAAGCTTCTGGGTGTTTGAAGGGCATGTTGCAGGATTAGAAGCTAGACATTTAATTGCTACCCTTTCTTAATTTTCCCACAGTCCTGTGCAAAGTGACAGGACTTATTTTCAGTTGGTATACGGAAAAAATCAAGGACCACCCATGGCTTGCCACCTTTTTTCCATCTCTGCACTAGGATTCAGCTTTATGCAGTATTTCTCGTTCACACACTTCAGAAAATGATAAGTACACTCTCTTTACAGAATTAGTAAGTCCAGCATGACTGCTCCAAGGCCACTTTTTACTCAGTACTGTTTCCATACAGTAAGGTAAGGCAGGCTGTTTCACTGAATGGGGGAATGCTGGCTAAAAAGCAACATCCCTTTGTAAAAAATACAAGAATTATTTTGCTGCTTCTCACTGTGAGCTTCTTTCCCCAGCACTGCTGAGCTCATCTGTTCAGGACTATCTGTTCCCTGGCAGTGCTGGGTGCCTGCAAGAGACAGTCTATGTGGGACCCCAGGTCCGCTCTCCTTTCATGTGGGCAGCCTGCTTTCCAGGGGTAAAGAAAACATGATGCTTTTTCTGTTTCTTCCCAAAAATATGCTATGATGAAGGGGCTTCACTGCCATCTTGATAATGCTTAGACAGGGCTGGAATGCCCCCTGGGTTTGGACTTGGATCTGGAGATGAAGACAGCGCATTCTCCACCCCAAAGACAGTCTCTGGTGCTGGCCCCAGATGCATGCCCTGAAGCTATTCCCCACTCTGTGGGCTGCCAGGTGAGCCAGCAACCAGTACCACTCTGCTGGCAAACCCACTCAGGACAAAATGAGCACGTTTAATCAACAGCCTGTTTCTTTTTTCTCCATCCTGCTGAATACACCCTCCTCTTGCCCTCCATACAGGTACAGTCCTTAGCAGTGCTGAGACTTCCTCCACCCTTTTTCTGAAGCTGTCTTAACAAGTTTTCTTGTCACCCAATGCCAGATGTCACCACAGCTTTGGGAGTCCCTCTTGCTTAGCTAGCTCCCATCTGCACCAAGCTCCACCCTGGCTGAGCATCTCTGTAAGCCCCTGTTCTGTGACACTTCTGGTCACAACCGTCACTGCCCTGAAACTTTCAGCGTAGCGTGCTGCCAAGCACGAAGAGGGACACATACATTTTTCTCATGTCCAGAAACATCTCTGGCAGATGCAGTAATGCCAGTTTGCAATGCCAATAATGCCAGTAAAGCCAGCATTTCTCTCCTTGGGGTAGCTGCAGTATGTCATGTCAGTGCCACCTCCACTGTCCCATTCCTCAGGGGAAGGTCCCTACTATATTCTACAAGGTGGCTCAAAAGCCTACAAAAACACGAATTTTGGTGAAATCCTGTGGGATTTCCCTATATATGTAATTTCTGGTGTGACTAAAATACCTCACTTTGGCCCCCAAACATGGGGATAGATAACATCATAACGTGGAGTGTATGGCAGCTTTATTTTTGGTGGCCTTAATCATCACTGCTTTAAATATATTGAGCAGCATATAAGCATGATGCTCATAAGCAAGTACAGTTCCCTGAGTCTGAGAATACGCCTGCCTCACTGCACAACCTAATTGGGTGTCCTTTAATGACAGTGGAGCTTTAGTGGAAAAGGTCAGTGAATAACTGCACAGCTCAGAAAATTCACACATTGTAATCCCACTCGTTCAGCTTCCCTCTTCCCCATGCTGTGCACTGTTCATCCCCAGACAGGAGCATTTTACAGTTCTCCACCTCCTGTTCTCTTCCCGCTGTTCTCAAATAAGAGCAAAACAGCCTCCTTCTTGCTTAATTGAGTTTGGCTCCTATGATGCTGAGTATGCCACATTTTGTCAGGGCATTTACAGTTACTGAAATTCATTTTATTAGAAAGAGACCTTTGAGAAAAAAAATCAATGCATTGCTCATGCAAGAAGCTGTAAAGTGGGTTTGGACAGTGTGGTGGATTTGTCTGCAGCCCACACCTCCTTCCACCTGTGAATGTTTCTCTTTCGTTACCTGGATTTCCATCTCAGTTCATTAGACCACGGTGCAGGCACTTCAATTTTTACTTGGTGCACAGGTGATGTTACTCTGCTGCATGGGTGGCCTGTAGGCATGGCAATTGAGAAGGGCATTCCTACCCCTCTCAGAATTCAATCCTGACTCTCACCTGACTCATGATGAGGCAGGGAATTAAATAATGGCAGTGTAGTTCACTTTTTTAATAAAAAAAAAAAAAGTTAAAAGAATTGTATATACCTACTTGTCACAGATGTGAAGAAAGCTAGAAAATACAACTTGAATGTTGCTCTAAAGGTCAAAAAATGAGACAGCAACTAAAAAGAGCTCAAGCTTTATTTTAATCTCCTGACATTTTATCTAGCTAATTACATTATTCTGCTGGGTCCTGCAATTTTTAAACATCTGGGATCAGCAGTCCCATTTGCACCAGTTACAAGGCTACACTACTGCTCATCCCCCTCCTTTGAGCTTTGCTCGGGGGTCAGGTCCTGCGAAGATGCTCACGTCAGAGCGGAAACTGAGGCAACCCAGTTCACATGCAGCCTCTGGCTCTGCTCACACCTCCTGGGGCACCAGGTGAGGAGAGATGTGACAAGAACGAGTCTTGGCTCCCTGAATCTGTCTCTCCTGCTGCCAGGAACGGTGAAGTTCCTGCCAGCATCCTCAGAGGCGTTTCAGCCTGGTTTTATTCTGGGTTCCTATGGTCGATGGCTGACAGACAAGGGACTGATGGGCAGCACTTCACAGCAGGGTCTCACCACACACACCTCAGGCTGTACTGTCAGACATGGTGGAGTGTAGAAATGGGTAAATGACAACACAGTTGAGACCACCCTGTCTGCAGAAGTGAAAGAAAGGACTGAATGATGAAAAGAAATTGTTGGAAACACCATGAAAATTAGGAAAATCATTGTCAATAGAGATGAGTCCTCCTGTTATACCTATTAAAAATGTTCTAGAAAACAGAAAGTCATCCCCCAGGTCTTGAAACCGCTCACCTAGAGAGGAGTGCAAGCATGGTCTGGTCTCCAATGGTATCTTGTTGGCCACCTCTGGTTCAACCTGGTACTCATCTCAGAAATGAATGCCTCTGTCCTACCATTCCTTAGGTATTACTGTGTTAAAAGCAAAGCTTGCCAGCTTCTGCCACTGAATGCTACACACCCACAGAATCACAGAATCACAAGGTTGGAAAAGACCTTTAAGATCATCAAGTCCAACCATTCACATCCTAAACTAAACCACATCCCTAAGTACTTCATCTACCCTTTTTTGAACACATCCAGGGAAGGTGACTCAACCACCTCCCTGGGCAGCCTGTTCCAGGCCCTGACAACTCTTTCAGTAAAAAAATTTTTCCTAACATCCAATCTAAACCTGCCCTGGCTCAGCTTCATGCCATTCCCCCTTGTCCTATCACCTGTCACCTGGCTGAAGAGACCATCACCTACCTCCCTATAACCTCCCTTCAGGTAATTGTAGGTGGTGATAAGGTCTCCCCTCAGCCTCCTCTTCTCTAGGCTAAACACACCCAGCTCCCTCAGCTGCTCCTCACAGGATTTGCCCTCCAGCCCCTTCACCAGCCTGGTTGCCCTTCTCTGGACTCGCTCCAGGACCTCCATGTCCTTCTTGTGGTGAGGAGCCCAGAACTGGACACAGTACTCGAGGTGTGGCCTCACCAATGCCGAGTACAGGGGCACAATCACCTCCCTACACCTACTGGCCACACTGTTTTTGATACAAGCCAAGATGCCATTGGCCTTCTTGGCCACCTGGGCACACTGCTGACTCATATTCAGTCTGCAGCCAACCAACACCCCCAGGTCCTTCTCTGCCTGACAGCTCTCCAGCCAGTCTCCCCCAAGCCTGTAGCGCTGCATGGGGTTGTTATGTCCCATGTGCAGCACTCTACACTTGGCCTTGTTAAACTTCATCCCATTGGTCTCAGCCCATCGGTCCAGTCTGTTCAGATCCCTCTGAAGAGCCTCCCTACCCTCAGGCAGATCAACACTTCCTCCTAGTTTAGTGTCATCTGCAAACTTAGTGAGGGAGCATTCAATCCCTTCATCGAGATCATTGATAAAGATGTTGAACAAGACTGGACAGCAAAGGCTGTTGAAGTGGATCTAGCCAACAGGTCTTTTTTTGACTCCCAAGTTGTACAGTGGCTAAGCCAACTAAATTCCCTAGGGTGACTATTAACTGTTTTGTTTGGGTTTTTTTAATTTCACATTTTGTTGCAGCTCTTAGCTGTCAGTGTCCACCACAGCTGCTGGAGTTGGTCACTGCACGGAGTACTGACCAAGAAGTCCTGGCTGTGCAGGGTGGACCTCTGTTTCATTCTTTTGCAAATAAAGTAGAACCTAGCCCAGATCAGCAAAAACAATTGCCAAGACTTCCTGCCCTCACAGAATAATAGGATTCACTTTACATTCATTAAAATTGCAAAGGTTTATTCTATCACCTTGCAAATTCCCACTCCTCAGTAGATGCTTGGGTTTCCCTCACGCTGGGGAGGTCTTGCAATTAAACACCTTAGCTTGTAAGTTGAGAGTCAGGCTGCCACCTTGTCACCAGATATGGTTTGTCTGTAAGGCTAGAGCCTTCCTAGGGGTCTGCTTGACTCCTTGATGTCTGGATGGACTGTGCACAGAGGTACACTGCTCCAGAGCCAGTATTAGGGGGTACTGACCCTCCTCCCACTGAAGCCAGTGTTATTTTTGTGCCTGTATAGATACTGTGTTTATATGCAGAATTGCATAGAATGACAGAATTGTTGGAGTTGGAAGGAACCTCTGGAGATATCAACCCCCCTGCCAAGTAAGTTAATGTAGAGCATGAGCACGTGCATGCACAGACATGTGTATGCATTTAAACTTGCTGGGACTGCCTGGGCACAAGGCTGGGCAGCTCTAGCCCTGTCCACTTCACACCCTAAGTGTGACACCATGTAAAGCCATGATGCACGTGGGCAACCTGAACTCTCAGTAGACTACAATCTCTCCTCTGGGCCTGAAAATCTATCTATGGCAACTCTGAACCATCTATGCCAACCTCAGGCACCCTGCAGAGCTTGTGAGTGTGTGCATGCAGCCCTACACATACAGCGAGTGCATGCCATGGGGCAATACCAAAGCACAGCTCTTGAAAACAGGGAATACAGCACGGCCTTACACAGATTATAATTAAAATTTTACATTTTTTCTATTTCCTTTTTTCCTAACTCCAAAAATGAGGCATGGAAACTAGTGCACAGATTCTGGGCCCCATTTTGGCCCCTTTCCACTATGCCTAAGGGTTTGTCTGCCCTTGGTTATTCACTGAAAGAGAAACTCTAAATAATGTTAATGGCTTTATGTATATTTTTATATATATATATTATATATATATATATAATGTAAGCAACAGAACAAAAAGAGCTTGCTTGGCTCCACAAAAGAGCCAAAGGAGCTAGTTATCCATACCTTCTGCCTGAAAGTTTCTTCTCATTTTCACTCATAATGTGAGCACCCTGCTGCAATGGAAACCTCCAGACAGAAACATTTTTTCCAGCAATTCAGCAGATCTCATGTCTGCATGGCGGCAGGTAAACTGTAGTGAAAACATGAGGGAACATTTTTCCTTTGTGATTCTTTTGACATTACCAGATAGTATTTCAGCATTTTCATTCCACTACATCTCAACTTTTTGCCTAACCACCTAATTACAATTTCCTTCTTATTACTGGCAGGCATGAACTAGCAACATGCAAGAAGATATGTCCAGTCTCAAGTTGTTTTCAATCAATATCTAATCTTAAGAGATGATCCAGGTTTTTGGAGACAAATAATGGGTCTGCAACTCATCCTTGTGATTTCAATCGGCCAAAATTAGAACTGCAGATGAAAATGATGTTAAGAACTAGGGTGCTTGAGATTAGGATCTGTATTTTGCAGTTTGTGTTCAATTTTAGCACTTTAAATATCCTTACAGTGGCTTCTCTGAGTGAGAAAATAAGTCCCTTGGACAAGTAAAATGAGAAGAACAATTCGGTTTACCTTTTATAAGATGAGTTGCCCACCACAAGCGCAAATATAGGCTGAGTGGAAAATGGATTGAGAGCAGCCCTGGGGGACATGGGGGAATTGGTGGATGATAAACCCAATGTGACCCAGCAATGTGTGCTTGCAGCCTAGAAAGACAACCGTGTCCTGGGCTGTATCAAAAGAAGTGTAATCAGCAGGTCAAAGGAGGTGATTCGCCCCCTCTATTCTCATGAGACTCCACCTGGAATACTGCATCCAGCTCTGGGGTCCCAACATGAAAAGCACATGGACCTGTTGGAATAAGTCAAGGGCCATGAGGATGATCAGGGGGCTGGAGCACCTCTCCTATGAAGACAGGCTGAGAGAATTGGGTTTGTTCAGCCTGGAGAAGAGAAGGCTCTGGGGAGACCTAATGGCGGCCTTCCAGTACCAGAAAGGACTACAGGAAAGCTAGAAAGGGACAGTTTAAAAGGCATGGAGTGATAGGATGAGGGCTAATAGCCTTAACCTGAAGGAGAGGAAATTTAGATTAGGTATTAGGAAGAAATTCTCCACTCTGAGGGTGGTGAGGCATTGGAACAGGTTGCCCAGAGGAATTATGGATGTCCCTTCCCTGGAATTGTTCAGGCTGGATGGAACTTTGGCAACCTGGTCTAATGAAGGGTGTCCCTGCCCATGGCAAGGGGTTGGAACTAGACGATCTTTGAGGTCCCTTCCAACCCAAAACATTATGTGGTTCGGTGATTCTATGATTCTGTGTGTGCTCTGTTTCCTTGGATACTAGAGATTTCATGCCACAGTTCAGCCACACATACATTTTCTATTCCATTACAGCACCTGTAATATGAATGAAAAATCATCAGAAATGTTTAAGATATAAACAAGACTGTAGGTATAACCTCAAGCAGGAACCTCCTAGACAAGGTCAGATAGAAGTGGACAAGGAAAGCAGAAAGCTCATCATCTGCATGGGCTTCTCAGGTATGCTGTCTCTTGTTTTTCTTAGCAGGTAAGACTTGCATTGGAATACTCTTTCTTTCACCATTCTGAAGCTGCAGCTGTTTTTGATTTTGGCATCCACCTGCCCGAAAGCTCAAACTATAATTAATTAGACCATGTGCACAATTTGTACTGAAGGCCCGTCCAGTGCATTTTGTAACTAGTCCTCATAAACCCCTTGCATAACCATAATGGTGTCACAAAACTCAGAAGCTCCATCCTCAAACCTACGCTTAGGTGTGAAGATTGATTTACTAGTCTTACAAACCAGTTCACAGACGAACTCACTCCTTCTCTTCACCTGTGTGATTATTCAGCCTCTCAATATTTGCCTATTGTTTTCTAAGTCTTCTGCAGGTCATGAATATTTTCTCAAGAAAGCACAGATTCCTGACTAATTCCGAGTTAGTTGATCATAACAACAACAAATAGTTTAAACAGCCTTACAATATCTCACCATATAACCATTAATGAGACTTGTTTAGTCTGGATGAAAAGGTAGCAAAGACCTAGATAAACCTCATGAGTACTGTCCAAAGAGTTCTGTTGTTAGGTGATGGTTTAGGTGGACTTTTCCCATGATTGTGTTGAGTTATTTTGACAACCTAAACAGCTTTTCTCATTTACAGTGTCTTGCACACCAAGGATTGATACAAGTTAATTGTGTGGTTTGTGAAGAGCCACCTCCTTCTGCTAATCTGGAACCCAGCTATGTTCATTTTGGTCAGTGTCCCTGACATTTTGTGTTGGAAGAGCCCATGAAAAATGGTCAACTCCTCTAAGTCACTCAAGATTTTACAGATGAGTTTATATGATTTCTCTTCCTTTCCAGACTGAAGTGTCTTAAATTATTCAGATTTTTATTGTAAGGAAGCTGGTTTATAGCTTCAGAAATTCTATCATTCTTCACTGTAAGTTTGCACTTTGACTTTTTCTGATAGTTCAAACCAAATGCAGTGTCCAAGATACAAGTATATCATAGATATACATAGAGTGGTATAATGGCATTCCCTGTTTAGCCCTTTACCATTCTCTGAACAGCCTGGGCCTTCCATCACTTTCCTGGTCATTGCTGAGAAATGAGTTGGTGATTTCCTGGATGAACCTCACCTTCTACAAGCTCTCTCCTTTTGTGTTGCCAAAAAGGAGGAGACGAAATTCCTGATTGAACTGCCTCATTTCAGTATCTAAATCAATGTCATGAAATACGTATATCAACCTTGTCTGCGAGAAACTGTAAGGAGAATTTTAGGTTGATTATAGCAGAATGTCATTATTTACTTTCCAATCTTGGCAAGGCACTGAATATTTCGTGCTGTTCTCTGCATACTTTTGTTTTCTCTTCCAACTGCTAGTTCAGATGCACAAAGCTTTCTTTCCAGCTTTTCTTTGTGTTTCCATCTTCCTTAAGAGGGAGGGGAATAAGCATGAGCTGTGGATGCCAAGGCTCTACACTAGTCACAGAATGGGGAAAGCAAAATGCCATTCCAGGAGACGCAGGGTTTCACTAAAGTACTGAGGCATATGTTACCTCTTTCTTTATATCAGTGATGGTTGATGCTTGGTGTCAACATTTTCACTGAGAGTCATGTGCATGTCCCTTAAACCATGTGAACATATCCCCATTGAGAGTGGGAGATACTCCCTGGGATGCAGTCTGGAAGATTTAGAGCCACTTTGCAATGGCAACCTCTGCCCAATGGGGGCAAAGGCTAGCGTGAATCAAGCCATTGCAGCAAAAAGCCCTGGCAAAGCTTCCTAGTTGGATTTCCAGGTGTATTCTTGCCCATGATGTAGGAAGGTGGGCTGGGAGAGGCCTACCACCCACTGGGGCAGGTCTCTTGTTTCAAAAAGACATCGAGCTTTTGAACAGCCCATGGGGAAGCAATATCCTAGAAAATGCATTAGAAATTACTTTCTACCAGGGTTGTAAACTTTATTTTTATTGGTTATACCACAGAAGTCCTAACAAGGATGAGAGCCCTGCTTTATTAGAAGAATGTAGGCTTGCAGTTGGAGGGGGTTCCCGCACTGGGAAGCATGTTTAAAGGCAGGATCATTAACTCCAATTCCCTCCTAGAAGAGTGGCTTGCTTCATGACTAATGATCAGCACAGTTAAGTGGCACAGCTAGAGTTCTTGGCAAAGCAGCATATGGTGTTTTCAAGCATGTGGATGTTTCATTGCATATGTTTCCCACTCTGTTACCTCGCAACAGTTCAGAGCACCTCTCTGCTCTGCTTATCATTGCTACACTAGTGCTTTTTACCTTTGGTTTTAATTATTCACAGTATCTGTACTAGAAATTTCTAATGCAAAGATTATAGGTAACACAATATACCTATAAAAGGCATACCTCTATACACCATATTGGGGGTTTCTTGTAACTGAGACTCTGAGCTATGAAAGAAGCTTTTTGACGCCAGTCTCTGCCACTACTTTCCATCATCTTGTGCATACCCATCCATGAGTTAGGTATTGTTTGTGCAAAGCAGTGAGGCCTTTCTCTTATGCCAACCAGAAACTTGATACACTTTTTGATTGCTTGGCATATGTCCTTTGGAACAACAGCATTTTCATCTGCATAAGCAGCCTTTACATAAATAAGCTTGCTTCAGAGGCAGGCAGAAAGATACACAGACACAGAGAGCAACAAAGCCCTGCCACACCGGGTGGGGGGGCATGGGGGCTTACCGGTTAGTACATGGTGTTTATTCAGGGAACCACATTTGCCCTGTCTGGAAAAGCCATTGTGATATTTTCTCCAGAGTCTAATGAGCCAGTCCCAGAACAATCCTTGTGAGTCATCAGTTTCCATTTGCACAAACCTGGTATTAAATGAAACGAGAGAAAGGCAGATAATCTGTTTACGTTCACACGACTGACACTAGAATGAAATTCAATGCTTCAAAGGAGGTCTACAGGGGGGCAAACTGCACTAACCTGGGCTGTGGAGAATGGAAGTGAACTCACCAAAGAGACCAGGTGACAATAATGTTAGTTCTCTTAGCAAATCTGTGTCCCATTTATTTCTCAAGTATATACTGAGGAACAAGGAAGGAGGTTCTTTTTTTTTGCTGGGGTCTCCCTAAACCTACTGAACTTTCCATCCTCTGAACATTTAAGAGAACAGCTTGTCACAAACGTCAACAGGAGTCTGTGACAGCATTACTAATGTTTATAGGCATGCTGCCCCAGGGAAAATGAGGACCTTTGTTTTTTTCAACAGTACATGGCCAAATAATTGACAAGTGATTAATGCAAAACAAGGTATCTGGCATGAAACATTCACTACATGTAGGGCATCACTCTCTGCCATAAATTGGCTGCTCTACCTTGGTTCAGCAGTGTCAAGCAGCTCAGAGAAGCAGTGTGGCATCTCTTGTGTAGAGAGCCCCAGCATCACCTATGCCTCACTGTTTTTGCTCCCTCAGAGAGCATGTCATAGACAGGGGCCAGAACCGAGGCATTCTTTTGCCAGAAATCTTCAAGTTGCTGAAATTGTCCCAGGCTCTGCCATCAGCCATAATGCACAGAGCCCCTGCATCTGATCTACGTTTTGGTGGAGTGAGACCTACCCCACAGTGAGCAGAAAGCAAAATTGACCCAGCATAATTCTGATCCCTGAGTTTTGTAGCATGTACCCTGGGTATCAAACCTGAAGGCTTTCTTGGGAGAGCACAGAAAACCCAGGAGCCTCATGACCTTGGGAAATATAAGGAGTTAGGGTTCCTTCCTAATCTCTGATGGGGTCTGTAGGGGCCTGGGCCTAGTGGTCCAGGTGACTTTCAGACCCTCTTTTGATGACTTCTAAATATCTCTGGATGAGATAAAGCAAGCAAACTCTCGCAGTCAGGCTAAACTATATAAAACAAAAATTATGTTGTAATGAGTCACACAAGTCATACAGTGACTTCTGTGAATGGATCCATTTCCATGGGAGAACTGAAAAGTCATAGCCAAGTAAATCAAATGAGATCAGACGCTGTAAGTTAGTGTTATTGCTGGGTCAAATTCAAACTGAGCCATATCTTTTGACTGCTCAAAAAACCCCACATAGGCTTGTTTCATTCACACTGCTGCCCTTATTTCCAACACCCACTATTGCTGAACTTTCAAATATAGCAAAGGCATCTAGACTGCTTAGTCACTGTATATGTTTCTGAAGTTCATGTGGGTTTTTTCCTTGATTTATGTCCACTTTTGGAATGATTTTGTGGTTTAAAAAAGAAAAATCCTACCTCAATTTGAGTTTGATGTGGACTGTGGTAGATCCCAAAAGCAGAAATAAAAGTTAGATAATGGATTTTTGGGTTTGTTTTTTTTTTTAAGCTGAAATGAACAGTAACTTGCTTGTGCTCCCTGATACTTGACCGAAGTTCATTTTCTGCTCGGGCAACACTTTAAGTCAACTGCTTGCTTCACTCACTAGATAAGCTTGGCAAACGATGTGATATGATCAAAGCAAGATAAATTGAGCAATGGTGCTTGTCAATGTACAATCTACCTCAACATGTGTTTGCACTTGTGCGAAGCTCATTTTCTGCAAAGCTGAACTTCGCAGCCTAATGATGCTTCATTTTGCCACCTCACAGGCACAGGACTTTCTTCGGTCCTACCTCTTTTTTTTATGTGTAAATAAGGAATGCATGTGTGATGTAAACAGAATCAGGAATCAGGTTAAGAGCATCTTTATTTGGATCAAATGGTGACCCCCTGTTTTGGCTTCAGACTAGGAAACTCTGCAGGGTGCACATCAGCAATCCAGTTTACTCTGGAGTCTATTTCTGGGAAGGATTAGCTGCATGTGTGCCCATTTTAAACCATAAATGGTTTAAATTAAAAAGACCTCGCTCATAGCAGAAGTTACACAATGCAGAGGACAACAATGGAGTCCTTTTCTGCAAACATCTGTTAGATGCATCTGCCTCTAAGGGGATACCAAGAGCATGTGCTTAGCACATTTGCAGTCCATCCACACATCAGTTTTGCCAGCTATTTTGGGCCTTTCAGGGGGGCAGCTGAGGCCTCCGTCACCCCAAGCACAGATTCCCACCACGACCCTGCAGTCCTTCAGCAGCCTCTGGGGACAACCTCTGGGTTTGTCCCAGTGTGAGCTTCCAGGTGACAGTGGGTTCTCTGCAACACAGTGGTCGTTTCCCTGTGAGCTTGGCTGTGTTTTACTGGCAGACTTTCCATTTCTGTTTTCCGTCCCTGCCAGACCCTCAGGAGTTTGTTCATTACCAGCAAGGAATTTGCCACACAAAAGAGAAAGGGCAAGCCTGGTCTTCTATGAACTGCCTCACGAGACCCTAAAATCATCATCTTGCTGGGACAATAACCTCTGTTGTTAACTCATTTAATGCATTTAACATGTCAGTGTAATTTTAGTGTATTTTTAAACCATAACACTAAAAACAAATAAAAATTAGGAAACAGAGGCCCATATATTTATCTAGTTAATTTGAGCTGCTGTTCAAGGACTGTAACGTTTGATGTATTTCAGAGCAGATACTATAGCTCCACATCAGTTTTGTCTATATACCATGGAAGAACAATTATGTGAGCTAATATTCTTCTTTAAGAGAAGTTTCTGGAAGAAAACAGAAGCCAAGAAAATGATAATGCACTCAAGACTAATGAAACAGATGCCTTGGACAGCAACATTTAATTTTTCCTGTTCCTGATTCCCATTATGCTAGTCCAGGTGTTATATTCTCGTTTTCATACAAACAGAACTTTAAAATGCATTTAGAAATCAAACTTTTGCCAATTTCACCATGATTTAGATGCCTGTGCATTTCTGGATTTTGCATAAAACTTTTATAAGATGAAAATACAATTTATTGGTCCAATTCATCATTGGACTATTTGATTAATTTCTGTATCAGTATTACATTGATCTTATTTTTATTTTCCTAAAGAGCTAAGATTTTTTTCAGGTTTAATTATTTTGTTAATCTTTATATTGGATTGCATTTTATTCAAAACACAGAACACTGCTAATAATTTATGCAATTGTGAAGATAACAGCAGTTAAGCTCCCTAATTCCATATGCATCAAAAGTGTCTACTACCTGGCTTACGGCTATGTCATTAATATTTCTGGAGTGCAGGGTGTTCTGAGCAGTTCTGTAAGCAACGCATAAAATCTGTAATACTGATCCATCTCTGGCTTTTAGACATCTGGCTGTTGCTCAGACATTTCAAGTGAAAATGTAACATTATCAGCTTGAAACTAGCTTTTCAATTATATCAAGTATGATGCCTGGTGCAGCGGCAGGGAAATCTATCAGTATTTGTTATTACTAGTCGTTATAATCAGGGGAGCAGCTATTTTAAATGGGGAACAATTGGCTTCAGAATAAAAGAATCTAAGTTGGTTGTACCCTCCAAAGAGCAGGTTTGGGTAGAAATGACATCTAGGATTTAGTCACAGATTAATGCAGTCTTTCAGATTACCTGGGCATGACAATATGCCCAAACTCACCTAAATATTTCTGTACTTTATATTGCTTAATAAAAAAAATGTATCTTGATACATTCTCATGCCATACATGGCATATCTGAGACTCAGTTGGTGTTGTCTGTATATTGCAGGTAAACAGTGAACAGTTATTTTTGAAATAAAGCATCTTTTTGGTAAAGTGGAGGCTTACTCAGAAGTGCATATTGAGAAGTATATCCTGATTCACTGATTAGCACACGACAGCACACTGTGATTGAAACCTTCAACATTTTGGTGTTAAGAGTAATGCAAGTTTGGAAGAACCTGACGTTTGCGTTTTGGACTAATTCTTGTGCATTAAGACTCAGGTGTTGAACTGGGGTTACACAAGCATCTGCACATTCCCTCGCTGCTGTTCTTTCCTCTAATTCCTGCTGGTGAGCCAAGCAGTTACCTTTTTCTCTCCTTGCTTGTCTGGGATCTTTACAGAGAGGTGTTCAATCTTTCCGGCACACCAGACATAGCAATATAAGGAAAGAACTTTGATATTGTACAATAAAGAGAGATAAGATAGCACTGTTAGATAAGGAATGATAGCTAAGCTTATTTTTGAGAGTGTTTAAAACCAGAACATACGTATGTATCAGTAGGTTCCCACAAGGATGTGTCTTGGGGCTAGCAATCAGTGCTGGGATGGGGATTGTGTAACGTACTCCTCAGTACCTTGGAATCTGAGCCCACAAATATTTATTTTATGGGGAATCTACTCAACCATGTGAAGTTATCTATGCATGTACGTGGTTATGGTATTTGGCACTTGGACAAGGATTTCATTCTCATAGAGACTGCATATGACGTGACCAGCTGACAGGCACAGGCTCAGTCTGACTGGGTGTCTCCGTGGCCAGCAAGCAGCTCTTATTTCCTGCCAGTGGTCCAGCAGCAGTGGTAGGGCACTGCCAGCATCTGCCGCTTTATCCACACAAGTAAAATCACATCTGATAAAAGCACAGCTGTATGACATGAAAGGGTTAAAATACATTTTGGTCACTTCTCATTTGGCTATTTCTGAGAAATGACACTTTGAGCCACTTCTGAAAGGCCCAGCATTTCCTTTGAACTTCACAGCTGTGGGCACACTGCTGTCCCTGCCCTTCTTCCCTTGCAAGAAGCTGTATTAGTGCAAACATGACAGAAGCAATTGTCATGTGAAAAATAAATTTTAAAAACCCATTCATTGCACTCAAAAAGAGACTGAAGGTGGGATGGAAAGAAGCTGGTCTGTAGGTACACCACAGGGGTAACTCATCAAGCCACATCCCCATCAAACTCAGCTGTTTCCAGGTCTGTGGCCTTCTACACTTCCAAACGAGTTTCTCCCCAGCCCTTGGGTGAGAATGGAAGAGAAAGTCAGCTCTTTGACAGCTGAGACTTGGGTCCATTGGGAAAATCCTTCTATTCATATATCTGGCTTCAGGAGAAGACACAAAGTGATCTTAATGGATGGCATTAATACATGGACAGGCACAAAAGTATAGAGTGTTAGAAGGATTTATTCTGTTTTGAAGATACAGAAAGGCTAGTATGTATATGCTGATGTCTTAACAGATGCCTTCAACAGAAAAGATCATGTTGAAACCACACATCTCTCTGCAGTAGAGTTCTTCAGGTGGGGGAAATTTTCAAATCCCCTTACATCAGCACTGTCAGAGAGTCAGTGTGCCAGATCACATGCTCATTTTCCACAAGTTATCCCTGGGACCTAGCAAATGGTGCATTCAACTGAGTGCTCAGTGTATTGCTGTGACAGAAAAACACCAGCAAACAAAAAACCAAAAATCCAAAAAGGTCAGCAGAGGTCTGGTCAAAAAAAAAAAGAAAAAAAGACAATTCCTGTAACACACAGCAGGGATCAAACTACTCATAATACCGAGTTACAAATGTTAATAGCCTCCGTGCTGCAGGATACAACTGGGATACTAAAGCTCAATAGGGTGGCACGCCCTGATAGTGCAATATAACTTGCAGGAATGGTCAGGATCCAGACTATAAACACAGTTTATAGGAAAAGATCTCAGATTGGGAAGGATGGAAAAGAGAGCAAGCATGTCAGTCCTACTGGAGTTCTCCAATAAAACAAAGAAAAAGACATTAAAAGAAATGAATTTACCTCAGAAATTCAGAAAGTTGCCTGAAAAGTTCCTGTAGAGCATATGACAGTTTGCGTAATGGTGTGGTTGTGCATTGAAATTGTTTCCAAGGGGAATGTTGAGCTTGAACAAATCCTTCCAGCTTTGTCATGTACCAATCTAGAATGTGCTATCAAATGGACTATTGTGTACTCAGGGGTTTAATACCTCTCTCAACACCGATTCAGCTAAATACCTGTAATGGGTGCTGATCTGTACTTTGTTTTGCTTAGGTAGTAACTATCATTTGTTTATTTATAGGACATTGACAACATGTGCTCATCATTTTACAGACACGTGCCTTTTCACAAGAGAAAAGCCCTGGCATCCGACAGCTTGCTGTGGGTTCCCTGTCCTGTGGGTACTACAGTGACCACTCCAGCAAAGGCAAGGAGGCAAGTCGCAGGGGAAGAAGCGGCTTTGTGCTGCTGCAGCTCTGGAGCATTAGCCCCCTGCGTGGAGTCTGGAAGTGTCCTGTGAATACATACGTGGGCCCTGGATGGTGCCCGTGATTAGTACCCACAGGAAACACAGGGAAAAATGGAAACCTGCGGGTGTTACTATCAGCAGTGCTACAGAACGGTCTACACCATCAAATACCTGTTTGGCCACTGGCCTTGTAAGCATGCTGCTCTCACCAGTGATCAAACCCCCTTGCAGTCTCACCTTGACCTTTAGATTTTGGTCCATGTTTATATACAGCTAAACCCACCTAATTATCCTGTGCTGTCTGCTGCTCAATTATTCTTGCAAAATCCCCCACTAACAGTCCCAGTTGTTTGCATTATTCCAGAGTTACTCAACGCACTGCACTACCTAACTGTGCTACCTAATTTCCCCAATGTGCCAGAGAGCTCTGTAACATGTAACCACACCTCTCACCTTCCTCACACCTCTCATCTTCCAAAAGAACGTATGGCAGGTTATTTCTGCTCACAGATGCCATCAGCAGCACAACCCTTCCTTAATTACACACTTCACAAAGGTAAAAATCTCATTTTTATGGCTTCCTATGTTTCTTTATCAACTGCCTGAAGCATGACTCAGCTGCATACAAGAACTTGTTAGCAAAGCAAGAATACCTCGCTTTCTCTCTCATGCCCCACAGTGTTGTTTTTCCAAACACACTTTTCTGTGGACCACCCGAGGGCTCTGTAACCTGCAGGCTTGCAGTCCGTGCTACCTACCAAGGGCAGGATGCTATACACACACTCCACACACGTTCACATGGTTGGGTTTTTTTCTAAATCACGTATTTCACAGATGTGGCTAACAGCAGGACAAGAACAAATGCAGATGTGACTTTATTTGATCTTGTGTGCTGCAAAGTGAACAGTCAACTGAGCGCTGACATGCAGTGCTCTCATCACTGTCATTCTCACGGTGTGTGGCAATGCTGTAGCACTATCCACATGAGCTCCCCACGTACTATCTGCCCTGGGTAGGGAATGTGTGGTGACTTGTGACCCCACCAAACTGCTGTGCTGGAGGTAGGCAGGAGTAACATCTTCCGAATCCCTGCCACTGTTCCAGGCTATTGCATTGTCATGCTTCCACTGTGAGCTATTCCATTTCAGCTGTCTCCAGCACCTTGCATGTTTAATACCACAATACGTATGTAGAAAAATTCTGTACCCACATGGAAGTGATCGTGTTTTGTACACCCTGATAACCCATCCATTTTCACTGAAAATAACAGCTTGGTATTTTGCTGCTCTGCCAACAGGTAGCGACTAATCAGTAGTGCTTTTCTTTCATTTTCTGCTTGGAAAGAGACAAAAATTCTGATATCCTAAGAAAAGCAAAAAGCTCAAATAGGAAAGAATAAAAAATACGGGGCTATAATCTAATTACTGATCCCAGTTTGACCCTGGGGTTCCTACCAATTACAGCACTTTCAACCCCTGTTAGAATACCACTTGCCTGACATCGAAGGTTTCCAACAGAAGAGTAGGACTAATATTCCTTGGATTCATTTTTGCTTTTGGCTTATTTCAAACCTTTTCTGTCTACTGCAGACAAAAATCAATAATGGTCATGCTAATCCTTCTAAGGTAGTTATGCAGTAGTAGTAATCCCAGAAAAAAAAAATCCTTGTCAATTTATTCTTCTTGTTGGACAAATATATAAGGATTCAGTGTCTTCTAACACATCTGCAAATCACAGAGTATTTTTCAGGTTCCTATCACAGCCTCAGCTTCCTGGAGATATGCTGGGAACCACACAGCTGGTGTTATGGAGGGCCAGAAGGTATTGCTACAGGAAGGTTTTTGTAGGGATGTGCACAGGCTATCATACCAGTTTGGTACTTTCTACTTGTCCTGCTGCCTCATCTGTTTCTGCTTCTAAAATTTGTCCTACTGAGGTTCTTCTGGCTCTAAGTATTGTTTTAAAATCCAGGAAAATGAAAAATTAAGACAATAGTGTAAAGGAAGGGCTTTGCAGCATCCTGAGCTCTCCGTTTCCTCTTGCACTGCTTGTGAATGCTGCTTTTGTGGTATCTGTGGTCGAGACCCAACAGCAAGAAGTCCTAAAACCCAAAGGCAGTGTTACAAGCTTGAAAAACCTGTCCAAAACCTTAGCAAAAAACATCATGTTGGACACAAATGGTGTTTGTGTCAACTTGTTCTAACAGCGGCATTTCTACTGACTGCACTGGGGTTTGTCTTCAGCCAGGACACAAACCAGGACTGCTACCCCAGGCTCACATGACTCTAAGACTGCATACTCCACTGAGACACATATAAAAGACTAAGGGGAAGGGCAGTATGTTGAAGATCTTCACCATACCCTAGCCTCTAAAATAGCACCAAGATCCTATCTTACACCCACAAAAAGTTACTGCATCTTGTGCCCAAACACTTATTTGACCTAATACAGGCACAGACAGTCATGTTTTAAACTGTTCAGAAGCCAAAAATGAAATTAAAGGCAATGTTTAAGATGGTCTGGAAGGTGTTTGTCTTTGATAAATGGGTGTCAGTCGAAGAATACTCGGTGAATGTGAACCAAGTAAACCTGTTAACCAACTGCTAGTTTTCATTGCAAGAGTGGATTTGTGAAACCCACAAGGTTTAACTCAGTGATACTGAAATCTGGAATAATCTGTGAAACTGGGGTAGCCTTTTGGTCACCACGAAAACAGTAATTGTCACCATTTCAAACTTATTTTTTAACCTGAATTTGGGCAATGTGACGTTGGTTTTTTTTCTTTTCTGTAAATGGACTTTTTGTTTATTTTTTTTTTTTTAATAGAAAGGCTTGCTTCCATGTTAAATAGCAGTGACTGTGACTGGCATCTTTCAGAAATGTATCCAGAACAATGGAGATGAAAACGCTGACTGTGACATATGCGGTTGCTGTACTGGTTTCTGCAGTTAGACACATGTGCAGTTGGCTGCTTACTCCTAAGACCTTACAGTAACTACAAACAAAAAATGCAGAAGTACATTTGAAAATGTGCCCTTTTAATTCTGACTAAAAAATCTTTTCTGATTATTGATTTAATCACTTAACTCTCACAGCCAGCATAGGAAGCCCTAGGGACTGCAACTGAGAAAAACAGAAGTCATCACAAAAAATTAGATCTTTAATGTGCCCATTATGAAATCGGTGCCAAAACTCTTAAAACATTTCCAGCTGCAGCAATGACAGGCCATACACTTTTTGACAAACCAAATATTTCTCTTTATTTGTGTGTGGCACTTTTGCCATGAAGCACAAAACACCTGTGGACTTGCGCCTAGCACAGGTCAGCAGTGCCAGGCAGCCATTTTCCTCAGGCACCTAGGAACCCCTCTCTTTCCTGCAGAGCACACTTCCCTAGAAAGCCTTTGCTGTGTTTGTAATGTGTTCTCATTTATCTGCCTCTGACTTGTTTGAGATTTTTCAAGTGCTGCTGAGAGCAGCTTGAGTTAGCTGGCTTTTGGCCTTTACGTGACAGGAGGAAGAAAAGCTCCTGACAGCCCAAAGCAGGCGGCCAGGGTTTTTTCTGCAGAAGCCACAGAAAAGGCCAATGACAGGGAAGGCAGAAGAAAGTTCATCACGCTTGACTGCATTACTAACCAGTTACAGAAAAGCCTCAAGGGAGCTGATAAACTGAAAACTGATGATGAGAAAGAAGTGGCAGAGACAGCTGCCAAGTAAGGCTTAAGCCCCAGCACGACTGATGCTGTCAGCAGTGTGACCTATGCAGTGTGCCAGTTTCAAACACAAGCAGCTGCTAAGGTTGTTGATTGAATATACAAATGTGTACCAGGGGGAGCATCCAGCTTTTTCCTGCGCTGACGTTTGGCCAAGCCTAAAACTTTCTGTAATTTTGCCAGAGCACATTGCTGTCCTGTGCTTGCCAAATCTAAGGAGGAAGGTATTCTGGAAGACTGGGACTACCACCTTCATCACATTCAGAAGGATTTTAAAAAAAAATCTTAGAGGCTTAAGAAACACATTAGGAAATGTTGGTGTTTTACTGGTGTGGCTGCTATCTCTTTTTGTTTATTTCAAGTACAGTTGCAGGCAACTTTTTCTTTTTCCTTTTCTAACAGGAAAAGGAGATGAACAATGACAGAATTACAGGTGAGGCAACAATGGGAGACGATGTGAAAATACACAAAGAAGTTCTAGAGAATGAAAAAAAACTAGGAAGGAATTGAAGGAAAAAACAAAGGAATAGGATGAATTATTAAGAGATCAGATTCAGTTGTCATTTACACAGCTATAATTCAGGGGAAAGTAAAGAACACTAAAACGACACGGTCGTTTGGGACCCTTGAATTTGCCACAGGGATTTGTTCAGTTTTTTTCATTTCCCTTTCGGTCTTCCACTTCACTTTTAGTGTGAACTCTAGAATTCAATCAGGGTTCAAGTAAAGGTTTATTTTCTTGAAAGATATAGGCTGTGTTTTACAGAAATGAAAGAAAAAGAAATAGTTTTTTAGATGAGCAGGTATTTCTGTGGACATTATGAATAAAGCTTCTTGGTTGGTTTTGTGGGTTTTGGGTTTTTTTTATTCCTACCATTTATATTCTGCTACAAACATTTACTAAAACTAAGCTACTGACTCTTTCTGTAGCTTGTGCTTTTAATTTCTTTGGAGATGCTTTCTACATGGCACGAAACACGAAAGCCAAGCTGCTGTTCCTTGCTGTCATGCCACCATGCAAAGTCCCTTCTACTTACAGCACAGCTTTATGCAAAAATCAGTTAAGGTGATTGGGAAAGAGAAAAGGGATCTGCTGCACTATCCCTGTCTAAACTGGAGTTCCTCAAATTCTTAGGTGCTGGCAAGGAGACGGTATTGCGAAACACTGACAATGAGCTGTGGGTACAAAGCAACAAACTTTTCTGTGCCCAAGCTGTTAGATCTGCTAGCACCCCAGGACAGGTCTCACAGGGAGAAACAATGAACACATTGTCCTCATCAAATGAAGGGGAGCTGACTGCACAAGTATGAGGCCAGATCAGTTCATCCAGGAAAGGACAGAGACAGTCAAAGGACTGAGCGCAGGCTATGTCACCTTGCTGTTGGTTTCTAGAAATCAAATATACAACAGAAGTGACGCTTCTAGTAGTTATCAGGTGCTTACCAGATGACACCTGGTGGACAAAATCTAGAGAGAAGAAAGCAGCGTGCAGCACAATGCTTGCAGCGCAGCACCATGCCGGCCTTACAGCGCAGCACTGTGCCTGCCTTGCAGCGCAGCACTCTACCTGCCTTGCAGCGCAGCACCGTGCCTGCATTGCAGTGCACTGTACCTGCCTTGCAGCGCACTGTACCTGCCTTGCAGCGCAGCACCGTACCTGTCTTGCAGCGCAGCACTCTACCTGCCTTGCAGCGCACTGTACCTGCCTTGCAGCGCAGCACCGTGCCTGCCTTGCAGCACAGCACCGTACCTGCCTTGCAGCGCAGCACCGTGCCTCCCTTGCAGCGCACTGTACCTGCCTTGCAGCGCAGCACCGTGCCTCCCTTGCAGCGCACTGTACCTGCCTTGCAGCGCACTGTACCTGCCTTGCAGCGCACTGTACCTACCTTGCAGCGCAGCACCGTGCCTCCCTTGCAGCGCAGCACTGTACCTGCCTTGCAGCGCAGCACCGTACCTGCCTTGCAGCGCAGCACCGTGCCTGCCTTGCAGCGCACTGTACCTGCCTTGCAGCGCACTGTACCTGCCTTGCAGCGCAGCACCGTACCTGCCTTGCAGCGCACTGTACCTGTCTTGCAGTGCAGCACCGTACCTGCCTTGCAGCGCAGCACCGTGCCTGCCTTGCAGCGCAGCACCATACCTGTCTTGCAGCGCACTGTACCTGCCTTGCAGCGCAGCACCGTACCTGCCTTGCAGCGCACTGTACCTGCCTTGCAGCGCAGCACCGTACCTGCCTTGCAGCGCAGCACTGTGCCTGCCTTGCAGCGCAGCACTGTGCCTGCCTTGCAGCGCACTGTACCTGCCTTGCAGCGCAGCACCGTACCTGTCTTGCAGCGCAGCACTCTACCTGCCTTGCAGCGCAGCACCGTGCCTGCCTTGCAGCGCACTGTACCTGCCTTGCAGCGCAGCACCGTGCCTGCCTTGCAGCGCACTGTACCTGCCTTGCAGCGCAGCACTGTACCTGTCTTGCAGCGCAGCACCGTACCTGCCTTGCAGCACAGCACTGTACCTGTCTTGCAGTGCAGCACCGTACCTGCCTTGCAGCGCAGCACCGTACCTGCCTTGCAGCGCAGCACCGTGCCTGTCTTGCAGCGCACTGTACCTGCCTTGCAGCGCAGCACCGTGCCTGCCTTGCAGCGCACTGTACCTGCCTTGCAGCGCACTGTACCTGCCTTGCAGCGCAGCACCGTGCCTGCCTTGCAGCGCACTGTACCTGCCTTGCAGCGCAGCACCTTGCCTGCCTTGCAGCGCACTGTACCTGCCTTGCAGCGCAGCACCGTACCTGCCTTGCAGCGCACCGTACCTGTCTTGCAGCGCAGCACCGTACCTGCCTTGCAGCCGCAGCACCGTACCTGCCTTGCAGCGCAGCACCGTGCCTGCCTTGCAGCGCACTGTACCTGCCTTGCAGCGCAGCACCGTGCCTGCCTTGCAGCGCACTGTACCTGCCTTGCAGCGCAGCACCGTACCTGCCTTGCAGCGCAGCACTGTGCCTGCCTTGCAGCGCACTGTACCTGCCTTGCAGCGCAGCACCGTGCCTGCCTTGCAGCGCACTGTACCTGCCTTGCAGCGCAGCACCTTGCCTGCCTTGCAGCGCACTGTACCTGCCTTGCAGCGCAGCACCGTACCTGCCTTGCAGCGCACCGTACCTGTCTTGCAGCGCAGCACCGTACCTGCCTTGCAGCCGCAGCACCGTACCTGCCTTGCAGCGCAGCACCGTGCCTGCCTTGCAGCGCACTGTACCTGCCTTGCAGCGCAGCACCGTGCCTGCCTTGCAGCGCACTGTACCTGCCTTGCAGCGCAGCACCGTGCCTGCCTTGCAGCGCACTGTACCTGCCTTGCAGCGCAGCACCGTACCTGCCTTGCAGCGCAGCACCGTACCTGTCTTGCAGCGCAGCACCGTGCCTGCCTTGCAGCGCAGCACCGTACCTGTCTTGCAGCACACTGTACCTGCCTTGCAGCGCAGCACTGTACCTGCCTTGCAGCGCACTGTACCTGCCTTGCAGCGCAGCACCGTACCTGCCTTGCAGCGCAGCACTCTACCTGCCTTGCAGCGCAGCACCGTGCCTGCCTTGCAGCGCACTGTACCTGCCTTGCAGCGCAGCACCGTACCTGCCTTGCAGCGCAGCACTCTACCTGCCTTGCAGCGCAGCACCGTGCCTGCATTGCAGCGCAGCACCGTGCCTGCATTGTAGTGCACTGTGCCTGCCTTGCAGCGTAGCACTGTGCCTGCATTGCAGCACAGCACCGTGCCTGCATTGCAGTGCACTGTGTCTGCCTTGCAGCGCAGCATTGTATTGTCCCTGCTCCCATCTCCACTGCTGCTCTCCCTGCTGGTGTAGCCACCAGCTGCCCTCCCTACTCTGTTGTCTTGCCCCCCGAGGGCATTATTACCGCGTCCCGGAATAATCCATGTACGAGTAATAGCTTTTATTTTTTTATCTGCTTACAGGGCAGGGTATGGGGTTTTTTCCATATTCTAGCTGATGCTCTCTGTTGGCTTAATTATGACCTTTGAGCCTGAGGCAAGACTAAAGACATTTTTTTTAGAAACTAAAAAAAACCCCATACATCAGGGAAAGTCCCTGTTGTTAACAGCAGCTAGGTACTTTTATAGTCTAGAATACCTAGACAATTTTATTAATCCCTTCACAAGTGGATAGTTGCACCCAAGGGTTAGAGCATTTGATTTCTTCAGATCATTTACTCTTTCTCTTTTTCAACTATTTCCAGTTTGCTTCTGTAACAGTCTTTTCTGCTTGACATTTTACAATTGCCCTAATGCATTCTTGTTGACAATCCAGAGACAGAGCACCAATTTAAAAAAAAAAAAACAAAACCCACAACAAAAAAACCCCACTCCCAAAACCCCCAAACAAACCACTCTAAGCTCGCCTGCAGAAAAACGTCTACTTAGAGAAGTCTTCTAGGGATCTGCATCACTTAAGTAGTTACTTATGCCTCCTGGTAAGATATGTAGCTTCACAGAATCACAGAATCGTAGGGGTTGGAAGGAACCTCAAGAGATCATCGGGTCCAACCCTCCTGCCAAAGCAGGTTCCCTAGGACAGGTCACACAGATAGACATCTGGACAGGTCTTGAATATCTCCAGAGATGGGGACTCCACAAGCCCCCTGGGCAGCCTGTCCCAGGGCTCTGTCACCCTCACTGTGTAAAAGTTCTTCCCCATGTTGGTGCAGAACTTCCTGTGCTCCAACTTGCAGCCTTCTCCTGTCTCCACAGACCACTGAGAAGGGGCTGGCCAATTCCCCCTGCATCCCATACTTAAGATATTTATAAACATTAATTAGGTCCCACCTCAGTCTTCTTTTCTCCAGGCTGAACAGCCCCAGCTCACTCAGCCTTTCCTCATACGGGAGATGTTCCAGGCCCTTAATCATCTTCGTAGCCCTTCTCTGGACTCTCTCAAGGAGATCCCTGTCTTTTTTTGTACCAAGGAGCCCAGAACTGGACACAATACTCCAGGTGGGGCCTGACCAGGGCAGAGTAGAGGGGGAGGATCACCTCCTTTGACCTGCTGGCCACACTCTTCCTGATGCATCCCAGGATCCCATTGGCTCTCTTGGCCACCGAGGCACACTGCTGGTTCATACTCAACCTGTCATCAACCAGGACCCCCAGGTCCTTCTCCACAGAGCTCTTCTCCAGCAGGTCATCCGCCAGCCTGTACTGATACTGACGGTTATTCCTCCCCAGGTGCAAGACTCTACACTTGCTTTTGTTGAATTTCATCTGGTTTCTCCCTGCCCAGCTCTCCAGCCTGTCCAGGTCTCTCTGGATGGCAGCGCAGTGTTCCTGCGTGTCAGCCACCCCTCCCAGCTTTGTATCATCGGCACTTGCTGAGGGTGGATGCTGCTGCTTATCAAACAAATACCTGGGTAAGTCCCACATAAGGACCAGCACCTGGGATTACGAGGCTACTTCTAGCTGCTTCTAGAAGGTATCATCAACTTTCTCCTCCTGATGAGGGAGCCTTAGTACACACCCACAATAGTTCACCCACACTAGCCTGCCCCTTGATTCTCACCCACAAGCTCTGCACTGGTACATCACCCTCCCCCAGGTCAAGTTCAATACATTCTAGCTGCTGTCTCACATAAAGAGAACTCCTCCACCTCACCTCCCTAGCCTCTCTTTCCTAAAAAGCAAATAGCCATCCATGACAGTATTCCAGTCATCCAAGCTGTCCCACATGCCTCCGTGATTGGGATGAGATTGTAGCCTTGTGACCACACAAAGATCTCTAACTCTTCCTGTTTATTTCCCATGCTGTGTGCATTAGTATTCAAACACTTTAGGGAGGCAGCATGTGCAGGTATCCCTAGAGGGACGCAAGAAGTTTTGGGCGGGGAATAGGCAGCAGTACCTCCTCCAAAGACTCTTCACAAGATCCTACAGGACAATCCAGAGATTTTTCCTTGCCATCACCTAGAACAACAACATCCCCAAGTCTATCACTGTCCTATTAGCCTCTATGCTCAGGGATCTCACAGATGGGAATACACTGTTACTCTGCAATCCTTTTTTTCTCTATTTGGCTGGAAGGATTTCAGGAATATGGGAGATACTGCTGAACCAATAGTGTGACAGATGAGGCCTCTTCCATAAAGACAAGTTGCTGTGATCAATTCTTTGATCGCTGGCATTGCATCTTCCAGGTTTTTTTCCTGTTGACTTTTTTGTTCTATGTATACCCAGTACTTTTAAATTTTAATGATTTTTTTCTCTATTTCCATGTTTTATTTTTGTGCAAAAAGCTTGAAGGATTTTATGAAGTAAAACACACACAGAAGTCAGATTTGCTAACTTCAAACACCAAACTAAGCAGAGAAAGAGAGTGTGGGAGAGGACGGGAAGTAATTACCATATTTCATTATCTAGTTTCTTCTGCATCTAGATTAGTTGTTTACAAAAAGCACAGAGTGAACACCCAGGAATCACAGCATCATCTAGGGCCTGGCTGGGACAGTTAACCTTCCAACTGCAGTCCACACAGAGCTGTGCTTTGTGTTTGTAGCTAGAAGGATGGTGGTGCCATTCCAGCATTTGGGGTATTGCTGGCAGGATCTCACACAGCTTCACGGCTGTCTCTCCAGTACTCCCCGGAAAGGCCAGTGGGCTTAGGTGTGCAAGAGGTTGGGAGGGGACACAGCCAGGGCACCTAACCCAAACTGACCATGGGGATATTCCATACCATATGACGTCATGCTCAACATCAAATATTAAGGGGAGAGAGGCAGGGGGCACTCAGGCGTTTGTCTTTAAAAGTAACTCCTATATGTACTAGGACTCTGATTCACAGGAAGTGGTTGGACATCACCTGCTGATGGGAAGTAGAGAATAAATCTCTTTTACTTTCTTTTGCTTCCAAGCACAGCCTTTGCTTTTATTCATGAAACTACCTTTATCTCAACTGATGAGTTTTTCATTTTTTCATCTCCTTTTCTACTGGTGCTGCTGGGCAGTGGGAGAGTGACAAACTAGCTTGCTGGGCAACAAAGCCAGCCCACCAAAGGCACAACCTTGCTTAGACATCCCGCTCCATAGAGAGAATGAACTAGCATCCTAACCCAGATGAAAGTCTGGTTTCATCTTTACAGCAGGATCACAACTTGAAGTCTGACCCTGCTGGAGGCAGAACTAGTTAAATTTAGCTCTGCTCTAACACCTGCAAACTCACAGGCATTGTTGCGAAGTCCTCAGGATTCTGAGAAACACACAAGTAAAGTGTATGGCGACAATACCACAGATTAACCACCCAGACATGGGTGAATTACTGAACAGTATTGGAAATTACACTGTGACCTGAGCCACTTTGCTTGCTGAAAACAGGTGGTTGCTGTGGAGCAACCCCTGACCTGTTATCCATTTTCTGACTATAGTAACAGAAACCTTAGCATGGCTGACAGTCACCAGTGGAAAGCAAATACTAACATGTTCTATCAGACACGCTTTATCTAACGCCTGGTAGTGAAGGACAAGATACAGAAGGCTCTGAAATACTGCTGCGGAGGGTCTATTTTTACAAGCCATTCCAGGTAGCAATCTGTGAGAACAATCCTCCTTAATTTATGCTGATGACTATTTTCAGGTTTTGAAATGTTCTCCTTTACTCGTTAATTCCCATTCAGCAAATACAAAGAAATCAAGTGTAAGTGCCGTCATAAAGTAAAAAGAGGAAAAAAATTGTCAGGAAAGTGCTCTTTAAAACATCAATTAGGCAATAAAACGTCTTCAGCTTGGGCCATTTGGTTGGCATCTGTGAGCGCTTTTGTGTCCCGCAGCTGGGAAAACACCAGTTCATACAATCTCTGCAGCTAGCGAAGCCACCGCGTGAATAGATTATTTCTGTTCTGCAGAAATGTTAATTGGCAGCTCATTAAAAGTTTGGTTGGTAGGGGCGAGTGAAAAGCGGGATCTCGAGAGCTCCGAGAAGGCATCGGGCCTGTTCGCTGCCTGCCGGGGTGACGGGCAGATCCCCGAAGGAAGCCGGCACCAGGCCTCACATCACAGCACCGCTGACAAAGGGGGTGGTCAGGAGCGCGCCCCACGAGCTGAGGAGGGGGGCTGGGGTAGGGGGGGGGAAGCTAAGCGCAAATCGTACATCCAAGACGGTCCATCAGCCACGGTCGAATCAGAACCACACACGGCTCTCGCCGATTAACGCCAGCCACCGAGGGAAGAGCAAGAATCCCGCCTGTGCGGGGCCACCGCGCACGGGGTTCCCAACAGCACGCAGAGGCGGCCGGCACTATGCGGCGGGTGGGTCTCCAGCACGCCGCTCTGACGGCACACCTGCCTGTAGTGCCCGGCCCGGGGCCCCCGCTCTTCCAGGCACTGCGGGCGACTTGAAGCGGCGCCTGAGATGAACCTGGGGCCCCTTGAGGCGGCCGCCTTCCCCCAGCGCTCACCCCTGCGCTGGCGACACCTTCACTCTGCACAACGGCGGCGGGGCTCGGGCAACGCGCATCAAACCCCCCGCACCACCGTCCCCGCCTTCTTCTCTGTCGAAATCCCGGGCTTTCGGGCGCCTGAGACGCGGGGCGCGGCGCGGCGCGGGCCGTCCTTCAGCACCGCCGGCGGGGCGGAGCGGCGCGGCAGCCACGGCGGCCGCCGACAACATGGCTGCTCTGGCAATGGCCGTAGCGGCGGCGGCCGCCGGGCAGCAACAGGTAAAGGCCGCGACGCGCCGCCTCCGCTGGCCCTTCCTGCCGCCGGGGTTGGGGGGAACCCGTCTCTGGGCCCGCCAGGAGGCGGCCGCTGAGGAGTTTGACTCCTGAATGAGGTTAAAAAAGGAACGTTTAGGAAGCAGCGGGGGGTTGCTGGGCTGGCCTCAAAATGGTTTCTTAACCTGAGCAAGGCGGCTTAGTTACCTGCCTTCCTAGCAGTGGTTACCTTAGGGGTGTTCTGGACTGCTGTAAGAGCTGGCAGTTTGCAACGGGTGCAGAGCCGGTTTCAGAATTTAAGATCGCGCTTTCCTTCAGTGAGATGAGATGGGGTCATCTGCCTGATGGAGATGAAATGCTAACAGGTAGTTGCTCTGAGAGGTCAGAGGCTGCTGTGAGAGGTGCGGTAGCTGGTTTAGTATGCAGTGTGGTGAGCAGCCTCTGTTAAAGCGAGCTGGTGGGGGGGGGGGTTCTGCTTCCCTGTTGAAGAATGTGGGTTTGTACACAGTCATCAGCTGGCCATTGCTCCAGTTTTATACCGGTGTGACTTAACTTTTTAAAGTGTGCTGGTAAAAAAGCTGAAGTGATGCTATTGCCCTGTACTGTGGTGGTGTCTGCTTAAAATCAACAAACAAGCATTCTGAAAGAGAAATAATTGATATGTTATTTTGTTATGTACAGAATGACAACTGTTCCAGTACTGCAGGTGCTGGTCGACAATTCCAGAACTGGAAGATGAAAGCCGAACAAGCTAAGAAAGTTGAATTCATAAGAACTGCAGAAAAGCTAAAAACCCAGTAAGTTAAATGCTTCATCATAAATATATTTTCATGCTGTTCTGAATAAGTTTAAATGTATGAATTCATGGTAATGAAACCTTTAGGTTAAAACTTCCTTTTCAGAAGCTTAGACTTATTATTGTTGTTGTTTACAGTACTTTGTGATAGGATAATAAGCTCCAAAGTACCATGTTCTAACTACCACCTGGACTTTGGTCGGTCTTTTTTAGTAAGCTGCTGCTGCAGTAGATGCACAGAAAAGAAAGTGAGTGGCATAGTTGAGTTTTCATCTTTTCCTCTGAGCCCTGCTTAGCCTTCTAAGAACTAAGCCCTTAAGACAAATCATCAAAAGGGGAATTGCTGCAACATTACAACAGCTTCCTCAGAGAAGATTGAAAGTGCTTTGTCTAGAATATCTTGGCCAGTTCTTAGGAAATCAGGGATTCAAGACATCTCAGGCACAGAAGTGGTTTAAATCTGTTTCCCCACATCTTAAGTGCTGCAAGAACTATACTGGCAGGTGACAGTCTCACAGCAGTGTTTCATGCTGTCTGACTGAATCTGCACCTCCTTGCTTATTCTGGATCCTGGGTTATGGCTCAAAAATTGACTGCTGGGTAATGTAGATGTTCCCAAGCAGCTTCACACAAGGCATGCTACTTAACTACTGGACACTGTCCTGTCGTTGTTGCACTCTGAAGGCTTTTGGTGCACTCTGTGGGAAGATTTGGTACTTGGGTGTGGTCTGTGAATTCCAGTGGACAGCAAAGCATTTGAATTTTGAATAATAAACTGCACCATTATAAGGGTTTGAACCATCTAGTGCTGCAATAGTGTGCTGAAGAACCAAGCTGCTGCTGAGAGACAGGGTTTCTTGGCCTGTCAGTAGTGTTGCTTAGCATTAGGAATCCTACCAGTCTCTGTACTGTACGACACCAGAGTCCTGCTGTTCTGATCTCTATAAGGTAATGGTAGCAAACTTCCCAGATGTGCTTGGGGCTCCAGTGTCTGCAGTCCTTTTGCATCTGCTGTTCTGTAGGTCAAACCCTAATATAACACCAGATTGTTGTAAACCAAAACACATCCCATCCTGAGTGGTGGTACCCTGGAGCTTCTGACTTTGGTAAGAAAGTAGAAGTCTATGCATAAAGCATAGTCAGTAAGGTAGCAGCTTTAATATCTTAACTTACTTAAATGCTAATGATCTTGGCTTAGAATCAACAGTTGCAGTAATACTATTATTAAAGCTAGAGCTGAGGGAATGTACTTGTTTTGTCTGTGTGGGGGCTCCATCTGTGTGTGCAACTGCATTAATACAGCCTGTCTCTGTTCCTGTGCTTTCCAGTGAAAATCTCTTAAGGATCCCTGACAGCATACAGATCAAATTCCAGGCCATTTGTTTCACTTTGTGAACTGCACTGCCTGTCAGTGAGGTGTTTTTCTTGTTAACTTCTTGTTCAAGTTCTTGATTTACTTTGGTGTGTAGTCTTAGAATCACAGAAAGAATTTCATTGGAAGCAGCTGTAGGAACAAACCAGTGATTTGTATAAAACATAAGTCAGTCTCATTGACCCAGCCTCAGCTGCATGCTAACCTTAGAAAATTTTGGAGCTTTGCTAATTGTGTCTTTCATGGTGTGGCAACCTTTTTCCCAAGGATTGCAAATATAGAAAAAGACAAGAATGGACATCTTTACAATAGGAAGAGCGCTTCCAGGGCAGAATACAGCATACTAGAGGAACTGGAACGTAGCATGGCTGTCAGCAGGAAAACTGAAAGTAAGTGGGGTTTTATTTGGGTGGTGTGAAGGTTGTTTTTTTTTTTACCCTACTGTTTGTTTAAATGGTTTAATAAGTGGTAGCAAAGAGATTAGTTCAGGCAGAAGGTAGATGCTGATACAAGTTTGGTATTTCACCATGTGTCCTGCTTATAAAGAAAACTTCCACTATTCACTTGTGAAGTTCATAAGCATAACTGTTTTGGGCCTCCTGTGTTATTAACTGTTTTCATTTAATATTGAATGTAGCAGATGCAATCCACAATTTTATGTGTGTATTGCAAAACCTGATGTAGTCTAGCTAAGGTACAATAAATGCATACTTAGCACAACATAAGTTTTTCACACTGCTTTAAACGTACTTCTAATAGTTCTCTGTTTCCATTCTTCAAATGCTGTGAGATGGTACACAGTCTGTCCTACAATTTCTGTTCCACTTGTAGACTAACTAAATACTTAATGAAAAAAAGTGTCTCCCTGGTCACAGTACCTAGTTTCTCTCAAAAGTAATCAGATAAATCATGCTATACCTTCTGTTGAAGATCAAAACAAAGTAAGTTGAAGAGCGCAAAGGACAAGTATAGACACAGTATACTTAAATTACAAATTTGTATGTGTTTTAATGTGTGCCTTTAATTAAAGGATATTATTTATAATGTCCTTTCCATCTTGCAATCCTTATGAAATGTAAATATTGCTGAGGAATGACTAGGCTAAAAAGTTCAGAAGATTTCCTAGGGGTAAGAAGGGAGTATGGAAATACGCACAAGAGGTCCTGTTGTGAGAATAAAAATTACAGATATGAGAGGAGTAAAACACTATAGCATCTCTTAGGCTGTGTAGTAGAACCCCCAAAATTCCCATTGACTGTGTTCAGGTCTTTCAGCTTGATATATCTGCTTTTACACTTTGGTCTCAGCTGGAACCAGTAGGATCATCTTGTCTTTGTTACATTTTGTCAAGTTTAGGTCTTGGACTCTATTATCCCTTCTTTAAGCCAAATCTAGGATGGAAGATACAGTCCCCATGTTCCTTAGTACTTCAGATATATCCATTTATGGATTCATAAGGAGCCAAGTGGTAACAAAGCAAATAAGTGCATGTAAGCTTGGAGTATGCAAAAACATTCATTCTACTTGTTAACACTGCAACTAAAGAAAACTCGTTGAAGTAGTACATTGTTTTCCAAGTTTTTCCTCTTTGTTGCTGAGTGTTTTGATGCCTAGGTCAGTCTCCCTCAAAATTCTAGGGGAGGTGTCATCTGCATAGGCAGTGTTTTACAGACTCTGGTTACTGATAAAAGATTTTGGTGCAAAATAAAACCCCTAAAACCCAACCACTAAATCTGATTTAATCTGGATATCTAGACTATCCTGTTGATCTCTTTAAAAATTGAAAATATTAATTTTAAAATATGTTGATGGTGTATGGGAACATACAGCCTTTCCAGTCAGGTACATACATTTACAGGCATGTTAAAATGCTTAGTATGATGGCAATTTCTTATGATCAAACAGAATTTGTGTCCCTGCTTAGATGAAACCCCCAGTTTATTTTGGACACTTCATTTTTTTTGCATTGAATGTAGTGCACAAATAAACTGTTAGAACTATCAGTATGTTATTTTGTTTAACAGAAGCTAAAATCCTGCAGCACCTATCAAAAATACAAGGTAATGTGAGGAGACTCCAGCGACAGTTAAAAGATGTGAAGATTACACCAGAATGTAAGTCCCGATGACGTTTAAAAGGGTTTTCCTCTGTAGATAGTCTGGTTCAATAGTTGGGCTGGTGATTCTTCCGCTGGCTTGGGCTACTCCTTCTCCAGTCTGTCTGCGGTGTCCAGGAATCTGGGAGAGTAAGAATACAGAAATGTAAGAAACTATGAAAGGTGGTACAGTTCTGTGTGGAAACAGGGAAATTTACTTTGTGTTAGAAGTGGTGTGCTGGTTTGACTCTGCCTGGAGGCCAGATGCTCACCAAAATCGTTCTATCACTCCCCTTTTCAGCTGGACGGGGGAGAAAATATCTATTGAGAGGCTGAGGAATCGAGATAAGGACAGGGAGAGATCATCCCATAATCAGCGTCACGGGCAAAATAGACTCAACATGGAACAAAGGAAAGAAAACACTCTTGTTTGTTACAATACACCACACACTCAGTGACACCAAAGTTGGGTAATGAGAAGGGCAACCAGATCTTAAAGCACCTACTGCCACCCCTCCCTTCTTAGCAGACTTCACTTTAGTCATGATTTCGCTCCCTTCTCCCCCC
Organism: Porphyrio hochstetteri; assembly: GCA_020800305.1. Taxonomy (NCBI): domain Eukaryota; kingdom Metazoa; phylum Chordata; class Aves; order Gruiformes; family Rallidae; genus Porphyrio; species Porphyrio hochstetteri. The sequence goes on from CM036938.1 coordinate 25,639,527, forward strand.
TCATTGTAGCACAGGGAGGGGCAGGGACTGGGGGAATGGGGGTTTCGCTCAGTTCCTCATGAGATCTTTTCCTTCTTAGCCGGGGTGGGGGGGGACAGACATTCCTCACACCTTTCTGCTGCTGCAGTATAGGGTCCCACCCACAGGAGACAGTCCTCCATGAACTCCTCCAAAGTGAGTCCTTTCCAGTGGGGCTTCAGCTCTTCACCAGCTGCCCCAGTGTGGGTCACTGCTATAGGGTGCAGTCATAAATCATAGAATGTCTCTCAGGCCTGGGCTGCTCCAGTCTTGTCCTCCACAGAGTCACAAGCCTCTCCCCACCGCAAACCTGCTCTGGCGTAGATCTCTGTCTTGCTCATCAATGTGTCTCTGTCTCTCTCCATGGGCTGCAAGTGATGGCAGGGGCTTGCTCCAGCACGAGTCACAGCACCTTCTGTATGGCCCCACCTGCTCCATCATGGGGCCTCTCCAGGGGCTGCAGGTGGGGTCTCGGTCTTTTCCATGGACTGTGGGGTGACACCCGGTCCACCATGGGTGTCTCCACAGGCTGCTAGGGCATCTTTCTCTCCGGCAGCTGAGGTGTCCCCTTCCCTTCACCCGCCTTGGTGTCTGCACGGTTTCTTTCATCTTCTCACTCCCCTCTCTGGTGGCAAAAAGCAGCTGTTTGTGTGGTTTTTTCTCCTAAATGTGAGTCCCAGATGTGCTGTGACCATCACTGATGGGCTTGGCTTGGGTCAGCAATGACTCCAGCCTTGAGCCGGCTGGTGTTTGCTCTGTGGGGCCTGCAGAGAGCTTCTGGCTGCTTCTTGCAGAAGCCACCCCTGCAGCCCCCCTTCTCCACCGGAAAGCTAGTTATTTTTTATAGGTAGCTCTCTACATAAAATAAAGTTAATATTCTAGTGCTGTTCAGATACAGCTCTCTTTCATCTGGTAAGAGGGCACAGGGCATGTGGGTCTACAGGGAACTCCTTTCTGGCTGTCAACATGGCTTTAAGTGTACGTTGGAATATTCTGTGGAAGATACTGAAACAACTCATTCAGTTTGGATGTTTTGAAACTTTTGGGAAATAGGAACTGAAATAACCACTCTCCTACCTTGCGTGGAACTCAGGTTGAAGACCTCCTACTATTTTCTGATGCTATATTAAATGCCAGAGTTGAAGTAACGGACTCAACTCCAATCAATGTGATCAATGCTGAGCTCATTTATTGAAACACACTCAGAGTTTATATATATTTCTGTATCAGTACACAAGTTACATGACATTGCTAGTGGCTATATGCTCTGTTCACATGCCTTTCATGCACCTCACTATTGCTAACAATTGGTTAAAGCTACAGTCACGTTATTCCTTATAAGGCAGTTGTTAACATTCCTGCAGTTTCTTAACTTTTCTCACAGGCTTCTGCTCTGTGTTACTGCAGACCGATCGTGCCTTGACATGTCTTCACTCAGCCCCCAGGCCTGATTATACAGGGGTCGAACCATGCGGCAACAAGTCTGCATGGGCCACAAGCCCACTCCTCTCAAGATACATTGCTACAATTAAATGCTTCTTATTTCATTTATTCAGGGTCTATTCTAGGGAAAAAACACACCATTATCTTCTTAAACTATCAGCAAAGATACCAAGGCATGAAACTTAACTAGAGTTTTAGACTATATAACTCAAACAATTTTGCTTATTTTTTAATGCCAGGTTAAAGTGTGTGTTCAGTATGTGTCCATAGGGATATTGTGCTTGCTTAAAACAGATTATAAACCTTTTTCTACTCTTGCAAAATTTTCTTTAGACAGCTGTCTTGCTGACTTTCCCCATATCAAGAGTACTATTTACGCTGGAATTTGCAATCACACCTGTTGAATGGGAGTCTGTGTTTTAAGGCTGTTTGAGATGGAAATGCATGGTTTTTTTCATACACTGAAGTAAAAGTGTCCCAGAGGTCTCTGCAAGTGCCTGCATTTCTGTATAGTGCTAAATTGCTGGTAAATGCTGTAGGCTTCTTAAGTGATATGCTCTTTTCTTCTTTTCCTTTTTAGTTGTTGACAGGCTCAAGGAAATGATGGAAGAAGTTGAAAATGCAATCAATGCTTTTAAAGAGGAACAGAGGCAAATGTATGCTTATATGTGCTTCAGCTCCAGGAAAAAGTGCTTTCATAAGATGCAGTGAAAACTTGGCATTAATAAACTATTCTTTTCATTTATTCTTTTGGTAGCGATTCCTGTGGTATGTAAATCAAAACTCAAGCAATCAACATTGGAATCTTGATAAACAGTCTTGTAGAGAGACTGTTTATAGACCTATTTCAGTGATCCAATATAACATTCATTTGCCTATGAAAAGGCTTTTCAGAGAAAGGCTGCAGAAGAGATGGGATTGGAGGGGTGTTTTTGATTTTTATTTTTATTTTTTAATTCACTGGAGGGGGGTGTATATCTTCTAGTGTCAGGAGGGATTGAGTTAGTTTTTTTGAGTGCCATGCCATAAATGTATGCTTTCACTAAAAGGATAACTTAATTTTAATTGTGTAGTGCTTGATTATGGGATCATTACAATCATGCTGTCATCTGTGTTACAGTTTCAGTTCTTAAGCTTTGAAGAATAGCTTTTTTGTGGCATTGAACAATTCTAGAATTCATTCCTGGTGAATGAACAATGAATATAGTATTTCTTTCCTTACATTTCAGTGTTCTCTTTTCAGATATGAACAGCTTTTGAAGGAGGAGAAAACTGCCATTAATGAGCTCAGTGTTATGGAGAGAAAAGTGGAACTGTGGGTGTTAGGCAGCTCAAAAACAGAGAAAGTTTCAAAATTACCTTCAGCCAGGGTCTCAGTTGGCAAAACACTGGAAAATCGTCTACCTGAAGAAGTAGTAGAGTTTGAAAGATTTCTTCAGCGAACAGGAGGGCGGCAAGGAGGCTGGGATGATTATGACCATCAGAATTTCCTGAAAGTATGGACGAAACACAAAGGAAGGCTGTCATACATGGATGAAGCCCTTCAGTATCTTTGTGGAAGAACAAAAGAAGATATTGAAGAACATGACAAATGGTATCAAGAATTTCTAATTTTACATGAAAAAAAGAAAGAGGTAAAATCACTAGGGCTTTTGTAGCTTTAAGAACAAGTATTTATTTTTAAAATGTGTGCTTTTCTTACTTTTGTGTTTACCTCTTCAGTAGTAGTGCCAGGTGGGCTTGTTACGGTTGATGGTATTTTACTGAAGTCTTAAGCGCCCTCATCTTGCCAAATGTTTTTGTCTTAAAGAGCTACCAGTAAGCATAGACCTAATAACACATGGAGGTGAGCTGTGTATTGCTGAAGTATATCATGAATGCTTTTGACAGTGTTAGGCCAGCAAGGTAAATGCCAGTCCCAGAGCAGTGAGCAATCATCTCTGAAATTGCAGTTCTTGTCACATCTGTCACTAAGAGTGTCTGTTGTCAGAGTATGCAAGGATGCAATGGGGAAGGCTAAGACCCTCTTGGAATTAAAACTAGAAAAGGATGTCAAGGACAAAAAGAAGGGCTTTTTTTCAAGCACATCAGCAGCAGAAGGAAGACTAGGGATGATATGGGCCTGCTGCTGAATGAGGTGGGTGCCCTGGTGACTTGGACCCTGATGGGATGCACCCATGAGTGCTAAAGGAGCTGGCAGATGTTGCTGCTAAACCACTCCTCCCTCATCTTTGAAAAGTTATGGAGGACTGCCAGCCTTCAAAAAGGGCAGGAAGGAGGACCTGGATAACAACAGACTGGTCAGCCTCACCTCCATCCCTGTCAAGGTGATGGAACAGCTCATTCTGGGTGTCATTTCTAAGCATATGGAGGAGAAGGTTACTCAGCAGGGATTCACGGGGGAAATCATGCCTGACCAATCCGATATCCAGTCATGCCATCACAGAAGGCTGTGTGGATGAGGGGAGAGCAGTGGGTGTTGTCTACCTTGACTTCAGCAAGGCTTGTGACACCATCTCCCCTAACATCCTCATAGGCAAGCTTGTAAGAGGTGTAGGTTGGGTGAGTGGGCAGTGAGATGGATTGAGGACTGGCTGAATGGCAGGGCCCAGAGGGTTGTGATAAGCAGCAGAGAGTCCAGTTAGAGACCTGTGGCTAGTGGTGTGCCCCAGGGGTTAGTTCTGGGTCTGGTGTTCAACATATTCATCAATGACCAAGACAAAGGGTTAGAGTGCACCCTCAGCAAGTTTGCTGCTGATATAAAACTGAGAGGAGTGGCTAGCACACCAGAAGGCTGTGCTGCCATTCAGTGAGATGGACTAGAGAGTTGAGTGAAGAGAAACCTAATGAAATTCAACAAGGGCAAGCATGTAGGGTCCTGTACCAGGAGGGGACTAACCCCAGGCACCAGTACAGGTTAGGGTTTGACCTGCTGGGAAGCAGCTCTTCAGAGAAGCACCTGGGACTTATGGTGGACATGAAGTTCTCCATGAGCCAGCAGTGTGCTCCATGGCCAAGAAGGCCAGTGGTATTTCGAGGTGTGTTAAGAATAGTGTGGCCAGCAGGTTGAGGGTGGTTATCCTCCCCCTCTGCTCTGCAGTGGTGAGGCCGCAACGGAGTGCTGTGTCCAGTTCTGGGCTCCCAAGTTCAAAAGGCAGGGAACTATTGGAGAGAGTCCAGCACAGGGTTATGATGATGAGTAAGAACTGGAGCATCTCTTATGAGGTAAGGCAGAGACAGGTGAGGCTGTTTAGCCTGGAGAAGACTGAGGGAAGATCTTATCAACAATAAATATTTTTTTAAAATTCTGAGAAAGCAGGCATAGGTCCTTATTTGTCTTAAATTTTGCCTTTAATAGACGTTTAATTCCTGTCTTCAGTTTGTATTCTTGTACCATATGTTTTCACCAGACTATATCAATGGGAATGTGTAAGATTTTCAGGAAAACCTTTTTTTTTCACCTGCTGTTCTCTTGCAGTCAATTAAGAAGTGGAAAGAAAAGCAGCTGCGAGAAAAAGTAGATCTGAAGGAAAAAGAGAAATCAGACAAAATGCACAGGGAAGAATGGCTACAGCATGAAGAAGCTCAGAAGCAAAAAGCAGCAGAACAAAGAAAAAGACAACAAGCAGCAGTTGAAGCATGGAAGAAGCAGAAAGCAAAAGCATTTGCAGTGGAACAAGCTTCACAACTAAAACTAGAAGAAGAAGGGGAGAAAAATCAACAAAAAGAACACCAGCGTCAGTACCACATGAAGTTACTGTTGGAAGGGTGTACCTTACAGAAGAAGGAAAAGGAGGAACTTGAAAAGCTTGAAAAGAAGAGAGAGGAAGCTGAAAAGGAGAAAATGAAGAGAATTGCTGCCGAGGAAATGACGAAGTTTCAGGAGCGAGTGCGTAATTACATCTCCACTCACGCGTGTTGTTGTCGCCTACTTCATCCTACAGTTTAATCTGTTAAACACTTTGGAATCCAAATTTCATTCATTTAAATCTATTTTTGATTTACTATGAATAACAGCATCTGCTACATATGAGAAACAGTATGAAACTATTTTAGCCAAAGATACTCCTTTTCTCCATATCAAAATTCCAAATGATTATTCAAGCCCATGTTCCTTCCTACATAAATAAGTGGTTTTATTTACTTCAGAGTGAAAACGTTTCGGAAAACCAGCTTGGGCTGCATTGCTGTCCATGGTATCTATAGAGGACCTGATTGATGTATGCAGGTATTTAATAAAAAAGATGTTTAGAGATCCTGCAGGTTTCAGTAGCTGTAAGGTCAAGTTAGATGACATATCAATGTAAATCTGATTACTGGAGAACTGATACTATTTTCAGCATTCACACCAGAGTTCATTTTTATAAACAGATAAAACTACTACAGTCTTTTCCCTCCCACTGAGCTTCCCCCCTTTTTTTCCCCCAAAAGTTGTGTAAATGTAGTTTGTTCAGGACAAGGTATTACAACTTGCTACCTAGTGTAACTTTGTTCTCTACCACGGCAAAATAATTTCAAAACAAGCAAAACCCTTGAAAAAGCTGCATAATATGTTCATACAATTTGTTTTGCTTCTGAAGGAAAGTGGTCTTTTTTGTTTGTTTTAGGATCTGCGTAAGCTGGAGCTAAGGCTTCTGCAAAAGCAAGCTAAAGAAGTAGAGAAACAAGAAAAAGAAAAAAGGTTGGCAAGGTTAAGAGAGAAGGTAAATTGCCTTTTTTTTTAATCTGAGGTGTGTGCAGCTTGGTTGTTTAATCAGCCTTTTTCCTTGTTGATCTAAAAAACAATTATTTTTAATTGTCTAAATGGTAAAGGAAAAAAAAAAAAGGCTTGTTATCAGGAGACAAAAATGCAGCAGACATAGTGGTTTGTGTTTTGGTTTGGGTTTTTTTTAAGCACAACTCACAACAGAACAGAGGAAAACAGGTGAGAATTTATTCCTGGCAGTGTTGATGGCAGGTAAAGCCTATACCTCATAGAAATGAGCTGCAGTATAGGTGTGGGAGCTTTATTTTAAAAATGTTTTTCTACCACTAGTTAAGTCGGTAGGCTGACTTCCAGAAGAGCTTTGGCAATGTCTGCATGCTTGAAGTTCAACCTTTTTGATTGCTCAGACTGAATGAGCGTGAACAGCTGTTGCCCCTCCTGGGGGTTTCATGTTCTTGCCATGCCCTGTGATGGTGTGGAGGGGAAGGTCTGTGTGGTGGCCACTCTGCACCTGTTGAGGTGAGGGCAGCCTGGTAAGGGCGTGTAACTGGTTCTGTGAGCCGTGTCCGAGACCGTTCCTTTGTTTGCTTGGCTCCGAGGTCGAGATCGGTGTAACCAGAGACCCGTCCCGGCTGTACCGACCTACCAAGGGCTGGGAGGAACGCACCAGAGAGATGGCGCCAGCAGCTGGGGAGCCGGTTTTGCGTGTGCCTCGCAGGTAAGGAGGAGCGCGGTGGGCGTGTGGCGCGGCCGGGACGCGGCCGCTCACGGGCCTGCCTTGGCCTTTCTTTCAGAGCGGTGCCGGCTTGGAGACAGGGGATGTAGTTGAGCACCTGCCTCTGCCCGGCGCAGGATGATGACTTCCGTGACTCTGGAGCCGCCGCCCGCCGTTCTCAGGAGTTGTCGCAAGACTGGCTTGGCGCAGCGACGCGTGCTAGCGCTGTACGCTGTGAGCGGCACATGCAGGACGTCTGGCGCAGCCTGCGCGACGCCATCTGTACATAGTCCCTGCGCGTTACAGGCGCGCGGCCCCCGGCCCCCTTCTCGGGGCGGGTCCCGCTCCGGGTGACGTCGCCGCAGAGGGCGGGGGCGGCCGCCGCGTATGACGCACTCCGCGCGCGCCGGTCGCGAGTGGCGGCAAGATGGCCGAGGCGGCGGAGGCGGCGTCGAGCCCGGGGCAGGCGGAGCGGCTGGAGTTCCTGCGGGAGCGGCATGTGCGCTTCTTCCAGCGCTGCCTCCAGGTCCTACCCGAGCGCTACTCGTCCCTGGAGACCAGCAGGTAGCGGGCCGGGCTCCTGCCGCGGAGGGGCCTGGGGCGGGCCGGCAGCCCGCCCGCCGGGGGGTCGGCGCGGCGCCCGGGCGGTGGCTGCCGCCGTGCCGGACGCCGGCTCCGCCGACCCCGGGCTGGTGGCGGGGCCTTGGTGCGGGCGCTGTCGGCCGCGCGGTGGGGACGCGGGATTGACCCCCTCGCCTTTCGCCCGGCGCTCCCCTCCTTGTTCGCAGAGGAGGGTGCGGGAGGGGGAGGGCGGGGGGTGCAGCGTCTCTTCCCTCTCCGGTGGGCACCCGCGTTGACGGGAAATTCCTGCTGGAGAGCTGCCCGCCGGCCCGGCCTCCCGCGGCTGCAGGCGGGGCGCAGCGGTGGCCGGCAGGAAGGCGCTCCCTAGAACCTGCCCGCCAGCGGATGGATCTCAAAAGAATTGGAATTGATGGAGGGGCTTCGTCTGTGGTCTCCTAAACTCCGCAAGGGAACACTTGTTGTTCCTCTTTAATCTGTTTTCAGATCCCTGGTTCAGCCTTTTAATCCACCCTGCAAGCCGATTTTAAATGTCTTAAGCCTTTTTTTTTTTTTTTGCTCGAAGTCGACACGCAGAAGACTCTGTTTATGTAACCGTGAAAGTGAGTCTTCATTAGTTCGTGTAAGAGTGATAATACTAATGAGGTGTGTTCCTCACTTTGAATTTAGAGGGATGCTTCTCCCCGCAGCTTCTTAAAAGTCTCCATGAGAAGCAGAAAGTTACATCAGAGGCAAAAGAGGATCAATAATTTGTTTGTCATACTGCACGTGCTACAAACTTAGAGATGTGTAAAGAGTTTGATATTTTATTCAACCAATAAAATCATCAGCTGCTTTTCACTTTGTAATCTCCTGCAAGTCATGCTGTAAAGAATGCTTAATGGTTTGGATCTAACCTTCCCACTAAATTAACTTTATTTCAGTTGAGAGTACAAACACTTGACAGAAAACATGCACGGATTAGTATGGATGGTGCTAAACTGTGTATAAGGTAAAACATAACTCTACAGTCAAAAGGAAAGTTAGAAACATTAAGAGATGTAAATTTATTCATTAAGAATGGGCATATGCTTTGCTGTGCTTTGCCAGTATTTTAAATGATCCCGGGGGAAGACTAGTATGTTACACTCGTAACTCTTCCAGACATTTAAGTTACAGTAACGTGCATAGGTATTAGACTTGTAATGCAAAACTGGCATAAGGAGGAAGGTTAAAGAAATGGTGTTGCTCAGCATAGAGGATGGAGGACCTGATCACAGTCTTCCTTTACCAAGAAACTGGTTACAGAGAAAGATGGGAGTGGGATGATGGGGCAGTAGGCTGCAGGAATTATTTGCTTTGGGGAAGATTGTCTGGAAGAATGAAAAATGTTTTTCCCTGTGACAGCACTTAACCACGAATATGTTGCCCACTGGACTGTCCTTTGAAGACTTGGCTTTTCAGGGTCTTGGGTCATCTTATCTAAGGCTGCGCTTTCCCCAGAAGATCTCCAGAGCTGTCTCCAGAGGTCCTTGACAGCCTAGATGTTTGTGTTATCTGCATTCCGAAGCTATCACAGTTTGCCACTGAGCTGAAACAGCAGCTGTCGTTTACATGGTGTTTTCTCCAGTCTCGTTGAACAGTGCTATTAATAACCTAATTGTTTTGGGAACTGCTAAGAAAATAATGAGCTGTCTGGGCTTAAATTTAATGTGTGGTCCTAGTAGCCACACCATGTTAAATAATTAGTGTCCAGTGTATTGCACATAATGTCTGTGCACCACAAAGAAAACTTTTCTAAAAATTGGAACTGTCAGTTAGAAACTACTTCAGGATGCCTTAATTTTTGGGTAATGAGCAAAGTCCAAGCCTTCAATTGGAATAAAAATGGTCATCTAAATTAAGGCATTTTTTTGAAGTCATGAAGTGTTTACTCAGGTTTGGTGGGTTTTTTTTAGTTCTCTTATGCTGTTTTTTTCTGCAGATACATGTGTCTGTGAACAAATTTGAAGTGGGGTATTGAGCCATAAGTCCCATCTTCCCCAGTTTGACCTTAAGGGTAGTAGATGTGCTTTTTTGACCAGTTCACTGTGTTAGCAAGCCTCCTGAGCTGGTACTACTGCAGAAAGAAAGAAATGCTGCGACCCTTTTGTTCTCACCTCCTGTGTTAAGGAAATGGTGTGTCTGTGTTTTTGCTTCCATGGGGAAATGCAACTAAATGAAAGAGACACTTGTAAAAAAATTTTTTTGAGGGAGTTGTTTTTAGTTCAGTGCACTGCAGCAGAAACAACTGCATTTGAGGTTACCAGTCAGGGTGGTAGAGCATGAAGTTTTCCATACAGTGCTGGGTCTATTCTAACTTTAGCTGTAATTTGTTTAATGCTAAGGGAGTAGGTACAACAAAAAAGAAACCTCATTTTGTGTTCTTTATTAGCCTACCTCCTCAGAGCCTCCAGAACTGTTTTTGTCTGGAGCTCATGCAGCACTAGCAACAGTATTTTTTAAGTAGCTGGTTCATATGTGATCCGTCAGTACTGTGAGGTTTTTCAGGAGGATGCCACACACTAGTGTCTGAAGTCTTTCAGATTGTAGTTCTTCATGATGCTCTTTGTGGCATACTTACTTGGTTTTTCAAATTGGTCACTTCAGATGCTTTCAGAATTCTGCTGAGAGAGTCTAGCCCGCTGGTCATTTTTGTGGCACTCCTCTGGCCCTGCTCCAAGAGGTCCATGTCCTTCCATTGATGGCCCAAGAACTGGTACTCCAGGTGGAGTCTCATGAGAGCAGAGTAGAGGGGGATAATCACCTCCTTTGACCTGGTGATGGCACTTATTTTGATGCAGCCCAGGATAGAGTTGGATTTCTGGGTTGCAAGCACAACATGCTAGCTCTTGTTGAGCTCATCCAACACCCTCAACATCCTTCTCCTCAAGGCTGTTCTCAGTCCATTCTCTGCCCAGCTGGCTGTTGTGCTTGGTATTGCCCCAAGCCACATGCAGGACCTTACACTTGTCCTTATCAAACTTCGTGTGGTTTACATGGGCCTGTCTCTCCAGCCTGTTAAGGTCCCTCTGGATGCCATCCCTTCCACTCAGAGTTGACTGCGCCACACAGCTTGGTTGCATTGGCAGATTTGCTGAGGGTGTACCAGTGCTAGTCGCAGTGCTGACCCCTGAGGAGCAGCACTTGTCACTGGTCTCCACTTGGACACCAAGCTGTTGACTACAATTTTTTTGAGTGCAACCATCCAGCCGACTTCCTATCCATCAAGGTTAAGGATACTTGCTTGTCTTGGAGGGGTACTTAAGACAAATGATACCTGTTTTGTAAGCTTTCGGTAGGTTAATTAACAGCTAAATTACATCTGTCAAGCTTTGATGATTGACTTCCTAAAAGTAATCCACATGCAGTAAGTGCAAGGGTAGAAGGCATGAAGAAAAGATACAGCAGCAGTAATGCCAGACTTGGGGATTATTGTACACAGACGGGGCTTCCCTCTGTGGAAGTCATCACATTTACAGTTTTTACACTGAATGCGACATGCCAACTAAGATGCTGCAACAAGTTGCCTGTGTTAGTCTTGGAACACAGAAAAGCATATGAAGTAAGGATGCAGAATCTAGAGGGCCATGTCAGGAACTGCCCATGTCCAGTGGTGCCAGATGTTCTTGCCCAACATGTAAATTCCAACACACTGTTCCCTGGTCATGCGAGTTCTACTAACACAGAGAAATCAGCTATAAATAAGTAAACAGAAACCTAACTGTATGTAAAATCACTTTTTATATTTGTTTATCTGATCCATGTGCTTTTAATACAGATGAAAGCCTGTCTTTCATGTACAGTAGTGGTGTTCTGGACCTAGTTTGCAGCAGCATCCAGTGCTGAGGTTGGCATGTTGTTTGTGCCTCATTGTGAGTGGCTTAGCTGGCTAATTTGTGAAAAATGTCTTTAAGTAGTTTCAGTAAAAGGTTGTTAAAGTTAGTGTTTGCAAAAATACACATGAGGTTTCAAAGAAATAATACACTGTGTCTGAACAGTAAATTCATTGGGTTTTATAAAAGTAGTGGTTTTGCTTGAAATTGGGGGTTATTATCCAGAGTCAAATTTTGGGTTACACAGGTGTGATCAATGGCAAAAGTAGATCTAAGTGTTGAAGTATTAATTTTGTACTTTGGAAGACTATTTTTCAGTCAACAGAAGGCTTAAAAGGTAGTTTTGTTCCGCACAGAAGTACATTTGTGTGCAGCATGCTTCTTTTGGCTTTCTGTAGTCAAAAACTTTATAATAATATTTTAGTATCTGGTGATTACACAGTAAGTGTACGCTTTCTGGAATGAATACTTGCAACAATGAAGCTATATGCTATTCTGTGTTTGTTTTTTTGTTGGATTTAGTTTTGGGGGGTGGTGTGTTTTTTCAAGGACCTTAGAATGTCATGGAATGATTTTTTTTTTTTTTTTTGAGGAGGAAATGTTAATGTTCAATATCCAGGTAATTACAGATTAAAACCTTTTGTTTGTAAGAGTGGTGTGAGAAACAATGCAAAAGTTGGGGATAGAAGTAAAAAAAAAAAAAGTAACTTCAGTTTAACAAGGCATCATTATTCAACTGAGTTGTGGCCACTGCTTGTGCTATGTAATGCTACATGGTAACAGTTTTGAAACAAAAGTTGGTGACTTAAATTCTGCTTGTGAATGGCCAAATGGTGAGTGTAGCAGCTGGTCAGCCCACTGGTAGGAATGTCACCCTTTGAGGTTGTGACATTTTATTGAGATCAGTCTGCTGCATTTAGCTGTTATGTTTTAATTAGAAGAATTCCTTTGGAGGTGTGTTTTGGGCTGGCTTATGTCACCTTGTTTTTCTTTGGTCTTATTGTTTGGCATTCTGATGCAGAACCACATGCAGAAATTAAATGGCTGTTGAGGCTTCTGTCCACATCTGCCTCCTCATCTTCTGAGGTGTCTACTACTGATGGCCAAAGTGGCTCACGAGCTTGTGAGGTGACTGCAAATTATAACTTAGTCTCCTAAGGAAAGCTGGCATTAACTTTTGGTTTTCCTTAGCATGCTGAACTAGTCTGCGTGTGTAGCATGTGTTTCACAGTCCATCATTTTACCTGATGAAAGCAGAGCAATAATTTCTAGAAGGATAGGCAGATACAAGTGTGGGTGGCAAAATATACCTCCAGCTAATTTTACTCTGAGTCAGAACTTCCAAGGTACCATTACACGAACGCTGTTCTCTCACAGCAGGCTGTCCCTTAACCCAGTGCTGTTGCTTCGATGCTCTGTTTGAGGGCCCATGCTATTAGCTAGGTGACTGCACTGGTTTGAGGTAAAAACAAAACCCTCGAGGAAGGTGTTGGTTTACAGGTATGGTAGTACATGTTTATGGAAGGAAATGAAGTGTGAGCAAGGTCATTGGGAATGCTAGCTACTGCACTCCTGTATTGGAGACTTGGATTTGGCGTACTTTTAATTTTTTATGTTTAATTAACTTAATTGTCTATGCTCCTGTGTACCAAAGGACAAGAAATAAGTACCTCTAGATGGTAGTACATCCTGTGTGCCTATTATACATTTATTAGTTACAGAGGAAGCCTTGGTGTTTGACATCTATAACTTCTGAGCATCTGAAACTGGGTTGGGACACAGTGAGAGCTTATTACAGTTCAGGGCTAGCTTGCTGCATATTTAGGGACTTTTCGTGTAAAAATTCATCACAGAGAACTACTGCACCATATGTTAATAACCTGGCTTACTTTGTAGTGTTGGTTTTGTTTAGCTAAGCAGGCCCTTAGATTGATGTCTGAATTGGCATATTATTACTGTATAAAAGGAGGGGTGGCTTATAGGAAAACGCCTTGTTAAGAAAAAAATGTTTATGGTACAAAGAACATAATTTTTTCCAGCAGATCAATTTCATGCATTCTGAGCATGTTTTGCACCACTGTCAAAAGCGGAGGAATCATAGGTGTTTCTGTTTCTGCGACCGTTTGTTGATTGCCCCATGATATTTATGGTGGGAAGTGTAAGTCTTATCTTTTTCTTTTAGGTTGACAATTGCGTTTTTCGCACTCTCTGGTCTGGATATGTTGGATTCCTTAGATGTGGTGAACAAAGATGATATAATAGAATGGATTTATTCCCTGCAGGTTCTTCCCACAGAAGACAGTGAGTGAGTTTTTTAGTTTCTTTATTGATATTAACATCTTTACTTTCGCTTTTCACCTGGGGATGGCTCTTGGCTTTTATAAAATACAAGGCTGACCTTTATGAAGTGCTGTCCTGATCATTTCAGATAGCAATGTTGAGCAAATCCTAGAAACAGATCCCTCTAAAGTGATAAAGCTAGAGAAAGCTTTTAGTTTGACCTTTTAGTATACAAGGTGAAGCTATGAAATTAATTTGATGGCAAGACAGTGTAGAATAGTAATGAAGTTGCATCTTTAAGCATCTCAGAGGAATGCTTCAACTGGTTCTAAAAGAAATGCCTGTGTTATGTAAGTATTGTAAGTCTAGTAGTGACTATATTGAATGCCGCCAGTTGTAGCTATGCCAGGAGCTCTGAGCACAGGTGTGGTTATTTGGACCAGCTTTTGGAAAATGGGAGGCATAAGGTTAAGAAGCAAAAGGGGTAAACACAGTTCCTGCTTTAAAATGAAAAATCTGTTCCTTAGGTTTGTGAAAGTTAAATTTACCTAAGGTTAGGAGGAGGAGGAGTGCTGTTGCTGCATCCCAGCTGTCCTTAGATTGGAAGATGCAAGCAGATCCAGGCCAGGGAGGGAGTACACAGGGAACATCCCTTCCCTGCTGCCTTGGGAGAAGTCAGGGAAGTGCTGTTTATGTGTGCTATGTGGTATGGGCAATTTTTCCTGCATCACTGCAGGTGAGTGGCTGATAGCTGTAGAGGGGGATGGAGGGAGGTGTAGGTGAGGCACAGCTGTTTTATGACAGAAGGTGCTGGCATCTTAAGTGCTGGTGTGAGGACAGCTCCAGGCTGGTCTCTAAAAGGGATGTAATTCCATCTGCAGTATCACAAACATTTACTTTCTATTCAATATGAGGGTGGTAGATCACTGGAGCAGGTTGCCCAGAGAGGTGGTGGAGGCCCTGGAGACATTTGAGGTCAGGCTTGATGGGGCTATGAGCTACCTGACCAGGGGGTTGGACTAGATGACCTTTAAAGGTCTCTTCCAACCTAACACGTTCTATGATTTTTATGTTAAATAGTTGTAGAAGGAAAATTGTGCATTTCCTTATAATATCTAGTCTAATTACGTACTACTAATAAGGTGCCTTTCCTAAAAGCATTTTGATTAAATAAAAGCAGTTTTATGAAGTGAGCATAGGAAAGTCAAGATTGCTGATGCTTGATTTTTTTACAGTAATAAAAAGATCCTTTTTCTTATTGTGGTGACTTATAAACCATCAGATCCACCTTGGGCATTAGCTCTAATAGATTTGTTTTTTCTTGTGTTGTATTCTAGGACTGATTATAGAAGATTAGGGGTCTGGATGACATTCCCACAACTTCTTTATTCACAAGAATGTTCCTGTGCCTTAGCAATAAAAAAAAATTTCCAGAGTGTGCATGCTTTGTTTTTAGGAGTTTCTCACTTTCTGATCTGTAGCCCAGTCCTCAGCAGTGTATTCTAAAGAATGATAAAGTTTGCAAGAAGAGAGATTAGAATGGACATTTTTTTGTTCATTTGTCTTTGATAGTATACAGTAGTTCTAAAATAGTTTTTTTCCTACCTAGCCAATGCTCGGAATGGTCCCACTGTCAGGAGCCTCGCAGGGAGGGCAGTGTACATCTCAGCATGCAGATGTGGAATGGAGGCTGACAGTCCAGGGCACAGCTGAAATGTGCTCCTTATTTTTTTAGCTATCATCCCATCATAAGATTACAAGACAGTAGCTCTATGCTTTTAAGTAATAAATCTCTCTCTTTTTTTTCTTTTTTTTTACCAATCCTGTGTTTCTGTACCACATCATAAGAATGCTGTTCTTCTTAAGCTCCCTTGCTTTTGATAACAACACTGCTCTGACTGGTCACTTACCCTGTAAAACTTGAGTATTATTTTTATTCCATTTTTACTTCATCTAATCGTTAAAGGTGATGCAAAATGTAAATGATAGAAATAACAGCAAGGTGGATACTGGATGACTAATGTTCAGAAGGGAATGTATGCCTTTCTGTAATGTCTACTTGCAATGAAACACATCGACTTTGTTTTTTAATCCTGGGCGTGTGCAGTATTTGTTAATTGACAGCTTCAGAGCAGCAGAGTTCTGACTCCCTCTTTTGGCCTGTTTGAAGAAGTAGCTAAGCTCTGATAGGCTGCAGCACTGAAGCTTTTGGTTTCAAAATGTTTGTGCATCTTTAGTTAAGGAGAATGGTTGCTAGCTTGATGCATCAGAATCTTTCCAGGTTAAAAAAAACACAAAACAACAAAGAACTTTGCTTTGAAAGAAATATTCTTTTGTGGCTTTTTTAATGTGCATGTTGATAAAGCCCTCTTTCCAGGGAAAAATTATTTCCAAATGTCTATAACACTATTGTGTTACATAGTTTCTGGATCAATTAATTCCAATAATCTTGCCTCAAGGAGCTGTATTGTACTTGACATAAGTCTTCGTTACTTTTGGCTCTTGGATTGAAAATCTATTTAAGTCATATTTTAAATTGGAATATATTTGTACACAGTCTTGGTTATTTGGTTTTAATCACATCACTTGTTGAATTCCTAAAGTGAGCAAAAAGAGAATTTCTGTAATTCTTACCAGAAAAATTATTTTCTCTGATGTTCACGTCTGTCCCTCCAGAGCTTCCAGATCAACAGCACTGTGGTAGGTTTTTATTTTTAGCAGTTGTTAAGATACCAAATTCAATTTTTGAGAACTACCACTACCTTATAGTTGCTTTTCCAGTGAATGTGAGAGAGAACAGTTAATGCCTTGCAAGCTGACTGTTTATTTTTGTCAGTAAAAGTCTGTAGGTGTGCTGGTTGGGATAGATTCACCTGTGCCCATCGTAGCCTGTGTGCTGCTGTGGTTTGGGTGTGTTGGTAACACCGGCCATTTAGCTGTGGCGACGCAGTGCCTGCCCAGCATTGGGGCTGTCTCTTTTCCCCTCTCTACACCCTTCTCCCCCAGCAGTTACAGACAGGGGACGCAGCGGGACAACTGACCCCCAGTCACCTGAGGGATACTGCATATGGTCTGACACCATGTTCATTAGCAAAGTCCCAGGGAACGGAGGAGAAAGGGGGTGGGTGATGTTTGTGGTTCTGGCATTTGTCATCCTGAGTAACCCCTACATGTGCATCTGCCTGGCCAATGGGAAGCAGTGAATGTATTCCTCCTTTGCTCTGCTTTTGCCTGCAGCTTTTGCTTTGCCTATCAAAATATCTGTCTCAGGCATGAGTTTTCTCCCTTTTTCTCTGTTTTCTCACTGGCCCATGGGAGGTGGAAGTGAGTGGGTGGCTGTGTGGGTGCTTAGCTGCTGGTGGGGGTCAGCCCACCACAGCAGCGCAAAGCAGAACCTGTTGGAAGATTCACAGTTTGGTGATTTAGGTTAGCCCTTAGGTAGAGTCTCACAATATACTGTGATAGTTTCAGGTAACATGTTTGTGTTTATTGGTATGTGATATGTCTGATGGCTCATGAAAGCTTCAGTTCAGGGGTTTGTAGCCTTTGAAATTTTTATGTGAAGTTAAAGCTCGTGAATGCAAAGTGGTGAGATCTTGATCTCACTAAAAAAGTAAATATATACTGTGTGAGCCTACTGAAATGCACTAAAGGAAGGTAAAGATTAAGGTCTCACAGGAAAGGTTGCATCCTTCTGTGGGTTTGTTGCAATCCTGATTCAGACAAATGAGGTCTTTCAGGTGCGGAAATTTCAGCTCAAGTGTTTTAGAGACTGACTCAATACCAGTTCTAATTAGCAGGGAATGGCATGTCACACAGTCACCTACCATCCTTAGCTGAATGCTTCGTTTCGTTGCAGTCCTCTGCTTATTCAAAGGGCCTGATGTCTTCTATAACTCTGGCAAAATAATTCAGCTCTGTACGATTTCGCTATTCTTACTTCTCCTTCACTTTTAGTAAATGCTCTGCTTAGGTGCATGGTTAATACATCTTTTTGTTTTGTGTGTTCACTGCAGAAAGATCTTGCTGTGATTCCTTTTAGAAAGAAGTTGAAATCTTTTTTTTAAAAAAATATTTATTTTTCTTTTAATTTTGAAGACAGTGGTGCTCTTTTACACGCTGTATCACACATGATACATATTTAGACTAAGACATGCTTTTTTAAGCATTAGTGAAATGGAAGAAGGACTGACAAAAGACCCCTTTTCAGCTGCTTTTTTTTAAGGTTCCTATGTCAGATCTTTGCTGTTTTTTTCTCTGATAAAGCAGCCCCTCGAGAGAATTCCACATTTATTTAACTATCTGGAAGTGCAGCTATTAGCAGTGTAAGAAAGATGTATCCCAGTTTCTGGCAGGTCACATTTAAAAAGCAGGTCAGCACTTCTGACAGACGGTGAATCCTGAGCCCTCTACTGAAGCAATCTAATTACAGACAGACAGTAGAGGCACACTCCTTGGCCTTATTAATCCACCACCCTCCCCCAGAGCAACACTAGCACTTGTTTGACCCTGCTTGAGAGCTGGTTTAGCTTGTCGAAGTGGCAGAAAAGCATGCGTTTACTTACCTAAGAGAAGCTTAGCTTTGGGTTGCATAGGTGACCTGTTTTGACTGGGAGTGCTAGTGGCAGCCCAGTAAGGGGCAGTGGAATAGAGAGATAGTATCTTTTGACAGCCGGATGCTTCACTGGCTTTGCTGTACTAAGAAATGGCACCAAAAGGAGAGCTGAGGCATGTTTCGTTTGTGAATCTGAGCCCCCCGGTACCCATGCACAGCAGGCCAAAAAACATTGCTCTCTTATCAGGGACCTTTCTTCTGTCAGAGCCTAAATTTAGATTTGTAACAATGCTTCTTTCTTCTTTGCTTGTGTATCAGGACTGAACAAAATAAGAATAAAATGTTAACTGTTTCTGGGATCATTGTTACATATGAGCTTTTTGATTACCAGTTTCTCAAGCAGATAAATGAATTTTCCTCCAACATAGTCTTCTTTAGTGGCTACATTAAAGTATTTACCTAGCTGTATAATGGACTTCCATTTTAAGAGAATGCATTTTCACATTTTATGACATATTCTAGTGCTTTGATTTATAAGAATAATTATTTTCTTAGCCTTAGTTCAGTAAGAATTGCTTATGCTTAATTTTGTCTGGATGTACTGTGTTAGCCTATGTTAAAACTGTGATATATATATTTATATCAAGATTTTAACAAGTATGTAGGCTTGCTTCTCTACTTCGCAAAATGTGAAAAGCCTTGGGACCCGAGGAATGCATAGGTACCCTGAGTGGGAAGAAATAGTGGTAACAGTTACCAAGCTTCCCATGTGAGACAAATCTTAAACAACAAAAGTGTCCTGTCTGTAACAAAATTGCTCCCAGGATAAGCCATGTGTGGTCATCACTTGGAGCTGTGTTACAAAGTTTAAGGACTTTCTGGCCTGCACGCAGGTAAGTAAGGAGGTTTCTTCACAGGCAAGTCTCTGCTCATGGCTTAAGCCTGGAGTCGTTCGCTTTGGGAAGAGGGTCAGTCGTCTTTATCTCTGTTGTCAAATGTGAAGAGCTTTTCCCAGGTGTGTTTTGTTCAGCTTGCAATAGTCACACAGCGACTGCAGCAGCGTTTTACTACTTTTTGCTGGCTCTGAAGCGCTTTCAGAGTGTTTGGCTGTGCCTCGTTCTGTGAGGGAACGCTAGGTGGTACCGTTCCGCAGCTGCAGCTGCCGCTTGGCGCTTTTACACGGGCTGCTCCCTGAACTGGTCACTCCCCTGAGTTTTTTACAAGGGAAGTAAACTACGATAATATCCTTTTATTTAGGGTATGTTTCATTTCTAGTTCTTTTGCTGATTCTGACAGGCACGATTTGGTTCAGAAGGGCAAGCAAGGGTTTGATTAGCACTACTTCGCTATCATGTAAGATACTGTACAGGTACTTTAAAACATTAAAGCAGACTTCACAGAAGTTGAGGTGATGTGCATAAATTGAAAGATGGTGTTTTTTCCTTAACTCCCCTTCGGTTCTCATTTGGTTTTGAATGTGTATATTCACAGGAAGCTAAAAAAACCACTTTTGAGACGTGACGACAGTGTGCCGGAGTCTGCTGGTTAGAAATGAGCTGTTTTCACTTCCTGTTTTAACACTTCCTGTACCAGATCAGCATTCCTTTTTTTAATTCAACCTGAAATTTGCCAGTTCACTTGTAATGCTGAAGGCCTAGGAAGCACCTATGGCATGCACAATAATGACAAAGTGTTTTTGTTTGGAGGAAGAAATAAAATTCCCTTCAATAGTTATGCAGGTGTCAGGGCATTGTAGAGCCACACTGTTATTTCTTCTATGAGCCAGCCAGTGTGTAAAGTCTAGGGTGGGAGATCAGAAGTCACTGACATGAGGAGCCAAAATAGATTTTAAGCCAATCATAGCAATACAGTTGGAAATCCAGTGCTGATTTTTAGTTGGCAGCAGTTTAGTAGTACAGGAAAAGTTTTAAAATATTACACAAAAATCAAAGAGCTAAATGAATTATAGATCCTGATTTCATTAATGTACTTAATTTTTAATCTCTTTCGTAGTAGCTGTCAAGTCAGAAGCCAGTTGAAGTGACCCACTAACAGCACACTGCACCTGGGTTTCAAACTGCCGTTTCTCCCTTGATAAGGAATTACAAGCCACAGTCTAAAAGAGATTAGTACTTCTTGGATTAATCCTTCCATCTAGCAACTAGCAGCCAAGTTCTGCTCAACTGCTGAGCTGCCCTAATCATAGCATGTTTTCATTTGCAGCAAGCAAGATCGGCTGTATGCTGCAGCCTAGCAGCTGTTTCCTGGGTGAAGGATTTCCACATCTGAGCTGTCTCAAAGTGAATTTTCTCGTTAACTTCAGCACTTAAGGAAAAGATTCATTTTTACTGAAAATGGGCCAAATGAACAGTGATTTTTCCACAAGGCCACCTAAGAAATACAGTATTTAAGAATTTGGGGTTCTGGTTTTCCTCTTACTGATTTGTTCACATTCTGTCATTTGTCGAATTCTGATGCTCTTGGGCAGTGTCCTTCTGCACCTTAAATTAGTCCTTAAGAATAAAATCTATTGTGCTTTCTAGAACCTGTATCAACATGAAATACAAGTCTTTGACCCCAGGAGCTAACAGAGAAATATTCTCTGCTGAGAAGATTTAGATTATATCAAATTAAATTAATTAGACATAATTTTTGTCTACAAATACAGATATTCTTTCTGTTTTCTCTTTGTGGGTATGACTATATCATACAAATTTTTAAAATTTTTTTGCAGGCTGAAATGACCTTCATCACACCTCTACAATCATTTAAAAGTACTTCTGGTTGAAACAGGAGGAAGTGGAGAATTGCAGTTGTGTTGGGTTCTTTTTTTTTTTTTTTTTCTATTAAATAATGGTTCACTCCATGTAAATTAGATGCAAAGACTTGTCTGGTAGAGAAACTGCATGCTGTAACCATGCTGAAGTAATTAGATTGATAAAAGCTTCTGGGTTAAATGTCGCATACGTGCAAAATTTAATTAAAATTAGCAGCTAATATGCTGATAAATTACCCCAAAACTGGCAGACCACATTGCATGGTGATATTTTTAGGACTTCCAGCTTTATAGCTCTTATTTGGTTAGCCTGGTGCAATTTTCTCTAATCTGTATGAGGATTTTTAGAGTGTAGTGGAGAGAATTTAAGAACAGCTAAGTGCCATTGAATTATGACACTTGTTAGACTTCTACTTTCAGGGGTGGTGGCGTGAACTAATAGAGTTTTTGCCATGCAGAAGGAGTTTTGAGCCGTGCAAACCTGCACTTAGGTCTAGGCAGTGTGTGGCACACTTCTCTGTACTGCATGCTCAGGTGCTAGGACACATTTAAAGCAAACTACACTGAATCACTAACAGCAATGCTTGATCGCTCTTCTGGTACCTGTGCTTTGGGTGAGAGAATGGCTCCAGTTAAAAATTTGCCTTTCACAGGACATCATTGTAACTATATCATTCTGACCTTACTGAGTTAGCTTAAAACTGCTAACAGTTTGTTTGTCCTTGTACACTGCAAAGTATCTCAAAACAGCTCTTCTGGGGAACAGAAGGCATTGCCAGGCCAGAATCCAGAGAGGAAAAAAAAAAATCTGTTAACTGGGCACTTTTCCAGGGGATTTTTTTTTTTCTGGTCTGTGAGCATGGAAAACAATTCTGTGCTCATATGAACACTGTATTTCCACCACATTAAAAAGAAAAAAACCCTGTTGTTTTGTCATTATAGCAGGATCTTTTCTAGTAGTTTTATTTGGTTTGCTTTTTGTGTTAATCAGAGTGATAACAAACTGAGGTTGGGAACATGCTGAAAGACACGTGGAAACTCTAGTCATGCTGTTAGTAGTGTTGAACTAACAGGTCTTGATCTGGTCTAGAGAATTATGTTTGTAATGAGTGTCTCAGTAAAACGAATTAGTTGAGTATTCTTTTTTTCCCCTTTTTTTTTATCTTTCCAGAATCAAACTTGAATCGCTGTGGCTTCAGAGGCTCTTCGTATTTAGGGATGCCGTTCAATCCCTCCAACGTGAGTTGTGCCTATGTGTGTGGGAATAAACTCAATTAGGCAATACATGATCTTATGTCTTTTGTATAATAGTAACTGCATGATTATGGAATATATGGAAAAGAGGGATTTTTGGACTGTTAAAAAAATGTTTGCAGAGCTTTTAAGAAACAGCTGTAAGAAACATACTAAAGTGGTACTGCTTGAGTTTCCAGGACAGTGAAGAAATTGAGGTATAAACTGGGGCTTTTCCCCTTCTCTGATCTGTACTGAAGAACTGTCAACTAGTGAAGAAGGAATAGCTCCATATTAAATGGTGCAGCACTTGCTGTTTTTCAGTATTCATCTTCCTGTGACAAAACATGTATCTGATTGCCTGGTATCCACTCAGACATAAGCAAGGCTCTGGTCATTCCTGTCTGTTGTGACTGTAAGAGAGGATGCTTTAACTCCATAAAACTGAACTTCAAGAAAGTTAAATCTGTATACAAAAAAAAGAGTGACGTTAATAAGAGAAAAAGTTGTTTAGTGGAGGCTGCTAGAGGTGGTGCAGAAAGTCTGTTACAATTGGAAGAGGGAAGTAGAGGCTGGTGTGGAAGGACTGTGAAAGAAGTACAGTAGTTCCATCCTGTGTTTGAGAGCGAACAGTTAGATCTCACTAAACAGTGGATGAAAAATCTGGAAGAGCAGTGAATTGTCACAAAGAATTTGGTTTTTGTAGTTGAGAGATAGCAATATTTTAAATGTAAATGAAGAATGAATCTTGGGATCTGACATGGAAAGCAAGAATGGACATCTGATATACTAGTGACTGTAGCTGAGTGTTAAAATCTGTGAATCTAAATATTAAAGTAGTACAGCAGCCCGTTTTGGCCTTTTTTCATTTACTCCTAACAGCTTAACTTTGTTTTTAAATAACTTGTGGGAATGTTAATCTGTGTTGGAGTAATAACTGCATATGCTTCTTTGCATAGCAAGTCAGCCAAGTACTTATGGCACTAGTATTCAAATGTTGTATTTTCTAACAAGAAAAATGTAATTGTGGAGAGGGGTTTTTACATCTCTACAGTGGGTGCTACTTGATAGGCAAGGTAACTTGTCTCTTGGTTTGCCTTTGTATTTGTCCTGTATTACACTATAGATGGTGCCAGCAGTGAGCTCAGACTGTGGTAGCAATCCCACCATCCACCCACTGACCTTGAAGGAAAACGGGAAAACTGCTTAAAGCCTAAAACAATTTGGTATCTCTAGTGGTGACTTACTGAGATACTTTGTTAAAAATAATAGTAGACAGTAATTTCAGTATAGATGTGTAAGAAAAAGACTGGGTTTACTCAGAAGGAAGATGACTGTATTTGGTAAGTCACCTAAAGAAGTTGTCATGTTTTTGTTGTGACATAGCCACATTACAAAAGGAATAAAGACATAATTTTACCAAACAGCTCTTGAGAATGTAGCAATCGTGTTTCCTCTAAGGTTTGGGTTAGTGCCATGCAGTATATAGTACATGAAATCAGTGCCTGCTTTTCAGAACCTCTTTCAAATCCCCCCCAGTGTATGAAGCTTGAAGACGCAGTTCTGGACAGAATTCTGAGATCTTGTCAAGGTCCCTGAAGACAAAAAGGCTGTAACATTGAGAAATGTCATCATCCCTTCTGAGCACTTTTGGGTGTGCTCAGTTAATTTAACTCTCAACGTCCCATAGTACATGCTGCATACTTAGCCACTCTCTTCTGAGGAAATGTGTTGTGGCCCATCAGTGTCTTGTACTGTGTTAGGCAGTCTACAAAGGGAGCAAAGGAGTGGAGTCATATAACGTGTGGAAATCACTTACAAGGTCGTTGTCTCTAGAAAACTGTTTACAGATGGATGAGGTTTTTTTTTTAAATTTAAGCATTGCAATACTTTTCTCACTGCATCTGCATCACAAGGGTCAGATCTCAGATCTTGCTTGATTTATTGGCATACAAAGGCTTAAAGTATTTCCAGAATTGTTGCCCTAAAATGTTTTGAAATAACTCAGAGAGAGAGAGACTTGGAAATCCACTGCAATGACTTTCTGTTACATTTAAGTCCTTGTAATTTATCTTTATTCATAATTTTAAAATGTTTTATTAACTCTGTATCTTGAAAAATAATTTTTGAAAAAGCCTGTAAGCATTTTGGATTTGTATTGACAGTTATTATTTATTACACACCACTACAGTGATTTCATTCTAGAACTCTGAGAATGCACGGTACTGGAGATAGCAAAATCTCTTCTGTCACTAGCAACTCTTCAAAATAATGTTGAAAAAGGCAAAGGTTATGTTAGAATGTCCAACTTTACTAAATGGTACCTGGATAGCTCATCTGGTTTTGGTTTGGCATTTTTGGTTGGGTTTTTTTTTACCCTTTCAGTGTTTGATGGTAGTGTCAATCCAGCTTTTTTTGGGACTGTAGCAAAAGTGAAGCAAAACCAACTCACCACACACAGCTTTAACAAACCTTAACAGTCTTAATTGTGAGTGAAAGCTAAAAGTTCTGCTTCTGTCACCGAGTTTAAATACAAACAATTTAAAATTAGGTGACAGTTATTTTTCTGAAATGGCAGCAGGTTTTCAAGTCCCTGTGATGAGGTGTTACTGGAGTTTAAAGTAGTTTTTTTTAATTTAGAGGTGAACAGTCTCCTTTGAGTTTCAGATGGACCTAGGTCTTTTCAATCTCTTTTGTGCATTACAAATCAGTTCTAGAGGCTAGGTTGACAGACAGTGCCTGAAACTTCTATATAAGATGGAGGTAAATAACATA
Source organism: Porphyrio hochstetteri (assembly GCA_020800305.1). NCBI lineage: Eukaryota > Metazoa > Chordata > Aves > Gruiformes > Rallidae > Porphyrio > Porphyrio hochstetteri. Next base: position 25,664,460 of record CM036938.1, read on the forward strand.
TGCTTTCACTTAGGAAAAGAAGATCTGCTTTGTGTTCCTGACACATGTTCCATTTTCTCAAGGGTGAAGCGAGCCCTGTTTCTAACACTGATGCAGGGTGTGAGAAGAAAGTTTTTTCTGAGAGAGGGGCTCTGCCTGTGTAGAACTGTGTTTAGTAGCATTCTTTATCAGTGTTTGGAGAGATCCTGCTCATGCTTTTTAGCAGAGAGAGAGTTTCTTAGGCCTCTGTGCAGTGGTCAGCAAGAATTGTTGGTGAACACGCATTATGCTTAAGTAGCTGCTCTGGATAATGTGGTAGGGGACATTATCACATTATCCTATCAGATTAAAATGTTTGAAAGCTTCCTCTCACCTTGTATCTTCAAATGCTAATTCTATGTCTGGATTTTTGTAGCAGAATTTTAGTAGGTTTTTTCCTAGCTGTTCGAGGGCACATCTGTCTGCCATCTGTAGGGTGCCCCATGGGGAAATCTGGGACTGGAGCACCTCTCCTACAAGGAAAGGCTGAAAGAGCTGGGAATTTTCAGCCTAGAGAAGAGAAGGCTGAGGGGCATCTCATCAACGTACATAAATCCCTGCAGGGAGGGACCAAGAGGTTGCGCCCAGCTCTTAGCAGTGGCCAGCATCAGGAGCACACACTGAAACAGGGGAGGTTGCCTCTGAACATCAGGAAATGCTTTTGCCCTGTGAGGGTGACCAAGCACTGGCACAGGTCACCCAGAGATGTGGTGGGGTCTCCATCCTTTTTGATGCTCAAAAGCCACCTGGACATGGTCCTGGGCACCAGGCTCTAGAGCTCCCTTCCCACCTCCACCACTCTGTGGCTCTGTGTGTGTGACTGGGGGACACGCAGGGCTAGAGATGGTGATGGTGGCACTAGTAGCTCAAGGGTAGGAGTGGGAGCTGTTGAGATTTGTGCCCTCTTATGAGGGCAATGGAAATGAGGGGGAGGAGGTGCAGCTCTTGCCCCTTTATTTCCATTCCCTGTTGCATAGCAGGCACTTTTTCAGCTGCAGCCACTTTCAACTTGTTTTGTGCCTCCCTTTCCCAACTGTGTTTGATTCCCTAGCATGGGAACAGTCCCTTGCTGCCTTGTGAGTAATAGGTATTGTTCTCACAGTTTCTTACTAGAAGCAAAGTTTCTTGGCTTTAGAAATAAGCATGATTTCACTGAAAAATGCCATGTACATATAACAATCTTACTTAATTTGGTTTTATACTACTTTTTGCATGTATATTTAGGATTAATTGCAAAATGGCAATGACTGCTAACTAGGCAATAATCCCAGTTAAATGTACTTTAAAAGCTCATTGTCTTTACTGATCAGTAGAGACAAGTAACTTTTGTCTTGATTTTAAAAAGTTGTCTTCCAGTTGCTCCAAACTGAACCATCCTAGGTATCCGAAGTCATCTTGTTACATGTGGTTTCTGTTGTCATGAATTGGTACAGTGCAGGATGTGGCTAGAAAATACCGGAAGGAAAAACATTCATTCTACCACAGCTTTATCAATCCCTCACCCGAAGGGAAATTGTGTTGGGTGACCAGTCAGCATTTACCTCTAATTTTAGCTTTCCAGTTGTTAGTTTTTGCTATATAAATACTTCATTTAAGCTCTGATTATTGTTTTAGAAGAGACATGAAAGTTGATGAGAGGCTAATTTGGTATTGCTTCAATTGACAGAGAGATTACTAGTAATCTGTCACACTGCTTTCTACTTGTAGATCAGTAGATTGTAAAGACACTGGAAAAGTCCTCCAGAGGTTTGACTGTTTTAACAGTGCTTAGCCAGCTGCCAGGAAGCTAGTGCCCAGTAGTGGTGTGTCAGGGCAAACTTAGGTACAATTGAGCGCATCCCATATTTTTGCTTAACTCTTGTATAAATATCAGTCTTGGCAAAACTTTTTTCCAAAGCCTCCTACGGCCCAGCTGTCTACAAGGGTAGCAGAACTGCGTGGTATCTTTGATTCAGAAAAGTTGAGTGGGATGCCTTCAGTTTAACAGCAGTGAGTGAAGGGAGAAGAACTTTGTTTGCATCTTCATTATTTTTTTAAAGCAAGTACTTGACTGAAATCTAAGGTTTTATGATGTTTCAATATATTTTTCCCCCCTCCTTTTTCTAGGGTCCAGGTGTAGCTCATCCTTATGACAGTGGGCACATAGCAATGACTTACACAGGTTTGTCTTGTCTGGTTATTCTTGGAGATGATTTAAGTCGAGTAAACAGAGATGCCTTACTGGTAGGACTGAGAGCTCTGCAACTGGAGGATGGAAGGTAAAAGATACTTTATATTCTACAACTCTCTAGAAGGTTAATAGAAAACTCGTGTGTGAAATGAAACATAATAACATGTTTTTAATTAAAACAGTTTGTGTTTTCTTTAGAAAATACTTTGGTGAGTAGTAGGTACGAGTAACAGAACACATCCCAGTTTACAGGATCAAACACCATTTTGTGTATACATTTACTTTCATATTGAAGAATGACAATGTTTGCTTACACTTCTACACACTTATTACGGGAAAGTTTATGGATTGATTTATATCTTGGAGATAGTAGTTTTTCTGCTCTGTCCTTCAGAAAAGCAAGGTTTTCAGTGTTCACATTGCCTGTTTTTTACAGGCTCCTGGACACTGTTATTAGGATGTTTTCTGTGCAGTGGGAGGATGAGCTTTATTTACTTTTGCGAGATTCAAGATATCACTATACAGGATTAATTAGCCTATATATTACTTGTAATATGGGTATAGAATTACTAAACTTCATTGTGTGATTTGTCCTTTTTGCCTGTATTTTTAATATGTGGTATCTACCTCTTGATCTGCTTCTTTTGGTGGATTTTGTTTGATTTTAATGCAGGCTGAAGCTGCTAGCTACTAAAAACTTCTGCTAGGGCAAATGCTTTGTCTGGTTTGTTAAGCCTTACTGACTGTTGTTTTTGAAAGAGTACCTTAAGAAATGTAGAATTATAGAAATGTTGTTCCTGTAGAGTTACGTTTGACTTCATGATGAAATTGCTGCCACCACTTAATATTTGAGAAAGGTTTTGTTTTGGTCAAAGAGCTTTGTATCACCTAGACATCTTCTATACTTAAAACTACATTTTTTTAAACACTACCATTAAGATGCAGTTTTGTATCTGGTTTTTAAAAAGAAAAAACACAAAACACCAGAAAGTTTAGAGTGTAAGCAGTGAATATGAACTATAGGATGTACAATTTTCTGTATCTGTAACAGCAGACTGACCTGTAATGGCCATGCCCTAATGCATGCATGCAGATACCAACACATGTGTTTGTTGATCTGCTGTAGTTTACATTTTCTTCAGGTGTGTAGAGGTGCCTGTTACATTGCTCTAAGCATTCTTGTATGTCAGACTGGTTTTGTTGTTAAAGTATATCCAAAAGGAAGGAGGTGCTCCCAACCCGCTAGCATCTTGAAGTGGTTACTGGTCATCCTGCTTGATTACAGTAGTAAGCTACATGCAGTTAACCTCTTCTACATGTTTGTAACACATGTGGGTTTAACATACAGACTGATAACTCTTACACATGATCCTGTGGTTTAGCGTGCCAGGTCACACTAGAGGGAGAGCGCTTTGCACATCTCTGGTATAGAGTTGTCACTTCAGCAGGAGTCAGTTTCTAGTGTGAAAGACATGTCTGTAACTATGAAAAACACTCACTGCACCAACAGAGGAGGATGTGAAAAGGCCAGATCTTGAGGTACCATCTTAGAATCACAGAATCACAGAATGGTTTGGGTTAGAAGGGAACTTAAAGATCAAGTTCCAGCCCTCCTGCCATGGGCAGAGACACCCTCCACTGCCCAGGCTGCCCAGAAGCTCATCCAGCCTGGCCTTGAACACTTCCGGGGAGGGAGCAGCCACCACCTTCCTGGGCAACCTGTGCCAGGGCCTTACCACCCTCACAGTGAAGATCTTAATATCCAATCTAAATCTGTCCCCTTCCAATTTAAAACCACTCCCCTCATCCTATCACTACCTGCCCTTCTAAAGAGGCCCTTCTAAACAGTCTCTCTCCTGCTTTCCTGTAGGCCCCTTCAGGTACTGGAAGGCCGCTGTAAGATTTCTCTGGAACGTTCTCTTCTCCAGGCTGAACAACCCCAACTCCCTCAGCCTGTCTTCATAGGAGAGGTGCTCCAGCTTTCTGGTCATCTTCATGGCCCTCTGGAGCTGCTCCAAGAGGTCCATGTCCTCCTTATGTTGGGGACTCCAGAACTGGACATAGTACTCTAGGTTGGGGTCTCATGAGAGCAGAGTAGAGGAGGAGGATCACATCCCTTGACCTGCTGGCCATGCTCCTTCTGATGCAGCCCACGATACGGCTGGCCTTCTGAGATGCGAGTGCACATTGCCAGCTCGTGTTGAGCTTCTCGTCCACCAGCAGCCCTAAGTCCTCTGCAGGACTGCTCTCTATCACATCATCTCCCAACCTGTATTGATTATGAGGATTGCCCCGACTCCAGTGAAGGACTTTGTATTTGGCCATGTTGAACCTCATGAGGTTCACTTCTCCGGCTGGTCCACATCCCTCTGGATGGCATCCCATCCTTCTGGCATGTCAGCTGCACCACTCAGCTTGGTGTCATCTACAAACCTGCTGAGGGTGCCTCAGCCTCACTGTCAATGTAATTAATGAAAATATAATTAAAACCAGTCCCAGTACAGACCTCTGAGGGACACTACCTATCACAGATCTCCATGTAGACTTTGAGCCATTGACAACTGTTCTCCAGATGTGACCATCCGACCAATTTCTTACCCACCAAACAGTCCACTCATCAAATCCAATATCTCTCCAGTATAGAGAGAAGGACGTTGTGGGGGACTGTGTAAAAGGTTTTACAGAAGTCCAGATAGATGACATCCATTGCTTTTCTGGTGTCCATTGGTGCGGTCACCCCACTGTAGAAAGCCACTAAGCTGGTCAGGCAGGACTTGCCCTTGGTGAAGGGCTGTCATGAATCACCTCCCTGTCCTCCATGTGCCTCAGTGTAGCTTCTAGGAGGATCTGTTCCATGATCTTCCCAGGCCCAGAGGTGAGGCTGACAGGTTGGTAGCTCCTGAGGTTGTCCTTTTAACCTCTTTTTAAAACGGACACAATGCTGCCCTTCTTCCAGTCACCAGGGGCTTCCCCTGAGTGCCATGGGTTTTCATACATGGTGGAGAGTGGCTTTTCAATGGCATCAGCCAATTCCCTGAGGACTCTGGGATGCATCTTATCAGGTCCCATAGACTCAGATATGTTCAGGTCCTTCAGGTGGTCATGAACCCAATCTTCCCCTACAGTGGGAGGGACTTTACCCACTTGTGCCCCATCTTGCTGCCCACTGACCCAGGAGGGGTGAGGAGAGCAAAGTCTGAGGCAAAGAAATCTTACCCGAATGGAAACAGCAAGTGAGCTGAGTGAGGGAGACATTTTTCTGTTGTTACCCTAGTATACTTATGCTAGTCTGAATCATAGAATCGTTTTAAAAGATCTGCATGAAGTAACAAAACTAAAGATAATTTAAAAATATAATTATGCTGTCTCTTTTTCTATTATGAATAAATGGGTATTATAATTTCTGTCTTGCCTTAGCTGAATGTGATTTGAAGTCCTACAGGAAAGTAGGAGAGGGACTGTTCACCAGAGAGTGTCGTGATAGGACAAGGGGCAATGGCTTCAAGCTGAAAGAGAGCAGGTTTAGGTTAGACATTAGGAAGAAATTCTTTACTATGAGGGTGGTGAGGCACTGGAAGAGGCTGTCTAGAGAGAGTATGGAAGCCCCATCCCTGGAAGTGTTCAAGGCTGTGTTGGATGGGGCTTTGGGCAACCTGGTGTAGTGAAGGGTGTCCCTGCCTATGGCAGGGGGTTGGAACTAGATGATCTTTGAGGTCCCTTCCAACCCTTAGCATTCCGTGATTCTGTAATTCTAAATATCTGGATAACAATGCATTTGTCACCTGCAGATGGGGCGAGATTGTAAAGCACATTACTGGCAGATCCTAAGTGACACGGTTTCCCAGAATGTCCTGTGCCATATCCAGACAGCAGCAGAATTAATCTCCAGCTGAGCTGCAAAGAGCAGGGTCTGGCACCATTGCAGTTAGGAGAGATAAAAGTTTCTTCCAGTAAATATTGAAGTCTTTTGTGTGCAAGAATGTATCAGGGTACATAATTGAATTGCAGGGTGAAAGAGGGAGTGTCATAGTGCTGATCATCATGTTTAAAAGTCTGTCGTACCCTTTTCTTTCTTTTTTTAGAGATCGGTCAGAAGGACTTATGAAGATACTCTATTGTGCTGGCTTCTTGTAAATAGTTAATTCATAAAAATATTCTAACTAGCTCTTTGAACCAAATGGAGGGTTGACAGGCAGCAAATCACAGCATTAACCTTCATTATAAGGATCTCAGAGAGGACAGAATAATACCTTGGTAAGCCAGGTACACCACATTTGAAGTGTTCATAGAGTTTGGAGAGGTTGTAGGCATAAGAAATAAAAAACTGCATCGGATATTATCTTCACCAGTACTAACAACAATTACATTTATACATACATGATCCTAAAGTTGCAGACAGTAAAGAAAGCCTTATGAGCTATGAAGTTTTCTAGGAAGGCAAAGAATTCCAACAAGAATGGTAAATGTTGAAGTGAGTAACTTGCTCATCATTACAGACTGTGATAGGGAAAGAATGGAAGCAAGAACATCTTAGAATAATAAAGATCAGTGTTACTACATTACTGGAAATGAAGTCACCTAATTAACCTAAATGTTAATAATTCTATTTAAATCTTGCTTGTCTTGATTAGAATCATATCTTCTAAAGATAAAATCTGGCATAGGTTATATTTGGGTTATATTTATGTGAATACTGTAAATAGAAATAACTAATTTTGAAAGGAAAAGTCACGCAATTCCTTAAGTCACTTTTCATATTTTCTGATATGCCTGGCTCTACAGTGTCTAATGACAGAAGCTTTTTTTAATTCTAGTTTCTGTGCGGTGCTGGAAGGAAGTGAAAATGACATGAGGTTCGTGTACTGTGCTTCCTGCATCTGCTACATTCTTGATAACTGGTCAGGCATGGATATGAAAAAAGCAATAGACTACATTAGAAGAAGCATGGTGAGTATTTGTGGTGTTATTTCTTAATACATCTTAGAGTCACTAGCTTTATTTCGTAAGACTAAAAGTATCTCCATCATCCAGATCGAAATATGGTAATTTCTGTTCCTACTTTAGTGAGTTAAAAATTAAAAAGTACATTGGTCTTTTGCATTTGTATTCTCATTGTAATGTGTTTACTAGCCATATACACACGAAACAAAAGTATGTTCACTGTAAATTGAATCAGATCTATTTTCTTTAAAATTCAATTTAAAATCAAAAGCAAATTTTTAGAAAATTTGGCCTGATGTTCCTGTAGCTTAGAAAAAGAGCATAAATATTTTTGCATCAGCAAAATATCAAATTTCAATAAGCTGTAGTTCTGCTTTTTAAATAATACAGAGAATCAAATGAAAACACAGTTATTGATATAAGTTCAAGCTTATTAAGTGTTTAGCGTAATGCATTTGATTATTTATGTATTATATAGTTGAAATGAAGGAAAAAATTAGCATGTACACTTTTTTGTGTCTGCACAAGCTGTTTTCATATTTGGTTGGAACAAAAGTGTTTTCAGGGGGTTTTATTTTGTTTTCATTAGTTTAATTATGCTTCATTTTCTAAGATAAAACTGTTTTTCAAAGAAGCTAAGTCAGCTTGTAAACTACAGTTCCATGAAGGTGAGTAAACTCTCTAGGTCCACAAAAAAGAACCAAATTTATTATGATGTACAACTACTGATGTAAACCACTATGTTGTAGTAGGTGCTGCCAGCAGTGAGACCATAAAATATGAGGGAGAAACAAAGACTTAATCTTCTCTTTTAGACCAAACTGGGGTTTATTTTAAAGAAAGTAGTTAGATGGATGAGCATTTCTTACTTTACATGACAAGAAGCTTTCTGGCACACTGACATAGACTGGTTAGGAACGTATTTTTCTTCATATGTTCCTTTTCAAAAAATTTAAAGTCAATCTAATTCAAACATTGTGCATTTGTGACATTAACCTGCATACTGCAAGTATTGAGACTATGAACAGAACTTCACTTGCATTGCCTTTTAATACATCTCTATTCTGCTTACTCTCTGCAACACCCCTCAGCAGGACAGGGTAGCTTATAGGAAGAGCGAAATCAAGAAAACTCATGGATCAAGGTAGAAATAGTTAGCTAAGTGAAGAAAAGAGGAAAAAAAAAACAAGTGGTGGAAAGGAAATCGGTCACTCACTGCCTCTCACAAGCAGACTGATGCCCAAGTCCATCTCCAAGCATCAGCTACATTGAAAGATACCTCCTCTTCTGCTACCTCAGTTTTATTGCTGAGCATGAGCTTACAACATACAGAACATCCCTTTGGCCAGTTGGATTCAGCTGTCCTCACAGTGTCCTCTCCCAACTTCCCTCTGCAGGGTGGTAAAGTGGAAAAAAATGGGAAATCTTTGATGCCGTGCTTGGTGCTGGTAGTCCATCCAACAGCTGTCCCCTAGAGCCCATGTCTCTCCCACTTCTGGCAGGTCAGCCTATGAGCCCCTGAGATTGATGTTCACCCTCTAGTTGCTGGTACTCAGACCACGTGTCTTACCCACCAGCTATTTGGGACTGCAGTTTGCTAGCATTACAAATACACACAGTAGATAGCACGCTTCCAGAGAGTGTAGTTAAAAAGAGGAGTTAGTAAATCTTGGACCAACTGGGGAGATCAAGGGCAGCGCTCAGTTATACAAGCATGTGGACCAGCAGTTTGTTCACACTCATACCTTTTCTCTGCTTTTCCCCACTTGTTTTCCCTTGCTTGCTCCTCCCCAGTCTGCCTTGATCTTTCCCTGTCTCACCAGTGGTCCTTTCCCAAGCTATGCTGTAGTAAATTGTGTATTCCCTCTGCATTCTCCAAAAAGTACCTTGTAACAAGTTTTATACAATCCCAGAGTTTTATTCCCCTGCATCCCATAAGAGCCCTTGTATGTCAGTAATTATTAGCCCGCTTCAGTTAGCTTGGGTGTGGAGTGTTCCCCGCGTCCTAATCCAGATCTTGGGAAACTTTTAGGTCCAGGGGCTTTGAAAGAGCGGGGCGGCGCTGGGAATCACACCGCACACCGATGTGGCTAAAAGCAGCCAGCTCGTTTATTCTCCAGAGCAGCGTGATTATACACTCTCTAGCAAGCTTAACAAAGCGTGGCTGGGAACCATGGGGGGAGGGAAGTGAAAACAGTGAAGGCGATAGAGCCGACACCTGTGCAAGGCCTATATCTTACCTTGTCTCAGAGGAATGTTTCAGAATTAGGAGCTTCTATTCACAGTCCATACTCCTTAACCCATTATCTGACTTTGCTGCTAGCTCCACATTCCTTTAGAGCGATGTTTCATTCTGGCTGTTTTGTTCACAGGGGTAGAGAGTGAGGAATATGTGGCCGTTCTCACGGAGCCATTCCTCCACACTTGGGGTCCAGGGTGAGAGGATCCATGCTGACTCCTTTTGTTGGGTTACACCTAGGCATGATGATTTATCTCTTCTCCTTTCACAGTCCAAGGTTGCAGCTGAGCCAGGCTGTTCGCTTTTCACTGGTCAGGTCAGGAGGGTTCTTCCCCGCCTGATCCTTTTGTTTACTGGATTAGCCTTTAATCAGATAGCTTAGCAGAGATAGAAAAAGAAAATCAAATATTAAGAACGAATAGAGAACTAAACCAAAGAGCAAAATCCTCATTGTGTTGTTCTGTACATCAGCTCCTAGCATTTTGTACGCTTCAGTGCAGTTTTTATCCCAAAGAATAGGAACTAGGGAGGTTACAAGGAAAGTCAAGTTGAATTGTCAGAGCTTGTGTAAAAGGAACATTTAATCTTGCTAGGACTCTTCATTCTGAACATGAGATGTGGAGTGGGACAGAGGTATGTAAAGCAGTAAGAAGCACTGAAAAGGTGAAGTGGGGCAGGGAGCAATAATTCCTCAGACAAGAGCTAGGGAGCATCATACAAGGCCGTTGGTATAGCAGATAAATGGAGATTGTTTGGAAGTTTGGAGCTCTGAAGCGGCACTGGAGATTTCTTGACTGCAGTGATCTTGAGCCAAAATTATAGTTTGCTTCCAGAGCCTGAGCATTTGTATTGCAATTCAAAATAAGTCCTGTCTGAACTTGTTACATATATTATAGCTTGTGTAGGTAACTATGCAGTGAATGGTGTTGCAGGCTTTCTTGCACATGCTCATTCCCATTTTGCTACGAAATTGCCTTGTTCTGGTACTGCTGTTAATTACAAAAGAAAAGAAATTTCATTGCTCAGTAGTGAGGTGCTGTGACAGGGTTTTGTTTCCCTGCCACGGGACTTCATTTGCACATGCATGAAGCCAGTGGTAGTACACAGACTTATTAAAATCAACAGACATGTGAAGGGCAGCTCATCTGATCAGGAGCAACGGGACTGTTAAGCACAGTAATCCTTGTAATACACTTCTGGAATTTTTAGCTTATTCTTTGGCATTTGTTGTCTAGTGATGATGCAGTGTAAGAATTGTGACAGAAAATTGTACAGAGCTGAAGGAGGGAAGGGGGTGTGCAGTTAGGCACATTGAGAACATCAGAAGACTGGAATGTGAACCAAGGTTGTTGCTTGTTTTAGTAAAGTAACTAGTTTAACAAGATTCTGTATGAAGATTCAATTCTTTTAGCACTTGCCTAAAAAGTGTTTACTCAAGATCAATGACCAAAATACTTCTGGGTCAGGTTTATTCTCCGTAAAATAGGTTCAAATCACGCAATTTTTAGGAGCATAGGTTGATTTGGGGCTTTCACATGCAAAGTCAGATATCTCCCTAACCTAAAAAACCCAGACATTGAGATGCTGAAATTCTGAATGACTTCTGCAGGCTCTTGGCAATATTGCCTGTTTTACCACAAATTTGTTTTTGAGGTAGAGAAGGTATTGCAAGAAGCTTTAAAGAGAACCTTGCTGCTTCTAGGATCGTAGAGTCCTCTTGAAATGCAGGTACATTAACCTGTTGGCTGTGAAACTTGCAGAGTGTGAAGCAGAGATAGTGCCCAGCTGCACTTAGGAGCTTCCCCAGGACAGTATTTAGTCACGCAGTTCGCACGCCGCAGTATCGTGGAGCCTCGTTTGCATGTCATTTCCTGGGTCTTTTCAAGAGCAGAAAGAGGGGAAACATTTCCCTAAATCTTTAGTGCCGTGAGCCCCGAATGAGCAGCTGCCGCCCGCACAGAAAGAGGCCCCGGCCAGCCACAGCTCAGCTGTTGCCTGGTACACTTCAAGCTGATGGTGCAGCCCAACGAGCGTGCTGCCTGGGATGCACACCAAACAGCTTTTATCCAGAGCTAGGTGGTTTGTCATAGCTACAGCAAACCACTCCTCTCACGTTTAGTGTTTGTAGCGCTAATTAGCTTTGCCAGCATAGCTTTGTTAACGAGCTTGCCTTTGCTGGGCCGTTAATAGGCCCATGGAGCCTGGTAGCACGTTTGGATTGCGATCTCCAAAGGCAGCACAAGGAGTTCAAGGTAGCTGTGTGCTGTGTGTTCAGAGGCATTCGTAGGGATTACTTCAACGGGCTGCTTCAGACCTTAGAAGGTCAGATGGCAGCTTGAAGTTTGTGTCTCCAGTCTCAGCCTTTTTTGTTGCCTCAACTTGCAGCAAGCACTCCAAACCTGAGGAGTTCGGTTTTAACGTAGCTTCAGTGTGTGCTTTGGCTTCCTTGTCCTTCCCAACATCAGCTTTGAAAGCAGATCTACAAAATGATCGTGAGGTTATTCCTAAAGATAACGGTAGCTGCTGTAGCTGTTCTTTGGCTAGGACTATGGGAGCCACCAGTGCCCTGGCCACGTGTCCGGTGTCTGCTGGCCACTGTTAAATGTTTTGGAGAAGACATGAGAAATTCATAGTCAGCACCTGGAGGGGGGAAGTAAAATTCCTTCCAAACTGACCAGATCTTAGTGAACCGATCATTAACTGAGCAGTTGATGTGGAAGGTGTGGGACCTGTGTCATTTAACTTGCAAACTGAAATTTGACATTTGTTCCTCGTTACCAGTTTGTATGCAGCCAGTGACTGACTGTTAAGAAAGTGTTCTACGCACACTTGTAAAATAGACATTTCCTGCTTTATGAACAACTTACCGTGATCTCTTGCTTCTTACCATGCAAAATGATCTGATGAATTTTTAGGGCAGAAGGACTGTTACTCCTACCTGTACAATGTCATCTGTTCCTAGATGGCTCGTAACACGACTGTACTGGAATATTCTTGGTGCTTTGTTCATCAGGCTCACATTCCTCCTTTTTCTTTCTCTTAAAGTGCTCTTTCAGCACTGTTAAAGTATTTCTTCATGGGAGTGCTTTAGAGGGCAGGTTTAGTCCCGCAGTATGTGCACTACAGTCTCTTCACTTCTGGCTTTGCCCCCTCCCCAGTCATCCTTTTATTTAAAGCCCAATGTTCTTGCTCCTTGATATAGCACTTCTTGAGCATTTTATGCACAGTAGTACCTGACTTTTTGTCGTTCTGTGTGTTAAGCAGCTTTTGGGGTAGTGGCAGCTTTCGGTTATCCATTGCATGTGGGTTGGAATCACACACCCTTTCATGAAAGACAAGCATTTTATGTCTTTGGCAGCTCTGCATCGCACTGCTTTTCCTCCTCAGCAAAGACACACTTACCTGCCTTAACGACGGCACAACTCCAGTGAACTCCACAGAAGGGGTGGAAGCCACCTGCATCGACATAAAGCTCATTGGCTAACTGCTTTGTGCCAGGGGCTCCTTGCAGCATAAGTTCAGAATGTGATGAATTTCAAGCGGTGGTACGGTCCAAGGGTCGTTTTGCTAGTAAACTGCGAAGTTGCAATGGCTGCAAAAGTGATTTGGCTCCAAAGTAACGGGTTTGTGGGTTGTTTTTTCCTTCAGTCTTACGATAACGGCCTGGCACAGGGAGCTGGACTGGAGTCTCACGGTAAGAACGTTAAAATGGTCTGTGCCTGTTTTTAAGATGGGGACGGGAAACGCTGCAAGAGGTGCAGGATATGTCACGCCTTTCCCTCTTGTCTGACTTTAAGGAAGTGGGATGAGGAGGAGTAGATGCAAACCCTGCCTCGGATATCAATCTGTCATCTTCCCTTAGTCCCAGTTTAATAGTAGATGAGGTGGGCTCTTAGGATCCAAACACCATCAATTGTACCTCAGGAATATCTTCCTGAAAGGTGTTGGCTGCGGTTCTCATCTCTTGCTGACAGGGCAGACCTTCCCCACATGCACTGTTGCTGCTCTCAGGGCGTAGCTTCAAGAGATTTTGTGCACCTGACAATCCCCAATTGCAGCAGCTCTTAGCAAAACCTGGAAGCGTTTCCTCCGATAGCTTACAGCAGTCACGGGGGCCTCAGACCTTTGCAGCAGCAGTTACTTTTTGGTGAGTAGTTGGCAGTTGTGAAGATGGGTGTCCCCAAGAGACTGCTATTTTTAAGCAGAATGTCTCCATGTCACGGAGTAGTGGTCAGATTGCGACAGATTGCATTCTGTGTGACGGATACTCTATCTACCAAATGTTTGCTAGCTTTATCCTTACTGCTGAGCTTTGCCAGGATTGCATCATTTTCTTCCTGCAGGACGGATAAAGCTGACAAACTTAAATTACACCCCTACATATGTAATTAATGTGTTAACTACGTTAGTGCAGGCTGCTAGTGATAACAGGGGGCATTGCTTCAGACTCGTGCTACTGCTGCACTTCACCGGCAGAATGGAAACAGCCTCAGAATTCCTGGGCTCGTGCAGCATCAGGGGTGTGTAAGGAACTTTGGGCCCCGAGTCGCGTCTCAGCAGCTTGCTTACGGCGTTTCCCAGGCTGTAATTTTATCATATGAGGTAAACGCTCAGCTGGATTGGCTTTAGAAAGTGATGGCCGTGGTACGCAGGCAGAGGACACGAGTTTCTCTGTGTCTGTCTGTATCACAACCGCCACAGGCCATGGACTGTGACATTGCAGTTCTCTTCTGAGCTGCTGTGTGACATCAGCTGCGTAGCACTGCGAGGCAACGCAGCTTCAGGAAAAGGAATCCAGGTTGAGTCGGGCAAGTGCTGAGTTGAGTTGCAGGGTTCTTTTCCCTAAAATTGACAGGCATGCTGAGCTAAAGTGGTTTCTTCTTTGGATTTTCCACTTAAAGCTAACATCACAGACTTGCAAAAATGCGTTGATTTCTTCGTTACTGCCCAGGTCAGAGTTCTGACTGAGGTCATACAGGCTTCAGCCAAAATCTGGGCATCGATCCATTGCCAAAGCAACCTTCTCTTCACAGGTGGCTCTACGTTTTGTGGAATTGCATCACTGTGTTTGATGGGTAAACTGGAGGAAGTCTTTTCGGGAAAGGAGCTGGACAGAATAAGAAGGTGGTGCATAATGAGGCAACAGAGTGGCTTCCAGGGACGACCCAACAAACCTGTAGACACCTGCTATTCTTTTTGGGTGGGAGCAACATTGAAGGTAGTGTACAGAAGGGCTACAGGACAGTCACTCACTTGCCTTGCTTTGTTCAAGTGGCGTGCTTCTGCTTTGCTTGAAAGACTTGCGTGTTTGACACAAGTGCATGAACTGACACAGACCCCCATGAAGGTCCCTCATCTCCCAAAAATGCAGGATGGGGAGGCTTACCAGATTAGCACTATCTCTGCTATCACGCTTGTCTCATCAACAGGCACTGGAGTTAGTTCTAAAACTACACCAAGATTTATGACTGCAATGGTCTGATTTCTTTCAGCTCCTGAACATGTTCCAATTCACAGATTTTGAGAAAAACCGGAATTACATCCTGTCAACTCAAGATCGCCTTGTCGGTGGATTTGCCAAGTGGCCAGATAGCCACCCAGGTAACTTTACTTTTCACAGTCACAGTGAGCGTGTTCTAAGCGAGAGCTTCATCGGAGAGGTGCCAAGGCAGTTTTCCCCTCATTCTCCTTCAAAGAAATGGGAAAAACCTCTTTCAAATAGAATGTGATTTTCAGGATGTAAGTGGAAGGAGGGAGGTACGTTTTCCCCTTGTTCTGCCACGGAGCTGGTGCTGCTCAGGCTCTTGCTAGAAGAGCATCACTGCCTAGAGCAGGACAAGCCTTTCCACAGGTGTTTACCTGTGCTTGTGGGAACACCATGCAGTGGGTGTCCCTCTACAGCATCTGAGCAGAGCAATTCAGAACATTTGTTTCCTCAGTAAAGGAATCCTCTGAGCTTCTTGGGAGGACATCAACGCCTGTAAGAACTGTCAAAGTTTACGTGGTTGTGTGGTGTGATTTACAGGTGGTAGCTGCACGTAGCAGCTAGATGGAGTATATCTGGAAGTTAATCCTGATTGTTTTGGAAGCAGATCGTTTGTAGAAGTGAGAAACTTGATGCTGAAATCTTTTAATTTGAGATCTTTTGAAGAGGTGCTGGGATCCAGCAAGCATTGGGAACTTGTGAAAACAAACCTTGGGCCAGTAGTGTTGCTCAGAGGCGTTTTGTTGAGGGAAGACACAGTCTGCAAGCTAACCAAACAACACACAAAGTCAGCCGTAGCCAAGGGTGAGTGCGATCAGAATCTCGGCCCTGATCTTTCCTGCGGTTCCAGATGAAAGGATGAAAGGAATTGGGGGGGGACCCACGCTGAGAACATGGTGCTTGTGATAGATGTATTCTCCCACTCCCCCAAAACCCAGCCTTGGGTTCCTGAGGACTTTGCTATATTTATGCTGCTTTGTACAGATCAGTCAGTACCATCTGTTCATCTGATGAACCATTTACTTTGTGAGCTAGAAATGAGAGAAATCTGTTTGCAGGCCCCATCGTGTGCCAGGTCCCTTCTCCTGTCTTGTAGCAGAGCTGTGATTGTTTGAGATAACAGTTGATTGAGAAAGGCAGAACGAATAATAAAGCCGCCCTCCTTTGATCTGTGTGCTGCTCCAGCCTGAACGCTGCTGTTTCCTGTAAAGCAAGCTTTTGCTGGCTCTTGTGCTCCGTTCTGAGAGGTGCCCTAATTGCAGCGTTCCTTCCTGGGGCAGATGGTGACCTAAGTCTGTGTTCAGGTTTGAAGGAGAGACGAAGAAGTTAATGCAGTTCTAACCTGAAGAATGAGTGTTAATGCAGCACTGTAAAGATTGTTTCCACAGAGCTGTGACTTACTTGTCATTCATAGACAGCTGTGCTTCCCACAAGCACAGTCTCATACCTGAAAAAGAAGCTGTCTCTCAGTTGTTAACATGTGTGGTATGGGTTATCTTGTGAATGAGTTAATAGTTCTGTTGAGAACTATATGGACAGAAATGATTCATTCTGTATTTAGCATTTGTAAAGCTGGTAACAGTGGTCACAGTTTGGTTTAATTGAAAGTTCATTTGTGACAGAATATTGTTGGGAAATTTTCAAAGTTAGAATATGCTTTTTTCTCAAAGGGTCTTTCTAATCCAGAATTTGAGTTTCTGTCTACTTTATAAAAGCTCTATTTGACTTTGAATAGTCACCCTGTCTTTGCTGTTCAATACTGGTTTTAGAAGAAATTGCAGAAAGCAGTCAACTCCTTGTGATAAATTATTTTGTAGTCCTGATGCTCCAGGGCTAAGAGATCAATACATACTGGTTCTGGAGGCCAGTAGCATTATTTAACATCTTTTCTTGAGTTAAAATAGTGTTTGGACTAACATGTGCTTATTGAGAAGTCAGCCTGGAAAATTTTCTTGCCTTTGAAATTATACCTAAGAAGTCAGAAGACTTATAAGTGCTGGTAGTCTCCTGAAAACGTGAGCATAACAGAGTGAATTGGGACAAGGCTGCTGTTTTCTTTATAGGGATCTAGTGGTCATCAAATATATGAAAGGATTTTATCTGGAAAATCTCCTGAATGTCATTGTAGTAGCAGTACTACTGTTTTATAAAGCCAGCAGAGACACTGGATTAGCAGGGAGATTCATACTTCAAAACAGACCTGAACACATAGAGTATTTTCTCCCTAGCAGCCTACGTGGTGCTGTGTTTTGGATTTGTGAGCAAAACAGTCAAAACAGATTATATTTTAGCTTTAGTGGTGCACTGCTTACACAGTATTAAGGCCTTTTCTGTTTCTCATGCTACCCTTCTAGTGAGCAAACAGTAGGTGTGGAAGAAGTTGGGAGAGAACACACCTGGGAGATCTTGTTATGATCCTGAACATCATAACAAAAAATAAATACAGGCCTGTGCTTTGGAAACCTTGGAATTCTCCAAAGGCACCATGTGATTTCTTCTCTCAGGCCCCTCCTAGCCCAGGCCATTCTATGATTCTCCCATATTTAGCTTTCTAGGCAGCACAAGCCCTGCTGTGCGATCTTACAGTAGTGGCTTTCCAGTACCCAAAGGGGATACAGGATCCGGCCTGTACAGACCCCTCAGAAGGGCCATCCTACCCTCAAGTATGTCCACACTCATGCCTATTTTAGGGTCATCTGCAACCTTATTGAGGGTGCACTCATATTTCAGAACAAACCTGAACACAATACAATATCTGTTCTTTTTTTTGTTTACAACGGTCTGATACAAGGGATACAGCCAGGAGATCTGCCCCACTGGCCATGGGGCACCGCATATCCCGTGGCATTGTGCTTAGCAATAGAAGCTGGGGGAAGAAGGAGGAAGGGGGCAGATGTTTGGAGTCGCAGTGTTTTGCTGGGAAGCAGCTAAATACATGCCTGCTGACAGGATGTAGCGACCCAGTTCCTTGGGTTGCTGCTCTTACACCCAGGGCTCTTGCTTCCCTTAGAAATGTTGTTATCTCGCCCTATG
Organism: Porphyrio hochstetteri; assembly: GCA_020800305.1. Taxonomy (NCBI): domain Eukaryota; kingdom Metazoa; phylum Chordata; class Aves; order Gruiformes; family Rallidae; genus Porphyrio; species Porphyrio hochstetteri. Next base: position 25,682,346 of record CM036938.1, read on the forward strand.
AGTTTTCTCCCCCGGATGGTTCCATTCCTCTTCTCCCACGGGGTGAGGGGGGCAGTGAGCCAGCAGCTCTGCAGTGCTTGGCTGCCTACCAGGGTTAATCCATGGCATTTCATTAGACCATGTGCATAAGCAACTTGGGGTTTTTCAGACTAGATTTACACAAACTTTGCTCCTAAGTTCCTGGAGGTGCTGCTGCGTGCCCCAGGAGGGAAAGCCACTACTGTGAGTGTCTTGCCTGCTATCTTTCAATGACATGCAGCATAAAAATGCTGGAAGCACAGATGAATTCCGGGGTTTGTGAGAGAAAGACCAAAAGTTTGAGTGTCAGAGAGAGCAGGTGGAACCAGCCATTCACAATTACAGTGTGTGGAAGGTTGAAGCAAGCTTTGCTCTCGGTGCAGCACAGATGCGCTTTAGTTTGTTATGGGTTTAAGGCAGCAGCGGAGCAGTCGTGCCCTTGCATGCTGCATTCTGCATTAGGGAGTTGCCTATGAACCAGAATGTTTGGAGCTAGGCTTTTTGACCTTCCAAGGCTTGGTGTCCCCATCTTGAACCAGAGGAGTGCACAGGCTGCCTATTTTGGCTTTGGCTAGAACTAACTTGAGCTTGAAGATAGCGTGGGTTTTCCAAACGGTTGGACTTTGCAGTTAATCCCACCCAAAAGCTGTTTACAGGTACTCCGTGTGTCTATGTGTTTTCGTGTGGATCAGCACAGCTGTCCACAGGGGTCAGAACCCTGTATTTCCTGAAGTGGAGGTCTCTCTGCTTGACATTCCTTCTGGAAGGTCAGCAGGGGCTGGAACTGCTGAGCGTGCTTCTCTCTGCACGTTAATGCTGATACGCAGAAGCTCTTTCAGAGCCCCTCTGCACTGGTACCTTCTTGCAGTACCATTTGAGTCAGGTAGGAATTTACTGACAGCTCCCAAAGGTTACGAAGTGCTGAGCATTTGTAAGGGAAGTTTACATCCTCGTTCCCCCTTTAGCCTGGGATTTCCTGGGCAGAGGCAGGCTCATTTCTCTTCCCCCCAGCTTCCCCAAGTCCTGCTGTACATCTTTTCTCCTTTTTGCACAGGCTTTGCTGTATATCAAAACCTCCTGCAAACCCATTTGATTCACTAAAATGTCAGAAAATGGCCCATTTTCTGCTGCTGGGGTTACTTTTCACCCATGTTTTCTCCATTGCTGTAGGCCATGGAGGGTTTGCAGCAAGCTGTAGTGCTGGTAGAAGACCAGGTAGGCAGCAGGAGCAGCATGGGACAGGGGAAAAGGAGCATTCCTTCTCGGTGGCAGTCATGCATTACGGCTCAGCAAGCCCTCATCAGATGCTATCCTTAGGTTATTCTCTGAGGAAGGGGGAAGCTAGGAAAAGCAAGGATTCTTTCCTACTCGTATGGCAGCTACTGGCACTAATTTTGGTGTTTCGTTGGTCAGCTGTCCATGGGGTCAGTGGTCAAAAATGTTCTCCTGTTTGGGGAAAGAGAAACTGCTTTGTAGGCAGGAATTATTTCCAGCTCCTCAAATTCTTTTGCCATTTGGCCTGAGCACTTCGAAGGTACAACAGAGCGGGCAAGAACTGCTCTCAACCAAAACAAGGCTCCTTTGAGAGATGGCAGCCTCGCATTTCACACCGGTGGCTTCGGGCAGACACGGATTCATTTGGTCAAAACTCAAGCTCAGAATGTAGGAGCTGTTTGTTTTCCGTGGCCGTAATGACTCGGGGTGGTGGGAGACAGGAACACTTGGCTGTGGCACCTGACATAATTTCTCTTTTGCCTTTTCTGTCCTCCTTCCAGATGCTTTACACGCCTACTTTGGGATCTGTGGATTGTCGTTACTTGGAGAACCGGGCATTTGTGAAGTCCATCCTGCCCTGAATGTAAGCACCAGAGCCTCCGAGCGCCTCCACCAACTTCATCAGATGTGGAAATCAAGGACAGTAAACAGTGCTCAGGCAACACACACCTCTTTACATGACTGACTTAGACTTGACTTTAGTTCTGGTAGCATAACTGTAGCCCAGGGTTAAAAGCCATGTGTAACCAATGTGCTCTCTTAAGTGCTGGAGTCATGCAATCAGATCCGTGTTGCCGGCATCACTTTGATAGTTGCCTTCAGCAGGTTGCTATGCATGGTGGATAAAGGAGATATTTGTATTACATAGAAGTTTGCCAGACTGTAACTGGCTCTTCAGATGGCTTTACTTCTAAGAATTCCCTTGAGGCATTGAAACTTCATTCTTATATTATTTTTCTAACTTTGTGCATACTGTGTCAAAGTCTATAATGGGGAGATATTTTCAAATCTGTTTACATATCATACAGTATAGCACAGAACTTGGAGTTGTTGATGCTCTCGATGTCTGACGTATTTTTGGGTAGAACCTGTTTCTGAAGTCAAGCCTTTGCAATACATTAAAGTTGTACAACTGCACTCTGTTTATTTTTTTAAACATAGTACCCTTTTCATGCAACAGAATTTGTCTGCAAGCCCCCTTTGCACATGAGAGGCTCCACCTCAACCCAGAGGCAAGGATCCCAACTTTCCTTTTATGGGGAATCCACAAAAGCACAATTTAATGTGCAAATGGCAGAATAGAGGCCCAGGCACATCTGTGTGTTCTTCATTACACACCCTTAGTTCTTGTAGGAAAGAAGCGGTGCTTGTGCTGCCTAGAAAGCTAAATATGGGAGAATCATAGAATACCTTGGGTTAGGAGGGGCCTTAAAGATGAAATCTCATGGTGCCTTTGCTATATCTATTTGTTATGATGCCATTTATACCATCAAAGCCTCCGTTAGGCCCATCATGGAGGAACGTAGCACTGAAAGATGAACCTGCTGCCCAGGGAGCTGGCCCTGCCTTGGGGCAATTTGATGGGCTCATGAGGACCCTCCTGGGCTCTTTTCTGCAGTTCTTTAGGTCGGTTTCACCACTGAATTATCTTTAATTCGCTCCCCCCACCCCTGACGCCCATACATTCTTAAATTAAGGACAGGTTTGCTGGTGGGGCTGTTGAACACAGTGCTGCTCTGCAAGGTGCATAGATGGGAAAGGGGGTATGTGGGGGTGTTTCTGCAAATAGCTCAAATACACTGGAGGGGGAATGGGAAATCTGAGAGGCTCAGGCATACTCGCACTGCTGCCTGTGTGCTCATACATTGAGCTGTCCTCAGGTGGTGCCGGCTACCCAGCACCCCTCTGAAATAGCCTCCAGAACACACCATGCTCCAGTGGTCCCTGCCAGAATTCTGCCAGAGATGTGTCTGGAGGAGGCCTCTCCACAGCGCACTCTCGTGTGTCTGTGTGTAGAGCTCTGCGTACAGTCCCTGTATGTGGCCAGAGGGTCCTGCAGCGCGGGGGTAACACGGGACCCCTGTAGCTTCCCAGTTCTATCGCTGGCTTCCTGTTCAGCCCTGGAAACTGCTCCTGCCACCAAAGCTTTCTGATGGCTCCGGGCCTCGTCATGTGCTTTCAGCGTAAGTAAACTTCGGCCTGAAGCAACTCCCGTTTGCAGACTGAGGAGCTGCTGGCAAGCGTGAGCACTGTGATGGCGGGTGTCTGGAGGAGAGGCGCGACCCGTGTGAACAAGGTGAGCTCCTCTGGCCACACGCTGTGTCCCATCCCCTTCCCCTCTGCCACCCCCTGGCTCATCCTTATTCAACACGGAGAGGAGGGAAGAGCGGAGGCAGGTGTTCTCCTGCACCCCCTCCCTGCTCAGGACTGCTCCCAGCTCTGGGCAGGAGTTGGCAACAGCAGGGATGGGTGGGAGCAGCCACGGCCACGAGCGCATTCCGGTGCTCGGAGCCTGCACTCAGCACAACCCTGTGCGTAGCAGCCCGTACACTGCTAGCCCATTCTCCCCTGTCCCCGGGTGCCCCTCACCCTGCATTGCCCTTACCCCCTGCATGTAACCCCTTGGGCCGTTGCCAGCTTTCCCACCTCCGTAACTCCCAAGACCGTGGCCCAGCAGCGGCAGAAGGGGGAAGGTTCAGGCGTCCCCCTGTGAAGCAGGGCAGGCACGCTGCTTCGGGCAGCAACGTGAGCAAACATGGGGACCAGCATTTGAGATCTTGCAGTGTCTGGTCCCAAGGGAGGGCAGGTTTTAGACCGAAGGCTCCGCGGGCCATGGACAGCAACAGTTCCCACGACCGCCCTGCTATAAAAAGAAACTAAAGTCTGTGGCAGCTGTTGGTCTGATGGCCAGGCTGGACTGGATGCCACTCCCGGCCCCTTGCTGGCTGCCCAGCCTGCTCCAGGCCCCCAGCGACTGGGCACCAGAACAGGCTGAGGCCTCTGGGGCCTTTTGATGCTGGCTGGGTGTGGAGCGGTCAGGAACGAGAAGGAGGGCTTTCCTTCACCTTTCCTAAATAAACCCTCTGATGTCAGTCACTCTGCTGGAGGTCTGTATCCTGCAAACACTGGCAGAGGAAGACTGGAACACTTGGGAGGTGCTTTGTCTTGCGGGCAGAGAGCTGTAGCCTGCCCACCTACTGGTGTCAGCCAGGAACAGATGATTCTTGATTATTCTGGAAACTAAGGGTAAACAAGGCATTAAAAGTGGGGGAAGTGTTTGTCTTGTCTTTACCCACTTTGAAATCTGTGGCTGGTGAGTTACCTGGGGAGGACACTGGGAAGAGCCACCCTGAGCTGGGCAACACACATTCCTTCTGCTTTCCCTCACAGCAAGGCAAAGCGAGCATTCTCCCCTGAGGTTAGTAAGTTGTAGCTGAAGCAGAGGGAAATCTGCTCCAATCAGACAAGCAGCTGCCTCTGGGAGACTGCTTTATGCCAAGGACAACTGCTGAAGTTGTTGGAGGGCTGCAGAAGTCAAAGGAACGTAAAAGAACTTGCGTGGAAAACCAGGGAGATTTCCTTTTTGGGCGACATCTGCCCAAGTGCTGATCCCAGCTGGACACTGGTGTTAAATGGGATTATCTGTGTTAAGGGCCTGGAGAGCCTGGAAGGGAACAAGCCAAGGGGCCTGCTCTTTCTGGTGCAGCGTGATGCTGGGAGGGTCAGCCCTTGCCTGGCTCACACAGAGCTCAGTGAGGTCTACAGCAGCCCAACTCCGAGCCGTGTCAATGCACAGGGAGCTTAATCCAGTTTCAGCAGGGGTTAAAGACTGGATTAACCCACGGGTAAGAGCAGAGGAAAGAGTTTTCCAACGGGAACATGGGGCATGCCATTTTGCCAAAGGAAAGTTACCTCAAAACTAATCCTGAGGTAGTTAAGCTGAGCAGGAAGTGCAAGAGGCCAGCTGATGTGCGTGAACCTTGATGGCACGAACTGGACAAGAGGGAGAGGGCTGTAACACTCTCTGAAGCCCAGCTCTGTCTGAAAAGCCTTTGGGCCCATGCTGCAGGCTTCAGAGCCTTTGGTGGTGCAGACATGCCCCTTCTGCAAAGGCACAAAATCACTAAAGCAAACATCGCTGCAGTTGCTGCAGCCAGATCTCTGCTGTGCTCATCTTTCTTTCCCTGATTTGCATGTCTTCGATTTCTTCATTAGATGCCTTCTTTTGGGGAAATGAACAGAATCGGTAAACTAGAGACTCCAGCCTGGTGTGTGTTCCTCAATCGATATTTGTTAGAGTGTCGTGGTTTTGCCCCGGCCGAGGGCCGCACCCCACACAGTCGCTTGTACTTTTAAAAGGAAGGGGGAGGGAAAGTTGGGGGAGGGGAAAAAGGGAAGGAAGAAGGAGGAAAAGAAACCACAACCTAGAAACCAGAACCACGCAGGTTGGGACAAGGATAGTTTACTAAACAATAACAGAAAACTAGATATAACAATAACAGAAGTTTAAAGCACAAAATAGATGAAACTGGTGATACACAATGCAGTTTCTCACCAAACCACAGAACCCAGGCCGCACAGCTTAGAGCCGTCCCCGAACCCGGAAACTGCCCGTCCTGGTGTTGTCTCCTCCTCTTCCCCCCAGTCCCCCTTTATACTGAGCATGACGTAACTAGCATGGAATATCCTCTTTGGCCAGTTCGGGTCACCTGTCCTGGCTGCGTCCCCTCCTTTCTCACTAGTAAGGAAGTATGCAGAGCTGAGAAAGGTCCTTGATTGCCCGGCAACAACTAGAAACATCAGGGTGCTATCAGCACTGTTCTCATCCTAACACCCAAACATGGCATTCCATCCACTGCTAAAAGTAATTAACTCCATCATAGCTGAAACCAGGACATTATCCACCCCTTATTCCATACCATTTACGTCATGACCAGATCCAACAATTTTCTTTAGGTACAATCAGTTTCGTGTTTCACATACCCATATATGTATGTACACATGTATGCACACATACGTGCATACAGATCTTATTCCCTCAGTCTGTGAATCATCCCTCTGAAGTTGTTGAGTTCATTTAGTCCATGATTTTCAGGCTCCATTTGTCGTAACAGTTTCTCAGGATAATTGTATGTTCCATTGGCTCGTTGCATGCTGCATCTCAGGCTCTTGACTGATACACCTGGCATGGTCCATGCTCATAGTCTGTGGGTCAGAGTTTATTTTCAAAGGGAGAAAAAAAGTTCTTAAGAGGCCAGGCTTCGGTTCCATCATCATGGCACTCATTCTTCATTAACTTGTATGACTCCGGCTATAATGTTATGGTACAACATACAGCAATCATAACAATAATGAATATACAATAATGGGTTATTTGGCAATTATTATAATTTCTACTCTATTAATTATATTGGCTATCATAACAATAATGAATATACAATAATGGGTTATTTGGCAATTATTATAATTTCTACTCTATCAGTTATATTGGCTATTCTCACCCAAAATCAAATCCCCTTGAGGTACACATCGAACTTCTCCATCCCTCTGCATTACCCACCAAGTACAGCCAGGTCCTTGAGCAAAAACAATTCCAGACATGGGTTTACCTTTGCCTGAAGCAGGGATGACCCAAACTCTCTTTCCCAATACACTCTTCATATGCACTACTGGGACTCCGTCTCCCTCTACAGTACGTGGAAATTTTGACTGGGCAGGGCCAGCCCGATTGGTAGATCCCCTAGTGTTAACTAACCATGTGGCTTTGGCCAAATGTGTATCCCAATGCTTGAATGTCCCACCACACATTGCTTTCAGTGTAGTTTTTAAAAGTCCATTATATCGTTCAATTTTCCCAGAGGCCGGTGCATGATAAGGAATGTGGTACACCCACTCAATGCCATGCTCTTTGGCCCAGGTGTCTATAAGAGTGTTTCGGAAATGAGTCCCATTGTCTGACTCGATTCTTTCTGGAGTACCATGTCGCCAGAGGACTTGCCTTTCAAGGCCCAGAATTGTATTTCGAGCAGTGGCATGGGGTACGGGATATGTTTCTAGCCAGCCGGTAGTTGCCTCCACCATTGTAAGCACATAACGTTTGCCATGGCGGGTTTGTGGGAGGGTGATGTAATCAATCTGCCAAGCCTCCCCATATTTATATTTCATCCACCGTCCTCCATACCAAAGGGGCTTTAACCGCTTAGCTTGCTTGATTGCAGCACATGTCTCACATTCGTGGACAACTTGTGCGATGGCGTCCATGGTCAAGTCCACCCCTCGATCCCGAGCCCATCTATATGTTGCATCTCTCCCTTGATGACCCGAGGTATCATGAGCCCATCGAGCTAGGAATAATTCACCCTTATGTTGCCAGTCTAGATCTACCTGAGCCACTTTAATCCTAGCAGCCTTATCTACCTGATGGTTGTTTTCATGTTCCTCCATGGCCCGACTCTTAGGTACATGGGCGTCGACATGACGTACCTTTACAACAAGTTTCTCTAACCGAGCAGAGATATCTTGCCATAAGTCATCAGCCCATATAGGTTTGCCTCTACGCTGCCAGTTGTTCTTTTTCCACTGCTGCAACCACCCCCACAGGGCATTCGCCACCATCCATGAATCAGTATAAAGGTAGAGCCTTGGCCACTTTTCTCTCTCAGCAATGTCCAGGGCTAACTGGATGGCCTTCACCTCAGCGAACTGGCTTGATTCACCTTTTCCTTCAGTGGCTTCTGCTACTCTTCTTATAGGGCTCCATACAGCAGCTTTCCATCTCCGATGCTTACCCACAATGCGACAAGACCCATCAGTGAACAGGGCATATCGCTTCTCATTCTCTGGCAGTTCGTTGTAGGGTGGGGCTTCTTCAGCGCGTTACCTCCTCATCCTCTGGTGACATCCCAAAATCTTTGCCTTCTGGCCAGTCTATGATCACCTCCACGATTCCTGGGCGATTGGGGTTTCCTATTCGAGCCCGCTGTGTAATTAGTGCAACCCACTTGCTCCACGTAGCATCAGTGGCATGGTGTGTAGAAGGAACCTTCCCTTTGAACATCCAGCCCAGCACCGGCAGTCGGGGTGCCAGGAGGAGCTGGGCTTCAGTTCCAATCACTTCTGAGGCGGCTCGAACCCCTTCATAGGCGGCCAGTATTTCCTTTTCTGTTGGAGTATAATTGGCCTCAGATCCTTTGTAGGCCCGACTCCAAAACCCCAACGGTCGACCTCGAGTCTCCCCTTGTGCTTTCTGCCAGAGACTCCAGGTCGGGCCGTTCTCCCCAGCTGCAGTGTAGAGCACATTTTTAATATCTGTCCCTGTCCGGACAGGCCCAAGGGCCACTGCATGGACTATCTCGCGTTTGATCTGCTCAAAGGCTTGCTGTTGCTCAGGGCCCCATTGGAAATCATTCTTCTTTCGAGTTACATGGTAGAGTGGGCTCACAATGAGACTGTAGTTTGGGACATGCAGTCGCCAAAAACCTATAACACCTAAGAAAGCTTGTGTTTCCTTTTTGTTGCTTGGTGGAGACATAGCTGCTATTTTATTAATAATGTCCATTGGGATCTGACGACGCCCATCCTGCCATTTTATTCCTAAAAACTGGATTTCTCGCGTAGGCCCCTTGACTTTACTTCGTTTTATAGCAAAACCGGCTTCTAAAAGGATTTTAATTACCCTGTTTCCTTTTTCAAAAACTTCCTCTGCTGTGTTGCCCCATACAATGATGTCATCAATATACTGCAGGTGCTCTGGTGCTTCACCCTTTTCCAGTGTATTCTGGATTAGTCCATGGCAGATGGTGGGGCTATGTTTCCACCCCTGGGGCAGACGATTCCACGTGTATTGGATGCCTCTCCAAGTGAAAGCAAACTGTGGCCTGCACTCTGGCGCCAGTGGGATCGAGAAGAAAGCATTCGCAATGTCGATTGTGGCGTACCACTTGGCTGCCTTCGATTCCAATTCATACTGGAGCTCTAACATGTCTGGCACAGCAGCACTCATACCTGGAGTGACTTCATTTAGGCCACGATAATCTACTGTCAGCCTCCACTCTCCATTGGACTTCCTCACTGGCCATATGGGACTATTAAAGGGTGAGTGGGTTCGGCTGATCACTCCCTGATCCTCCAGTTGACGAATCAACTTATGGATGGGAATCAGGGAATCTCGGTTAGTACGGTATTGTCGTCTGTGCACCATCGTCGTAGCAACTGGCACTTGCTGTTCTTCAACCTTCAACAACCCCACAACAGCAGAGTCCTCCGAGAGTCCAGGCAAGGCACACAGTTGTTCAATTCCTTCTGTTTCCAAAGCAGCTATTCCAAAAGCCCATCGGTACCCTTTTGGGTCTTTAAAATACCCTCTACGTAGATAATCTATACCTAAAATGCACGGAGCTTCTGGACCAGTCACAATGGGGTGTTTTTCCCAGTCCTTCCCAGTTAGGCTCACCTCAGCCTCTAGCACAGTTAGTTGTTGGGATCCCCCTGTCACTCCAGAAATACAAACGGGTTCTACCCCTTCATGATTCGATGGCATTAGAGTACACTGGGCACCAGTATCCACCAGAGCTTTGTACTCTTGTGGGTCTGACCTGCCAGGCCATCGGATCCACACAGTCCAATAAACCCGATTATCCCTCTCCTCCACCTGGCTGGAGGCAGGGCCCCTCTATTGCTGCTGATCATATTTGTTTTCCACTGGTTGCATAAAGGACTTAGAGGTCCCTTCAAGAGGATCAGACACATCAGACATATAGGTAGGTGTCGTGGTTTTGCCCCAGCCAAGGGCCGCACCCCACACAGTCGCTTGTACTTTTAAAAGGAAGGGGGAGGGAAAGTTGGGGGAAGGGGAAAAGGGAAGGAAGAAAGGAGGAAAAGAAACCACAACCTAGAAACCAGAACCACGCAGGTTGGGATAAGGATAGTTTACTAAACAATAACAGAAAACTAGATATAACAATAACATAAGTTTAAAGCACAAAATAGATGAAACTGGTGATACACAATGCAATTTCTCACCAAACCACACAACTCAGGCCGCACAGCTTAGAGCCCGTCCCGGACAACCCGACCGCCCCAGAAACTGCACGTCCTGGCGTTGTCTCCCCCTCTTCCCCCCAGTCCCCCCTTATACCGAACATGACGTAACTGGTATGGAATATCCTCTTTGGCCAATTCGGATCACCTGTCCTGGCTGCGTCCCCTCCTTTCTCACTAGTAAGGAAGTATGCAGAGCTGAGAAAGGTCCTTGATTGCCCGGCAACAAATCGGAAAACATCAGGGTGCTATCAGCACTATTCTCATGCTAACACCCAAACATGGCATTCCATCCACTGCTAAAAAAAAAGTTTAACTCCATCATAGCTGAAACCAGGACATTATCCACCCCTTATTCCATACCATTTACGTCATGACCAGATCCAACAATTTTCTTTGGGTACAACCAGTTTCGTGTTTCACATACCCATATATGTATGTACACATGTATGCACACATACGTGCATACAGATCTTATTCCCTCAGTCTGTGAATCATCCCTCTGAAGTTGTTGAGTTCATTTAGTCCATGATTTCCAGGCTCCATTTGTCGTAACAGTTTCTCAGGATAGTTGTATGTTCCATTGGCTCGTTGCACGCTGCATCTCAGGCTCTTGACTGATACACCTGGCATGGTCCATGCTCATAGTCTGTGGGTCAGAGTTTATTTTCAACGGGAGCAAAAAGTTCTTGAGAGGCCAGGCTTTAGTTCCATCATCATGGCACTCATTCTTCATTAACTTGTATGACTCCGGCTATAATGCTATGGTACAACATACAGCAATCATAATAATAATGAATATACAATAATGGGTTATTTGGCAATTATTATAATTTCTACTCTATTAATTATATTGGCTATCATAACAATAATGAATATACAATAATGGATTATTTGGCAATTATTATAATTTCTACTTTATTAATTATATTGGCTATTCTCACCCAAAATCAAATCCCCTTGAGGTACACATCGAACTTCTCCATCCCTCTGCATTACCCACCAAGTACAGCCAGGTCCTTGAGCAAAAACAATTCCAGACATGGGTTTACCTTTGCCTGAAGCAGGAATGACCCAAACTCTCTTTCCCAATACACTCTTCATATGCACTACTGGCACTCTGTCTCCCTCTACAATACGTGGAAATTTTGACTGGGCAGGGCCAGCCCGATTGGTAGATCCCCTAGAGTTAACTAACCACGTGGCTTGGGCCAAATGTGTATCCCAATGCTTGAATGTCCCACCACACATTGCTTTCAGTGTAGTTTTTAAAAGTCCATTATATCGTTCAATTTTCCCAGAGGCCGGTGCATGGTAAGGAATGTGGTACACCCACTCAATGCCATGCTCTTTGGCCCAGGTGTCTATAAGAGTGTTTCGGAAATGAGTCCCATTGTCTGACTCGATTCTTTCTGGAGTACCATGTCGCCAGAGGACTTGCCTTTCAAGGCCCAGAATTGTATTTCGAGCAGTGGCATGGGGTACGGGATATGTTTCTAGCCAGCCGGTAGTTGCCTCCACCATTGTAAGCACATAACGTTTGCCATGGCGGGTTTGTGGGAGGGTGATGTAATCAATCTGCCAAGCCTCCCCATATTTATATTTCATCCACCGTCCTCCATACCAAAGGGGCTTTAACCGCTTAGCTTGCTTGATTGCAGCACATGTCTCACATTCGTGGACAACTTGTGCGATGGCGTCCATGGTCAGGTCCACCCCTCGATCCCGAGCCCATCTATATGTTGCATCTCTCCCTTGATGACCCGAGGTATCATGAGCCCATCGAGCCATGAATAATTCACCCTTACGTTGCCAGTCTAGATCTACCTGAGCCACTTTAATCCTAGCAGCCTTATCTACCTGATGGTTGTTTTCATGTTCCTCCATGGCCCGACTCTTAGGTACATGGGCGTCGACATGACGTACCTTTACAACAAGTTTCTCTAACCGAGCAGAGATATCTTGCCATAAGTCACCAGCCCATATAGGTTTGCCTCTACGCTGCCAGTTGTTCTTTTTCCACTGCTGCAACCACCCCCACAGGGCATTCGCCACCATCCATGAATCAGTATAAAGGTAGAGCCTTGGCCACTTTTCTCTCTCAGCAATGTCCAGGGCTAACTGGATGGCCTTCACCTCAGCGAACTGGCTTGATTCACCTTTTCCTTCAGTGGCTTCTGCTACTCTTCTTATAGGATTCCATACAGCGGCTTTCCATCTCCGATGCTTACCCACAATGCGACAAGACCCATCAGTGAACAGGGCATATCGCTTCTCATTCTCTGGCAGTTCGTTGTAGGGTGGGGCTTCTTCAGCGCGTGTTACCTCCTCATCCTCTGGTGACATCCCAAAATCTTTGCCTTCTGGCCAGTCTATGATCACCTCCACAATTTCTGGGCGATTGGGGTTTCCTTTTTGTTGCTTGGTGGAGACATAGCTGCTATTTTATTAATAATGTCCATTGGGATGTGACGACGCCCATCCTGCCATTTTATTCCTAAAAACTGGATTTCTCGCGTAGGCCCCTTGACTTTACTTCGTTTTATAGCAAAACCGGCTTCTAAAAGGATTTTAATTACCCTGTTTCCTTTTTCAAAATCTTCCTCTGCTGTGTTGCCCCATACAATGATGTCATCAATATACTGCAGGTGCTCTGGTGCTTCACCCTTTTCCAGTGTATTCTGGATTAGTCCATGGCAGATGGTGGGGCTATGTTTCCACCCCTGGGGCAGACGATTCCACGTGTATTGGATGCCTCTCCAAGTGAAAGCAAACTGTGGCCTGCACTCTGGCGCCAGTGGGATCGAGAAGAAAGCATTCGCAATGTCGATTGTGGCGTACCACTTGGCTGCCTTCGATTCCAATTCATACTGGAGCTCTAACATGTCTGGCACAGCAGCACTCATACCTGGAGTGACTTCATTTAGGCCACGATAATCTACTGTCAGCCTCCACTCTCCATTGGACTTCCTCACTGGCCATATGGGACTATTAAAGGGTGAGTGGGTTCGGCTGATCACTCCCTGATCCTCCAGCTGACGAATCAGCTTATGGATGGGAATCAGGGAATCTCGGTTAGTACGGTATTGTCGTCTGTGCACCGTCGTCGTAGCAACTGGCACTTGCTGTTCTTCACCCTTCAACAACCCCACAACAGCAGAATCCTCCGAGAGTCCAGGCAAGGCACACAATTGTTCAATTTCTTCTGTTTCCAAAGCAGCTATTCCAAAAGCCCATCGGTACCCTTTTGGGTCTTTAAAATACCCTCTACGTAGATAATCTATACCTAAAATGCACGGAGCTTCTGGACCAGTCACAATGGGGTGTTTTTCCCAGTCCTTCCCAGTTAGGCTCACCTCAGCCTCTAGCACAGTTAGTTGTTGGGATCCCCCTGTCACTCCAGAAATACAAACAGGTTCTACCCCTTCATGATTCGATGGCATTAGAGTACACTGGGCACCAGTATCCACCAGAGCTTTGTACTCTTGTGGGTCTGACGTGCCAGGCCATCGGATCCACACAGTCCAATAAACCCGATTGTCCCTCTCCTCCACCTGGCTGGAGGCAGGGCCCCTCTATTGCTGCTGATCATATTTGTTTTCCACTGGTTGCATAAAGGACTTAGAGGTCCCTTCAAAAGGATCAGGCACATCAGACATATAGGTAGGCCTTCCAGTTGGTCTAGGGAACTGCCCAGTAGAAACTGGTGCAGCCTTCTTCCTGGCAGAATCTCGTTGTGCGAATGTTTTACCCCGCAGCTCATTTACTCGTGCTCGAAGGGCTGAGGTGGGCTGCATATCCCATTTCCTCATGTCCTCTCCATGATCAAGCAGGTAAAACCACAATGTACGTCGTGGTGTGTATTCTCCCTCTTGGAACGATGGACGCTTTCTCCCAGTAGCTGCAACATTGCTCCATACGGGTTGGGAGTTGGACACATTGTTGTCAAGTCGTTGAACCAGTTTCTCTACTGCTGCAATGACGGAGAGGGAAACATTGTCTTGGTATTTCCGGAGTCGGCAGGCCACCTCATTTACGGTTGGCGGATTCGTATCATTCCAGTCAATTGCTGCCAGTGAATTGGTATACCCTGCTGGTGCACTTCGTACAACCTTACGCCACATATCTGGAGTGCATAGGACTTCATCGGGATCAGAGGGAAGCCGTGAATTGTCCAGATCATAATAAATTATCTCCCGTACAGCTAATTCTCTCAGGTGCTGGACAGATGTCTCTATGCTGTTACACTTAGGTGTCTGGCATGTAATATATTCCTTTATGGGATATCTTTCCTTCACACTTGACAGTAGTCGCCTCCAGAGGCTGAGGATTTCCGGCCTCCTCCCAATTGCTTTGTCAATTCCTCCTTCTCTAGCTAGGGATCCCAACTGCTTGGCCTCTCTGCCTTCTAATTCCAAACTACTGGCCCCGTGATCCCAACATCGGAGCAACCAAGTGATAATGTGCTCACTTGGGTGGCGAGTGAAATCTTTTCGAACCTCACGCAGCTCACTCAGAGTCAGGGATCGGGTAACAATCTCTGGTTCTGCCTCATCCTGATATCCTCGAGATGATCCCGGTTGATCATCATCCTTATCCGTCACTATACGAACTGATTTCTTTGTGCCTTTCCTCTTTTGTACGGGAGCAACAGACACTGGTGTGGATTGGTTTTTCAGATCATCTGCAGTGTCTGCTGTAGAGATTACAGTAGCTGCAGTGTCGGTCACAGGGGTTGCAGTAGCTGCAGTGTCAGCCCCAGTGGTTGCAGCAGCTATAGTATCTGCCAGTCTGTTTCCTTTCCCTTCTCCCTGACAGTGCTGACAGTGCTGACAGTGCTGCCTGCTATCAAGCAGTGTTTGATAAATAGTGGCCAGAGCCCAGCACAGTGCAGTAAGGTGTCCATCTCTGGGAAACCTACAGCAATTTTCCCTTAGGTATGCAGTCACTTGATCGGGGTCTTGTAACTGTTCAGGAGTGAAGTTCCAAACCATCGGGCGTGAGAAAGTACCTAGGTACTCGCCCATACTTTGCCACATGCCCTGCCACTCGTGATTATTCTGTCTCGGAGAAAGCTCTTCAGTGGTATTCATAAACCTATGCTTGATATATAACAAAAACTGAACCATCTGCCCCAAACCTACCAATAGCAAAATGCTAGTTTGAATATCCCAGAGATATTGAAGATTTTCAAAAACTGCCCTAAGAGCTGTTGTATTTAGCCCAAAGGAAAAGAAAGCAGTGCCCCCACCATACCGGCTGCTGTTATTAACCCCTCCCTGTCCAAAGAATGGACAGGACAGCAAAACCTCATACAGGTACCAGCTTAAGCTCATGATCATCGATATTATTGTATCATAGACCGATATCATAAAATACACTATAATGAAGTATGGGAACAAATACGGGAGCCACAGACCTGAGAGAGTAAAGAATCCTGCCAGGATTGTATACAGCATGCGGTGGTTTTGCTGCCACAGCCTTGTAAATAAATACCACAACATCGTGACCAGAGATTGCTTAAACAACAGTGCTTATCTTAATTGCGATAGTTAGGGTCAGATCTACCGTTATCCCAACCGTTCGTGCCCCACGTTGGGCGCCAAAATAACTGTCGTGGTTTTGCCCCAGCCAAGGGCCGCACCCCACACAGTCGCTTGTACTTTTAAAAGGAAGGGGGAGGGAAAGTTGGGGGAGGGGGAAAAGGGAAGGAAGAAAGGAGGAAAAGAAACCACAACCTAGAAACCAGAACCACGCAGGTTGGGATAAGGATAGTTTACTAAACAATAACAGAAAACTAGATATAACAATAACATAAGTTTAAAGCACAAAATAGATGAAACTGGTGATACACAATGCAATTTCTCACCAAACCACACAACTCAGGCCGCACAGCTTAGAGCCCGTCCCGGACAACCCGACCGCCCCAGAAACTGCACGTCCTGGCGTTGTCTCCCCCTCTTCCCCCCAGTCCCCCCTTATACCGAACATGACGTAACTGGTATGGAATATCCTCTTTGGCCAATTCGGATCACCTGTCCTGGCTGCGTCCCCTCCTTTCTCACTAGTAAGGAAGTATGCAGAGCTGAGAAAGGTCCTTGATTGCCCGGCAACAAATCGGAAAACATCAGGGTGCTATCAGCACTATTCTCATGCTAACACCCAAACATGGCATTCCATCCACTGCTAAAAAAAAAGTTTAACTCCATCATAGCTGAAACCAGGACAGTAGGCCTTCCAGTTGGTCTAGGGAACTGCCCAGTAGAAACTGGTGCAGCCTTCTTCCTGGCAGAATCTCGTTGTGCGAATGTTTTACCCCGCAGCTCATTTACTCGTGCTCGAAGGGCTGAGGTGGGCTGCATATCCCATTCCCTCATGTCCTCTCCATGATCAAGCAGGTAAAACCACAATGTACGTCGTGGTGTGTATTCTCCCTCTTGGAACGATGGATGCTTTCTCCCAGTAGCTGCAACATTGCTCCATACGGGTTGGGAGTTGGACACATTGTTGTCAAGTCGTTGAACCAGTTTTTCTACTGCTGCAATGACGGAGAGGGAAACACTCTCTTGGTATTTCCTGAGTCGGCAGGCCACCTCATTTACGGTTGGTGGATCCATATCAGTCCAGTCAATTACTGCCAGTGAATTGGTGTACCCTGCTGGTGCACTTCGTACAACCTTACGCCACATAGCTGGAGTGCATAGGACTTCATCGGGATCAGCGGGAAGCCGTGAATTGTCCAGATCATAATAAATTATCTCCCGTACAGCTAATTCTCTCAGGTGCTGGATAGCTGTCTCTATGCTGTTACCCTTGGGTGTCTGACATGTAATATATTCCTTTATGGGATATCTTTCCTGCACACTTGACAGTAGTCGCCTCCAGAGGCTGAGGATTTCCGGCCTCCTCCCAATTGCTTTGTCAATTCCTCCTTCTCTAGCTAGGGATCCCAACTGCTTGGCCTCTCTGCCTTCTAACTCCAAACTATTGGCCCCGTGATCCCAACATCGGAGCAACCAAGTGATAATGTGCTCACTTGGGTGGCGGGTGAAATCTTTTCGAACCTCACGCAGCTCACTCAGAGTCAGGGATCGGGTAACAATCTCTGGTTCTGCCTCCTCCTGATATCCTCGAGATGGCCCTGGTTGATCATCATCATCATCCGTCACTGTGCGAACTGATTTCTTTGTGCATTTCCTCTTTTGTACGGGAGCAACAGACACTGGTGTGGGTTGGTTTTTCTGATCATCTGCAGTGTCTGCTGTAGAGATTACAGTAGCTGCAGTGTCAGCCCCAGTGGTTGCAGCAGCTATAGTATCTGCCAGTCTGTTTCCTTTCCCTTCTCCCTGACAGTGCTGACAGTGCTGACAATGCTGCCTGCTATCAAGCAGTGTTTGATAAATAGTGGCCAGAGCCCAGCACAGTGCAGTAAGGTGTCCATCTCTGGGAAACCTACAGCAATTTTTCTTTAGGTATGCAGTCACTTGATCGGGGTCTTGTAGCTGTTCAGGAGTGAAGTTCCAAACCATCGGGCGTGAGAAAGTACCTAGGTACTTGCCCATACTTTGCCACATGCCCTGCCACTCGTGATTATTCTGTCTCGGAGAAAGCTCTTCAGTGGTATTCATAAACCTATGCTTGATATATAACAAAAACTGAACCATCTGCCCCAAACCTACCAATAGCAAAATGCTAGTTTGAATATCCCAGAGATATTGAAGGTTTTCAAAAATTGCCATAAGAGCTGTTGTATTTAGCCCAAAGGAAAAGAAAGCAGTGCTGTTATTAACCCCTCCCTGTCCAAAGAATGGACAGGACAGCAAAACCTCATACAAGTACCAGATTAAGCTCATGGTCATCGATATTATTGTATCATAGACCGATATCATAAAATACACTATAATGAAGTATGGGAACAAATATGGGAGCCGCAGACCTGAGAGAGTAAAGAATCCTGCCAGGATTGTATACAGCATGCGATGGTTTTGATACCACAGCCTTGTGAATAAATACCACAGCATCGTGACCAGAGATTGCTTAAACAACAGTGCTTATCTTAATTGCGATAGTTAGGGTCAGATCTACCGTTATCCCAACCGTTCGTGCCCCACGTTGGGCGCCAAAATAACTGTCGTGGTTTTGCCCCGGCCGAGGGCCGCACCCCACACAGTCGCTTGTACTTTTAAAAGGAAGGGGGAGGGAAAGTTGGGGGAGGGGAAAAAGGGAAGGAAGAAGGAGGAAAAGAAACCACAACCTATAAACCAGAACCACGCAGGTTGGGATAAGGATAGTTTACTAAACAATAACAGAAAACTAGATATAACAATAACAGAAGTTTAAAGCACAAAATAGATGAAACTGGTGATACACAATGCAGTTTCTCACCAAACCACAGAACCCAGGCCGCACAGCTTAGAGCCGTCCCGGACAACCCGGAAACTGCCCGTCCTGGTGTTGTCTCCTCCTCTTCCCCCCAGTCCCCCTTTATACTGAGCATGACGTAACTGGCATGGAATATTCTCTTTGGCCAGTTCGGGTCACCTGTCCTGGCTACGTCCCCTCCTTTCTCACTAGTAAGGAAGTATGCAAAGCTGAGAAAGGTCCTTGATTGCCCGGCAACAACTAGAAACATCAGGGTGCTATCAGCACTGTTCTCATCCTAACACCCAAACATGGCATTCCATCCACTGCTAAAAATAATTAACTCCATCATAGCTGAAACCAGGACATAGAGCTACCCCAAGTTCTCTCTTGACGTTGTCAGACTTGATTGGCTGCAGTTGTACCAAGCAATGGCAATTGCATTGGATATTCATGGTATGTGTCATCACGCACTCGAGCTGATTCCTTATGCATGTCTAACGGCACACTCAGGACATTCAATATTAATAGTAGTCTACATACTTAACCCATATTGTGGCAGTGAGCTTGTTCCCAGGGGCGTGTGACGGTGTGCTCAGTCGCTCGGAACAGGCTTGGGGGAAATCATACCTACAGAGACTGCTTCACACAGCAGAGCTGCAGTTTTCACTCTGAAATTCATTTTGTGTGTTTGTGCCTGATTTACGTGCCTGAATTAATGTATCCCTGGTATTCGGGCAGCGGTCTTGACATGCAGCAAGACAAAAGGCCTAGAGGAAGGGATCTGCGATGTCAGAAGGGCCTGAGCGCAGGAGAATAAAATGCGGCCTAGAAAACACTGTGGCTTTGAAATTCCCCTTTGCATGTTCCTCCATTTGCCCTTGCCAGAGGACCTACAGCTTACAGTCCCCACAAGGAGATGAGAGGTACAGGCTAGGGCCGAGGCTGTTCCTTCTGGCCAGCAGCAAGGGCTGCTGCCTGCTTCGGCCACAGAGCAGCGGCAGAGCTGCTTCTGTGCTCGTGTTGCCATAGCCGGTCTGTGGTGCTGGGGAGAAGAACTTGATCACCAGGGAAGGCTAGAGACATTGAGGAGGTAACCATCCAGTTGTGCAATGAATTGGCAGCTGCATCACAGAGAGAGGTCTGGGGACCCCAGGGAACCACAGGCCAAATATGGCTCCTGAGTGGCATTTATTAGGGTGAGAAGGTGCAGGAGCTTGAGGTGGCCTTAGTGGCACCTCAACAGAATGTAGAAGAGACGCAGATGGTTCTCTGACCGCTCACCAGGAGACTCCAGGCAGTTGTGTTCCTTTTTCTTCCTCAGAGCAAAACACCTGCTAAATGGGACAGGGATGTGTGTGGAGGTGTGTGTGGGGGGCAGGGAGAATATCCCTCTGGTGCCTTTGTCCTGCTTGCAAAGACTTTCCAGCATCAGAAGGTCTCATCTGTTCCTTGGCAGGTTTTTTTTTTTCTGCTACTGACAGTTCCATGTACATCAGTCCCTGTGGAAGGAAGCAGTTTATCTAAAATTCATAAACTGTTCACACGAGGTCTCTAGGCTTGCTGAAGCTGGATGCAGGCCTCTGAACATGTTAAGAAAACCAAAGGAGATCACGGTCCTTACCAGAGCCACGTACACTTGGATATGTGTTGAAGTGGTGTTCTTCTTTCCTGACTTCAGATGTTTCTAAATGTGTGCAACTGCACACTGAAGCAGTTCATAGCGAGTACCAGCACTATCTTCTCCTGCCTTTATGTTTCCTGCATCTCCATTGCTTATCATTGCAACTGTCAGAGATGCTGGAGTCCTCTGGTGTGGAAGCATATCAACATGAATCCATTTCTCCCACATTGCCCATAAAATGGCCTTTCTCTCTGCTGCACTGAAGTATTTGTGTGAGCCCTCCCCATCCTGGTGCCTGCATCAGGGTTCACACACTCTTTAAGCCGACCTCCGTAGGTGGTGACAGCTCAAGCACAGTGTACAGGGGCACAGCAGGAGAAGACCCTGCTCCCGAAGGCAGACGGCTGCCACGTGTACATGCTCACGTGCATTCCCTCTGCAATGGAAACGGGACAATGCCTGTGCTGTATGGAATCTTGGGAGGGCCAGTTTTTCCACTGGTATAAAGTTACAGAAATCGGTTATCAGTGGATAATCCTTGCTTTTTTGGAGACACACTTCAAGGTGAAGAGATAGAAAACAAAGAAAATCCTTCCATGGATTCGCTTTAACATCACAGGACATGCTGTGAGATCGCTAATTTCATGGCAACCCAAGGCTTGGATTAATTTTCAGGCATCTGGGTTCCACAGGAAGGAACAGACGTGATGGACAAAACAAGAAGAGGAGAAGTGTGAAAAGCAATTGCACATCTGCGATTTATGTGTGACAGGTGAGGAGCTCCCAGCTATTCCTGACACACAGCCTACCTCAGTAAAGGTTGTGGAAAGCAGAGCGACTGGTTGCCAAGGGGGATGGGAGTCCCTGAGCCACCAGCTGCAACACGAAGCGTCTCCATCTGTCTCTGGCCTTCCCAGGGCACATTCCCCTGTCAGCCTGCAGCCACTCAAGACAAAGGCAAACACAAACTGTCTTCCACCCGCGGGGAGGTAACCGGGATCCCTCAGAAAGGCCAGAGGAACCTATATCTGCTGCAGAGAACAGTCCCAAATTCCTAGCTAAACTGGATCTAGCAAGATATCCCATGTCAGTGACATCGAGCCATCCACAGGGCTCTGCCCGGCCTCGCAGGACTCTGCAGAAGAGCTCTCTTCTGCAGGGCCCATGGCAGAGGCCCCTGTCGTGCAGGGGCCAGGATCCCCCCAACAGCAGCTGCTTGGAGGGTGCCATTGCTGAAGTCAAACCAGTGCAAAAGTGGTTTGCAGCATCCTCCTGCCTGCCTGTGACTGGCAGCCACCTGAGCCTGGAGGGCTGAAAGAGCGAACGCTGAAACAAAACCACTCCGAGAAAAGAGCATGAAAGAACCATCAGCTGCTTCTGCCTTCTCCTGTGTCCTTCTTGCCCTGGTTGACTCCACAACTTGAGCTACATTTACATCTCTTCCATATAAAGGAGCACTGTAACGAGAACGCCAGCACCTCCCTGCTCCGAAGGGAGCACAACCCTGACGTGACCGGGGTGCTGGTCAGTTGATGGAAGCAGGACATGAGGAGGTGAAGGGAGAGGAACCAGGAATCATCCTTTCTGTCCCAAGTCCTTGAATTCAAGCCCAGGCTGGTAGAAAGGGAAAAACCTCAACGACCACCACAACAAAACCTAATCACACTGGTGCAGCAAAAATCACACGGGTGGAGCCAGAAACTGGGAGCACATAGTTCAAAATCCCAGTGTGATTCATGGCCAGAGGAAGCAAGATGAACGTCCAGATTCAGAGCAGGTGCACGATGCATGCACCAGGGGCTTTGGGAGATGGCTGTTGGGGGCTGTCTAACATGAATTTAACAGCACCACAGTGAGACTCGGGTGCAGACATGCCTCCAGCTGAGATCTGCACTGCGTGTTGTGTTCTCCCACTGCGGAGCAGAAAGGGTTGTAAATTCCTCAGCTGTTCCCACATCCTGTCATTACTGAGCAGTAAGGTCAAAGGTATGTTTGCTGCTTGGTGCTGGTTATTGGTTGGAGATTCACTTCAATTTCGTGGTACAACCTTCCTTGAAGCAAGAGCACCTCTTTTGATGATGCCACCACCAGCACGGTGTCCTGCAGGTGACTCCTGGACTTGAGCAGGTTGGCACTGCGCCTTCACGCCATCCCTCGTCCCAGCCTCGGCCAGCCCCGGCCTCTGACGGTGCTTGACACTCACCAAAGAAATTAGAGAAGTGACTCTCCTCCCTGAGTGCCATTTGCTGAGCAGGAATTGGATCAGAGGAGAATATGCCAGATTAAGGGAAATTACGTTGTTGAGGACCCATCAGCCGTGTGGGTGATGACGGCTGGCTGTCCCCTGTGCTGCTGCCCATTGTTTATTCCTGGGGTGTTGGCTCAAAAGCAATCTGCGGAACGCTGACAGCCTCTCTCCATCCCCATAACGAGCTATTTGATTAACGAGTCATCTGATATATATAATTGTACAGTATCCAGTAACAGAAAGTCTGGTAGCTATTCATGAGTCCCGTTTGCTGAGAAAGGAAGGGTGTATGGTTTCAGCAAGTGACCTGTAGAGAGAATCTGGGATAACGTTACTACGTATCTGTACGCTTAGGAAATAGGGCCTCCGAGGGGACATGTTATACTGTTACAAAACACCCTTTGGAACTACCACCACGCAGCACTGGTGTGCTCCATGGGCCACCTGATAGGTACGGCGCAAGGTGGCTTGTCCCCTTCCACCTCTTGGTCTGGGAGAGAGATGACGAGAGAGCAGCAGGGAGGCCCCTCACTTGACCTCTTCCCCCAGGTCTTGCGGGGGCTGGGACCTTTGGGCTTGGGGCAGTCTGAGACCAGAAGAGGAAGAAAAAAGCCAGCTGCTGGCTGGAGGGACCGGTGGTGCCTTCACCAGGAGCGAGCTATTGCAGGTGCTGACGTGGAGATGGGGAGCAGGGGTGTGATGCCTGCCATGTCTCCAACACCATTCCCCAGCCACCCTGTGGCATCCCCTTGCTCGTTGGGTCAGCATGGAGGCTTGCAGAGCTGCTTCTCACAGCAAGCCCTCTCGTTTCTGGGCCCTGAGGGTTCCATGCCTCAAGCAGCGCTGGATACTTGAGTTGCTGGGCCCAGTATTTTAGCCACAGTGGGACAGAGGCATGTTGTATCCACACCATTGTGAGTGGTGGCATCAAGCCTGCCTGGGGTGCAGAAAAATACAGGAAAGGAGTTTTCTTCTGAGCCACAGCTGCCTTTTCTTCCACAGACCTGTCAGCAGCCAAGTGCAAAAGCCATCCTGCCTGCAGTGACGCTCTTTATACGAGAAGGGCACATTACAGGGCAGGGGCTCTTCTCAGACATGCTCATGCACAAAGTTCCATCTAAACCAAACCCCTGGAAGTGGAGGAAACCAGAGGGAGCCTGGGATCAGTGCACGGTGCGGTACCCCAGCTGGCAGCCTGCTTCGAGCTGGCCTTTCAAGTTCCTTTGCCAGAGGCGCGCCTGCCCCGGGCGCTGGCAGCAGAGGCAGAGGAGATGGACACAGCAGCAGAGGCAGTGGGGATGCCCACAGCAGCAGAGGAGATGGACACAGCAGCACTCGGGTTTGGGGAGCCCACAGGGAGGGATGAGCTCACGGACCCTCTCCCAGTCCCCCGGCCGCAGCCCCTGAGCAGAGGTGCTGCCCCGAGAGCCGCCCGCGCGGCTGCTGCCGGGCGGGAATGCTTTTCGCTCACCCACCCGGGGGCCGTGAGCACCCTCCACGGGGGGAGGGGGGCGAGGAGCGCATCTGTCACAGCACGGGCAGGCGGCTCCTCCCCGGAAAGCACCGGGGGAGGCCGGGGCAGCACGGCGGGGAGCGCGGGGCCATGGCGGTGGCCGCGGAGGGCGGCGACTTCGGCTACATCTTGGATCTGCTGAAGCGGGACAAGGTAGGAGCGGCGCGGCCGTGGGCCCGCCGGTGAGCCACCCCGCACTGCCGCGGCGTGTGGGCAGCGGTGCCCCAGGGCATCCCCGGGAGACCCGTGCGCGGCCGGGGCGGTGGCAACGCCGGGGGCGGGAGCCGCTGGGGCTGCGTCGGAGGGAGGGAGGCGTCGGCACCCTCTAGTTTTCGGGCTTCGGGATGGTTTGGGGTGTGGGGCGGCTTGACTCGTGCTTCGAGCCGACGCACTTAGGCGACCCGCCGCGTATCTGCCGCACGCTACCGAGGCTGCGGGGCGAAGCAGTGAGAAAATGAACTGCGAAGGGCCGGCAGCCCGGCGCGGCTGGACGTGCGGCGTTTTCGCAGCCTGCTGCTCCGCTTGTCTCCCGCTAACGCGCGGTGCGGCGCGGTGCGGGGGGCTGCCCCCGGCAGCCTCTCACCGGGGGCCCTTTGCGTGCCCAGAGCTGTCTGGCTCCCGGGATGCGGGAGTCTCGCGTCCCGCCCCAGGAAAGGATTCAGAGTTCGCACGTCCTTGGCGACAACGAGCGTGTGCCTTCCGCAGCGCAGGTACGGGCAATGCCGCGTCTTTATTGCCCTAAAACCCGGGGAGCAGCGCGGCTGCTGTCCCTCCAGGGCACTGCTGCGGGGGCTGTACAAACAGGCAGTAGGCGCCCTAGTGTTGAACCTAAAAGTAAGTGTGTCGGGCAGTGGTGTTATTTGCAAGACTGACTGTTGTTAATGCGTCCTGAAGACCTTCCAGCCCATCTCCAGAGGTTGCCTTCATGCCTTGCTCTTTGTGCACACCTTTCTTCCCACTCCCTCACTCCCTCTTCCAAAAGTCATGGACGAACCTTTAGAGCGGAGAGAGAGGACTTTCCTGGGTTATTTGCTGCTTCTCCTTGCCGGTGAGTAACCATGCCTGGGGCTCCAAAGGCCAAGTTAGATGGCCAAGCCATGTTCCTCTCCATTTTATGCAGTGCACGGAATTCTTCAGACAAGAAACTCCCTTTTTTTCCTGTAACAGGGTGGTACATCCGTCTCATCTTCCACAGCCAAACAGAGCGTGCTGTCACTCGAATCAGACACCCTCTGCAAGAGCATATGCTTGGGTTGACAGAGGATCTGGCACACTGGTGTGAAATACGCGTGTTTATTACAAACAGCGCTGTGTTTATACACACAGCATCCAACTGCCAAGTCCCACCACTCACTGTGGTGGAAGAAAAGATGAGCAGTAGCAGTTGTCTGGCCTTGACAGACTTTCTGTAGTGGCAGTCACCACTTGAGGCTCACCGAGGGCCAGCTCTAAGACCTTTCACTCTCCAAAAGGTTTGCCATGGGCAGTTCTTTGCCTCCGGACCAGGGCTTTAGATTACAACTCCTTTGTAATCTATTGGTGATATCCAGCAGCTCGGAGGTACTCTCCTGAGAAAATTCAGATGCTTTTTCAGGTGATATAAATCGTGCCTGCAAACGGACTGCTCTGCATGGTAAACTGTGCTTGCTTAGGGGCAGGGTATTACTGCTTAGCGGTCCCAGCACTCCAGTGTTCTCTTTCCTGTTCTCCCACATGGGTAAAGCTTTTGCAACAAAGCTTTGAATTTACTGCTGTCACCTGGCTCTCACTGATCAGGGAGCTACCAGAGAAACAGGACATGGCAATACTTGACACTCGTTCACTTACCTCTGCTGCTCTGGGTGCAGGCGCACCCAGCAGGTACGATAGAGACATCAGCCTGCGGACGCTGGGCGTGTGACCTCTTCTGGCACTCCTGCTGCTTTTCCACTTAGCTTGCAATCTCTGTCAGGCCACTCAGCAGGGCAAATCGTTAGATATTCCTTTTCCCCCGGGGAATGTCACTTCAAAAGCTGTTATCTCTTTTAATGATTTGGACTAATTATTCCTCTGTGACTCCGCTCCACACACAGAGCTTGCCTGTCATACCTGGAGCCGAAATCGCCTCTAACACTTCACCCCAGCACGGCAGTCCTTGTGTAATCCATGTGTCCACATCACCAGTCTAGGCTCACTGCAGTACTCCGTGAGATATTCCAGGCCTGCGAGGCTTCTGCCACAAACATCACAGTAGTATATGAGCCACCCGAAACATCACTGTGAGATAGATAGACTAACAATTAACTGCAGCAGAGGCACTGAGGCAGAAGGAGATGTTCTGACCTTCTTTCAGGACTCTGACATCCCAGTTCATAGCACAGCAAGGACAGACACTCAGCTGTCTCAGAATGACCCAGTGTTTTCAGAAATGGTTTCAGGCTGCCTTTTTTCCCCTCTCCTTTCCTCACTGCCTGTAAGTTTCCTTTTTCAGCAAACACATGAATATCCCTATTGTTATTCACCCTCAATTGTTCAAAATCAGTTTATTTCATGGACATCGGTTTTCTTCACTTGCATGCATCTGCTTCTCCTGTGGAGTTAACTAGCAGGAATCTGTAGGCAATTCTATAAAGAAATATTTCTGTCTGGTGTGGGAACCAATACCAATGCTTATGATCTGTTTTGTAGAAACAGTTGTGGACATTTTCCTGGAAGTGGAATAAAGTCAATAAGCCGAGAGAAACTGATGTGACATTCAAGAGAGGCTAGCAATGCTGACACTGTCCTTGTGCACCGGCAGTTGATTTTCTTGAAAGGAGGATCTTGGCATACTCTGTGCCTGGTCCTCTCCTTTTCTTCCCCTCACTCACTGGCTTTGCCTTACCCTCTATTCCTACCCTCTGGTTTGCAGAAACTGGCAGCTTGTGGTTCTGAAGGAACAGCTTTAGAAGCATTTCTCCAAGAAAAGCATTTTGAGAAACAGGCACTACGAAAACCAAGGCGAAAGCCCCTGAGGATGTGAACCCGAGAAATATAATTCCAAGAGCAGTAGAAATTCTGCATGCTCTCCACCCGGACCCTGCGAGGTGACACCAATTTCTGTCCCTCCCCTCCACCTGCTCTTGCCCAGTGACTGGTGTACATTCAGCTTGTGGGGGCATTGCAGCTTTTCTCCAGGTGGGAGTCAGGTTAGAGCTGCACAGGAGCACAAAGCCTGAATCGCATGAGGAAGAGGAGGAAGGAAATGCAGTGAAGTTTACTCGCGGCTGTGGGAGGGGGTGGGTTGCACTGGGACGTCTGACTCAGCTGAACTTGAGTGCTGTTGTTCTTCTTTCAGAAGACAAGGCTTTACATCTTTCTTGTTTATATATATGTAGCAAAGTGCCGGTTTGGGGTTTGGGTCCCTGTGAGGAAAGCAGCCCTTCACTGTACAGCAACTGCATGCTGTTTGGCGGGTATCCAGACCTGCGCTAGATGATGTGAGGGGTATTTGTGCAAAAGGGCACTTGAGTCAGCAGGTAGCTTGGATTTCAGTTTCAGGTAAAAGCTTCGGTTAGATGCTGCAGAGGAGTCTGAGTTTGAAACCCAGCAGCTAAGAGGAGTTAAAAACCAATTTGCCTGTCTTCACAGCCCATAATCTGAGTTACTTAGCTGGGTCAGTCAGCCTGTGTGACAAATGTGTGTCCCTGAAGCTGAGATGTGCCCTCATCCTCCAGCAGTGGGTTCCCTAAGGCGCCTACAGGAGCGGAGCACGGGACATGACACGGCAGGGGCGAGCTGCCAGCCTTGTCCTCTGTAACTGGGGAACCTACCATGACAAGTGAACGGGAGCAGGCAGTGGGACTGGACAGCAAGTCCCCGTGTGTGAGGTGTTCACGCTTTTCATGCCATATCCGTATGGTGTCAGAAACGGAGCTTGTGCCTGGGCTTCCTGTCCATTTCACTTGATTATTTTTTTTTTTAATTAAAGCTTTTCGATTCCAAACCCTTTGGAAAATAGCCATTACATTTCATTTCTGCTAAACGGTAAGAATTTGATTGCAGGTATGATACTTCCCTGGTATTGTATATAGAGCTGGAGAGTGGTTTGGTTTGAACGTCATGGTTTTCATTAAAAGCCTTTCATTTGCTTGGCAAGTGACTGCAGTGTGTGGAGGGAAACAGCAGAGCCCTCTGCGTGGGCTGCAGCTGTTCTTGGATGCTTCTCGGATGCCCCACAGCTGCTGCTTTCCAGGTGTCCAGGTGGGAAGCAGAGTTCTACACGAGGCGGTAAGTGAAAAAGTGAAGATCTACTGAGCCAATTTAGCACGCTCGGGATGTGCTGGCTACAGGTCCTACCCAAAGCTGAGGGCAGGCCCAGTATTCCGGCAGTTTGATGAGCGTTGTCGTTACTGGCTCCATGCTCTCTGCGTAGCAGTGGCTTGTGTGCCCTTCCAAACTTGTCCAGTCCAGGCGATGCGCTAGGAAACCCACCCGACCCGAGGGTTATGGGCCTGTGGTACCTTGCTGTGGCTAAGAGCAGGAGTCTCTTCCGACAGTGGTCGGTGTTCTTTGCTTTTCCATGTACCAATGACCCCTGCAAGTACCATAAAGCTGCTGCAGATTTTGGCGCTGCAAAAAGCAGTCACACAGGGCTGGGGGTAGTAAAAAGGTGTTGAGTGCAGAAGGGGGAGTTCTGCCCTTTGGAGGCCTTTGTGTGCCTTGTCTGTTTAATTAACCTGTTTTAATTAGTCTGTTTTAATTGGAAGCAGGCAAATCTCCTCCTCCTTGGCCACCTTGCCTTCCAAAGGTACTCAGGTCTGGATGTGGAAGACCTTTCAGCTAGGCTCAGAGTGGAAGGGAGGGGATAACATCAGCCGTGCTTGCGGCAGGCTGTGGTACGCACCCAAGTTGGGGGTGCTGGTGAGGGCCCTCAGCCTGTTGCTCAGAGACAAACCTGACACACTGCAGCACGCTTGGAGTCCAGGGGTGCCGAGCCAGGAGCTCCCAAGACAGTGGGAAGCAACAGGGAAACACTGGGGAAATACAGCAAAGGAATTCCAGCCATTCCACCAGGCTCAGGGGGCCTGGCTGAAATGCCTCTGTGCAGACTCGTGTAGCATGGGCAGTAATCAGGAGGAATTGGAGACAGGCACATGCCTGCAGGGCTGTGACCTTGTTGGCATTATGGAGATGTGGTGGGATGGCTCCAACTGGGCTGCTGAGATAGGATTATACAGGCTCTTTAGGAAGGTCTGAAGTGGCAGATGAGGAGGGGGTGTCACCCTCTGTGTCAACGTATTGGACAACACAGCAGGGCACAAGAAATCCCGGAAGGTCCTGGAATGCGTGATGACAGCTTCCTCCTCCAGGTGATAGAGCAGCTGACAAGGAGAGGTGGCATGCTGGACAAGGTGGGGTTGGTAGGGGACATGAAGCTCAAGGGCAGCCTTATCACAAAATGGCAGAGTTCCAGATCCTTAGGGTAGCATGTGGGTATTTGCAGTAACAAGCACAACTGCAGGCTGGGCAGAGAATGGATCAGGAGCAGCCCTGGGGAGAAGGATGTGGGGGTGCTGGTCGACAACAAGCTCAGCATGAGCTGGCAGCATGCGCTTAGCTTAGAAAGCCAGCCATGTCCTGGGCTGCATCGAATCAGCATGGCCAGCAGGTCAAGGGAGGTGATTCTGCCCCTCTACTCTGCTCTGGTGAGACCCCAACTGCAGTAGTGTGTCCGGCTCTGGAGTCCACAATACAGGGGAGACGTGTAGCTGTTGGACTGAGTCCAGAGGAGGGCCATGAAGGTGATCAGGGGTCTGGAGCACCTCTCCTGTGAAGACACTGTGTGAGAGTTGGGCTTGTTCAGCCTGGAGAAGAGGCGGCTCCAGGGAGACCTGATGGTTGTCTACTGATTAGGAAGAAATTCTTTACTGTAAAGGTGGAGAGTCCCTGGCACAGGCTGCTCAGAGAAGCTGTGTCTGCTCCCTCCCTGGCAGTGTTCAAGGCCAGGCTGGATGGGGCTGTGGGCAGCCTGGGCTAGTGGGGGGTGTCCCTGCCCATGGCAGGGGGCTGGAACTCGATGGGCTTTGAGGTCGCTTCCAACCCAAAGCACTCTGTGATTTATGATCCCGTGGACTGAACCTGATGATGTGTGATGTAAGGACGCTGTATGCTCTCACTCCCAGTGCCCCAAGTAGTGGTGTTTCCTTCCTCACGGAACGCTACCTACAGACAGCATCGCGCCTGCAACGGCTGCGTCTGCGCCCTTGCCGAAACGCGGGGAAGATGGAGGTTCCGAAGCAGCTTCTGTTTGCTCGGGCTGGTGACGGGAAGGGCATTTGCCGCCCCCGCCCCAGGGCTGGCGGGGCCAGGAGGTGCAGGCGAGCCCGAGCACTTGCCCACCTGTGCTTCAGCCGAGCTGCCGCCACGGCCGCTGGTGCGCGCCGCCTGCGCCCGCCCGTCTCCCGCTGCCGTGCCCGGCGCGATGCGATTCCCGCGGGCACAGCAACGCACCCAGCGACATCTCCGTTACCTGGGGGGCTGCTCGGGGACGGTGGTGGAGCGGGGAACGGCGAAGCGCCCCCGCCGCCGGGGTGGGCGGCGTTTCCGGTGCCACCCGGTGCGAGCGAGCGGCCTGAAAGTTGCTGGTGCCGCGGCGGACGCAGCGCCCCGTCCCCTCGGGCCCGGCCCCGCCCCGGCGGCGGCTGGACAGCTCCGGTGCCCGCGGCCGGCGCCGCGCCGCCCCCTGCCGGCCCCGCGCCGCTGTGGGCGTGGCCGCCCCCGCGCCGCCGGTGCCCGGTGCCGCGCCCGTTCGCCATTGTGAGCCAGGCGTCGCCGTTGGCCCCGCCCGGCGGACGGCACTCCCCGCAGTGTGTGCCCCCCGCCCGGCCGGCCGGCGCCCCGCCGGGGTGGCCGCTGCTGCCGCGCAGGATGGAGGAGGGCGATCGGCCGGAGAAACCGGTGAGCGCGGGGGGAGAGGGGGGACGAGGGCCGCGGTGCGGGTCCCCTTGCCCCGGTGCGCTCCCCGCCGGCGGGCTCGTCCCTGCCCGGCGGGGAGCGGCGGCGGCGGCGCTGAGGCGGCGGGCAGGGCTCGCACGGAGCTCCTCGCAGGGGGCTCGGTGCGCGGCGGGGAGGCGCGGCCGGGGGCACGGAAACGAACTCGGTCGGGTCTCGTCGCGGGCGCAACGGTGGCGGCCGCGGGGCGATGCGCGGGGTGGCGCTGGGCAGCCGGCGCTGCGCTCGCCACTTGATGCTCGGCGGCGGGGTTGCGCTTGCCGTGGCGCTCCCGGCCGGGCTCCGGGCTCCGGGCGCGGGCGGCTGGCGGCTGGCGCTCATTAAGCGGCCGAGGCGCCGCACCGCTCCCCGGGCTGCGCGTCGTGCGGGGAGATGGGCACTTAACCAACGCTGCGGAGTCGACCTGTTAGTGGAGGGCGCGAAGGCACTTTCGGGCCTGACCTGAGACCTGCACGGCAGGGAAACCTCCAGTTTCACCAGTCGGGCACTTGCTCCCCCCGGCCCCCCGCCCCGAAAAGCAAGGGAGCCGGCTGAGCTCAACGCGTTGCTGCGGAGTGTGGTCGCTCGCCTTTCGCTAGGTCCTGGAGTGGAAGTGAGACGGCTCCCCTCCTCTCCTCTCCGCCCCTGCAATGCAGGCATGACCTGAAGAGAACTGAGTGTGCCGAGTGGCAGCGCGCGTCTCAGCCGAAAGAGCGTTGTCGGTGCTTTCAGAAATGTTAACTGAGATTTCTTTGGGGTGCCTTGCAGCAGCTCAAAGCGTGTGCCATGATTTTTGGTGGCACGCAGACGTGCAGCTGTGCAGTGTGCCTCGCTGGCTCCCGTTTTCTGCACTGACACTTGTTCCTCCCTCTTCCTGTCACAAAGGTTGCCATTAAGGGTATCGAGAGAGAGCTCATCTGCCCGGCATGCAAGGAGTTATTCACCCATCCGCTGATCCTTCCTTGCCAGCACAATGTCTGCCACAAGTGTGTGAAGGAAATACTCTTTGCGTTTGAAGATTCGTTTGCTGATGGAGGCTCTGAATCCTCTAATCCAAGTAGCCCTCGAATTAAAAACTCCTCTCCGAGCCTGGACAGGATCGACAGGCTTAGTAGATCAGGTACGCCTCTGATTTTTTTTGCACGCTTTCCTAATCTTAAGCCTTAGCTGACTTGAGCTGAAGGGCATCTGCAGCGGTAACATGTCTTCCCAGTACTCCCGCTGCAGCTAAAGGGACGACTTAGGGATAGTGCAAGTCTTGTTCATTCTGTGGCAGCAACAATGGGAATATTTTGAAAGGACAATGCACTTCACAGTCCTTGTGGTACCCCGTACATTTCTGTAACCATTGGGTTGGTTTGTTCCCATATATTGCTTACATCGAGGTGCAAAAGCATCGAGCTCAGTAGCGTCAGGACATAGATTTCAGCAACTTTATTGCCTGCCAGTCGTGTTCTCCAGGTGGCTCTCTCAGGTTTTCTCCAGCCTGAATGCAGTAGTTCAGAACTGATGCCCTTCTGAGCCTCTGCCGACCTGGGAACTGATAGTCTTGTCCTACCCACACTTTCCATAAATGGTTTTCCATAGATGATGATCGTTGCACGGCGGCAGAATCGGAGGACGGATGACTGTAAGGAGAGTGAGCTAACAGTCTCTTTCCGTGTTGTCTGCTCAAAGCTTTAAGGAGCAGTTAGCGTGGGGCTCCTCATGCTCTCAGTGAAAGAACCTGACAGCAGCCTGAGTAATCCGTGGATAAGTTGATCTGCTCTTATAACTTGATCTGCTTTTAAGCAGGTACATCGAAAGTACTTGTGCACGTTATGCTCCTCGAACGAAACCTCACCTTGGCTTTCAGCCTTCCTGCTGGCACAGTTGGCCGCTGGGAAACCACAGTCCGCAGTGCTTCGGAAGAGGCACCCACAGGACAAACCCTAACGCTGTATCTTGCCTTTCATTTGTTCCTAACCATTCGTTCCCCCCTTCCCAGTTTCCAAAACTCAAATGTTTTCTTTCTCCGGCCCCTTTGAAACAGCTGCCGAGGGCTCTTTGCAGCCGGATCGATAAGCGAGTGCAGCGTTTGCTGCAGCTTGGCTGGCCGAGGGTTCCACCATGGGAAGGATCTGCCAAACCAAATGGCTGGTCACCACCTACACTCGTGTTTTGTGGGTCCAGGGTGCGCAGCAGCACAGTCACCGTTGAGGTCTATAGACACAGGTTGCAGCTGCCTCCTAAGCCCTGTCTAACTGCAGTGCTTCATGATGTTTGCATGAAGAGCGCCCACTGGTGACTGCCTTCGTCCAAATCCGAGCCTGTTCCCTTTTTTCCTCGGTAAGCATTCGGTGCTGGCATGGCATTGTACCTGCAGGCTGAAGCAGTTCCTGGGTTCTGCTGCAGCCGTGTCCACTTTACGTTTTTCCAACGTGGACATGGGATCGCCAGCTTGGGCTCCTGTGGAGTGCCGGATGCTCTGTGAGCAGCCTTCCCTCACGGTGAGACCTGGGGCTTGGCCAGCATGGGAGTATTGGACAGGCTGTGCCTGGGGAGCCGCTGCCTCACGTACCTTCAGCAGCATGATCGTTAATCTCCCATGGAAAGCTGCCCCTGGCCTCCAGCTCGCTCTGGGCCTGGCAGTAGAAGTACTATCTAGCGTAACCCGTCCATATGTGGTGCCGTGGCACAGTGCAGGCTGTGCAGCGAGCAGGCAGAGCTCCCCTGGGAGCCCGACATTTAATTACTGCTACATTGGCATAGTTCCGGTGGCCGTCCTGCCATAGCTGTTGGCTGCCCTTCTTGCAAGGTTTAGCGTTACTGCTTCGTTATGCCCGTCATGTCGGGGCCAGAAAGGCCTGTTCTTGGCACCTCTCGGCCCCGAGATACATCCAGGGAAGTTGTTGGAGGGGCTGTGGTCTTTAAATGTGCAGGAGTCTGACACCACCCCAGCAAATCGATGGGAAGTTAGGTGTGCTATCTCATCTGACCTGCTAGGAGAGGGAGATGAATCCTTTTCCTAAAGACTTCATGCCTCTTTAATGAGTACCGAGACAGTATTGAGAGGTGGAGGTAATGGGCTTTCCCTTCTCTGTCCCCCTAAAGAGCGTTGGGCTGCTGCACATCACAGGAAAATTATCATCTCAGACAGTTCAAATTTGCAAAATGAAAAGCATATGGAAATGGGAACTCTAAATAATACATTTGGACGTTCAGGTTATGCCGTCTTGGCTTGTAATGGTGCAGGCATTAGAGCTCCACTGCTGTGTGGGGTGTGGGATTTGCTCTCAGATGTTTGATACTGGTGACGTGCAACCAGCTTGCAAGTTGTCCGGTCCTCACCCTGCATCTGAAATCCTGTGCATTGCCTTGCCTGCTTTGTTTTGTGGTGCTGAGGGGCCTTTGTAATAAGGCAGCACTGCAAGAGAGAAACCATATGAGAAAGCATCCAAAGCTGGGGGGGGAGGGCTCACGTGTACAGCAAAACCCACTGGAATTTCTGGTAGCCTTGTGCTGGGCATGTCACTCTCCAGGCATTATTGATCTCTTTGAAAATGTGACTGAAACCTTCCTTCCACTGTGGCTCTTTTCCGTTTCCGTTTCCCTTTCCTTTTCCCTTTCCCTTTCCCTTTCCCTTTCCCTTTCCCTTTCCCTTTCCCTTTCCCTTTCCCTTTCCCTTTCCCTTTCCCTTTCCCTTTCCCCATCCCTTTCCCTTTCCCTTTCCCTTTCCCTTTCCTTTTCCTCTTAAAAAACCCCTGCTGTCACCATGTGGACTATCTTCTATCCAAAATGATTTGGGCATTTCAATTCTTAAGATGCCAGAAGGAACTTGTCCCCATTCTTTCTTTGTTCTGCACAGAACCTGCATTTACAAAGACATTTGGTTGTCATGCAAAAAGCCCGTAACTCCCCAATTTCAGTTGAAATGGAGGGTGGGTGCTGCTTACAAACTAAGGTGTCGGTCTAGGAAAACCCCACTGCTTATGTTCTATAAAATAATCTTTTAATAAAAAGAGGTTTTGCATACAAAATGAAAGTGAAGGATGTTTCTTATTGCTAATCCCCTCTCTGTAATGCTAGTGTAATTACAAAGCTGGTGTAATTAGAGCAAAGCTTGTAATGCGGTTAGGCTGACACTTGCGCAGCACTGACAGATGATGATGCAGAAATTGAATATTAAAATAGCTCTCCCTGTGCCCCCCCAATCCGTTTCCCTTTTTCAGTCCTGCTTAAATACTACATGTTGTTTCATGTGCTAGGAAAGTAAACGCTCTTGCCTTTCAGCCCTGCAGCAGCTGAACAGCGCTCGGAGAGAAAACAGTTGATGCTCTTCATCTGAACCGTTGTAAACCTCTGGTGTGCCTCAGGTTTTGACTTCTAAACAGCTTTCTGTTCATTGTTTGCAGCCTGGCAGAGGAGGTCTTTTGGGTGGAGAGGTAGAAATGCTTCACTTCCTGTACTTGCTAGAGATAGGCCAGCATTTAGATCTCCAGTTCGATAGTGCTGGTTGGCATATAGCTTTGTGTCAGTGGTCAAGTCCACAACATGGCTTGTGCAGTGAGCAAAGGTACAGCAAAGGACTTGTATGAGGAAAGCGTTTCATTCTGTTTAACATGGACTTAAAGGTCAACTGGACTGGAATTCAGTGAGGGGTTGGGCGAGACTTTTTTCCCCACGTGTGCGTGGCTGAACACGCAACGATGGCTGCAGAAGCGCACGTCCTCTCTTCCCTTTAAAACAAGAACCCAACAGTCACCCCCCTGCCGGCAGTGCTTTCACTTCCAGGAGTTGAGGTGCTCAGGTTTCTGTAGCTGCTGTCTTACTGGCAGCGAAACGTAGTTACTAGTGGGATCTTTGTAACATTGTGAGGTGGTGGCTGCCCCTGACTCTTACATGGGAAGTAACACTGGTTCTTCATTGTCTCTGAGCCCACTTAGTTTGATAAAGAAGCAGACTGAAGTTGACCCCGTGTTAATCTTGGTATGTACTTCTGGATCTGGCAGTTAGCATGGCCCATGGGTTTGTGAGGAGAGCTCACCATTCTAAATGTCTGTGCTTGCAAGGTTTGGTGTGCTTGGTGACACAGTCACACTGAAGGATGATGGCTGGTGTCTTCTGGCGGTTACATACATCTCATTCCCATAGCTGAGCTAGTCTGAGCATCGTAGCCACTGCGTGGGCTCGCTAACACAACCGCTCAGTTTTTGATGTGGTCTCTGTCAAAAAGGGAAAATGCCAAACCCGAAGCTTCGTGCTGCCATATCACAAGTGACAGACATATGGTGGCCTTCAGGGATGACAAGAGCTAGGCTAAATGCATGGGTTGCACACGTGGAAGACAAAGCATCTGATTGAAAGGGAAGGTTAAATTGCCTCAGTTCAAGAGTGACAGTGTCACAAATCAAAGGTACCATGGGACATCATCGGAGCTCTTGGAAAGCTGTCCTTACCTGGTCTTTTTGCAGAAAGCACCCCGATTTGGGGAGGGTTAAAGTATCCAAAGAAACTAGGCTGCGAATCCAGTTGACTTTTAAAATCTTGATGTTTTTAAACGCTCACATATTTAACTTCCATGTCTTCCAGAACCACAGAATTCTGGTGACACCGTTTCCTTGGAAAACACAACTCTGTCTTTGAGGTGCCTCATCCCTTTGCAAGCCATCAGCCGCAGGTTGGGCTTTTGAACGTTCTAAGAGTCGGTACCTCTCCTCGGGAGGAGGACACGTACACGCTGTCTTTAAAAGACTTAGCAAAGACTGCTCTTTGCAGTAGGTATCCTGATAGTTGGGATTTGCAGTCTGGGTGTAGGGATCTGTTGTGCTAGTTTTGTAGCTGCTGACTGAGTTGCTCCTCACGGCACCTGGAGCAGTCTGGTTTCCAAGCACGGCGGAAGATTTATCGTGATGATTCCTGGTGCCTCACAAAATACAAACATGTTTGTTGTAAACCAGATTGGCACAGTGTGAAAGGGAACAGGGGGAGGACCTAAGTTTTTCTGAGCCACATATCTAATATGTCTCCAAATTCCACGGGGTCTGTGGCCCTGTTGTGTGGTTTTCTTTTTTTAGATAAGCTGAAGTCAGTTTTAGGAAAGTGGACACACAGAGCCAGGAAAGAGGTGCTCCAAGTCATTTCTCAGCTCATCTGTGCTTTCTCTTTAAAACACGAAGGTAGAGATCCTGTAAGGAGAAAGCAGACCGACTCTTCCTCCATGTGAACATTCTCCCCTGGCTAGGCAAAAAGAGAATATTTCCATAACTGAAGCAGGGAAGTGGAAGGGCATGCCAAGAAGCTCAGCAAGTGAACTTCCAGGGTTTCAAACAGGGGAGACACCCAATTCTGTGCTCTTAGAGCATCGTCCATGAAAAGGGATGAGACACCTGAAGGCGTGCGGGACTCCCTTGGTCCCGGCCCCCTTTCCCCAGGCGGTATCACCAGACTTCGCAGAGCATGGCTCGGGATGACGGCAGAATGAAAGGCCTCCGTTGGGATGCAGCTAACTCACCTTTGAGATAAACAAACACTCCAGACTTCCAAAGCATGCCACTGCACACGGATTTCTGATTACATTTTGAAACTTGACCACTGCACCATGTAGGGTTTTTCCCGGTAATCTTGCATGATCCTTGCTTGCTCTCTGGTGTAGCGTTCTGCTTGTAGGCGGTCCCTGTTTGTACGACACTGGGTCACTGCTTTTTAGCTTTGGCAGCTGTAAGCACTCCTCATCCCTGTCTGTAGCTGTTGGCTGCATGGCACTGCATGCAAAGTCATTCTTTTGTTCAGGCCACCGTGGAAGCCTGTGTGGAAGATCTCTCTGTGCTCCTGTGTGCCGTGCTAGCTTGGAGCAGGCATTGGAAGTAGAGTTTGTGTTTGTAGCTGTTGCTGTGCATTGCATGCCTGTGCTGCTGTGTGTGCCAAGGTACCACAGGACGTGCAGTTTAGGTAACTCATTCACTTCAAGTAAGTACAAAAAAAACCCTGAAGAAGGAAAAGAGGGCTCTGCTTCCCTTTGGCAGAGGGTTGTACACTGGTGGCTCGTGTCACCCATACAGGCTGTAAGTGCAGTCTAGTTGTTCTGATCAGAACCTGCAGAAAGGCGGGAGACCAGCTGGGTTTGAGGCTGACAGTTTGTGCTCTGGTTGTGGCTTCTTAGTTGGCAGCCCTGCAGAGCTACCGTGGGGCTGATTTCAAAGGGTTTAAAGGAGCAAGCTCCTTATGGGACTGTTGGTTTGTCTTCTTTAAAGAGACTGGAGAGGGCGTGATGGGAAGGGAAGTTTTTGGATTGTTGGGTGAAGTGGCCACAGGACAGGTGTCTTTTGGGTAGCATCAGAGGACACTTCAAAAAGAAAGGAAGCGTCAGCGTTTCTGTTGTGACGATACCGGTCAAATACAGGTGAGAACAGATTTCCCTTCCCAAAGAAGAACCAAATTCAACAGCACAAACTCATCTTTAAGTCATAGCTCCATTTACACAGGTGTTAGTTATGCCAACATGTAGTCCTCTCAGAGGGATCATGAAACCAGCTATGGAGGATGTTTTTTTGTTGCTTTGAAAGAGGGGAGCTGAGAGGTTACGAGTCAAGCCTCCACACTGACTTCTCCTGCTTCAGAAATAGATGGAGGACTCTCTTTGAGAACTGTTCGCTGTGGCCTCATGAGTGAGACATGGGGATTCACTCTGTTTAACAGCCTCAAGACCTTTTCCCTGCAACCAGCTTTTGGGTCTGGGAGAGCCACACACCCCTCCCCCCCCAACCCCAAGAGGCTCCCTAGGCTCCTTAGGCTCGCAGCCTTTGATCACTTTTCTGGAGAGGAGCAGAAGCTTTTGCGTAGCTGTTTGGTGGGAGTGCAGCTTCTTTGCTGTCCCCTTTTGGAATGAAAAGACAGGGACATACCCTGGTTAACCGTGGAGATCTGTGGTTTCAGGGCAAAGGAATCTCTCAGACAGAACCGTCTCAGCACTCCCTTTAGCGGGCAGGGCTTCCTTAGCAGCATTCTCTTATCGAGGCTGCTCAGCAGAAGCCAAGCCAGCCTCTATTCGTTTGTGATACCTCTTGGGATGAGGCCGATAAGCTTGAGTTAGTGAAAGCAAACTTCAGGGACCCCAAAGTTGGGCATGTTTGTCTGATAATAACGAGTCTCACTCTGGGAATAAGCGTCTTTCACGACAATAGGTTATAAAGCTGTTGCTCTCTACTTGGGCAGGCAGGTAGCCTAAAGACAATGTGCTTCCAGAAGGCTCTGTGTTTAGTGTTTTGAAAGGCTGCAACTTAAGGGCATCCAAAACTAGATGAGGAAGGTAAGACTGGAAGAGCTCAACTCATCTTACCGTAGAATTAAGTTCCAGAGCAGTAGTTTGCAATGTCCCCAGGACTCAGTCATGACACTACCTTGTCATGGCGAGTGCATTCTCTTGGGCTTGGCAGCCTGCATAAGAGCGGGTATTACACTGGTTTGGACGATGTACTGTTAGACATTGGATCTGAAATGTCTGTGCTTCCCCCTTGCAAATCTAAACCTCTTCTGTTTATGCTCCTCCTCCATCAGGATTTGGTGTCTACACGAGCAGAAAGCGCAATTCCCTGACTCCCAGATCGAGTCTATTTCCTTGTCCGGGCTGCCAGCGGGACATTGACCTCGGGGAACGCGGCGTCAATGGCTTATTTCGCAACTTCACCTTGGAAACCATCGTGGAAAGGTACCGACAGGCAGCCAGGGCCGCCGTTGCTATCATGTGCGATTTCTGCAAACCTCCACCGCAAGAGTCCACAAAGAGCTGCATGGACTGCAGTGCCAGCTACTGCAACGAATGCTTCAAAGTACACCATCCCTGGGGAACCGTGAAGGCCCAGCACGAATATGTAGCCCCAACCACCAACTTCAGACCCAAGGTGAGAGCACTGTGTCTTACAGAGTTTGGGTGGCGGCATTTGCATAGAGCTTCAGACAAGCCTGTGCAATGGCAGTTGGTTTTTGGGACTGTTGTTGCATTGTTGACTCTTGCTGTTAGTTAACTGAGTGGACCATAAGCTTTTCCTCTTTTTGATACTGAAGTGATTGTCATTGAAGAGGACAGAATCACAGAATCACAGAATCGTAGGGGTTGGAAGGGACCTCGAGAGATCATCGGGTCCAACCCCCCTGCCAAAGCAGCTCCCTAGCACATATTGCACAGATAGGCGTCCAGACGAGTCTTGAATATCTCCAGAGAAGGAGACTCCACCACCTCCCTGGGCAGCCTATTCCAGGACATTGAGAAGGGGACTCGGAAAATAAGGATGTTTTACTTTAGGGAATGGGTTGTGGTGTTTGTGATTTGCATCTTGCTTTTTCCTTTTTTTTTCCCTGTGTGTAAGACCTCATGATCCTGAACATCCTTACTGGCCATGCTTTTCTCCCTCATGCTTTTGTCTAAAAGTCATGTCAAGGAGGATGCCTGTTCACAGGAAACTTAACCAAGCTGATACAGCTGGCCTCCCCACGCCCCCTTAAGGCAGGTTACCTGAACTTGCTCCATCAGAAAGCCATCACTAAGCATCTTCTTTCTGTCCTCCTTCTTTGCAGCTGGCAACAGCAAAAGCGGTAGTTCAGGTCTCCATTGTTTCCAGGCACTGTTTATGAGCAGTCCGGGCTCACCGGGGAGGTCCCAGCCAACTGAGTTTAAGAGGCGTCTGGATGATGCACTCAGTCACATGCTCTGGCTCGTCTGGCCTTGGGCAGAGTGAGGAGTTGGACTCGATGATCCTTACGAGTCTCTTCCAGCTATGTTCTATGTGCCATTTTGGGCACATGCAGGATAGCTGATCAGGTGATCAGGCCCAGTCAGCTATGAAGGGCAGGTCCTGCTTGACCAACCTGATCTCCTTGTATGACAACGTGACTCAATTAGTACATGAGGGACAAGCTGTGGATGTTCTCTATCTCGGCTTCAGTAAAGCTTTTGCCACCGTTTCCCCCAGTATTCCCCTAGAGAAACTGACTGCTTGTGGCTTGGACAGCTGCACTGCTCGTTGGGTAAAAACCTGGCTGGATGGCCAGGCCCAAAGAGTGGAGATGAATGGAGCTAATTCTACCCGGCGGCCAGTCACCAGTGGTGTTCCCCAGGGCTCGGTGCTGGGGCTGGTTCTCTTTAATATCTTTACCAGTGAGCTGGATAAGAGGATGAGTGCACCCTCAGTAAGCTTGCAGACCACACCAAGTTAGGTGGGCATGTTGATCTGCTTGAGGGTGGTACCCCTGTCAGAGTGACTGTCCCCCTACACTCAGCACTGGCGAGGTCACACCTTGAGTACCATTTTGGGCCCCTTGCCAGAGT
Source organism: Porphyrio hochstetteri (assembly GCA_020800305.1). Lineage (NCBI taxonomy): Eukaryota > Metazoa > Chordata > Aves > Gruiformes > Rallidae > Porphyrio > Porphyrio hochstetteri. Next base: position 25,723,678 of record CM036938.1, read on the forward strand.
TTTGGGCCCCTCGCTATACCATCATAGAATCATCAAGGGTGGAAAAGACCTGAAGATCATCAAGTCCAACTGTCAGCTCTATAGCACCGTAACCACTGAACGATCTCCCAAAGCACCATGTCTGCCTGTTCTTTGAACAGCCCCAGGATGACAACTCCACCAGCTCCCCAGGCAGCCTATTCCAATGCTTCTGCACTGTTTCAGTGCAGAATTTTTTCCTAATATCCAACCTGAAGCTCCCCTGGTGAACTTTGAGCCCGTTTCATCTTGGAGATGAATGTGGTTTCTTTTAGGTGTGACTCTGCCCTGGTCACAAAATCTTTCACCACGGAGTAACAGAATGACTGCAAGTTTTGGAGATGTCTGCCTGCCTGAAGGTTTCTCTTTTGGCTTGTTTATCTTCCTCCCCAGATCTAGCAGTCACTGACAGGAGGGTAATTGCTCAATGACATTCTGCTTACTGACCGTCTTAGGTACCAAGGCGCTGGTGAGACCGGAGCCCTTGGTTGTTTTTGGAGGTGCTTTGCAATTCGAGCTTACGGTGTCCAACTTAAGCTCCTCACGACTTTGGATGTTTATGCTTTCCTGCCGTGTGCCTGTGTTGAGAGGTCGTACCTCTAAAGCTTGGCTCTTGGCAGTGCTGTCCTGCTCTTCTTGGGTTGTTTGGGGACTTTTCCCACCCCACCCCACCTCCCCCTCCCCCTTTAAGACACTTGTGTCTGTTGCTCGAGCTCGGCCTTGAGCAGCACTCTGTTCCCTCTTTGAGCAGTTATTTCAACACGTTTGGTTGTTGAAAGACGCGTTGTAGTGAACACCAGCCTTTTGCAGGGCTGTGTAAACTGGTCCTGGAAGCAGCGCTCAGCACGAGCAACTTGCAGTTGGAGTCAGGCAGGAAATGGAAACAGTGGTGCCTTTTGTTTTGAAAATGACTGTGACTGGTGGTGGCTGCATCTGTTTGTACTCCAGGAGCAGAGCCTAACTCAGGCTCGGGTCAGTGCCGTGCCGTGTCAGCTCTCGCCTTAAGGAGCAGTTCATAGCTGCTTAAAGAGCCACTGGCATGGAGACTGTTGAATCTGACGGTGTGGCTGTGTTACAGGTTGCATTTACAGCTCTGAACAGGAGCACAGGGAACTCCAGGCATGCCGACAAGGAGGATGACAACGTCAGGGATTAGGGAGGGGGTTGGTTGCAGCTTGGAGGCCACATGATGTATCCGCAGGCATTGCTAGAGGTTTACTTAGTCTAAAGCTCATGAAGCTGTGTGCGCTCCTCAGCTGGCAGCCTTACTCTACAAAGATCCACCCATGAAATCAGACGCAGCCATGGAAGGGTTGAGTGTTTTGATGGTTTGTGGAGCCCCTCAGTTTTGGGCAGCAGACCTGCATTCTCTCTGTGCTTTTTCCCAGATTTTGATGTGTCCAGAACACGAGATGGAGAGGGTGAACATGTACTGTGAAATCTGCAGGAGGCCCGTTTGTCATCTGTGTAAGCTGGGTGGAAGTCATGCAAACCACAGAGTAACAACCATGAGCACTGCCTACAAAACCCTTAAGGTAAAGGTTACTGTTGTTGGTCCTGGCCTTCAGAAGGGGAAGAGTACCGAGGTCCTGGTGTAAGGGCAACCTCTCTCTGTGTTTAGAGGACACTGAGCTAGTCACAGGGTTTTCTCTTGTTAATGTGTGTCTTGGTGTGACATAGCACATGCCTGAGAAACTAAACTGGGTTTCCTAGAGGCTGGAAACATGACCCCATGGAAGTGCTTTCCTTCACTGTGGCCACCTGTACAGCAGCACTGACCGAAGCAGAAGGTGTAAGCAGTTAATACTGTGCAATCCCAGCTGTTGAGCCCAGGTGTCCCCGTGGCTTGGGTTAGCTCATACTTCAGAAGTGCTCCTGGAAAACTTGCACCTGAAGGATCTGTGGAGACCTCGTGCACGTTTCTGAAGTTGTGTAGCTGTCAGTCCCTGAAGCACGTGCACTGCGACAGGGAAGCCTTGCAAACTTTGCTTATTAAAGAATGATTGCTGCCACCCCTCTTCTTCCTTTTCTTCCTCTCTTGCTCAAAGGAAAAAACCCTAAGAAGAGAGCCCAGCCCAGCCTGCCTTGTGCTCTGTGGCCTCCCCAGTGTTGGCAAGGCTTTTCCTGTGCAGCTGTCAACTTGCAGCTAAGGAGGTGCAGAGACAGGCCCAAGTCTGTGCTCTGAACCACTCCTTTTTCTAGGAAATCTTCCTGCAAGTGAGTTAGTAACTACAAGGCTTTTCTGTAAGTCTCAGCAGCATGGTGAAGTCTCGCGTTCCTGGCCTGGGAGAGCGTGAATGAGCCCACTGAGGCTGTTAGCGCTTGTCCCAGTTCGGGCTGTGCCCGCACCCTGCTCCCAGCAGAGGGCTGATGTTCCCGTGCAGCCACGGCAGGTCACCGAGCAACTCTCCGTGGGGCTGCTGCTTGTACAGGGGGGCAGGCTGTTGTCCTTGCAAGTCAAGAACCCGAGCGCTAGCTGGGTGTCAGCGTGGGCGGGACAGCTGCCTTCTGCCAGCTTGCTGTTTTATTTTAACAGGAGAAGCTTTCCAAAGACATCGAGTACCTCATCAGCAAGGAGAGCCAGGTGAAAGCTCACATCACGCAGCTGGATCTGCTGCTGAAAGAAACAGAGGTAAGAGCTGGTTGCCTGGGGATGGTACAGCAGGACTCCAACTCTTTTCTGTGAAGGGTTTCAAGTCATAGAATCATAGCATCACAGATGCATCCCGAGGTGGAAGGGACCCGTAGGGATCCCTGAGCTCCACTCCAAACCCTGAGGGTTTTCCCAGTTAGCCAGAGAAGCAGTTTCGGAACAGTTGGTGTTAGTCCCGAATCGCACACGGTCAGACCTCAGGGTCTGGCAGGGTGGGAAATTTGGGCAAGAGGCTGAGGGAAGTTAAGTCTTGGGTGCTGCTGTAAATTTAATGGAAAGAAAGCTTGCTTTATACCTCCAACAAAGAGGGGCGGGTTAGACCTACAGCCTTGGGTGTTAATGGTGCTGTGCAACTTGCGCTGTTTGCCTTGAGGATCTTGCAATAAAGCCAGAACTAAGGGCACAATCTCCCTGCAGCAGAGTCAGAGCTGGGAGCTCACATACGGGCTGAAAAATGTGATGGTGGCAATTGCAGGAGCTCCTGGCCCTCCCTCTATCATTCTAGAGATTGTGCCTGTGCTCTGTAGTTCCCTTGATCTGTGGCATCAGGCAGAGGTGGCACCACAGTTCTAAGGGCATACACAAGGAACTGGGCTGGATCCCCAGTTCGGGGTGATTGGGAAAGATGGAAGAGCACCATGCTCTTGGTCACAATGACTTCAGAGACTTCACTGCTTTTACAGTGCTTTTCCATGAGCTGTTTGGGAAAAAGCCATGTGCAACTTGAGACATCATCAGAGGATTGCTCTTCTGTTCTCCATTCTCTGTGTTAAGACAGTAGATGTTTACTAGCTTGGGAGCGGTGCTGATGGCATTTTCAATGCTGAAGAGCATAACAGAGCCCATCAGTCTTGTCTGTCATAGGGATGACTAGATTGCTGTGGTATCTTGAAGAATCTTAAGCATGTGTCTGTTTGCAGCCACAGTGCTGTGGAATCTGCCTGAAATGTCTTTTGTTCCCTCCTAGTGCAACAGTGAAAGAGCTAAAGAAGAAGCATCTCAGAGTTTTGAGAAATTATCTCATGTCCTGGAAGAGAAGAAATCTGCAGCTCTCAGGGCCATAGAAGCCTCTAAGAATCTAAGGCTGGAAAAACTGCAGACACAAGCCGAAGAATACCAAGGGCTCCTGGAAAATAACGGCCTTGTAGGCTACGCTCAAGAAGTGCTTAAAGAAACTGATCCATCCTGTTTCGTTCAAACAGCAAAGCAACTTCATGTCAGGTACCTTCATCACCTTCTGTCTGAGGTGCAGCCGCTGTGCCAGGACGTCTGGGCAGTCGTGTTCTTTGGCAGCTGCTGGCAAAGTGCCTCGTCTTGCAGAGGCTTAGAGATGGTCCGAGTGCCGCTCGGTAGCAGTTAACCACACAACAGTGTGTGTTACCAAGCAGCACACAGGAGGGGCTCTGTCCTGCGACACTGCCAGGCCTCGTTCAGCGGGACTGGGGTGGAGGGGTAGCTGTGCCAGCTCACTCACACCGTCCTTTGCTCAGAGATTGGGCTGGGATCAGCAGGGTCACCTGCAGGTCTCTTCTGGCTTTAAACTCTTTGACCTTAATAGTCGTTCTCCGTTAGCGCTTCGGGCCTCCTCTGTTCTCTGAACATAAGCCCCAAACTGTTAAAATGCCTTGCCCACTGAACGCCTACGCGTTCGTTCTCTCCATGCTGATGTACAAGAGGCCTCTAGCTTTTGCATTTGGGTTCTGTCTAGAGAGACGGAAGTTTCCAGGCGATATCAGTACGTATGTGAAAACAAAACCTGTCAGGTTTGCTTTAAGGAATGCACACATACGAATTCCCTTCTCCCTCTTCTCTGCTTCTGTGCTTTCAGAATCCAGAAAGCTACTGAATCTCTGAGGAGCTTCAGGCCAGCAGCGAAAGTGACTTTTGAGGACTTTGTGGTGGATGTATCCAAGCAAGAGGAGATGCTTGGTCACCTGTCCTTCCTTTCCAGTGGTAAATTGCAGGAGCATCGGGTCTTTCTTGAGTTACAGCTTTATGGGCTTCTCTGCAAAGAGGCAAAGCTTAGGCAGGGCTGCAGGAGCAGAACTCAGTCCCTTGACTCGCATCGTCCTTTCCGTCTCCACGATCTGCAAGGCGTTACACTGTCTGCAGCACCGCTAGCGTCAGCTCTGGTAAAGAAGCTTGGACAGCCCTGCGTTCAGTACCAGTTCCCATTGTCTTCCAAAATATGAGAGCTAAGTAATGCTGGCCCTTCCTAGAAAGGTTTTGTTGCTTGACAGGAAAGCCCAGGCTTTTACCTGTTTCTGCAGCTGCCAGCAAAAACTAATTTCAAAGTAAAAACTGAAAGCAAGGGATTGATTCAAGGGCATGTGCAGACCCAGCCTCACCTGCACTCTAACTGAGCGAGTCACATCTCTCACACACACACACACACACACACACAGAGAGACACACACGCCGTGCTGCAGCCATGCAACAAAGGGCTTGTGTGTGGTTCATGCTAAAACACCATCTCTCTACAGTTGAGGTTTTTTTTTTCTCCTGTCCTTCCAGGTCTAGAAATACCAGAAATCAAGGAAGAGCAGAGCAGAATGTACGACCAAGCTCTGATCAGTTGGGAATGCCCTGGGAAGACCAGCTCTGCTGATACCTATGTTCTTGAGTATCATAAGCTTAAGAGGGAAGAGGAGAATGCGACGTGGCAGGAGATGGAAGTTTGCAGCAAGAGCACAGTAATACCTGATCTTGATGATGACAGCAGCTATGCCTTTAGAGTCCGAGGATATAAAGGGTCCATCTGTAGCCCTTGGAGCCGAGAAGTTATTCTGCGTACACCTCCAGCTCCAGGTATTGGGTTTTCCCAAGTTCACAAGGTGCTGAATCTGTGCTGTCTGTGTTTAGAGCTGTCGGGGTTTTCCAGCAGCTCCCAGACTTTACCAGACTGTTGCTGGTTGCACAGATGCTTAGAAGCACCGTTAACAGACCGGTTCAGTAGGCAGCATGCTGAGACTGGTTTAGCTTGCGTGACCTTCCCGGTAGTCTTGAAAAGTGCAAAGTGCCAGTGCCAGGGTGACTTAAGCTGTAGCTTATCAGCAGAGAAGGCCAAGTACCTAACTAAGAGGAATTTGGGGGATATTGTTTTTCAGTTTTCCATTTTCTTTTTGATGACCAATGTGGGTACAACACTGAACATCTCCTGCTGAACCCAAGAAGGACCTCTGTGGAAAGTAGGGCTGGATTACCTCTACTGCTGGGATCGGAGCGCGTGCAGGTCGGATGCTACCCAACCCTGGATTACATCATTGGCGACACTGGGATTGCCAAAGGGAAGCACTTCTGGGCTTTTTCTGTGGAAGCCTATTCGTACCTGGTCAAAGTGGGAGTTGTTCCTGGCAACAAGCTACAGAAATTGTTCCATGATGCCCATGATGTGACCAGCCCGAGGTAAATTGCAAACTCTTGCGTAATACGTGCCTTAGATAAGGAGATGGGTCTTTAGAAGATGTATTAAGAGTGGGTTTGCTCATGATGAATACACAAGGTGAACCTAACTAGAGGGAAGTGGCTTGATGGAACAAGCAGGTTATCCCGTTCGTCCCCTACTGTGAGTCGTTTTTCTTTCCTCTGGGGAAAGACATCAGGTTCCTACAGATGCCAAGACAGGTCAGCTGCAGTGAGAAGGTAACAAAAAGCATCAGTTGCACAACTGCAGCGACGCTTAACTGTCAGTAGTAAGACTGCCATCATTCCCTTAGTGGTTTGGGAGACGTTCAGAGGTACAATGTTCACTGTGCCTGTCTGTATCTTTGCTGTAGCTTGCATCATGGTGGATTCCAAGTCACTGATGGCTTACCCCAGGCTCTCTGCCTGCGCGGGGTACAGGGGTGCCAGTGAGCCAAACCAGCAAAACAATTTCCAGCTCTCAGTTGTGGGAAGCCTGGATGTGCCCGGGAACTTCAGGCTGTAGGACACTATCTCTGGGAACTTTTTCAGGAACCCAACCAATGCTTTGGCTTCCTCAAGTGTAACACACAGAAAGCATGAAAAGGCCAATGTCTTGAGCTGTCATTATCTGGGCACTAAGCAGGGGGAAGGCATGTGGACTCCACAAACCTGGCTGCAACCTTTCCCCAGTAACCAGCTGGGATACAGGGGTTCAGCTAAGCCTTCAGGCAGAGTGCTGTTAAAAAAACTCCACCAGAACTGTAACCCACCATGTTTTGTGTAGTGACTGCTCTGGCAGTAGCATGGGAAGCTCACAGGACAACAGTGATGCTAAATGTATTTACTGCAGTCGTATGACATGGTGTAAAAAAAGCCTGTAATGATCAGTCACACTTGGTAAGTTACCTCTCACGTTAGCTGATCTAATCTACCCGTAGGAGGGAGGTTCATTAATGATTGCCTGGCATAAGTCCATTTAGATACGTCTGCTCCTTAGCAAAGCCACCTGTGGTCTCATCCTCATTAGTGTTTAGCTCTGACTTCCTGTTTGAGGTGGCCCAAGTGGGCTTTCTCCACCTATGAAATGCATCTTCCCTCCAGGCTTAGGGACATGTTTACCCTACAAGGTTTTGTGGGTGATCTTGTGGTGTTACCTACCTTACAGAACACATCCTCTCTGGTTCCCTTCACTGATCCCACGTCAGAATTTGACAAAAGCAAACGGTTCTTTTTTGTTCTAGATACGAGCAGGACAGCGGCCATGACAGTGAGAGCGAAGATGTCTTTGACTCATCACAGACTTTCACCCTGGTCACTTTAGGCAGGAAGAAGTTCTTTATTCCCTTGACACCTGCTGCCCCAAAGGATCCAGCGAGCAGAATCCTTCCCCTGCCGTCATGCTTGGGCATCTGCCTGGACTGTGACAAAGGCAAGGTGGGGTTTTACGATGCGGGCCGTATGAAATGCCTTTATGAGTGCGAGGTGGACTGCTCCAGCATAATGTACCCGGCATTTGCCTTAATGGGTGGCGCAGCGGTTCATCTCGAGGAAGCTGTCACAGCCAAGTGCCCCCAGGAGTACCACGACGACATCTAGAGCAGAAATCAATTGGCACTGCTGTTCTGAGGGGGGAAATGACAGCAGAATAAACCTACCGTAGCTCCTAGTCCTCATCAGTTGCATTCTACTTCCATGTTGCTCACAAGCCCATGGGCCGTGCTTTTTTTGAACAAGTGGCTCAGACTCTGCCCACAGCAGTGGGAAATGTTCTTCCAGGATCTCTCCTGCCTGCCTTTCCTGTGATCTGTGCAGTTCTCCACAGCCTTTCTTCCCAGGGGGAAGCAGGAAGGAAGTGTGACTGGCAACCAAAATGACTCTTCAGGGGGAGAAACCTGCCTTACAGGTTACTGAAATCCTTATGTAGTCGGTTTTGCCTTTCATGAAGTCAAAACTGATAGCGTGCGATTGCTGTTCTCCCTCTGTTTAAGAAATCTTCCTGAATGCCTCTGAGGGGTCAAACACTCTCCAGTGAACCCCTGAGCACCAGGGGTTGGGCCTCTAGTGTGAAATAACGTTTCCAAAACAGCAATAGAAAGCAGGGAGAAGTCAGAACTGCAGCTGGACACTTAGGTGCTGTTGGGTACGAGGAGGGTAAACTAGAATCTGATTGCATGTCATGTAGCTTCAGTGTGCCTGTGAGGTCAGACTCTAATTCTGACACCTGCCTGGTGTCCTATAGTTGGTGGCATGATGGCAAGTTGCTTTACTCTTCCTGGCTTTTACTATAGGGTATATAAAGTACATAAAGTGCAATTTGACCTTAAACATCAGACTCTAGAGTCCAAAACCAGAAGTGTTTGCATGTGTGAGTAATAGTACCTGGCATTTAGGCAAAAGGAAACGAGATATTGTTGTACATTAATATGTGAACTTTAAAACCAAACCAGGTATTTCTTTTCATACTTGTCTTTGTAAGTTATTTCTTTTGATCTAGTAGCAGCTTGCTTTTTTTAGTAAGAGTGTTAAAAATGCACTGATTAAGTCCTGAGACCTGATTTCTGCCTTAAAGGATGCCTCCTCTCACATTTCTCTTCCTCGCTTCTTGACACAGAATGGCATCTGCAACTTCTCTGGACAACCTGTTCAGTGACTCATCAGCCTCACCCTCAGAAATGTTTTCCTTACATCCAGTATAAAGCTGCCCTTTTTCAGGCTTTAAAAGCATTGCCCATGGCCCTGTCACTCTAGGCCTTGGTGTAGGGCTGAAGGTTTGCCTTGGTGTAGGGCTGAAGGTTTGCCTTATGATCTCGAGGTCTTTTCCACCCTTGATAATTCTGTGATTCTATGATGATTCTGTGTCAAATTTTTCATCTTCCAGGATCCCCAAGTTGTTCTCTGCAGGGCTGGTCCCCGTGCCCCAGCCTGCATGGATACGGGGATTGCCCAGACCCAGTTGCAGGACCTTGCACTTGGCCTTGGTGAACCTTACGACGTTCACGTGGGTCCCCTCCTCAAGCCTGTCCCTTCCGGATGGTCCTTCCCTCTAGCAAACGAACTGCTCAGCCCGGTGTCTTCTGCAATCTCGCTGTGGCTGCACTCAATCCCACTATGCTGATGACAAAGATATTACAGAATACTGGTTATGCCAGTGCAGACCCTGGGCATGATTTGCCCTTTGAGAATCCATAGTTGGCCCTGTGTTTTGACATACCTCCAGGAGGCTCTGTTGCATGATCTGATTGGGTATGGAGATGGATGGCATCTGTTTAGAGAAATCTAGGTAAAAAACCCCTAAGGCTCTAAAGTGAAGGATGTTTCTTACACGTACTTGGTGCTTTCTAATTTGGGGATATGCTTTCTATTTGGGGATAGTGTTGTGTTGTGAGGAGTGTGTGTGAAGTATGCTTCCGAAGTACATGTATACAGCTGCTGAGCTATGAAACGGGACCTGAAAACCACAGGACGCTGACATGAATGTAGGTCACAATGCAACGCCTCTGCGTGCTGTGCTGTCCCAACTGTCCTACAGATCTGACCTGGAGTCCCTTCCCCCCAGTGTCCTCTCTCCGGAGCCTCTGCCCGGTGCCCACTGTCAGAAGAGATCGGCAGCAATGTCGTCTGCACCAAAGTGAGCGTGACAGCCCTTTCACGCCTAGAAGGACCCAGCAAGGGCAACCTCTTGTCAGCCTCAAATGTTTCTGCCATTGTAGGGCTGTGTGGAAGTTGGTTCCACAGCTTCATTGCGTGTGTGAGTGACAAATGCTTCCAGGCCCCAGGCAGCAGGTGTGAAGCAGTGGGAATCTATGGAACTTTCTCCTGCAGGAGAAATGGCGTATTACCTTGCTACTTACCTTTCAGGTCACTACAAGGGGATCACAGCCTTTCTTCCCCATTATGCCCTCTCCTTCGTGTTCCCTCTCCCTGGGTAGAAGCCATTCCAGACTGGTGAGCATGCTGCTGCCCCTCTTTCTGCGCTTGCCTCCTGAGCCTGGCTGAAGGAGCCCTCCACCATACAGAGGCTCTGTCGCTGTGAAGGATGACACAAGCTGGGCTTTTCCTTCTTGCTGCAGTCCTCACACTGTATTTGCCTTTTTGGTCAATACCGAGCATTGCGCTGACCTTCAGAGTTGCTTCTGCAGTGGTTTCCATACAGCCCTGATGGATGGTTGTAAACAAGCTGTGGACATAGAGGGTTTCCCCACCCAGGTGTCATCTGGCATCTGCTAATGCTGAGTTTCACCTGCTTGTTTACTGAGTCACTTAGTCCCAAGGGCCTCCTGCAGCTCTTCAGTCACCTCTAGACCGGAATGTTTCTGAGTGGCATCGCAGGTAACACAAAGAGGATCATCCTTTTTTGTTTGCTTGCTGTTCCCCATCTTGGAGCAACTTCAGTTGTAGTGAGATGCAGCAAATCTCTTTCTGCTGTTAATACTCTTTCTTTCCCTGTTCTTTTGCTAGTCAGGCACTGAAAACGTTCACATGTTAGTGCCCTCAGCTGAGTAGATGGCTCCTGGTCTTGTGTGTGTGAGCCCTGCAGTTAAACAGAGCTGAGAGACAGGATTCTCTCTTTAGGAGCCCTGACCTGTCACATTGTAGAATCACCATTTCTCCATTCATCTACCAAACCTAGCGCTGGCTTAAAGCTATAGATTACAGGTTGAACTTTCTGGTTTGTTGTTCCCAGGCAAGTGCATCATTTTCAATGTGCCTGTTTCAGAACCTGCTCTGAAGAACAGGTTTTCTGTCACCGTTCGTTCCGCGTTCGGATTCTTTATAAGCGTCTGGACCAACATCACCAGGCTTTGGCCTTTTGTTACTTTATGGAAAGATTCATAAACTGAACACTCTCTCTTAGATATGAAGACGGTCCCTCAGGCTCATTTATCTAAAAAAAAGAAAAAAAGTTAAATTGTATTAGCTTGAGAAAATGGAAATAAGAAATGGAAATAACGAGGGGTTTTTCCTACTGTAGCTTTAGCTTGCATTCGTTTTGGATGTACTCTGCTATGCAATTGCCTATTCTACTGGACAGAGACCGACACTACTTTAAGCATTAATCTACCTTTTGATATGTCTGTCTGTTTGAATTTATCTCATTCTGAGGTTAAAAAATGATTTGTCTTTTGGTGTTACTTAAATTCCAGTACTCTATGGTGCTTACTCCAGCTTAGTAAACAAAACACACTGTGGGAGGCACTGACGACACACCGTCAGACTTTTCCCAGTGCAGTGGAAGTGTCAGCCTTCAGGAACAGACTTCAGCAGTACTTGCCCATCCAAACATTTATTTTTCCAGAACAAGCTTCTTCCTATGGAACAGCACTTTACGGTGTAGACTAAGCTAAGAATGGTGTGGTGTTGTGTGGATCTTTGTGCAATATATCTGTTTGGTGACTACTGTGTGATTTGCAAAGCTCCGTGCAGGTCTGAATCATGTAGACACTTTTTAGACACATAAAGCTTTAACAACAAGGCCTTCTTAAAAAATATTCTGGAATGTAAATGTGATGTCTTGTCTTTTCTAATAAAAGCTGAAAATGCAGTGCCTTGGTCAGTCACATTGTTGTGTGCCAGCTCTGAAGTGCCCCAGTGGCAACACTACTCCTTACAATGGGTGAGAGCAGGTGACTTGCGAGGGGAAGGCACTGCTTTTCATTCTCAGGTCGCCCGTATGGCAGCACCTCTTTGTTTTACTAGGAGTGATGAGTGTAGTCTGGACTAACTGCCACAGCTGGCTTCTACTTAAGAAGCTGATGGGCAGGAACCTGGCTGCCCGAGGCTCCCTCTCCAGGCAGGGGAGGAAAACGTGTGTCCAGAAGGAACTTGGCTCTGGGGCATTTATTTTCCCAGGACCTGACCCAGCAAGAGAGGAAGCAGACGGAGCCAGTCAAGAAGCCTTCGTTAGGTTGGGTGCGCCTGCCTTGCTCTGCGATTCGAGACTCTGAATCTCCTTGATAATCCAGGGCTCACAGTAGCCGATGCTGCTGCTTTCAGCAGCTTCTGGTGGTCGCTGCCTCCAGGCCTGCTGTGCGTGCACCTGGGAGCACTGGAGCTGCCTTCCCAGGGAGTGTCCCGTGGGCTCTGCCAGCCCGTTACAGCACCCACGCCGTCACCGTACGGACGTGCCCACTGGAGGCGAGAAGGGCCAGCGGTCCCGGGACAGCAGGAGTTTGCAAAGGAAGTGCAGTACTGTGAAGTTTCTCAACTTCCTCGTTTGGCTGCCATCCTCGAGTGTGTGGTTCCAGGGTGTAAATGACAGGTTTGTTTTCCTGCTTGGAGCTGAGTAAAACCAACACTGCAGAGGGAGGAGGGTGGCTGAAGAAGCATTTGCAAAGGGCTCAGGATGACAGATATTCTTGGCGCCACGTCAGCACAGGAATGCAGAGCTGACGGGCACTTCCTGTGATGCCTGCCATGAGGGGAAGATGCTGATGGTGCGTGGTCTTTGGCTCAGCTCTTATTCAGTAAACAGCTACTCAGTAACTTTCTGAAAGCTTCTTTTGAGGTTCAGAAAAACAAACGCTGCATCTGGGTGAGAGAGGACTTGAGCTTGTGTGGAGTCTCAAATTAGAAAGAAGGGGCTCTGACTTGGCCTGAAGGGTATTTCTAGCTCCTTGGCAAAATAAGGCGGCTTTTTGTCTATTTATTGCCCAACTATAAACATTGCACTGGGCAAACTCAACTTGGCATGAAAGGATCCGTTTGTTTTAGCTACCCTGCCTGGTTTGACAGGCTTAGCCCCTGCTCTTAACCCTTTTATTTCTCCTGCCTCCTCCTCCCCACACCACATTTGTAATGGAAAACGGGAAGTTCACCCCTAGCAGAAAACATTCCTCTCAAAAATTGATCTTTTCTTGCCTGTTTATGAAATTCTGCTCCTCTGTTGCTCCACCACATCCACTCAGCTTTGATGCAATTAGTGGATTTCCAACTCTCTTCCCAGACCTGGAACCAACAGCATTTTTTCCTCTGTGTCGATGGATGTAGGAAGGAAAGGAAAAATTAGTGAGCTCTCCTTAAACATTTGAGAATGAGATAGGGACTGCCCAGGGGGACAGAAAACTTCCACCTTGCCTTCAGAGAAGAAGAAGAATCACTATTTTCTTCCTCAGGGTTCCTGCCATTCTGCACAGGTGGTTGAGCGGGACAGGCCATCAGGCAGGCAGAGGAGGTTCTCACCGGTGCTGCTGAAAATGTATGACCCACAGCCCAAGTTGGCACACTGTCCAGGAGTGGCTGAGTCTGAGGTTGGTGACTCATTGTGACCTGGTGGGCAAAACTGGGGAAGTTCAGTGCATTCCTCATGGTTTCTTCCTCTGTGGCATAATGTGCACGTGGCACTGCTTCTGCCTCAGCTGAAGTAGAAAGTGTGTATTTGGCCTCTGGGTCAGATGATTTAAAAACCCGTCTTCCACAAAACAGCGTTGTCTGAATGTCCATCCATCCTTTCTTAAAAACCAGCTGCAGAATAACTTTTCAGAGTAGCATTGAGAGTCGTTCAGTTTACACGGGTTGCCATGCCACAAACCCAGTCGAATGAATAAAACCTTCCTGTGAGAAAGAACCTTGGACATGTTGCTCCAAAACCAAGTTGAGCAATGAGTGAAGATTAAAAACTAAGAATCACTCGAGAAGCAATTTCACAAGAGGATTGCAGGAATCTGAACCAACTCCTTGACTTCAGCAAACAAGCAGCACTTCCCTTTAATTCATGGTGCTTCCCATCTATACACAGCGTGTGGTTATATGCATTGATACCTGTGTGTATGCCTGTGTCTCTTTTTTGCTGGAAAATTACTTGACTGCTCATGAAATTGTTAAGCAGGTCAGAAAACACTGAGGTTCCTTCAAAGGATACTGACAATTGTTCTTAGGACTATCTGGTTGCTGAGCCAGGCATCTTCACAGCACCCAGGTGTTCAGGCTGTGCGATGTGACCTGGGGGTGCATGTACGTTCAGTCATGTTGGGGTATTAAACCTTTCTCCCGTCTCACAGGGGAACAGGCAAAGCCCTACACAAAGCAAACCCAGCTGAAAAGGTTGATTTATTTTTTTAAATGAAATAAACTCCCTTTCAGAGATCCGAAAGGACAAGTAATGATGACAAAGGATAAGGCCGGGACTTGTCATGAGAAAAAAGCCCAGCACGTCTAACACTAGGTTTGTTCTATTTGAATGGCATTTCACAGCACTTTGGTTCTTCGAAACATAAAAAGATTATGCAAAATGCATCAAGACAGTAGCGAGGGAAGAAGGTACTAGTAAAACTCCTCTCCAGAAATCCTCTTTCTTCTCTAAATACATGGGTTCATTTGCTAATTCACAGTTCTTTTTCACTTCAGGCAGCTGGGACTTTGCCAGGGTTCGGGGCGGGAGGCTGGCATCACCCTGAGCCCCGTCTGGTTCCTCATGCCCCAGCAATCATAGCTCCCAGCCCGAAGCATTACTGCTGTAGCTAAAGGGCCATAGCATGTGGCATGCAGATGTGCGGTGCAAATGCATTTGGGAGCATTTAAACCCAAGTTTGTCTTCCAGCTCCCCTTTTTTAACTTGCTGTGGGAGCAGCCGGTACCACGGGATGCATGGGCTGGGGGCCTTTCCTCAGGGCCCTGCCACCATTGTCTGCTGGTGCCCAGAGAACACTCCCTTGGAGTACATGTAACCACTTGCACAGCTACTCCAGATGGTAAGGAGAACTTGCTAACATTCACTTGTTTACAGGCCTGACATGCTGCCTGGTTTAGTGGTTTGTTACTTATAGTGAATTAAAAAAATAAAAGGACTGAAACTAGGTGTACGAGCTTGATTTTTTTACGCGTGGAAGAAGACCTATTGCCAGCATCAGAAGTGTAGTCCATATTGTTAAGAACTACTCATTTCTTAATTGGGATTTTGTGGTTCTGGTCCAACCATTAACCATGCCTGTTTTCTTTTCCAAGAGGGGCCAACAGCAAGCAGCGTTGGCACGGCTCCCAGCTGAGGCTCCTGCTGCTGTGATTCACCTCCCCTCGACTCACTCCCAGGTCACCTTTGGTGATAACCTTCCTCACAGGACCTTTTGCTCCAGGTTCATCCCAGTAAGGCTAGCTGCATGTGTTGGCAAGGCTGGAACATGCTGCAGGACAGCAAGGAAGAACTGATTACATACTTTCAGGAATGCACAACCGAGGCAGATTGGCTGATAAGTAGAAACTAAAATAGTTAGGAGAGATGGACCTTGCAGTTTCATAGCAGCCACTGGCAGTTTTTCCTGGGAGACAGGCTGAGCCTGCTTTGCTCACTTCATGTACAGTCAGCGTGTGCTTTGCTTTGTACAATCTGCAGCCTCACAAATACCCATTTACTTGGCAAGAGAGTGGCAAGATTTAGGATTGTGTGAAGTGCTCTTTGACATGGGACCAAGCCAGGCTTTGCTGCATGTTCCAGTGCTGCTGGTAGTGTTGGGATGTCCTCCAGAGAGCATACAAGAAATGCAAAGTTACGGGGGTGTGGGCTGTGGAGTAAACATGGGAAGTGGTTCTTCTCCTTTGAAATGCAAAACTCACAGTGAAAGACTTTTTACTTATGTTCACGTGGAACCTCCTGTGATCCAGCTTGCACCCACTGCCCCTTGTCCTATCATTTGTTAGCACTGAGAAGAGCCTGGCTCCATCCTCCTGACACTTGCCCCTTACATATTTGTAAATTTTAATAAGGTCACCCCCCAATCTCCTCTTATGCAAGCTAAAGATACCCAGCTCCCTCTTTCTTTATTCATAAGGAAGATATTCCACTCCCTTAATCATCTTAGTGTCCCTGTGCTGGCCTCTTTCAAGTAGATCCCTGTCCTTCTTGAATAAAGGGGTCCAGAACTGGACAATATTCCAGATGCAGTCTCACCATGGCAGAGTAGAAGGAGAGGAGAACCTCTGTTGACCTACTCGCTCTATCATTCGCCTTTTCAGGTGGACAGAGGACAAGCTATACATCAAGAGGCTCAGGAGTTGAGATAAGGACAGGGAGAGATCATTCCACAATTAGTGTCATGGGCAAAACAGACTCAACAAAGAACAAAGGAAAGAAAACTCTCTCATTTATTACACTGCACTGCACACCCAGTGACACCAGAGTTGGGTAGTGAGAAGTGTGGCCAGATCTTAAATCACCTCCCCCCACCTCCCTTAGCAGACTTCACTTTAGTCATGATTTCGATCCCTTCTCCCCCCTTATCGGTGCCTGGGGTGGGGAATGGGGGTTTTGATCATGAGTTGTTTTCCTTCTTAGCCTTGGGGACGTTCCTAACACCCTTCCCCTGCTGCACCAAGGGGTTCCACCCACAGGAGACAGTCCTCCACAAACTTCTCCAACTTGACTCCTTTCGCACTGGGCTTTAGCTCTTCACCAGCTGCCCCAGTGTGGGTCACTTCTGTGGGGTGCAGTCAGAAATCATAGAATGTCTCTCAGTCTCAGGCAGCTCCAGCCTGGTTCCCCATAGAGTCACCATTTCCTGCAGCAAACCTGTTCTGGCGTGGACCCCTCTCTCTCCACAAGCTACAGGTCCTGCCAGAGGCTTGCTCCAATGCTGGTAGTGTCTTTCACATGTCACCACCCGCTCCCGCATGGGCCCCCTACATGGGCTGCAGGTGGGGTCTCTGCTCCCCATCAGCTTCCATGGGCTGCGGGGGGACACCAGCTCCACCATGGTTTTCTCCACAGGCTGCAGGGCAATCTTTCTCCCCAGCACCTGGAGTACCTCTACTCCCACTTCTTCACTGGCCTTCATGTCTGCACAGTTTTTACATCTTCTCACTCCCTTCTCTGGTAGCAAAAAGTGGCTGCTAGTGGGTTTTTTTCTCCTAAATGTGATTCCCAGAGGTGCTGTGAGCATCACTGATGGACTCAGCGTTGGTCAGTGGTGGGTATGTCTTTGAGCCCAGCTGGTGTTTGCTCCATCAGGCCTAGTGGAAGCTTGTAGCTGCTTCTTGTAGAAACCACCCCAAGCAGTCCCCCCCACCCTCTGCTCAGCCAAAACCCTGTCATGCAAAACAAGAACACTTCTCTATGATGAGGATCAATCCGGCATTTTGGGCCTTCTGTTCCCTTTAGGAGCAAGTCTTCAAGAACTATAACTCTGTCTTCTTCCTGTGGGAGAGGTTGCTATAGTTCTGGAATGCGTATCTGACCATGGTAAGACATCTAGTTTGCCTATCATCCATCTCATTATCAGACTGGCTGTCTTCCAGTAGGGCCTCATATGAGACACCTGGGGAGGCAAGGGCAGCAAGGATGGTGCTTGACATGAACCCAGTCTCCTGGTTGAAATGAACATGCTGGAACATCTAGTACACTTGGATGGTGCAAGACCACTTCATTATGGAGTTTCTGAAGAGTCTGGGCCAAAGCCAGCAGATGTTGTCTGAGGTTTTGG
The DNA here is from genome assembly GCA_020800305.1 of Porphyrio hochstetteri. NCBI lineage: Eukaryota > Metazoa > Chordata > Aves > Gruiformes > Rallidae > Porphyrio > Porphyrio hochstetteri. Next base: position 25,741,162 of record CM036938.1, read on the forward strand.
CTTCCTCGTAGAAATAAATCTCCAGGAGAAAAAAAAGCAATTGATTATGGAGTTTCTGAAGAGTCTGAGCCAAAGCCAGCAGATGTCTGAGGTTTTGGCTTTCCTGTAGAAATGAATCTCCAGGAACAAAAAGCAATTGATAAGGTTGACCATATATTAACTCATATGGACTGACATAATTATTTCCTGGTGCTATTCTTACTCTTAATGAGGCTATTGGTTAAGCCTGTAGCCAAGTTAACAAAGCTTCTTAACGTATCTTACCCATTAGCAATTTAAGGGTCTGATTTATGAGTTCTAATTTTCCATTTGCTTGAGGTCTGCAAGGGATATGAACGTCTAACTTAATTCCCAAACATTCTTTTACCTTTTTAACCACTTATGCAACAAAATGGGGACCCCATCTGAAGATATCTGCTGGTACACCAAACCAGGGTACAATGGGATCCTGGGATGCATTAGGAGGAGTGTGGCCAGCAGGTCGAAGGAGGTGATCCTCCTACTCTACTCTGCCTTGGTCAGGCCCCAACTGGAGTATTGTGTTCAGTTCTGGGCTCCCTGGTGTAAAAAAGACAGGGACCTCCTGGAGAGAGTCCAGAGAAGGGCTACGAAGATGATTAAGGGCCTGGAGCATCTCCTGTATGAGGAAAGGCTGAGTGAGCTGGGGCTGTTCAGCCTGGAGAAAAGAAGACTAAGGGGGGAACCTAATTAATGTTTATAAATATCTTAATTATGGGATGCAGGGGGGAATGGCCAGCCCCTTTTCAGTGGTCTGTGGGGACAGGACAAGGGGCAATGGCTGTAAATTGGAGCACAGGAAGTTCCACACCAACATACAGAAGAACTTTTACACAGTGAGGGTGACAGAGCCCTGGCACAGGCTGCCCAGGGGGGTTGTGGAGTCTCCTTCTCTGGAGATATTCAAGACTCGTCTGGATGCCTGTCTGTGCAATATGTGCTAGGGAGCTGCTTTGGCAGGCGGTTTGGACCCGATGATCTCTCGAGGTCCCTTCCAACCCCTATGATTCTGTGATTCTGTTTGATTTAGCATTTGTTTCATATTGGTGTGATGGGGGAGGCCTCCGGCCACCCCCCGTATGTGTCCACTAAGGAGATAGTTATACCCCCTGTGCTTGGCAATTCCATAAAGTCTATTTGCCAATATTCCCCCTGCAGTCATTCCTGGTTTGGTTATTCCTCATGTTGCAATCTTGCCTGTGTTAGGGTAACTTGTTCTACAGATTGCACGTTTTTCAACTACTGATTTTACTATGTCATGTGTCTGCTAAATGAGGCCTTCCCTAAATGTTTGACCTGACTTTCTGCTCACCAGTGAGTGGCTTTGTGTTATCAGGCTAGGGGTGAGTATTATCTGCCTCTGAAGGGTCATTGCCCAGCCGTCTTCCTGCTTCTTTGCTCCCAAATCACTGACACATTTTCTATCAGTTTCTTCACAGCGCGGGGTTTGGTCTGATAAGGGGAGGCAGCCCTACCTACCGGCCCTTAAAAAAGCCCACCAGAAAAACACGCACCCACACGCGGACACACGCACAAACCACCACCGAATCCCACCTGACCTCGCCCCGTGTTCCAGCGCGACTTCCCCCCAGGCCCCGGCCCCGCCGCCCCGCCCGGCTGCCGGGGCGCGCTGCCGCGGCGCTGCCGGGAGAGGGCCGCCCTGCACCGCGCTGCCGCCGGGCCCTGCCGCGGGGCCGCGCTGAGCGCCGCGCTGCGCCACGGGCGGCGGCTCCCGCGGCCTTTGTCCCGGGGAGGTTACGCCTTGCAGGCGTGTGGACAGCCCTAGTACTGCTGCTAACACAGTCCGTGTGTCTCGTTGCGGGATCCCAGAAGGCAGCCGCAATGTTCCGTCAGGGCTTAAATAGCTGTCTCCGTCTCGCAGGGCTCAAACCAGGGCACCCCAGGTGCCATGCCTGAAGAACAGCTACAGGGCTGGTGAACCGCAACACAGGCTGCAAAGTCTCACTTGTGATTTTGCCGAGTCCCCGGGGACGTCCCCAGACTCACGGGAAGCACCTGAAAATAAGTAAAAGCAGGAAAATTTCTTTGCCAGCAGCTTCCCACCCAGAGCAGAAGATGGCAAAGGCAAATTTGCCCCTGGGTTGCCAGAGACCTGCCAAGTCTTTGCTTACCCATCTCCCACACAGACAAATGACAGGTGAATCTGCACTGCCTCGCTGGGCAGACTGGGGGCACTGTACTGATGTGGACATCTGTGGACCACCAGTGTGATGGGAGATGAAGGGTTACAAATCCTGCACCCTGTCTGCTTTTATTGCACTAAGAAAACTGTTTCAAAGGGCAAGAAAAAATCGCAGGATATGTACACTAGTACATTAGGTATTAGGGAGGATATACACATTAGGTAGACATTTTTACACTGGTAAAAATGCTCCTGTACCCTAGTTCACTTACCTAAGGGAGATTTCAAAGGCTACCCAGCAGGCAAACACATAAGACAGATGCAGTGAAGACCGGCATAATGGATGAAAAACATATGTTTTCCCTTGGCAGTGCTATGGAACAGGACAGCAATACAGGTATCTACCTGTATTTGGTTAATGCATCTGCCAAACATACTTTAGACCTGTGGTTCAGCTGTCATTCAAAATACCTAAAGCACTCAGCATTGTGCCACCCATATACAGGGACAACCGACTTGGGGTGCTGCACCATTCCATAGGATGGATTTCTTGACTGCTGGAACAGTGGGTGATCAGTGGTTATCTGTGTGAGTACACAAGCTAATAGAAAAGGATACCTCACCAATATGTGGAATAATTTTTTCATGGTGAGGGTGACAGAGCCCTGGGACAGGCTGCCCAGGGAGGTAGTGGAGTCTCCTTCTCTGGAGATATTCAAGACCTGTCTGGACACCTACGTGTGCGACCTGTTCTAGGGGACCTGCTTTGGCAGGGGGGTTGGACCCGATGATCTCTGGAGATCCCTAAAATTCTGTGAATTTGTGAATATGTGTCTCCTCACTTGCTGAAACATTGCTGAAATCTGCCTTCTTTTTTTACTTAAGAGTAAAGCCGAACAGGTAATAACTTCCTTTCCTTCTGCATCCCTCTTTCATTTGTAGTATAGAGGCAGCATTCTGTTTGCAATGCCAACTGCTCCTGCAATGCTTACATGTGTCCTTTGCTCCTTCAGCCCCATGCTCACCGAATGCAAAGGGAACAACAGTATGGTCTGTGAGCAGCTGCCACACCAGGTGGGAGGACACAGAGCCTTCCTCTGGCTAATCAAGCAGGGACTGTGCTCTGGTTGTCTCAGCTGGAGGCCCTTCTTGGCATATGTTCCTCACATTTCTGGAAGGACATGCAGCTTGTTGTAACACTGAACATGCTGTTTGCAGTCTCTGTGTGTCCAAGGAAATAACTGTAAAACCAAAGAACCTGGAGAAGACCACACTACCACTTCTTCAACTTCTAATGAGAACAGGTGTAAAGGGGACACAACTCCCATTCACACTGTAGGCTCCTTGGGCGAGAGGGCAATTTATACATTTGTTGTCTAGATGGACCTGTAGCCATCTAAAGCAGTTCTTTGTATATCCGAAAGTCTTTGAATCTCCTACTAAGCAGTACAGCTGTTCAGGTTTGGAAGGGACACCTGCAGGGTGCTGCCAGCTGGCAAGTATGCTCAGCAAGAATATCTATCAATTTGGTACTTTCTTTTTAATAACACATAGAAGGTAAAATTTTTCCATGATCAGCTCAATAAATTGCTTCATAATAAAGAGTTAAATCTCAGAATAATTGACTGAGAAGGGTTCCAGTCATGCCTTGAGGTGGGACCGTTGATAACTGTGTCCTGACAAATGTTACCCAGCATGTTCTTAACTCTTTCCAGTATGGGAGTTTCCACAGACCCCTAGACAGTTATGGTGGTGCGTCCCTCTCCTGCAGCAGCATAGCTCACCTGATGTTCACGTCTGATGGACTTGAGCAAATCACCTCCTTTTCTATGGAGAAGTCTCCTGAGTTTGCTTAAGACCTTTATCACATCCTTTCCTCCTTTGGAATTTCTTTTTTTTAAGTACACTCCCCCCAGACTTCTTTAACCTGCCTCCAAATGTCATGCTTTACAGCTTGCCAATTGCTTCCCCCACCCTCACCCAGTTTCTAGACTCCCTCAAGCAGCTCCTATTTTTATGGGAGGCCAGCCTTAAAACTAAATCCATAGCTGGGGAGAGAAGACAACTGCTTTGCATGTCTCATACATGCAGGCCTGTGGAATAGAGTGTGAATTGCCAATGTCTCTTTTCTCATGCTCCTAATGACTTCCTATCTGTACATTTCAGCAGATACATGTATTCTTTTCTTAAACAGTAAAAAAAAAAAAAAAAAAGAAGGATATTCCATCTCTGGGGGCAGATCAGAAACCTTTGAGTTAGACACATTGATGTTGTAAAACTAGTGCCTTTGAAGGAGCTGACATTTACTTTACCTAGTCAAACCACCACACATTACCAAGTCAGTCTCATCAGTCTCCCAACATCTAGGACTTGATATGCCTGTTTTTATAAATTGTGTGCTTGAAGAGGGCTGTGGGAGAAGAGTGAGCTGTTTCTGACAAGTTCAACTATTGCAACGTCCTTCATGGTTCACATTTCCATGGGATCCAGCATGTGGACTCTGCATTTCCCCATGTGTTTTTCCTGCTTTTCTTGTCTTTGCGCTTTTTTGGTGGCTTATTTCCTTAGTCCCTTTTAGTAGCATCACAAGTCTACCCTACAATTAGCACAGAAATTGTAGTCAACTCTTCCTCTCTGACACATGCACAATCATTTATCTGAAGCATCTGTGTCTTATTTAAGGACTATGCCATCAGCACTGTGATGTGATTAAATGAGGAAGGGATCTGTTTCAGGTCAAGGCTGCTAAATCACATTTTCTGTAAAGAAAAATGACACAATTCTGTATTACAGTTTTAGGAAGGAGAGCTGGGTTAAGCTCTTTCCGGACACAATGCCGCCAGCTGCCCCTTCCTCACACCCCCAACCTATTATTTTTAAAGAGATGGTGACTAGTGCTGCATGGATGAGGATGAGCAACATGCAATGGGAAAGGGATAGCCTCTTTGGCAATGAAAACACATTATGAAAATGCAACATGCAATTATGTGCTAGATATTCTATAACGAACCACCGCTAGAGGCATACAGTGATCTCTTCTTCCTCATTTCATTTTTCTTGCATGATTTATTTCAATCCTGATCTCTTCTGTTTGGCATTAACTGTGAGCAATGTTGGCAGCCTTGTGGGTTCTGTCCATTATTATGCTGTAATTTAACGAGATAAGCAATTTTCTGATAACCACACTAAGCAGCCTACTGAGAGCCTGAGCACCAGTGATCAGCACTGATCCCCAAAGCAGAGTCAGAAAGCCCAGCATTTTATTAAAAATAGGAATTTATATATTACATAATAGAATGGGAATTGATTTTACTCCCCAAGCTGTTTCCACAGGCATTTTAAAAGTTTCTTCTGGCAGCGATTTTTAGCACTGTTGTGGTTTTGCCCCAGCTGGCAGCTGACCACCATGCAGCCGTTCTTTCTGGGGGAGGATGGTGTGGAAGAGGAGGTAAAATAAAACCAAAGGCAAACCTCATGGGTTGGGATAAGGACAGTTTACTGGGACAGCAGAGAGAGAAAAATAATGATATTAGGACTTTATAGCAAAATATACAAAACTGTCCCAAAGCCAGACTGTACCCAAGCTGCACAGCCTGGAGCCTTGTGCTCCTCCCCTCACCAGCCCCCCTGTATGCTGATCATGATGACATTGTTATGGAATACCTCCTTTGGTTATTTAACGTGGTGTATGCTTTTGGGTGATGGCAAGTGGGCATCACTTAATAAAAGCTTTCTTTGAGACCTTACTCTTTCTGGATGTTTATAAAGATGCCCCTAGAATGGTGCTTAGTTTTTAAATTGCTTCCTTCAACAACTGGGATCATTTGCTATCATGTCAACGTGGGAAAATTCTCTCTAATTCCAGACTAAGAGGCAAAGGAGCATTATAAATGTGACATCATTTCTCTACTTCAGGACTTGCTATTATCCTGTTATCACAGTTACTGCCCTGTGAAGGTAGCTGGTAAGAGGAAGAAAAATGAATTGTTATTGTTGTTTTTTAAAATTCTTGTGTCATGATTCTTTGGGTTTTGTTTTGAATTACAATAAAGTGTCCCAGCCTGTCAGTGCTGTACTACTTCCAGAAAGACTACATGAAGACGTTGCTTTTCCAAAGGACAGATACACACCTGTTTCTACGAGGTTTTTTAGTGAATATATTCACAGGTCAAATATAAGACTCTGTATTTCAGTCTACAGAAATACTTGACTGTAGTCCCACAAATAGCTGTGTATACAAAGCCCCTGTCCACTTGTGCTCAGAAATGGGTTGCTGTAGTGCTTCCTAGTCACTGCTTCTTTGCTGATCAACTCAGCAAGGTATTTGTTGGGGTCTTTGTAGCAAGGTGGATATTTTTTGGATAGAGTAAGATGCATGTGATGGTAAAACTTGCTTTGATGAGATATCTTATAAGTATTTAGTGTCCTGCGATGACTGTTCATCCTTGTAAGAAACTGCTCTGGAGGCTGAAGTGCTTCTTCATCATTCTATATGTTCAGCTTAGATAATGGGTATGTAAGCTTCCCTGTTAGTTATCCCGGCCCTAACTAATGCCTTCTGGATGTGGAATGATGAAAAATTTGTTGTACTTTCCTGTTCACATTTGTGCTGCAGTTTCTGCACTTCAGAGAGCCCTGTGTTGTCATTCCAAGGTAGGTTTGCCCTGGCAGTGAAGGCAATATAAATGCTCCCTTCCTTGCTGCTAGTATCTATCTTATGCTGTAACACATTGCATACTTGGGTCTTTGCACAGCTACTCAGAGGACTTGCTCAGACCTAAGGCTGCTCTACAAACATTTTGCAATAAGTTCAGAATATGCCGAAAGTTTATTACCTGCAGTCATAATAGCCAATGCAAACTCAGCTGGTGATGGACTCGCCAACTCACCTAGGATTTTTTACTGCTGGTGTAGGGGAAATCTGTGCATAGATTTGGAAAGTACTCTGGTGAGGGTGGCAAGTGCACTCAGTTCCTCTTGACCTGGTCCATGAGTCCCAGGAAGTTCCATACTTACCTGCTCCAGTGCTAGGCCTGTCAACAAGAGAGGGTTATCCAAGGGGTGATACCGAAGGATTTGGGTCAACACTTCCATTATATTAGACAGAGCCCTTCAGTGCACATTGCAGTGGCACCTTCTCTGTTTCAGGAAAGATACCTGAATTATTGACTTTGATTACTCTCTAAATATTGACACACACACACACAGGGTGGTGGAGGAAATGGTGGCTTTGGGAGCTATTTGTCCATGACACTGAGAAAAACACTTTGCTGATTAAATAAGAAATCATTTGTGAAGATTCAAAGACCTGTGTCCACTTACACCAACAGTGAAACTGGACCTGTTTATACTCAGTTTGGATGCTAATTTCCTCTTTGGATTTGGCAGTCATCTGGGGCTCCTTTTTAAGAACATGTTGTGGTTTTGCATGGTGGGATGTGGGTGAGAAGGAGAGGGGGGCTTCAGGGGTAGCTTCTCCAAGAAGCAGCTAGAAGCTTCCACTAGGTATGACAGAGCAAACATCAGCCAGGCTCAAGGCTGGATCTGCTGCTGACCAAGGCTAAGCCAATTGGTGATGGTCACAGCACCTCTGTGAAGCACATTTAAGAGGGAAAAAAAATGCAAGAAGCTGCTTTTTGCCACCTGAGAAGGGATCAAGGGTATGTGAGAAACTGTGTAGACACCAAGGCCAGTAAAGAAGAGGGGGTGGAGGTACTCCAGGTGCTGGAGAGAAAGATTGCCCTGCAGCCCATGGAGAAGACCATGGTGGAGCGGGTGTCCTCCTGCAGCCCATGGAAGATGATGGGGAGCAGAGACCCCACCTCAGCATATGGAGAGGCCCCACACTGGAGTGGGTGGAGACATACAGAAGATGCTGTGACCTGCTGTGGTGGTTTGGCCCTGGGTAAAGGCCAAATGCCCACCGAACTGCTCACTCACTCCCCCTTTCAGCTGAAAAGGGGAGAAAATATGTATTGGGAGGCTTAGGACTTGAGATGAGGACAGAGGGATCAGTCTCCAGGTAGTGCAATGGACAAAACAGACTCAGCACAGAATAAAAGAAAGAAAAGTGATTTATTATTACTACAACTAATAGACCCAGTGAACCCGAGTCGGAATAAAAATGAGAAGCGTCTTAAAGCACCTTCCCCCCACCCCTCCCTTCTTAGCAAACTTAAACTTCATCATGATTTTACTCCCTTCCTCACCCCCCCAACATGGCGTGGGGAGGGGCAGAGAATGGGGAGTGGGGTTCCGGCAGTTCCTCACAAACTGCTTTCCTTCTCCAGATCTTAACAGTTCTACTTTTCCCCCCACCCCTTGCCTCTTCTCACTCTAGACTTTAATCATAAATTTGCTCACTTCTTCCCTCCCATCGCAGCACAGGGAGGGGCAAGGAATGGGGAATGGGGGTTTTCAGTCCGTTCCTCCCGAGTGGTCTTCCATCTTAGCTGGGGGAGGGTATTCCACACACACACACATTCACTTCCACTGGGGCACCGTGGGGTCCCACCCACGTGAGAGTTGTGTCTACGAACTTCTGCAGCGTGACTCCTCTCTATCAGGGAGTCATCTCCTCACCACAGGCCTCTCAGCAGGACTCCCTTCCATAGGGTGCTGAAGTTCAGGCCCAGACTCCCCCAGCCTGGTTCCCTGCACCACATGTTCCTGATACAGGCCAGGATGCTGTTGGCCTTCTTGGCCACCTGGGCACACTGCTGGCTCGTGTTCAGCTGGCTGTCAATCAACACCCTCAGGTTCCTCTCTGCCGGGCATCTCTCCACCCACTCTTCCCCAAGCCTGTAGTGCTGCATGGGGTTGCTGTAGCAGAAATGCAGGACCTGGCACTTGGCCTTGTTGAATCTCAAACCACTGGCCTTGCCCGTGGATGCAGCCTGTCCAGATCCCTTCGAAGGGCCATCCTACCCTCTCACCTAACTTAGTGTTGTCTACAAGCTTACTGAGGGTGCACTCATCCTCTTATCCAGCTCACTGGTAAAGGTATTAAAGAGAACCGGCCTCGGCACCGAGCCCTGGGGAACACCACTGGTGACTGGCCGCCGGGTGGAATTAGCTCCATTCATCTCCACTCTTTGGGCCCAGCCAGTTTTTTACCCAATGAAGAGTGCAGCTGTCACTCACGAGCAGTCAATTTCTCTAGGAGAATGCAGAAGGAAATATATATAATATATATATAATGTAAGCAGCATATAACTGTGAGTCAGGACAAATTATATTTGAGAGGGACTTGCTCATTTTACTCAGTGGATTTGTTTTCCCCTTAATCTGTAGCACATTCAAAGGGCAAATCCTCTTCCTTCCCCCAGCTATATTAATTCCTGCTGCTTTCCCTGGATCTCTTCATGGGGACAGGTGACAAGCCTGAGGAATTTTGCAGAAGTGCCTATTGCCCATTTCTCAGCATAGGACTCACTGCACCCTAATGTGCATTTAGATTTTGAGGACACAATGGCCAAGAATGGTGTGTGAGAGCAGATGGTATTAATGAGATTTCATCTCTAGCCCTTGAGCTGGAGCAGGCAAACAACTTCAGGTAAGGAAATGCACAAGCTGGAGATCCAAGATCCTCCAGCCTCCTCCATGCTTTTGACTCTAGCAAGGGTACCAAGATGATTGAAAATTGCTCGTCTTTGTAGTTAACATCTCTGGCCCATGTCTACAATTTCTGGTAAATTTAGAACTGTGTATGTTCCAAAAGACTAGAGACAGTGTCAAAGTCATGACAATATTTTTAGAAAGATAAGTGAAATGACCTGAATAATTTTTGGTCAATCCTGAATTGATTTGTGGCCAAAAGATGGACTGGTTAGAAGATTGAAGTAAAATTAATGTCAGTCAATAAGACTTAAAAAAAATAGGCCTTGTCAAATGTACTTAAATGAATTGCTTGAGATCACAGGTTTGGTTGATAAAGTAATAACTGTTTTCTTGGACTTCTCTTTTTTGGACACATGCCAGTTCCCTGTATTGCTTCCACAGCCTTGCCCATCATCTGCTTTAGGTTTTTGGGAAGATATCAGGTCACGTCCCTAGTTTGGCATCCTTTATTTGCAGCTGCCTGACCATTGACATGCAGATGACCAGGCAGCCTTGCCTGTAAGTCAAGGATATCTTCTCTGAGAGCAACAGCTAGATGGGTGGCCTTTCTAGCTGTTGGTACAGCAACAGCTAGAAAGAATTGGTACAGCAATTCTCACTGTGTCTGTGGCAGAGGTGTGGGGCTTTTTTCCTTAGAAATTGTTCTTTATGAAATTGCCACATTCTTCTTCTATTTATTGTGGATGCACCCATGTAGGTTGTTCTGGTGACTTAGGTTACACTGAGTTTAGATGCTGTCATATTGAAATGGGTGGTGAAAATATGTGGGGTTAGGAAAGTGCCACAGGAATGGTTTGAAGTCTGTCAAATGGCAAAAAAGTAAGATGTAGCAGCTTGGTCTCTACCTTACTTTTATGGTACAAAAATGATTATCAGGGGTGCTGTATCTAAGTCTTTGTATTCATATAATCTATTAAACAACATAATGAGAAAGCATAAAAGTCAAAATGAGAGAATACATGCCTTGAGCAATCCTATCGAGTGCCAAGGTCAGTAATTTGGGAGGCTTATGTCAGCTGACTGATGTTTTTGTTCAGGGCATCTATGGATTGGCCCCAATCTTGTGGCTTCTGGCAGAAAGTACTTAGTGTCCTTTCATAACTTCTGCTGGTTTGGCCTCAGTACACTTAGGAACCAACCAAGCCTACAGCAGGAAGCAACTACCACTGACAGAAATACTTGTCTCCTCAGGTCTGATTCTTGAGTGAAATGCCTGAGCTCACACTAAGATACACATTATGCCAGAATCTCATTTGTTAGGGATTTATTTAGCACTGTCAACTTATCTGGGGCTACAGTCATTAACACAAGTTAAATTTTAGGCTTATGAGAATGTCAATCAAAGAAAGGCAAGCACTTGAAATTCACTTGTCTCTGGTATCTATATTGAACATCAAATGGAACTCTGTAATCAAAATAGACATGTCATCTCTTGGGAATTCTTGACTTCCCTGTAACTTTGGTAAACTTTCCACTTGCCATTTCATAACAAGGTTGACTAGATTAATTTGTCATAGTTCTACTGTATTTCAATGTTCAAATCTAAACAGGACAAAAGGGAAGTAAATAATATCCCCTTTTCTTTGCCCTAAACCTCCTAGGCCTTTTTTTTTTTAACTACTACTTTGACTCTGCCGACTGCTTTAGTATAGAATAAAAACAGTGGTACATGAATGGAACCAGCTATTCTGTCAGCCGTACAGGGCCAGTATTGGACACAGCCAGAGGCATACAAACATATGCAAAATTCAGCCAGTTGAAAGGACAATTCTTTTGGAAGTGCAACTTGCAACATCTGTCTAGAGCCTGAAAAGTGATGTATTCCAGTCAGATTCCCACAGAGATACTGAGCTGAAATAATGATTTTTTTTTAAGGTGGTGAGAATTAAGCATATGCTTAAAAATTTTGCCAACTGCAAATGTACTTGAAAACTTATCAAAATAGCCAACTAAATAAGGTTTCTGCTGGTGATGCATCCATACAGCAAAATGCATTCTGTGAGAAACAAAACAACCTACTGTCCCTCTGTCTATTCAGCATCTCTAAATCCTTATTTTTACCTCCTGGCAGCTGATATTGCAACAACAAAGCAACAGATAGACAAATCTATTTAATAAATCATAGCGTGACATTATTATTTATATAGAGTAGCTATGCAGGACACCTAGTAATTTCTTTAAATACTATGAAACTCAGATTTAGAAAATTCTGCATAATTGCTCTATCATAAAATTTGCTAAGAGTTCCCTATAAAAGAGATAAAGTTACCTCATTTTAAGATCATCATGTGTGTTATTACTACTCGATCCTGCAAAATGTGTCTGCATTCCCTGTGCTCAGGAGCATGCTCAACTTCATTATGATAATTTTATAACTCAAACCATATTTTTATCTGAGCTTTTATCTGTGAATAGTTGTAATATCTGTTTATTCACTTCAGAGGCTGTGTTTACAGAGAGAAAAGGACACTAGAGAGATGAAAAATGCGTCATCCTGTACGCAAAGAAGTGATTGTGCATGACTTCTCCCATGCTCTTCCCCCCTGCAAGTACACATGCCAATGTGTTACTGCTGGCAGTTGTGGTCTCTTGGCTAGTCAGTTCAATGCTAGGTTCAGGGACATGTTTTCTTGCTCCAAAGTTAAGAAAACTTGCAGGAGTCTGTGATCTACATCTGTATCTCAGGCAGGTTGCCAATGGGTGGCCCAGAGAAAACAAACCGCTGGGAAGAGCTCTGCTGAACTCAGAAGGCTTTGCATCAAGTCTTCAGGGAAGGGACAGCAAGAAATGATAAATAGCATCTTAGTTCTAATTTTGAGTGAAGAAAGCAGGTTATTAGGTCATACCAGTCAGCTATCTGATGGGAATTGCTCTTTCATGATTTCTGGAGTTCATTATAGCTTTTTATCTGGGGGGCATACACAATTTATGAGCAGATGAAAAAAAATTAACAAATAAAATAGAGAACATATAGAAATAGGAAAGAATATAACTCAGTAATGACAGAAATATAATAGAATAACAATAAAATAGCAGAGGCAAACATACCCTGCTATTAATCATGGCTGTTGTTTTGAATATAAATAAATCCAAATAGCTGTACCTGTTAGTTCAGACTCTACCTTTTAAGGAAGGCATTTTTTTCATCAGGGACAACATCAGTTTTCAGCTGTAGCTCCTTGGTCGGTCAGGGGACATATGGAGCTATGCTTCAGTCTTTCCTCTGTTTTGCCAGCTTGATCGGATGTGACTCCTGTCTGAGACAGTAGAGTGGAATTGGTAAGATGATAACTGACAAACCCTGCTTTAAGGGTTTCTGAATTTCTATTTGGTGGTTGTTAAATATATAGCAATTTTTTAGAACTTGCATGTGGTATTAGAGGAGGAAAGAGAAACAACAGCCTGTGAAAATCTGTGCTTTTAAAAACCATCCCATCACAGTGCAGGGAGGAATGGGGGTGTGAATTTTGAGAACCACCCATGTAGATTGCTTCAGAGCTCAAAGTCCTCTGGGAGACAGGACAGTTAAAAAATTGCACCACTTCAGGAGATGCCAAATAGCTCATGAGTCAGTGCATTTGTGGGGAGCAGCTCTGGTAAGCAGGAATATACCCTAGGCTGCGCCGAAAGCACATTTGTTATAAATGATACCAGAAACATGGGGAATAAAACAACAGTGCTCCACAGACAGCCCTGTTCTGCACACATACCAGCCTCTCAATTTTGGTAGATCCAAAAGCAGCCAACCCCATCACTTTGCCTGCTATGGGTAGACAAGATTAATATTTATGGTTAGAAACCTATTTAACTTATAATTTGATGGGAATCAAATAGGTCCCTTGGAACAAAATTCTTAGCTTTCATTTCAAAGAGTGAGCTTTTATAGCTGTGAAGAAAAAGGTCTAAAGAAAAACCATGAGCTTCAAACAATCTTTCTGATTCTCCAGAGAACTGAAACAATTGTAGTGAAAGGTATCAAGTGCTACATCTATCTCAATGGACCAGAACTTCAACCTAAAAATTAACATTTATATCTCCACAACTATAAACCAACCACATCAACAGGAAAGTCTCATTCATCTCCAGGCAAAACATTTCCTAGATACTAAAATCTCAATTTCTTTCCCCAAACAGTTGCTCCAGTTCAGCTGTTAAATATTAAAATAGAGATCTGCAGGGAGCTGCCTGTCAAAAATGCTGGGACAGAGCAAAGCAGGAGTAATTGAATGGGGATGTTGTGCTGTGAGCTGAACAGCTCAGGCGATGAGCAGTGCCTGATGTCTCTGCCAGCCAAGGTGAGTTGGTGAGTGCTGTGAGAAGGCATGTTCCTGTTTCAGTTGTCTGAATTTACAGCTTTTGATTTTTACCTTCTCAACAAGCTAGATGTGTGATGAATATCCCTAGTAGAGGTTTGAGTATATACTTACCAAACTACTGCATGCAAACTACGACTGATTTTGCCAAAGTAAATTTAAGTTATAATTTTGTTGTTATCATTCACAGTGTTTCCCCCTAACAAGGTATCCTAAAGCAGGATCTAAGCAGTATTAGCATATAACATGTACAATATCCTACTGTGAAAGCATAGCCAATATTTCAGGGCCTGACTCCTTGAACCACAGGGGGTATCCCTTCTCACATGAGTAATCCCATTCAGCTGACAAAAAGGATGCCAGTTTAGTACTAAATATTTGCTGCTACTTCTTAAAGGTAGTTTTTAATTGTTCTTCATTTTGTTTTCTTTTTGGGTTGTTTCATTGTTTGGGGTTTCTTTTACATAAAATCACGCCTTATTGCTATTTTCAAAGTGGTAACATGGGACCTGAAAATATTTTCTGAGTCTCTTTTAACAACTGGTATGCTATTAAATATTTTCTTAGCATGCTATAATCTACATTAATATTCTACATAGGAGTATTAGTAATATTTTCTTAAGCTTCTTTTAGCTTCAGGTGGAGAAACACAAGAGGGCACTTTAGTCCATTTATTTATTCAAGCTAGTATCAAGGAGAAACCTCAACTGCTCTGACCCCTTAAAGAGTTAAGCCAATGGAAAGGCATTTTTAGCACTTTTCTTTCTTGCCTAACAGAATGAAACTGCAGAGTACTTTTTGTAAAACTACCAGAGGTGGTGAACTAGGCCAGGGAATGACAAGAGAGAGAATTGGGAAGAAAATGCATGCTGTGCCTCAGAGACAGAAGATGCCTCTTGTTAAACAGCTGGTGATTTTCACCTATTTGAGCTGTGGTCTGAAGCACGGGGATTAATAAGCATGTGTAGTTATAGGTGACATATAAAGAACACCTTAGAAAAGGTCTCAGAAACTGTTGTTGCTGATTAGGTGACTTGCTTCCCTTCAGGTCAAAATCAGACCAGGACTACTGAATTCCTGGAAAGGTCAGCAAATGAAGTATAAAATCAGGGCTTTTTTAGACTTTTTAAGTGAAACTTCCCTTAGGCACAAGGTTGAACATCTGGCAGCAGTCATTCTGCAGTGGAAGTTCTCACCTTCTGAGTTGGATGGTGATTATGAAAATGGGGTTATTCCGGTGAGTGTGGCTATATTCAGCTGTAGGACAGCTGCTATACTCATCAGCTGATGCATAAAGATTAAACAAACCCAAAACAAACCTTGGGAGAGGGTGCAAGGATAATGGCAGTGAACTATTGCCTCAAGCACCAAGATTTTAGTTTTCCTGCCAGTAATCAGATACTGTCAGTGGCAACGCACAACCAGAAAAGTCCTTTAGCCCTACAGGAAGCTTTATGATATATGATTCTTCAATGCAGTGGATTTGACATGTCTTTTCCTAATTTTTTCTCTTTCTCATCCTCATTTTCAGCATTTATTATTTTGGAGCAAAAAGGGATGTTTCAGCCTTGCTAAGGTTCAGCTGTCCTTCGTCATGCTTCTATGTTGCCAGGAATGTTTTGCTGATAATGATACTCCCAAGGCCTTAGTTTCCCCCACCCTCACTACAAAACCATGGTTTTCAAGTTAGTAGCTGTGAAGACTTGTTTTAAGTGTTTAGTTGTGTAGCTACCTGCCACAATGTGTTCCATGCCTTATTATGCCATGCTAATGAAGAGTTATGTCATCTCTCTCCAATAGCCCTGTGGTCCTACCTCCCACAGTTTGGGTGCATCTGTCTGGATAATAGCACTCTTTGTAGACATATTACTTTTTATGAATTTGATTATAATTATTGACAAGGAAGCACTGAGTGTTAGAACAATTTCACCATTTTCTGTCTGCTCCTGAAGACCTACCACACTGCCAAAGGCTTCTTTGAGGAGCAGAAAGGAACACAGTTCAATGTGACCTCCAAGGAACTGGAGGCTGAGCTGCAATAGGATGCAGTGGATTACCTCTCATCAGTTCTCATTGGTGTTGGTAGTTGCATGGCAAAGAGTGAACAAATTTGAAAGTGATGTAACATGCATCCTTACTAATTTAGATTTTCTAAAAATTGACTTACCTAATTTATTGGACAGCATGTATGATGTATCTTGAATAGGAGTCTCTGCGTTGACAAGCTTGTTTCTTAGTTCAAGCTGTAGTGACACATGAAGGGACTGTTTGAATGATAAAGGTTGCCAATTCAATTTCTAGCATCAGATCAGTTGAAGATACATCATATATCACAGCAGCCATATGACAAGTAATGTATGAAGAATCTCTTGAATATTAAGCAGTGCATAGTAAAGTCAAAGGGAACTATAAACCAAAGTAAAAATACCTAATTTATTCCTCATCACACAGAAAATCTAAATACAGACACACATGCAAAGCACCAAGGAATATTTTTCTTACAGATGAAAGATTCAGAGATGGGTTGTTATTAATTTTTTTTGAGTATTAAACTCTCATATGTTATAACCCATCTATATATACATAATTATAAACATCTGTAGAAAAGATGATAAATTACAGAAGCGCTAAATTTCTTAGGCACAATATTGACCTGAGAAATTATTTTAAGCCTGTAAGATCCATTCTAGTTTTATTTATATTGTTTATGAAATGGGCAAGACAAAACCTGTAATGGAACCCATTAAGATGGTAAATTCACACCTTGAAGGAAATAACTTTTAAATCTGTATTATTTAAATTGGTTAGAGTGTCTGTGGTATATGGAGTGGTTTTTGAAGCATGATGCACTTGGCTGAGAATCTTTTATTAGTGCTAGTAAGCTAATTGGAGCTGAGTTGCTAAAGGCTGGAGTGAGACGGGGCAGGATTCTTTGCTTTGAAACTGCAGGCAGGCTGGTGTATTTTACTATGAGACTTTTCTTAATGTCTTTTTGTAGGAGAAAAACTCGCTAGCATTCAAAAAATATTGTTGAACTATTGTATGTATAATACAAGAATATACACAGTATGTATATTATAGACAGATAGGAAGTATGGTGATGCATGTATATGCTATAAATTATATAATATTTTAGCTGTAATTCCATTGTGCTTTTTCTGGTGTCAGTCAAAAAACCCCCACAAGAATACAACAAAAGAAAGACCCAAGTCCAAAACATTTTGGAAAGCGACCCTCTGGGTGTTTAAGTCCTTTGCAATGGAACATATTTATTTGTCTTACAGATCACCTTGGTCTTCTCTGCAAAGCTATAGGGGAATAAGAGAAAATGTGACTTCCTGCTGGTATAAGAATGGCTGGTATATATTAGTTATTAAAATTTGTTTAGTATCTGTTGCAAAGCAGAATATAAAAGATTAAATGGGAAAAAAGTATAGTCTTGTTTCATTATAAAAGTGAATAAATGAGGAGTTTATAAGTAGAACTGTAACTTAAATAATTGGTAAAATGTTTGTTTTCAGGTAAAGCCTGCTTTCCATGTTCCTTTGAGAAGTGAATGCAACTGCTTTTATCCATCTTTTTTACAAGTAGATATGGCCATCATTCCTTCAACCCATTCATGCTTTGAGATCTGACAGTCATGAGGGATTTGCAAGTGATCAAGCCAATGCTTGCTATGTCTACGTTGGTGCAACTTGTGCTTTATTCTGAAAGCTGAACTCTTTCTGCCCTTTCCCTGTCGTGTACCCTGAACTTTCACAGCTACTCTGCAGGTCAGGAGAACATGAGGCCATTATATTGTTTGTATTGCTGCAATAACAGTCATGGCAGCGGACATGCTACAGACACGCCTCTGATTTGCCTTTTTCTTATCACTGGCTTGCTCTTGCTTGCCCTTTCCAGTAGTCACAAACCTGCAGGTTCACTGTGGGGAGACTTACTGAAATTTGAGAGAAAGATGGAGAGTAGCAAAAAGGCCAAGAGACAGCAGCCCTGGCAACTGTGAAAGCCTAATTTATTTCGCTGACTCTGTCACCAGCTAGCTGTGCAATCCTAAGGAGGTTGCTTTTATAACTTATCCTCTGAGAAAAAAGTGAAGAGGACTACAGGACCACTAGCTCAAGAGATGAGATAACAGGAGCCCTTGTGCAGAGGCAGTATGATCGTTATCACCAAACTCTTTGGGCAGCACATATGCACTCAGTGATTGCTGGGGTGTGAAATGAGGGCTTAGAACGGGGTTCGTTGATTAATTGCAGCTTGCAGCAGTCCTGTGCCATAGGGCCCCCACAGCATGGTGACCTGTGGTGGATGGCTTCCCTCGCTGGCAAGGAGTTGGAGCGGCAGGCTCATGGAGCAAGAGGGGCTGCATTTAATTACGTCCAGGCCGACTGCCAGAAAGTAATAGGATTAAAAAGCAAACTCATTGGTATGTTCTGATATTCAAACAGCCTTGTCACAGCACATCTGAGAGTTACCTGACTTGACAGAAGTGCCGGAGGTAACAAGCCAAGGATTTTTGCAAACATTTTCTTCCTTTACTTTACTAGTTAACATATGAGCCTCTACAAGCTGCAGTATCATGGTGTTTTGCTACATTGCACTTCTGCCAGGACGTCCCTGAGCACAGACGAATACTAAGGCAGGCGTTACTTATTCTGAGTTGTCACCCTGAAAGACCCAGGGAATGGGGATTGCCTTCACCTAGCTCCACGGCAGTATCTCCACTCTCTGTACCCTATGGTGCCAACACAGCAGCAAGCAGAGATTTGCTTCCTTGGGAGAAAGGCTGAACCCTTAGCAGCTTGTCACAGTCATTTAGGTTTCCCTAGAAGATTGAATTTGTGTGGAAAGATAAGCTGACATTGCCATGAGCTTTCAGATAACAAAATCAAACTGCTCATACATGTCTCCCATGACATCCTGATAGCAAAGCTGAGAGAGCATGGGATAGATGAATGGACAGTGAGGTGGGTTGAGAACTGGCTGTCGGACCGGGCTCAGAGGGTCGTGATCAGTGGAACAGAATCTGACTGGAGGCCTGTGACTGGAGGAGTTCCCCAGGGCTCGGTGTTGGGTCCAGTCCTGTTTAATATCTTCATTGACGATCTTGATGAGGGAATAGCATCCACCCTCAGCAAGTGCCGATGATACAAAGCTGGGAGGGGTGGCTGACACGCAGGAACACTGCGCTGCCATCCAGAGAGACCTGGACAGGCTGGAAAGCTGGGCAGGGAGAAACCAGAGGAGGTTTAATAAAAGCAAGTGTAAAGTCTTGCACGTGGGGAGGAGTAAGCGTCTGTATCAGTACAGGCTGGGGGATGACCTGCTGGAGAAGAGCTCTGTGGAGAAGGACCTGGGGGTCCTGGCGACAGGTTGGCTATGAGCCAGCAGTGTGCCCTGGTGGCTAAGAGGGCCAATGGGATCCTGGGGTTCATTAGGAGGAGTGTGACCAGCAGGTCTAAGGAGGTGATCCTCCCCCTCTGCTCTGCCCTGGTCAGGCCCCACCTGGAGTATTGTGTCCAGTTCTGGGCTCCCTGGTATAAAAAGGACAGGGGTCTCCTGGAGAGAGTCCAGAGGAGAGCTATGAAGATGATTAAGGGCCTGGAGCATCTCCCATATGAGGAAAGGCTGAGTGAGCTGGGACTGTTCAACCTGGAGAAAAGAAGACTAAGGGGGGGAACCTAATTAATGTTTATAAATACCTTAAGTATGGGATGCAGGGGGAATTGGCCAACCCCTTTTCAGTGGTCTGTGGAGATAGGACAAGGGGCAATGGCTGTAAATTGGAGCACAGGAAGTTCCACACCAACATGGGGAAGAACTTTTACACAGTGAGGGTGACAGAGCCCTGGGACAGGCTGCCCAGGGAGGTGGTGGAGTCTCCTTCTCTGGAGATACTCAAGACTCGTCTGGATGCCTATCTGTGCAATATGTGCTAGGGAGCCTGTTTTGGCAGGGGGGTTGGACCCGACGATCTCTCGAGGTCCCTTCCAACCCCTACGATTCTATGATTCTATGATTATTTTCTCTGTAGCAAGGCCATATGAATTAAAATGCCAGTATGTTTGAACTGTATTTGAGGCATCAAAAATACATGGCGGTCTTTCTCTGTACCCCAGAAAAGCCATCCGGGGTATGTCGTCCACCCAGGCAGAGTAGGATGCCCTAGGCTTGGCCTTTGCCTTTGGGTCCATGCAGAGGGGGCAGGAAGGGTGTGTGGAAGTTTAATGCTGAGCTGTAAAGGTTTTTAAGAGGCTAGTGGCCTTGGCTTGCAGGCTGTTTGGTGTGGTGGGGTGGGGGCAGCAGGAGGAAGCTGGCGGCATGGGGGAAGGTGAGGGGCACGGGTGTACTGGAGCAGCACATTGCCCCAGACATCTGTGAGGGGAGAAAGGGAAGGAAATGGCAGTGCTTCCCCTGTGGAGATGGACAGCTACTTCAGCCAGTGCCACAGGACAGTCAGGTGCCTTGAAAACAGAGAGTAATGTCTGGTTAACGAGTTGTCTTTCAAATGCAGACCGTTCCAGAAAAAAAAAAAAAAAAGAAAAAAGAAAAAAGAAAACAAAGCAAAGAAGTAGATATGTGCTTTGTGAAGGAAGTTCACCAGGCTTAGAGGAAGTTCTGCAGGGAGAAGGAAGTGCACCAACTGTCTTGCAGTCATGTTGGCACTTGAAGAAGCATTATGATGGCTGCAAGCACCAGGCAGTCAAATGGCCAGGGCATTGAAATTGTATGCAAAACATGAAATTCAAATAAATGTTTGTAGAGAGAATCAGCTTTTCAAAGTCCTATTGGTGATGATGACCTGTGGTTCCCAGCAGGGTAAGAGAAGTTGGTCTCTAACTGTTCACAGCATCACTCAGAAATTCAGAAAATTTTCCGTCTCTGTTTGCAGTTTCTCCCACATAATCTCCCTGATCTACTTTTTTCCATCTCCCTGGTGGTAGTTAGGTTGCATATGGAATAACATTTTCCAATACCTACGTAATAATTTCTTCACAGAGCTGCTGAGAAGGAGTGTAATACAAAGCAGTCACTGTAGTGTTTCCTGAAAGGGCTGGGGGCCTTTGCTGGTTATTAACTCTATGGGTGCTCCACATTGCTATCAGTGGGCTGCTGCAGTGGCTACCCACACAATTGTCCTAGCAGTCCTGCTGTCCTCTCCAGCTGGGTGCCTGGAGGGCTTTGATGGGGCTTCATTAGTGCTGAGCGGAGTAGTGAGTGAGGAACTGCTGCACTTTATTGCTATGCTAATGGTTACTTTTCCAAGAGAACAGCTTTTGAAAATAAAAATTCTTAAAATAGGTCTTTAATTTTCTCAGGACTGCTATTACCTTCTGCATTAATTGAGTGCTAACCAATTCTGAATAATACGTTTATTTATCTGCTGTGCATTTATCTGCTGATTGGCAGGGCTAGAAATGTACAGGGTTTTTTTGACAGAATAATAACTGGGCACTTGTGAGTAAACCAATAGCTTTCCACCTGCTGGTAGGTATTTTGTTCCAAAGGGCTGTTTCTTACCAAATAGCACTGAGCCATGTGGATAGCAGTACTGGGGTATTAAAATAAACTCTCTCTTGAATAATCAGTATCCTGTTCAACTTGCACTACATAGACAGTGAAGGTGTAGCAATCCAGCTTGCAAAACCTGTGTGGCTGACAACTGAAACGGGAGCTGGATGGATATACAAGCGTGGCTCAGCTGGGACAAATATGTTTCAAATATACTACCTGAGCAAAACAGAAGGGTGCTGTGCCACTGCATTAGGACTCACAGGCTGATATTCATGCAGATTTTTTTCCTTGGAAGTGCTACTATGGATTTTTATAGATCTGATTAACCTCTAGGACTAGCTCAGTCCCAAATAATTGTCTTGGGACAAGCTGGCTGATTGTTATAGCAGTGCTTTTCTTTAGAATAAAAATCCTCCATAAGTGAGCAAGATAAGTACTCCAGGTCTTAGGACTGTGAGGTTCTTGGTCTTGCTGTTTTCTCAATCTCCTTAAGCCTTCGTTTATAGATACTATCTGTTATATTTTGTGATTGCTATATGTCACTGACGTTCTGAGGGCTGTCCCTGTTGTTCTGGGTAACTTCTATAGGGACTGCAAATAGCTGTTCAGATGCAGTGGTGAGGGGTATTTCAGCAATCCATCCTGTAATGAGAGGGCATCATAACAATCTTTTTTTTTGAACACTTCTTGGTGACTTGGAATCAAGGACGTAGTAGTAGTTTTTCTAACAACAGTACTTTATTACTATTTTTCATTCATCAGTGGCATTCTGAGACACTTTTCAGCCTTGATTTGGCTCCAAGACCATGGTGCCATCTTGTCTGTCTTGAGTCCCTGGTAGCACATTTTTGTTTTGGATACTACCTGTAGAGAAACTATTTCCTAAAAAGGGCTCAGTGCCCATTGAATAATTATCAACAAAATAGTTCAGCAGTTTCAAGAAGAGCTGTGGAGTGGAGGCTCTAGTATGCAAAGTGAGGACCAGTAGGAATACCCTGTTAATGGTGATTTGCAGTTGGATAACTGCATCTGTTTTTCTTCCAATTGAAGAGGATTTAAGTAAGTGAAAAGAAATAAAATGTAGTTTAATTAAGTAAAAAAACCCCTCTGCTTTTAATGCAAACATGTATTTTTGATCATATGCTAGTTATTTTTATTGCTGATGTAAGATGATGCAGTAATGAAAGATTAAAAAAAATCAAAACAAAAGATGCAATTTGGCTTTGGATTCATGCATGCATTCAGAAGTTATTCAGTATGAAGTTGTACCAGAGGTACGTACCATTTCTGATACATTATAGCCTTTCTTGGAGGCTGTCTTGGTTTTGCCCCAGCCGAGGGCCGCACCCCACACAGTCGCTTGTACTTTTAAAAGGAAGGGGGAGGGAAAGTTGGGGGAGGGGGAAAAGGGAAGGAAGAAGGAGGAAAAGAAACCACAACCTATAAACCAGAACCACGCAGGTTGGGATAAGGATAGTTTACTAAACAATAACAGAAAACTAGATATAACAATAACAGAAGTTTAAAGCACAAAATAGATGAAACTGGTGATACACAATGCAGTTTCTCACCAAACCACAGAACCCAGGCCGCACAGCTTAGAGCCGTCCCCGAACCCGGAAACTGCCCGTCCTGGTGTTGTCTCCTCCTCTTCCCCCCAGTCCCCCTTTATACTGAGCATGACGTAACTGGCATGGAATATTCTCTTGGCCAGTTCGGGTCACCTGTCCTGGCTACGTCCCCTCCTTTCTCACTAGTAAGGAAGTATGCAGAGCTGAGAAAGGTCCTTGATTGCCCGGCAACAACTAGAAACATCAGGGTGCTATCAGCACTGTTCTCATCCTAACACCCAAACATGGCATTCCATCCACTGCTAAAAATAATTAACTCCATCATAGCTGAAACCAGGACATTATCCACCCCTTATTCCATACCATTTACGTCATGACCAGATCCAACAATTTTCTTTAGGTACAATCAGTTTCGTGTTTCACATACCCATATATGTATGTACACATGTATGCACACATACGTGCATACAGATCTTATTCCCTCAGTCTGTGAATCATCCCTCTGAAGTTGTTGAGTTCATTTAGTCCATGATTTTCAGGCTCCATTTGTCGTAACAGTTTCTCAGGATAATTGTATGTTCCATTGGCTCGTTGCATGCTGCATCTCAGGCTCTTGACTGATACACCTGGCATGGTCCATGCTCATAGTCTGTGGGTCAGAGTTTATTTTCAAAGGGAGAAAAAAAGTTCTTAAGAGGCCAGGCTTCGGTTCCATCATCATGGCACTCATTCTTCATTAACTTGTATGACTCCGGCTATAATGTTATGGTACAACATACAGCAATCATAACAATAATGAATATACAATAATGGGTTATTTGGCAATTATTATAATTTCTACTCTATTAATTATATTGGCTATCATAACAATAATGAATATACAATAATGGGTTATTTGGCAATTATTATAATTTCTACTCTATCAGTTATATTGGCTATTCTCACCCAAAATCAAATCCCCTTGAGGTACACATCGAACTTCTCCATCCCTCTGCATTACCCACCAAGTACAGCCAGGTCCTTGAGCAAAAACAATTCCAGACATGGGTTTACCTTTGCCTGAAGCAGGGATGACCCAAACTCTCTTTCCCAATACACTCTTCATATGCACTACTGGGACTCCGTCTCCCTCTACAGTACGTGGAAATTTTGACTGGGCAGGGCCAGCCCGATTGGTAGATCCCCTAGTGTTAACTAACCATGTGGCTTTGGCCAAATGTGTATCCCAATGCTTGAATGTCCCACCACACATTGCTTTCAGTGTAGTTTTTAAAAGTCCATTATATCGTTCAATTTTCCCAGAGGCCGGTGCATGATAAGGAATGTGGTACACCCACTCAATGCCATGCTCTTTGGCCCAGGTGTCTATAAGAGTGTTTCGGAAATGAGTCCCATTGTCTGACTCGATTCTTTCTGGAGTACCATGTCGCCAGAGGACTTGCCTTTCACGGCCCAGAATTGTATTTCGAGCAGTGGCATGGGGTACGGGATATGTTTCTAGCCAGCCGGTAGTTGCCTCCACCATTGTAAGCACATAACGTTTGCCATGGCGGGTTTGTGGGAGGGTGATGTAATCAATCTGCCAAGCCTCCCCATATTTATATTTCATCCACCGTCCTCCATACCAAAGGGGCTTTAACCGCTTAGCTTGCTTGATTGCAGCACATGTCTCACATTCGTGGACAACTTGTGCGATGGCGTCCATGGTCAGGTCCACCCCTCGATCCCGAGCCCATCTATATGTTGCATCTCTCCCTTGATGACCCGAGGTATCATGAGCCCATCGAGCTAGGAATAATTCACCCTTATGTTGCCAGTCTAGATCTACCTGAGCCACTTTAATCCTAGCAACCTTATCTACCTGATGGTTGTTTTCATGTTCCTCCATGGCCCGACTCTTAGGTACATGGGCGTCGACATGACGTACCTTTACAACAAGTTTCTCTAACCGAGCAGAGATATCTTGCCATAAGTCATCAGCCCATATAGGTTTGCCTCTACGCTGCCAGTTGTTCTTTTTCCACTGCTGCAACCACCCCCACAGGGCATTCGCCACCATCCATGAATCAGTATAAAGGTAGAGCCTTGGCCACTTTTCTCTCTCAGCAATGTCCAGGGCTAACTGGATGGCCTTCACCTCAGCAAACTGGCTTGATTCACCTTTTCCTTCAGTGGCTTCTGCTACTCTTCTTATAGGGCTCCATACAGCAGCTTTCCATCTCCGATGCTTACCCACAATGCGACAAGACCCATCAGTGAACAGGGCATATCGCTTCTCATTCTCTGGCAGTTCGTTGTAGGGTGGGGCTTCTTCAGCGCGTGTTACCTCCTCATCCTCTGGTGACATCCCAAAATCTTTGCCTTCTGGCCAGTCTGTGATCACCTCCACGATTCCTGGGCGATTGGGGTTTCCTATTCGAGCCCGCTGTGTAATTAGTGCAACCCACTTGCTCCACGTAGCATCAGTGGCATGGTGTGTAGAAGGAACCTTCCCTTTGAACATCCAGCCCAGCACCGGCAGTCGGGGTGCCAGGAGGAGCTGGGCTTCAGTTCCAATCACTTCTGAGGCGGCTCAAACCCCTTCATAGGCGGCCAGTATTTCCTTTTCTGTTGGAGTATAATTGGCCTCAGATCCTTTGTAGGCCCGACTCCAAAACCCCAGCGGTCGACCTCGAGTCTCCCCTTGTGCTTTCTGCCAGAGACTCCAGGTCGGGCCGTTCTCCCCAGCTGCAGTGTAGAGCACATTTTTAATATCTGTCCCTGTCCGGACAGGCCCAAGGGCCACTGCATGGACTATCTCGCGTTTGATCTGCTCAAAGGCTTGCTGTTGCTCAGGGCCCCATTGGAAATCATTCTTCTTTCGAGTTACATGGTAGAGTGGGCTCACAATGAGACTGTAGTTTGGGACATGCAGTCGCCAAAAACCTATAACACCTAAGAAAGCTTGTGTTTCCTTTTTGTTGCTTGGTGGAGACATAGCTGCTATTTTATTAATAATGTCCATTGGGATCTGACGACGCCCATCCTGCCATTTTATTCCTAAAAACTGGATTTCTCGCGTAGGCCCCTTGACTTTACTTCGTTTTATAGCAAAACCGGCTTCTAAAAGGATTTTAATTACCCTGTTTCCTTTTTCAAAAACTTCCTCTGCTGTGTTGCCCCATACAATGATGTCATCAATATACTGCAGGTGCTCTGGTGCATCACCCTTTTCCAGTGTATTCTGGATTAGTCCATGGCAGATGGTGGGGCTATGTTTCCACCCCTGGGGCAGACGATTCCACGTGTATTGGATGCCTCTCCAGGTGAAAGCAAACTGTGGCCTGCACTCTGGCGCCAGTGGGATCGAGAAGAAAGCATTCGCAATGTCGATTGTGGCGTACCACTTGGCTGCCTTCGATTCCAATTCATACTGGAGCTCTAACATGTCTGGCACAGCAGCACTCATACCTGGAGTGACTTCATTTAGGCCACGATAATCTACTGTCAGCCTCCACTCTCCATTGGACTTCCTCACTGGCCATATGGGACTATTAAAGGGTGAGTGGGTTCGGCTGATCACTCCCTGATTCTCCAGTTGACGAATCAACTTATGGATGGGAATCAGGGAATCTCGGTTAGTTCGGTATTGTCGTCTGTGCACCGTCGTCGTAGCAACTGGCACTTGCTGTTCTTCAACCTTCAACAACCCCACAACAGCAGAGTCCTCCGAGAGTCCAGGCAAGGCACACAGTTGTTCAATTCCTTCTGTTTCCAAAGCAGCTATTCCAAAAGCCCATCGGTACCCTTTTGGGTCTTTAAAATACCCTCTACGTAGATAATCTATACCTAAAATGCACGGAGCTTCTGGACCAGTCACAATGGGGTGTTTTTCCCAGTCCTTCCCAGTTAGGCTCACCTCAGCCTCTAGCACAGTTAGTTGTTGGGATCCCCCTGTCACTCCAGAAATACAAACGGGTTCTACCCCTTCATGATTCGATGGCATTAGAGTACACTGGGCACCAGTATCCACCAGAGCTTTGTACTCTTGTGGATCTGACGTGCCAGGCCATCGGATCCACACAGTCCAATAAACCCGATTATCCCTCTCCTCCACCTGGCTGGAGGCAGGGCCCCTCTATTGCTGCTGATCATATTTGTTTTCCACTGGTTGCATAAAGGACTTAGAGGTCCCTTCAAGAGGATCAGACACATCAGACATATAGGTAGGCCTTCCAGTTGGTCTAGGGAACTGCCCAGTAGAAACTGGTGCAGCCTTCTTCCTGGCAGAATCTCGTTGTGCGAATGTTTTACCCCGCAGCTCATTTACTCGTGCTCGAAGGGCTGAGGTGGGCTGCATATCCCATTCCCTCATGTCCTCTCCATGATCAAGCAGGTAAAACCACAATGTACGTCGTGGTGTGTATTCTCCCTCTTGGAACGATGGACGCTTTCTCCCAGTAGCTGCAACATTGCTCCATACGGGTTGGGAGTTGGACACATTGTTGTCAAGTCGTTGAACCAGTTTTTCTACTGCTGCAATGACGGAGAGGGAAACACTGTCTTGGTATTTCCTGAGTCGGCAGGCCACCTCATTTACGGTTGGTGGATCCATATCAGTCCAGTCAATTACTGCCAGTGAATTGGTGTACCCTGCTGGTGCACTTCGTACAACCTTACGCCACATAGCTGGAGTGCATAGGACTTCATCGGGATCAGAGGGAAGCCGTGAATTGTCCAGATCATAATAAATTATCTCCCGTACAGCTAATTCTCTCAGGTGCTGGATAGCTGTCTCTATGCTGTTACCCTTGGGTGTCTGACATGTAATATATTCCTTTATGGGATATCTTTCCTGCACACTTGACAGTAGTCGCCTCCAGAGGCTGAGGATTTCCGGCCTCCTCCCAATTGCTTTGTCAATTCCTCCTTCTCTAGCTAGGGATCCCAACTGCTTGGCCTCTCTGCCTTCTAACTCCAAACTATTGGCCCCGTGATCCCAACATCGGAGCAACCAAGTGATAATGTGCTCACTTGGGTGGCGGGTGAAATCTTTTCGAACCTCACGCAGCTCACTCAAAGTCAGGGATCGGGTAACAATCTCTGGTTCTGCCTCCTCCTGATATCCTCGAGATGGCCCTGGTTGATCATCATCATCATCCGTCACTGTGCGAACTGATTTCTTTGTGCATTTCCTCTTTTGTACGGGAGCAACAGACACTGGTGTGGGTTGGTTTTTCTGATCATCTGCAGTGTCTGCTGTAGAGATTACAGTAGCTGCAGTGTCAGCCCCAGTGGTTGCAGCAGCTATAGTATCTGCCAGTCTGTTTCCTTTCCCTTCTCCCTGACAGTGCTGACAGTGCTGACAGTGCTGCCTGCTATCAAGCAGTGTTTGATAAATAGTGGCCAGAGCCCAGCACAGTGCAGTAAGGTGTCCATCTCTGGGAAACCTACAGCAATTTTTCTTTAGGTATGCAGTCACTTGATCGGGGTCTTGTAGCTGTTCAGGAGTGAAGTTCCAAACCATCGGGCGTGAGAAAGTACCTAGGTACTTGCCCATACTTTGCCACATGCCCTGCCACTCGTGATTATTCTGTCTCGGAGAAAGCTCTTCAGTGGTATTCATAAACCTATGCTTGATATATAACAAAAACTGAACCATCTGCCCCAAACCTACCAATAGCAAAATGCTAGTTTGAATATCCCAGAGATATTGAAGGTTTTCAAAAATTGCCATAAGAGCTGTTGTATTTAGCCCAAAGGAAGAGGAAGCAGTGCTGTTATTAACCCCTCCCTGTCCAAAGAATGGACAGGACAGCAAAACCTCATACAAGTACCAGATTAAGCTCATGGTCATCGATATTATTGTATCATAGACCGATATCATAAAATACACTATAATGAAGTATGGGAACAAATATGGGAGCCGCAGACCTGAGAGAGTAAAGAATCCTGCCAGGATTGTATACAGCATGCGATGGTTTTGATACCACAGCCTTGTGAATAAATACCACAGCATCGTGACCAGAGATTGCTTAAACAACAGTGCTTATCTTAATTGCGATAGTTAGGGTCAGATCTACCGTTATCCCAACCGTTCGTGCCCCACGTTGGGCGCCAAAATGACTGTCGTGGTTTTGCCCCAGCCAAGGGCCGCACCCCACACAGTCGCTTGTACTTTTAAAAGGAAGGGGGAGGGAAAGTTGGGGGAGGGGAAAAAGGGAAGGAAGAAGGAGGAAAAGAAACCACAACCTATAAACCAGAACCACGCAGGTTGGGATAAGGATAGTTTACTAAACGATAACAGAAAACTAGATATAACAATAACAGAAGTTTAAAGCACAAAATAGATGAAACTGGTGATACACAATGCAATTTCTCACCAAACCACAGAACCCAGGCCGCACAGCTTAGAGCCGTCCCCGAACCCGGAAACTGCCCGTCCTGGTGTTGTCTCCTCCTCTTCCCCCCAGTCCCCCTTTATACTGAGCATGACGTAACTGGCATGGAATATTCTCTTGGCCAGTTCGGGTCACCTGTCCTGGCTACGTCCCCTCCTTTCTCACTAGTAAGGAAGTATGCAGAGCTGAGAAAGGTCCTTGATTGCCCGGCAACAACTAGAAACATCAGGGTGCTATCAGCACTGTTCTCATCCTAACACCCAAACATGGCATTCCATCCACTGCTAAAAATAATTAACTCCATCATAGCTGAAACCAGGACAGAGGCTTAACAAATCCAGCCTTCCTGTTTTGTTTTGTTTACGTGTTTATGATTTGGTAAAATGAATAAAGAATTGAGCAGTCAACACATTGCTAGTGAAGTTTTTAAAAAAACACTATACAAAAGAAGCACACAGAATTGCTTTGACTGGATGTGCCAACACTAACTTAAGCAATCGCCTGTCATGCAATTATGTGAAATCAGTGCCACTGTTTTTATGTTACTGTCTGTAGGGAAGCCTACCTGGTAACAAGTGCAAGGTAGTAAAAGCAGGACAAGGGATCTGATTCAAGAGGTCAGACTTGCATTGCAGGAAACTGGCTCAACACACGTCTCTAGTTGGAAACGTTACTTAAAATTCACATAGACAAAAGTATCCTGTGAACTGCAGTAGGGTTTTTTTCCCCAGATTCCAGCTCTCTGCACAGTACAGGGAAGAGGGATGTTTCATTTTGTCTCCCTTTCTAAAGAAAACTAAAGTAGGAGGGTAATTCCGACCCACTTAAATCAGAAAATACTGACATTTTGAGAAAAATGGAGAGCTTGCATGATTTATGGTCTGCATGTCACTTGGTCATTAGGAATGTGCTGGAATATTCCAGCAGGTGTTATGGCCTTTATGAATAGCTTCTAATATAATCACACCTATTTTATCTTTCTGTATTTTGAGAACTTGCTGTTTGGTGAAAGCTGAGGGTCTGTCTGCTGGAAATGTGGTTAGGTGTCTGCCTATGGAAATGTGAAGTCTGTAAGTTATTTAGCAGAGAAGGAGAAAGAAATAAAGTATCTGTGGAAGAGTGAGAACACAAGTATGGCTTCGAAAGTAAAGCAGGTTGGTATTAGGCTTGGGTGTGTTTTCTCTCTGTCATTTGCCTTGAATGCAAAAAGGACAAACCAAATTATTTTTGAAATGTGTACTGTAGGTGTTATTGGTGAAGTATCTGGGCACAGTTCCAGAAACCTGTGACAGAAAACTGTAGAGTAAGTGCAGATGTGAGTGCCATTTATTGTAATGAACAGCACTATAATCAAAGTTTGTGCTTGAAATAAAATTGGAAGGTGTAAAAACCAGTTGTCTTAAATGCACCAAAGAATATGAATCTGCATATGTTGTAAGTAGTGACTGATAAATGACAACTCTGTGGCTCTGTTTGAACCTGTGGTAATAGTGATGAAACTGTTTGAATAAAGTTGTATATGTTACTGTATGCAGTTATAAATTGTGCTGAATGCCCTTAGAATGAAATGGTTCATTGGTAAGCACCTAATATGATTAGGTCTCATATAGAAGACTGCTTATTCTGTTGGCTACATAATCACATACTGCAACTGCCAAGGAATGATTTGTGAGGCTTTTCTGTAAACCAAGAAAGAATGGTATAAAAGGCATGACACTACAGGATCTGCTGGTCCAGCCTTTACAGTCTTCTTTGCCTTTGCTAATGGTCTTCAGGATCCCATTCATGCTTTTGGCAGACTCAAGGGAAGCTCAGCCTGTGTGACTTCAGACCTCTGAGACCTTGACCTTTCTCATAAGCTGGCTGAATGTTTGCATGGTTCCAGGGTTGGCAAGTTTGCATATTACCTCTAAGAGGTTTGTGACTGCAGAACAGTTATTGGCTTGGGTGATCTCAAAATGATCTCTGTGTTGGTACTGTGCTAGGCACATGCTTAAGCTTGCTATTTCACAGGGAGGAAGAAACCTCCACTAACAGAACATGAGGCATCTGCCCATAACTTTTCAGCAAGCCACTTTAGTTGCTAATTTTTGCAGTCTCTGTGAATAACTATAGCAAGTAGTGGATATTCTATACTGACTGTCTGTCTCCTGACCCTACAGACTCCATCAACCCTGTCCTGTAGTATCACTGACATAAATGCAGAGTCTTCTGGGAAAGCCTGATGATCTGCATCTCCTGTTACATTCTGCTTTGGGGTCTTCCCTTGCAGGAATACTTGGGAGTCATGAAGACTGGCTGACTCATCTCCCCAGCTATAGATGTAATTTTCCATTTATACAGGGCTAGTGCACAGAAAGTGCTGGAAAATTCCGATTGCCTGTCTCCTGAGCAAGGTCAAAGCCTGACTGGATACCACAGACAGAAACCGTGATGCAAACCTAACATACAGAGTCTACTGTGAGTCAGTTGTGTGCACATCGCTGCTTCCAATCAGAATGCTTAGGGTCGGTAAGTCTAATGAAAACAGACTAAAGACAGCCTAGATGTTATCTGGAAGTTTCCATCGGTTGCTCTGTTTGTCACAAGTTGAGTTGATAGCTTCCATTGAAGAAAACTTTTATCACCAAACTCTGGATCCCATTAAAATCTCATGTTATTATATAAAAGGGCCATGCTCTGCTCTGTCTTTTGGCAATGATGAGCAAGTCTCACTCTCCAGCTGCCTAGTCTTTTAGCAAATTGAGATCTCCTTCTAATTCATCTGAATATTCAGACCTCAGAATAGCACAGAGACAGCACTTCTGAGGATAACTAATGATATTTTACAAAATTCAAATTCTGGCCATCCACCAGCATTCATTTTGCTAAATCAAAGTGCAGTGTTCCTTTGTGAGCTGGGACTAAAGCTGAATGCAATTAGAGGCATGCTGAATAGTTTACCAGAAATCAAGATCTCTCTTGACTCTGAAAATATTTTCTGGCTCATACCAAGAGGAGAAAAATAAAACTTTAACTCCTGTTCCCATGTCCAAACTTACTGCCAGCATTACAAATTATAGTGGGAACTTATGTCCTGTCAGGCCCTGCGACACAGAATCACTCTTACTTAATGATAAAACCAAGGCAGTTTCTTCTCTTTGTCACCGTGCGGTAACGTATTGGAAACTATCTAGTGACTACCACTGTATGGGAACACACATACTGGTATGTCCAGCAGCTGCTGAACAGTAATTTATCCAGTGCCTGTACACTGTATTTCTTTCTTTTGGAAAGGGAAATGAATGTGCCTGTCAGACCCATAGACTGATAGCCTGAGCATTGCTAGCACACTGTAAACTAGGGGTTCACATTTTTTTTCCTTAGGTATCACATTCAGCGGCAACAGCAGTCATACATGTAGCCCAACATTCACTGAATTTCCAGCTTGGGTGTGTGCCCAGCCTCTACCTCTCTGAAATGATTTATATACTGCAGTCTGATGACTCATTTTGTATGCTTGTGTCGGGTCAACTTCCTTCACCACCCATCCCTGCCTCCCTCCCCCTACTCCTCCCTCCACCCCCCAGGAAAAGAACAGAAGGTCAGATGGAAGAATTGTACCAATATAGAGTATAACAGATTTTATCAATCAGCTCATGTTGATTTGCAAATGTACTCCTTATCATTAGAGAACTTTAAAATGCATCCATGGGTGAATTCGAAAGTTTCAGCCAACATCTGTCTGTGTGATTTGTGTAGATCTGAATGTTCTCTCTCAAACCTGATTGCTGCATAATTAGTGTCAATGACAGCCTTGCTGCCTTGGTTTTCTGCCCCAAAAGCACTCCCCTTTGAAGAAAGATTTCTTTGTGTGTGACCTTTACGGCCCTATCAGCTGTATCGTGCTTTTCTTTCCTAAGTTTTAGCAGGAATGTTGCAATCTCCTGTTAATTTCTCTTTAACAAGATCAGCTGCTGACATTTGCCAGCCAGTGTCTCCCCATAAAGAGTACAGCCTGAGGATCTGTGGGATCTCTTTCTTTGGGATGGAACCAAGGTTCAAAGCCCATAACCCTGCAGCTTACTCGTAATAGAAAAAAAAATTTGGCGATTTGGTTAGGCTATCCACTCTGTGTGATAGCTGCAGAGGAATGGCTAACAGCTGCAGAGAAAAGCCTCCCTAACACCATGGAGATTAAACAAAGCTCTCCCTACCACTGGGAGTCAGCTAATGCGAGACTTGACTCCACTGTTGGTTGTACATGGCTGAGAATGGCTGCAGGCCTTAGGAAGGAGATCTGTTTGTTCAGGGCCGGGGGGAAAGTCTCTAATGTGTGGAAATCCTCAGTGTTTGCAAGGAATGTGTTAAGAAAGAATTAGGTCTAATGGATACCCTGACTCCTGGACTTTATCTTTCGGCTGCTGGTGACAACAGATAATGTCACATGGATCTGCCTCCCCAGGTGATGCTGTATTTAAACAGGCCTTGGGCCGGACATCTCAGCAAGTAAAGAAGAAATATAAATTTTTTTTCTAATAATGCAGAAGACCTAGAACCTCCTTCCCACCCCACATACCCTGCAATTTCAGGTTTTACAGTAGGTACAGACAGCGTTCTAGTTGCAATGGACCCAAAAAAAATTCCTAACAGGCTAACAAAGCTTCAAGTGCTGAAACCCAGAGTTGGTGAAAACTCATAAATACCCGTGCTGAGAAAAAAAGTGGATTTTCTCATGCCTCCTAAAAAGTGATGGCATGCTGCATTGATTCCTTTGTTCAGAGCATTAATAGGATCTGTATCTTCTACCCAGCCACCTGCTTTCCTTAACAGTGCAGAAATTTAGAACAGCTCCCATCCATTCTTTTAAACAGTTCCTCACTACTCAATCACATCTACTTGTGCTATTAGCAAGGGTAACGCAGGACAGTAATAAGCTCAGGGAACCAGTACATATGTAAACTATCCCAGCAAGAGGGTCTAGCTGACTGCACAGCAACATGAGGAATTTTATTGCCCAATTAAGGGGCAGTGCAGAAGAAGGAATGTTTGTCTGACATATTTGGACAGACTGGATTGAAGTCAGCTACTCAGCTCAGAAGTCAGCAGGGACATGCATACATGTGCTCATGCACAGAGGAGATGAGAAGGAAGAAAGCACCTCAAACAAAGGGAAAAACCAGGACAAATTTTTCAACCTTAGTACTTATTAGATGCTGTAGACATCTAGCCAAGTCATTAGTGGGGATTGGGATTAGTGCAGTGGAAGTTCTCCATCAGGTCTATGTGTTTTTCTAGCTTGCATTGGTGTCTTATTTATTTAGATTTTCTACACCCATCCTACCAGAATAGTTCAATACAAACAGTGAGAGATTAACGGGCTGTCATATAAAGCTAAATTACAGGCTTCTCTGGACATAACAGCTATGTGCAAATACAAAGCTAGTGCATGTGGTGTTGGATTCAAATAATTCTACTCTGTAAACTAAAATATCCTTTAGTATTGATTTTTGTTATAATCAAGTTAATGAAATGAAAGGGGAGACACCCATCAAATATGAAAATAAACCCTAAGAAAAATGAATTATACAACACTTCAGTCATCCCCTAGTGACTAATCTGCTTGTTTCATTGACTTATCACCAACAAGGACATTATTATTCTTACTTGTGTATGTCATTCTCCTGTTTTAACAATTTAGATGACTCATTCTGAGGAAATAGAGCAAGAGACATCTATCTAACTTTATATTCAGCCATAGGTAGAAGCCATTTAGGTTTTCTAATTTAAAATGCAACTAAAGAGAAATCACATTTGCAACTGTCCTTGAAGGCGCGGGGGGAGGGGGGGCGGAGGGGGGCGTAGGGAGGGAATGATTAATCTAACGAAGAATACAGCTCACTTATTGAGATAATGGAAAAAGTCACTGGATCCTAGCAAGGGGCAGAATGTCCTCAATTTGACTTGACTTCAATTAAATGAAGAACACATGGGTTTCCCAGAGGTTTGACTTCTAACGGGGGAAAAGATAGAGAATAATCTCAGATCTAGTGTCTGATAGTGCAATATGCCAAAACTGATGAGTATTATTATTGGTGTCTAAAATGATACTGTGTCATGGGTGTTCTAAGCAGCAGTTAAAATAGCAAAGTAATTTGTAATTTCCTAGTAATTGTCATTGGGTGATTAGCTTATCAGGAATGGGTTCTTCTAGGGTGCCTTATGCCCAGTCTATTTGTAGATATACTTCCTTAGGAATGGTGTGATTTTTTAATTTTTTTTAAAAAATATGAGCTGATCATCAGCCCCTGGGATTCTCTGGAAACTCCTGATAAATATATAAATCACATGCATATGCCTACACGGGGCACTCTTGTGTCCTTAGCTGTCAATTTTTTAAAGCACATTCCATGATTACTTTTATCCTTCTCCCTTGTTCTTTAAGAACTATGAAAATCTTTAGGCAATGGGTGGTTTGGGTGGAACAGTGAACTGGGGGGACAGGAAAGAATCGATGCTTTGAAAAGAAACTAACAGTAATCAGTAAAAGCTGCTTTTGTAGAAGAGATCTGTAAAAAGTACGATGTATTACTATCCCAGCTGAAAAATAATTGCAAAAAATAACTCTTTGAGTACTTTGACCTAATATTCAAATATGTATCATAGCACTAGATGAAAGAGAACTGCATGAGAAGCAACACATTACTCCCTATTACCTCCTGTATTGTAATTAGGTTAAGCTTCCTGCTCTTTCAGGAGTTTAATGTCAGCTACTATAACACTAGATTTCTCATATTTTTTTTCTTATGTTTCTCCATCTTGTCCTAAGCATTAGCCAAATGAGCTAATGATTTAATGATGAAGTGTAGAACCAGTGCGAAAGATCTGTTTCAGCATCACCACTTTTTCTTTTACAATTATTGTTGCTTAATTGTATAAATAATGTCAGAGAAGGATATTCTAATTGCTCTTAAACCTTGTGAACATGCCAGGTGTGGTATCTGCCTTCTTTTTTTTTTTTTTAATCTTCTGTAACCCACAGCACAATTGCTTTTTGCCATCACACACGGCTCAGTAGTGGTGTGGCTGCTGCTGCTACAGCAAGCCGTTTTCCAACAAGACACTATGATAATGCATACAGACTTAGAGAATGCTGCCTTCAGTGAGTGTTTGATGACAGTCATGTGCAGAAGAGTGGGTATGAATATTACACTGTCTTGGCTCTGCCTCTTTAGGCGCAGCTACAGAATTGTTGTCAGAAGTGAGTTACCATGTGAGATAGGTAAAGCTGGAAACGAAACAGATAAACAAAAGCTGAGAGCAAATCAGTAACTGCATCACCACACCAAGTCTCTACCTAAGCAAACTGACATAAAAAGATAAGTGTTAGCAACTGGGCTGTCTTCAGATCACAGTATGAAAATAGAAAAACTCCAAAATTATAATATTTCTGGATTAAAATGGAAAAAAAATAAAGCCAAATGTTGCTAAAATCTGGATATGTAACAGCTGACCTGAAGATGCTAGAAATCTAGAATTTTTCTTCTTCTTTTGAAATGCTAGATTATTTTCTTCCAGTCCAACAAGCACAAACTAGCTTATTCAAAAGTAATCTTGTGTTAAACATGTCATGTTTCTTTAGGTCCTTAGATATAAATGTCAGGCTATTACCTTTTACAAAAACATGTCATAGGCTGAACTTGTCATATTCGAACAAAACCAAAAGTGGTGACACTAATGCAAAACTAATGAAAAACAGGAAAAGGATAGTATGTGTGCAGAAGGCACAAGGACTTTACCAGCCACAAAAGGCTTCACAAACTTTATACACAACCCCTGATGAGTAACTACCCAAACAGCCCAAAACAACCCAGCAACACTTCCCTTGTGAAGAGAAACCATTGTTTTCAGAAAACAAAAACCCAATAAGGAAGCTGTTGATGCTGGTGATAGGTCAGGTGGCTGATGTAATAGACACAAGCAAAAATGGAAATGCATCAGACAGGTTGCCTATCTGTTACTCAACCAACACTGGTACTCTACAAGGATGATTTGAATTCTAATGGTGCAACTACTGCTTAAAAGGCAGGAAGAAATCAGAGCTCCTGAAACCAAAGAGGAATGCAAGGTATTGCTTTTACAACTAGAAGGATGACAAACTGAAAAGAAGATAGCAACCTTTAAGATACAGGGAAAGCTGCATTTCTGTACCCTCAGGCTATTAGTGAAGGTTCCTAAACAAAGTTCTCTTCCAAATGCCTGGAAATGAAAAACTACTATCAGACATGGCAAAAATGAAACCATCTTCAGAATTCAACAGTATAAAAGCAAGTGGACTGATGGCCACAGCCCAGCCAGCTTTCAGCTAGTTTGATTACTTGCAGCATATGAGATCATAGAGCTTTCAAGCTCTATGAAATCAAGCTCTTCCTGTTTCAACAAGATCATACCCCTTACCTAGTTTCTCATGCAGACAATTAGGCAAGTAGCCCACACTAAGCTCAGTATCACTGGCCACTCGTGACTTCCTAATTCAAGACTATCCTTGGTATGTCTGTATTGATACTGCTTAGATGCAGCTTTGCACTGCATAAAGAAAGATGCAATGTGACTGTGACACTGTCTTTGGAAACAGATAAATGCAGATAAATGGGAC
The DNA here is from genome assembly GCA_020800305.1 of Porphyrio hochstetteri. NCBI lineage: Eukaryota > Metazoa > Chordata > Aves > Gruiformes > Rallidae > Porphyrio > Porphyrio hochstetteri. Next base: position 25,779,360 of record CM036938.1, read on the forward strand.
AAGAGATTGTGGCAGTCCCATAATAAATGGGAAAAAGGAAGTTTTGGAGCGGGATCAAAGTAAGATTTATTTCTACCTGCTTTTGTTTCATCTGCATGGAACAGATAAGTCAGTTGAGGTATACTGAACTGACCCAGATGGCAGATTTTGCTTAAAAACAAGACAAAGGTAAAGTCTGTGGCTTCTTCTGTTCAATCGGTCATTCCACTGTAGGATTGCAGGTATTTCTTTTCTGAAGTAAAGTTTCAAAGTGAAGTGTTGCTTTAGAACTCAAGACATTTTGATCTTAGGATGTCTTCATTTCAATCTGAAAACAGTATTTCAAATGCCCTGTACATGCATTTTTTCAGCAGAAAATAGTACTGACTCCAAATTTTCACACCGCAGTAATAATGGAGGGTGTGAGATCATGATTAGGATCTGGGTAATATTTGGTGGGAAAGGATGGTATACAAAAAAGAAAATTCCCCCAAATCTCCCCTGTATAGTGTTCGTCTTGTTCTAAGAGCTCTCCAGACATGCAGTGCTAGCTGTATACTTCAGTTGTTACACTTGTGCTAATGGCAGGAGTGCCTCTGTCGGTGGCCTTTAGTCTGCTGCTAGCTCTGCTACTGGTGGCTGCTCTGGCAAGACACAGGCCACATGTGCCTCTTTCTCCCAGCTGTCTCTGCACCCCAGTAGGCAACTGTTCTATACGTGGGGGCGTTAGTCTCCAAACTCACATGGAAACATACTGCATTGCTTAGCAACCAGCATCTGGTTTTACCTCTCCTCATCTCGAGGGGCACTTTCCACTCATTTTAGGGAAACTATAGCTCCTTTGCTCCTGTATTGTAACAAATGCCTGTTCTTCTAAATTCTCTGACAGAGAGCAAAGGTGACCTGCTCAGTTGCCAGACTTCAGGGTTTTGATCCTCTCAATGTCTATTTTTCACATCAGCCTTCAGCTGTGACACGCTTCAGGCCTGTTCAAGCACTCAATCTTAGTAAAAGCATGCTCAGTCAAAAAATATCGCTACCCAGTTACATGGAGATGCATGATATAGTTTATTGGGATGAGGATTGGCCCCTTAGGTCATACATTAAAAAATTTGATGTCTTCTGTTTCTGCTAGGCTGGGAAAATAATTTCTGTTGCAACTCTTTTAAGCCCTTACCTGATGACATATTGGTGACAAATTTTTTTTGTGTCCCTGTTCAAATACTGCAGCATGCAGGAGATAACAAAACTCTAACCCACCTAGCTCATAAGGAAACTGTAAAGACTTCATAAAAATCACAGAATCACAGATTGGTTTGGGTGGGAAGGGACCTCTAGAGATTATCTAGTCTAACCCCCGTATCAAGCAGGTTCAGCTAGAGCATGTCACACAGAAACACATCCAGCTGGGTTTTGGAAGTCTCCAGAGACGCTTGAATTATTTTATAATCTGATCATAAATTTTAACTGTATCCATCAGCATAGAAGTCTCAAAAATTAACTCTGTAAAAGTTTGATGAAAACTGGATAGAGGAGAATCATAGAATCTAATGATTAAATAGCAAGTTAAAACAAAACACCAGGAAGAAAGAGATATAGGCGTGTAATTCTCATCAGCAGAATCTGGTTTCTCTGAAGTCTAATATCTCTTTAGTAAGTGCAGTGTGGCCTTCTTATGTCCAAAAGTCTATATGTCTTGTATATTAGTCAAAAGTACAAGTAGCTTTTACTTTAAATCATATATCATACCACATCTGAAACCTGAAAGCTAATCCACAGTTATTTGGTCATCAAGAATTGGGTCATCATGTTTCACACCATGAATTGGATACTCAAATTTTTCACAGTCCCTTTTTTATCAACAGGACGTCATTAGTAGCAATTGAGAATCCCTATCTCCTCTCTTATATAATTTCTGTCCTTCTGCTAACAATTATTGATTCACTCTGGCAAATGATAGCCTGGCAAGACCAGGAACAATGATTGCTATTCGGCTGTCAGTAACAGACAAACCCCAAATTCTACTGCCTGCCTGAAACTTGCACCTTAAATAACTGAAAATTTTATGTGCTTAAAAAAATAACTTTGCCCCATACATTGTAAGTATCAGGTCTAAATCTTATCTGGCTTTCACACTACTTTAGATATAGACACTACCAAAAATATAAGTTACGTGAACATATGTCTTCATTAATTTCACCAGATCCACATAAGGGGCACCTCAAATTATCTTTCATGGACTTTCCACATGGGGTGTTCTTCAACTCACACACATTCATGTACATTTTTAAGTGCTGTTGGATAGCAGTCAGTATTTCCAAGGACTTCAAAAGGCTAATTGAAAGCATTTTTTAATTCTACTCATGCTACAGGTCACAAGCAATTTCCAAATTACTTCCTTTTGAGGTCAAATTATTGATGCAGCCTTCTAAGTCATCTGGCTTGTAAAGAAGCCATAATTAGAAACAAGATCAATAGAAACCTACTTAGCTGAAGAATCTAACAGATGTTTTGAATGATAAAGAATAGTTTCAAATATTAGAAGTCATAAGCTTTGTGGGAGATTATAGTAATGACTATTTTTATGTGTGCCATCTTTCAGAATGTGCAAAACAATGCTAAATAGTCTATGACAGTCTTGTGTTGTTAAAGCCCTTTGAAAAATATGGAAATACTGCTTTAAAAATATGGAAATACACTAAAGACTCGATGAAATATCTGGGCAAAAATCCTGTCCAATTCTTTCAGAGAGCCAAAATCTCCCACAGTATTTGTGCACAATCAAACCCCAAAGTTAAAGAACAATTAAACTAGTCAGAATATATAAATTTCTGCTTTGATTTTCCTATACAATTCTCCTGCATCTAATTTGCAACCCAAAGTTTGAGTTTAATGCCCAGATTTAAACCTGTCTTTTAGTATTTTATGTGGTCTTTTGAAAACACATTTTTTGGTCCCTCTTTCTTGATACCTCAACATTTTTCTTCAATAAAGTTAAAGTATTTCAGCTGCCACCTCAGTATGACTAGCCTTCAGAGTTGGTTTTCCTCCAAATTTAATGACAGCAAGATTTGCTTTCTTGGGTTATCATACAAATAACTTGGATCCCCATTTTTCATGTCCTAAATAATATTCATCCTTATTATCAATAGTTTATTAATTATTAAACTAGTGGCACCATTCTGACCTTAGCATATTTGCTACATGCTCAAGTCAGTAGTTCAAACTGAGGTAGAAACTCCCAGCAGTAATTGATTTAAGCATTATCAAAATTCACTTTCAGGAACACATAGCTCATGAAAAACAATGCTATGAAATCTGTTGTCATAAGATCCTGTGTATTATTGACTTCTAGTTATTCTTTTGTCAGTTGTGCTCTCTTGACAAGTGACAAGTTGTTATGTCTTAAAGTTTTTTGGCTAATTCCCAAGTGATCTGAAAATGCAAAAGATCAAGAGGAAGACAAAGGTAAACAATAAAGAGTCTGACAGGACACAGAAAACTAGGAGACTGGTGAGGTTCAGTCAGTAAACAATGGCATCTACACCAAAGCTTATAGTGTTTTGACAACCACAGGCACAATTTTGAATTTAAGTTGGAAGTGAAGAGAAATCCAGTAAAAGAGAGTGTTCTATTTCCCTTTCTGATGTGGAAGATGAGCTTAGTTTTTTTGAAAAGCATAAATATTTGGTATTTTTTTAATCTAAAAATATCTCTGAGCCTTCTGTGGTTTTTTTAAATAATAGTGGGAATGCTACCAGTGTGTACACAGATCATGCATATTGAATGCTGTTAGTAAATACAGTTTACCCAGGCATAGGAATCTTTCTATTATATCTGTGAGATAAATTGTGAAAGGCATGCCAGTAGGAATGCAGCTGCAGTACAGGAATGGAAATGTAGAAATTTATTTTACAAAGTGTTCTGTTTTCTGTATGAATTTCAGCAAAAACAGAGATGACATAAAGAATTCTGATTTGTGAAGTGGAGGGTGGGGGGTTGGGGAGAGACAATGATTTAAATGAACTGACTGTGCTGTCTGTACTCCAAAATGTAGGTTCTGTGGCTGGAATTGTCGAGCTTATATTTCTGTACATAATTCACCATTTGGGTTGCTGATGCTAAATCCTCTATTTCAGTAGTGGATGTATGGTTGAACTGTATAATATTTCTAACACTTTGAAAATGATGCCTGCAAAGGAAAGTATTTTGTTTGAAGAAATATTCTAGTCCATCAGTTTTCCCTGATGTACTGGAAAAGGACAGTATGTAAATATAAACTATATTGTATTATTCATGTCTCTTGTAAGTTAAATTGACTCAGCTTTCAGAAGAATTATTTTTTTGCTACAGAATCTCAGACCAGTAGGGGTTAGAAGGGACCTCTGGAGATCATCTAGTCCAACCTCCCCTGCCTGAGGAGGGTTACCTAGAGCAAGCTGCACAGGAGAGCAAAGGCAGATTTTGCATGTCTCTAGAGATGGAGACTACAACCTCTCTGGGCAGTCTTTGAACAGCACTCTGCCACCCTCACAGTAAAGAAGTTCCTCCTCATGCTTAGGTGGAACTTCCTATATTCAAATTTGTGCCTGTTGCCTCTTGTTCTGTCCCTGGGCATCACTGAAAAAAGACTGACCCCATCCTTCTGACACCCATCCCATCCTTCTGACACCCACCCCTCAAGTAATAATAAGCATTGGTAAGATCCTCCCTCAGTCCTCTCTAGGGCAAAAGTCCCAAGTCCCTCAACCTCACATTCTAAGAGAGATGTTATAGTCCCGTATTCATCTTTGTAGCACAGTTGTGAACTCTTACACATTTCTTCTGAAAACTGATGGGGGTGGTGATTTTGATATACCTCCATGTGTGATATTTATACATTTTCTTTAATCTGATCCAGTGGCACAGTCAGGTTACCCATGAAATAGCAATTGTGTAAACAAAACCTATTATCTGCTTTGTACTTTTCAACTTTCTTATCATGATTGTTGGTACTCAGATTGCTGAGTTTGCTTTCCAGAAGTAATTTGTATTAACATCATGCATTTGTGAAACTTCTAGCTGGTTGAAACTTTGCAATGACTTTCAGTTTATTTTCTCCTATGATATCACAGCTTTCTTTCCAACGTGGTGAAATTAAGATTATCTTTTGGGAGAATGCCACTCAGCGAGGTCAGATCCTTTAATAATTCTTTTTGCTGTGAAATCCACTCAGAGCCAAGGAAAGTAGGCAATTATTCCATGTATGGTCATTCCTCTATGTAGCAATGGTAGAGACCATCATATGAGAAGCAGGAAGAGAACTTACCTGCATACAGAAGCACACACTGTGAGCTGTCTGTCCAGGTATCCAAACAGTAATTTGTAAAAATGTTGAGGCTGAAGCTTAACAAACAAATTCTCCCTGAGAGAGAGTTTGGGAGCAATTTTTGAGATTGTTGTCTAAGGATGCATCCCACAGGCCTCGTGAAACAGCTTGATGGATATTGTACAGCAGAAGTTCCCTGATTCTCTGGTAACGCTTTTTACCACAGGTAACCTACTTTTACTAAAACACGAAGTTAGGCTCTGAATCAAGGGATATTTAAAGGAATACTGTTCTTCAAGTCATGCTTTATAAAATATAACTTTTAGATCATTAAAGATGTTACATTTCATTAAGATGACAACACTGAGAACTAGGAAAACCTAACTGGGGTCATATCACTGAAAGGATAGAGTAAGCAGACTACTTGTTTGGAACACTAAAAACTGGGATATCTTTTGTTTTTACAAGATACTCCACAAGAATCCTTTGTGTAGATAATATCGTTGACACTGTAAAAAACCTTGGTCAAGCAGTGGCCTCAGCATTGTGCTAGAACTTAGAGGCATGATGTACCTGAGTCATATAGTCTGTGAAGCTACTGTAAAAGTGGTGTACAAGGACTTCTGAGAGATACCGTTGGGAAAAAACCCAAGAGTGGCTTGATGTTTGTCTCATCATATATAAGCATGGTTTTTCAAATAAGTTTTTTTCAGGTATTTACAATGTAGATGGTGTAACTTATGTCATGACTAATAACTATTAATGTATCTCCATTGTGCTGTATAGATGTCATGGTGTTGTGGTTAAACCCAGACAGCGGCTAAAATAACCATACAGCTGTTATCTCACTTTCTCCCACCAGTGAGATGCAGGAGGGAATCAAAAAGGGGGAAAAAAAAGTAAAACTTGTGTATTATGATGAAGACAGTTTAATAGGATGGAAAAAGAAGATGATGATGGTGATGATGATAACATACAAAACAAGTGATAAAGACCACAATCGCTTACCACCTGAAGCTGATGCACAGCTAGCTTCTGAGCTGCCCTACCTCCTGCCCAGCTCCCCAGTTATATGGAGCATGTCAGCTGGTATATCCCTGCGGCCAGTTTAGGTCAGCTGTCCTGCCTGTGTCTCCTCCCAGCTTCTTGGATACTTCCCCCCTTCTCATTGGCAGGGTAGAGTGAGAAGCTGACTGCTGGGCAACAACTAAAACATCGGTGTGTTATCAACAGTGCTGTCATCCTGAATCCAAAGCACAGCATGATGCCAGCTGCAAGATAGAAAAGTAACTCTACCCCTGCTGAAATCAGGACACGTAAAAGACTGTGGATGGATGTTGAACAGGTTCACACATAATAAAATAGAGGTAAGTATAAGGGGAAAAAAAAAAATATTTATTTTAAAATTCATTGCAATTACTCTCCTCATAAGCTCCCATTAATTGTAACACTGACTCCATATAAAAATAATAATTCAGGTCTCTGAGCTGCCTTTTGGACTGGGCACATATGTATTTTTACCCTGCTGTCTGTTCACATGCTGCGGAGGTGTTAATCATAACCTCACTTTAAAGCTTTTTTGTCTGTCAAGAAAAAGATGGCATGCAAATTACTCCATACATTGTGTTTCTGACAAAAATGGAGCTGAAAAAACAGTTTTGTATCAGAATCCCTCTTTTGAACTTTGTGAACACAGACTGGGAACATTTGCAGATCAGTGGTTGAAGTCAGCGTTGGGTGATGGAGGAGAAGCACCTAACTTGTTTACACAGAAAGCAGTTATGTTATATAGTTTTGCAGCATTGATAACCATATGGAAACATCTAGACCAGCCTTCCTGCATTCCAGTGCTAACCCTTACAGTATTTCGTCCATATTGCTCCACCTTGAACCAGATATATTGTTACAGAAGACTTTTTATCCCTCTAGCTTCCTTTGCTTCAGAAAATACAGTGTCAGCCCAGAATACCTTTTGGGTTAATAGTGTTTATACTTGATGCCAATGCATTCTAGTGCACAGTAATGGATTTCCTTCTTGGGGATAGTCTCTAGACACTCTATAATCAATAATAGATCAAGCAAATGGCATTTATTTTATAGAAGTCTATTTTTTGTGAAAGTCTATAGCACTTCAAGTTCACATGAGCTCTCAAAACAGAATTCCTCGTGCTGGCATCTGCAAAGGGATTTAGGTTTAACTTAGCAGAAGATAGAAGCAGAACTGCAAAATGGCTCTGAATGAAGTGCATATTTCCCAGGAGAGATGAGTGCCTAATGCAAAATTGGGTCCAGTAACTTTTTAATATACCTTCATACTGCACGCTGCTTCCAGATAAAACCAGTCTTTCTACTCAAGTTGCAGAAGTATAACCAGACAAATTATCTCCACTGCTCACAGATCCTTTGTGTGTTCCCAAATGTCTCCAGTGTGACACTGTTTTTTTATGATATATTTGCCACCAGTGATAGAAATATGTAAAGAGTTTTCTGTTTCTGGTGTGGTTTTTTACACAGTCTTGCAGTATTTGTGGTTCATTTTACATATACTGGGTTTTTTTGTGACATAAGGTACAAGCCCTAGATGTAGTACACCTAGCACTGGAAAATATTTCTGGCATGTTTGTTTTTTGTTGTTGGTTTTGTTTACTTGTTTGGGGGAGTTTTTTGGTTGGTTGATTGCGGTTTTTTGGTTGTTTTTTTTAAGATACATGTAAACCGTATTGGTAAGTAATCATCAACTGTTTGTTTCATGTCATCATGAAGGCTTATGACGTACGAGAAATACAGAGGATTTGTCTGAAAGAGCAATAGACAAGAAATTCTACCTCTATCTCATTCTCTCTGTCTATTTAAAAGTAGCAGTTTAAAGATAGCATGTGTGTGTGTGTATGTGTGTGCACGTGCATGTGTACACCTATCATACTGTTTTCCAGACTTCAGGCACACTATAACTTAAATGTTTCACAATGGTAATGAGATAAAGACACTTCTGTAACAAATCTGTCTGAAAGCATTTTGAATGAGCTGGAACCATCTGAAGATTCAGTGTCTTCTGGACTTCAGGGAATGAGGAACATTTCAGATTTTGTTACAAGGCATGATACCATGATTTACTCCTGCTTTAATGGTTTGGAGGTTTAGTGCTCAAGGATTCTTGGGTTACTTTTTGTGGTTGTGCTAGGAAGAGCCTCTGTAAATACTAGTAGATTTTTTAAAAGTAAACATTTCAGTTGCTCACAGTTTTCTAGTCTGTGTAATTCAGTGATGGCTTAGAGATTTCAAACCAAAGGTCTTAATGCTTTCTTCTTGAGTTGCAATTAGAACAAAATACTACTTAAGTCTTGAAATATATATATTTGAAGAAATGTGGAATTTCAAATCTGTCTAAATCAGACTTGCTTATATTAGGTCTACAAGTGATAAGCTGCCATACCAGAATTTCCATCTTACTTTATGGCCTTAAGTTACCAATGGACCAAGCGCACCAGGATGTTTTCTGATAATTTCCAATCTGTGTCGGCTGACCTAAATCTCCATCCTGTGTGCTTTCAGTCACATTGTGCACACCACAACTGGTTGTCTTTGTTGCTGGGTTTCTCAGTGCATCAGTCAAACTCCTAATTTTCTTGCCTACTAAGTATTAGACTAAACTGGGAGCTATAGGTGAGGCAACGTATGTGCTTCCCATAGCAAGAGATTACATCGCATAGCATGTTTGGGGGCCTGGATGTCGGTACTGGTCAATAGACATCTTAGGCCTAATTACTACTGCAGTGCAAGAAATTTGGCAGGTTCATATGTGTAGTATTTCACTCACATTGAGTGTAATAATGGTAGTGTAATAATTGTTACCCTGTTACCTGTGCTTCTGCCAGCAGCTGCAGTTACTCTAGGGTTAGGCCTAGATTAGGCTAGGATCAGTCTAGCATTTTCTGTGGAATGTATTTCATGTTTGTGCACCCACATGTATGCATGTAAGTATGTATATGTGTGCAGATACATGCATTTTGCACTTTGAACTATGTAATTGAAATAAAATGTATTCTAGTTTATTTGAAGCATGCCTTTGCTATTGAGAAACTTGCAAAAAGGTTACTTTGTGGTAATTTTCTGTATGTTTTCAGTTTATTTCTTTCTGTGGCTTTTTTTTTTTTTTTAACACAAGTCTTAAAAGTATGAGTTTCTAGACTTTTCTAAAAGCTGTTGCCTCTCTCCAATTCGGTTGGTGGCCCCAAATATCACCATAAATGTTTGGATTTCTGTCTGGGCCTCTGAGCTTCAGTTGGATATGTCATGAACACAGATGGGACCAAGACATCTAATTTGAGAACCATTAAGGTGAATGGGGGTTGTTCCCCTCCTGGTAAAAGGAGGAGTACCAGAGACTCAAGGCCAGGACTATACACTGCAGTCCAGAAGAATGCAGCTTTTTTGGGGGTGAAATGCAGCCATTGAAAAAAACCCGTTTATTGTTGCACCCCTCTTTAATGTTTTACTTTCTAGTCATATTTTATTGGTGGTGTATGTCCTGACATTAACTTGATTTTATTGTGGCCACTTCTGGTAGTCTTTCAGTTAAACTGAGAGACTATAACAGTAATGTCACCAGGAGCGAAAATCTAGAATTTGTCCTTGTGGGAGTCTCAGAGCATGTGTTAGTTTCCCAGGTCCATGAAACTCTTTAATTATACTGGATCTGGTACAATAACATACTGCCATTCTGCTTCTTCCAATGTCTCTGGTGGTACTGTTCTGTTGCACAGCATACCAGATAATATGCTATATAAAGTATTCATTACCTATCCAAATGGGTCCAAATCCTTTGCCATTTCTGAGTGATCTGTACTGCACAACTGAGGAAGGCAGACAATGTGTGGAGAATGTTCACATGGAAGTAATTTCACCTATTCAGCTTACTGAAATTGGGGGTCTTGGTATTTCACTTGGTCTATGGAGAGAAAATAGCTACTTCCAACACATGATTTTTTCCCATCTGAGAAAAGGTAGGGAAAACATATGTTGTAAATTACTACCTGAAGGCACCTGTTTCTGCCTGGCAACCACATAGAAAGCCTAGGTAAATAGTTTAGATATGTCAGATTTTTAATATGGAGTTGAATGAAATAACCTGTGTTCTCTGTGTAAATGGCTTTTTTAAGGTTCTCATTCCCTACAGGTTGTGATGGTGAATCTTGCAGCTGTCACAGCTCCAAAAAGCTAATAGCAAAATACATTTAAAGAAGCAGCTTCAAGCAATATCATCTCATGGCTTCTAATAATAATGTTCCAAATGCATTTGCTGGCTCAGCAAGTTAGTAAGTGCCAGAAGATGGAAGAGTTTCTTCTAATTTAACCATTCAAACATTGTGTGTTCGTTGCTGGTGTCTCTAATTATTGACACCTCAAGAACTAGCAAGATTTCTAAATCCATTCATGTTACTCAGGCCCAAATCATGTCACAGGACAAGATACTATGAGCCAGCTCCTGCAGTCTTTGCTTATTTCTTACAAGCATCTGAATATTACTGCCATACATCTTTTGTAACCATTTGCACTTCCTTGCAAGCTTAATATAAAATATCACCATTCTGATTGCTCAATGCCTTAAATCTACTTTGGGTGAGAATAAGTGAAAACTACAAAAAGCAGTTGTCATTTGATATCTAGGGAAAAATTTCAGTGATGTCAAGAATGAAAAATAGATTTCAACACATTATTGTGGGAATAAAGAGTGGGAAAGGAATGTCTTTTAGGGAGAGCAGAAGTCACAGAGACAGGATGAGTAGGTAATACTTGAGTCCTGGATAACCAAGTGAGTTAAAGCTAAAAAAACTCATAATTTCCTAGTAGTGACAGATATTTGCCCATTTCAGAATATTTTCACTTGCTCTGAATCATAACAATGCCTCTCTGGAGCTGTTGGAATCCTGTCTGATAAAGTATGAGACTGGAGGAGGACTGGATGCTTGAGAGACAGGCAGGAATGGTAGTAGCTCACAGGACCCTGAAGAAAATGGGTAAAATCCTTTGATTTCTGCAAACAGCTATAGAGTTTAGAATTCTGTTCTGTTCTCTTCTATGCTGTTAATTTATTTATTTTTATGGACTAGTGGCAGTACCTTTTTTGATGGACAGCTCTGCTCCATGAGGCTGATATAAGGGCATCCCTGTTGAGTGTAGATCAATTTTATATCTTCAGTGGAGTTATTTAAGAAATAATAATTGAAGTGAGAAGTATTTCCTTGAGATGAATGACCTAAGAAGTTATGGTGGGTGACTTGAATCACAAGTGGTTGCTGTTAACCATACCAGATCATTACTCTTTTTTATATGCCGTGTACTTCAGTTACCTTTGCTGTTAGGAGCAGATTATAGAAATAAACATGCAGTGGGGTCACATTCATCTTAACTGGGTATAGGTATATTTGAGCTTATTGACTATGTAAATGTAGACCTACTGATATCAGGATGGAAAGATAATGTATTTTGATTGCCAATTCAGTAGTCTTCAGTGGATTTTATGACCTAGCAATGAGTCAGTTCAGAATGTCTGAACTGTCTCTCATTGTGTTATCCAACCAATAAATACATTTTGGTCTATATTCCTCACTATTTTGATATGAAATTATCAGAATTCAAGCTTTTTAAACACACAATTTATACAAGTGCTTAAGGAGTATATAAGCTTCTTACATTTAATTTTGTCTCTGCTTCCATTTTTATGATATGGTAATAGGGAAGAGGCGAGACAAGTGAAAGATAGTAAAGTGAAGAGTAAAGCTGCCTGTAACATTTGATGTTATCACATACATACAAATACATTTCAGGGATTCATTTTGTTTCTAAAGGAAGTTGTTAAATTATCAAACATCTTTACTCAAACTTTTCTAAATTTATATATTGATGTAAGCCCCATAAAAAGCTGGATAGGCACACAGGAAAACAGAACAAAGATGTGGCTTCAAAGTCCAATTATTACCTATTCTATGGCCTAAATCACTGTGGTAAACTGATGCTTTGGAATGTTTAAAACTAACATTAGCTGTATAGGTCTCATTTCTTCAAGCAGTAAACAGCAAAATACTGTGGAAATCAAACACTAATGCATTGGAAATTAAAATGTCAACACTTTGAATCTGTTATTTTCATGCGTACTCTAAATTTGAGTTATGCCACCCAGATTTAAAACTTCCTTCAAATTTTCACTGTTACCCGAGCACCAGAGTTTCTCTTGTTCACTCCCGGATGTGCACAATTGGGTATTTGAAAAGGCATTAGCATCTTCAGACTGAGGATGCAAAAGAGACTGTTGTCTTATCATTGCTGACATGACAAGTGGTGGCTCTGTAAAGATCACTTACTTCTGCAGGATGTAAAATGCCCTGTGGAAGTAACTATGGCTCTTAATTTGCCTGAGGGAAAGCTGAGTATATACATCTGTGTGTTTTATTGCTGCATATGTGCATGTATATATGTGTGCACATACATGCATGTATATATAAAAAAGCAACACGATCAAATACAATGTGCTAAATATAAATAATTCATGAGCTAACCCTATAGAAGCCACAAGGTACTGTTTTATGAGGTTTACTTAGTTTATCTAGAGACCTGGCACCTCCAGAAAAATAAATATTTGGTTTAGAAGAGTATTCATCCCTCAATCTGATTTATACCGATCAATAGGACAAGTCTGTTTGATTTGCTATGGCTAAAAATATTACAGGGGAAAAAAAAATCTTTATGACTTTTAGGGATTATCTGTCTGTTTGCACACCGTGTTTTGTATTGCCATATCATTGTTTGCAGCAATGATTGTAACATCACAGAGATACCATTATGATGATTTTCACCTGAGGATTAGGTAGCAACTCACTAAGAGAAAGCTATTCTTAATAAGGAGCAGAAAATACATCATATATGGATGCAGTATCTGCAGAAGTGTTTCTAAATGGAGGCTTTCTAGAGGTTTGCTCTGTGTCTCTTGGAGGATAAGTAGACAGTAACTATGCTCAAAAACTATCTAGGATTAAAAAGGACTATGGACAGTTCTCAAAGAACAAAGTACCACCTGGTGTCCTTTCGTTAAGAAATATCATATAAAGGGCATCTTTCGGATAAGCCATTTTTAGAAATAAAAGAAGTTGCATTGATCAAAGATTTGGAAGCAATGTTGAGCAGGTTTTCCTGTCACACATTCTGGGGTGTGGAAGTGTACATAACACAACCAGTAGATCTCCGCTGCCTGTTGTACTAGTGCTCTTTTTCAGAATGAAAACTACTGGCATACTGTGAGCATTGATAACTGGTGGGTTGACCCTGTCTGGAGGCTAGGTGCCCAACAAAGCTGCTCTAACACCTCCCTCCTTAGCTGGATTGGGGAGACAAGATATAATAAAAGGCTCATGAGTCAAGGCAAGGACAGGGAGAGATTGTTCAGCAATTACTGTCACAGGCAGTGACAGTACAGATTCAACAAAGAATGAAATTGATCTGATTGATTTCATAATCAGAACAGAGTAGGATAATGAAAAATGAAACCAAATCTTAAAACACCTCTCCCCACCCCATCCCTCTTTTTGGGCTCAAGTTCACTCGTAGTTTCTCTCCCTCCACTCCCTGAGTGGCGCAGGGGGATGGGGAATGGGGATCGTGTCAGTTCATCACATATTGGCTCTGCTGCTTCTTCCTCCTCATGGGAAAGACTCTTCACCCTCTGTCCCTGCTCCAGTGTGTGGTCTCTTTCATGTGAGACAGTCCTCCATGAACTTCTTCAACGTGAGTCTTCCCTGTGGGGCTCAGTTCTTCATCAACTGCTCCAGCACAGGTTTCTTCTATGGAGTATAGAACTTTAGGAGCACACTGCTCCACTGTCCCCCATGGGGTCACAAGCCGTGCCAACAAACCTGCCCTGGAATGGGCTCCTTTCTCCATGGTCTGCAGGTCCTGCCAGGAGCTTGGTCCAATGTGGGTCACAGCATCTTCCATATGTCTCCAGCATGAGGCCTCTCCACGGGCTGCAGACAGGGACTCTACTCCCCATCATCCTCTATGGGCTGCAGGGGGACAACCTACTTTACCATGATTTTCTCCACAGGCTGCATAGGAATCTCTCCTCCAGACCCTGAAATACTTCCTTCCCCTCCTTCGTCACTGATCTTAGTGTCTTTACTGCTGCTTACTGTATCACCTCTCTTGACTTTGGTCACCAAGATTTCACTCAGTACATTTCTCAAGCTCAGATTCACTCAGTACTTAAGAAAGGAGCTTGTTCTGGATATGGGGCCCTGTATTTTGCTTTTTCATTTAAATTCCTGGTTAAAGACGTGTATGTTTTATGTACCTCTGATTTTAGAACATAATTTCTGTAGCATCAAATAGCATAGCAGTGAGTCTTGTGTAATTGAAGATTCTATTTTTGTGTTAGCATAGTCTATCCCAAATTGAAAGCAATCTTTTTCAATTGCATGACTGAAGACTTTTACCTCCTTCTGCTCTCTATGCATTGTACAAGCTTTAGAGGTCACATGAACAATCCGCAAACTGAGAATGAGTTTTTCATTATTCATTTATATTATTGCTGAAGTGTGCACACCTACAATGTACAAAGGAAGATTAAAAAGTCCTGGCTTGTTTAGTATGTTGTATAAACAAACAGTCAAAATGATACAGACTGTCCTGAATGACCAAGCATAGTAGCACAGTCCGATGCATTCAGCTGCTAACACTGGTGCTTGTTGGAAGTCACTGTTAACACCCTTAAACCATATAATCTTTCTGCACTGTGCAAGTAGGTTTCTATTGTGTATTCTGTCCTAGCTCTGTGCATGGAGCTTACTGATGTCAATAAGGCATCTGCATGCAGAACTGGGGCAGAATATGCAATAAAGATTCACACTGCAGATATGATAGGGCTCCAGTCTGGTGCCAGGAGCAGCGTATTACCATTAGTCTGATGCTGCTTAAAAGAATACAGAAGAATCTGTGTCTACTCAGGTAGTAGGTACATCTGATACTACATTATTGATTTCACATATTTGTCTTTTCTGGATTTAAAAAAAAAAGCATATATACCACATAAACAATGACAGAGAGTTGAATTTCAACTACACTATGATAGAGATGAAACCATATCTGTGGCTCTTTCAGGTAAGGCGTCTGATAAAAAAAGCATAAAGCCATCAAGTGCTTGCAGTCTGAGAGGTAGTCTGATATTCATGGCTTCCCTTCTTTTCTGCATCGTCAAGCAAATCGCCTGAGTTGAGTGAATTAGCTCTGCCATTTGCTGATTGAGCATGGCAAGTGTATTTTGCCCCAAAGTGTCTCTGTTGGAATACATTACTGGGAGCTGTAAGGTGATCCATCTTCTTTGAAAGGTGTAGTGGAAAAGCAAAGAGCTCAGTCTCAGAATGTGTTTCTGCCATGCTTTCTAGGAGAAACTTTACGGTCACAACTGGAGCAACTGGAATATTTTACATTATGCTGTGTGCTGCCTATCCATTTCTCTGACTCTTTCTCTTAGGTTTTGAGGTTTTCTGCCTGATACTTAGGGGAAAAAAAGAATAAAATAATACTTGAGCTGGAATTGTGAATTCATCATTTTGAAAATAATATTATTTTCTATGATGTTCTTGATTTCAGTACACACTGAACAGGGATTAGTACGTTATTACATCTAAGATGCTTGTCTTACCCTTTCTGTAGCACGTTTGAATTTGTATAGTTCTTGTTTCTTCCATTTTGTCAGTAAAAGGCAGGACACTAATGAGATTTTTTTTTTGTTTTAAATATGTTTCATTCCTACTGAAATATCTTGGCCAAAAACTGCCAGAATTTTTTCAGTCTGAAAAAAAAATATGGACATAAGCTATGACTGAGATGATGCATTATTATTTGAATGTTTCCCACTTATGGTATAAAACTGTATGTGCACTTTCTAGACATATGATTATGAAGTTTCAGGAATTCAGTGCCCCTACAGATAAGGCTGCTTTACCTTAGGAAACATAATGAAACAGAAAAAGCACTCAGCACTGGGAATTATGGCTTGCACTCAACTGCTTTCTCTATAATGAAGGTAAAATTTTAACTTTATTCAATCTATTTTCAAATAAGTTAGTTTCTTATGGATTTTCCTGTGTGAGAGATTTAAAAGTCAATGTAGCTACAGCAAGTAAAATTGAACAAGATGGACTGATTTAAGTTTCCTACATGACTGGTGTCCTTTGGTCAGCCAGTCATGCTATTTTGAGAACCACAGTTAGCCATCTCTCTGCTAGAAGTTAAAAATTACATTTTTATGATATGTCTGGTCTCTGTTGCTTGGTCAGAGGTCTCTGCACTGGTATGCCACATGAGATTGTCTGACACAGCATCAGACAGCTTTACAGTCCATTTATCTGCTGTAGCTTTTTATAATGTACTGAAATCTCTTTCTTGTGGGAGATTTTGTGTTCAGATTTCATGACATCTCTCAAAGGGTCATGCTGTGCACTTTGTTTTCTAGTCTCTTTTAAAAACTCTCTTCTTGTGGCTTTTATGTTAGTGTAAACTGAATGTTCAACTGGAGCAAAAGTTTAGGTTTAGAATCTGGTGTAGGTTTAGATTCTCTGAGACAGACTCCGAACATGATGCAAATGCTGCTACAGACAGACCATTTCTATCCATCATTCATATAATTCAAAATATTAGCAATATTTTTCTCACTCTGTTCAGCTGATAAAGTCTTTCAAAGCATCATGAATTGTAAGTAGTCTGCAGTTATGTTTAAGTCACAACACTAACATGCACAAATGGGAGTCAGATCTCACTGTTGTGAAGTTTGTTGAGCTTTACTTCTGCTGTGTGACACAAAAAGCCACCAAGATTTGGAAAAGAAATTGTAAAATATACAGGATCAGTAAGTGATCTTTGTGATTGTGGCAAGTCTTGCTAACTACAGATAGCAGTAGTAGTTCCTTCAGTAGATAGTGGTTAATAATTGTGGGGATTTTGGAGGCAGTAATGAAAAATGGCTGGGAAATTGAGGAAAAATCCTAAAATGTGCATGAGAAGGCTATATTGCAGCCAATAATTTACAAAGTTATCTAAGGCATAGCCCCTGTGGAGAAAAGAAGCAGCTTGAAAAAACAGCTACATGAAAGCAAGCAATAAATAGTTTGGTTTTTTTTACAGGAATGTGCTGTTTTGGGCTGAGATAGTTAATTTTCTGTCTAGTAGCTGGTACAGTGCTATGGTTTCCATTTAGCATGAGAATAAAGTTGATAACACACTAACGGTTTTAGTTATTGCTAGGTAGTTGCAGTGTCTACATTAATTCAGAGACTGTTCTGTTTCTCACACCCCGCCAGGAGCACAAGGATCTGAGAGAGCACAGCCAGGACAGCTGGACCAGGCTGTTGAAAGGGATATTCCAAACCACACAATGTCTTGCTCCCTATATGTAACTGGGAAACTAGTTGGGAAGTGGGATCGCTGCATGGAAATAAAATGGGCATCAGGTTTTTAGGATTTCCCCCCCCCCCTTCCTTTGTGGTTAGCAATTACATTTATGCATATTATTATTGTTATGATTATTATGACTATTATAATAATAATCATCATCATTATAATGATAATTCTCATCCTCTTCCTTTGTTACCCTCCTCATCTTTTTTCCATTCCCATCTGTTCTGTGGGGGAGGTGTGAGCTATGCCTGCATGGTGCTCCTTTACTGGCTGCATCAAAACCATGACAATAAGAGCAGGGTTTTTCTGAGGAATGAAATTTAAAAAGCCTTTAAGATGTTTCTTTGTGGATGTGGGAAAGGGTGAAGTGCCACTTACCTTAAACACATTACTTTATTAATAGATTGGGAATAACATTCTGAAGGAAGACTGGCACTTTTCAGGTGACTTTGAAATATGTGGTGTCCTTGGGCAATGTTTGAATTTTGCAGTGATTGACAACCTTTTGTGCAGCCTTTCAAAGGAGAAGGTCATTTTAAGTGTCATTTCTGCTTCTGATATAGCTAATCTCACACACCATCTGATGGCAACCTGTTGTGACCTAAAACTCTCTGAAGGCAATTTAAAGTTCAGTGTGCCCTGAAACATCATTTAACCTAGAAGGACTATACATGAGCAGGCTGTTGTAAAAGTTATGGAAATTTCAGATAACCCTGACAAAGCCAATATTTAATTATTGAGCCCTTGCCTCAATGAGAAGGGGAGTATCCTTCTTAGGTAATTGTGCACACTGGTTACCTGTCAGCCTAGTCTTAGAGTGCCCAAGAGGGACTTTTGCGTCACTGAGCACTTTCCTCTTTTCAGCACTGGTAGCAGTCAAGCTTTTCCGTGTTAGTAGATTTTAAGGCTTTACTTTTTCACCCAATTGTTGCATCTAAAATGAGGTGACAGCTGATCTGAGAATAGCTATGTCACAAGCCTTCCCACCCCAGCAAACCTGCTCTGGCGTGGATCTCTCTCTCTTTCTTTCTCATCTCTGTGTCTCTCGCCACAGGCTGCAAGAGCTGGCAGGGGCTTGCTCCAGTGTAGGTCACAACAACTTCTGTTTGTCTCCAACAGCTCCAGTGTGGGGCCTCTCCACGGGCTGCAGGTGGGGTCTCGGCCTTTTCCATGGGCTGCAGGGGGACTACAATACATCGTTTTAATTTATAGTAGTATCTATCCAGAGTAACTCCACTGAGATCAGCAATCAACTGTATAGCTGCACACACATAATTTTGAAACGCTGCCCTGTCCTACTCACTAGAGAAAGTCTTTAAAAGAGCAAGAAATTATTGATGAGCTTGGCTCATCTTCAAGTGATTGACTTAGACTATAAGGGTTCTGATTCCTCCAAAATACAATAACTGAAGATACTAATTCTAAAATAGCATGCAAGAAAGAACCTGCATGCAAATTTCAGGTAAAGCTGAGCTATAAGATAAAAAGTGAGATAATGAATATGGGATTTGTATTTCACTTTAATATGTAATTTCTGCTCAGTTGCTCTGAACTCAGAAGCTATTCATGGAAGACCTGGACAGATTAAAGAGCTGGGCAATCATGAACAGCATGAAGTTTAACAAGGGCAAGTGCCAGATTCTGCCTCTGGGAAGGGGCAGCCCTGGCTGCACATACAGACTGGGGGCTGAGATGCTGGAGGCCAGCCATGCTGAGAGGGATTTGGGGGTCTTGGGCAACAGCAAGTTAACCATGAGCCAGCAGTGTGCCCAGGTAGCCAGGAGGGCCAACTGCATCAAGCACAGCATTGCCATTCAGTCCAGGAAGGGGATTGTCCCACTCCACACTGCACTGGTGCGGCCTCAGCTTGAGTTCTGTGTGCAGTTTTGGGTGCCACAGCACAGGAGGGACATAAAAATATTGGAGAGTGTCCAGAGGAGGGCAACAAGGATGGTGGAGGGTTCTGGAGGGTAAGTCTTACGAAGAGTGGCTGAAGTCCCTTGGTTTGTTCAGCTTGAAGAGAAGGAGGCTGAGGGAAGACCTCATCATGGTCTATGGCTTCCTGATGGGGGGAAGTGAGGGGGCAAGTGCCAATCTGTGATCTTTGTTGACCTGTGATAGAACCTGAGGGAACAGTAATAAGCTGCAAGAGGGGAGGTTTGGGTTGGATATTAGGAAGAGGTTCTTTACTGAAAGGATGGTTGGGCACTGGAACAGGCTCCCCAGGGAAGTGGTCATAGCAGAAGCTTGACTGAGTTCAAGAACAATGGATGATGGAAAATTTGTGACTGTAATCCTGGGTTTCATGTTTCTTGATTTCAATCTTACTGTCACATATAAGTGACTACCTTGCACTTTTGGATGAAATAATTTCTCTGAAGAAACACTGAAGTCACACCAAAACACAGTGGAATTTAAAAGAACACAGTACTCAAGATTTTTATCCACAACGTGGATATAAAGTGTTAGCATTCAAAGCTTTCTCCTAACTTTCAAAACAGCCTTGTTTGAACAAATTACAGGAAAGTACTTCTAGCAATTGCCAGGCTAGACTTTTTTTTAGAAAGCATATTGTTAATTCCTTTATTAGATGAAGAACACTTACCAGACTACCTTGGCTTACGTCAGTCACCAATGATGAGTCAATGCTTAGTATTTCAAGATATGATAACTGAGGTATTTCTTAGTAAAAGGGTAGCTGAAGTGGCTAAGATATCACTGTGTTTTTGACTACTGGTCATTTTTATTTTCTTCAACTTCTTTCTTCGTCATGCTGATGATATGAGTCATTGCTGTGCTGATGCTATCTCCTGTGATATTACTCTTGTGTGTAATTTAAAACACCTTTACTTTCAAGCATTTCAATGTAGTATCTGCCAACACAAGAGTTCTTCATCTACTAAAATTTCAAGTACGTGCTCACTGATTTGAAGGAATTTTTGTCTTCTGAGATTTCAGCGTAACTCCTGAATAATTGCAGTGAAAGTGAAATAGATCAACCAAATTTTCTCAATCATAGTCACAGAAGTTCAGACATCAGTTAAGTAATATGAGAATAAGCATTTCTAATTAAATAAGGAATCATTTCTACTTCAGGAATTCTGTGACTTTTACTATTATCTTTGGTTTAGAATGAGAAGTGGGAGAACTCTCTCATTCTTTGAAAGAGCCATGTAAATTAATAGGAATTAATATGCTGATAAATTTGCCATGCCATAGAGAAGAGCAGGAGCAGTTCTACCACAAAACTCCACTGCATTACTTGTTGTTACACCTACACTCATCCACAGATGAGACACTTCTTTGCAACATGTTGTAGTTTTGTGTGGCTGGGTCTTGGTGGAGAATGGGGACTGCAGGGGTGGCTTCTGCAAGGAGCAGCCAGAAGCTTCTCCTAGGCCTGACAGAGTAAACAC
This sequence comes from Porphyrio hochstetteri, assembly GCA_020800305.1. NCBI lineage: Eukaryota > Metazoa > Chordata > Aves > Gruiformes > Rallidae > Porphyrio > Porphyrio hochstetteri. The sequence goes on from CM036938.1 coordinate 25,800,510, forward strand.
TAGCTGGGCTCAAGGCTGGACCTGCCACTGACCAAGGCCAAGCCCATCAGCAATGGTCACAGCACCTCTGGGAATCAGATTTAGGAGAAAAAAAATGCAAGCAGACACATTTTGCCACCAGAGAAGGAAGTGAAAAGATGTGAGAAACTGTGCAGACACCCAGATCAGTGAAGGGGGTGAGGAGGTGACCCAGGTGCTGGAGAAAAAGATACACCTGTAGCCTGTGGAGACACCCATGGTGGAGTGCATGTTCCCTCGCAGCCCATGGAAAAGGCCAAGACCCCACCTGCAGCCCGTGGAGAGGCCCCATGCTGGAGCAGGTGGAGACAAACAGGAGATGCTGACACCCACATTGGAGCCCCTGCCAGCACTTGCAGTCCTTGGAAAGAGACAGACACACAGAGATGAGCAAGAGAGAGAGATCCATGCCAGAGTAGGTTTGCTGAGGACAGGGCTTATGACCCGATGGAGGACCAGGCTGGAGCAGTCGGGGCTTGAGAGACAGAGAGACATTCTATGATTTATGACTGCACCCCATAGCAGTGACCCACGCTGGGGCAGCTGGTGAAGAGCTGAAGCCCCACAGGAAAGGACTCAAGTTGGAGAAGTTCATGGAGGACTGTCTCCTGTGGGTAGGACCCCATGGTGCAGCAGGGGAAGGGTGTGAGGAACACCCCTGCCAGCTAAGAAGGAAAACAACTCCTGAGGAACTGACCGAAACCACCATTCCCCCATTCCCTGCCCCTCCCCGTGCCACAGTGCGGGGAGGGGAGAAGAAGGGAGCGAATTCATCATTAAAGTGAAGTCTGCTAAGAAGGGAGGGGTGGGGGGAGGTGCTTTATGATCTGGTTGCACTTCTCATTACCCAACTCTGGCGTCACTGGGTGTGCAGTACAGTGTAGTGTTAGAAATGAGAGTTTTCTTTCTTTATTCTGTGTTGAGTCTGTTCTGCCCGTGACGCTGATTGCTGAATGATCTCTCCCTGTCCTTATCTTGACTCCTCAGCCTCTCAATATATATATTTTGTCCCATGTCCAGCTGAAAAGGAAAGTGATAGAGCAGTTTTGGTGGGCATCTGACCTCCAGGCAGGGTTAAACTACCACCTGTGTCTAACAAATAATTGTTTTTAAATCTTATTCTTTAAGAGAGAGGCTTTTTTGAAGGTTTTCTTGGGCATCACGGAATTGTCTCAATGACCTTATAGGCAAATCTGCTGGGATCATCCAGTCAGTGTGATCATGCAGTCAGCTAGCAGAAACAATGCCTTTATTCCGGATTAAAGGAGACATTCCATTACACATAGCTGTGAATTATTTGAGTGTTCTTTCTGTTAAATGCTAATCAACATCCTTTGCAATCTAATGTGGTTCTGAGTCTTTTCCTGGCCCTTTTATATAATATTCAGCTTGGGAACTGGTATTAAATATCTGCATCTAGGCCTTGAGTGTCTTGTGGGAGAAACTGTTAAGCCAAATCTACTTGTCTCTTACAGCTATCACTACAGGTACCACTTCCTTAAAAGTAGCAATAAGTTGAGGACTGACAAAAACTGTTGTCTTGATTTTGCTGGTCAGTCATTGGCTGTCAGCATCAGAAAACATCAGAGGTATGGAATGAGAAGTGTCAGTGGGGTCAGCCATACTCGCTCATACCGTTGAGTCAGTCCCCTGTTATCTCATCTCAGGGTGATAAGTGACCTAATAAATCTTGCTGGCCTACATCCACAGAGCTAGAAAAAGTGGTCATAATAACACAGGTTTATCAAAACATATATCTCATTCACTGGGTCTGTGACCTTACTGAGAGAACAGTGAATTACTCCACTCTGGATGTCAAGTATGTGTCCTTGCTACACTGCTGCCTTGTCTTCATGGCTTCCCAGCTGTGGGTAGGGAGAGCCTGATCTATGTTGTATGAGAAACTGTATGAGACATTACTGAAAAAGCAGTGCTTACCCATAGACTTTGTATTTTTATGCTGTAAAAACTTATAGCTGAAAATCAAGGTAGAGTTCAAGCTGATTGGCTGGATGGCTCTGCTATTACTAAATCATGCCATGTAATTACTGAAAAGTTCTCACAGTTTGCTGCTGCACAACCAACAGACTTTTCTTTTTGAGCCATTATTTCAAGTAGGTGGAAAAATATAACCAAGCAATCTTGTGATTGCAAAAGCCTTTCTCTCTATTGTAAACAAGTCACAAAGAGCCTCCTACTACAGTTACATAGAGAAAGGTGTAAGTGAGAAGGATTAGATGTACGGAAGGTCTCCTACTGTTCCTGAATACATATCTTGCAACTCAGAGATGAGTGACCAGTAACTAGTTCTGCCTGCAATTCATGCGACCTGTAAAAGCAAAACCATTTATGTCCATCCAGTTTGGGCTGGAGGTAGGTAACAACTTAATTGAATTCTCCTTATAAAATCAGGAAACTGAACCATGGCCTTTGTGACAGGAAAATATGCATGATAACTGCCTGCTTTTCTGCCCCTACCACCCTGCTTCTGTCAGTGGAAATGATGGGCATGCCAGTTAAGAAACTGCTGTTTCTCAAACCTCTCATTCATTCACAATCAGATCTATTGAGAAACTGCCACTCATCCTTGGCAGAAAAATAATGAAGCCAATCATCAGCACAATATGCCTGAGATTAGCTGAACAACTGGTGCTTCTGGATAGCTGGTGGTACAGCTGCTGCAGGCACCCCAGCCTGCTCTTTGCATGTGCTGCCAGGCAAAGTGTGGGTTCAAGGCCCAGGTACTAAAAGAAAGATGGGGGAAGGAGAATTAGCCTTCAAGACAACCAAGTTCACTTATACAACGCTTGAAAAAATAAACTCCACAAGAAGCAGAACAGTTAGAAAGGGTCTAGGAAATAAAAGAACTGCAGTGCTGTTGTAGTTTTGCATGACAGGGTTTCTGATGGAGGAGTGTGGGCTGCTTCTTCAAGAAGCAGCTACAAGCTTCCCCTAGGCCAGAGTAAACACTAACCAGGCTCAAAGCTGGACCTGCCACTGACCAATGCTGAGCCTGTCAGCGATGGTCACAGTGCCTCTGGGAATCAGATTTAAGAGAAAAAAAACCACAAGCAGACATGTTTTGCCACCAGAGGAGGGAGTGAGAAGAAGTAAGAAACTGTGCAGACACCAAGGCCAGTGAATAAGGAGGATGGAGGAGCAGGTGCAGCAGACACCAGAGAGAAAGATGCTCCTGCAGCTCATGGAGAAACCCATGGTGGAGCTGGTGTCCTCCTGCAGCCTATGGAAAAGGCTGAGACCCCACCTTCAGCCCGTGGAGAGGGCCCACACTGGAGCAGGTGGAGACATACAGGAGATGCTGTGACCCACCTTGGAGCAAGCCCCTGCCATCACTTGCAGCCCTTGGAGAGAGACAGAGACACAGAGATGAGTGAGAGAGACACATGCTGGAGCAGGCTTGTGGGTGTGGGGCTTGTGACCCTGTGGATGACCAGGCTGGAGCAGCCTGGGCCTGAGAGACTGAGAGACATTCACTGGTTTGTGACGGCACCCCATAGCAATGACCCACACTGGGGCAGCTGGTGAAGAGCTGAAGCCCCACAGGAAAGGACTCAAGTTGGAGAAGTTCATGGAGGACTGTCTCCTGTGGGTAGGACCCCATGGTGCAGCAGGGGAAGGGTGTGAGGAATGCCCTCTGGCTGAAGGAAAATAACTCATGAGGAAACGACCAAAACCCCCATTCCCTGCCCCTCCCTGTGCCACAATGAGGGGGGTGAGGGGAGGAAGAACAAAGAAAAATCGTGACTAGAGTGAAGTCTGCTAAGAAGGGAGGGGTGTGGGGAGGTGCTTTAAGATCTGGTCACGCTTCTCATTATCTGACTCTGGTGTCACTGGGTGTTTAATGTGGTGTAATAAATCAGAGTGTTTTCTTTCCTTTATTCTGTGTTGAGTCAGTTTTGCCCGTGATGCTGATTGCAGAATGATCTCTCCCTGTCCTTATCTCAACTCCTCAGCCTCTCAGTATATATATTTTGTCCCCTGTCCACCTGAAAAGGGAGTGATAGAGCAGCTTGTTGGGCACCTGTCCTCCAACCAGGGTCAAACCACCACAAGTGCATTTTACAAACTGTTCATCAAAGACAAACAGTTTCTTCAGAAGATGGCTAAGAATGGCTACTGGCTAGGGAGGGTTTTGTGAGATATTTTTGCCACAAAATTAAAGACTACTCTCATGAGAGGGTAGAAAGTTCCACCTGAAGCAATCAGACTTTCCTTCTTTTGGGAAGAAGTAAAGAAGCTTGTCCACATTTTTGGTGTGTGTAGCAGAAGTACTCCCATTGTAGTATTTCACATTTTTTCTTCTAGTCTCCTAAATGTTCTCCTTCTAAATGTTAACTCTGGACATTAAGTATCCTGAAAGGACCATGCTCTTCATAGATTTTAGCATTACTAACCTAGCTATTGAAAGGTACATATCAGTCTGTTGAACAAGTTAGGTTTAGAAAACAAAATCCACAAAAATACATATTGTTGCAATTTATGAATTGTGAGAGTTCAAAAAAGCAGATCACATGTTGTTTAATCACCTGACTGGAAGAGCTAAACTGTAAACAATGTCCAACTATAGCAACAGCAAAACTGTACCATTAGGGTTTAGATGTCCATGCTCTGTAAGGAAATTTTTGTATATGCAGAGGGAAAAAAGAAGGGAAAATACAGCACACAGCATTACAGAAATACTCTGGTTTAAAAGGTCTAGTGAGCACATCACCAGACCAGTGACTCTGAAAGTCTCTTCAAGGCTTTATAAATCTGTGTATAGTCTGCCTGGCCCAGGAATCAACAGACAAGGAAAGAAAAAAGTGCAAATGCTCTGGGTTTTAGTGGAATTAGAGGAAATAATTGATGATCGGTGGTGATTGATCTCCACTGTCACTAGTCAGAAGGGGGGGGGTGCGTAGAAAGAAATCTATATGAAGCGAGATCTGTTAAAAGGGTTAAAATTAACAGAAGTGCATTAAAAGAGCTGTACATTTGAAACAAAACACAAGACAGACTAACCTTTGACAAACCTGAAAGCCAAAATGCAAAGTTCAACATAAAAATAAGGCAAATGAAGAAAATTACACAAACATACTGCAAAAGTGACCTAAATCATCTCCATTCTGTTCTTGCGTTACCTATCTACAATGATAATCTATAAGGCAGCTGTGGGAAAAGGCTGTCCTGTATTAAAAATTTCTGTGTAGTGCCAATGGGTATTGACCGCTGAATAGAGCATTCAGGCATTATCAAAATATATATAAAAATTAAATTAATATTTTGTAGAATATGAATAACTAATTATATTGTAATTTTGGACATCAGAATGTAGCAAAGGCCATAACTTTCTGATTCTACAGGTAAGCTTTATAATGCCAGTGGAGCATAATTACCTGGCCATTGGAGGCCTCTGTAACAACACAATATTCCTTGAAAGACATAACTGGAAGGTACCAGTAGAGCTGTTTGGAAAGGAGAGCATTTGGAGAGACAGTGACCAAATTACCTGTGTACTGTACTCTGTAGAGTTAGTGGCACTACTGGGATGTGATTTGAGGATCAAACGCTAAGTCTGAACAGATGGTTGTTGCACATATCAAGTGCATATTCAGAACAAAAGGCCATCCTCTGCAAACTTCCTGACAGGTCCATGAGGGTGCACCATCCCAACACCCAAACTGGTGTTTAGATAAAAGCTCCCTGCCATGTGCTGATCTGTTTACTGCCACTGATACAAGAATTCCCCCAGACAATGAAAAACTTGTCGCTGCATGTCAGTAGTCATATTTAACTGGCTGTAAACTGTCATGGAAGAAAAAATAGTATGAGGTTGTTCCTAGAGATTACAAAAGTAAAACTGTCTCATAAATTAAGTGCTCAGTGATGGCAATTTTAAACCAACTTTGACGTTAAACCTTCAGGTTCATTCATGCCTGAAATCAGAAATATTACATTTTAAAAATGCAAAACCAAAATGACTGAAATGGTATTTCTGTGCTATAGAAATAAATTTTTCTTCTTTTGACCAGGTTTTCTAACATTTTGCTAAGTAGATAGAGAAGACTAACATTATGTCTCTTGTACTGCAGAATTATTTGCTAATATAGTATTTAAAAATCTGTCAAGCTTCCTCTCCCCTGCCCTCTCAGAGAAGGTACAGTCAATTCACCAGGAGGTCTTTATGTGCCAGGAATAAAATATTTAAAGACAGTATTTGCCAAAGTCTTTATTACTCCTCTCATTCTCTTGTTGGCCCCCACACACTAATTATTATGTTTCAGAGTTAACTTAGGAATAGGTGAGGCATCTGCTGTTAAGTGGTCTATCAATTCATGGTTTTATATGGGGGTAATTCATACAATAAAGTTTGTATGCTTCTTGATGGAGAAATTCCAATTACCTTATTTTACCAACTGTTTTTGTTGTTATCAAGACTCCATGATAATTTGGGAAAATTAACAGTTCCAAAGGGTACCCTGGTACAGTAAATACCTTTCAGATTCTGATAAGTGAAGTGCAAAGAAGGAAACAGAAATCCCTAATGTCAGTATACAACATCTGAAGTTCTGTTCACTTTTGCAGTAGACTAGACTGAAGAGGTCTTGGAGAAGCATTGGTTCTGCTAAATCAAATTCTGACAGTATTTTTAAGAAAAGATCTTTTTTAGAAAAATCCCATTTCAAATTACTTCACTGCTGTTTAATTTGTGTGAAATACAGACTTAATGAGAAAAGGGAATTTCCTCTAAGAGAGATTGGCTGGAGCTATAAAATTAATACAAGTGAAGTACAAAGACATGAAATGTATCTATCTGAAGAACTCCCATCCTGGGACCCATTAACACTTCTCTCAAGAATTGTTTTAGATAGATGGCTAGAAGTTTCTGATGACCTATGCACTATTTTGTACTATCTTTGGGAGGGTTATGCCTGACGTTCTGTCCTCCAGGGTTTTCAAATTAATCAGATGAGCATTCAAAAAATAGGGCAATAAAAGGCATAAATTATTTCAAAAGGATCAAGGGAATTAATTAAAAGAATAGATAGTGCCTTTTAAGAAGTTGGGAGGATTTTTAGTTTATATATTTCGCTGTCACATCAAGGGGAAACTTTGGAAATATATTAAACTTCTCAGTACTATCCAGAATCCTTATTATGATCTGGTGTTGTCATTACAGTGATCCATTTGTATTAATTTTCAAATGTTTATTTTCTTCATGAAAATCATGCAGTAGCTTGGGAAAATGCATCTCTCTGTACCCAGGTTTTCTGTTTCACATAGGATCACAACAACTGCAGAGCTCCCACTAACCTTCATCATCATTGTTGGGTATTCTCTCTTGCATTCCCTTCTCGTATCACTTCCAATCATGGCATAGCTACCAGTGGTGAAGTTATGTCCTGTGCTTCTGAAATGGATAATTTTTCAAATTATTTAGAATAAAGCTCAGTGTTTTCCAAAGAGGGCAAACTTCTGCAGAACAATCTCCTTTATATTACATTTGTGCTAAAGTATTACTGTCCTTAATTGTAGACATAGGGATTATGTTTATAGATATTATATATTAAATGTCTGTGTATAAATCTAAGACTTGGGTTAAATATTTGGCAGAATGAAGCTTTCATTTTCTGCAAGGGAGGTTTTCTACCCTCAAATAAAGATGTTTGCAGATAGCAAGTGACTAATTGGATCCCTTTGTCCTCAGCTCCATTATCCTGCAGCTGGAAAAGATTATTTTTGAACCTTCTTATGGCATTCTGTATGACTTAAGGTAATCTTCATTTTTTGTAGTTTGATTATATTTTTAACTAGCAAGTACATAGAGTGAAAGAAAGGTCTAATTTTGTCGAGGTACTGTGACAGTAAACGTCAATTCAGAAATCTCAAAATACCTACTTTTCAAGTAGAAAAGATAAATATTCACAGTAGATTTGATGTTCATGGTTAACTGCTTCTGTATTACAGAAGCAATAGATAATTTTGCAATAATTTTTACTTATTTACCGGGTTTCAAAAAGTACTGATAGCTATAGGAAAGGGATATATGAGCCCATTTGGTTGAATTTATCTTATTATAGGGAACCTAAAGCACTTGGGAGTATGCAACGTGCAGGTGAGGTGACAATTCCATTATAGTTTCCATCTATAGAAAACCAGTAGGACCAGCATTATGAATTAGGATGTCATAAGTGATTATCCAGCAAACAAATCTAATCATCAAACTCTTTACAGGATGATATGTACTGGACAGCATACTTAATCCTCCTACCACTAACCTTCTGAGTGGGATCGTTTGTGCTTGTCCTGTTTTTTGGCAAGGATAGTGTTAATTTGCACAAGATGGGATGGGACACAGCTGGGACAGCTGGCCCAGACTAGCCCAAGCATATTTGATACCATGACCTCATACTCTGGGTATAAGGTGGGGGAGCTGGCCAGGGAGGAGGGGTGGCTTCTTGGGACAGGCTGGGCATTGGGTTCCGGCTGTGAGCAAACTGTATCATGTATCACCAGTTTTGTATATCCTGTCCTAAGTGCTGCTGTTGTTCTTTCCCTCTCCCTCTCCTGTCCCAGTAAACTGTCATCCCAAGCCATGAGGTTTGCCTTTGTCTCCCCATTCTCCTTTCCATCGTGCCAGGGGATGGAGGGGTGAGTCAGTGCTCAGCTGCAGCTGGGGCTGAACGATGGCACTGCTAGATATGGATTCAGGTGACACACAGAGTACAATGGCTGTATTTGAAAGCAAGGCTGTAAACTTGGTTTGGTCATGTGTTTTCCAGGTGCAAATTGTATCCTTTTTCCTGCCACATTACCTATAGGTGGGAGATATCAAATTCACTTGATTTAAATAAGGAATATGTTGTGTAAACCAGAATGCTAGGTTTTATCATGGTTTACCATGGTTTACCTTCCTATCCTGACTCCCACAACTCACACCCAGACAAGAGGCTCATGTGCCAGCCTTGCCAGTGTCCTGCAGGCTGCTTGCCAGTGCTTATTGTTGCAAGAAATTTTCTCTACTCTGTGACAGGGAGGGTTAGGATGCAACAGAAGTGCTTAAAAGCATATCGACATGCTGTCTCCTTCTAGACGGGGTTATAAAGGCAGTAAAACCACCTTTCAGTCTGAGCTTACCACAACTCTTCTGGAAGATGCCTTCCTGACTCCTGCTAAATGCACTGGTGAGACCTCCTGGGAGGAACAATGGATGTGTTCCTCACCTTGTGATGGAAATCAAACTGGCAAGCAGCTTTGCAGTCACCTGTGATATACAGAAAAAGCAGATCTGTACATGCTGAAAACCCTGTGTGCTAGAGACTGCTGATCATCCCAGGGGCAAGGTGAGGAGGGGTGCCATCTGCCCCTTGGGGGACACTTCATCGTGGCCTCCATCCTGATGGTTCCCCGTTGTGTCACGAGGTGGCAGTATTTAATTTCCACTCTCCTCCTCTAGATTTGCATGCTGTCATGATCCCTTTTCCCATTTTTTTTTTCCTAGCAGACATTTCCACATCATGGGTATAGGTAGTTCATTCTGTGTACTGTGGATGTGGTCCTCAGGACTTGGACTTCAGTGTGTCTGATCTTTGAGGCCACCTCAGAGTGAGGGGTGGGGACTGCATGATGACTTCAATATTGTATTTCATTGCATTCATATTTCATCACCACAGCTATGTGTATGGTCTCTATGGCAAGAAGGAGGATGCGAGCAACTATAGGCCAGTGAGCCTCACTTCTGTCCCTGGAAAGGTTATGAAACAGCTTGTTCTGGATGCCATCTCCAAGCAATTGGAAGAGAAGAAGATCATGAGGAGTAGTCAGCATGGATTCACCAAGGGGAGATCATGCTCGACCAATCTCATAGCCTTCTACGATCTCATGACAGGCTGGGTGGATGGAGGGAGAGCAGTGGATGTCATCTACCTTGACTTCAACAAGGCTTTCGATACTGTCTCCCATGACATCCTGATAGCAAAGCTGAGAAAGCATGGGATAGATGAGTGGACAGTGAGGTGGGTTGAGAACTGGCTGTCAGACCGGGCTCAGAGGGTCGTGATCAGTGGAGCAGAATCTGAATGGAGGCCTGTGACTAGCGGTGTTCCCCAGGGCTCGGTGTTGGGTCCAGTCCTGTTTAATATCTTCATTGACGACCTTGATGAGGGAATAGCATCCACCCTCAGCAAGTGCCGATGATACAAAGCTGGGAGGGGTGGCTGACACGCAGGAACACTGCGCTGCCATCCAGAGAGACCTGGACAGGCTGGAGAGCTGGGCAGGGAGAAACCAGACGAGGTTTAATAAAAGCAAGTGTAAAGTCTTGCACGTGGGGAGGAATAATCGTCTGTATCAGTACAGGCTGGGGGATGACCTGCTGGAGAAGAGCTCTGTGGAGAAGGACCTGGGGGTCCTGGATGATGACAGGTTGGCTATGAGCCAGCAGTGTGCCCTGGTGGCTAAGAGAGCCAATGGGATCCTGGGGTGCATTAGGAAAAGTGTGGCCAGCAGGTCTTAGGAGGTGATCCTCCGCCTCTACTCTGCCCTGGTCAGGCCCCACCTGGAGTATTGTGTCCAGTTCTGGGCTCCCTGGTAGAAAAAAGACAGGGATCTCCTGGAGAGAGTCCAGAGAAGGGCTACGAAGATGATTAAGGGCCTGGAACATCTCCCGTATGAGGAAAGGCTGAGTGAGCTGGGGCTGTTCAGCCTGGAGAAAAGAAGACTGAGGGGGGACCTAATTAATGTTTATAAATATCTTAAGTATGGGATGCAGGGGGAAATGGCCAGCCCCTTTTCAGTGGTCTGTGGAGATAGGACAAGGGGCAATGGCTGCAAATTGGAGCACAGGAAGTTCCGCACCAACATGTGGAAGAACTTTTACACAGTGAGGGTGACAGAGCCCTGGCACAGGCTGCCCAGGGAGGTGGTGGAGTCTCCTTCTCTGGAGATATTCAAGACTCGTCTGGACGCCTATCTGTGCAATATGAGCTAGGGAGCCTGCTTTGGCAGGGGGGTTGGACCCGATGATCTCTTGAGGTCCCTTCCAACCCCTATGATTCTGTGATTGATTCTGTGATCTGCTGGAGAAGAGCTCTGTGGAGAAGCACCTGGGAGTCCTGGTGGATGACAAGTTGGCCATGAGCCAGCAGTGTGCTCTGGTGGCTAAGAGGGCCAGTGGGATTCTGGGGTGCATCAGGAAGAGTGTGGCCAGCAGGTTGAAGTATGGGATGCAGGGGGAAATGGCCAGCCCCCTTTCAGTGGTCTGTGGGGACAGGACAAGGGGCAGTGGCTGTAAACGAGCACAGGAAGTTCCTCACCAACATGGGGAAGAACTTTTACACAGTGAGGGTGACAGAGCCCTGGGACAGGCTGCCCAGGGGGGTTGTGGAGTCTCCATCTCTGGAGATATTCCAGCCCTGTCTGGATGCCTATCTGTGCAATATGAGTTAGGGAGCCTGCTTTGGCAGGGGGTTTGGACCCAATGATCTCTCAAGGTCCCTTTCAACCCCTATGATTCTATGATTCTATGATTATTTGAGATGTGCCAGGTGAGGTGTGACCTCTATTCTAGGGCTCTTGGTTTATTTAGTCTTTCCAGGAGTATCTCCTTATTCAAGAGTGTCTGGATCAGGAAAGTGCAGACCCTGAGGCTCCCATGTGTAGTAGAAATAGACTTAATATGACAGAAGGCTCTTGGCAGCCTTTGGAGATGCAGGGTGCAAAATACTTCTTACATGTAAACCTGGGTAGGCCTGATAGCTTGAATGGTAGAATGCGGGTATGAAATGCAAATATCCAAATTCTGGATGTCATGTAATCAGGAGTTAATAGTAAAACAATAGTTGATAACCTGGTGTGGTGGTTTGACCCTGGCTGGAGGCCAGATGCCTACCAAAGTTGCTCTATCACTCTCCTTTTCAGCTGGACTGGGGAGAAAATATATATTGAGAGGCTTAGGTGTCGAGATAAGGACAGGGAGAGATCATTGCACAATCAGTGTCATGGGCAAAACAGACTCAACATGGAATAAAGGAAAGAAAACTTTCTCATTTATTACACTGCACAAACACAGAAACCAAAGTAGGATAATGAGAAGTGCAACCAGCTCTTAAAGCACCACCCCCATCCCTCCCTTCTTAACTTTATTCATGATTTGTCTCCCTTCTCTCTCTCTCTCTCTATTCTCTTCAGGCTGCAGGTTCTGCCAGGAGCTTGCTCCAACATGGGTCACAGCGTCTTCCATATGTCTCCACCCGCTCCGCCATGGGTTTCTCCACAGGCTGCAAGGGCATCTTTCTCTCCAGCACCTGGGGCACCTCCTCCCCTCCTTCACTGACCTTGGTGTCTCCACAGCTCCTTACATCTTCTCACTTCCTTCTCTGGTGGCAAAAAGCAGATGCTTGCATTTTTTTTCCTCTTAAATGTGATTCCCAGAGGTGCTGTGACCCTCACTGATGGGCTCAGCTTTGGTCAGTGGTGGGTCTGGCCTTGGGCCTGTCTGGTGTTTCCTCTGTTAGGTCTAGGGGAAGCTTCTAGCTGCTCCTTGCAGAAGCCACCCCTGCAACCCCTCCCTCTACACCAGAATCTTGCCACACAAAACCACAACACCTGGGGTTATATTCATTGAAAGGAAAGGAAAAGGACACTGACTTCAATTATTTCAGTCATCAAAGCATGATTATAATTTTCCTTGACTATGAGAAGAATTAGCGTGATGCGATAGGCAAGTGATTTGCAATAGAGAGACACTAATGTTCTTGCACAACGCCATGGTGATAAATCTCACTGGGAACTCATAAACACCTCTGGTCAGCAATGTTCAGAAAGAGTGGGCTCAAAATGGAATGTGTGAATCAGGTATACAGAGATGATCTAGAGAGCAGCTCAGAAAGTGTGAGGTTTTCATTCTGTTACACTGAGGCAGGAAGGAAGACTGATCTATTTGTTGGCCATACTAGAGATGAAGTAGAAGCAAGATCAGAGCAGTGGGCCTTCCAAGAGAAGTGGAAAGAGAACGTATCTGCCATAAGGATTATATTTAAACCTTTCAATGTATAAAGAGGTATTATGATGGAAATAATTCTTGATAACTTGTAGGAAGGCTCCATCCTGTGAATCTGTGATCCTGTCCTATTTTTCCTAGGAATACCTTTCAGATGATTATCACAATTGCTTGAGACTATCCGACATATCAATGAACTAGATTTTCAGATAATGATGCTGGCAAATTACTTTTTAAATCATGTCCCAATTAGATTAAAAAAAGGAAACATTCAAATCAATAAAATATTTTTAAATAAAGTGGAGAATATTGGCATTTCACAAGCAACAGGTCATTCACAGCTGTGATGACATTTTCCTTTCTTAGCATCATTTTTCTGGAATGTCTCTAATCTGTAAATTAACACATACTAAATTTTGTAGTCTCAACATGGAAAAATAGTTGGTACTTGACTGTCATTCAGGAGCATTTGAAACATTCTTGTTGTCTTATGAAAATTATGTTGCCTCACTTTGCTACCCCACTTTCCCACAGTCAGCTTTGGTATGGAGAGTGACTCTGTTTCGGCCTCAACCAAATCTATCTATCTTAAAAAAATTAGAATCAATGCCACTAAAAAAGGTTGAGAGACAAAACCTTAATATTTTTCTACTTTAGTGCATACATTTTTCACCAAGGTAAATTCTAGCAGGTTAATTTTGCTTGTAAACAAGAATCTGGTGAAAAGTAACATATTTCTCGGCTTGCAGTTTTCCAGGAAGGTCTCTCTAATGACTCTTCCCTGCTAAATAAGGCATTTTATTGGCTTTATGCAAGTGTTCAGAAAAACAGAAGCTGAAGTCAGAAGGCAGAGAGGATCACAGGCTTTGTTCCACAAAGAATGAATGAATGAAGGAAACCCCTGAGTTGATTTTTAATCAGTTAGGATGTTAGATTTTCAATTTGCAAATAAGATTACCAAGTGTACAACTATTTAATTTCCTGTAAGAACAGACCTCAGTCACTATTGCATCTTCCCAAGTTTAATCCCTCCAAATAATGAACAGAGAATTCTACAGGATGCATTCAACAATGTGTGCTCATTTATAGTAGTTTTCACATCCAATCAACCACTTAATTGACATCTAAAAAAAGTTGGAACACTCTATTAAATGAAGGCATGAACATTTGTTTTTAATGTGTTTTCCTATGGGTTATGTTTAGCACCTTCATTTAGACTGTTCAATAACCTTTGGGTTTTTTTATTCTCCTGCTAAAATGTGGCCAAACTTTTAAGATACCCAATACAAAATAGCTATGAATTCCATGCTAGGAAAGCAATAGCTCCCTTGTAAGTTCTTCCCTCATTTTCTGATGCTTCAGGATTGAAAATCCTTTTAGTGTACAGTTGTTACGTGCAGAATGAAGTCCAACAAATCTGACTATGACTACAAAGATGTGCTTCATCTCCAGTCCTTCTGCTTCCAAGAAATGACAGCCAAGACAAAATGGTTTCCTTAAGATCGCTGAGCTAAATTCCTCTGAAACACTGGAAAAAAATCCTGCATTTTCTAGTCACTAAAAGTAAAGTACAGGTTCTGGTTGGTGTTTTGAGTACTTCAAAACTTCAAGCCAGTGTTTCCACAGGGCATGATACAAAACATTCAGAATGGCCATATGTTTTAATGATTTTAAAAAATAGTTATAGTGTCAATAGATAGTGGGAATAAAAAGCGACTACAGAATCACCCATGTGCACATTCCCTTCTGATCCCTTAAGACATCTACCTCATTCTTAAGCTATTATTTCCTGCTAATTGTGACAGGTGAACCACAGCTTCCAGGTGTAGAGGAGATAATTCTGCAGGCCTTGTCATCTCATAAAGAGTCCTAAAAATAAACTTTGAAAGGCATTGTCTAGGAAGAGTGACTGAGTGGTAGATGTACCTGCCACAGTAATGTAAAAAAATGCCTTTACTGCAGAGGTCCTTCTCAGAAGGATGATCTTGACTGTCTGTTGTAGTTACACAGGATTTCTTTCAGAAAGAATTACAGAAAGACAGCTGGAAGATTTCACCCTATCTCTTTCCTTATTGCCATCTCATAACCATCTTAAGCTTTAAACTAATATTTTTGTAAGCAGTTTTAGAGCTTTCATATAGTGTGAGGGATTTGGAAGACCCTCCCCACAACACACACATACAAATTCCCTCCATCAGATTATTTAAGAAACAATTGATGATCTACTGAAATTACATACTCCCTGATTATTTTGATTAGGTACAGTTTTCTTAAGTGCATTATTGAATAACTTAACTTGGTTATTTACTTTATTTGCCCAACATTTGTGGCATTCCAGTATGATGATAACATTTTTTTCTTTCTCATTAAGCTTTTTATCTTTCAATATATTTTCAGATCACAGATTTTGAATTCTATGTCATTACGGACATACATTTATCCACCTATTCCAAATGCACTACATTTTCTGGAAAAGATAAGCATAAATATTCTTTGCTATCACAAAATGTGAAGGAAGTAAACAAAGATCTAATTACCAAGTCTCAATTGCTAGTTCAGGATTCCACTGCCCTATAGAAACTGATGGAAGCCTTTAATTAAAGTAAAATTATATTCTGTGTTCATTTTTTATTTGTCTGCTTGTTAACTTGCTTTACAGGTTCCTTTCATTTTTCCATGTGCCTATTAAGATACAAGTACTTTTAAAATGTTTATTTAAAAGTGAACAAACCTGGCTTTGAATGGTATATGACAAAGTTGTCTAACACTTTCCCACTGCCTATTTTGAGTTCTTTCAACTCTTTAAAATTTCAATATTTTGGACTGATACTTTCTGGTCAGGTCTCTACTTGAAGCTGGTTATTTGAGGAGAAAATTGACATGAGAGAATTACAATCAGAACAGGTCCATTTATGAGATGAAGGAGGAAATTTTAAGACCTAATGTTAGGAACTTGAATCTTCCCGTGTGCTGGGTATCACACCATTCTCTTCTGCAAGGTTTTCAAATGTATTTTTGCTAATCCTAAATTTTGTCAGATTTTATATCCTTGGGAAGAAATGACTGTCAGCAGATGCACAGTACAAAGATTTGGTGATTTTTAGTGGATAATATCCTAATGATTTCCTCTGAATTGAACGTGCTCTGAGCATAAACATGAATGCCATCATAAACATTCAAAGTGAGACATATGATATATGCAGCTTTCACCTTTTACAACTTACATCTGACAAAGATGGAAAATGCAGCAGACAAACTCTACAGTGCCTATGAACTGAGGCTTGTCTGTGTTGCAAGAGTGAGCATAAATTAACATTCGTGAATAATTCCTTCAAGGCAGCCTCTTTCCAGAGGGAGAAGAATGACAGTGGCCATGGTGCAGAACAGCACTAGAGCAGTAGAAGGTGTTTTCATAACAGGATAATTGCACAAGCAGCTGAGAAGCTGCCCGTGCATCTCTTGTTTTGCAATGTTGTAACCCAAGCTACTTTATCCCTCTTTCATTACCAGGTCAGGTGTCAGCAGCCCTTTAGTTTAAAGCCCCTTTCACCAAATGGCCATCAAGCTCTATATTAAAGCACTATTTAAATCAAGCTGCAAATGCTTATGGCTAGAGGGACACCTGGGTAGGAAAAAAATTTGAATTCCAGTTAGGAAAAATGTGTTTGATGTTTAGCACTGCGAATGACATTGAGGCACACTATGAAGGAGCCACTCAAAGCACGTGCGTGAATGGTTGTCTGGGTCATAGGTACCAGACCTATGTTAATGTGGCAGAGAGGAACAGGAGCTTTAGTTCACAGGCTGTTGTCTGAACTTAAATTTCTGTTGTAAACTTTGATAAAGGAATGCTGAAGGCACAGAGATTAATATTTACTTACTCTTACTGTGAATTCGTTGTTCAAGTAATAGTTCACGTTTTCATACCAAACTGGCTCATAGCTATACACGATGGACCTAGTTTGAATCATCAGACAGTGTCAACAGCACAATGAATGCAAGTTATCAGTGGCAAACCACTTAATTCCACAAGGAAAATGGTCATTAATTACAATATCATGTCTGGACTTTCAATGTACTGAGTCATCTGGAGAAACTCCTTCACATTATGGAAGTTAATACAAAATATGTATGCTTGGCATCCCACAAGCATAAGGGATTGATTATTTTAATTATTGATGTTAGTTAACAAGTGAGTATTTCTGTATTTGAAGTGTCTCTTCAGGTTCTGTTTTCTCTACATGCAGTGCAATGGTAGCTTTTTTAAATGGCAGATTCTGGTAGCTGTATTAATAAGCTGTTACTGTTATCACAGGCCTACTTTTTCTTGCCTGTATTTCCCATAATTTTAACCCAATAGGAAGAAATTATAGGTGCAGAGAAGTTTTTTACATTACTGAAGGTGGAAAAAAGGACAAAAATTAAAAACACATCCACATCAAAAGAAAATGGAGCATAAGAAAATATATTTTCTTGTGTGCTTTCCCTAGTTTGCAGCATGTCCTAATTAATGGAATATTCATAACAATGTTCATAAGACTGGGAAAGGAACTACAAGAGGAAAAATCTCAGTGAAAAAGTATTACTTAGATGCAAATAGGTACAAGTTTTGTAAACTAACTTCTAGCAAACAGAACTTATCCAGGGCAGAAGGAACCCACATGAAAGGTCTCAAGCTACCCTTACTTGTACAGTAAACAATTTTGGAAAGGCAGCTGGAAAAGAAAAAGACAGAAGTACTCAGTAAGTCAATAGTATCTAGGCTGTATATCCTTTTCCCGTTCATGAGGCAGAAACTCATCAAGTAAAATGGCGTTCCTTTTGGTGTGGATTGAATTTCTGCCATAGCACATTTCAGTATCTGCTTTGCAAAGACAAAGCGAGACACAGGGGAAACTTCTGTCTTTCAAATACAGACAAAGGGATTTGGGTTTCTTGACTTCCTACAATTCTCTCTAGTCAGTATGAGTTCAAGACCATCCAGCATATTTCCTTATCAGGCTGTGGGGTTGGGGACAGACATTGGATACTGTCTTAATCCAAACAAGAAGTTAGCACGTAAGAGCAATGACCAAGTAAAACAGGAAAAGATGCTTTTGGCTATATTGGCAGGAAGAGGTATCAATTATTTTAAGTACCTTATGATTTCAGTTGATATCCTCTGTAGAAGTAAGGCTGGAAGGCAGGCTACATGCCTACAGAGTAATAAAAGTGGTAGAGCTTGATAATGCCACAGACCTGCAATGATGCACAGGAAGGAAACTGGTCAAATAACTGGAAGATAGAAGGTTACATTCTATTCTTATCCCACTGCTGGCTTTGAGTGACTGTAAATCACTTATATTCATGCCACAGATGTCTCTCCTATTTAGTTACAGAAACTACAGAGGGATGTGTCAGGAGCATATTTTTCATTTCCTATTAAAGTGACTTATAAAGACATACAAGGTAAAATGGGTGGTAAGTGCAGGAGATCACCTAAACAAAAATAAGCCTCAGTACTTTTTGTTTAAGTGGAAAATGGAAGAGCTGAATATTATCCAAGCAATACCCCTAATCTGCTCTAAGTGGAATTATTCTGTAAAACCAGTGAACCAACTGCCTTGAGGTGTAGACTATGCCAAGGCAATCCTCAGAGGATTGACACCTTCACTACTCCTGCCCATCGTTATCTGATTAAAATAATCTAATATGAGCTGGAAAACAGAAGCAATAAATGAACTTTGTTAAGTGAATGCTGATAACTTCACACTCATGTAATACATTTGGAGTGGAATATGAGAGAACCAAAAAAAGCTCTGGTTGACAGGAGGAGGTCAAACAGATTGCTATCTATTATATCAAGCTACGTCAACAGGCAGTGGTTGCAAGGAAAACATCCATGGGTATCATGCACTACATGGCAGGCTAAGGGAGGTGGAACTGCTTCATGCAGGGTCCAGCCAGAACCTGTTCAGTCAAGCAGTGGGACTGACTGATTTTCTTCCAGACTGAGCTGTCCCAGAGGAGCAGGGCATGTGTGTGTGTGTGTGTGTGTGTGTGTGTAGCATGAGAGAAGTCCTAGAGCAGAAACCGCTATCCACCCATCATACTCATCCTACTGACTAAATAAATTTTAGATTATGTGTCACTAAGGGTGTAGGCCAGTTCTTGTGGCCACCCCACCTAAATTCCCCTGTGACAACTGAGGAAACAGCTGCATCAAGCTTAGAGGTTTCCCTTTTGCTGTCTGTTCACTACCACCTTTTTTTTGAAGGTTACTGTCGCCTTGAAGAGCAGGCAGACTGGGAGACATGCCCATGCCACAGCACTCACATTGATGTTCTGGTGTCTTAATTTAAAATCATTTTTTAGTTAGTGATGTAAGCTAATACACTGGTTTGTGAACTGGAGTTTGGAGCTGAGCACCACAGCTAGATTTGCTAGCGCAAACTGTGCATATAATCTTTGCTATTTTTAGACCTTGATCCAGAAGAACCCATAAACACATGCTTATCTTTAAAATGCTTGCATGCTTAAAATTCAATGTATTATCTGAGACCTATCCACCCAGTGCTGAAATGTATTAGTAATGTTTACATAAATATCTACAAGGAACCTGGATGTTTGAAATCAATGAAAAACAGACAAAAAAAGTATCTTTAATGTGCTAAGGCATAAGCATTTCCCATGTGTTCCCCAAAGTCTTGCATTAGGTGCACTTGACAATAACTTTTCAATTTCCATTAGTGTCATAAATTGCCTGCACATCCATTTTTAAGTAAATATCTTCCCCAATATACTTTGGTATAATAATATGAAGGTATATTTTAGGTACTTGCTGATATCTATGATTAATCAACATAAATGGTCGGAGTGTTTTAACTGAAACAAAATTTGTACTTAAACACTATCACACTGTGCTTTCAAAATCACATGCTTTAGCAAAATTTAGTATTAATCATTCAGAAGAACACTGTTAAGGTAAACAGTGTTGTAAAATTACTTTTCCATTTCCAAATGTATTTTGAAAGGACTGTTCTTTAAAGGAAGCCTTTCAGGAGATCTACAAGCATTGCTGAAAAAATGCTTCACAAAAAAATAGTTAGGTTTTGATTTGTTAGAGCAATTTATCTCATGAAACTTGATTTTTTTCCCCAGGATGAAAAATACAAAAGAAAAATTTTCTCACTAAACCTGTTAATTTATGTGTAGGGCATTTGTAACATTATCTTGAAAAGCATCTTAATGAATTATTTTAAGTGTTTAAGTTGAAACACATCTTCCAGTTTGAAAGGAGGAAAAAACCCAAACACAAACCCTGCCTCTTTTAAAATGACAGAGACGTCTTCTTTGAAGGCAACGCAACACTAACTGGCTACCTAGATGTTCCAAACTGATTAAGAGCTCCCTCAGCCCTGACAGACATTTATTGATATTCGAGGACTGTCTGTCCGTGGAAAAGCATCCTCTGTTGCCTCCCTGCTTTCTACAGCTTGTCAATCTCAGGTGAAGATGAACATGTTAATTGACTGCCTTGTTAATTTATTAATGACTAATGACAGAAAGACTAGGGTTGAATGCTCATAAAATTAGCCTTTCAGAGAAGAACTATCCATGTTTTAAGAGAATACTTTTAACTACCTTTCATTACTAATTTACTCATCATCATACATTACACTTAAAAGACCAACAACACCCAGCAAACTGCTGCATTATTATAGAAGCGAATGTATTGAAGGGGAAAGAATTACATGTACCAGACAACAGTTGGGGCTTTCATCTGTATTGTATTACAAGGAGAGGTGAAACTGCATTAGCATTTTAAAGTAGGATGCAGAATAACTATATTCAATTAACTAAGGACTCCTTGGGCAGCAGCCCAACAGACACGCACATGACAAGACCTGGCAGAAGGAAAGGAAGTAAACTGGTCTGAATTCTGTATTCCCCACATGCTAACAAATAATTACTGTGCCACGGCTCTTAAATATGTGGCTATCAGAAATGAATAGCTGGTTTAATCCCAGTAGAAGTGGGATTGTTTACTGCTTTATAGTAGTTCTGTAAGCATTACCAAGACATGCAGGTGGTATTTGGCTTTTTCTGCAGGAAGTGTTTAACATCTTCATTAATGATCTGGATGAGGCAATTGAGTGTACCCTCAGTAAGTTTGCAGACAACACCAAATTTTGTGGGACTGTCAATCTGCTGGAAGGTGGGGTGGCCCTGTAGAGGGACCTGGACAGGCTAGATCAATGGGCAGAGGCCAGCTTTATGGGGTTCAACAAAGCCAAGTGCTGGGTCCTGCACTTTGGTCACAATAACCCCAAGCAGCGCTACAGACTTGGGACGGAGTGGCTGGAGAGCTCCCAGAGGAGAAGGACCTGGGGGTGTTGGTTGACAGCCAGCTGAACATGAGCCATCAGTGTGCCCGGGGGCCAAGAAGGCCACCAGCATCCTGGCCTGTATCAGGAATAGTGTGACTAGCAGGGGTAGGGATGTGATAGTTTGGTTATACTTTGAGTACTGTGTCCAGTTTCGGGCCCTTCACCACAAGAAGGATGTTGAGATGCTGCAGCATGTCCAGAGGAGAGTGACAAAGCTGGTGAAGGGTCTTGAGCCCAAGTCCTGTGAGAAGCAGCAGAGGGAGCTGGGGATTTTTGGTCTTGAGAAAAGGAGGCTGAGGGGAGACCTTATTGCTCTCTATAACTAAGTGCAAGGTGTTACCTGCAGAGATGTCAGGGTTGGTCTCTTCTCTCAGGTGACAAGTGATAGGACGAGAGGGAATGGATTGAAATTGCACTAGGGGACATGTAGGTTAGATGTCAGGAAGAATTTCTTTACTGAAAGAATTGTCAAACATTGGAATAGGCTGTCCAGGGAGGTGGTAGAGTGACCATCCCTGAAGGTATTTAAAAGACATATAAATGAAATCTTTAAGGACATAATCTAGAAGTGGACTAGCCAGGGTTTGGCTATAGTTTCACTCGATGATCTAGAGGGTCTCTTCCAACTCAGGAGATTCTATGATTGTATGATTCTAAGTGCTGTCCAATATACATGTGCAGTACTGCTAAATACCTGCTTCCAATCTTTACATGGAGTGAAGAAGTCTGCAGTCATCATCAGATATTCATGATTTCTTAAAGCTGCAGCAGTCGCAACAAATCTTCTTGCTAAAAAGCATATACCACCACAAGCAGGACAGTTGTGTCTTCCAAAGATTTAATGTACTGTTCTAAGTGAAGCAAATGGTATCAGTCTCTGAATCTGGCAGTAAACAGGGCAGATGTATGCCCATGCATGATGTAGAGAATGGACACACAGAAACGTAAGTGGCTGCTTTCAAGACACTGCCATAAGGTCGGCAACCAAAATAGGGTTAATATTTTCTTCAGAATTGTTTTCTACCCTTTGCTCCAAAAAAAGATCAGAGTTCCTCCCAAGATGCCATGACATTCACTGGGGCACATGTGGATACTGACATTCACTGGGATACATGTGGATACTCCAGGGAAAATCTTAGCTGACCAATGGAGAAAAGTCTGGTTGCAGCCTGTAAATGCCAGCTGTGAGCATGTAATGTGTAGGATTACATGCTCTAAACATGACCTCTTCATTAAAAATATTAGCATGCCTTAAAATGCTTTGATTTCTGTGGAACATTACATCAGCTGTTGTAAAGACACATTCTAGTGAAACATATCTGGATGGTCTTATTTGCCCTTCTTTTTAACCTTCTTTGTTTAAATGGTGATATGTCTAGTTTAGACCATCTCTTGCTCAGTTGGTCAGCTTGTGCTTTTCATTGGCAAGAATGACATAGGTGTTCATCATAGAATCACAGAATGGTTTGGGTTGGAAAAAAACCTTAAAGATCATCTAGTTCCAACCCCCTGCCATGAGCAGTGGCACCCTCCACCACATCAGGTGGCCCAAAACCCCATTCAACCTGGCTTTGACCACAGCTTCTATAGGCAACATCTGCCAGTTCTTCCGCATCCTCAGGGAGAAGACTTTTTTCCCAATGTTTAATCTTAATCTATTCTCCTTCAGTTTGAAGCCATTACTCCTTGTCCTTAAAAAAGTCACTCTCTATCTTTCCTGTAGATCCCTTTAGGTACTGGAATGTTGCAGCAAAGTCTTCTCAGCCACCTCTTCTCCAGGCTGAACAATCCCAACTCAGTCTGTCTTCATAGGAGGGGTGCTCCTGTCTCCGAATCACCTTCAGGGCCCTACTCCAGACTTGCTCCCCTTGGTCCACTTCAAGTGCTCCTAACTGGTGTCCTTTGTTTGGGTTAAGTTTTACTCCTACTCTCCATTTATTTATATCGTTAGTTTATTCATGAAGATTGATGGTAATTAGCAGAGGAATTGTAACTGCAATGGCTTTGGCAGTGGCATTTTGCACTTTTACTTCCTCCTTAATTCTTATGTCTCAAGCATAGGCAAATTTTTGTGTGGCCTAGTTTAGATGCCAAGGCTGACGGATAGAATTTCCTGCAAGAAGTTGATCTGAATGGTCTTCTCAGTGTTTGGTTACCTTGGGAGTTAAATAGGGTTCCTGCAAAGATTTTGGTATGCTATCAATTGTTACTATAAATCTAGCTACAGCCCAGTGGAAAAAGACTGCTAAAACCCCTATGTGAACACAATCTTCTTTGCAAATGCTTAGTATAAGTAAGTTTTATTCTGGAGTTCTGTCTCAGATAACTACCTTGTGTACCAGTAAATTGTTCATAATATTTTTCTTTCATGAAAATATTGGGGGTGCGGGGTGGGGGGGAATTTCCTTATGTCCATTAGTGCTTCCTCATAATGCAAACTGCTATCTCAAAACACTGCATTTCCTTCACACATTAATAATTTATGCATTGTAATAATAAGCTGTGACAGAACTGAAGTAATGGTTTTGAAAGAAAGAGATGACTGAAAGTTGGGCATTTGAATACTGTCTTAGTTTCTCTTTTGTTAATAACTGCTTATCTCAAAGCTTGAATTGTCACTTAGGTGCAGAGGTGGCTTTGGCAGCATTTCAGTAATGCCCTCTCAAGTCAGATCTTGAAGATACCTCTGAAAATTCTGGTAAGGCCAGAATAATAAAGGACGAGAAAATCTGAATTCATTTTATCACTTGAAACGCATTTATATGTAGTCCATGTTGGAAGAAAACAAAGGCCTGAAAATTTCCAGAAGGATAATTCATTAAACTTTAAGCATGTTGAAAAGGGAAGAATGTCCAAAAGATTTTTAGGAAAAGTAAAGAAGAGAAATACACCAAAATCTTAAATAAACCAACTTAATCTCCACACCCTCTAGGATTTAGCTCTTAAAACTTGCATGGAAGAACTATATAAGTGTTATCTTAAATTTTATTTTAATATGCTCTCTAGTGTTAGTCATATGCTTATTAGTGGCCTCCGTGAAGCCTAGAAGAAGAAAGAATTTTAAAGATGATTTTTACAGAGGCTGATTTTTTTTCACTCTATACTAATCCCTTCTGTAGTGGTTTCAATTAATTTTTTTCTCAAAAGAATTATTCAGATGATCCAAAAGTCCATAGGAATATTCTATTTAGCTTCAAAGGACTTTTGAGGATACTTCATAAGAGCAAGGATTAGCGTCTTTTTAAGTAACATAGTATCATATGCTTGTACAGTTTATTGTTATTTTCTCTGGCAAATTCTGCAAAAGACATGGCTCTGAATTGCTATTGACACAGGGAGTGAATCTTCCTCTTTGAGAGAGAGAGCACTCTGTTTTATCAACTGAGCAGGATTGCTAAGTTAGGCTGTCTCTTGTCTTTTCAGGATATCCAATGTGACATGTGACATCTTCTGTGGCTTCAAGTCGGGAATTTTATATGAAAAGTACATGGCCAGGCAACTGCAGATTTTCTGGGGCATCCCTTTTAGAAAATAAAGGAAGTCTGCTGCTACGTACTTAAGGATGAGAAAAAAGAAGTCACTCTTCACTCTTACCTGGAAAGCTCTCCTTCTGATACGGGGAATCCACTGATTTTACTTACAAATGTCCTCTCCTAAATTTGAGAAGAATCAGCATCACATCCTTACCTAAATTGCTACAGATTGCAGGTGACAGCACTGAATTTAGGTATGAAGGTATCCATTGTTACAATGGTAGGGAATCTCTTCCTGAAGGTTAGTTTCAAATGAGTAGGAAAAAATATGTTTTCAGTCTCGTGTCCCAGGTCAAATTGAGGTCAAGATGTCTTTTCAAGTTAAATTTTGGCATTTTTCTAGTGAGAGCATTCTTTTTCTAGACTAGACCATGGAAACATTTACAAAATGCACTCATTTTTCCTGAAAAACTTTCTAAAGTCAGATTTTAATTTTCTTTTCAAACAAATGCTCCAAAGTTCGTTTTCACCTCTTTTTAAAAAAATCCCATTACTGAAGAACAAATACCTACAGATTACAACTCCTTCACCGTTCTCATCTACAAATACATGCTTTGCTCCCCAACAAACTAATTGCTGTAAATCCCATGAACAAGGGTTTGTCCTTCCCAGAAGAGCTGTGAATCTCTCCTTCCTTGTACTGCTCCTTTCCATGGAAATTGTGTCATTTATGAAATGAAATGTGAAGCTACCTGGAATCATGTCAATGTGCACAGTGTATCTGAAAGCTCTTTATAAATTAGTCATCTACAGTGAATGCTTTCACTTTACCTTATGATTCTGCCAAGGATATTTTGTAGGGGTGTCCTTGCCTTGCCTTGCCTTGCCTTGCCTTGCCTTGCCTTGCCTTGCCTTGCCTTGCCTTGCCTTGCCTTCCCTTCCCTTCCCTTCCCTTCCCTTCCCTTCCCTTCCCTAGGTTAGTATCTTCTAAGGTAGATGTGATGGTCCCAGTCTTTTGAACCTGTGGACAAGAGTGTAGCCTTGGGTTTTTTTGCAGTGTATACAGCAGCTGTTGTGTGTTGTACAGAAATCCTATATATGCAGCTCATATAATGTACACACAAGCTCAAACATGTGTTTCTTCCTTAGGTTCCTACGGTGAGTTAGACGTTTAAGTGGGTATTCACATCAGTAGAAATTTTTGCATCTAGCTCTAGGCTTCCACAGTCTAGCTAGGAAACTAACTTGATAACCATGCATCCATATCCAGATGTGAAGTAAACAGCACATGTTTGGTATGGATTAAGAGCATTTTGCATGTAAAATATTCAACCTCGAAGATAAATATGGATATATTGCAGAAACTCGTGCCTTTGTCAGTGCTGAGGTAAAATATGGATAGTGGTTTTATGACCTTTAATGACAATAGAGATTGGCAGATGGAAATGATACCTTTAATTGAAGAAACCCAACCTCATTGTCCTCTGAGTGATGCCAGAGCAACCATTATCACTTACATAAAGCTGGACTGATCCAACTGGTAAGTTTGATTCAGGTTTCCACTTCCAGTTTTACGCTAATGAAGTTCCACTGATTTAATTGTTTCTGTGCCAATGTAAAACTGGGGTCATATGGAGAAAAACTGGGTCCATCGCCCCTGAATAACAACTAACAATACCACTCTTCTTCATAGCAGAAATTTGTATTATTTAATTCAGAGAGGGTAGAGAAACTGGAGCAGTACTTACAGACCTACATCTTCAAATGAATCTTCAAAATGACACAAGAACAATGCCTGTGTGGCATGCATGGCTGTTGGTGAGTAGCTGAAGGGGAAGAATGTGCGCTGGAATAGAGCTACAGTAAACTTACAGCTAGTTTTTGTCTCTTAGGCTGCATGAGAAAAATGTGCCTGCCTGCCCTCATGGCTCTCTGCCTGTTTTAGCAAGCCACGGGCATTTCGTCTATGCCTCATCCCCTTGCTGTGAACTATTCTTGTAAAGAGATCTTATCCACTGTGTCACACTTGCCAACGCAGAAAACAATTTAGAGTCAAGCATGAAGTCATGATATCCCTGAGATCTTCTATTTTTCTGTACCTACTTGAGCATCTAAATAGCTGCTGATCTGACTGTATTTCAAACGTAAGTCTTTGAAGTCTCCTTCCTAACTGCTAAGCCAGTATTACTGAGTGACTGGGCGTTAGAAAGTTTTAGTATATTTGTTGTATGTGTTGTCTTCATGGTCACCAAGACTGAACCAAAGCCATCCAGAGTTATCAGGGGCAGTTGCTGTGGTTCAATAGCTCTTGGCTCTGTAACATACTGCGCAGCCTGTGAATGAAGAGGAACATAGACTCTGCCTTAATGAGCAGTGACTGATGTATGAAGGTGTAAAGTTTACTCTGAGCCTGCAAGGCTTGCATCCCTGGGCTTGGACAGATGTTGTCATCAAATGTCTTTGAGACAGCCATCATCTTGATGGACACTGCAGGCTGAACAAAATGACCTGCGGATCTGAAAGTGTCTCTTAGCCACCTGAAAGAAAGAGGGGGTCTAGCCTTTATGAGCCAAATGTGGTAAAGGACACATGAAATTCAAGAACTGGTGAGCTTTATATTCACAAGTTCTTGAATTTATATATTTTGATATATATATATATAATTATTTATCTTTATATATTGAAAATATTTAATTGCTTTGATTCAAGGGGATGAAACAATCCATATAATTTCTATAATCTTCTCCCCTTTTGCACAGTTTAGTGTAAATTTCACATTATGAAGACGGTGGAAAACTCTCAGAATTAGCCCTGACAGACACATGGGGAAAATATTCTAAACTGGACCCTTAAGAGTAAAAACCTTCTGTGTTTTTTCCAGTACAAAGGTATCTTGTGTGCAATTTATGTTAATTATTTTCCTGTTAAAAAAATTAAGAACCTCATTCTGAAAATTTTGAATTATGATTTAAGAGTTCTATGCATTATTTAGTTGAGGCAATTTTGGCTTTTAGCTGCAATTGTATAAGAAAACACAAAAATCAAGGGACATTTGACATTCCGTAGTTAGTAATTTAATCAGTTTTTGAGTACAGCAAGAAAGCTGATGGAGGCAGGGTAAGAGCAATGGTTGGGGTTTTTTCTTGTTTGGTTGGTTGGTTTTTTGGGTGGATTTTTTGGGGTTTCGTTTGGTTTTGTGGGTTTTTGTGGGGTTTGGTTTTTTTTTTCATTTTTTTTTTTCCAGGGAATTCTACAGCTTTTCATTGCATACTCAAAGCAGTCAGAATCAGGTCCTCCTGTTTTCACAGTTTTATCTTTTTGTGCAAGGTCAGGTGAAGCAAGTGGATAGAGAGGACATGTAGCTGAAGTACTTGACTTCTGAACCTCTTTGTATATATGCTACTGATATAGCCTATAGAAACAGTTTTTATTTATAAAATATAAAATATATATTGTTATCAGAGTAGAAGGGAGCATCATAAGACTATTTCTTTTCCCAGTAACACTGCATTACTAATTAGAAATGAAACTTCAGGACTCATGTTATGCAACAGAACAGTTTGTCCTTTTCTACCACAAAACCATAGCTGTCAGTGTTACCAACCTGTGCCTTAAAGAAGCTGCAGACGCTGCACCATCATCGAGAAATGACTGCAAAGCATCTTCGTTGGGTTTTTTTATGCAGGGTGGAATGTTTACACATACTCATTTGGACTAATCTAGAGGACAGCATGCAACTTGTGGAAAGTGAACAAGTAGGGTTCAAGTGTAGCAGCGAATGCATTTCATTCAAGCTAACTCATTCCTATTAGTCCATCCCTGTAGCTTAGTGGTCAGACCTTACTGGTGCAATGACATGGCAGAATGGGAAACATGAGAGGTTGATTTGAAAAGCAAGATATCTGGTATTATTTATGTTCATATTTGTAATTTCCAAAATATTCCAGTTATATTTAATCTTTGCATTAGTTAATTGCTTTGGAGAAGTTCCCTGAAAGGAAAACAGAACCTCTTGCTTCAGAGTTCACAGTTTGAAGTTTTGGTATACTGAAAAATGTTTAAATTGGGGACCTGACATACAAATAAGACTTTTGGATATGAGAAAGTAGTTTGTCCCTAATCCTGGGGGAAGAATGATTCTGACTTCAGACCTGGGAGTGTCATACTGCTCCTCTGCCTTCTGTTTCACTGAAATGGATACTTTCTGTATATACCACATAGTCTTCTGCAGAGTACAGCACTGAAATAATCACTGAACAATTTCACACTGAACTGCAATGATCCTCATAGCATAATAACAGCCAAAGATCCAGAACATGATACTATCAGTTTTGCATAAGTGCAATTCCATGGATTCTCCTGGACATGTTCTTAACCTAATCTAGTGTGAGAAAAGGATGAGATTTTCTCCTTCTCCTTTGTTTATTTGTTTGTTTGTTTAATGAAAGCAAATATTTGAAGTCACAGCAATTTCTATTACAGTATTTTGTAGAACTGCATGATTTATCATGAGTTTTTTTCCACAGCCTTAAAAAATATAAAGAACTGTATCTTCTGCATCTGATTTTCATGAACAGATGTATGTAATCACACATAAAATGATATTAAAAAATCCACTTTTTATTCTTTAAAACTCGCTTATGTTTGAGACTGACAACCAGTGTTGTCTCTTTCTACTTAACCTTTCTCTGTCCAAGCTTAACAGCTTGGCTAAAAAAAATCTGCTGCTCCTCTTTGGCTGCACTGGCTATCGCTTCTGTCCATTTCAGCTGGAATCCATTATTACATAGCTCATGTAATTTTTCTGTTAGCAGAAGTCATCACCACTGTTGTCTGTTACTCCACATTATCACACCTATTTCTCTCCAGCCTAAAAATATCAATAATATTCCTTAATGTCTGCCCTACCTCCTGACTCTCCTCACTCACCTCCTTTCTTATTATTCTTTTCCTTTATCAGATCTTGATATAAGAACACCTACTGTGAAGTCCTTAATGAGTAAATATTTTTGTAAATATTTAATCAATTAATTATGCAAATCTGGAATTATTTGATATGTCATCAATGACTTTCACAATGTTTTCCACTAGAAGGATGAGAGTAATTTTAACATTTTATTTAATATAATTTAATAAAGAAAACAGTCAGGTGGACCCCCTACAAGTTTACATATACTCAGGAGGCAACACATGTGAAAATGTATGTTTATAGATAGAGTCTGTTCTCAGGTCATCAGAATCTAGCATGCAGTAGCTCCCATGAACCCACCAGACTTACTTTAAGCAAATCCCAGGGAAAGCCATCAGGGCCAAAGTAGCTGGGGTGACACACAACAGCATGGCATCACAAAGAGGGTCCTAAGGATGCAGAGCAGTGACAGCGAGGATACTGTGAATGAAATGTATTCAGATTTCTGCTGTTAATTACCTACCTGTTTCCCACATAAAAGCACTGTCAGATGACCTGAAAGCTGCCCTGATGTGCAGAGCTGTGACGAGTTTTTCATATGATTGAAACTTCAAAAGACAAGAGGTTAAAAGATCCATTTTAAGAGAGGGGAGGGCCATGCAGCACCCTCTGCTCCGAAGGTCAGCGGTAGATGCCATGGGACTCCTGGCTCCCAGGTTGTAAGGATAGGCCAGTGCAGAAGGGTGACCTGGCACTCTTTGGTAGTGTGTTCTTGGGCTTTTCTGGGTCTTTTAATTTTCAGTACCAGATTTTTAAAAAATATATATATAAATTCAAACCCTACCTGCTAAAGATAAATTCTGAAAGTGTAAAACAAATGGGAAGTAGTGGTGCAATTTCAGCCCTCAATAGGGGTGCCAAGAGAGAAAGTCTCAGGTGTGCACTGCAAACCACAGGAGGAAGCGGAGCCATGGCTGCTCTGACCCCCACTACCAATGAAACCTGTCCCCTGTTTTACTTATATCTTGTGGTACCCCATGTATGCCAGTGAGATGAAAATAACCACTATATTACTACCTGTGGTTAAAGTGTTCTTCAGATAAATTTGAGGGTCTTGGGAAGCACCCTCCTCATTACTCATATAACAGAGCTGCGATGCTTCTTGACGAACTGTTACACAATATTTAAAGCTGTTATACAGCAAAGCCTGAAAGGGCATATATATTTAAGCTTTTCTCAAGGTCTTATGAAGGCCAGAGAGTGTGAACACTTACAAGACACTGAAATGGAAAAGATTTCCTGCATACTGACTCTGCTCACCCTCCTATTTTGGGCAACTGGATCATACAAACTCATGAAGGAACTTAGCAAGCTCCTTACTTATAAATACATGGACTTCTTTGAGTAGTGAGGAGATCAAACCAAACAAGGAACTTACCTCTAGGGTAAAGAAATACACAAATATCACATAGTGACTTCTAAACATTATATATTTTCAGCACATGGCATTGGCAAATGTTTATAGATTAGGTATGGAACTGTATGTATATTTTAGAGTTGTAAGGGTGCAACAGAACTGAAAAATCTCTCTGATATCTTTCTGAGGTAGGCAAAAAATGTATATTTTCATTGATCATATTTATCTTCTTCTGTCTCAATATCTAAGTTACTATTTTAAAGCACTCAGTCATTATTTTAAACTCAGAAAAAGCAAAGCAGATTGAAAGGGCTGCAACAGTAGTAATATACTATTCAAAGAAACCCAACTGAGCAACCCTTTCCCCTAAAATTTTGGGTCAATGTCAAAAAGGTCTCCTCAGTTTGAAAATGTGTGTGGGGTCTGTATCAGTATTATTTTTGTACAATGCTTGCAAAGGGAAAGAATATAAGAATCCCTTTCACACTTCAGGGATCTAGAAGCAGTCTTTAAATCTAGCATCCCATACAAACTCTGCTGATGGAGAGGTGCTGTCAGGGCTGCAGACAGCTGTATGTTGATGCTGGAGACCGGGGTTAGTGTTTTCTCACAAGTGAATTATTGAGGTTAGATACAGCAGTTTCCCATGTCTTTTGAATGTAATTTTGGTGATATAATTAGATTTAAGTACATTAAAATAATATTTTTCACTGTTCTATCCTTCAATTTCAGTATATTTGACCAATTTTCTTAGTATTCTGGTTGTATCTGTTGCAGATTTACCCATCAGTTTTTATTAATTAACTGGTTTAATATTTGCCTGGCATTAGATCCCAGGTTGACATGAAAGTCCCCTTGTCTTGAGGACCATGTTGTTTGCCCTGTCACAGGAAAAAGTTGTCTGTAGTTTAAGGAGATGACAGAAGAATCTCTAATAAGAAAATGTCAAGTTTGCTAACAGAAAGGAGAGATGTAGCGGTAATGAAAAAAAAATCAGTCCATGCACTTACACTGCTTAACTATTGCACAACTGGAGAGACACAAAAATAACCTCAGAAGCTGTTCAAGCTGGCCTTTGCTGTTTGAAACTCTGCCAGCATTGCTCAGACCTTGCAGTGTTTTTATCCATGAAGTATGTTCTGCACTAATAAATCACAAGGGTGTTCCAAGGCATCCTGTCCTGTCCTGTCTTTGCTTGGTACTGAGTCTTCTTCTGCCTTTCTGATGCCAATGGAACAAATACTGACTTGCTAGTTTATGCTTATTTTAAATAACAAATAATCTCCTCCTTGAGATTAAATAGCTACAATTAAAATAGCTACAAATTAAAATAGCTAAAAATTCACTGCTCAGAAAGAAGGAATCAGGAATAGTTATTTCAAAGCCTAAGGGGAAAACCTGAGGCAACTATCCACTTTCTCTGAACAAAGTTTTTATGGGGTTTGAAACTGAAGGGATTTAGCAGAGCAATTATTTCCCTCACCCCCACACCCCTGAAAAGCTGAAAAATTGCCTTCTTTTTCCATTTTGTTGTAGAGAAACTTTGAGGCAGTGAGGTGCTCAGAATGGTGATGGCGCAGTCTTTTTTCCAGGTGCAGCACACATATTGTAAAATTTTATTGATAGATTTTTTTCACATATAAAAGTAGGAAGCTATGTTTCTTTCTGTAGAGGTCATGCCACAATCATGCTGAAATGGGATTGTAATGTGAGATTAGTCCATAGGTACAAAGACTCTTGCTCTCATATTGATTGAGAGAAGGGAGGTGAAGGCTTCTCAGTTCTGAGTCTATCCATCTTTATCCTGATGGGATTATTGAGAATTCTGTAATATTTTTATTCCAGTTTGCTCTGCTACATACAGGTCTCTCTAAGTGCAATGTTCTCATATGTTTTCTCTACCACAGTATCAACTGCAGTGCAGTTTTACAGATAGTTTACAGTGGTATCGACTATTATCCGACTGATTACAATAACTTTGTTTAGGGGCTGTTAGAGATACAGTAGAGAAGATCCATCCACTCTAAGATCTAAAAAGAAAATTACAATTTAAGGAGAAGGAGGCTTTCTCTTACTCTGTCATTGTATTCCTTAACATTATATATATCTTGAGAGTTATTGGATGTTCACTCCCATCACTGAACATCTTCCCAACTTTATCAGATTTTCTAAAGTCACTCTTCCACTTGAACAGAGTAGTAAACCAACACAAAGACCCGTCTGCCATTTGATCTACATAATATGAAAGTTTGAGACTCAGTGCTTCTATATTAATTTTGCACAAACTTAACTATGTGGTAACACAATAGAGAATTCACCTGGAAAATTATCAGCTGTCCCCAGAGAGTATGATACTTACAGTTCTCATCTGGAACTAGTTTGAAACATTCAGACATTTATTCACACACTGATTCCATTAATTTTAATTGAAAACACAGACACCTTATAAAAGACAGGACAGCAGACAACAAAGCCAATTCAAAGAACACAAAAAGCAATAGTAATTTTATCTAGGAGGAAGGACAAACCAAACTTAAATGACTCTGCTAAAAGGGCACTGAAATATAAATCTAGACTAAATCTGATGGACTGGTCTGAAAAACAGTCTCAAGAAAAGGAAATGCAGTATAAATATTCAAAGAGTTGAAATAGAAGCTGATCTTCAAAGTGCAGCGATCTACTAAATGTGTATAATAATCCAGCAAAGCAGTCTTCAGTTCTAGTCCAATTTTAATATGGGAATTTTAACCTGAAATAAACATTCTTTTGGACTCTTCCAGGTGTCCAGGGAGGAAAATCCATCAAGTGTGGTCATTGCTATTAAATAAGTTTCCTGAGAACATTTCAAATTGGTACATTAATGCATCACAGAGTTTATAATGTTATTGAAAGGTTGTTCTATTTGGCCATGTTGCTCTAAAGATTCAGCTTTATATGTTAAGAATACTCTGGAAATGGATAACTCATATTTAAGGGTCTTCAAAGGGATCTGGAGGATAGGGAGACAGCATGGAAGGGGTTAGCAAAATGTCAGGTGTCCATGCCTTTATTGCAGGCTCATTTTTAGTTCATGCCAACAGCAATTTCATATTTCATGGTGAAAATATGTAAATTCACTATGTCTCAGTCAACACATCATCAAGCTCATTTTGGTCCTTGCTGCTTGGTTTCTCCAAATATCTCCTTTTAAAAGTCATTTTCATTTACCTCCAGGACCTGATATCTTCCCTTACAATTTAATTTAGTTAACACACATACGTATATGAGAGTCTTTGAACTCAACATCTTTGACAGTCTTTCTGTGGTGATTCAGCCCCAAACAGTGGCTGAGTACCACACACCACTCTTTCACTACCAGAGGAGAAACAGACAGAGCCTCCATGGTCTGGGATAAGGACAGTTTACTGACAAAAGCACCATGGAAGTGGCACAATAACAGCCAATTTCACTCACACACGGTGATAACACAGTGTTCCTTACTGGCCCAATGATTACAGAGTGCTGCAGAATGCAAGGACCAACCAGATGCCCTGACGACACTCAGACCACCCCAAAGGCACCCAAACAGCCCCTTTTATGTCTCAGGAGTGATGTCAGGTGATGTGGAAAAGAACCCCATCTAACTCAGCTCACCTGTACTGGCTGCTTCGGGAGATTACCTCTGTCTTGGCCAGAACCAGGACACTTTCTCCCTTGAATTATGTCAAAGATGAAGAAATTCTGTGTGCTTCTGCCTACAGAACAGGACAAGAGGGCAGAGTACACAGCTGAAGGATAATCCAATTGCCTACATCAAAAAACAGTAGTAATACCCCTGGCAATTTTTCCAGTTGTAGCTGTTGAGCTACAGCAGTAGTTGATGAAAATGATCATATCCAGAGTTTCAGCTACCTGGTGCATTTGCAGATGGAGACATTTCAACCAAGTACACTTTTGTTGAAGGACAGTATTAAAGTTTTTCTGACACCCAATTTTATGCATAGGTTTGGTATTTTTCCTCGACTTGACTGATTTTCAGCCTTTTGATGTTTCAGACACCAAATAAGTTCTATTAAAAAAATAACAAGGGATAGCAAATTATGTTGGAAAACCAAAAATAATCCTAAAATCTGAATGTGACAATGAAAGTCTCTTTTTAATTTTCTTACCTCATTGGATAATGGACAATTTGATTTGCCTTGGATTGATAAGTAAAGTTTGCCCTAATACACGCTGATACGTTTTTAACAACATTAATCATATCCTGTCAGTCTTAATGTAATACGTTGGCTTTTGAGGCTAAAGCCATGGAGTTATAGAGTGGTCTTTCAATCAAATCTGGAAAGGGGGGTGGGGGGTTGTCTACTGAGGCATCAAAATGAGACCATTATGGATTTTAAAGTGCCTCAGTGATAGCCATTTTAGGTTGTCAAATTTGATTTGTGTAATTTTAAAGTTTACAATATGCAAATATGCAAATTTCCTCAGCACTTAGCAAAGGGTAAGACAGATATTGAATGTACTGAAGGACACACCAACCCTTGAAGAACTAGGGCTCAGAAAATCTTAGTTGTTAGGTCTGAATGGTCAGGCAGATGTTGCAAAATATATATTTTCTCTTCTCATTGCTTTGGCTGCCTTATGGATCCCCTCCTGCTCTTTGAAATATTATCTATTTGAGTATCTATTCTGGAATGACAAAAAAAAAAAAGGTGGAAAATCTGGCTGTCATAAGGTATAGAGAGACATGATAACTGGTTAACGAGCTGTTAATTATCGTTACTGCCTATTTATGCTCTGAATGTGCATGTTCACTGAACAGTCAGTCCGGTGAGCAGAGTTATACCTTCTGGAAGATGGTCAGTTTACCAGCTATGGGTTCATTTGCAGAAGAAAATCTTGCTGTTTGCAAAGTGCCTGGAAGGCAAATGTAGATTAGTGAAACCAAAGTGAAGCCGGCAGCTTTAGGAAATGGTTGTTTCCCTCACAATTAAAATATCATTACATGGATGAAGAACTGAACTTTCATTCCTTAAATGTTACTCCTGTAAGATTCCAAACTCTGCAATAACTAACTCCTAGATTTCATGAACCCTTACACCTAGCACTGAAGTACAGGAGAGACTGTGACAGAAAGCATAACTGTCTTTATTTGCCAACATATATACAAGCTATAGGCCTCATGGAAAATATATTTCTGGGCAATCTTGTCTTGGTTATTGCATGCTGGACATGTGTAAAATCTCTGCAAGTAGATAGTTTTTCATCTGGGAGCATCTTGCTTGCATGAAGGCTCAGGCCAGGTGAAGAGAGAAAGAGCCAGGAAGCAACTGAAGAATTGGTACAGACTCCATGAGAGGAACAGAGGGGAGACATCAGAGGCAGTGGAAAGAAAGCAACCCAGAAAATCAGGAAGTCACTGAAAAATGCTGGACTGTGATCAAGCATGAAAGAAATGGTCTGTCTGGTATGGAAAGAATGGGTGGGGTGGAGATTTTTTGAGTTATCTTATTAATTTGTGCCATTGAGCGGATCTAGGACTCCCTGTATTTAAAGTTCCTCAGTTCTAGTGGAACAGCAAAAGAGTTTTGAAGACCTTGAGGACATTTTAAGGAACATGTGCAGGCAGGTCTGTCATAGAGCTCTACCCAACACAGACATTATCAGAAGAACATGCCAAATTTCCATTTCTGATTGAAAGATTGTGCAGAGCCAAAGAAACACTATTAGCTCTTTGTGGCAGAGTCAATTTGTTGTAATTAAAATGATCCTTATATTGTATTTATGGCAATATTCTAACACTGCTGCTAATTCTGAGTTCTTTATCTAGTTTTTAATCAATGCTTTCATAAACAACTCCCATCGAAGCCGCATAGGTAAAAAAAAAAAACAGGCAGACCCCAGCAAATCTCCCACAATTTGGAAATTTAAAAGAATAGCCAATTAAAGTTATATTGATTGTTAAACACTATCAGTAACCTGGGTTCATATAAACCATTTTCTCACAGAATCTCTCAAAACACTTTCCAAACAGGAATAATTTAGGTCTATGATACCAATATAAACTAGTAAGGTTCATAGATCAAGTAACTGAGATTTGTAGCTTTTACTAAAATAATTTGTAAAGGAGTCAGGAATTTTGGTTACTTTTAAATCTGTTTCTTCAGAGAACATGTTTATTTCCTTTTGTAGATAGATAAATACCAATAAATTACTCTGTTCTCTTTTGTATATTGGTGGCATAAAGGGTGTGCAGTAATGTAAACAAAAATTAACCATGATATTGGAAGGAAGATAAAAACACACACACATACACAACCTGGCTACAAAAAAAGGTTCATTTACAAGGCAGTTGGAAAGTAATTTCAGAGAGGATAGAGGCTGCACTAGTTCTTTACATAATGGTAAAGGAATATTTAACAGCTGTTGCAACACTGTGTAGCAAAAAGCTACTGGGAGTACATGGATTGCTGCTATGAAGTATGGATTAAGTAATGCCTATGTGAATATTACTTAAATGGAATGCTGTAATGTACATGTCAATGTGCATGCACACGTGCATGCATGTGAGAGTGTGTGTGTGTGTGTGTGTCGAGTCTTGCCTGGGCATAACCTTTCGTTTTGGTTTTGTTTTTGGTTGGCTGGTTTGGGGGTTTATTTGTTTTACTCATGTTACTCTTGAAAGTCAAGCAGAAGGGGCAGTGAAGCTGGAATTTGTTCCTTCTCATTAGTCATGGGCTGAATCGGTCCTGAGCAAAATCAGTCAGCAACATATGAGCAAAGACATGTGAGCGTAACTTGATGGTGCTGTACGAATGTGGGTGTGGTAGTAATCTGAACCCTTTTTTGCAAGTTGTGATGGGTAAGAAGGGAAAAAGCCCAACTTGACCTTTACAGCTGAGGTTGAGTTTGCAACGCAGGTGGAAAGAAACTATTTTGAACTGCACAAAGGCAATGTGAAATCACTGACAGAAGATGCACGTGGATTCATACAACTACTTTCTACTGGTCTCAGTGCAAAAGATTATTCTGCTGCCCATGTATTCTCGTTTTTACTTTCTTTGTCTCAACCTTTTCCCCTTTCCTCACCTAACTCTGATACCTGGCTAATTCACAAGTGAAATACTGTAGTATCTGCTTGTCAACTTCACTTTCCTTCTTCGGCACTCATTTGGCAAGGACTGCAGGTATCTTGATGGTTATTTATTACAGTGCCGGATGAAAGCTTGGAACACTAGCAGTTTGATCCACAGATAGTATTTCAATTAAAGACAGATTTGGCACTGCCTCTCGGATTTCCATCAAACTTTACATCATAGCCTATTCCCCTTTCCCCTCCTACACTGGAATCTTCCAGGGAAATGTCATCTCATTATTATTATTTGTTTTTCAGACCCTTCTCAAGGACTTAGCTCTGGTCATGTAGCAGCGTGTCACTTATTTGATATTACCCCTTTCAACTGTAATATTAGACCAGGATAATCCCTGTGTGATTTTAAGTCAGGGCTTCCCAATGTAGAGTTCCTTTGTCTTCTGTGCCTTGTTTGCATTTTATTAAGTGCATCGCCTTACCTTTTAAAACAGATTTTAGCTATTAAAACAGATTTTAGCTCTTTGCACTCAGTTTACCTGATGATGCACACCATTCCATGGCAGAGATCTCACCTCTCATTTTGAAGAAGGTGAAGCATGTGTTAAATGAAGGAAAAGAGGTTAATAGTGATAAAAAGGGTAAGTGTAACATCAATTAATTATTAAAAAAGAGAATAAGAGTTAGAAATAATGAGCTAACATTGATCTCAGAAAAAGGAGACTTGGAAACAAATTCATGCAGTTACAGGAGAAGAAAAGTATTTTTATTTGGTTTAAAAATATTTTACTGGATTAGTTAGCTGCTGAAAAAACCCCAGCATTTGCTAGTCATTTGTAAGAAATTATTTGAACAACTGGAAAAACAGCTCACAAAAAAGTAGATAAGCACTGGCACTCTTTCAGTACAGCCACACCACAGTACAAATGGAAAGTTGGTAGTGAAGATATGCTAACTGATGCCAACCCTCTCTGTTGTGAAAACTAGGCAGAGTTTTATGGAAATCACATAAGGGTGTTCAAGATCTATTCAAATCACACTGTTATACTAGGATTCCACTAGGCAAGACTATCTTAATCTACATCCAGTATATTCTAGTACTGTTTTGCAATAATATGCAACGCTTCACTGTGAGAAGTTTTCAGATATTTTGTATCCAAAGTGGGAGAGTAATTTTTGTTTTCTTACCAGCAGTGGTTTATATTGGGTGCAGATGGAGTTCCATTGTTTTCACAAGTGCTGCTTCCTGCTGCCAGGTAGGACATCTGTTAATTCCTTTAGTTCCTGGCTGCAGAACTGGGTGTTGGGCAGCCCCGGGTGTAGCTAGCCTGACAAGTGATCCTATTGAGACAGACACCCTGCCCAGCTTCTTGTACATGGAGCCAGAGCAAACCACTGTCTGGGTTTTCATTTAGAGGCCATCATGAGCAGGCATTTGTTCCTATGGCAATTGCTTTATAGCCCCTGTTAAGGTTAGTCTCACACCTACACCACACTACTCAGCCCCTCTTCCCAGCTGCTTACACTGGGATGTGAAAGCCTTGCAATCACTGCCTTGTTGAACAAAAAATAAGGTAGTTAGAGTGTAGCAACAGGTCATAGTTCAACAACATATTATTAGGAAAAATGCCTGCAGATTTTTTTAAAGGCCATGTATTATTTTCAATTTCTTGTACAGCTCTGATTTGTTCACACACACAAAAAAGGAAGGAATAGAGAACCACAACATGCAACAGCGCCCAGAAAAGGCCAGTCAAGCATTTCTGTCTTACCTCAAAATATACTGGCCCAAAAACCTCATTCCTGGTAACTTTTGAGTGTAATAAACTCACTTGATAACTAACTAGAAATCTCCTTGGAACAACATGTGTCTCCTAACAAAATCATTGTGGAGGAAAAAAAACCTTAAACCAAATCATAATCATATCTAGTTTTTCACTGAAATTTAACATTCTCCTAATGCAAAATAAAATATTTCATCCATGTTGTTACCTAGGAGAAGTTCTCTGCTGGCTTGTCCAGTGTTGGCTTAATATATGAAGCTCTCCCACCTCAGAAATACTTTGTCTTCTAGTGAGTCATAGTTTGAAGGAAGGTTTAATATCTTGTTTTAGGTCAAACATTATAGTAATAAAAAGGGCAAACTTTTAGGTTCCAGCCCTCCTTTGGGTTTGGAAAACTGTAAATGTTTAACTTCCTTTTGATCCCCGCCCTTTCTAGTTGGCAAAATGAGGTGTTCAATGCATAGGGGATAGGGACCTTTGGAGAAGATGTTTTCCATGACTACTTTTAAGTGCTTATATTGAGCTGTTGGGTACTTTTGCTAGTTTGCTGTTTTCACAGTCCCATTTTGACTGATGCACTCTTGAGGTAAATTCTGGTTGATTTTCTAAAGATCTGTGATTAAGAGACTTAAAATACTCATACTATTATTAAATACCTCTAGTACTATTACTTATGTAATTACTTCAGTAATTACTTACATGTACGCTGATGATACAAAGCTGGGAGGGGTGGCTGACACGCAGGAACACTGCGCTGCCATCCAGAGAGACCTGGACAGGCTGGAGAGCTGGGCAGGGAGAAACCAGATGAGGTTCAACAAAAGCAAGTGTAGAGTCTTGCACCTGGGGAGGAATAACCGTCTGTATCAGTACAGACTGAGGGATGGCCTGCTGGAGAAAACTCTGTGGAGAAGGACCTGGGGGTCCTGGTTGATGACAGGTTGGCTATGAGCCAGCAGTGTGCCCTGGTGGTTAAGAGAGCCAATGGGATCCTGGGGTGCATTAGGAAGAGTGTGGCCAGCAGGTCGAAGGAGGTGATCCTCCCACTCTACTCTGCCCTGGTCAGGCTCCCCCTGGAGTATTGTGTCCAGTTCTGGGCTCCCTGGTATAAAAAAGACAGGGGTCTCCTGGAGAGAGTCCAGAGGAGGGCTACAAAGAGGATTAAGGGCCTGGAGCATCTCCCGTATGAGGAAAGGCTGAGTGAGCTGGGGCTGTTCAGCCTGCAGAAAAGAAGACTAAGGGGGGACCTAATTAATGTTTATAAATATCTCAAGTATGGGATGCAGGGGGAATTGGCCAACCCCTTTTCAGCAGTCTGTGGAGACAGGACAAGGGGCAATGGCTGTAAACTGGAGCACAGGAAGTTCCGCACCAACATGCGGAAGAACTTTTACACAGTGAGGGTGACAGAGCCCTGGCACAGGCTGCCCAGGGAGGTGGTGGAGTCTCCTTCTCTGGAGATATTCAAGACTCGTCTGGACGCCTCTCTGTGCAATATGTGCTAGGGAGCCTGTTTTGGCAGGGGGGTTGGACCCGATGATCTCTCGAGGTCCCTTCCAGCCCCTACAATTCTGTGATTCTTTGATTATTGACTTATGTAATTTCTTAAGTGATA
Organism: Porphyrio hochstetteri; assembly: GCA_020800305.1. Lineage (NCBI taxonomy): Eukaryota > Metazoa > Chordata > Aves > Gruiformes > Rallidae > Porphyrio > Porphyrio hochstetteri. The sequence goes on from CM036938.1 coordinate 25,842,164, forward strand.
TTTTAATAAAAAGACACACATACATATAAGTGTTTTTCAAAATTTTGATTGCTTGTGTTCCTAAGACATCGGCTCAAGAAAGTAAGTTTTTGTATTCCAGTAGAGTTATGCAAATTAAATTCACCTCTGGGCAGAAAGGAAGCACCAGTCGATGAATTGGTAAGAACTCATTGTGCATAATAAATAATCCCGTGTGCTGGCTCACAGAGGCAAATTTCATCTGCACCAGTGATACATACACAGACTACACAATGACCCTCACATATATCATTGTTAATTGCTATTCTGTTAGGAAAGTGCAATGTTTATTGATGAGGGGTATACTGTACTATGCTTAATTTCTTCCTATTTTATGGAGATCCAAACCAACTAGATTTAATGACATGAGAAATAATATATTCTGCCATGTAGTGGAAATGTGGTAGTTTTAACTTCTGAAAACCAGACCACTGAATTAGTTTGAATCATTGGCACACAGTGTCTGGAAATATGCTATGGACTAAAGAAAGTATTCACTCAAAGGATGGTGTAGATCCTGATTGTTATAACTGGGAAGAGTTTTAAGGCTTGAATTTTGTCTGCTTTCCCTGATTTCTGGTTTTCAGCTCCAAGTAATGCTGCTAACTACTTCAGGAATGTGATCGTGCCTCCTTTTGTTTCGTGCATTGAAAGCTCTTTCCTTGCTCATTATATACTCTGAATGTACATCAAGTAATGCTCATGTTAAATGAAGTGACAGATAGCATATATAATGTGATTATTTTAACAAGCCTGTGAAAGCTAGGAAAATTCTGATTGAGCTGCAGCAGGAAACAAAGCAAAATTGCCAACAGCATAAAATGAAATGCAGGAAATTGCCAGTCAAAGGGGTTGTTTCAAAATATGCTGAGAAAAGAGCAAACACAGAACACATTTATGCATGAGACTGACACAGCCCAGAGATGCTTCTAGCAGCACTTTGATTTTGGCCATTTTCTAAACCATTCACTGAACATGGTCCTAAAAATGAAATTTACTTGGGGAATGCAGGATGTGTGCAGTCACTCACAGAGGGATAGACCACACATCAGAGAGATGGCCAGGATCAACAATTAGAGGAAGAAGCACATCTTGCCCTACAAATTATTAAATGGAATATAAAAATATATAGAATCACCTGGGTTGGAAGAAACCCTTTAGATCATCGACTAGCCTAACACTGGCTAGTCCACCTCTAGATCATGTCTTTAAGGATTTCATCTACATGCCTTTTAAGCACCACCTCCCTGGACAGCCTTTTCCAATGCCCTTTGAGTAAGGAAATTCTTCCTGATATCACTTGACACCTGAGAGGAGACCAAACCCAACATTTCTGCAACCACCTTGCAGGTAGTTGTAGAGAGCACTAAGCTCTCCCCTCAGCCTCCTTTTCTCAAGACTAATTTATAGTAGTTGCATCTAGCACACCTGAAACCTTTTGTAACCAAGATTTTTTAAAGTTTTTGTGGGAAGACCAAGCTTGAGATATTCCAAAGGAATCTGTGTCCGGAAGACAGATGCTCAGCATACTTTGTAGATTAGGATGCCTTCAGATTTAATTAGTAAAACTGAAGAACCTGGATGATTTAATCACTGACAAGATTTTGTTTAGCCATCTGGCCTCAATGAGATTCCTGGTAGGCTGAGACAGAACTTGAGCTGATAGTCTCCATGCTTTGTCTCTCATAATTCGGATCCAGACTTCTGCACCTGAACAATTGCTTGAATGCAAAAAGTTTTTTGTAAAGATGAATTCACAGATTACATTCCTACTGATATGAAAAGTTAGGAGGTCTATTCCTATGTATATATGACTCAAGAATGCACTACACAATGACTTTCTCTTTAAATCATTTAAATTAAACATTAAGAACTAAGGCAAGACAGAATTATTGACAAATGCACTAATTCATTTGTGGTTGTGAATGAATGCATTTTAAAATTCATTAGAATTCTGCATGGCAAGGATTCAGATATGTTTCTATACTTACCAGTTAGCTTCACAACTAAGATCACAGAATCACAGAATCACAGAATTGTAGGGGTTGGAAGGGACCTCGAGAGATCATCGGGTCCAACCCCCCTGCCAAAGCAGGCTCCCTAGCACATATTGCACAGATAGGCATCCAGATGAGTCTTGAATATCTCCAGAGAAGGAGACTCCACCACCTCCCTGGGCAGCCTGTGCCAGGGCTCTGTCACCCTCACTGTGTAAAAGTTCTTCCGCATGTTGGTGCGGAACTTCCTGTGCTCCAATTTACAGCCATTGCCCCTTGTCCTGTCTCCACAGACTGCTGAAAAGGGGTTGGCCAATTCCCCCTGCATCCCATACTTGAGATATTTATAAACATTAATTAGGTCCCCCCTTAGTCTTTTCTCCAGGCTGAACAGCCCCAGCTCACTCAGCCTTTCCTCATACGGGAGATGCTCCAGGCCCTTAATCATCTTCGTAGCCCTTCGCTGGACTCTCTCCAGGAGATCCCTGTCTTTTTTATACCAGGGAGCCCAGAACTGAACACAATACTCCAGGTGGGGCCTGACCAGGGCAGAGTAGAGTGGGAGGATCACCTCCTTCGACCTGCTGGCCACACTTTTCCTAATGCACCCCAGGATCCCATTGGCCCTCTTAGCCACCAGGGCACATGCTGTTGCAAAATACATAAACTTACAGAAAACTAATCAAATAACCAGATTTGCTTACTTTCTTACCTGTCCTGGAGAGGAAGTTACTTTTCTGAATGAGTGGAATTCCTTCAGCAGCAAATGTCTCTTTAAACTGAGTAAATATATAGACAGATAGAAAAGTGTCTCACATCACAAAATTATTAATGACAAAAAATCAACAAAGAAGATTTCCTGATTTTTCTTAACATCTTGATTTTTCATAACACATAAATGATGATAGAAATGGGATAAAAATAGTGAGAAATAATAAAGAAATTATGAGAAATGAGATAAAAATTAAAACTGTTTCTGCCCTGCAAGTAAAACATATTGAACTAATAGTTTGGTTTGTTTAAAACATCATCTTAGTAACTGACTACATACAAGTTTTTCCCTCTACTCAAAGTGGTTGTATCTGACTGAATCCCATTGCAAGGGAAAAGAAACATTTTGGTTGTCCTGTAGATTGGAAGACTTTTAATCATGTTCTGCCTGTCAAGTGTACTGATAGTTTAGAGGAACTCAAAATCTCTAAATAGCAAATTGTTTAATCTTTCCTTATAATACACTATCATATATAAACTATATGTGACTGAAAGTGTTTCTCAAATTTTGGGCAGTGCTGCAAGCAGTGATGCTCCCATCTTACTCTAAGTTCTTAATAACATGTAACATGTCAAAGAGTTCTTGTCATTCTCTTTGTTAAAAATAAATATTATCAGGAGACTTATATGGCATGTAATATACAATCTTATACTGTAATACACAATATTAGTACTGCATTTCAGAAGTTCTATTTTCTCATATAAAATATTATTTATTTTTATGCCTCTCTTTTAATAATTCCAAGCTTTTGCCTGGTTTTGCTTAGGATTTCAGAAATTTAGTGACTAAAATGGACTCTATATAATCTCCTGGTTCCTGTGGGAGAATTACTCACTGTTTGCATCTCTCTGATGCCAGTTACATTCATAAAATTAAAATGCCAGTCAGCCCAACTCAAAACAGCTGCCAAGTAATAAAAAATTAGAGTAGCATTGTGCATTGTCAGCCTGTTTTGACTTCTGTATAATCATGCATATTTTCTTTTTAAAGGCAATTTTATACTGTTAAATTGATTATTTGGCTACTTTTTCCATTTGGACTGCCCAGTTCTTGTTCAATTCTATGCTATTTTCCTTTGAGACTAATTACTCTTCACACAGGAAAGAGTACAAGACATACAACCTGTGTAGGAAACATGAGGTGTTCTGGTAACATGGAAACAGCTATTAAGGCGCAATGTAGATGTATTTTCATGAAGATCAGTTGAAGTTCTATGACTGGGAAATGTGAAGTTAAACTTTTGATTGCTATTATTATTATTGCTTCCTTACAAAAAGTTTAATTGAAGACAACGTAATTTTCTGAGAGCAAACCAAGGAAAAATAATATAACCTTAGCCTTTTAGAAGCTCCTCTCTTTTTCCCATGTGTTGTCAGAAATTCTTTACAGCACAAGCCATTAATTTTTCCTGGCAGATCATCAGTTGTCTCTAAATAGTTGCTCTGTGTTTTCTACATATCGTCAGCCATGTCTGTACTCTGATGCCAACATGGTGATCCCTCTCGGCTTCACACAAGATGATGGTTCTTAGGCAGCAAGTTGGTCTCTGACAACTGCTGTGTCTGGGTGCACCTTTTAATCCTTTATTTCAGGTGTCTTTGTATAATATTTTTTTCCTGTATCCTGAGAATCAACCTCACTCTTACATAAATCCAAACTTCTGTCTTACTGGTGTACTCTAACCTCCACCAGTTTAAATGTAAACATGTAGTCTTTGTTTATATGAGCCCCAAACTTAGCTTGGCATCACTCTGAATTTAGGCACAGCACCTTTCCCTCACCTTTGCTGGCTAGAAAACAAACACTGATGCTCATTCTGATTTCTGTCAAGAAGCGTGCCAAACCCTCTTATTCTGTCCAGAAGTGGTACTTTGCTAAAACACATTGTACAGGCTGCCATACTGAAGTTACATTAGTTAAATGTATAGATTTGCATAAGGTAACAAATTAGATCAGGTGACACAAAAAAAGCCAGTATGGGCTTTTAACCCAGTTAGTGTTTTGTAGGGCTTGGCACTTCTGGGCAAGATGAGAAGTGGTTTGTCACTGACCGCAAAAGTGACCTAAGTTTAAACAGCATCTTCAAGGAAGCTGTCAATGCTTACTGCATAATACCATATCACACAGGATAAGGCTGCTTGCAAAATATGGGGCTTTAATAAATCTTAGGTTTGCAAGTTTGAGTTCATCTTATGCTAAGAGAAATTGCTAGATCATGGTAACAGAGAGGATCAGAAGTACAACCAGGGCTTTTCATCAGATTACGGTTGTGCTGGGGATTAAAGGAGTTAATGTACCCCAATATCGTGGAACTTATTTCTGACACATTTTCATTATTGCATTAAACTAATTCAGTTTCCTCTAAACACTAGACTAAGCCTACTCTTACAGTTAACTTAGCAGCCTGCGAGGTACCTATGAACACTTCTTTTACTGTGGTTTTTACTTTTGTTACATCCCCAAGACCCTAAACTCAGGCCTACTTTGAGATCTAGTTCAATAAACCCTAAAAATAAATAACAAACAGAAAGAAGGACATACATCCTGACATCTAGCCTTGGTTTAGTCTGGATGACTTCTAACATTTTTAGACAACTGCACCTAATTTTCTTTTCCCATTTTTAACCCTGAACATAATGAAATTCCAAACCAAGTCCATCAGTATTTGCCTGCCAAGTCCCAGTGTCACTAGCACAAATTTAGGACTAGAGTTTCACAGCCTCTAACTCTTATGTCTTTTAGGTCTCAATTAAATGCATTATGTGTCAACAGTATTATATCACTGACTTAATTTATTTTTTTCCTGGTTTGCTTTCCAAATAACAAGCAGAACTGATAAATACTCTAGCTAGAAAGAGGTTCTTTAACATAAATGATCAAGATCAGAAACAATTTCCATTTAAGGCATCCTCTATGTTTAGGGTAATTAAGATTAATTTTAGCTAAAAAAAAAAGTTACAATTTACAATCCAATTTTTTTTAATATATATTAAAAAGCACGCAACACTGCAAATAAACTGTTTTAAACTCTGCTGAAGAGAATTGATGTTAAAATTGTTTTTGAAACACTGTTTAACTGAATCATCATGAACTAGGTTTTGTGAAAATATTACAGAAATTTTGCATAGCAGAGGTTTTGGATGTTCAGCATAGGTTGCCTCAAGAAATCTGACATTTTTATTTTTTTCTATATTGTCTACATGCTGGACACACTATAAACAATTTATAAAAAGGCAAATAACATTTTACAATGCTTTTAAAAACTTAGACTATCAAATTGAAGAATGGTAATACTTACTTTCCTGTAGAAGCCATCCTACATACCATTCCTCTGAATCAAGCATTCCAAGAGAAATATATTGAAAATACTGTAGAAGTGTACCTCTAAGTGTTTGAAATTTGTAACAAAAGATAAAACTTCAGTCTTTGTAGTTACCTTAGTTGCCTATGGCCACTGCTGGAGCCAGGAGACATAGCTACAGGGATTTTTGATCTAGCACAGTGAGGTAATTTCCAGCGAATTAAGTAGCTAGAGATCCAATTGCTCAACATTAGTCTTTTTGTACATTGCAGGTATTATTTACAGAAGACTCTGACTTTCTGTTTGACATCAATGAAAGCCCTATAGACATATACTGGCCATGTAGTTTATCTTGAATGTATTTCAGTTGAAAAGTTCAAGTTGTCTGTGAATACTTCCAACCTATACTGGTGCAGAAAACTGGGAGTTTTTATTCCCTACATATAAGGTCATCAGAAACTTGTATCCCTTTTAAAAGCTTATCAAAATAATAGGAAATTTTATATGCCTTTTAGGATTCTATTTTCCCTCTCAATTGCCTTTACTTTCTGAGAATGTTGTCCTTAACCTGAGAAGGAAGGGTGTGAAGCTTGTGGAAAATAATTCTGAGCATATTTTTTAATAGTTCTACCATTTAAAAAAAAAATTAAATTCTCCTATCATGCTACTTTTAATCTGTAAAAAATCTGCAGTGATTGCTGAGTGTATTTAAGTATCCTTCATATGCTCAGCTAAGTTGTGTGTGGGATTTCAAATCAGGTTCTTTAAGGCAGCTGTCTAGCTCCTTAGCACTGAAGCACTGAACAACATGGAATCAAAGCTCATTTGTGGGTCTCAGCTGTGCTCCACTGCAAGGACGAAGCATGATAGGTTCCAAAATTTTGGATAATTTTCTTTTTAACAGAAGATATGCAGGTAAGGCTGGATACTTCCTAAAGGGGATATGCTTATAATTTTCATAGAAAACAAAATTGTTATGGGATTTTACTTAATGTTTCCCACTGAAAAAGGACAAAAAGCCACCCTGCGCAGTCTGAAACCCATCAGATTGCTATCTCACAAAGTAATGACAAGCAGTCATATAAAACCAGGTCCTACCCAACAAACATTTTTACAGCATTTGCAGTAGGGAGGGTAACAATATCTCCTACAAGAGTGATGTGACCCACCAACGGACTCATATGTTTAAGTTGAACACTTTTGTCAGGATAGAAAGAGGTAAAACATGGAAAAGACTAAAGGAATATTCTAAGAAAGCAATAAATGTATATTTATTATTATATATTGCATACTTAGCAGTTCCTTACTGAATGGGATGCAGCTGCAAGAATCATTAATCCTCTCTAATTCTTTGCCAATCTTGATGTTAGAGAAGCAGTGGGAGTAGAACTAATGGGATCTGAGTATGGATATTAATTCTCCCTTTGTAATTTCCTGTTTCATTTGTATTCAGTAGACTACCGTTGCATACAAAAGGGGAAATGAGACTTCAACAAGATATAAAACAAACAAGGATGTTAAAAAGAGAGATAAAGTAGCTCATAAGAATGACGAACTGCCTAAACCTCAGTAATTTTTTATCTTTATTAGAAATGTCTCAGATTTTCATCAGTTCGTGACAATGAACTTTTTTCTTTTGCATATGTCCTTTAGGGCAATGAAGCTGGTGAAGGGGCTGGAGAACAAATCTTAGGAGGAGTGGCTGAGAGAAGTGGAGTTGTTTAGCCTGGAGGAGGCTGAGAGGAGACCTCATCACCGCCTACAACTACCTGAAAGAAGGTTGTAGAGAGGTAGGTGTTGGTTTCTTTGCCTAAGTGACAGGTGATAGGATGAGGGGGAATGGCCTCAAACTGGGGCAGGGCAGGTTCAGGATGCAGGTTCAGCTGCTGGATGTCCTCAGAGGCAGGTCATTCATGCTTCTTATCCAGAAAGTTAGCAACTCCCGTCAGTGTGCCTGGTCTCACAGACCCCATTAAGTAGGAACCCTAACCAGATTTTAAATGCAGAGCTCCTAGGTGACACATTTATTTGTAACAATCTTGCTCAAATGTTTTTCCCATTTATTTTCTAATACTTATCACCAATATGCTTTCTACAAATTGAAGTTATTGCTTTTACTTCACTTGATAGGCTCATGCACATCAACAATGTTTAGTAAGAAGAATCTTCTTTTTATTTAAAATCTTGTCTGTGTCATAGCAAGCCTTCAGATCAGGGTTTTCAAACAGAAAACTGATGTCGAATGAACTGGAGGATTTTGGAAATGTCATCTTAAGTTTGTGGAAATAGGATGCCAGAATTAAAAAGGTGAATTGCATTGTATCCTGTAAAGCATCATTTCTTTCTCTCCAAGAAAGCAAGAAATAAATTAAGGTTAGACCTGGAGACTAAATAAATTTTTTAAAATGCACTAAAACAGCGAAATTAGACTTTACACATCTCTATCTGACAGTTATATTTCATCTTTAGTTATAATTTTAAATATGTTTTTGCTTGTGATATAATTCCAGGGCTATGGCTCAACAAGACATCCCTTTAATTGGATACTCTGTTTGTAGGCATAATATACTGTAATGGCATAGACAAGTGGACCTTCCTCAGATTAACATAGGCAATAGAGATATTGATGGGTAATGAAGATAAGTAAGAATCAAAGAAGTTTTTCATTTAAATAAACCTGAAGAGTTATTTGAAGAGTCAGTTTCTTGAGCACATTTCTTCTTATGTTTTGAAAGTGTTTGATAGAATCTATTATTTTATATCATGGATCTTAGATCCTGAGCAGCTATCAACTCTTTTTTTAAAGTGAGATATAACAGTTTCCATCATATGAAAGAGTTAGGTCTTGATATGCATTTGACTAACAACTGAAAAGTTTTTGCCTTTATTTCATCATGATTTAAAAAATCCATAGTAGTTCTACTTTCTGTTACAACTGTGTGCACGGTTTCAAGTATGGTATCAACACTATTCCACAAAAGCAGATGTTATATTATCAAATGCCACAAAGAGCTGTCTGACCAAGATGTGAAATATTTAGTATAAAATGAAAAAGAACAAAGTTTAATTTGCTCTCAAGGTTCAACTGAAATATAAACCATCTAATTATTTTTGAAATCCCGAAAGCCTCAAAAATTTTTTTCTATTAAGATTTCTTACATTATTTTGCAGACTCATGGGATCTGAACATTTAATTATTTGGCCTGCCCTGGCTTTTGAGTTTTGCCTTTCACTGATCCCTAAAACATTAGTGTTTATTCCACTAAATAGTTCTACAGAAAGCAGATAAGTGTGTCTAGGCCAATGGTATCTGTCAGAAAAATCAAAATGAATGCTACTATGCTGAAAAATGAAAGAATGCAAAAACACCCACAAACAGACAAACAATAAACCACAAGAAACCCAAACCACCAAAACCAAAACCCAAAAAAACCCAACAAAAAACTTTTTCAGCATGAGAGTACCGTTGAACTAAGAGAATGTACATACATTTTGAAGACCTTCTCTTACAAAAAAATAAAAAAGCAAGCTGAATTTAACAATCTAAGTCTCAACAGATCAAATTGACAAATTGGACTATGCAATGAAGTGTTAGAATGCTGAACATGAAGTTACAGAAACCAGTTTCATTCTTCAGTGTAAGAAGTTAAAATTTCAGTGGGTTTTGTACCTTTACTGCCTTTAGAATCAGACAAATCCTCAAAAGTTTACATACTGCATATTTTCTGCAACTAAAAAAGTACTCATCTTTATCCAAAGTATTTTCGAGACTGTGGATGAACTTTCCTCGTTATCTACCCAGGAATATTAAAGCTGTGCCAATAACCACTAAACCTTGCATTGTCCTCCCACTGCCCTCACGAGCTGCTCAGCAGGATCATGCATTTTCATAAATATTCTCTCTTTCTTTTCTACAAACAAGAAGGGGAAATAAAGAAACTATACAATTATTTTGTACCAACTGTAGCAACACCGAAAATTTTTATAATATAAAGCACTTCTTCCCATGTGTGAAAACAGTTAATACTGACTCCCCATAGCTAACTGCAGTCTAAGCACTGGAGCAGAATATTAAACAGTGGTGTCTCTTTGAGGAATATAAGTTCTTTCTTCAGTCCATGGAGTTGGCACTACTGTACCTGTCACTGGCTGTCTCCTATACACAATGTATGAAACTGTAAGCGCATGTAGAGGTATCAAAATGGACTTGCAGTTACAAATGCTGATTTATTTTTCTCTTCAATGAAGAGAAGAATGAAAAAATCTCTTACAAAACCTGAAGCTAGGGAACACAAAAAGCAAATGCTGAGCTACCCTACCTTGTACATGAGTTGCGTTTTTCCATCAATGCATTCCAGAGACTGCAGGGAACCACCATGTGATACTGGTGTCCATGGTCCTTCAGAGGAGTCAGGGAAAGGGCAGGGCAATATGTGTTGTCTTCTTCTACATCCTGACATTTTCTAAGTTGTTCTAGGAAAGCAAGTCTTCACCACTGTCCAGACCAACGAACATAAAGACAACATGCTGATGATTTTTTCTCTTTTTTTTTCTCTATTGGTTATATCTGCACTACTGCCTGTTGAAAAGAAGGTATGCTGGTAAAGGCACAGAGTAAGTTAAAGTCAATTTCAAAGACCTCTGGCCACCATGGTATGCCCTGTAGAAGTATCAGGTTTGGTAAATTTCTAGAACACCTTGAAACACTCCTCAGCCAGCTCTTCAATTACTTCATCTCCTGAGTAACTGAGGCAAAAGTGGCATACAGCAGGCTCCAGGAAAATGGTGCAAATAGCTTGATTTATGTTTCCAAATTGTATATCCCAAATGAAGACTGTCTGAGCTAGGCTTCAGAACCTGTACTCTTACGGAAGGGAACTGTCACCTATGGCTTCTGAAATGCCTTTAAAGTGTTTTATGAGTTGATTTACTCCTATGTGAGGCAGTGTTTGTAATGACAAAGTGTGTTACTAATACCCTTGTTGTGAGTGAAGATTCAACCTATTTCACAATGTTCACAATCAATTACTATAATGCTCCTTTGGAGTTCCCTTTGGTTTTGCTTCATGCATGAAGTATCTGATTGCCAAACTTAAAAGTATCACTAAGACAGACTTCTTGCTATGAAAAATAAGTTAAAAGGCATCAGAAAATCATCTGCATCTATCAGAACAGAGGAAATGATTATTAACAGTTTTCTTTCTTCTGAGAACTCTGTGAGAAAAATGAAGGTTAATGCAGCGTTACCATTTTCTAGGAAGCAGAAAGATACACTGTACAACCCAGTATAACAAAGTCAGTAAATCATTTCTTTGTTGTTATTGAGTTGAAAGGTGGAGTTAATTGCTTTACTAAGACAGACAAACAAATCATAACGAGAAATATATTAATCTACTTGTGTCCTGTGCTGCTTGTGAAATATTTGGAAAGAGATCCTGAAATTCAACAATGCATTTTTTCCTAAATAATTGACATGATCGATTTACCATAACTTCTTATCCCATGATTTAGTATGAGCACCTCAGAATTCTCTGCTTTATATTAGAGTGCTGAGAGAGACTTCATTAAGATGCTGCATGTTCTTTAAGAGTTTGAGTATTCTGATTTTTTTTTTCCCCTTGGTGAAATATTTGACCTTTTATTATTATTATTATTATTTGGTTGCTTTCCTCCACCTAGCAGTAGAGATGAGTTTTTCTCAGACAAAATTTACATGGCTCCAAGGAATAATATTACAAAGGAATCTCAAAAATTGGGAAGATGTTTAAGAAGAAACTTTTTACTTTTATAATTGCACTAAATAATATTAAATGGATAGCACATTGCTGTTAGAATTATCTGTAGGGACAGCTGTGGAGTTTATCAGTAGAGACAGCTGTATAAAATGAAAGGTATTAGAAGAAAAAGATGCATCAACATGGCTAGTGATGAGGTCCAGGAGATGCATTACAGCACTGGGTGCTGTGATTATCCACAACGTTCATTGTTAGTTCACTCCTTGGTTCCATTTTGAACCACTTAAGTGGGGTCCTTCAAAGATACATCTCTTCCAGGGGTAGCAAGCACTGAAGCACTAGGCATTAGCATTGGTAAGCAGTATTTGTCCTTCTTTTGTTTAGCAGTATAGACATAATAGGAGACATAGAGATGCCCTAAGGCAAGCAGTGACTGACCCTGCTTTTGACCTAACCTTGGTGTTAGCCCTGGTGTACAAGCTTGCTCCTGCATTCATTTTATAACACTTTCAGATGTACAGGTAAGAACTGCTGTGTAGGTGCTAGGTGATTTTTAATTACTATTTTAGCAAACACTGCAAGGCTGGCTTGCTGGGGTTATTCTGTGTGAGGGCCCTAATCACAGGTAATGAGAGACCAGTGGGAAATTACATTGGTTCCTGTGGTGTGCCATACTGCTGTACAAAAAACATGCATCATTTTCCCCCTCATAAAGAACTAATCACTTTGTGTCATTGTTTAACATTCTGTAATTGCAGTAGTTGCAAAGAAGGAAAAATAAGTTGTTCTTTTTTGAGTTGGTTGATAAGTGGGGATTTAGAAAGGGCCTAATGTAGAATTGTGATGACGAAGGCAAGTAGAAGGAAACCCAAGGGTGGCATGTTCCCTTCTTAGAGAGCTTGAGCTTTCTCTGTGTAAATTAATGTCATTAGTGGGAGTTACACGTGCCTATACTGTGAGGTGGCTAGCATCCCAACTACAGAACACTATAGTGCAAATGCAGTTAATGACTCTGCAGTGTGACATGTGAGTACCTCCCCATATATTGAACTGGAATTGGATTCCAAATGGCAAACAATAATAAGAAAGTTGAAGATAAGCCTTAGCATTTTATAAAGTTGCAATTCTGAGTTCATCTGGGGAAAGATGCAAAATAGGAAACAAAGAGAGGCCTATAATTGAAGCAGTTACATACACATGCAAATAGTTTTTTACAGAATCTTTTAATAAAATTTATAATTGAGTTAAATGTATTTCACAACTGTTTTCCTTACTTTTCCTCTGTCTGCAGTCAGTTTTTGTATACATATGTCTGACAGGGAGATGCTTTGCTTCAGATAATATCTATTTGCCGGAGCAACAGCTGAAGGTGAGACCTTGCAGAAATTAGGATAATTAGCACTGCTGGTCTGTGTCAACCTATCCTAAAACATGATAATCTGTTGATGCAGAGCTCTAAGTACTAAATTTTGTTTAAGTGTATGAGCATAACACAGAAAAAAAGATACATTAAAAGGTCTGGTTTGACTTTAAATAGACTAACTGAAGAAATAAAGATATGTAAGCTCTCAGACAAAAGCACTATGAAGAAAACTCTTAAGACTCATTACATATGACAAAAAACCAAAATAAAATAGAAGAGCACATGCTGATGTTAAAGAAAAAAACAATAACTTAGAGCAAAATAGGCATAGGTTTTTCTTGTGCCCACTGAAAGAAAAGTCTCTGTATTTGTCTTTTGTTACTGTGCTCACTTCCCTGTAATTTTACATATTGAATTTAATGTTGTTAGACCTTGTGTACTTGGCATAAAGAAGTCTAATTATGAATTAATGGACATACCTGTAAGCATTTTGCAGGGGAGTATGTATTGAAATTCACAAATGTGCAATCTCGTTATCTCCAGTATTGTATGTTCATAGGAAGCTGTGCCTAACTTCCTTGCCAAAACCAGCCTGTATGTTCTATATTCAGTGCTGCTTAAGGGTGGCAACAGTTAAGCACTAGTTCTCAAAAGTTGTAAACACAATATTCGTATCTTTAGAAGTAGGAATTATTACATGTACAGTAAGACTGCAGAGACAGAACAACAAATTCTGGCTGACTTGTCATCCCAACAGCTGCTGTCCATGAGCAGCACGGTGTTACCTCCTGCGTTCACAGAGAGCAGTGGTGTCACTAGGACTAAGCCTGTCCTCCTCTGATGTCACAGGTAGTCCACCACTTTCTGCAGTGGAGCAGGGAGCCTCCTTGTAGTTCCAAGAAGAAGGGAAATACTGGTCCAAAAGCTTGGGTTTTTTCTAGGGTTTTTTTTGTTGGGGTTTTTTTTCCCAGTTTTTGTTAAAAGATAAGGGCTAAACCACAGGTTATAGTATAGCTTCAAACTATTGTCATACTTTTCCCTGATAATAGTGATTCTGATGTATCCCAACAGGGAAACTGAGTTTGTGTAATGTCTGGGACACCTCAGAAACAAATTTAACAGTCCTTGTTGCACAGATAGGCAATTTGTTAATAGCTTTCTTTGAGCAGGAGAAGATGATACTGGAAATTATCCATCAATCCTTTTGATTTCAGTAGCAATGCTCCTATACTGTAGATGAAAAGTGATGACAGGAGGTTCTATACAGGTGTCTATAGGGCCACATTCCACAAAAGTCATTCTTACTTTCTCTTCCTTTACTGTGATTCTTTCACGTTTATTTCATGGGATACTAGAGGGGGGGGTGTGGGTGTAGGTGTGTTGACTAGACTAAGGAGACAAGAAAAAAACACATTTTCAGACCTGTACAAATCTTTATTAAAATAAATCATTACACAGTTGCTGCAACTGGAGATTTCAGTCCAGTCATCTGGGCTAACATTGTGTGTTATCCTGGATTTCCTGCCCCGAAAATTTTGTTCCTTCTCCCAAGTCACACATTGTTCACTCTGTCCTAGGCTTAGCTAGGATAGGGTTAATTTTGACTAGAAGTTGGGATGGGACACAGCCTGGACAGGTGACCCAAACTAGCCAAGGGGATATTCTATACCATATGATATTATGCTCAGTACAAAAGGGGGCTAGTTGAAGAGGGGCAGCATAACTCCAGGATGTGCAGCCTGGGGACAGTCTGGCTTCAGGATGGGTCCAAGCTATACGGTCTGAGTTGTGTGGTTTGATGAGAAACTGCATCATGTATCACCAGTTTTGTATATTTGTTATAAATGCTGCTGTTCTTTCCCTCTCCCTATGCTGTCCCAGAAAACTGTCCTTACCCCAACCCACGAGGTTTGCCTTTGTCTCCCCATCTCCTTCCTATCCTGCCAGGGGATGGAGGGGTAAGTGAGCAGCTCTGTGGTGCTCAGCTGCGGCTGGGGCTGGACCATGAAACATTCCCATGCTGAAAATAGCGACTCATATATTTCATTTTGAATCCCTTTTTTATTTCATAACAGTATAAAGATTTTCTCAGATGGGACATCAGTATTCTTGTGATATTTTGCCCAGTATTTTTTTGTCATTGGACCATTTCAACTGTGTTCTGCTGCCAGTTTCAATCTTCCTCACATCATTGTTTATTCTTCTTAATCATGGTCCATAGAGTATTTTCTTTCTCACTGGATTTTTTTTCATCAATTTATCAGTACAGACTACTATGAGCACATGCTTTAATTGCAGAACTGCTTGTTGTTCTCCATGTGACTTCTCTAAAATATTTCACTCAGAAATAAACATTTCCTTGATGTGCACCCCATCCTTTTGTGTTATAAAGGGGTCTTATACAACAGATGATTACTCAGCACTTCACTGTACCAATTTCTGTTGAATTTCCCCCATGTTCAACTTGTGGAGTGATTTCGACATGGCTTAAACTGAGTTTTGTGTTATAAGTAATTGATGCTCCAAGTGTCATGCTGATGCATAGTGCTGAAACATACTTTTAGCTGGGGCTTCTTAGAATTGGCATGAAGAATAAAAGAATTAACATGATACTAAAAAACCCATTCTGAACAGTGTATTCAGAAATTTATTTTGGCCCAGTACGTATACTAGTGAATGGCCTGGGGCTAAAGAGTTATGATCTGGATATTTAATTTGGAGACACTGCTTAGGGTATGTTTAATCTTTGCCTAACTGGAAAGCTTTCTCACATAAAAATTGCTTTGATGTTATTAGGCAGGTCATGACAACAGCTGAGGTCAGCAGAGGTAGCAACTGGATGTCTACAGCAAGTGAGTGCGATCTCATTCCTTCCCCAAGGAACAGCACAAATACAGCCTGCAGGCAAATCATCTCGATTGGTATGGGCATTCTTCTGAGCACAAGAAGAATTTTGAAATACAAGGGGTAGAGGCAAGGAGGCAGATGATTAGGAAATAAATGGCCTTTGCATGAGGTCAAGAAATTTTTCTGTTGGGGCTTTGTGATCAAGTGTTCCTCAGGACATGTTGAATTAATTTCATCCTGAAATAGCATTAAACCCAGGTAAGTAGATGAAATATGTTATGCAACCTTCCATTTACCTTGCTCCTATTCTCTCACTTATTTAAGATATTCATGTCTATGAATGAAATAGCATAACATAGAAGTAATAGGACGTTTTAGTGCAGTGTTATCTCCCTTATGTAGAAGTTGAGTTAAAATAAAAAGTCTTTTCATGGCTGCAAACCACAGTGATTGCTTTCATTAGAAGGCAGGTGTACCAAAACAAAAGGGATACCAAAGTTCTCACAAACTAGGAAGGAGGAGCTCAGAGTTGAACAGCATCGAGGAGGTATAGGTAAGAGAGTCATTATCTAAAAGCTTATAATGGTTTATCACCAGCTGGCAGCTAAGCAGCATATGGTTGCTTCCCCATGGGATGGGGAAGGGAGTCAGAAGAAAAGGTGAAACTTGTGGTTTGGGATAAGGACAGGACAGGGAGAGGGAAATAATGACAATATACAAAGCGATATACAATACAATTGGCTCACTATTAGAGCAATGCCCACCCTGTCCCTGGGCAGTGGTCCCTTCTTCCCTGCCAGCCACCCTTATATGATAAGCATGATGTTATATGGTATGGCATAGCCCTTTGGCCAGTTGGGGTGCCCTGTCCTGGCTGTGTCCTCTCCCAGCTTCAGGTGAAAATTAACCTCATCCTAGCCAAAAACCAGGGCATTATCCTATATTTATTCTATACCATCAACACCATGCCCAGATCCTACACTTTCCAATTAATCGTCACCACTTTGCCTGTCTTTGAGATATATATATTTAAAAAACCCCCACAAACCCATCTCTGAAAAAAACCAGGAAAAAGCAGAACACTTACTGAATCTTCTTCTGGCTACATTCCAAACAAAACAAAAAAAATAATTGTGCAACCTGCTCATTCCTTTAAAAGGCCTCAGTTGTTTTGGGAAGTGTGTAGACAGCAGATCTGAAATGGATGGAGAAAACCAAGCTGCTGAGGGACATGGAAGAACAAGCTGATACCAGTTAGTGAGCAGTCTCCATGACTTTTCAGTGGGACACTGGTAGCATGTGGTCTTTACCAATTTTTGAAGCTCTGTCCTAGCAAGCCCTATGGAGAAATAACTCTGGGTACTAGCCTTCTGTCATGAGAGATCTTTTGAGCTGTATTAGAGGTGCATAACAACACTTGCCCCGTTAATATCAGAGTCAGTGAGGATGAGGTCCTTAGCTGGTCTCCCCTCACACTTAGACACAGACTTGGGCTGATGAGGAAAGTTCAGCAAATCTGGACGTGGAAGTAATGAGAAGAGCTGAGAGTTGAGGAGTAGACTTATGCAATTTGCAGACAAATGACTGGTCTGAACCCACAGCCAAGCAGAAAGGTAGATGAGCAGCCCATGAGTATACGTGAAAGGAGATGTTAACTGCTGCCATTTGTATGGGTACAGTCTGGCTTGGAAGCTGGGAGCTCAGTTGGTTTGCTGAGTGACAAAGTGTGTGTCTCAGTCACAGTATGTTAGCATAGATTTGGTCATTAATGTAGCTACACAGCTTCTGCACAAGAACAGGCTTCAACCTGGACAGCCTGAGTGCAGGTGGAGTAGAAGTTTTATTGCTTGCACTTGGCTGTTACTAGACCTGTCCCTAAACAGCTACATAAAACAAGCCAAAGACAAAGGATCTGAAAAGGGGCAGGGAATTAATGAAAATACAAGTAAATATAAATATTTTGTAAAAGAGAAGTAATCATAGGTCTCCAGTTGTTTAGTTTCCATTGTCTTTTGCTAGAGATTACTATTAACATTTTTCTTAAATTATTTGCTAACAAATTATAAATGACTGTGATATTCCCATCTGGTGACTTCCATGAGATATACAGCTTGGATCATTACGAAATTACTCGGTGCAAATGTTAGGTTTTTCTGGAAATTAACTGTTCTGGTTTCAGCTAAGGTGGAGTTAATTTTTGCAAGAACCTGGGAGGGGACACAGCCAGGACCTGACCCCAATTAGCCAAACGGGTATTCCATACCACATGATGTCATGCTCAGCATAAGGAGGTTACTTGGGAAGGGGCAGTGTGGCTCTGGGACCGCATCTGGGAAGGTCCAAGTGTGTGGTTGTGTACAATGTCATTGTGAAAGAAATTGCATTGTGTTGTGCCAGGCATTCAATACTGTATGCCACGACACCCTTGTCTCTAAATTGCAGAGACATAAGTTTGATGGATGGACCACTGGGTGTATAAGGGACTGGCTGGGTGGTTGTACTCAAAGAGTTGTGGTCAACAGTTCACAGAATCACAGAATCACAGAATTGTAGGGGTTGGAAGGGACCTTGAGAGATCATCGGGTCCAACCCCCTGCCAAAGCAGGCTCCCTAGCACATATTGCACAGATAGGAATCCAGATGAGTCACCACCACCTCCCTGGGCAGCCTGTGCCAGGGCTCTGTCACCCTCACTGTGTAAAAGTTCTTCCGCATGTTGGTGCGAAACTTCCTGTGCTCCAGTTTACAGCCATTGCCCCTTGTCCTGTCCCCACAGACTACTGAGAAGGGGCTGGCCATTTCTCCCTGCATCCCATACTTGAGATATTTATAAAGATTAATAAGATCCCCCCTTAGTCATCTTTTCCCCAGACGGAACAGCCCCAGCTCACTCAGCCTTTCCTCATACGGGAGATGTTCCAGGCCCTTAATCCTCTTTGTAGCCCTTCTCTGGACTCTCTCCAGGAGATCTGTCCTGGTTTCAGCTATGCTGGAGTTAAACTTTTTTTTAGCAGTGGATGGAATGCCATGTTTGGGTGTTAGCATGAGAATAGTGCTGATAGCACCCTGATGTTTTCCGATTTGTTGCCGGGCAATCAAGTACCTTTCTCAGTTCTTCATACTTCCTTACTAGTGAGAAAGGAGGGGACGCAGCCAGGACAGGTGACCCGAATTGGCCAAAGAGCATATTCCATACCAGTTACGTCATGTTCGGTATAAAGGGGGGACTGGGGGGAAGAGGGGGAGACAACGCCAGGACGGGCAGTTTCTGGGGCGGTCGGGTTGTCCGGGACGGGCTCTAAGCTGTGCGGCCTGAGTTGTGTGGTTTGGTTAGAAATTGCATTGTGTATCACCAGTTTCATCTATTTTGTGCTTTAAACTTCTGTTATTGTTATATCTAGTTTTCTGTTATTGTTTAGTAAACTATCCTTATCCCAACCTGCGTGGTTCTGGTTTCTAGCTTGTGATTTCGTTCCCTCCTTTCTTCCTTCCCTTTTCCCCCTCCCCCAACTCTCCTTCCCCCTTCTTTTTAAAAGTACAAGCGACTGTGTGGGGTGCGGCCCCCGGCTGGGGCAAAACCACGACAGTTATTTTGGCGCCCAACGTGGGGCACGAACGGTTGGGATAACGGTAGATCTGACCCTAACTATCGCAATTAAGATAAGCACTGTTGTTTAAGCAATCTCTGGTCACGATGTTGTGGTATTTATTTACAAGGGTGTGGCAGCAAAACCACCGCATGCTGTATACAATCCTGGCAGGATTCTTTACTCTCTCAGGTCTGTGGCTCCTGTATTTGTTCCCATACTTCATTATAGTGTATTTTATGATATCGGTCTATGATACAATAATATCGATGATCATGAGTTTAAGCTGGTACTTGTATGAGGTTTTGCTGTCCTGTCCATTCTTTGGACAGGGAGGGGTTAATAACAGCAGCCGGTATGGTGGGGGCACTGCTTTCTTTTCCTTTGGGCTAAATACAACAGCTCTTATGGCAGTTTTTGAAAATCTTCAATATCTCTGGGATATTCAAACTAGCATTTTGCTATTGGTAGGTTTGGTGCAGATGGTTCAGTTTTTGTTATATATCAAGCATAGGTTTATGAATACCACTGAAGAGCTTTCTCCGAGACAGAATAATCACGAGTGGCAGGGCATGTGGCAAAGTATGGGCGAGTTCCTAGGTACTTTCTCACGCCCGATGGTTTGGAATTTCACTCCTGAACAGCTACAAGACCCCGATCAAGTGACTGCATACCTAAGGAAAAATTGCTGTAGGTTTCCCAGAGATGGACACCTTCCTGCACTGTGCTGGGCTCTGGCCACTATTTATCAAACACTGCTTGATAGCAGGCAGCACTGTCAGCACTGTCAGGGAGAAGGGAAAGGAAACAGACTGGCAGATACTATAGCTGCTGCAACCACTGGGGCTGACACTGCAGCTACTGCAACCCCTGTGACCGACACTGCAGCTACTGTAATCTCTACAGCAGACACTGCAGATGATCTGAAAAAACAATCCACACCAGTGTCTGTTGCTCCCATACAAAAGAGGAAAGGCACAAAGAAATCAGTTCACATAGTGACAGATAAGGATGATGATCAACCGGGATCATCTCGAGGATATCAGGATGAGGCAGAACCAGAGATTGTTACCCGATCCCTGACTCTGAGTGAGCTGCGTGAGGTTCGAAAAGATTTCACTCGCCACCCAAGTGAGCACATTATCACTTGGTTGCTCCGATGTTGGGATCACGGGGCCAGTAGTTTGGAATTAGAAGGCAGAGAGGCCAAGCAGTTGGGATCCCTAGCTAGAGAAGGAGGAATTGACAAAGCAATTGGGAGGAGGCCGGAAATCCTCAGCCTCTGGAGGCGACTACTGTCAAGTGTGCAGGAAAGATATCCCATAAAGGAATATATTACATGCCAGACACCCAAGTGTTACAGCATAGAGACAGCTATCCAGCACCTGAGAGAATTAGCTGTACGGGAGATAATTTATTATGATCTGGACAATTCACGGCTTCCCGCTGATCCCGATGAAGTCCTATGCACTCCAGCTATGTGGCGTAAGGTTGTACGAAGTGCACCAGCAGGGTATACCAATTCACTGGCAGCAATTGACTGGGATGATATGGATCCACCAACCGTAAATGAGGTGGCCTGCCGACTCCGGAAATACCAAGACAATGTTTCCCTCTCCATCATTGCAGCAGTAGAGAAACTGGTTCAACGACTTGACAACAATGTGTCCAACTCCCAACCCGTATGGAGCAATGTTGCAGCTACTGGGAGAAAGCGTCCATCGTTCCAAGAGGGAGAATACACACCACGACGTACATTGTGGTTTTACCTGCTTGATCATGGAGAGGACATGAGGAAATGGGATATGCAGCCCACCTCAGCCCTTCGAGCACGAGTAAATGAGCTGCGGGGTAAAACATTCGCACAACGAGATTCTGCCAGGAAGAAGGCTGC
Source organism: Porphyrio hochstetteri (assembly GCA_020800305.1). Classification (NCBI taxonomy): domain Eukaryota; kingdom Metazoa; phylum Chordata; class Aves; order Gruiformes; family Rallidae; genus Porphyrio; species Porphyrio hochstetteri. The sequence continues at coordinate 25,863,678 of CM036938.1, forward strand.
ACCAGTTTCTACTGGGCAGTTCCCTAGACCAACTGGAAGGCCTACCTATATGTCTGATGTGCCTGATCCTCTTGAAGGGACCTCTAAGTCCTTTATGCAACCAGTGGAAAACAAATATGATCAGCAGCAATAGAGGGGCCCTGCCTCCAGCCAGGTGGAGGAGAGGGATAATCGGGTTTATTGGGCTGTGTGGATCCGATGGCCTGGCACGTCAGACCCACAAGAGTACAAAGCTCTGGTGGATACTGGTGCCCAGTGTACTCTAATGCCATCGAATCATGAAGGGGTAGAACCCGTTTGTATTTCTGGAGTGACAGGGGGATCCCAACAACTAACTGTGCTAGAGGCTGAGGTGAGCCTAACTGGGAAGGACTGGGAAAAACACCCCATTGTGACTGGTCCAGAAGCTCCGTGCATTTTAGGTATAGATTATCTACGTAGAGGGTATTTTAAAGACCCAAAAGGGTACCGATGGGCTTTTGGAATAGCTGCTTTGGAAACAGAAGGAATTGAACAATTGTGTGCCTTGCCTGGACTCTCGGAGGATTCTGCTGTTGTGGGGTTGTTGAAGGGTGAAGAACAGCAAGTGCCAGTTGCTACGACGATGGTGCACAGATGACAATACCGTACTAACCGAGATTCCCTGATTCCCATCCATAAGCTGATTTGTCAACTGGAGGATCAGGGAGTGATCAGCCGAACCCACTCACCCTTTAATAGTCCCATATGGCCAGTGAGGAAGTCCAATGGAGAGTGGAGGCTGACAGTAGATTATCGTGGCCTAAATGAAGTCACTCCAGGTATGAGTGCTGCTGTGCCAGACATGTTAGAGCTCCAGTATGAATTGGAATAGAAGGCAGCCAAGTGGTATGCCACAATCGACATTGCGAACGCTTTCTTCTCGATCCCACTGGCGCCAGAGTGCAGGCCACAGTTTGCTTTCACTTGGAGAGGCATCCAATACACATGGAATCATCTGCCCCAGGGGTGGAAACATAGCCCCACCATCTGCCATGGACTAATCCAGAATACACTGGAAAAGGGTGAAGCACCAGAGCACCTGCAGTATTTTGATGACATCATTGTATGGGGCAACACAGCAGAGGAAGTTTTTGAAAAAGGAAACAGGGTAATTAAAATCCTTTTAGAAGCCGGTTTTGCTATAAAATGAAGTAAAGTCAAGGGGCCTACGCGAGAAATCCAGTTTTTAGGAATAAAATGGCAGGATGGGCATCGTCAGATCCCAATGGACATTATTAATAAAATAGCAGCTATGTCTCCACCAAGCAACAAAAAGGAAACACAAGCTTTCTTAGGTGTTATAGGTTTTTGGCGAATGCATGTCCCAAACTACAGTCTCATTGTGAGCCCACTCTACCATGTAACTCAAAAGAAGAATGATTTCCAATGGGGCCCTGAGCAACAGCAAGCTTTTGAGCAGATCAAACGGGAGATAGTCCATGCAGTGGCCCTTGGGCCTGTCCGGACAGGGACAGATATTAAAAATATGCTCTACACTGCAGCTGGGGAGAACGGCCCAACCTGGAGTCTCTGGCAGAAAGCACAAGGGGAGACTCGAGGTCGACCGCTGGGGTTTTGGAGTCGGGCCTACAAAGGATCTGAGGCCAATTATACTCCAACAGAAAAGGAAATACTGGCCGCCTATGAAGGGGTTCGAGCCGCCTCAGAAGTGATTGGAACTGAAGCCCAGCTCCTCCTGGCACCCCGACTGCCAGTGCTGGGCTGGATGTTCAAAGGGAAGGTTCCTTCTACACACCATGCCACTGATGCTACATGGAGCAAGTGGGTTGCACTAATTACACAGCGGGCTCGAATAGGAAACCCCAATCGCCCAGGAATCGTGGAGGTGATCACAGACTGGCCAGAAGGCAAAGATTTTGGGATGTCACCAGAGGATAAGGAGGTAACACGTGCTGAAGAAGCCCCACCCTACAACGAACTGCCAGAGAATGAGAAGCGATATGCCCTGTTCACTGATGGGTTTTGTCGCATTGTGGGTAAGCATCGGAGATGGAAAGATGCTGTATGGAGCCCTATAAGAAGAGTAGCAGAAGCCACTGAAGGAAAAGGTGAATCAAGCCAGTTCGCTGAGGTGAAGGCCATCCAGTTAGCCCTGGACATTGCTGAGAGAGAAAAGTGGCCAAGGCTCTACCTTTATACTGATTCATGGATGGTGGCGAATGCCCTGTGGGGGTGGTTGCAGCAGTGGAAAAAGAACAACTGGCAGCGTAGAGGCAAACCTATATGGGCTGATGACTTATGGCAAGATATCTCTGCTCGGTTAGAGAAACTTGTTGTAAAGGTACGTCATGTCGACGCCCATGTACCTAAGAGTCGGGCCATGGAGGAACACGAAAACAACCATCAGGTAGATAAGGCTGCTAGGATTAAAGTGGCTCAGGTAGATCTAGACTGGCAACGTAAGGGTGAATTATTCATAGCTCGATGGGCTCATGATACCTCGGGTCATCATGCAACATATAGATGGGGTGGACCTGACCATGGACGCCATCGCACAAGTTGTCCACGAATGTGAGACATGTGCTGCAATCAAGCAAGCTAAGCGGTTAAAGCCCCTTTGGTATGGAGGACGGTGGATGAAATATAAATATGGGGAGGCTTGGCAGATTGATTACATCACCCTCCCACAAACCCGCCATGGCAAACGTTATGTGCTTACAATGGTGGAGGCAACTACCGGCTGGCTAGAAACATATCCCGTACCCCATGCCACTGCTCGAAATACAATTCTGGGCCTTGAAAGGCAAGTCCTCTGGCGACATGGTACTCCAGAAAGAATCGAGTCAGACAATGGGACTCATTTCCGAAACACTCTTATAGACACCTGGGCCAAAGAGCATGGCATTGAGTGGGTGTACCACATTCCTTATCATGCACCGGCCTCTGGGAAAATTGAACGATATAATGGACTTTTAAAAACTACACTGAAAGCAATGTGTGGTGGGACATTCAAGCATTGGGATATACATTTGGCCCAAGCCACGTGGTTAGTTAACTCTAGGGGATCTACCAATCGGGCTGGCCCTGCCCAGTCAAAATTTCCACGTACTGTAGAGGGAGACAGAGTCCCAGTAGTGCATATGAAGAGTGTATTGGGAAAGAGAGTTTGGGTCATCCCTGCTTCAGGCAAAGGTAAACCCATGTCTGGAATTGTTATTGCTCAAGGACCTGGCTGTACTTGGTGAGTAATGCAGAGGGATGGAGAAGTTCGATGTGTACCTCAAGGGGATTTGATTTTGGGTGAGAATAGCCAATATAATTAATAAAGTAGAAATTATAATAATTGCCAAATAACCCATTATTGTATATTCATTATTGTTATGATTGCTGTATGTTTTACCATAGCATTATAGCCGGAGTCATACAAGTTAATGAAGAATGAGTGCCATGATGATGGAACTAAAGCCTGGCCTCTCAAGAACTTTTTTGCTCCCGTTGAAAATAAACTCTGACCCATAGACTATGAGCATGGACCATGCCAGGTGTATCAGTCAAGAGCCTGAGATGCAGCATGCAACTAGCCAATGGAACATACAACTATCCTGAGAAACTGTTACGACAAATGAAGCCTGAAAATCATGGACTAAATGAACTCAACAACTTCAGAGAGATGATTCACAGACTGAGGGAATAAGATCTGTATGCACGTATGTGTGCATACATGTGTACATACATATATGGGTGTGTGAAACACGAAACTGGTTGTACCCAAAGAAAATTGTTGGATCTGGTCATGACGTAAATGGTATGGAATAAGGGGTGGATAATGTCCTGGTTTCAGCTATGCTGGAGTTAAACTTTTTTTTAGCAGTGGATGGAATGCCATGTTTGGGTGTTAGCATGAGAATAGTGCTGATAGCACCCTGATGTTTTCCGATTTGTTGCTGGGCAATCAAGTACCTTTCTCAGTTCTTCATACTTCCTTACTAGTGAGAAAGGAGGGGACACAGCCAGGACAGGTGACCCGAATTGGCCAAAGAGGATATTCCATACCAGTTACATCATGTTCAGTATAAAGGGGGGACTGGGGGGAAGAGGGGGAGACAACGCCAGGACGTGCAGTTTCTGGGGACGGTTGGGTTGTCTGGGACGGGCTCTAAGCTGTGCGGCCTGAGTTGTGTGGTTTGGTGAGAAATTGCATTGTGTATCACCAGTTTCATCTATTTTGTGCTTTAAACTTCTGTTATTGTTATATCTAGTTTTCTGTTATTGTTTAGTAAACTATCCTTATCCCAACCTGCGTGGTTCTGGTTTCTAGGTTGTGGTTTCGTTCCCTCCTTTCTTCCTTCCCTTTTTCCCCTCCCCCAACTTCCCTTCCCCCTTCCTTTTAAAAGTACAAGCGACTGCGTGGGGTGCGGCCCTCGGCTGGGGCAAAACCACGACAAGATCCCTGTCTTTTTTATACCAGGGAGCCCAGAACTGCACACAATACTCCAGGTGGAGCCTGACCAGGGCAGAGTAGAGGGGGAGGATCACCTCCTGTGACCTTCTGGCCACACTCTTCCTGATGCATCCCAGGATCCCACTGGCCCTCTTAGCCACCAGGGCACACTGCTGGCTCATAGCCAACCTGTCATCAACCAGGACCCCGAGGTCCTTCTCCACAGAGCTCTTCTCCAGCAGGTCATCCCCCAGCCTGTACTGATACAGACGGCTATTCCTCCCCAGGTGCAAGACTTTACACTTGCTTTTATTAAACCTCCTCTGGTTTCTCTCTGCCCAGCTCTCCAGCCTGTCCAGGTCTCGCTGGATGGCAGCGCAGTGTTCCTGCGTGTCAGCCACCCCTCCCAGCTTTGTATCATCAGCACTTGCTGAGGGTGGATGCTATTCCCTCATCAAGATCGTCTATGAAGCTATTAAACAGGACTGGGCCAAACACCGAGCCCTGGGTGTTCAATGTCCATGTGAAAATCCATGATAAGTGGTGTTCCTCAGGGGTCAGTACTGGGACTGGCACTGTTCAACATCTTTGTCAGTGACATGGACAGTGTGATAGAGTGCACCCTGCGCAAGTTTCCTGATGACACCAAGCTGTGTGGTGAGGTCAACATGCTGAGGGAAAGGATGCCAGGCAGAGGGGCCTTGACAGGATGGAGAGGTGGGCCCATAGAAACTGCGTAAAGTTCAATGTGGCCAAGTACAAGGTCTTGCAAAGGATCAAAGAAATCCCAAGTACAACTCCAGGCTGGGCAGAGAATGGATCAAGAGCAGCCCTGAGGAGAAGAACTTGGCAGCACTGATTGTTGACAAGATCAACATGAGCAGCTCAGTAGGTCAACTGTGTCCTGGGCTGTATCAAGAACAGCATGGCCAGCAGGTCAAGGGAGGTGATTCTGCCCCTCTATTCTGCTCTGGTGAGACCCCACCTGGAGTACTGTGTCCAGCTCTGGAGTCCACAGTACAGGGAAGACATTGAGCTGTTGGAGCTAGTCCAGAGGAGGGCCACAAAGTTGATCAGGGGGCTGGAGTACGTCTCTTGTGAAGACAGTCTGAGAGAGTTGGGCTTGTTCAGTCTGGAGAAGAGATGGCTCCAGGAAGACCTAATTACTGTCTACCAATTCTTAGAAGGGTCCTACAGGAAAATGGGAGAGGGACTGTATATCAGCAATTGTAGCGATAGGACAAAGGGCAATGGCTTTAAGCTGAAAGACGGTAGGTTTAAGTTAGATGTTAGGAAGAAATTCTTTACTAGGAGGGTAGTGAGGCACTGGAACAGATTGCTCAGAGAAGTTGTGGAAGCCCCATCCCTGGAGGCATTTAAGGTCAGGTTGGATGAGGCTTTGGACAACTTGTTTGAATGGAGGGTGTTTCTGTCCATGGCAGAGTGTTGGAACTGGATGATCATTGAGGTCCCTTCCAACCGAAAGCATTCTACGATTCTATGTGTATCACCTGCTTTGTGTACTGTTGTTGTTTTCCTCTCCCTGTGCTGTCCCAGTAAACTCCTTATCCCAACCTATAAGGTTTGCCTTTGTTTCCCTACTCTACTCTCTATCCCACTGGGAAAGGAAGGGAATAGGAAACTACAGTCTGGTCAACCTGACTTCCATCCTTGGAAAGGTGATGGAACATCTCATTCTAGGGGTCATGTCTAAGCATGTTGACTAATAGCCTTCTGTGATTGCATGACTGGCTGGGTGGCTGCGGGGACAGCAGAGGTTGTTGTCTACCTTCTTTTCAATAAGGCTTTTGACACTGTCTCCTATAACATCCTTAGAGGGAAGCTTAGGAAGTGTGTGTTAGATGAGTGGACAGTGAGGTATATTGAGAACCAGCTGAATGGCAGGGCCTGGAGAGTTGTGATAAGGAGCACAGAGTCTAATGGAAAGCCTGTAGCTAACTGGGAGGAGTGGCTGATATGCCAGAAGGCTGAACTGCTGTTTAACATGAACTGGACAGACTAGAAAATTGGGCAGAGAGGAATCAAATGAAGTTCAAAACGAGCAAGTGAAGGGTGCTGCACCTAGGGAAGAATGTACCAGAACAGGTTAGGGTCATGAAGGCTAATGGTATCCTGGGGTGCATGAGTGTGGCCAGCAGGTTGGGGGAGGTTATCCTTTCCTTCTACTCTGCCCTGGTGAGGCCATGTCTAGACTTCTGTGTCCAGTTCTGGGCTCCCCAGTTCAAAAAAGACAGCGAACTACTGGAGAGAGTGGAGCAGAGAGTTACAAGGATGATTAGGGGACTGGAACATCACTCCTATGCATAAAGGCTGAATGAGCTGGGTCTGTTTAACCTGGAGTAGAGAGCAGTAATAGATCTTATCAACACTTATAAAGTCAAGAGGACAGGGCCAGACTCTCTTCAATGGTGTCCAGTGACAGGACAAAAGGCAATGGACAGAAACTGGAACACAGGAAATTCCACCTCAATATAAAGAAAAACTTCTTTAAGGCTGACAAATCACTCGGACAAGCTGCCCAGAGAGGTCGGGGAGTCCCCTTCTCTGGAGATACTCAAAACCTGCATGGATGTGATCCTGTGCACTAGATGATCCTGCTTTAGTAGGGGGGTTGGACTAGCTGATCTCCAGAGGTCCCTTCCAACCCCTAGTGTTCTGTGATTCTGTGGCATACAGTCAGATGATCTGTATTGTTTTATTACATCACTTCTTAGTCTTAGACTTTATGTCCTTATGACACAGCACTATCCAGCAATTACTCACAGTTCTATGTTAAGATGTTGCATTACTTGCTAAGACCCACATATTAGAAACAGCTGTACCTGAGTGCAGTTCAGACTATGTTGTTAATGGCACCCACATTTTCATTCAGGAGTTTAAGAATCTGGGGATTTCAGAAGTAATTTTCTGATTTCCTAGCTTCTTTGTAATGATCTTTGTCTTTCCCATCCTCAGACCTACAGATACATATTGTCATCCAGCCCTTCTCTTTAAAAATTTCCTTAAAATGATAGAACTGCAGAGATCATTAAAGTAGACTTCCTTATTTAAAACTAAATGGCTATCTTCAAAAGTGGTTTGATGTTTCTCCCATATAAAACATGATAGATAACTGTGTGAGTTGGATTTATGAAGCAGCAGTATCAGCCTGCATTAAATACTACCCTCTGCTTCCAGTGAAATGACGAAAGAGTCCATACTCACAAAACCTGTAGATTTATCCTCAGTTACTGCCACTCCGATGCCAGCTATTACTTATCCCTCTTTTGCCTCTTGCCAGTAGGTAGAAAATCCCTGCATAGGTTTTCTGAAGTTTTTCCTCCTTCCTTTATCTCCAGCTGAGAGAAGGTGTTGCTGTGAGGAAGCCTCTCTCCTCATCAGTGGCTGTTGAACAGGAAACTACCATATGGGCATTTGTATGACAGGCACGTTAAGGGCAGGGAAGATTTCTGAAATAGTGGATTAGTGTGTGAGTCCAAAATAAGGATATTATTATTTGTTTTACAAGGAATGCTTTTCTTATTGTTTCTGTCTCATTTCTATCTAGAGATTTTCAATATAGAAAGCATTTACAATAAGTAATACAGATTCTGAGAATACATGTGATAAATCTGTGACTTGATGGCTATCATTGCTATCAGATACCTGTTGACCATCTCACAAAGCTAAACGTGACAAATAAACCAAGGAAATGCTTGCTACAGTGTATTGCCATGGAAGACATACAGCTTCACTTTTGAAAACATTTTTTACTGTGCTGAGATTGTTAGATTCAAAATAACAGTGAATGATTCCGTTGTAGCTTCCTGGGCTCATTAGAGCTCGTTAGGATTAGTGTTGCAGAGGAAGCTGTTTTTTCCAGTGCTTCTCTACAAATTTCCCTTCTTTACTTTCAGACACTTTCCTCAAGTTTAGACTTCTGCTTTCCACTTAATGTTTTGAATAGGTTAAAACAGTTGTGGCTTCCCAGGGAAGCGGTTGACTCACCATCCCTGGAGATATGTTAAAGACATGTAGATGTGGTTCTTAGAGCCGTGGTTTAGTGATGGGTTTGGCAGTGGTCAGTTTACAGTTGGACTCTGTGATCTTAAGGACCTTTCCCAAGAAAAGTGGTTCTGTGATTCTATGTTTTTATTTGCCTATCACCATTTTCTTTGTAAATTGGGCAGGCTGCATCACTAAGGCTAATCTGAACAACTGGGTATGTATATGCCTTCCCTTCCTTACAATCAAAGTTTTGTTTCCTCTCTTCTGGGTAAACTGTCAAGAACAGTTATACTTTAATTATGTTATACAAAATGGCTAAGGGAGTCATTACAAGCAGTAAAAATCCCATGCTTTTCTGTTTGTTAAAACTAAGAAAAGCCATGTCATCAGCATCTGAAATCTCACTGTTTGTTAACTCAACCGTGCAGTTGGGTTTTTTTTTAGAAGATTTTTATTAAATACTGGTCTGTTCCATCCACAGAAAAGGGAAGACAAAATGATTCAGCATGGGACTTGAACATCTGCCTGACAGTAAGTATTCAGTAATCCCACTGACTACAGTGAAAATGTTAATGTGTTTGATGGTAAACACCATTTAAGTGCTTTTCTGGGTGTGACGCTTGTTTTAAACTGATGTGACTCAAATATCATCAACTTAACAATAGCTCTAGAAATCCTTATAATTAGACTTACTGAAACAAAAGGCTTAATGCTACGATTGTCTAGGATACTTTTGCCCAGACTATGTTTCTGGTCTTTCCTTCTTGTAATAAACTCAGCATGCCACGTATCATAGGACTTCCCCAAATTTCTCATGACATCTTTATAGTGGTTTTGCTTTCTTATATCCACTTTCTGGCTTTACAAAGTTCAGATGCTGCCTACTTGTCTTCCTATAATATGCTCCAAGGAATTTAATTACATTATTTAAATGTGTTTTGTAGCCTAGACCAAGAAAGGTCTCCTAATTGTTGCCAAAACCAGGTGATCAATTAGGATTTACCCTGTGAGTTGTTATGCTGTTGCAGGGCATCCTACAGCTGCAGAAACCAGGACCTTTCACAGTGTCATCAGTCAGAATAATTCATGCATGCCATATGTTACTTCTGCTCAGGAGTGCAGGTTTGCATGGAGTACTGTATTTTCTTTCTTTACTGTCAGCTTCCTGTTTCCCCCCACCCCACACACCCCAAAATCCCAGGATGGCTGTAGGCATTGCAACCTATGTGGTATTTAAAGAGGAAAAGACAGAACTATGATGTGTGACTGATTCATGGATGATTGTAATACTTTAAATATGAATGTACTAATTCTGGATGTGTGACAGTTACATACAATTCTTGAACTGAATAAAATTCTAAGCTGAATAAAAATCTCAGTCTTTAATTTATTTTTTTTAATTTAGAAAATTATTCAGACTATAACCATATAGTTATGCAACAGCCCTGCAACATACACTGTAAAACATTACTTATGAATATTAATAAATATTTTAAAGTAACTAGATAATTGCTTAGTTTCAGACCATTGCTTTTTACAGACATAGAATAATCTCAAAAAAAGTCTAGATCTAGTTACAAAAATCTGCTACCCTGCTCAGATACCTGCCTAATTAATTTACTGTCATTTGCTTCCTCTGGAGTATGTTGGGGCTGGCTGGAAACTGGATAGACAAGCTCCAGAAACATCTGTTTCTTTTCACTGTCTCCCCTTACTTAAAATGGGGGAGTATCTATTCTCTTCTCACCTGGTGTGTCTTGTCACAAAACTGGGCTCACTGGAGGCCTCTGTGAAATTACACTAGTGTGAAATCTGTGCAAGTGGAGACGTGGGCTGAGATTTCAGAGACCTTATAAATCTAAAAAACAGTTCAGCTGCCTGTCCCCCCCAACCTTAAAGCTCCTGGGTGCTGTCTTCTGCGTGGTGGTGTGCTGTCTTCTGCTAAGAAGTCTAGAAATGTTATAAGCCTGATGGGTTCCCTGATGAAATTTGATGACTACATCGCAGCCAACAGTATCAGGTGTAAGCCCTGATCATAGATTGTGATTCATGGTGTCAGGTTCATAAATCTTTTAAGAACCTTCACCATATTAGTCTGAAGTTTTGCCAGCTTCTTTTATTAAGCCTTCCTCTCTTATCAGAGAGTAAATCCTCTAGAGAGGGAAAGAAGGGATTAAAAAAAAAGAAGTGCCAAAAAGCCGAAAGGTTACAATCATATGCAATTATGAAAATTAACCTGTACACAGTATGTGTAAAATTAATGAAGTAAGGGATGTATGTTGCCATACAAAGAAAAACCTACAAGAATCAATTAGCTGACAAGCTGCCCTTCCACAAAGGGTGTCTCATACACATTTTCCTCTTTTCTCCCACATCACCTTAGTTTAGGGAGTATTTTCCGAGGGGAGCATATAAAGAATGGACAATTTTATTTTGCATTAAATAATGACTTTAAAGTAATTTTCACACTGTAGAGCTGATTAACATTTTTTTAAAAATCAACCAACAAAAGCTAATTATGAAATAGCGATACAAACCATGCTTTGGAAATTAAGCAAGCAGCTCCATCAGGAAATTAGTCATAGTCAGAGTCTGAAATGGAAGGGAAAAATTAAACATTAAGAGGGTTCTAAATTTCAAGTGCTTTTTGGTGTAACATAAAACCCTCCTCCCACAAGCTCACAGCAAGAAAAGTATTATAATTTCTCCCAATCTCACCTCTTTATTTTCTCGTTGTTCAGAAGGCATCTATTCATACTGAGTGTAATAACCCCACTGGATGCATGGATCGTAGTTCCTGAATGCTTTGTAATAGCTTGAAGCTCCACCAGCAGAAGAGCAATGTAAAATAATTTGGGGTGTCATTAGGGCGCAAACCTTCTCTGTGTGCAACCAGTAGAGACAGGTTATGGGCAGGTCTAGTGGACAAAATCTTTTTCAGGTACATTAAACAACATTAGAAATTAATGTTTTCCCAACAGCCCTCTTTGAATTCACTGCTTGCTTACAAAAAACAGAAGATGCTTTTACAAAACCATACATGAAATAAAATTTTTGTTTACAGAAATTGTTTGGTTGCCCTGGACACTGCATGCCCAAGAAAGATGAAGATTTGCTTCTTATACACAGCCCTCATTGCCCATGAAATATGGGCCTATGCAAAAACCAACCAGGGTGGGGTTTTTTGGGTTTTTGTTTTAGTTTTTTTTTTTTTACATTCTGAACACCACAGGCCTTTCTAGGTGAATAATTCTTTTAAATAAAATCCTCTGTCCCTTGTGCTCTCCAGAAAACCTCCCTCTGTATGGTCCTGAGCTTTGAAATATCCTATTCAGAATGTGAGGTGGGTTATAGGAATTTTTTTCACAATTAGGAGTGAGGACACAGGCATGGGGAAGTTGCTTATCTTACAGTACTGATTTGGTGTAAATAATGTTGCATACACAAGCCTGAAACATCAAAATGAGTCAATCTAGCCTTATGAAAAACTGAGAATAACATTATTCAAGTGTATATTTGAAAAAATCCTGGTAAATATCCAAGTGTGGCATCAATGGAAGAACTTCAGAGCCTTAAATGAGAGATGTAGTTGTTTTCATTTGAAAGGTATAACCAAAAAGGCACAAATAAAGCACAATATGATCCCATTTTCCTAATGTTGGCACCTGCAGCATCTGTGAAATGTTTATACTTTCTCTTTTTTTTTCCACATTACTTTAGCTTCCTGGTTTTAAAATGTGACAAAAAAGAGACAGTTTTATTTTTAATTTTTCTGCCTCAAACTTCTGCTACCAGTAGGTCCTCTGCCTCTGCTAATCTTTGTAAGATGTCTGGCCTATTGACACAATACTGTTGTGCTGGACATGTCTCATGCCAAAGCTTTTAAATCCAAAGCATTTTATGACAGTGACCACTGATGATTACGAATTCCTTATAAAAATTGTTCTGATAAAGTCCTTTTTCCAATGACATGGAAAAAAAATGCACAGATAATAGATATAATCCTAGAAGATTCAGAGGGTTTATTTTGGTCCCATGATAGGATTAGGAAGAAAAGATTGAAAAGATCCTTCATGGGGAAACGTTCTGAGAGATATGTGTCTAATGTGCTTAAATCCAAAATGCACGTAGGTTTTGTTTCTCTCTTTTTGTTTGTTTTTTTCCCTTTACTATCATTATTTTGTAGGGTTGGATAATAAGTCAATTAACCACCATTTTTAAATCTCAGCATTAACCAACATTTGTATGGGAATATCAACAGAAATGACAAATAAGGGCCCTATTTTAAAGGACCCTAAAAACTTTAATTTATGGTTTATATTCCAAAGTAAAGGAAAACAAAGGGTTAAAAACTGGCTGGAGGGCCATGCCCAAAGGGTGGTGGTAAATGGAACAAAATCCAGCTGGAGGCCGGTCACGAGTGGCGTCCCCCAGGGCTCAGTCCTGGGTCCAGTCTTGTTCAACATCTTTATCAATGATCTCGATGAAGGGATTGAATGCTCCCTCACTAAGTTTGCAGATGGCACTAAACTAGGAGGAAGTGTTGATCTGCCTGAGGGTAGGGAGACTCTTCAGAGGGATCTGAACAGACTGGACTGGTGGGCTGAGACCAATGGGATGAAGTTTAACAAGGCCAAGTGTAGAGTGCTGCACATGGGACATAACAACCCCATGCAGCGCTACAGGCTTGGGGGAGACTGGCTGGAGAGCTGTCAGGCAGAGAAGGACCTGGGGGTGTTGGCTGACTGCAGACTGAATATGAGTCAGCAGTGTGCTCAGGTGGCCAAGAAGGCCAATGGCATCTTGGCTTGTATCAAAAACAGTGTGGCCAGTAGGTCTAGGGAGGTGATTGTGCCCCTGTACTGGGCATTGGTGAGGCCACACCTCGAGTACTGTGTCCAGTTCTGGGCTCCTCACCATAAGAAGGACATGGAGGTCCTGGAGCGAGTCCAGAGAAGGGCAACCAGGCTGGTGAAGGGGCTGGAGGGCAAATCCTATGAGGAGCGGCTGAGGGAGCTGGGGCTGTTTAGCCTGGAGAAGAGGAGGCTGAGGGGAGACCTCATCACCCCCTACAACTATCTGAAGGGAGGTTATAGAGAGATAGGTGATGGTCTCTTCAGCCAGGTGACAGGTGATAGGACAAGGGGGAATGGCATGAAGCTGAGCCAGGGCAGGTTTAGATTGGATGTTAGGAAAAAATTTTTTACTGAAAGAGTTGTCAGGGCCTGGAACAGGCTGCCCAGGGAGGTGGTCGAGTCACCTTCCCTGGATGTGTTTAAGAAAAGGGTAGATGAGGTACTTAGGGATATGATTTATTTTAGGATGCGAATGGTTGGACTTGATGATCTTAAAGGTCTTTTCCAACCTTTTGATTCTGTGTGATTCTGTGTGTGATTAATGTCTGTGTCAAAGAAATGGAAAAAGAAATGGTAGAAAGTGACAAAAATATTTAAAGTACCTATCCCACAGCATCCTCGCAGCCAAACTGAGGGAGTGTGGTCCAGAGGATGTGTTAGTGAGGTGGATTGTGAACTGGTTGAAGGAAAGAAGGCAAAGAGTTGTGGTCAGTGGGACAGGGTCTGGCTGGAGGCCTATATGTAGTGGAGTCCCTCAGGGGTTGGTACTGGGACCAGTACTGTTCAATATATTCATCAACAACCTGGATGAGGGAACAGAGTTCACTGTCAGCAAGTTTGCTGATGACACAAAACTGAGAGGGTGGCTGACACACCAGAGGATTGTGCTGCCATCCAGTGAGATCTGGACAGGCTGGAGAGATGGCTAGGGAGAAGTTTGATGAGATTTAACAAGGGCAAGTTTAGAGTCTTGCATCTAGGGAAGAACAACCCCAGGTTTGGAACTGGCCTGTTGGAGAGCAGTGTAGGTGAGAAGGACCTGGGGTCCTGGTGGACAGCAGGATGGCCATGAGCCAGCAATGTGCCCTCGTGGCTAAGAAGGCCAATGGCATCCTGGGGTGTATTAGAAGAGGTGAGGTTAGTAGGTCAAGAGAGGTCCTTCTTCTCCTCTACTCTGCCCTCATGAGACTGCACCTGGAATATTGTGCCCAGTTCTGGGCCCTTCAGTTCAAGAAGGACAGGGACCTACTTGAAAGAGTCCAGCACAGGGCCACTAAGGTGATTAAGGGAGTGGAACACCTTCCTTATGAGGAAAGGCTGAGGGAGCAGGGTCTCTTTAGCTTGGAGGAGACTGAGGAGTGGCCTTATTAATGTCTATAAATATGTAAAGGGCGAGAGTCAGGAGGATGGAGCCAGGCTCTTCTCAGTGACGTCGAGTGATAGGACAAGGGGCAATGGGTGCAAGCTGGAGCATGGGAAGTTCCACATGAACACAAGGAAAAACTTTTTCACTGTGAGGGTGACAGAGCACTGGGACAGGCTGCCCAGAGAAGCTGTGGAGTCCCTTCTCTGGAGACATTCAAAACTTACCTGGACATCTTCCTGTGTGACCTACTCTAGGTGATCCTGCTCTGGCACAGGAGTTGGACTAGATGATTTTTTGGGCTCCCTTCCAATTCCTAAGATTCTGTGATTCTGTGATAAGAAGACAAAACATAAGTAGAGCAAGATTTTACCTCACATTTTCTATCTAAAAAAGAAAGAAAATAGCATGCCTTTTAGAGAATATTGTCAAATACTCTTCTTACAAGCTCCCTTGAAAAATTATGTACCTCATAAATTTCATAACACACTTTATATTGATCATAAACATTCATGTATACCTAGGAAATAAGACAACTTTTTTTCATTGTAATACAGAAACAGGCTTATTTCCATTTAAGGAAAGCCAGAAAAGAACAATTATCTGGTTTCCATGACAGAGAACGTACTCTTTATTCTACAGCAGCCTGACTCTGAACCTGAATCACCTCTATATAAAGTAGTCATTTTCAAGAAATAGATGGACATTTGCTTCTGATTATATAATTGTTTCAATAGAAGTAAAAAAGTCTGCAATTTAAGGAGCCAAAGTGAAGACACAGTTTCTGAAATAGATTTTCAAAAAGACACAACAGGAGTTATACCATACTCACAGATGTTAGCAGTAAATATTTAATCAGGGAAAAACCCTGTTCTGTTTTCTGCCTTGCTACCTTAAGCTAACAAGGGTGCCGAAGTAATTTTGAATAAACACTAGTGCATTTCCAAATAAGAAAGATATTAGCAGAGGGATATGATTTTTTTTCTCTTGTACAGTACTTCTGCTACTTTGCAGAAGCAGCATCCTAAGTGGATGGGCCAAATTGATGGTGGCCAGAGAATCATAGAATCTTTAAGGTTGGAAAAGGCCACCAAGATCATCAACTCCAACTGTCTGTCCAGTACCACCATGTCAACTAAATCATGTCCTGGAATCTGACATCTACACATTTTTTGAACACCTCGACATGGTGACTTCACCACCTCTCTAGGCAGCCCACTGCAATGCCTGACCACTTTTTTATTCAAGATTTTTTACCTAAACCTCCCCTGATGCAACTTGAGACCATTGCCTCTCATCCATTTGGGAGAAGAGACCAATGCCCATATCACTACAAGTTCCTTTTGGGTAACTGTAGAGATTGATAAATTCTCCCCTCAGTCTCTTCTTCTCCTGGCTAAACAACCCCAGTTCCTTCACAGCTCCTTCATAAGACTTGTGTTCCAAACTCTTTATCAGCTTTATTGCCCTTCTCTGGACCTGCTCCAGAACCTCAGTGCTCTTTTTCCAATGAGGGACCCAAAACTGAACACAGTGCTCAGAACCCACTGAAGTTGTCCCCCTGCAGAGCTGGAAATAGTACACAGATCTGTGTCATCCCCAGGTAACACCCTTGTTACTAAGCAGCCCTTTCTGCTTAATCAGCTATTAGTTAAATAAACCATTAGCTAATGTATCATATTCCCTTTGATATTTTCTTGAGAATCGAGTAAAATACATAGAAGTAATTTAAAACAATGATTGTATCACAATGCTTTACAAGTATGAGATTTGAAACAAAGCTCTCACTAGGAGTTACAGGCACTCTGTTAGTTGCTACTAAGGTTTTTTGCCTTAGGAGAACAGTTGGAAATCTTGTGGAGGCTGAAATGTAACAGCAAGCATTTCACAAGACCGAGTAGCCTTTCTCGTAGGACATGAGACTGGGCTTATCTCTCAGTGACAGCCATAAGAATAGATGTAGCCTGGGCTAAAGCTTAAAAATTATGACATAAAATATGCTGTCATTATTCCTCCATGTTTTTCAGATCATCTTCAAGCTGTAAAATCTGGCCAATGCTTTGAATCAAGAAACATAATAAGGTCTTGCTAAAGAACCCATTATAAAGAGCCAAACCAAAGTCTGGCAGCTAGAGTTACTAATATTTAGGTTATTAAATGCCAGATTTTTCAGGTTAAGCTTATTTCTATTTTTAATGCAATCTAATGACTTCATGCTCGCTATGGTTCCTTTTCTTGTATAATAAATATTACATCTACTAATACTAATAAATATTGCATTTGTTTACAACAATAAATGCATTTTAGTCGGCTAATTTGCTCCCTACTGGAGTATTTCCAAATTGATGATTCTTATTAATGTTAATGAAATTGCTAGATGGCATCCAGTGTCAACGGAGGCCTTGGCAAAACTGACAGTCTGCAATAGTGTACTGCATCATCATATATGTATGTAGTTAAATTTAAAGATGCAGTTTGAAAAGAGAACTAAATTAATTATAGCATCTGAAAAATTAAAAAGTTTTATGAGCCTCCTGGCTTCTTTGCTATGCAGTCATCACACAGCACTTGCCTTTGTTGTTTTTCTTTGTTCAACATACTTTCACATTATAAATGGTATGACATTAATGTACTTATGGTTGCAAAAGACAGATTTTATAATTGTAGAATGCAAGAAATAGCCTTCTGTATAGAGATAATGTATAAGTAGTATATACGTATGCACTAAGGCATGAGATTTCTTAAAGAATTATATTTAGGTTACTTTCCAATTATTTTTTTTTCCTGTGTGGTGATGTTGGGTTGTTGGTTTTCTTTTTAATTTCTTAGTCTTCTGCCATCCAAATCTGTCACATAAAAACTCTGTAGATGTCACCAGAGAACTGCACTCAGACTGACAGAAACTATGACCTCTGCAGGGCAGGTGTTTCTGTGGGTCTAAACTTCTTTTAATCTTTGTTTCTGTATCTCCATCTGTAATTTGCAGAAATTCTAAGCCTTCACAGACAGGCCTGGGAATGGCAGTCCTTTATGTTTTACTGAATTTTTGGATGCCCTCGGTTGCAGAAAAATTTTTTAAAAGTAATTGTATTTATCGTATAAATTGCAGATGGGGATCTCTTTAGGGTCATGACAAAGTTTGTATAATACTAATGAATTAACCACATTACTATTTTTCAGCAATGAACAAGAGCAGTCTTTAAGCTCTTAACACCTTTTAAAGATGTTTGTCTTCTGAAGTACCCAAGAATCCTTGTTTTGTTTCGTCTTACTACCCTGAGAGTTACTATCTAAAAGACCCAAGAAATGGTCATGCCCTGATATTTGAGCACAGTTTCAGAGCTTTAAGGTATGACGCTCAAATCCTTAGCTTTCTCTAAGCACCATGTTAATTGTATGACTTACCACAATTTAGCGCCTCTTCTGTATGTCTGTGTTTAGTTGTAGGGTGAATCATATCTTAAGCATTTATAAATTCACTACAACATTGATATCTTTCTTTTGCAAAGAGCCCACAGCAGCCTCACAGTCGGTCTGCGTGTAACTGTAGGGCACTACATTTACCAGCTAATGTGCTCTGACCATTTTTGCCGATGAACTGAAATGTATTTCAATAAAAAGAATCAGAGACTTCAGAAATGGGAATGACCTACAATACCAGAGCACCTCTTTTGCCACTGAACTGGTGCTGTACATGATTCTGCAAAGTACGCTATCCAGTATTATGTTTTGTTCAGTTCTGAAGTTCTAATGTTTTCCTTGGGAGCATGTTCTACTCACAAGGTAAAGAATTATCATGAGTTATCTATTTTATATCTCATATTCTTTTTCCTATTTCAGCTGAGCTAATACCTCGTAATTAGATTCCTTTATACTGTTCTAATTTCATGTCCATTTTTGCAGTCTAAGGAATTCTCAGATGAGTAGTTCTGAGGAATAACTGGCAACATTGCCCATCAGAATAATGAAAAAATGTCTGGAATATATAAATATATATATTCAAATATCTTTTGAATCCTTTGGGGCAGAGATTCTTTTTGCATCTCTGGTTTACAGTGGCGAGTATGGTGGGATCAAGTTCACAACTAAATAAAATGCTGCAGTGCAAATTAAAAATACTTTATCAATGTAGCAGTGGATAAGAACAACTTTCAAAGTGGACAGGTGTGCTACCTAAGCTAGGAACTTTCCACCATAATGTTTTTTTTACACTTTTCTGAGGAAGTTTGATGTTAGTGAGTGGTACTCAACCTACCATGCATGTAGTAGGATTATAGGAGAGGTCTTGTATGTCTTAGTATCATAGAATCATAGGATCACAGAAAGGTTTGGGTTGGAAGGGACTTCAAAGATCATCTAGTTCCAACTCCCTGTCACAGGCAGGGTCACCCTCCACCAGACCAGGTTGTTCAAAGCCCCATCTAGCCTGGCCTTGAACACGACCAGGGAGGAGGCAGCCACAGCTTCCTTGGGCAGCCTGTGCCAGGGACTCACAGAGGAAAATTTCTTTCTAATATCTAATATAAATATCACTGCTCTCAAAGATTTTTAAAAAATGTAAAAAATATTTTAAAGCATATTATTTCATATACACCAATCTTACTTGCTCTATTTATTTTGTTATTCTAGGTTTCTATGATTCAATGATTTAATAATGTTAACCAGAGATCTCAGTATCCATCTGAATAAGATCCAGGCTAACAAGACAGAACAGAACAGAACAGAACAAGAATTAGTGTAGAATAGAATAGAATAGAATAATCTTTAAGGTTGGAAAAGACCACTAATACCATCAGCTACAACCTTCAACCCAACACCGCCATGTCAACTAAACCATGTCCTGTACTGCCACATCTACACATTTTTTAACACCTCCAGGGATGGTGGCTCCACCACCTCTCTGGCAGCCTATTCCAATGCCTGACCACTCTTTCACTGAGGAATTTTTTCCTAATATCCAATCTAAACCTTCACTGATGCAACTTAATGTTATTATCCTGAACATTGAGCTGCAGTGCACAAAAGCATACTCACTGATGTTTGATGCTGAACAAAAAAAATTCGGCATGGAGAATTACCGAAGTTCTAACCTCTTCATTTTAAAATCTGGAGAAATTTTTGTTAAACCAAAGCTCTTATTCAGTTCTTTTGATAATGCTTATAATTTACTCATAAATATAAATTCACTAGTTTCATGTTCTCTCTTTTACAAAACTGTAATGGTTGTAATCCATAAGTGCTTGTCCTAGATATGACCTACTTTAATACTTCTGTATTGTTACATTTAACAGTTATGCTTTGAGTCACCAGTGACTCAACTGAGGATTCCTTTGAAGTAATATTGAATATATATATTAAATACATTTAATGAGCTATTCTTTACTTATATTAAAAAGTAGATAAGTATATCCTGTGGATAAATGTATTACATTCTATCATTTATAGGCAAGATGAAATATTATTCCTGTTTGATCTCTGAGACAATTGCAGACTATTATTCTTTCCCTAGTTTTTTTTTTCACTATTCAAACCCAGATAATTATGTACTTATGTTATAACTGTTCATATTGCAAAGCTAGGTTTTCTGCAAAATTTATACAGTAGTTGCACTGAAACAAGGGTTGAACAGAATCAAACAGTGAATTATAAGATAAAACATATGGGCAATCTATCCCTCTATGTATCTTCTTAGGATCTTATACAGTGACTATTAAAATTATATCTGAACACTTACAAAAAAGTAGTATCAGAAATCAGCAATAGACATACACCAGAGTAATCCAGAACCAGGAGGACACAAAGTGAGTCCAGGCATGATTTCCTCATCATATAAAGAGGTTCCATTCACTGTCACCATTCCTTTCCAGTCACACTGTGCTTGAGACAAAAAGGAGTCAGAAGCCCCTACCAAAATACTTTTGTAAGATAAAAGCTAACTGGTGAAAGAAGCAGAAAGGTCAAATCGTCTGACTGTGCAGACCAGCATTGCTCTACAGCTAACAGGAGCCTAACGTTCACTTGTGCTGCCCAATGACCTAGACTGTCAGATACATAAAAAATATGATTTGCTATGAGTGTAGCAGTTATGGGCAAAGGGAATCCCTTCCTTTCAAGAGAAGCAAAGTCACATTTCTCAAGTTTTACATATTATTTAATAGGATTGCAGGTGTGGGTTTTCTACCCTGCACAATGCGAAGCACAGACCTTTTATCTCCAGGTCTGGCCAGCTGCAGCGATTACTGCTCTCTGACTTTCTGAATCCTCCTGACCCATTTTAGCACAACAACCTCCTTCAGACACTGGGGAATCCCCTTGAGACCAGCAGTGGGTTTGAATGTCCGCTACAAAGAAAGACTTCGCTTTTGGGATGATGTCTGAAGGGCCTCAGGAGAAGAAGATGGGCTTGTTTTGAAACAGAATGGAGTCATTAGGGTCTTGGAGCTGAGAGAAGGAAAGAAACAGAAAAAGATGAAAGTCAGATGTCTTATAGTCACTAAATGTAGAATAATTCACTGTCCTTGAGGTGAAAAATAGTGATGTGAGACTTACTGTATCAAAAATCCAAGTGAAATATCTATGAACAAGTGAAACACCATGGATCTTGACTCTCTCAAAGAAATTGTCCCCATTTGAAAGCCCTGCTTTTTTAACCTCCCTCAACTGACAGTTTGCAAAAGCAAATGACCAGAAGTTCTGTACAGATCACTTGGATACATCCCCATGTCAGAAATATAACCTTTCAAATATGATTCACCCATGAAATACCTTGAAGTCTTTCTCCTTTGGGAACAATTAGAGCAAAGGCAGAGCAAAATGTCCTGCAGACTCTGGCTTTCATAGAAACCATTCAGTAACAGCATCAAGGACAAAATCCCACAGTCTGCAGCATTTTTTTCTCACTTCTCATTCAGACAAGGAGAATGCTACATGCTCACGCTGCAGCGTATCACCGGCTAGGCAGCAGGATAGTGGAGCACCACACCTCTCCTACCAGCTATGACTTGGCAGGATACAGGCATACATTAAAGCACTTCCTCTCAAGTGCATAGCTAAGGTGAAATTATATTTTTTTGAACAATATAAAAAGAAAGTCTTTGAAAAGGAAAACTTTGTGAATATCTGGCTCATCCTTTATTTCTTCTCCCCTCTCAATGATAAATGAAGGTTGGTAGTGTTTTTCTGTCTTTTTTTTTAATGTTCAGCTGATTTTTAAAGAAAGCTTTTATTATGAAGACAGCACTTTTTGGCAATCATTCATTTCCTTTAAAACTGAATTTAACTTCCTGACTATCATTCACAATATTGCTTTTTGAAATTTGCTGATTATGCGGTAATAGGATTAATCTCAAGACCATCTTTTAATTACAATGAAATATTGGTTAAAAGTGTTCTAAAAGTCTTTTAGAAATTAATTCTGAGAACAAAACCTGCAGTTTGATTTCAGTTTCTGCACGTACAGTACCATTTTGTAATTTAATTGCAGTATCAGATCAGTGATTGTTTTTCAGTGAGTTCAGATATAAAGCTCTTAGCAGCTTCTATATGGACACTTGCACACATTGTATACTTATAACATCACCAAAAATACATGTATGAACTGCTGTACTCATCTCTGATGCCAAGAAATCCTTCCAGCTTACCTTATCTATCTATCTATCTCACTCTCACAGTTGTTGCCTTAATGGCAAATATATCCCTTGGTAAAGGGGTTGACAGTCAAGCACCTATGTATTGTAGTAATCTCTTGCAACCAGAAGAGGCTGGAAGGGCCAAGATACAGCTGCATACTAGTGAAAACAATGCTGAGGATCCTCTAATTAATCATAGACTAGACACTCTTTATTTCTCCTCTTTCCCACATCTATGAGGCAAATTTAGGGCAAATGCAAGGATTAGTCTGTGACAGTAATTTTCATCAGTGAATGAATATCTAGAATCCTATCAAAGTATAAACTTCTGTTTGCGTGAATGGCTAAAAATTGTAATTAAGGCCCTTTGTTTTAACAGTATAAGTGCAAAGTGTATTTTTACAGCTATAAATATAATTTTTTTAAGTACAGCTCTATTACAGTAAAGTCTTCTGAATGAAGAATTGACATCGTAAACTTCTGTTATTTTACTTCTGGGCCCCTATTACAATGCTGTACAAAAGAAGGAGACATTCTTTTCTTATTGAAAGGGTTCCATTTTGAGCTCTAGAAGGCTACTAGTGTTATTTCTATTCAAAATAATTCTTAAATTATAGCAGCTGTGGTTAATGGATCTACTCAATTCTATAGCTGCCTGGTTAAACATAATAAAGTTCTACAGGTTTCAGGTTGCCCGTGTTTAAAGCCAGATACTTCTAAAACATTCAAGAAGACTTTGTTTTTCTTTTCAGGTGGGTGAAAGAAATTTATTCTGAGTCTAAAATTGCTTTATAATACTGTTCTCTCGGTATATTGAATTATTGTTTTTATCCTATATTGAATTAGTTTTGTATTTTTTGTACAAGTGCAAGTGAAGATTATTGAAAAGCATATTTCTCTGTCCTAATACACAACAGAATAAAGACATTTTGGGGTGTCCTAGCTACTAACATTTTCTTATAAGATAATCAAATTACAAATTCTCCTGTAAGGACAGGAGAAACTTAATGTCTGCATGCAGAAAAAATCCTACTCAGAGAATGTTTGATAACTGAGGTTTCTTGATATTCCCTTAGTACCCCTTGAAACCTTTCATGAGAAGTCTCTGTGACTGCTTGAGTAGCAAAGGTCTCGTTTCAGGGTACCTCTACTTCTCTTCAGTATGAACTTTAAAAAAAAAAGTAATCTTGTTATCATTTTATTTCAGTCTAGAACTTCCTGGTATGTATCTTTAGAATACCTATTAAATGGGTCTTTGTCCTTCTAATTTATAAAATAGAAAAAAACAAGAATTAGTAATCACAAGATGCTATAAATGTGAAACAATTCCTTCACAGATGTAAAATAGTCGTGAAACAAAAGTGACCACTTTGGAGATAAAATTTCCTGATCCTATGTATGGTTTTGTCCATCAACTTTCTAGTCTACTTAATGTTATACCAGTTTACTATAGCTATTCAAGAGTTAAGATCTTTTAAGTACTTTTAAATGGTATCTAGATTTCTTGTGAAAATCTCAGAAAAAAAAAAAGAAATGAAAAAAAGATATTAATTTCCATCTTAATTCTGAGCAGAGGATAGCAATACAAATTGGTAAGGAATCGAAGAATGGCTGAGATTGGCTGGGACCTCTGGAGCTCACCTGGTTCAAACCTCTGCTCAAGCAGGGCTACTTAGAGCCAGTTGTCCAGGACCCTGTCCAGTTGGATTCTGAACATCTCCAAGGATGGAGACTTCTCAGCGACACTGGGTAAGCTGTGCCAATCACTCTCAGAGGGGAAAGGTGTTTCCTGATGTTCAGAGGGAACCTCTGGTCCTGTCACTGGGTACTACTACAAAGAATCTGGCTACATCCTATTTGCATCCTTCCTTCAGGTAGTTGTAAATGTTGATGAGATCCCCCACAGATTCTTCTCTCCAGGCTGAACAATCTCAGCTCTCTCAGCCTTTCCTCCGGTGAGAGATGCACCAGAACGTCCATCAACTTGGTGGCTCTTTGTTGTATTTTCTCCACTGTGTCCATGTTTTTGTCATACAGAGACCACCACTGGACACAGCACTCTAGGTGTGACCTCACCAGTGCTTGAGGAAGGGGTAAGGCTCAGCTCCCTTGACCTGCTAGCAACTGTCTTTCTAACACAGCCCATACCATTCACCTTCTTTGCAGCAAGGGCACACTGCTGGCTTATGTTAAACTTGCTGTCTATAAGGACATCCCAGAAATCTTTCTGCCAAGCTGCTTCTCTGCTGGGTGGCCCCCAGTCTGCACTGATGCCTGGGGTTGTTCCTCTCCAGGTGGAGGACCTTGTACTTTCCCTTATGGGACTGCATGAAGTTCCTGTCAGCCCATTCCTCCAGTCTGTTGAGGTCTCTCTCCGATGTTACTTGTGCTGCTAAGGGGTCAGGTCTGGTTTGCCATGGTCTGGTTCTATTCTTGTTCAGAGGATCTTAATCCCAGCAGTTGACATCCTTTTAAAGTCATTCATATTTGGCATAGTTTAGTGAATCATTATGGGAGAATTAAGAATACAAATGAACTGAATGGTCAATTTAAATACAGTGGGTTTATATCATGAGTGCTGGAACTTGATTTAAAAGAATACAAGTACTCAGCGAGGTGCATGACTGCCCAGTCTTTGAAATAAAAATTCAAAAGTCTGCTTTTCCTTCTCTATTCCTTCCTCTGTTCAGCACCTATTTAAACATTTCTTTCTTATGTGGGTGTCCATTTGATGTTCTAATGTATTGACTAAAACTGGCATCTTTTAACTACAGAAAGACTGTGATATGCTTTCTAGCATTTGAACTCTATCACTTGGTCTTTACAACAGTTACCCTGCATAATCTATGTATGAGTTGGAGGTCTGTAGGTTTCTTATTTATATGCAGAGAATTCTGGATCAGTCCCTCTTGTAGACAATCATCTGAATATCTTGAGGCATTGTGATTGCAGGCGTGGGCACTGCAGTCCAAGTGCCAGGTATCGTTGTGCAGTGAAGCTCCCACGCCAGCTCATGCCCTGCAGCCTGCTGAGATAATGAAGCTCACCACAGGAGACAGAGCACAGCTGGCAGGTGGTGGAGCTCATGCTTTGCTTTAAGTAACAAGTAATGTGCCAGTAACTATGGCCGTGTACTGGAAATTGTTCTTAAATGTGCTAAACACAAGATTTTTGTTTTTTCTTTCAAAAGATTGTTATAGATGTAATGTAGTCGTGACAAAAGAGGAAAATGAAGAAGCTATGCTGTGAACTTCTATTAAATACAAAGATAAGAATTAATGGCAAATTGCTAAAATGCTCCTAATTGTCATAGAGGTTTCCAGTAAGGAAGTGGCATAGCTATTTTCCCAATAGAAAATACCTCAGAAACATCATGCTGAGAGGCTCTTCATAGTCTCTACTGTGCTGTGGAAAATGCGTGTAGAATATTTGTTTTAGTGCAAGGCTTGCTAGGTTAAGTCTTGCTGGCTGTCCAGGAGGCTGAAATTTGGTCTTGCTGAGCTCACCCACTGACTCCTAGGGTAACAGTCTCCTCAGTGTTGAACACTGTTGAGGGTATGACTCCTGGCTTTAACTGTGGCTTAATGTTTCATAAACTATTTCTTCCCTTTCCATCACACAAAGCTAAAGCTTCAAATTCACTTATTTGCTTTGAGATGTTGGTTTTTAATAAAATTATTTGTCCTCTGGCTATTTTGTCATGAACCATAGAACATAAAAGATAATGACCTTCAGATTTTCCTCTAATGACTTCCTCCTATATTAGGGATTTCTTTGAATTCCCCAGTGACACGAAGCACATTAAAACAGCAATAGCATACTTGTTATTCAGTAACAGGTTTGCTAAGACTATTCATTTTTTTTCTAGTTTGTTGTGTAGCCTGTTGGCACACCAAAGAACAGGTTGTTGAAAAAAAAAGATTAAAAGATCTCAGAAATCTCAGAAGAAAGACTTCAGAGGTCATTTATTTTATTACCCTGACAGTACAAAGGTTTTTTCATAGACTCTAAGTAGTGCACCATACAACTTGATGCAGACAAATGGCATGAAGGGACAGGGGGAAGGAAGATATTCCATGGACAACTCAAGAAAACAAAGGGACCATGAGAAGGAGACGCAAGGTGTAAGATGAGTGTGGATGTTTGATACACAGGACTCTACTTGCAACGTGAGATGAAGTGGGAAGAAAATTAAAGTGCTGAGGAAGATGCTGTTAATCTGATTTAAGAGAAGGATTTAAGTGAAGGACCAGGCTGCACAAATAAGGGAGGATACGGATGAGGAGAGAACAGAGGAACAGATGACTCCGTCCAGGACATGTGACAATCTCTGGGACAACAGACACAAAGTTTGTATGTTTCCTCCTTTCTTCCTCTCTGGGTGCAGAGTCCTGTACTTTTCTTAAAAGCAGCTGCCACAAGAAATTATGCTTACAGTCCTCCTCAGTTTTGTTGCAACAGGACTCACGTGAGGAAAACAGAAGGAAAGCAGTAAGAGAAATGTGGTTTTTTAGCAGTATGGCTGATTCCTTCCCTCCCCCCAGCCCCATCCATTTATATCTGTATTTCCAGACACATGTTTCTGTATGAGCAGTTTTGGTTTTGTTTATTTTTTTCTGTTAGATCAAACTTTCCTTGAAGCTCTTGTTAAACCTGTGGTTTAAGATTTCTGATTTTCTTTGTGTGTAGACAGTACAGTTTTGTTTTGTAATTGCTCCAGTTTGCCTGTATTTTCCTATAAGGGACCACCCTAAAAATAAATTATTTATTTCACGTAGAACTACAGTAAAGCTACTTAAACAGAATTTGTGACTTTGTTTTCCTCTGTATGGAAACCAAAACTGCACCACTCCTTCTGCATGCATTTGCAATGCATTTGCAATTTACTGTTGCTGCCACAACAAATCTTTTATACGCTTTACTGATGAGGTTCTCCTGACCTTTTCAACATCTTCTTCCTCCACCTTATTGAGAAAGGAGCTTTTATTATGGTTAGCAAGAATAACAATTTCACACTTGTACTCTTTTCAATTAACAGCAATTCTTCTTCCATTCTTACTTTGGCTTCAGCTTGTTAAATTGTTAAATCTCCCAGAACCAGCCATGTAGCATTGCCATTTTGAATTTAATAATTTTCTGCCTTCTATAGGTATGTGATTTGATTAATACAATTTTTTTAAAAAATCAGAGAAGCATCTGACATTTTTGTTCATTGGTCACCTGTCTCTAGAATTTCCATTAGTCTTTATATGAGGGTGAGCACCCTATCCTTCATGATGTTCCATTCTGCATTGTTCTCATGGTTTCTACACAGTGAAGAGGTGCTAGCTCAGTAATTTTTCTGCTTTTCCTTTTTCTTAGATGTTTGTATGCTCTTAGTGTTTCATCTTTCTACATCACCAAACGTAAGTATCTTGCAGATCTTCAGGGATACTCATGAGCATTTCCTATTGCTTACAGATTTCAGCAAAGCCTTAAAGAAATCTCACAGAGCAAACAACAATTTGAATTTTTGTTGCTTCAGTGATGTGTTTCTTTACAGTATTATCCTACTCATTGCTTAACAAAAGACAGAGTTTTTGTGAATCCAGATCCAGAGTTCCAGGTAGAAACAAAGCAACATAAGTTCTTTAAAGCAAAACTGTAAGATATGATTAAGAATAGGATCAGGATTTGAGTTTATGTATTAAGGGACAAAGTAAGTGTTAAAGAGTTCTGCAAGGGCACCCTGTGATGGTCCTGTGGGCTGGAATCATGCTTAAGGCTACATGAATGACCAAAGGAAATATATGGTTACTAGGGGAACTCTGTGCCATGACTAAGTTTGGCATACTTACAGCCCTCAAAGTAAAATTTTGAATCTTCTCACTGAGAAAGCACTGAAATCTTTACACCTGAGGGAAAGGACTGTAAGAGATGTGATATCCCCCAGTTCTGCTGGAATCTAAGTGAGCACTTTGAATTGCAAGACAAGTTTTTTCCTTAGTTTTGTGAAAACCATGACACAGAATGGTGGCATGAATGGGATGGCAAGAATCATGCATGAATAAAATCAGGTGAAGATACAGGTGAAGATATGCCTTAAATTAATCAATTCAACCAAATGGTGTCAGGGAAAAATTACTTTTGTTCTGAAACAGCAAATTTAAGGTGAAATAAAATTTAAGGTAGTCTGTTAATCAGCTAGGCAATGTCAGGGTTAGGAACTTACTGGTTTATGGAGCAGAACAGAAGGTCAGCAAAGTGGCTTGGAATCAGCTGCAACTTGACGAGCTGTCATCTCCAGCTGGCTGCAGTTTATGGCCAATGTGAGTCCCATCAGGTAAGTGTCCAGTGCTAAGGGATCTCCAAGGCCCAGAGGGAACACAATGGAAATAGTTTTCAAGGCCTTAACTCATGAGTGGAGAGCCAGCTTACACAAGGAAAGATCTGAAGAGAGTTAAAGATTCTGAAGCTTACATGGGTAGGTGTTGAGAGAGTACCAGTATACCTATTAATCAAGTGACCTGGCCTATGAGACCATCTAGCTTGTATTGTACTTCTGTGGTGGTCTGCAGGACATGTGTGCAACAAATCCACTCTATCACTCCCCTCCTTGGCTGCTCAAGCAGAGAAATTATTATGAAAGGTTCCTGGGTCAAGACAAGGACAGGGAGAGATCATAGTAATTACTGTCATGGGCAAAGCAGACTCAAGAACAACATAATCTCATTTATTACACATGCAAACCAGAGTATAGTAATGAGAAATAAAGCCAAACCTTAAAACACCTTCCACCAGCCCTCCTTTCTTCCTGAGCTCAACTTTATTTCAAATTTCTCTCCTTATCGCCCTCAGAAGCTCAGGGGGAGATGGGGAATGGGAGTTCTGGTCAATTCATCACATATGGTCTCAGCTGCTCTTTCCTCCTCAGGGGCAGTACTCCTCTCACTCTTTTGCCTCTTCCAGTGTGGGGTCCCTCTCATGGGAGACAACTTCTCAAACACGAATCCACCAACTTCTCCAACATGAGTCATTCCCACAGGACTTCAGTTTTTCACCAACTGCTCTAGCATAGGTCTTTTCCATGGGGTGCAGACCTTCAGGACCAGAGTGCTCCAGTGTGGGTCCCTCACAGGGGTCACGAGTCCTGCCAGCTAAACTCCTCCAGCATGGGCTCCTCCCTCCACAGGGCCACAGGTTCTGCCAGAAGCCTGCTCCACCATGGACCATCATGGACTGCAGGGAGACAGCCTGTTTCACCATGGTCTTCTCGAGGGGTTGCAGGGGAATCTCTCCTCTGGCACCTGGAGCATCTCCTCCCCTTCCTTCTTCACTGACCTTAGTGTCACAGCTCCTTTCTCTCTCTGGCAGCAAAAAGCTGCTACTAGGTTTGGGTTTTTTCCTTCATAATTCTACCCATTGCTGATTGGCTTGGCCTTGGTCCTTTATGGGTCTGTCTCGGAGCTGGCTGGCATTGGCTCTATCAGACAGGGGAGGCTTCTAGCTCCTTCTTGCAGAAGACAACTCTTGAACACCACTCACCTACCAAAACCTTGCCACACAAACCCAAAACAGCTTCCCTTGCACTTTTGAAGATGTAAATGGAAAAAAGATTACATTTTCATCTTAGATGCTGGCATATTTCTGATAAGTTTGTTTTATTGTTACTGGAAAATGTCGAGACAACATTTCTTAGATCGTCCTACAATCCTACACTAACTGTTGATCAATGACAAAGAACTGTGCAACTGCAGCACATCAGTGCTGGGTCCTAAATTTCAATGCTACTGTTCTTTACTGTTTCTTTTTATGGTGAGCTTGAAAGAGCTACAACTCCCTTGTGGAATAAAATAATATTGTGGTACAAGCCAAATCAAAGAAATGTCTTTTGTTCAGAAGAGTTCTCCTGTATCATCCATCTAGCCTACCTTCTTCTCAAAAGGAGTGACAGGAAAGGTTATTCTCTTCATGTTGATTGCAGTATCAAAATGGTACTGTACCATAAACAATTCTCACCAAATAATGCTCTGTAAAGATAGACAACAATTTTAATAACTTACTGAATAAACAAAAAGTAAAAGCTGGCTCATAGAAGTGTTCAGGAGAAGAATTTACATAATTGAGTTGTTTACTGTGAGGTAAATAGCATAGAATTCATAGATCTGCAATCAATTCTGTGCTGAACACTTTCCGAAAAGCTGGATAGTATCACTGACTGCAGTCCTTGGCTCCTTCTTCAAGTACTGACTAGTCCTGAGGCTGCTGAGTACCCCAGAGGACAAGATCAATGATAGTGGTGATCTGGTTGCCATGGAATGAATAGCAACCCTGTAACAGATGATGATAAAACATTAGAAAACAGTGAAGCAATATTTAAGCATTGTGAGAAAATTACTAGAAGCACTAAAGAAACACAGTTGAAGAAACCTGCCTCACACTGAAAAATGCTCTGGGATTTGAACAGTGCTCATTGCCAGGCTGCAGCATTGGAAAAACAGACATTTCAGGTTCTTGAGAGTAATATTTGCCTTCATGATATCTGAATTTTAGATATGCTGAGAATCATAGCATCCAATGACAAATTGTCACCAGTGACATTAAAAACTGTCATAAATCATTCAATGTTGTGCAGGAGATATCCAGGAACCCAGTGTCTACAATGAACAAAATTAGCTCAAAGCATCTGGTTTTTCTTGTCTCTAAATTACTTTCATTGTCCCACTAGAGGGGGGAAAATTTTCATACAAATATATTTTGTTACTTTATGTCCCTAAGTAGAAAAAACTAACATGACTAACTCTGCTACTGCTATAAATGGTAATTTACTTAGAACTTCCAGTAAAATAAAGGCCACTTCCCCTATGACCTCTGGAATATAGATTAAAAAGGGCAACAGGACACAGTCTAAAAAATGAAAATAGCTGAAATAAAACCAGAAGCACTGGGTAACTCTGGGGTAGAAAGGGAGATCGATGAGTCTAGGGTCTTGTCAGGGAGCAAACACTTTGCCAGTGGAAGGAGTAACAGCTGAGAGTAATGGGGAGGCTGGCAGGACTATGCCCACTTCAGCTGGGCTACAGACCTACCACACCCCAACAAGGAGAGCGGTGCAGGGCTGGGACCTGCAGTGACCAGGGGTGGCACAAGTATCTGTGGTCACTGCGACAGCCCCACTGATGGGGTCCATTGTCAGTCAGGAAGCCACGTCAGAACATCGGACACAGCAAGGGGCAAGGGTCTGAGCTGACACGCAGCTCCCACACTGGGGAAGGAGAGGTGCTCAGAGAGTCACCTCATGGCTCTTCCTCACAGCACTGCTGTTCTCCCAGCAGTTTCATCCAAGGATGCACCTTGGCAGAGCTGACCTTGAATAAAAGCAGCTAAACACCTGTGGTGCAGGTGGAAAGCTTTTGACTTTGTTGGTGCACTGAGTGCCTGACAGATACTGACTTTAAAAATGTCAGGACATGGTGCTGCTGCCAGTTTCCTGTAAGTATAAATAATACAATCTTATGTTAACTAACAAGAAGACTCAAGAGAAAAGAACTGGAACAGTTAGAAAAGCAAAAGCCTGTAGAGAGTATTTAAAGAAGATGATGGAATTGTTTATGTCCCAGTAGCTTTTAACGTACATGTGTAACAGAATTTATTCAGAAGTGTTAAGGTGTGTTGTTTTATAAATCTTGTTGCTGGTTTTGGCTGCTGCTTCCACTATCATAAATCCATATCAACACAGTACAAAGTCACTCACTGATAAATATCTGACCTGACTTGGGTAAGACATGTGGTCGCACTTCTGGAGAACTTGCCAAAGGATGTGTGTCCTGGTTTCAGCTATGATGGAGTTAATTATTTTTAGAAGTGGATGGAATGCCATGTTTGGGTGTTAGGATGAGAACAGTGCTGATAGCACCCTGATGTTTATGGTTGTTGCTGGGCAATCAAGGACCTTTCTCAGTTCTTCATACTTCCTTACTAATGAGAAAGGAGGGGACGCAGCCAGGACAGGTGACCCGAACTGGCCAAAGAGGATATTCCATACCAGTTACGTCATGTTCGGTATAAAGGGGGACTGGGGGGAAGAGGAGGAGACAACGCCAGGACGTGCAGTTTCTGGGGACGGTCGGGTTTTTCTGGGACGGGCTCTAAGCTGTGCGGCCTGAGTTGTGTGGTTTGGTGAGAAACTGCATTGTGTATCACCAGTTTCATCTATTTTGTGCTTTAAACTTCTGTTATTGGTATATCTAGTTTTCTGTTATTGTTTAGTAAACTATCCTTATCCCAACCTGCGTGGTTCTGGTTTCTAGGTTGTGGTTTCTTTTCCTCCTTTCTTCCTTCCCTTTTCCCCCTCCCCCAACTCTCCTTCCCCCTTCCTTTTAAAAGTACAAGCGACTGTGTGGGGTGCGGCCCCCGGCTGGGGCAAAACCACGACAGTCATTTTGGCGCCCAACGTGGGGCAACGAACGGTTGGGATAACGGTAGATCTGACCCTAACTATCGCAATTAAGATAAGCACTGTTGTTTAAGCAATCTCTGGTCACGATGCTGTGGTATTTATTCACAAGGCTGTGTCCATGGCTGTGGCAGCAAAACCACCGCATGCTGTATACAATCCTGGCAGGATTCTTTACTCTCTCAGGTCTGCGGCTCCCATATTTGTTCCCATACTTCATTATAGTGTATTTTATGATATCTGTCTATGATACAATAATATCGATGACCATGAGCTTAAGCTGGTACTTGTATGAGGTTTTGCTGTCCTGTCCATTCTTTGGACAGGGAGGGGTTAATAACAGCAGCCGGTATGGTGGGGGCACTGCTTTCTTTTCCTTTGGGCTAAATACAACAGCTCTTAGGGCAGTTTTTGAAAATCTTCAATATCTCTGGGATATTCAAACTAGCATTTTGCTATTGGTAGGTTTGGTGCAGATGGTTCAGTTTTTGTTATATATCAAGCATAGGTTTATGAATACCACTGAAGAGCTTTCTCCGAGACAGAATAATCACGAGTGGCAGGGCATGTGGCAAAGTATGGGCAAGTACCTAGGTACTTTCTCACGCCCGATGGTTTGGAACTTCACTCCTGAACAGCTACAAGACCCCGATCAAGTGACTGCATACCTAAGGAAAAATTGCTGTAGGTTTCCCAGAGATGGACACCTTCCTGCACTGTGCTGGGCTCTGGCCACTATTTATCAAACACTGCTTGATAGCAGGCAGCACTGTCAGCACTGTCAGCACTGTCAGCACTGTCAGGGAGAAGGGAAAGGAAACAGACTGGCAGATACTATAGCTGCTGCAACCACTGGGGCTGACACTGCAGCTACTGCAACCCCTGTGACCGACACTGCAGCTACTGTAATCTCTACAGCAGACACTGCAGATGATCCGAAAAACCAATCCACACCAGTGTCTGTTGCTCCCGTACAAAAGAGGAAAGGCACAAAGAAATCAGTTCGCATAGTGACTGATGATGATGATGATCAACCGGGACCATCTCGAGGATATCAGGAGGAGGCAGAACCAGAGATTGTTACCCGATCCCTGACTCTGAGTGAGCTGCGTGAGGTTCGAAAAGATTTCACCCGCCACCCAAGTGAGCACATTATCACTTGGTTGCTCCGATGTTGGGATCACGGGGCCAATAGTTTGGAATTAGAAGGCAGAGAGGCCAAGCAGTTGGGATCCCTAGCTAGAGAAGGAGGAATTGACAAAGCAATTGGGAGGAGGCCGGAAATCCTCAGCCTCTGGAGGCGACTACTGTCAAGTGTGCAGGAAAGATATCCCATAAAGGAATATATTACATGTCAGACACCCAAGTGTAACAGCATAGAGACAGCTGTCCAGCACCTGAGAGAATTAGCTGTACGGGAGATAATTTATTATGATCTGGACAATTCACAGCTTCCCGCTGATCCCGATGAAGTCCTATGCACTCCAGATATGTGGCGTAAGGTTGTACGAAGTGCACCAGCAGGGTATACCAATTCACTGGCAGCAATTGACTGGAATGATATGGATCCGCCAACCGTAAATGAGGTGGCCTGCCGACTCCGGAAATACCAAGACAATGTTTCCCTCTCCGTCATTGCAGCAGTAGAGAAACAGGTTCAACGACTTGACAACAATGTGTCCAACTCCCAACCCGTATGGAGCAATGTTGCAGCTACTGGGAGAAAGTGTCCATCGTTCCAAGAGGGAGAATACACACCACGACGTACATTGTGGTTTTACCTGCTTGATCATGGAGAGGACATGAGGAAATGGGATATGCAGCCCACCTCAGCCCTTCGAGCATGAGTAAATGAGCTGCGGGGTAAAACATTCGTACAACGAGATTCTGCCAGGAAGAAGGCTGCACCAGTTTCTACTGGGCAGTTCCCTAGACCAACTGGAAGGCCTACCTATATGTCTGATGTGCCTGATCCTTTTGAAGGGACCTCTAAGTCCTTTATGCAACCAGTGGAAAACAAATATGATCAGCAGCAATAGAGGGGCCCTGCCTCCAGCCAGGTGGAGGAGAGGGATAATCGGGTTTATTGGACTGTGTTGATCCGATGGCCTGGCACGTCAGACCCACAAGAGTACAAAGCTCTGGTGGATACTGGTGCCCAGTGTACTCTAATGCCATCGAATCATGAAGGGGTAGAACCCGTTTGTATTTCTGGAGTGACAGGGGGATCCCAACAACTAACTGTGCTAGAGGCTGAGGTGAGCCTAACTGGGAAGGACTGGGAAAAACACCCCATTGTGACTGGTCCAGAAGCTCCGTGCATTTTAGGTATAGATTATCTACGTAGAGGGTATTTTAAAGACCCAAAAGGGTACCGATGGGCTTTTGGAATAGCTGCTTTGGAAACAGAAGAAATTGAACAATTGTGTGCCTTGCCTGGACTCTCGGAGGATTCTGCTGTTGTGGGGTTGTTGAAGGGTGAAGAACAGCAAGTGCCAGTTGCTACGACGACGGTGCATAGACGACAATACCGTACTAACCGAGATTCCCTGATTCCCATCCATAAGCTGATTCGTCAACTGGAGGATCAGGGAGTGATCAGCCGAACCCACTCACCCTTTAATAGTCCCATATGGCCAGTGAGGAAGTCCAATGGAGAGTGGAGGCTGACAGTAGATTATCGTGGCCTAAATGAAGTCACTCCAGGTATGAGTGCTGCTGTGCCAGACATGTTAGAGCTCCAGTATGAATTGGAATCGAAGGCAGCCAAGTGGTACGCCACAATCGACATTGCGAATGCTTTCTTCTCGATCCCACTGGCGCCAGAGTGCAGGCCACAGTTTGCTTTCACTTGGAGAGGCATCCAATACACGTGGAATTGTCTGCCCCAGGGGTGGAAACATAGCCCCACCATCTGCCATGGACTAATCCAGAATACACTGGAAAAGGGTGAAGCACCAGAGCACCTGCAGTATATTGATGACATCATTGTATGGGGCAACACAGCAGAGGAAGTTTTTGAAAAAGGAAACAGGGTAATTAAAATCCTTTTAGAAGCCGGTTTTGCTATAAAACGAAGTAAAGTCAAGGGGCCTACGCAAGAAATCCAGTTTTTAGGAATAAAATGGCAGGATGGGCGTCATCACATCCCAATGGACATTATTAATAAAATAGCAGCTATGTCTCCACCAAGCAACAAAAAGGAAACACAAGCTTTCTTAGGTGTTATAGGTTTTTGGCGAATGCATGTCCCAAACTACAGTCTCATTGTGAGCCCACTCTACCATGTAACTCGAAAGAAGAATGATTTCCAATGGGGCCCTGAGCAACAGCAAGCCTTTGAGCAGATCAAACGCGAGATAGTCCATGCAGTGGCCCTTGGGCCTGTCCGGACAGGGACAGATATTAAAAATGTGCTCTACACTGCAGCTGGGGAGAACGGCCCGACCTGGAGTCTCTGGCAGAAAGCACAAGGGGAGACTCGAGGTCGACCGCTGGGGTTTTGGAGTCGGGCCTACAAAGGATCTGAGGCCAATTATACTCCAACAGAAAAGGAAATACTGGCCGCCTATGAAGGGGTTTGAGCCGCATCAGAAGTGATTGGAACTGAAGCCCAGCTCCTCCTGGCACCCCGACTGCCAGTGCTGGGCTGGATGTTCAAAGGGAAGGTTCCTTCTACACACCATGCCACTGATGCTACGTGGAGCAAGTGGGTTGCACTAATTACACAGCGGGCTCGAATAGGAAACCCCAATCGCCCAGGAATCGTGGAGGTGATCACAGACTGGCCAGAAGGCAAAGATTTTGGGATGTCACCAGAGGATGAGGAGGTAACACGCGCTGAAGAAGCCCCACCCTACAACGAACTGCCAGAGAATGAGAAGCGATATGCCCTGTTCACTGATGGGTCTTGTCGCATTGTGGGTAAGCATCGGAGATGGAAAGATGCTGTATGGAGCCCTATAAGAAGAGTAGCAGAAGCCACTGAAGGAAAAGGTGAATCAAGCCAGTTCGCTGAGGTGAAGGCCATCCAGTTAGCCCTGGACATTGCTGAGAGAGAAAAGTGGCCAAGGCTCTACCTTTATACTGATTCATGGATGGTGGCGAATGCCCTGTGGGGGTGGTTGCAGCAGTGGAAAAAGAACAACTGGCAGCGTAGAGGCAAACCTATATGGGCTGATGACTTATGGCAAGATATCTCTGCTCGGTTAGAGAAACTTGTTGTAAAGGTACGTCATGTCGACGCCCATGTACCTAAGAGTCGGGCCATGGAGGAACATGAAAACAACCATCAGGTAGATAAGGCTGCTAGGATTAAAGTGGCTCAGGTAGATCTAGACTGGCAACGTAAGGGTGAATTATTCATGGCTCGATGGGCTCATGATACCTCGGGTCATCAAGGGAGAGATGCAACATATAGATGGGCTCGGGATCGAGGGGTGGACTTGACCATGGACGCCATCGCACAAGTTGTCCACGAATGTGAGACATGTGCTGCAATCAAGCAAGCTAAGCAGTTAAAGCCCCTTTGGTATGGAGGACGGTGGATGAAATATAAATATGGGGAGGCTTGGCAGATTGATTACATCACCCTCCCTCAAACCCGCCATGGCAAACGTTATGTGCTTACAATGGTGGAGGCAACTACTGGCTGGCTAGAAACATATCCCATACCCCATGCCACTGCTTGAAATACAATTCTGGGCCTTGAAAGGCAAGTCCTCTGGCGACATGGTACTCCAGAAAGAATCGAGTCAGACAATGGGACTCATTTCCGAAACACTCTTATAGACACCTGGGCCAAAGAGCATGGCATTGAGTGGGTGTACCACATTCCTTATCATGCACCGGCCTCTGGGAAAATTGAACGATATAATGGACTTTTAAAAACTACACTGAAAGCAATGTGTGGTGGGACATTCAAGCATTGGGATACACACTTGGCCAAAGCCACGTGGTTAGTTAACTCTAGGGGATCTACCAATCGGGCTGGCCCTGCCCAGTCAAAATTTCCACGTACTGTAGAGGGAGACAGAGTCCCAGTAGTGCATATGAAGAGTGTATTGGGAAAGAGAGTTTGGGTCATTCCTGCTTCAGGCAAAGGTAAACCCGTATCTGGAATTGTTTTTGCTCAAGGACCTGGCTGTACTTGGTGGGTAATGCAGAGGGATGGAGAAGTTCGATGTGTACCTCAAGGGGATTTGATTTTGGGTGAGAATAGCCAATATAATTA
Source organism: Porphyrio hochstetteri (assembly GCA_020800305.1). Lineage (NCBI taxonomy): Eukaryota > Metazoa > Chordata > Aves > Gruiformes > Rallidae > Porphyrio > Porphyrio hochstetteri. The sequence goes on from CM036938.1 coordinate 25,901,624, forward strand.
ATAAAGTAGAAATTATAATAATTGCCAAATAACCCATTATTGTATATTCATTATTGTTATGATTGCTGTATGTTGTACCATAGCATTATAGCCGGAGTCATACAAGTTAATGAAGAATGAGTGCCATGATGATGGAACTAAAGCCTGGCCTCTCAAGAACTTTTTTTTCCCTTTGAAAATAAACTCTGACCCACAGACTATGAGCATGGACCATGCCAGGTGTATCAGTCAAGAGCCTGAGATGCAGCATGCAACGAGCCAATGGAACATACAATTATCCAGAGAAACTGTTACGACAAATGGAGCCTGAAAATCATGGACTAAATGAACTCAACAACTTCAAAGGGATGATTCACAGACTGAGGGAATAAGATCTGTATGCACGTATGTGTGCATACATGTGTACATACATATATGGGTGTGTGAAACACGAAACTGGTTGTACCCAAAGAAAATTGTTGGATCTGGTCATGACGTAAATGGTATGGAATAAGGGGTGGATAATGTCCTGGTTTCAGCTATGATGGAGTTAATTATTTTTAGCAGTGGATGGAATGCCATGTTTGGGTGTTAGGATGAGAACAGTGCTGATAGCACCCTGATGTTTATGGTTGTTGCCGGGCAATCAAGTACCTTTCTCAGTTCTTCATACTTCCTTACTAATGAGAAAGGAGGGGACGCAGCCAGGACAGGTGACCCAAATTGGCCAAAGAGGATATTCCATGCCAGTTACGTCATGCTCTGTATAAAGGGGGACTGGGGGGAAGAGGAGGAGACAACGCCAGGACGTGCAGTTTCTGGGGACGGTCGGGTTTTTCCGGGACGGGCTCTAAGCTGTGCGGCCTGAGTTGTGTGGTTTGGTGAGAAACTGCATTGTGTATCACCAGTTTCATCTATTTTGTGCTTTAAACTTCTGTTATTGTTATATCTAGTTTTCTGTTATTGTTTAGTAAACTATCCTTATCCCAACTTGCGTGGTTCTGGTTTCTAGGTTGTGGTTTCTTTTCCTCCTTTCTTCCTTCCCTTTTCCCCCTCCCCCAACTTTCTCTCCCCCTTCCTTTTAAAAGTACAAGAGACTGTGTGGGGTGCGGCCCTCGGCTGGGGCAAAACCACGACAATGTGGTAAAGAAAATAGATGAGACAAAATCTTGCCTTTCTTTCATTAGCCAGCAGAAAACTAATCTGAATCCTGCTTTTGTTTTTCTGTGAAAATATGATCCACCAAAGTTGGTTTACACCACAGCTGGGCTGTGCACTACACATACGCAGCATCTTCAACTTCTGATCCAGTACTGGGAATCCAAGAGCTAAAAGCATCATGTTCATAGCTGTGTAGCATTAGCTCTTTTGTTAACCATGGATTTGATGGCACAAGAATCACCTTTAGATCTTCTCAGTCAACTCTGCTTTTTACATACATATTTTACCCTGTCTTGAAAAAGATAATGCAGTTACTCTTGCATAAATGTGAAACGTACTTAGAACAGAGATAGAATTCTGTTCTTTTATGGCGTTAGAAAGAAACCCATGCTTCTTTTTCATGACTATGAATTTGTTTTTTAAATAATGCATTCCTTTCATTTGCATCTTCTTTGGGTTTTGTTGGTTTTGTTTGTTTGCTTTTTTAAGTCTCTGAATTAAGTGTAAGATTTAAAACCTTTGTGAATACCCAATCTAAAAGGATGATGCAGAATGATTTCATGCTGAAACCATGGATCTAACATACCAGGTGTGGTCACAGAATTACAGAATCACAGAATCACTAGGTTGGAAAAGACCTTTAAGATCACTGAGTCCAACCATACCTGTCCTCTACTAAACCATATCTCTAAGTACCTCATCTACCCGTCTTTTAAACACATCCAGGGATGGTGACTCAACCACCTCCCTGGGCAGCCTGTTCCAAAATGATGACTGTATTCCAGGGAAAAAAAAACCCAAAAACTTCTATTTGAGCTATTCTTATATTTTATGTAGACTGCAAGGAATGTAGTCTAAGATACCATCCAAAGTGGGGTGAAAATCTATGCCCAAAAACTAAGTAGCCCTGAAGCACAGAAGAAGCATAGGCCCAGAAAAGACCTTTTGAATGTTCATACCTCTGATGGTGTGGAGCAGGAATTACTCTGAAATGTTGAGTTCTTCTATAATGGCTTTTGTATTTCAAACCCTAATTCTGGAGGTATGCAGATTAGTATAGGAAAAGATAAAGGTTTCAATATCAAGGCACCTCAGTTTTAACATTGTGGAGGGCTATACGCAGTTCTAAATAATTTTTCAGCACAGACAAGAAACAACTGGGAAAAGATCAGTGTTGATTTCTGCAAAGGGTGAATCCATACAATACAGGGCATATGAGAAAGCTGTTTGTATACAGGTGTATGGTAAGGACACGAGACTTGGAGTTGTTTCCTGCTGAGCTGATAAAACTCAGCATGGGGGTTGCTATTAGCAAGTGTTAAGGAAGAATTTCCTCTTTGAGGCATAAGCCTGTGCATCTCTGCAAAAAGCAGAAAACTGAATGGAACTCTATGTGCATGCACAAACTTGGGTCCTTGTGCTTCTGCACTGGCTTTCTGATTTGCTGTTGCATCAAATTCAGTGTACACGTTACTTCTGTCTTACTGGTGTCAGAAGTACAGAGGTAGACTTGTTGTACAGCAAGGCAAACAGAAATTAAAAGTCTTACATGCTAGTGAGTAGCAAGAAAGTGAGTAGGTCCTTACTCAAAGTTACAAAGTAAATTGCCTTGATTGACATTTCTCATGAGTATGGAAAAAGCTTATTTGCATGTTGAATAAACTTTCTCAGCAGTTTAAATTCTACTGATGTTATTTATCTTGCCTTCTATGAAAGCTTTCAGGCTAATTGAACTGAGAAAAGGCAACACTGCAATGTAATACAAGGATAAGATTTGGGTTTGTTCTGCAGCCACTCAGCTGACCTTTGATTGCAAGAAAGATTTTCAGAATTGGTTTGAGAAGACTATGCAGTAACTGTACTCAGCAATATTAACAAGTATGAGAATTTGCTGGCATTGCTATCTTGGCTTTTTTTTTTTTTAAATCTGATATTATCACTCTGAATTTTTATAAGGCTAAAATATGCAGTTCTTGCAAAGTCCTCCTGATGACTTGGAGACTCAGTCAGAAGGGTATTTTTTATCTGCAAGGTTTGGGGCAGGACCAATGCCAAAGTCCACTTGCTCCACATCACTGTGATGATTTCAAATACCTGGCAAGTAACTCTTACTCATCCTGTTAGGTAATCTGACAAAGAAAAATTATAACTTGTATCCAGTCTGTGGCCAGTACAGCACGTGGAAGAGCTGATGGCAGTGGTGAGGAAAGGTACTTTTGGGTAATTTTTGCAAGTTCTCCAGGGTTAATTTATCACAGGCTTTGTCAAAGCTGTAATTGTTCATATATGTTCAGAGGTTACATCTATGAGAAAGATAGATTTGAGCTCTCCAGATCACCAAACTGCAAACATTATCAGAAACTCTCTTAAGGTGAGGAAGATCATAGAAAATAGAACCAGCTAAGGAATAAATATGAAGTACATAAATGAACTTGAAAAGGTGTATTGCTCCAAGTACCATTTCACAGCAACTGGATCGAGTGGTTTGTAAGATAACAGAACCTGCAGAGGTAGGGTAATGTTCTGCGGACTGGCTCTCGCCTCACAAGGGGCTGGATCCTGCAAGCATCTGTGGCACGTTGTACTGGGGCCTCCATCCTCCAAAGGTTGCAAGGGCCTGTAAATTCTTGTAGAGTCGTCAATCAGTGAGGTCACTGAACAGGGTCACTGTTCCATCAGCCCTGTTGCAGGGGTCAAATGACCAGTTGAGACCCCATTCCCCACTGACTCATTTCCAGAACACTCTATAACTCATCACTGAGTCTGCTCAAGATACACTGGGCCTCTCAGAAGGGTGGGGCCTGGGAGCATAAAAGATGCAGATTTGGGACATCTGGCATGTGCCCACCGTCCAAGGACCACAGCTTTATGATGATCTACACTGGATCCCTGGGTGGTGATATCTTCTCTTTTTTTCTCTTTTTCTCTCTTTCCCAATCTCTCTCTCTCTCAACTTATTCTTGGCACCTAATAGTAACAGTGTTTCCAGTTTTGCTAAATTCTACTAATTGTAATCCATGGTTTTGCATACACAGTGTGGTGTGGTTTTGTTTGCCAGCATTACAATCATACTCACTTTTAAGTAAAGTTGTGCTTTGCTTGGACCTCCTGAGTAATTGCTGTTACTCCTGAAGACTGTGCAGAGCATTATAGAAACTAATCTCTCAAGTGGGGTTGTAAAAGAAATTAACTAAGAGATGGTTAACATAGCCCCTGGGGCAGGTAGAAGATGTAACTCTACACATACCCATCTGCTGGGACAGGACAGACAGGTCTGGGAGAAGGATTGGGTCCAGCCCCACCTGGAGTTCTCTCTGAGGAGTCTTAGAAAGCAAGGGGGCCCAGTCTGAATCTCTCTGGTTTGCGTGCCTGGTGGGATGTGAGAGAAGTATTGTCCTCTGTCTGCTCTTCCAAGAGCAAGGGAGCAGCCTTTCTAGCTAAGTGTATGTGGAGCAATGTCTGGTCAGGTATGTCAAGACATGCAAAGCACAAGCCACTTCAGTGTACTTCATATGAGTGTTGCATTACCTCTGAATTCCTTGATGCCTTACAGTAATGACTAGATTTTGTGTTGTACTGTGTCAAATGTAATGGACTTTCACCAAATGAGAATGAACAAGTCCTTATAATAGAAAACTCATGTTCTACTGGAATAATAAAAGGAAAACATCGGAAGTCTCTCTTAAAAGAGGAGAAATAAACCCACACAAAACCCAACATGCTTTGTGCTTCTGTGATTTACTGTGATCCTTTCCAAACACAGAGAATATTTATTTCCCAGTTGTAGCCCACAGTATTTGGCAAGTGCAGAAAGATTTTAATAAGTACACTGCAATGGCTTCTTTGCAGTGTAGTTGATGCCATACATGAAGAGGTATGCAATGATCCAAGAGGTGCAATGGAGTCACTGCAAAAAGGCAGAGGCATCTGTGCAAGGACAGAAATTCTCATGCACAGAAAAGACTATTTGGAAGATGTTGAAAAGCTCTGGAAACATATTCCCCTCTCTTCTGCACAGTGCAGTGGGTGCTTTCTAAAGTTATTTGCTGAGAACGAAGCTCATCTGGGACAGAATGTGAGAGTAGATTAAACGATTTTTCAATGAAAATGGATGTGATGGGGTGGGTAAGAATAGAGAGGGTATCAAACTAAGAAATTTGCGTAACACTGAGCGACTTCAGGTTAAGGACCAGATGTGATAGGCCTTGGAGTCCGGTGCTGCTGCTAGCTGGAGTCCTATCAATACACAGCAGTTGTTGAAACATGAATCTTGCCCAAAATGTGTGAAAAAGTTTATGTATATGACAGAACTGGATTGTAATTTTTGTGCTATTAAACTAGTATAATCCTACCAATTGCATGGCTAAATATCTTGAAGCGATTGATTTTGGAAAGCATGTGTGTGGGCACGTCAATGCTTATACATAAACAGCTGTATTGTTTGAAAATGTAGAGTAACATGGTTTCTTTTTTTTTTCTCCTGAAGGAAATTAAAATTTTAAAAAAGATTTTATTTGAAAGGTGAGACAGCTCAGAGTAGCAGCATTTATATGCCAGAAACTTGCAGAAGTTTGTGTGGTTATGGAGTACGGTGTTGCATTTTTAAAAAGAAAAAAATTGCAAGCTTACCATGGCAACCTTTTGCTACACAGTTCACATGCTATAAAGATACACAGAAGCTTGATCAAGAGACTCCCACACATGCTTTGGCAATGTGACGTTACCTGTTTGTAAAGATGCTGTGGTCATTATTTAGAGAAACAATTCCCGGAATCTAAATAGAACTATTGGGAGAGAGAAGAGGAATGGGAGTGTTTTAATCCATCCTGTTTGCCAAAAAATTATTTCTTAGGATCACAATAAATGCAAAGATTTGGTGTCCTGAATAGCATGTTTTTCTCTTGCACTGTACAAAAGTGAATAGCAAAGTAGCAAGTGCTTGATCTACTGGAGTAGATCAAAATCAACAGCACTTTGAAAGTGCTCTAGATTAGACAAACTCTTATGCTTAGACAATCCTCACAAGTTGAAGAAATGAAAGGCCCCTAATGGGCACTTAACTCAGTGGAATGATTGCAACCAGTTCTCAGTGAGTGTCTTCAGAGATTTCTGACACGTTCTGAAAACAGAACCAAAATTACTCGTTGATTTGATGCCTAGGGGCTGGAGTGCAGTAGAGCTGAACAGATATGTGTGAGGGAATATCCCTTCCCCGAAGCAGATATAATTTGAGAATTTGTCCTGGTTTCTGCTTTTGAGAACTCCTGGGATCCCACACAGGCTGTGCAGGCTGATTGGCATGCAGTTTTATGGGGAGGGTGAGAAGAAATATCTCCTCTTCCCGGTTTTCCCCACCTGCCACCCCCACTTAAACATGAACAAATTCTGAAGGAATGCACCAGGCGGTCCTGCTTTCTGCCCCTGGCAGGCTGGCTGCTTGTTAGCCTTGCAAAAAGAAGTAGGCAGGGAAGGGCAGGGTAGCAGCTGCTCAGAAGATTTCAGGGAGGACATCCCTGAAAGAAAGCACAAAAAGCAACTGCAGAAGTGGTGGCCTGCTGCATCCTCCAGATAAGTTTGTGATGTTGATACTTGATACGTCTCTCTCTGGTTCACACATTGTTTTGTTTTTAGGACACCCTTTTGTCAGAGACCAGCTGCTCCACAAATGCTGGGAGCCAAGGGTGACAGAGAGACAGACACAGACGAGGATGCAGGACCACAGCACCCCAACAAGGATTTCTGCACAGGACTGGGAGATTGAGGAGGGGCAACCAGGGGATCTGAGGCTACTACACCACTCTCACCAAGGAGGTCAAGCCAGGGAGCCAAATCAGTGGACCAGGATCAGCAAGGTACAAGGCCAGGAAGCATGTATCTGCAAGATAGCTCAGGCAAGGACTGAGGAACAAGAGCCTGAACTTAAATGCTCTTCTGAGCCAAGGAAAAAGATATGCTCCATGAGGCATCTCACAACTCTTTCTCTGAACATAGCCATTTTCACAGAAGTTTCACCCAAGGCTGCAGGGCTGCACCATGGTAGAGCCAACCTTGGATACAGGCAGCTAAACCCTGAAGGGCTGCAGAGCCTCCCCTCCTTACACAGGGACCTCACATCCTGTAGTATTTTTAAGATCCTCTTGTCACTTAATTTTTAAATTTAAACAACTCCAGCCTCATGGTAATATGATATTTCATGGTTTCTCTGTTATACTCATCTTTCAATGCACTGCACTACAGATTTTAGACCTGGATAACATATTGCAAATAGCAACGTATCAGGCATGCTAATAAAGCTGATTTGCTTCAAATGCCCAGTTGCCAGTAGGCAGAATGAATGTGTATTATGAAATTATATTCTTCTGACTTGCTCCTCTCAACAGAGCATTGCAGCCACAGAAGGTATTAGGAATGGAAAGCTCTTAGCCTTGTCTTGGCTGACTGCCTTGTCTCCAGTACAACGTGCTGCCAGCAGAGTTCTGTGATTCCCTGCTCCCATTCCTGCTGAGTCTGCTCTCCAGTTCCAAAAATGAAAGTGGCAGACGCACAGTCCTCCCCTGAACCCTTCCAAATCTCCTTCTGGCACTACTTCTACAGAGAAGCTTAAATAATGGGGAGGGGTGCTTTGTGCGGGTATGTGAAAGAGGTAAGGCTTTGCTCAGCCTTGACCCTAACGCTGTGCTACTGTGTTAACTCTGTTACCATGTGAGCTTGAGACATCTGCGTTGGCAGATATGTGCAATGTTGTGAGAACCAAGTGTGAAATGCTGTGAAGTGTTCAAATGGAACACGTTATAAACGGGAAAAGTATCACTTAAGTTGTGGGGGCAAGGACTTCTTAAGTCAAATGAGCTTGACAGTTCTCAAGGGTGAATTCCCATTTTTCAGTTTCCTCTCTCCTCCTCTCCCCTTTTGACCTGATGTACTACCAAAATGACCAATAAAGTAAAAAGGTCAGATTTTGGGACTATACTACACTGAAAGTTCTGTATTTGCGAGGGTGAAATCCTATTTGATTTAAATTGGTGAAGAAAACATATTCCTCTTATTTTCCTTCATAAACATGCTACCTGATATTATTTGTTCCCGATTTTTTTTTAACTTTGAGTGCTATGACAAGCCAATACAGGGTTCTGAAAGTCCTGCCTAAATGTCATCTTCCTATAAATCCACCCACGAGCAGGCACACCCCTGAGAGGTGAACTGACCCTTGTCTCATCTCGTCTTGTGGCAAATGACAGGCATGAGACTGCAAACAGGGCTGCAGACAGCAAGCCAACCGCTTCTCTGAGGAGCGCTGCAGACCCAGTCTGGCTGATGGGACAAAAGAGCTGGGGACTAATGCAGGGAGGGAGCCAAGCATCCTCACTGTGTTTCTTTGCTCCCTTACTCCAGCCACAAGCTGCTGGTTTGAGTTCAGAGCGGAAAAATGGTAGAGGAAGGACTAATGATAGAGTCCTGGAGGATGTCACTGGGCAGAACTGATACAGTTTGTTCAAAACCCTTTCAAGTCTGATGCTTCTTGAATACCCCAAATCAGGGCTGGACCCCAGACTGTCAGTTTACCCTAGCCATGCATAGCTACCCTGACTTACTGCAAATACTGCAGCCCTTGTATAACTGCATGCTCTCTGATATTTGTACAAAGATCTGCTGTTTGGACTCTAAATGACTTTACACTATTTGGGTGACTTTTTTAACTGGATACACACCTCCTCTTGTCCTGTATGTTCCAGTAGTTACAGAAGAGAGAAGCTGAGGCAGATGAGTGAGATAGTGCAGATTGCAACTGCTGCTCTCAGACATTGTTTGGATCTGGGTGCTTTATGTCTCTGCAGATACCTCACCAAGGACTTCTCACCTGCTTTCCTCATTCCCCTGGTAGAGATTTGTGCACAAGTTTTTATAGAAGTAAATTTCTCACAAGTACTTAAACACTACTACTATGGACTACGCATATCTAAGCATTCTGTTTGTACTAATTGCATATCTGGAAACTTTTGTAAATTAATCTGTGCTGAGCTTCTACATAAATATGTGGTGGCAACACCCAGAAAAATGGCTCAGAATTTGGCAATGCTTACAGTTGTCTATTTTTACCCCATCAAGGAAAAGCAACAATTAGGAGAATCATACACTCTGTCTTATGTGGAAAGGAGTGGAATACAGGGTGATTTAACTTGCATTGTAAGTAATCCTAGATTATTTATTTTTTATTTTTAAATGTGCGAGATCAACTGTTGTCTCACTGGTACTCAGTGAGTTGGTTGCTCCAATCATTTACTGGTGAAAGGGCTGCTATCGGTACTTGAAAGTCTGGTGGGTTAGTCTTAGCAAGAAATCAAAACATATAAATGAGCTTTCTGACCCAGGGAAGTTTTAAAAATTCCTCTGACTCTGGTATTGAGAGAATTCTTTCCCGAGGCTGGAAAAAGCTCTCTGCAAGAAGCTCGCCGTTTAACAGCTCCGAAGCTGAACTCCTCAGGCACAGCTGCTCTTTACAGGCTATTTTGTTTCACAGTCTTCCCTCCACTACAGTTCAAGTTTCATGGTGATTTCAACAAGCCCTTACAAACAGCTGCTGCATTTTAACAGAAAAGACTCCTGGTTTCTGATACTGACAAGCTTTCCCTCTGAGCTACTGCCAGAATGGCCAATTTTAAATAACAAACAAACAAACAAACAAACAAAGTGGCTTTTCATCATTATCTCATTTTCTGAATATGATATTTGGGACCAGTCTGAGCTAATTGAACTTCCCTTGTGACTCTGGGGTTGACAGTATTTATAGCAACCTAGTTTAAATTTTTGTTTCCCCAAATGGATATGATGTTAATACTAAGTTTAAAGGAATACTTGGATCTCCCAGTAGGCTCAGTTTTCTGGTCTAGAAAGCTATTGTGTGTGGTATTTAGCCAGCTGCTGTAAAACAGCCTTGTGCTTTCAGCAGTTCAGTTGGTGAACTGGCAGTAGTGTTTGTTTTTCTTCCTCCTTAATCAATTTGCTCAGGTTAAACTGCTCTGGAATTTCAGTCTATTGGCAGAAATGAAGGTGTGCAACAGTGTTACACATTGGTGAAGTTAAAGAACAAGTTTTTGGTGCTGCAATGCTATTTAAATAACAGATTTCTTCTCCTGGGTGCACTATGAGTAGCAGGGAAAGGTTTTACACCCCGTGATTAAGACCATCCTCTCACTACCCATCTCCACCTCTTCCCTCCCCAAATCTCTTTAAAAATTAGTTAAACTTCTTTGATATAAGTGCTGATTTGAGATAGCAGGTTTGTATTCTCATGTTTTTCAATGTACCCAACACTTTGTAGTAGATAAAAGTCAAATACTCGATCAACAGGATTCCCTGTCACAGATTGAAGACAGTTCAGAAGCTGGCCACAGCATCACCATCTGCATTTTGTTAACAAGCCTTTTCATTCCCCTTATGTCATGCCCTGCCTTTTCAACAACTGGTTACCTTCCAGCTGCAACCGTAGTTTCAGAAAAATAAGTCCTGTTGACTTTTGATTATCTCAACCAGGAGATTTTCATAGACTCCACAAACAAAAAGAACTTTTGAGGTGGGAAAAAAATTAATTTGACATTGTTCAGATTTTTTGGTGCAGAGAGGTGGTGTTTTATTTACAATTAAAATCTTTGCAACTCTTCAGTGTTATCTTTCCTAAAGCAGCAGTCATGCTGTTTTGTTCCATTTTCTTGAGTGCTTCCACATTCTCAAAGGAGAGTGAATTGGCCATTTGCAATGGTTTAATGGTAGCCACCAAACTCTTCATATTCATTTGAAATTTTCCTCTAACTATCCAGCAAGTGGTTCTTAATGCTGGTCATGTGGCTTTTGAGAGAAATGATGTTGAGTGCTGTAGTCTAAATGAAACTTTTTTGGTTTTGCCTATGATTCATACAATGAGCAGAGGTAAAGGATCAAGATTTATTATTCACGAGCTCTGTCATTTAGATGTTTTCCTTGTTTTCCATTACAGCTTACATCAGTGCAAGGCAGCTTACCCATGTGGAAGCAGTGTTCTTTGGGTAACTTCAGAGCCAGGAGCCATGGTGCTCAGCAGGGATATCCACTGAAGTCCTCCATCTGTGGAGAACTCCTATGCCTTTCTGTGAAGATGCAGTTCAGGCCAGAAGCACTTCCGTCATCTAGACTAACCAACTCCAGTTACATACCTTGTTTGTCCCAGCCACAAGTCCAGTTGTTGTTGGGGAGACACGGTATACATACAGTATTCTCACAGAATTCTGAACATTTTTTTGTGACTGCAATAAGCCTAAAACAAAGCCCTTGCTGCATCACCCTCTGATCAGAATTGGAAAGCAGCAAGGTAAAATTATATCTTTCTCTTTCTTTATTACAGCTTTGTGCTAAGGGCAGATGGACTCAGTGTGTTTCCTACTCTAGTTGCACACCCTGAAGGTATGTAAGTCTTACCTGTGCACAGGAACTCTCCTCCATTTAGTAGTTCTAGTAAAAAAAACCCGAAAAAACCCCTCAATTTTATGCTAGAAGACAGTCCACCAAGGAACATACTGCCAGCAGAGACAAGAATGAATTATTATTTCAATGAAAGCATGGGCAGAAATGTCATTGCTTAGACAAATTTAGACTTGGGTAGATATTTGATTTGGATGATACAGAAGCATTCAGTTCTAATTAATGTAAAACTATGATTTTAGCACCTTCTTGAGAAATGTAGTGTCCCTGACCTATGCATGTCAAGGTGCAGTTTTGGAAGCGCAGTGCTAAGATGAACCTGCTTTGGGTTTGCCCTCTTCTTCTTCCCTCCCTCCCCCCTCACAAGGTTGCATGCCTGAAATAAGTTATATAGGAAGCACAATGGAAAAGGAATATCTGCATAAAGGAGATCCACATTTGATCCATGTCTCTTCAGAACAGACTGCTTAGGAAGTCAAAATATACCTCTTTTCATCCTAAATGGGATTACCCTAAATGTAAAAGAAGTTTGTGGTTGAACTAAGAAAATTTTGGAAAAACCCATGTAGGATACCATATTCTGTATTGGTGTCAGGCATTAAAGAGTTTGGGCTGGGTGTCTTTTGAAGTATGTGATGCTGGATGAGGCTCCCTTTGACATTAACATATTAGGGGACAAGAGGCCAGAAGAGGAACAAGTGCAGTTGTTCCCTGTTGTGTTTTCCATCTGTAGTCAGTGTTGTATCTTGCTCTCCAGCTGCCAAGGTAATGTTTCACATGAGAAGAGGTAGAGAGCTGCTGTCTACAAAGACTATAGTTAAGATTTATTTTTCAACATGATACTCAAATATGTTTTGCAATATGATACTTAACATTCTTACTTAATATGTACTTTAATATGAACTACATATTTTCCTTTTAGCATTGACTTGTTTCAGAAAAATAGATCTGCAACAATTCAAGTATGTGATGGCCTTCGAACACAGAAAGGCCTTCTAGGCCTTCAAATGTATGTTTGAGAGAGCCTCCATTTCTGATAGAGAATACAGTAATTAATTTATTTTCAGTAAGTAATTTATTTTCATGTCCAATTTCACCTCCTTGCTAATGCCTTGTGTTTTCTTTCCCTTTTCTGTTAATGTCCTGTAAGCCATTTATCTCCAGGAATCGTTGAAGTGACTGGAAGGACAGATTATCTTTGTTCTTTCTGCAACTAATTTTGTTAGCAGACAACAGAAACCCTCCATTTCAACAGATCTTGCTGGAGGACGTCTGTCTTCTTTATGTGGTCTAGTGCTAAGCAACCCTTCCTCTTGCATTGCTGGTTGTCCTGTATATGCTTCTGAGAAAAAAAAAATGCACTATACACTTGTATTCTTTACTGAATCTCCACTGAAATTTGAAAGACTCAAAAAACTCCTTGAGATGGGTACACGTTCTCAATTAAAATTCAACTTGGTTAAGAGAATGGGGGCTTAGTATCTCCACAACAGCAGCAGATGATTCAGATACAGTTCAAATTTAGTTGTTTCGAGGGTACAGCCAGAGAGGTTGTAGTTGGCTGATTGAATTAGATAATGCTACAAGCAGCAGTTTCACTCATTCACAGAACACATAAAATCACTTACTTGAAAATTCAGAATTTTCAAAATTTAGAATGGTATCCTGTTGTATAGGGATACAAACTACTATCCAAGTATTACAATATGTAAAGCATCAGGAAATTTGATAAAAGCCAATGCATCCTCCAAGCTCTAAAATTAACCTGGTTACTTATGTACTGGTATATGGATTTAGGTGCTATATGTGGACACTTTAATGGCCAACATGAAGAAATTGATATTTCTTTACAAACTTGCTCACCCAGAAACGTGTGACCATGTAACTATGTACAAAGGCTAATTTCATGTCCTGTTAACAGCATTAAAACTTCGAAGTTTATTTACTGCAGTTAGGGAAATCAAGGTGTACCTTGTACTGCACCAAACATTTGGTTTATTTATTGACATCTGTTGTCTCTACAATTATTTCTCACATAGCACCATCCTGTCAAGTTTGGTTTCTTTTTCTCTATGTGGCAAATAGAAGCTAGACAGATGTTCAGATTTAATGAACTAGGCTCTTTAGAAAAAACCCTTGAGAACAATTTGTCTTAGAAAGGAAAGTTCGTAACTGATTTGCCAAAATAATATTTGCAAGACTTTTATTCCCAATAAAGAGCAAATGCTAACTGGTTGTGGGAGAAGAATTTTTGTCTCTTAGTTCTTGCATGTATCAATGCAACGCACATCTTGCACACTGGAGTAACATGTGATTAATGTCTTCGGGACTTTGGTTGGCCTTGGACATGACTGCCAAGATATGAATATAAAGTTGAGAATTAGTAGGAATATACATAACATTTTCTAGTTTTGAAAGTGCAGTGAAATGCATCCTAAACATGAAGGGGTGTTGGATGCAAGTGTTTATGAGGACACTACTCTGTGGTGGGCTTTGTTCTCCCATGAAAACACAAGTTTGGGGTATCTGGTAGAGTAGACATGAGGGAGAAGGGAATGAAAGTCTTCAATTTTGTGGTCAGGCTAAAGAGACCTGCACAACTTATTTCCCTTTCACTGCCTAGCCTTCACATCTTCACAACTTTAAGGGGGTGGCTGAGGAGTCATGCTATAACAATGAAAATACAAACATTGAAAAATAGAACTGATAGCAAATATCACATTCTGTTCAGGAGAAATAAAAACATCAGTGGTAAATGTTGGCTGAGACTAGAAGGTAGAGTTCTTTATGTATATATGAACACACATTGGTGTGCTTTAATATTTACTTGGCTAGAAGGCTCTGGCCTGAAAAGTTCTCTTATAAACTAGTGAGAGTCTGAGATCTTCTAGATGCTGGGGACTCCAACTCCTAAGGAACTACCAATGCTTTCTGAATAGTCCTGTAGTTCATGCATGAAGCATGTGTTAGGAGCCTATAGGCAAAAATTCCTTTTCTTCTATACCTCCATTCTGTAGCTGCCTCTAAAAGGTGGCATGTGCATCATTGCCACAGGTCAGCCAGGAGATTTAATTAACAAATACCCATTTATAAAAGGAGCTTTGTGGAGATGTCTGAGCTCTATTTCCATTTCAGAATTCTCTGCAGTTGTTGGGGAACCAGATTTTATGACTCCGTGCTTCCCAGTTAGTTCTGTGTTACCAAGGTAGATTTTTCATCTTAATTCTTGCAAAATAGGTTTTCTACAACCTCAGCTTTTTATTTACCTTTCTTAATTTTAGATAGCAGTCTTCAAATCCCTATGTTATTTGGTACCTTTCCAAGTTAGTTGCCATGGCCATGGAAGTTACAGTAGATTTGTAGACAGACCTCAAACCCTGAAAACAACATAAAAAGTGAAAGGGAAACTCCATAAACACCAATATAAAAATCCAAAGCCTTAGTAAGAGGATGTAGATATTTTTCACTATTACTTGATAGTGAAACACACAAGTTCTAAAAAAAAAAGATAATAAACGAATAAAAGGAGGATCTGGCAAATGTAGGCAAACAAAAGCTTTAGTCATGTGAGAGTTGCACATTTCTTCGTGACCCTGACTACCAAAGTTAGGTGTCAAGGATTTGCAGCAACACAACTAAAAGGTTATGTCTTTTTGAAATATGATATGCAAATTCCATGTGCTTAGCAGAGAGCTGCCAAGAGCTTGCTGGTAGAAATACTGGCAAAGCAGCCAGTGGCATATTTGCTTAGGGGTCCACTCATTACTGAGACCTCCAAATTCTGCCATAGTTTCATGTGGCTAACTTGGTGGATGAGTTTCCTCCATGCTTTTTAACCTGTAGAGACTAGGTGCCTTTGGGAGATGATAGGGACAGTGTCACTGAGTGCACTGACAGCCAAAAGACAAGGCAACTCTCATCTTTGCTGACTTACGTTACCCCCATCCAAGATACAGATGAGAAAATGAGAAAATAAAACAGAGAAAGTAGTTGATACTTTCAATGATGTGCAAGTTGACTGTATCTGATGATCACACCAATTCATTCATGCTGTGGTATGCTGCTTTCTGTTTAGTGCTGTGGTAGATGCCCAATAGCTTGAAGCAGCGTGAATAAGGTAACTGCAAGGATGAACAGATTCATGTAAACAAATGTGATTCTGTGCACCTCAAATAAAACCCAGAGAAGTACTCCACTGATACTGAAGTGAAGGAAAACAAATGAATAATGTATAAGCATCTCCATTAAGTGAAAAATTTGTACCTTAAGGGAAAAAATACTCTAAACTGTACTCAACTGTAAAAAGATGTATTATACGATTGAAAGGATCTGGGCTCTTAAACAATGACATAGCTGACAGAATGAGATGCTAACAGTTCTAGAGGGTGAGGAAAATAACACTGAGAGTATTTGTGCACTGTGAGCTATGTTCCTATCTCACTAATAAAATGTGCTGGTGAGTAGTAGTGCTGTTATCTTCCCTTCTCCAGGAAAGTGTTTAACGGGTGTCACAACTGACCTATAGCTAAAAGCAAATGAATTATAAATGCAAGTTGGTATTATAGTCTGACTTCATCTACAGATGCTTCAAGTCTATCATACCCTGCCTTTCTATCATAGTCTACCTAGAAGTAAATACTGCTCCACATTGGGGTCTGTTGACCAAACCATGGTGTGGGGAGAAGCACACATTCTGCACAAGGAAGTTGGGCAAAGGTGTTTTCAGGGATCTTAGTTTTTTTCATTGAGGACAGATTACTTAATGAAGAAGTGTTTTTCTTCATGGCAGAAAAAGTGAGCAAGACTTCTTCTGTGAATTGGCAATGAGTATGTGGCTGAAATGTGTCCAACGCAGGCATAAACTAACATTACATGACTTGTTATAAAATGCTAGTCTTAGGTGTGCTTCCAAGCATGGATCAAGCCAGCATCTCCAGGAATATCCCAATCCTGTGCCCTTACCTTTTTGTTGTTGTTGTTGATGTCTTTCTGCTCATACAGAACAAAATCAAGTGCTATAAGCTGTGGTGCTGAACATTTTACCCCATCCTCAAGACCTCTGCAATTAGATGGCTTCACAGCCCCTGGGGACTGCAGCAGCAAGGTGGCAGCAGCTCTGTGCCCTCCTCTTGTGCTGGGGAGCTGCACAACACACACTGCTTCCATTCGCTTTTCCTTGATGTCTGTTCTTTGCTAGAAGCAGCGATAGTAGTGAATTTCTCTTCTTGTCCCCCTGGGGAACACATGCAGCAGAATATTTCCTTTGGAAGATGTTACAGGTCATGAAGATCTAGTGTGCAAATATGTAAATAACAGGACTTAAAAGATTGCCTATGGTAGCCGAGAAGATGAATTTATACAGTATCAGAGGTGTGTTGATTTTACCACAGGTATTCTAAGATGTTGAATATTTAATTAATATTATTTGGTCCTTTAAGTACTAATTCTTGATTGATTTGTATGTGTGTGTAAAAATTGAAGTTTGGGTGTACTGTTCTCCATTAATTTTTACTTACTTTCTCTTCAGTAGTGTCAGGGAACAGCTGGATTGTCTTTGCTTGTAGAATGGTAAGGTCCACAATTAACCACGCTTACACTGGGTGCCAGCACTTTGATGTTGGTATTCTCCTCCCAGCATTACCTGACTTTCTCAGAAGTTGGTAACAAATGGTTGAAAATCCACTGGGAAGATTTCTAGTTAGCAAATGCTCCTAAAGTTAACCCTTTACAACTTGTGGGAACACGAAAGTCCCTTTGAGAGAAGAGTGAAGGAGGAGTGCAGTTGCAGAGCACTGACAGCAGTTAACTGCACTCCAAGCAGAGCAGAGAATGGATGTTCGTGTTCATTAAGAGTTGAACAGATTGTTTCACAGAAACCTATAAATACTTTCGGAGTGGAAAGGATGTAGCTGCTACAGGTAAACATCCACTGGGTCTCAGCATCTGACCGAGGGGTGAGATGCACTATTTACCCATTCTGATCCTGTGAGACCACTAACAGCTTTCTGTAAAGCCTGTTGGAAACTGTCTAAAAGGCTATCATTAATATAAACTAACTTTTCTTTCAAAAATATTTCAGTCGGGGGTTTTTTTGGGTTACTTTTTTTGTGAATTTGGTTTTAATTAACAGCCTTCAAACAACTTCTGTAATCCTGTCCCCTGTCTGTTCCCTGTTACGGACATACCTGCTATTTTTCCTCTTTGTTGCAGAACTGACAGGACATGGCTGGACTTAGATGAATGTACATTTTCCGTAAACCAATGAATTTACGAACTTTCCTGGCTGGGAGGAAGAGTGAGGTGTTGAATAACAAAAACATGACTTCAGATCTGTTGGTGTGCTGCTGGTACCCGTAGGCTTCTATGTGTTTGTCACTACTTAAAGAAAATACAAACAACAAGTGTGTGGAAGTCTGAAAGAAAAAAGGTCATCAAAAGGAAGAAAGAGCCATTTTTTGCATAAGGTTTGAAAGGAATATCTATATTTTAAAATAAATCTTTAAACCACATGAACTTTTTTTTCACTCATTTCGACAGTAATTGACAGTAATTCAAGGAATATTGAAATAATGCAAATCTGAAAGAAGGCAGAAGCATAACACATCAACTTATGCTGTGTACTTCTTTTAGTACAGTTGAAAAGAGTAATATTGCATAAATATTTCAGCAGCAAATCCCCATGTGATTCTTTTTAAGTGACTGGTTAACACCCAAAAGGTTGCATGTTACAAATTACCACTGAAATTGCTGAACCTCTTGTAAAAGAAATCACTTACAGCATTTTACATCTTATCAAATTCTTCCAGTGTTTTAAGTGATAAGTAACCAACAATAGTACTGCTGGTTAAGCTTTTTCACTGTGCACCTGTCAGGGATAGAAAAAGCCTATGACTAACTTCACAAGAGGCATTTTATAGTGCCATTAGTTCTCAAAGTGTTTCTAGCACTTGCATCACTGAGCTCGTCTCTGTCTGCTTTGCTTCCAAATCCCACCAGAAACAGCTTCATTTTTCTTTAATATTGCACTTGCATGGTGCTGCCTGATGCAAAAGTTCAGACTGTTTCTGACTCCAAAGAGGGAGAAGGAAAGCACCAAGTCACCAGGGCTTCCCTCCAAGCCAATAAGACAAGAAAGAGGCTGTAGGGAATTATGTACTTAGCACTTTATAGAGTGATCTGAGCCCAGCCTTCCTGTTTTCTAAGGGTGAGCATCCTATCGTAGGGAAAATGAAGCTGACGGATGAGTAGTTGTTACAGCAGGCACCTGGAAAGGAGTAGGAGAAGGAATCTGTGTGCCAGTTCTTGCTCTAAGTATCTTTACACTTGAATCATCTGAGCACATACTGAAAATTAGACAGCTGAACAAAAACACCTTGCAGAAACAAAAAATGTCTCTTTTTCCCTGACTGTCATTGCTACCCTGCCTTTGGAATAATTCAAATGTTTTTACCTAAAAAAAAAAGTCTTTGGTTTTGGCACCAGCACTGATGGTGGGTGATGTACATCCATCCCTGAGGGGTTAGAAATAAAATCTCAGGGAAAAGAGTGGTACTTCTGAGGTTAGTTTGCTAGATAACTTCTCTAGATAACAAGTTATCTAGAAGGCTATCTCCATAACCTTCAATGGGAGACTTACCTGGCAGAAATGCCAGAGCTTGCAACAGAAATGAATTTATCTGCCATCTTAATTTTCGGACAGTAATCTTGCAAATTACTTGGAGAAGTAATACACAAGGAGCTTCAGGGAAGCTTCTGCCTCTTTTTAAGTGAATTAAGTTTTCGTTCACAAGACTGAAATCACCACATCCTCTGCCAGGCTCCTTCTTGCAGTTGCCTTGTACCTAGTCTTGGTTCTCAGCCCATTTGTCATGCACTCAGCTAAACTGAGCCAGAACAGCTCAAACAACTGTGAAGTAACTTGTGAAGCAGTATGAGGCAAGCAATGTGAGCTGCTGTCTGCAGCTCCTGTAAGGACAAATAGAGTGAGTCAAGTCAGGTGGAACATCATATCCTGAATCGTGCATCCAAATGCCACCAGCTTGAATCTGGCCAATTCATGGACACAGAAGAGGTATTTTCTCCAACTTACGCGGTTACAAAAGGCCTCTGCTTCTGACAATGTCTTTTTTACATCCACTACACAAAGATCAAAGGGAGAGGGGGTGAAGACAGCTTTAGAAAAAAGAGAAAGACTTTGCCAATCTGCTTGTCATTTAGAAAAAGCTTAATGTATAAATGTCATGGAAACAAGCTGTTCCTACTGAATAAAACCAATGCTGTTCTTCATATTTCTTCCTTCCTAATATTTTCAATGCAGAGAAAAAAGAAGGCAAATGTTAAACATTTAAAAGCAAATATTTTCTATCGTAGCAGTCTACTTGTCTGTATTTTGGGGTTTTTTTAGTCTAGTTTTCTTTGATTATTGCTACATCTGGACATCCTTGAGCAGAAAGCTGGCAGGAGAAGTAGATACTCAGGTTAAATGTGAGCTACAGGCTACTGCCCTTGTGCTGCCACCAGACACCACAGCACTGTGTAGAGACAGCCTGCATTTTCTCCATGGTAGAAGTGGACACGGCCTCTAAAGGACAATTCAGACCTATCCACTGACCACTCATACAAAGGCTGCAGGCTGTGCCAGCTGAGGACCAAACCCTCTCTCTCTGTGTCCTATTTCTACCTTCCTAAAATTTGTTGCAAAACTTATCTGAAAGCCCTCCCACTACTTGCCTATTTTGTTTCCTTTCTGCTGAAAAGAATATCTGCAGTTCTGGAAATGCACATATTTCATGCTCCTGTATTACAGTGATTGCTTCAAATTGAAAATAAATATAGCTGCATTAGTAAATACACTTTATAGGCTGGAGAAAACAGGGTAGCAGGGCAGGAAATATAACCCTGAATGTGGGAGTTCTGCAAAAGCAGTCTATTTCTTACCCACAATTTTAATGTATCTTTCCATACACTTGATAACCAACATAAATACGGCCTGATTTCCTACCACTGCACTTTTCCTACCTGATTAGCTTCCTCTGTGTGTAGATTGTAACTAAATAGTCTGAAGAAACAGAAACCCTTCCAGCTACTCCTGCACTGTCTTCCAATGTAGCTTGGGAAATCATGGGAAAGCTGCTCTGCTGAAGACCTAGTTGGGGATGATGTGCTGAGCAGTCAGGGGAAGGTGTTAAAACACCTGCTGATCAGGTGAATTCAACAGGTACAGACATTTTCTAGCATGTCTGTGGAAATGGCCAGGCAGCGGCGCCAGAGCTGCCCGCAGTCCCCGCACTCCTAAGCGGGTCCTGAGCCCAGCAGCAGGAGGTTCTTTCAACCCGTGAGCACGCTGCAGATAACACAATATATTTGAGTCACCTTTACTAGCCAAACTGACCGAAAGGTCTGCCTCGGAGTGGGTGAAGCTGGGTGGCTTCCTACCACATTTCAGCCTTGGTATTTTCTTCTGAACTCATGTGCTCAGGGGTGAATATGAAGGTATTTTGTCTCACCATCACGGAGCACAAGTGAGTAGATTTAATGTTTAACAACTTCGAAGCTAAGTTCCTAACTCTCACTGCTCAGCCAGGACATCTTACTAAGGTTCATTCCCCTTGAATCTAAATGTTGGTGGAGTGCTGTTGGTTTTGATTTTGAAAGCAGACAGCTGTCTGCAAGAGTCCTGCTGAGTGGCACAGCGATGCCCTGTCCTGAAGTGGAGCAGCAGACATTGAACCTTCCTCACAGCAGTGGCACAGCCTGTCAAAATGAGTGAGGTCTTTTCATGCTTGAGATGTGATAGGAAAAGCATTTTACAGTCCATAATACCATTCGAGAAATACAAGAACGTAGTGATAAAGTGATGTGGGGGTAACTGCTCTGCAGCTACTTGCACCAGGCCAGTGACCTCTCAAGTGCCTTGGGGCCACCTGACCTTTCAGATCAGTTCTGGTGGCTCTGTGCCAGGGATGCTGACAGAGGTAACTGCAGTTCCCCGTGCTCAGCAGCTGTGGGAGGAAAATGTGCAAAGTGCTGAGGACGGGCAGGAGCGACGGGGGGAGTGTGGGTGGCATGCAGTGGTAAGAGATGTTATAACCAAAGCTCATGTGCATGCCTAAGTGATGCTTGCAAAAATGATCTCTGGCCATCACTGCTACGTTACCCAGGGTGACACAAGTATTTGAAGCTGCAGGTTGAGTTTAGGGGTGAATACAGATTCCTTGCTCTCCTACATGCATGTCACGTTCACGTGCCGATCAGTGGACATCTCTAACTTCTCCAGTCACTTTGGAGAGGCAGAGCACTGCCACACTTCATTTTGCAGAGCTGTGCTACTCAGCACATTGTATAGGGCTGGGTTTAGGTTTTTTAAAAGGGTAATTATGACAGTGCAAAATTGCTCCTGAGGTATTCTGGTTTTTTGCTTCATACCACATGAAACCTCATATCTTGCAATTTTTCTGGAAGTTAGGTGCCTGTCTCTTGAGACAATAGCCTAGTACAAGCTCTCTCAGGCTTTCTCTATATTTCTATTCAGTTTAGAGTTGTTAAAAAAATCTTGCTTTATTTTTGTGTGATGAGCAGCCCTCAAAATTCTGTAATAATTTGGTAACTTCTTCATATAAGGTGATGGATAGTACTGAACATAAACAGTGAGTGCCTATTGTTCATTTTCAGGAAATACAGTCTCACTTCTCATTGATACCTATGACCTGGAGTGAGGGTTGACTTAAACCTACTCTAAGTTCTGTAGCTGGTCAATTCAACTACTTGAATGTTTACTTTAGCTTCATTATTATTCCTAGTGCCCTATGATGTTTGATCATTCATCTAGACTGGAGATACTCTTCTCTCAGAGACCTGCCTTCCTGTAACCACACAGCAGAACATGCAGCTCCACTTTGGACTTAAAGGTTTGGAAGGCAACAAGAGCTCAGAATAGGCATAATTTTAAAGTAGAAGTTTTTAGTATAATTAACACCTTGTTGCTTCCTTCATGTATAATTGAAAACAGCCTAAATTCTCCTAAATATTTGAAGATACTAATGGGTTTAAGTGAATCTGAATGCAAGGGCAGTCAACATAAAGCATTTTGTGCTTCACTTCTCCATCTGAATTGGTTACTTGCCATGTTAGATTCCAACAGGTTCTTGCCTGTGGCTTAAGGTTTTTCTTGCACTGCAGTTGTGCTGTGTATCCTCCGTTATGCAGGAAGGCTTGCAGTCCTCATATAAAAGCCTGAAAATTATTGACCTAGTGGAGCTTCAACTCAGAATGGTCACACTAATTCTGGCAACTGCCTCCATTTTAGCTGTCTCAGAGCATGTGTACACACCCAAAAGCAGGCTATGCTGCACCTGCTCCATCCATGTGCTGCTATACCACCCAGCCACAAGCAGCTCTTGGCAGGGAGTCAAGCGTCCGCATTAGGCTTGGTGCTATGTTAAGCCCCAAGTCTTGAGCAGGGCTGCATAAACTAGCACAGATCTCCTCTCACAGAATCACAAGGTTGGAACAGACCTTTCATCAAGTCCAACCATTCCCATCCTAAACTAAACCATATCTCTAAGTACCTCATCTACCCTTTTTTTATATTTTTCCTGTTCCTCTTTTTTTTTTTTCCTGTTTATTGTGACCATCTTGCCCATCAGGCTGTTTGTGAGAGATGGGACTTCCTTGCTCAGTGCTGTGCTAACTCACTCCCTAGTAAGTGAAACCTGTGGTTTCTGGAGGGAATGAAACCGTGTGGTTTCTGGACCAAAGTGGATATGTAGATGGTGAGGCATGCAGGCGGGTCAGAGCCATACCTATGCACATCTGACTGCAAAGTGACTCCTACGCATCTCTTTTTCGTTATTCTCTCAGTCATGGAGAGAGTAAAGATCCTTACAGATACTCCTTACAAGCTTGGGAGAAAAAAGTCTAACAGAAATTACAGGTCGGTCTTCTCTGCACTTGTGCTAACAGATTCATAGGCCCTGGTTGACAAATGTAGGTTAATTTTATTAGGCATACATAAAGTTCCACATAGATAAATGGTTGGCTTTGAATGTGTGCAGTCCCCACCTCAGCACCGTACCGATAGAGCGGTGATCTTGCTGGGCTACAGCTGGTGGGTATCTACACAGCCAGGAGTTCTGTTGGAGGAAACGTGTGACCATCTCCTCCTGAGCATATAGATATGCTGACTGGGGTAAGTTCACGAAAATGAGACACTGCAGTATCAGCTCTTCCCTCCCCTCCCTTAAGTGGTGAGAAGTTCCTGCTTCTCACCACTTAATAATTTTGAGAGGGGTGGACTAAAAACGCAAAAGGACTTTAAGGACTCTCTTTTAAAAAAAGAAGCTCTATGAGCAACAAAAGATTGTCAGATGGAGAGAACAGACTTCTAATCAGAAAATCTTGCCTCCACAGCTAAAACTAAGAACTTTTCCTAACTTAGGGGAAAAGAGCTTTCAGTTTCCATTTGTAGTACTGATGTGGGCAATAGGTTTTATTCTGAATATTAGACACATATTTAAAGCATTTATTCTTTCACACTTCAATACACTTTTAGTGTGCTGTACACCCATCTGAATGTCCATGTATGATCTGACAGGGTACTCTGGTTTTGGTTTGGGTAGCATTGAATTTCTTCATGGTAGCAGGTACGGGGGCCATGGTTTGGATTTGTGCTGATTCTCTGCCCCATTCCACCAGGGAGGAGTAGATGAGTGGCTGCGTGGGGCTCAGCTGCCAACTGGGGCAAAGCAGTATGCCTATCACCTGCCCTTGTCCTCTAATGATGACAGTGATTCAGACCTGGTCTGGAGAACCACAGTATTTTAATAACTCACAAGGAAAGGTATGGACTTTCCAGAAGGTGTTCAGTGCTTGTTAGTGGAAAGCTTAGCATTTAGATTATCTTTCCATAATAGATGCATCTTTACAGAGCAGTAGAAAGTAAGGAAAGGCTGAGTCACACAAGTCTGCCTGGGAAGATCTTTAGGCTTACAATAGATAATGATTTGAAGAATCAAGGATTTGAAGAAAGGCTTGGGAGAGTGGCTGGAAAGTTGCCCAGCAGAAAAGGACCTGCAGATGTTGGTTGATAGCTGGCTGAACATGAGCCAGCAGTGTGTTCACATGGCCAGGAAGGCCAACAGCATCCAGGAATACTGTGGCCAGGAGGACTAGGGGACTGCTTATCTCTCTGTACTCAGCACTGGTGAAGTTGCATCTTTAGTACTGTGTTCAGTTTTGGGGCCCTCACTACAAGAAGGACATTGAGGGGCTGGAGCTTTTCCAAAGACATGTAACAAAGCTGGTGAAGAGTCTAGAGCACAAGTTTTATGACAAACGGCTGAGGGAACTGGGGTTGTTTAGTTTGGAGAAAAGGAGGCTGAGGGGACACCTTATCACTCTCTACAACTTCCTGGGAGGAGGCTGTAGCTAGGTGGGTGTCAGACTCTTCTGCCAAATTGCAAGTGATGGGACAAGAGGATATGGCCTCAAGTTGCACCAAGAGAAGTTTAGATTGGATATTAGGAAAAATTTCTTCACCAAAAGGGTTGTCAAGCACTGGAAAAATATGCCCAGGGAACTGTCACCATCCCTGGAGGTATTTAAAACACGTAGATACGGTTCTTGTCACAGTTTCAACTGGGATAGAGTTAAATTTCTTTCTAGGCAGGTGTGGTGCCATGTTTGGGAGTTAGGATGAGAGCAGTGCTGATAACACACTGATGTTTTTAGTTGTTGCCAAGCAGTCAGGGAATTTTCAGTTGCTCATATTGCCCTGCTAAGGAGAAGCGGGGGTTGGGGGGAGGAAGCTGGGGGAGGTGACCCAAACTGGCCAAAGAAGATATTCCATGCCAATTATGTCATGTTCAGCATAAAGGGGGTCTGGTGGGCAGAGGAGCACTCAGCTCTGAGCTGTACAGCCTGAGTTGTGCAGTTCAGTGAAAAACTGCATGTGTATCCCCAGTTTTGTATGTTTTGCTATAAAGTCCTGTTATTGTTACATTTCTCCCTGCTGTCCCAGTAAACTGTCCTTATCCCAATCTGTGAGGTTTAGGTTTGGTTTTTTTAATTTCTTTTTCCTCCCCTTCCCTCTCCCCCACCCTCCCACCCTCTTAGAGAGTGAATGCCTGCGTGGTAGTCAGCTCTTGGCTGGGGCAAAACCATGACAGTTCTTTTTAGTGGTTGGGCTTGGCCATGCTAGGTTAACCGTTGGAAGCTGGTGATCTTAAAAGTACTTTCCAACCTCAATGATTCTATGATTCAGAACTGCAGAGCATCTGCAAGTGTAATATCTGTGCATGGATTATTCTGATCCTGCAAAAACTCCAATATAACTAAAATATGATACTGTACTTAACTTTAACCAGAGTAAACAGGCTCCTTACAGGCAAGATATCTTTGCTGAGTGTCACTGAAAATGCAGGGATTAGCAACAAGGCTCCAAAGTAATGGATAAATGGAATCAGTGTCTGGCGTGCAGTGAAGGTCAGCAGCAAGGCAAAGCTCAATCTTCCTATTGGTGAGACTAAAGCAACAGGTCATAGAATCACAGAACATACTGAGTTGGAAGGGATCCATAAGGATCATCAAGTCCAACTCCTGGTGCACGGTGTTTTTCAACTGTAACATCATAAGTATGCCATATGCTTTGAGATAGATTCCATGTTGTTCGTAAACAAACTTAAAGGAAAAATCTAGATTCAACTACAGAAGCAGTTTCAGAGATCTGTGATGCTGCTGCTTCTTCCTTTTGGAAAAGTGCTCATACACTGAACACAGCACAGGTGCTGAAATTTTGGAAATAAAAGATCAGGAACGGAACTTGTGGTACTACAAAGCTCAAACAAGGCAAGATTCAAACGATTTTTGCTTCAGGACCAACGATCTCCTAAACACAAGCTTATATCTGTCTCTTCTTGGACTAGATGCACACAGTGCTTTTCAAAACTACATAGTAGAAGAAAAAAATGATCAGCACCAAAAAAGCAGATGAAATATTTTAAGTGAGTTTTAGTGTAAATTAATATATTGAACTGGAGTATTCCATGCTGTCATTCTTTGTTGTTTGCTTTACAAATGAAGGCAAGAATAAAATAAAAACATGTCAGATGATTGTTACAGAATCTATTGGTGAGGAGAGTCCTGGTACATCTCACAGCCCTACTTGCTTAAAGCTGCTGAAGGACAAAGATGAAAGTTGCTTTTTCCCATCAGAATAAACCAGCTCAATACATTTAGCCTAGATCTTAATTAAAATTTATCTCTGGCAGATTGGCAAGAATTTTCAATGTGGAGCTACAGTTCTGCAAATATCCAGTTATACAATCCAGAGAAAGAAAAAAACCCAAACCCAACCAAACAGGTCTTAAATATAAAAAAGATGTAAGCAACAAAAGAGCTAGTTTGAGTTGACAGGACAAGAAGAAATGTAATCGAGCTACAGCAAGTGTATTTCACATTCAATAAAAAGAAAAAATATTCTAAATCAAAAACAAAAGATGGGAGAATAGCCAAACAAAAATAATAATAAAAATTCTGAAAGTTGATTATTATATTTCAATATTATTAATCACTACTAGTCCTGCCAACAATGTAAAGTGGGTCACCTCATGACCACTCAAAATCTCATCAAGTTTAGGGCTAACACACTGTTAGCACTACATAATATCTATCTTTTCCTTTGGAAATGGAATTCCTAAAAACAAAACCAGAACTGCAATTACTGCTTATTATTTCCCCTCACAAAATACCAGCCGGCAAACAAGGGACTCCAAAGGCATGCAACTGGCCTGCCCATCTTGAGGGAAAAAACTGAAAAGTCATCAACTTTCTGAAGGGCATAATGGAGAAACTCTTGAACCTTCTCCTAAACTCTTGGGGAATTTCAGGTGCTGGGGAGAACAGCTCATCTGCCTTGCCCAGCATGGCTCTGCCCTGGCTTTCTGCATTACTCCCCTGCCTGTTGCTACTGACCAGAACTCACAATGTCTCATGGAGCAACTGGCATTCCCTTCAACATGCATGTAGCTTCTGTGGAAGACACAGTATTCCTCAGTCAGCCATGCCTCCTTGTTATACTCAGCTTGAGTGCCACCCTTCTCTGTAAATTTGGGGGCGGTGTGTCTGTGTGTGTGGGTGGCACTAGCAAACTTCATAAATATCAATACTATAAAATATTCCATAAAATCAAATAGGCTTCTGTTTATAATGAGGAGGTGCGACTGCAAGTTGCGTGTCCTGACCCTCTAAGCTCACCCAGTTTTGCTACTCTGGAATATGAAGAAAAGTCAGCCAGAATTTTTTCACAAATATGTTCACTATGCTTTGGGGGAATGGGGAGACGTGTGTGTGTGTGTGTGTGTGTGTGTGTGTGTGTTTGTCTCGTGTTTGGTGGGTTTTTTTGAAAGCAGGAGACCCTATTATTCCTGCCTGAAGGTAAAGTACCACTGATACCCCACTGCCCTAACTCCAGTCTACAGCAGGTTATTTTACAACAGTTTTTGGAAACAGTGGTAAAAGTGTCACAGCAAAAACTATGGGTATTACCCAGTCCTAATGTATACACAATGTGCTGCTGCCATCACACACTTGTGTATACTTTAACTCTGTGGTCAGTCATTCATTAAACACAAAATAGGAAGTACAGAAAGCAGTGACCTAACATGTTCAAAACTCAAAAAGCATTAATTGAAGACTTCCAGCCTGAAAGTCATGCTTTTGTCTGGACATACTTACCCAGCATAATTATGAGTCTCTGAATACATGAACAGGAATTTACCTGTGCTTTTTGCATGGCAGTAGTTTTACAAATAGTCAGTTTAAAAGATCTTTGCCATGGGTACTGCATAAATAATTTTATATACATAAGTATATATGTATATATATTATCTATGTATGTGTGTACAAATGCATGTTAAAAGCCCTAAGAAGATTAAAAAGACCCATAGCATACTTCATAACTTATTTTCTAGGATAAACTATATTTTTAATTAATCACTTCAGAAATCGAAGCTGTCAGTGACCTTTTAAAATGACTATATATATACAGCACACTGTTAGATTACTTTAGTTTTTTTCCCCCTCCACTACAAGCAAAGTTTAGAGAATTAGTTTTCATACTGAGACATAATTTGAAGCTTCAATTTTCTTTCTTAAAATTTTAAAATTAGGTCTTTTGATTGTGAGCTTTTTTTTTTTCAAATTTTTAATTCCAAGTAACCAAGCAACTATGTGCAGAAATTAACTTTTTTATGATATTATATACTGCAGTAGTAAAGTTTGTTGAAGTGCATGAATAAAAAGTTAGTGAAATAACAGGAGGAAAAATCTAATATAGCAATAATAGGTGCATTCACTGTGCATCTGAGAGGAGGAGGGGGGAAAAAAGAATAATTTTGATTTATTTTGGCCTAAAACATGTTCAGGTTTCCAGGATTCTGACATCAGAACCCAGATAACTCTGGTTAGAACCATAGGGCTTTACAATAAAAGCTAAAATATTGACCATATGATGGCAAAAAGTCTTTATTTTGTGGTTAACTTATTCTCTTCTAGCTACTCTCTGATGAAGTTGGTGGTGCTGTGGAGGATGATCTCCTTCTTCTTGACAAAGATCGTGATCGTTCAGCACTGTATGCAACATGCTTATCAAAATTTTGTATCTGAGCCTCGAGGAAATCCCTCTGTTGCTGGCTGATTGTTTGGCTAATCAGTCCAGGGAGAGCTTGAATGCTACCAATTAAAGTTTCCAGTTTAGTTTCCAGAGTAACAATTCTCTTCTCAAAATCTTCGCTTCTTTCATTTAAGTCAGAAATCATGTCATACATGATGTTTTGAGTCTGAAAGCAGAAGGATGTAAACAAAGACTTAGAGAGACCTTACGAAGACCTTACAAAGAGCAGCACCACTCCACAGAGGTTTGTAAATCCTTTTGCATTTGACCAAAAAAAAGGATATATTATAACAATATCTAGTCTTGTAAAATAATTTTCCTTGTAGATTCAGTACAAACTTTCTACTAAATTTCCTGATCACAAATATAATATATTTTGAGTAGCACTTTAGATGTCAAGGTCTATATGAATTAGACAAAAGACCAGAGCTGTTCAGTTGCTTAGAAATGCACCATGGTACGTTTTG
The DNA here is from genome assembly GCA_020800305.1 of Porphyrio hochstetteri. Taxonomy (NCBI): domain Eukaryota; kingdom Metazoa; phylum Chordata; class Aves; order Gruiformes; family Rallidae; genus Porphyrio; species Porphyrio hochstetteri. Next base: position 25,931,351 of record CM036938.1, read on the forward strand.
TGAACAGTCAGTTGTGTAAGCCACCAGTAGACCCAAGGCTCCAAAGCCTTGATCCATCCTTGACTCTTCTGTACTTCCTCCAACTTAGGACTAGTAGGGTGGATTGGTTTTGACATGCAGAGCAAGGAGTTAAAACTCATGTATTTATGTTTCTGTACCTCTGAGTACCCCAACTTATCTGCCCTCTGCAAAACAGTGTTTGGTTACAACAAGCATATATGGTGGACTTCAAAATGCCATAGTGGTCAGTGGATCTGAAATAGTGTGATTTCATAGACTTGGAACTGGTTAAAAATAATTTATCCTTCTGATAGACTGTGACTTCAGATTAGACTTTAAACTAGATTCAAAATGGATGTAATTCAGTAGATAAACTGGTTGAAGTTTATAAACCATCCAAATGGAGTGAAAATTAATTGAATGACTGCTTGCCTGAAGTGTGAAGTACTTCAGAATCAGATGAAAGTTGACAACCTATTTCTCTAACCCCTGTTTTAAAGCAAAGTAGTCTACATTACTACTTGAAAGCAAAGTGGTCTACATTAAATAGTATCTTAAAAGTCCTTATCAGTTGCCAGAAGCATTAGATTGAAATGTATTTTCAGCAACTAAAGTTGTCAGGAGGTTCTCTAAAGCAAAAGGGGAATAAACACTTAAGAGTTTAAAGTTTGCTTTGACACACTTCAAATTGAGGGGGGTCCTGAGGTACATGAAGAGGTGCACAAGAAACATTTAGAAAACACCCATTAATGCTTCTAATATAGCCTCAAGTTAAGATCAAAGTAACTGCTAAATACTGAGGTCTAATGTGAAACCTGGAATATTATCAGCTGAGCCCTCTCTCTAGTTTTCATTTATATTAATGAAAACTTAATTAAAATTAATTAAATTAATGAAAAATCCCAGCAACAAAAGAGAAACAGTTTGCAACTGAATCTTCTACCTCATATCAAAAGACTTAGAAAAAGATTAATAAAACCTTATCATATATCATCATATCAGGCGCCTATCATTTGTTATAAAAACTTAAACAAATGCAGATCCACATTTACTTGAGCAAAGTCACCACTGCATAAGTCAACAGGGATAGAAAACTAGAACCTCTGATTCCAGTCTGCATGTCAGGCTGTGACTATGGGGACTACGCCTCATGGCATAGTTGGTATTACCAGACAGGAAATCTCTGTACTACACAGCACTAAACTACTACGGCCGACTCACAGTTCAGCATTTACCATGACCACTGTAGTCACTTCAGGACCTCTCAGGATCAGCCTCCCCATTGTGAAATCTTTTCCAGAATGTACAAAAAAAAATAAAATTATGGCACATTCAAACTTTGGTCAGAGCCATAAACAATATCTTTCACTCAGTAGGTGTTACCACAAAACACACACGTATTTTCATTTTCTACAACTATCACCTTTCTAACAGTATCTGTATGCATAATGCATAACATTTTTACTTACAAATGCTTCATTCTGAAAGGATGAATGTTAAACCAGCAGTAATTTCCCACTAACCTTTGCCAGGTCCACCAAAGTGTTGGCTTGATCATTCAGTTTCCTTTGTTCCATTTTTACACTTCGTAATCTAAAAAGTGGAATTTTAAGTCAGATTTTTTTTGTGTACATGGTCATATTAGGATTTCTAAAAAGGCATGCATAAAACTTACAAGACCAAGTAACTGCATGGACAATGCCTTGAATACTTTGTGTAAAGTCAGAACTGGTCATGTGCCTGCTACAATGAGAAGCATGCTTCTTCAACACCGCAAAAAGGAAAGAGCAAGGAAATGTGATGTCCTTGAGAATACCATTTGCCATGGTAAAACTTGAATTCAAAAAGGGAGATAACAATTTATTCAGACTGTATGAAAGAAAGACAAAACATTCCTCAAAGCCTCAGTATCGTGACAAGTAGATATAGGAAGAAACACAGAACAACTGCTTTTTGCCATTAATGTTGCAGCAATCAAGAATCTTCCCATGCCTACATGACTAGATACAGGTATTAGCCCTGTTCTGTCGGAAATGGATTGGGTTAGCAGGTGTTTGAACCTGATGGAAATACAGTGATAAGTGAGTTTCTCATTACTTTAAAGAGAACTTCCATCTGACCAGCAGCTAAATAACCAATGTACTTGCCAATACATTTGATGTTCTTTCATAATTTGTGAATCTAAATAAGATTAAATTTTAAAGTTACATTAGACATTCCTTCTCAATGCACAATTTAAACTACAGCATTAAAAAACTATGAAAGAAGCAGCAAGGGTATATTTTTCTCTTTGATGCCTACCTCTCTGCATTATTATTAGGTTATTCGTGTTTTTGAGAGATATATAAATGACCTTTCTTATGTGTTCCCCGAAACAAAGTCCATGTCTTTCAGAATAATTACTAGAGGAGCGTTCTATAGATGCTGTTTTCACAAATAAGCAATTTCTCCCTTAAGTACAAGTCATTTGTTCAATATTTTCCAACAGAAAAATAACTAGGATTTTCAATGACTTTTCTGGAGGCTGTTCTAAGCAGGAAATAACATTTTTCAAAGACAGTGTATCATATTATAAACAATGTGATAAGATACCATGCAGTCTACTAGTGTGTCAAGGACCAACCAAATTAACCATGTGGTTAACTGTCAAATGAAATAATGGCAGCATTTTGTGGCGGGTGGTCTGCTAATGCATACTCTGCCTATTTTTCAGTGACAGTGTTACTTAGAAGGGTAATTTGAAGAAAGTCTTCTTGTGGATAGTCCAAAATCAGGAAGTTTCTGTTTGTATCTTTAGTTACTGAGCATTTCTTTTCATACCCAGGCTAACCGCCACGAGAAAGTAAGTTGTGAAGATGGAATTATCTTTTAAAACACATGGAAATAACTCTGTTAAGGTAGACATCAATTATTCACATAAAACTGACATTCCAGTGGCTTATTACTGGAATGTTGTACACTCTTCTTCCCCTGCAGGCTTCCTTCAGAGCACAACACAATGGCAGACTGTAGGAATGGTGCTTTCAGAGGCTAGAAGCTGGAGTTACTCTAAATCAAAAAATATGGGGAAGCCTCCAAGGTATGGAGTTATATCATTATAGAGCAATTACTCCAAGGTAAGCATGTAATGATTTGACTGGAGGATGAAAACCATAGTATTTTTATCAACATCTCTCAAATAATTTGAAGAGTATGTGTTTTTTACTTCTCGTAAGATTCAGTGACGCATCCGCTTGCCAGTTAGTATTATAATCTTAAAATTCCAAGAAATGCATTGTTATTGTAATAATACAAGTAACTAGCTAGCACCAAAATAATAATTCCTCATGGTAACCAACCCAATACCTATCACAGATTGTAAAAATGTGTCTCTAGGTAATGGCAAGTCTTTAGCTGCAGCAGCCGGATTTAAAGAAAACTGTCAGACTTTCATTCCTAAATTCATTAAGAGAAAATATGAAACATCTTGATTTTATGAACTTCACTTATCACAGCAAAAGATCATGATTCTGGATCGCGTTTCCATGGCAGCAATCAGACCACTGAAGTTCACAAATAAAGACTCTATTTTTTGCATGCAGACAGTGGTAAATTCTGCAAATTTAGAAAGGAACAGCTTATACAACTTACTTTCGAGCTCTATTTTCATTTTGTTGAAATAAAAAGACAAAACAAAAGAAAACAAACTGTAAAATATACTAAAACAACCAAATGAGCACAGTGGGCTCGATTCAGCAGGTGGGAAGTCCTAGGGAGTTGCTACTTCTTCCAATCAGTAACTGCCTGAGGTGGAGTCTAACACTTGCATTCATGATGAAGGAACCTGCAAGAGCTTCAAACCTTCCCATTCACTATTATCTGTAGATTTTCTTATTCATACAATACAAAAAAGGCCTTTTGATAGTATCATTTAGAGTGATGATCTCACCTTCACCTTACTTAGTGTGCATGAGAAACAGAAAAGACTGAGACCAGCTGAAGGCAGTTTTAGAGACTCTTTCTCATGATCTACTCTGGTTTCCTGTATAAAAATGGCCTTGATATTTCACTCCTTTTGTTTCTGTCTCCAGTGAAATGGTTGGACAGGCGAAGGAGGGGACCAATAAAAACTTAAGAATTCAGAAGACGGAAAAGAGCCACGAATCACTTGAGAAAAATTCAAAGGTGCAAAGGGTGAAAATTTAATTTGCACTCATCTACTCTGCTACAGGTGGAAGAAAGAAAGCTGCTGGAGTAATGTTTTAATCCATGACACATTCTTCAGCATGTTGAGAAAATTATCCTTTTTTTAAAATACAAAAGTTTTCGGAATGAGATGCAAAGTGCTAAAGGACAGAGGGAAATGCATTATTAACAAAGCTGTTCCAGGTTTGGCTAGCACTGCTGCCACCTTCTTCACCCTACATGATTAATGAATTTTTAAGGCAGGTATAGAACATTTTACACTCTGTGAAGCTCTTCTGGGCTTAAATGATATATAAAGCTACAGATCGAGCCTGTTGTGCTTTTTAGATTCTTCTCTGAACATGTTCAAGTGTGCACGCACACAAACACACACACACACAGAATAAATAGAAAATTCAAAATGTTAAGAAATAACCTTTGCAATCAAGGATTCAAGTCCAGCAAAGGATGCACAGGACAAGCCATCCTCTACCTCAGAACCTCTACCACTCCTTCCCACTTCCCAATTCTTTAAGCTAAGGAGGATGACCAAAATGGGAAAATACACACTTTTTATATCCATATAAAAATGCCTTGACTTTTGTCATCTTTTTATTCCACCAAGTATTTCTGCAATAGCACAGCAACATTTAATCCTGAAAGTCTGCTGAATATAGTAATTATAGTTTATAGAGTAGTTCATTAACTCCTTAGCTAACCATTGCTTTAAAACATTGATCTGAAACAGAAAAACAAAGACTGTTACACTTATTTACTAATAGGAAATAGAATAAACTAGCCTTCCCTTCCTGTCTTTCCTGTAAGATGACACATAGGTGCTCTTTTCATGACAGATTCTTTCCTCACATCTCCTCACAGGTTGGTTCAGATACAGACCCACAATCAAAAGTTAACAAAGCATCAGTTCAAAATTAAACTTACTTAATTTACATACATCTTCCCAGTATCTCATGAAAACTAATTTTGTAGACTGTAAAAAGGCTGGATGAGGACATCAACAGAACAAATAGTAGCATGGGTATTGACCATTCCCCAAGAAGAATCGACGGTTCCTGGTGGCAAAAGTATCTTTTTTCTTTTCCCCGTGTAGTGCAAGGAAGACTAACTGAATCATTGTGCGATTCTGCTACTTTTGATGTGCTTTATGACAAATAAGTATTATGAATTTTATATAAACACTAATGGTCTCTCAATACCACAATTCAGCTTAATCCTGCTACCGGTTACAGTTCTCAGGCTTGTTTTCAACCCTTTAAGATTTCAGTAGAGGGGAAGAATTCAATGGTTCGTGTGCTTAAAGGTCATGCAACCGGTGGCATATACTCCCATTTTCTAGATTCCAGAGGTCATGACTGACAAACAAAGACTTGATTTTATGCACTGAGAACATGTGGTGGAGACATCATAGAATCATAGAATTATTAAGGTTGGAAAAGACCTCCAAGATCATCTAGTCCAACTGGCCCCCTACCACCTATATTACTTTACTAACCCATGTCCCTAACTGCCTCATCCAATCTTTCCTTAAAGACCCTGAAGGATGGTGATGCCACCACCTCCCTGGGCAACACCTTCCAATGCCTAACCATCCTTTATGAGAAGAAATTTCTCCTAATTTCTAGCCTGAAGCTTCCCTGGTGCAACCTGCAGCCATTCCCTCTTGTCTTATCACTACGTATCTGTGAGAAGAAGTTCCTAATTCGCGTTGGGCTGCACAATGATGCTTGATGCATATTCTTTTAATTGAACACTACATACATGCTCATAAACTCTTTTCTATCACAGCATTCTGACTTTAAATTATAAAAACTTCTACTACAAATGAAAAGTTTTACATTTTCTTTGTCTATCGCAGCTTTTACCTTAATACCTGTATAACACCAAAAACTAACAAAGGATAGTCTCAGTGGCCAAACACAAAAAAAGTCTTAGATAATTCAAGAAGCATGAGAAACTTGTAAAATCATAAACAAGTTCGAATTACCCCATATGGGACACACACGGCCAGCTTTTTTTTTTTTTTTTTTTAACCAGGTCATATAGTAAAACCTGATTTTTCACTTATTCTTAGAGAAAAATCAACCTCAAGAGCAATGTTCTAGGAAGAGAGTGGGGGTGGAGAGAAGGGAGGGGCAGGATGGGACATAGGGACTAAGAGTGACTGTGAGAGAGAGGGAAACTAAGAGTGAAAACATCTGGAGAGGAAAATCAAAACAAAATAGTACTTACTGATGAATAGCTTGCAAGAATTTGCGTTGATGTTTCCTTACTTTCGCATGGTCTATCTTTTTAACCAGCTTTGTGTTTTTATAAATTAACCATGTTTCCCTGAGTACATTGGCTGCTGCATTTTTCACCTGTTTAAGAAAAAAACACAAAAGTGGCATTATGTCATGCTTTCTCTTTTCTGGTAAGTTCCTTCTAAAGCACTTAAGACCCTGCCTAGCTGTGGGAAGTGGGCACATCAAGGAGCTGCAGCACTGAGGGCAGAAAGCAATAAATGGACCAAGGGGACTGCTGAGAAATTTGCTTAAAAGTTAAATATTGGCACCAGCTCTCTTTGCATCTGTGAATACTTTATCCCTCTTTAAAGAGTTAGTACTGTTTGGTGTCTATGGCAATATAAATTACAGTGAGGAAAAACTAATGCATTATCTCTATGGTAATTAAATAAATGTATTTAATAGGGTCATAAAATATGTCTTGTTCTGTGGTTACTACGTCCTAATCCTCTTCGCAATTTAACAGTCTTTTAAATTTCCAACACTGTTTCACCATTTTTCTGTTGTTTACATTTTTATTCTTGTCTCTTTTTTACCATTCTCCACGGAGACGAGAAAACAAACCTTGTCAATTTATGTGGTCAGTGTTCTGTTTCATAAGTGCTTTGATTTTTTTTTTTTTATTTTGCTTTGGTTTGTTTTTGTTAACGAAGCTTTCATTAAAATGTTAAAGGTAGAGTATGTACACTTCCTTCTTAGGCCCTCCAAAATTTTCAAGAATGCTTTAATAGAGCAGACAAAAAATTTCAATACAATATTGAATGATGACGGGTTACTTGCAAAAGAAAACTATCCTTACTGTACATATTTATTTTCTCTCCCTGCAACTTTATATCATGCCAGTCACTATAGCTAAGCTAAGTCAATGTCTAGGTAAAGGAATGCCTTGTACCTGGAGAAGTGTTGGAGAACCTTGGTCCTGACTTCAGTGGAAGCACAATCACATTTTAGACACCTCCTCACATTTTTTTCTTAGTCATTGCAATTCCACACAGTATGGCTCTCTTCAGGCTGTGAGGAAACCTTTCTGATATCTGGGTAACTGATATGTGCTCTGATGTGAATCTCAGATTTGTTTGCTTGGTTTGCTTTTCATGTGCTTTGAGTTTCATCAGTTTGAAGCTACAAAGCACCACCTGGATATAGTATTCGACCAATATTTAGATTTACCTGAAGGATAGCTGGATAAAATAACTTCAAAAGGCACAAATGAACACCAGATTCAAAATCTGGCGAATCTTTGTGAAACCTTTTTCCCTCCTCACAGACATTTTGAGCTGAGTTTTCAGATTACACAAGAAAAGTGCCTGTGTTAGGAAAGGACAAATTATCTGTGGTCTACTATCAACAAGACCTTAACTGGCTACAGTAAGGGTGTAAATCAACAAGTTCAGATCGACACTTCAAAACAGACACCCTTTATAGTACCTGTATAAGAACTACCTTTCCACCCATCCTTAGCCTTTCCCCACCGTGACTGCTTAGGGGAGATACAGGCTATTAGTGGTGACCAGAACAGAAACAAGGGGGACAGCACAACCACAGCGGTCTGCCGATGTGTCCTGGAAACATGGTGTGTGGAGACATGACACATCTCTCTGCAGCACAGGGCCTGTGGCAGAGCAGCACTGCACTGCTGCAAAGAGGTGGGCTCAGGCAGACAACCTCCTTTCGGCCTGGCGCAGAAACATTGTTTCAGCTCAGGCGTTGACATCCTTCTCCACTCATCACTAAGGTCACGATCTGCTGAGCTCCTGTTGTGACTGGAAAGGCCTTCCACTCGGTATTGGCTGTTCTCAGTAATGAAGATTAAACAAGTTGCCAGGAGCGCAGCTCCTACTCATTTTCTTGTTCTCTCAACACTGACCTGTTTTATTTCTATTGCCTTGCTTGCTGAATTTTCATTTAAACTTTATTGAATTCTAGAGGGATTTTTAAAATAATCTCTTCTAAAAATATTATTATTTACAATCATCTTTCAAGGCACTTCAGTACTGTGTGCCACTAAGTAACCCCTGTGTTGAGTATACAAAGCAATTGGAAAGACTATCTCATTCACCAACTATAAATATGTCTTTTTCTTAAGAACACCCTCCCTAGCTTGGAATCATCATATATATCAGACATTTCATGTAGTTTAGCTACCAAGCCTTTATCTATTCCTCTCATATGCTGCATGAATTTTTTTAATTTAATGTAACACTCTTAGTTTCACATCATTTAACTGTCGGTTAGACCAATTATTTTACAGCTGCAAGGAGCCTCTACAGAAGAGTATTCAAATCCCCAAATTCTGCTCAGAACGTGCAGTTGGCCTCAATTCAGAGAAAAGTATAAGCCATTTGATTCATCCTTCTTGACAAATCACACCCATGAAACAGTTCAGTAGGACAATGGAGCAGGAACCTATTTAAAGCAAATGCAGAAACAAATTAACACACATTTTCCTTTTCACTTGTAAATATAAAGTGTGACTTACTCTTTTAGTTAGCTGGGTGTCCATCATGAAATTATGCACATGTTTTTCAGCTTTGGTAAGTTCTAACTTCCTTGCCACCACAGCTACCACCAGTGCAGTGCACCCAGCACCCTGAAAACAATAAAACAGACCCCCAAGATGTTACTCCTGCATTTTGCAGAGTTTTTTAGTGGAAGTTTCTCCTTTGTTGTAGAAGTATGGCAGGTATCAGGTGATTCATCCCGGTAAATATAGTGAACACTCTAGAGCTATTTCAGTTCAGAGTAAGAGGAAAAGTCGGTAATTACAGGCTGGTGAACTGTCAAGGCATCACAATAATTAGTAAGCAGCATCATTTGGAAGTACTGCTTTTTTTTTTTCTGCAGACGTTGAAAACTTGAACACATCCCATTTCTAGTCCATGAACAAAGGGGGTGATCAAAACAACTTTTAAAACCCAGAATATTAGAAAATAAATACAAAATACCCTGTTCTTAACAATTATCTCCAGGTTATAGTAACTGCTGAAGAGGAAGTAAGATTAGATTAGTATTTAGCATATAAGGAGAAATTAGAATTTTCTGTAGGGCTTAAAAATAATTATTAATTTAGTATTTAATCACTTTAGTACACTTCCCTGTTGTTCTTTGATCTTCAATGTTTATCTTATTACCATTTAAAATAGCATACATGCACAAGACTACTTCTTCAAAACCTGAATGAAGAAAACATCAGTTTTCTAATTTTGTACTGCATATATACATTTGTATGCATGTATATACACAGACATGCATGTTCACAACAGGCCAAAGCCAGTATGTGACTGCCCTTTAGCATAACTCTGCCTTTATCAGCATCACAAAGCTAGTTTTTTCCTGAGAGAAGGAAAGGAGGCTAAAATGAGCCAGGTAGTGAGAAGCAGTGTCTATTAAATGTATCTAGAGGCATCATTTACTTTATGCTAATAATAAATTCTGCTGCATTAGTTATGGGGGTTTTTAACAGATATTGAGTGGTTTTGTGGGGGTTTTTTAAGTACCAAAGTCACATTAAATATGTGAGGCTGGGTTTAACTTGCAGGTTCACCCCAATCTAGTTGTTCTTGCCCCCATATCAGTTACTCTCCAATATAAAGCAATCTCTTACGCACATTGGAGCTTACTACATTTTCATCTGCTGAGCTTTCTTCTACTTTTTCTATATTTGTCCTATTAGATTACAGTTTTCCTATTTCTCCTAGTTTATTCTCTTTCCATTCCTCACCTCTGTAACTGCCTCAGTCTCAAAAAGATCCAGAAGAATTCTCTAACTCTAGCTTCCAAAATACAACTCCCATTAATGAACACATAGAGACAGTAAAATAAATTAACTCACTGGAAAGTCTTATTTACACAGTGTTCTTAACTTCTATCCCCATCAGCTCTTGGCATTCCCTTGAATGAGTCCCTTGGAATTTTGCTGCATCTCCTGCTTTTATCCTGTCCTCAGCATTAACCTTTCCATCTTTGCTGTTCCCTCTCCCTCTGCCCTCCCGCCCTGCACCAACAGAAGTTACGGAAATTCATCTGAAGTCTTGCTCTTTCCTTGGCTTCTCCAGATTCCCCTAAGACTTAAAAAGAAAGAAGATGGCCAATGCAGCTTAAGGCTGAGCACTTCAGAAATGCACCAAGCCTTCGGAGAAGAGGACTAGTCAGGAGATGCTGTCTACCTGCCCAGAAAACAGTTGTCCTTTGGCCTCCTGCCTATGAAGGAGGGCAGGAGCGAAGTGCTAACAAGCGGAAGACTTCTCTGTAGGCAAATAACTAAATTAGCTCATACAGGAAAAGAAAAGTAGACGTATTTTGGCCCAGTGTGTTCAGAATAACTAAGACCAGATGTTGATTTAATGACATAATTTCAGTTCTGCCTGCTTAGAGCAAGAACGCTAAAACAGAATGAGATTATAAATACAGACACCACTAACAAAGTGGCACAAAAGAACTGTTATGCCAGATTGACAGGGAAGGTAAATATTAGATCCCTCTTCCCAGCCCACTCCCTGTCGACCCCCCAAAATAAAAAAGGCAAAAAGCAAAAGCTAAGAGGAACAGTGAAGGGCAAAATGAATTTGGTTTTATTTGAAATTATTCCCACCATTGTAATTAACTCTCATGTTTTGTTCAGAAAGGCACAGAAGTTATAAGGGCCAAACGCTGTTAAGAACAGGATCTTTGTATCTCACATGAAAGACACTGCCTGCAGCAACAGCATACCATCACCAGCAAGTTATGACAACCACCTCTATGGTATGTACACACTGCTATCTTCCTTATCTCCCCAACAGCCTACTGAAACAGCAGTGTAGTCTAGATTCAGGTTACTTCCTTGGCTTTGTGGTATGATGGTATATCAGCATATCAAAATGAGCTCCTTCTGCATTTCTGCAAAAGAAGGAAGTATTTCATCATCTGCAAGTTTACGTTTCTCAGTACTTTGAAGGAAAGCAAGTTACATTCATTCTTTAAACAACGGCTTACAGAAATAAGATCGAGATTCCACCTAAAGAATGTGATGTTAATTACTATCCTATGTTACAGTGCTCTGCATCATTTTATGGCTCCCCTAAAGATCCTTAACTACACTGAAAGTGAGAATTATTCCAAATTACAGAAATTATTTAAAGGAAATAAGAATTAATTTAAAATGGTAGCATTGTAAGCATCATACTTGCCATGTTTTTTAATATCCTGATTCATGTGAAAATCAGTAACATGAACCCAATGAATTCATGCTCATATACTCAGGGTTTTTTCTTGCATCAATACTACATAATGCAGCAGCTACTTTTCTATTCAAATTACTTAGGCTAAGTAAAAGTACCACAATAATTATTTCAACCGCAAAGATTCCTTTGAGAGTAAAATTCTAACAAGTCTTATATTTGATTACTGCATTTCATAATTTCCAACAAGATCATTTTTATACAGGAGTAAACTACATAAACTGAATCACTGCTCCAAGCTCTTGCTTAACTTTTATATATCATACAAAGGGAAATGAAAAAAGACAGGGATGTATATATTTTCAAGTATCTATTTGGAATTTGCACTCCTCAGTCAGCTCCCTGTCTGCCTCCTCCTGCATGACAGATTTTTTTGTAGTGCATTTTGGTTTGGTAAGCAGCCTGATTTTAAGGGCATTTATGACTTCCAGGATGCCATCATTTGAGGAAAAGGGAATGTAAGAATTAATATTCATAATTTTCCTCATCAGTCAATTGCAGTTTTAGATATACATACATATATATCTCTGAAAGGTTATCTACTGCCCCAGTGAACACTCTATTCAATGTATGGCTAAAGTGAAATATATGAAAGCAAGTGCTGGATTCCAAAGAATTAAAAGGCATCAGTTTGTGTTAGTAAATATTCATAAGTATATAAACCAGATCTAAGAGGTCTGACAAGACTATTTCACAAAAAGGGAAAATCGCTAAAGATTTTAATTGATTCATTCTGACTATTGAGATTTTCAGTGATTTCAGAGAAATTTGAGAAACAGACAACTCAGCTTTCTGGAAGTTAGAAAATTGGTTTTGTGCATAAATGTTTTGTATGTGTCCACATATAATGAATCATTAAACAATTACAAGCTGTGTTGACAATTTAGGCACAGCTATTAATAGACCTGAAAACAAATTATTTCAATACACACAGCATAAGCAACTTGAGCAAACCAAAGTTAAAAGTGTGATTATATCGCTCATTTGCTTCCTTTAATGGAAACAGGTAATTACATCATTAACCATCCATTAATTTGATTTCTTTCAACTACTCTATGATCAATGGTTTGCTAACAACCACCAGTTTTAAAAGCTGATATGCCTGATTTGATCTGTTTTCCAGAAAGTATGCACAGTCTGAACAATCTACCAAACTAGGAGAAACCCTCAAAGATCAGATTTAGAAATGGACTTCTCTAAAATTACAAGATCTGGACTCGATGATGAGTGAGCAATCCTATTTTCTGTTTACAAGGATCTAAAGGTGAAACACATGAACCTAATCCTGAAAGTAAAGTATTTCTTGCACTGCACTGCACAGTGGCATCAGATTTCTGATGGTGATGTAAAATTTGCATTTGTGAGCAGTACAATCTTGAAGTGTAAGATTTACAGCCATTTACACTGGACAGAATTCACCTTGACTGTTTAACTGTTTTCCTCTACGAAAACATTTTGACACATCTGCAAACAACTTTAGGACATTCTTCATTTCTTTAATTTTAAACATGCTGCTCCTGTTCAGGACAAAGTTCAAATGCTCATGCAGGTACACAATAGTCTGTGGAAGTCCTCATTCAGTACTCTCTTTTATGCCTAGCACCCAAATTGTCCTTATAGAAATAAGTGTGTGTGGGTGTTAGACTCGTATGTCTTAGATACTTGTTTAACACTAGTTAGCTAATTATTTTCTCAGTTACAGAAGACTGAATGATGACTGATATTCCTCAGAAAAATTAATGGACGAAAAGACCAAGTTGAGGGAAAAAATAAAATGTCAACAGGCATTGGCTTTTTGACATCAAGCTCATGCTATTTGAAAACAGCAAGAGACAAAAGTTTAAATTAATTGTATTTCAAGTTATACTTCAGATTTAGCAACTGAACAGAACATTTAAACACACCCTTCAGATCAAAATAATAATTACTTGGTATATATTCCACTTTATTCTTAGGCATCATAAACTGCAAATTTCCCTGTCTGTCCATAGTGTCTCTTCTTGGTACTTAGTTCCAAATTATTGCAATCTTCCTTTCATCTTCTGTAACAAAGCAGATTATTTCTTTCTTAGCCATATCAGAGATTGCTGCAATTTTTTCCTTTGCTTGTGCTTTTTACTGTTACTCTGCTTTGTGTTCCTTCTCTATGGCATCGCATATAAACATTTCCTCTCAGTTGCAATATTTTATGACTCCAGGCTCTTCCATCTCATCAGTATGGAAGCAATGGATTTGAGCTCTAATAAGCCCTTTCAGACAAAATCTCTTGACTTTGGAAGATGTCCCTGGAAACACATACAAATCTAATGGTAGTATTCTTTCAAATTCCTCCCCTTCCTTTTTAGATATTACCAAAGAGCCTAGCAAAAACAGTGAAAGATGCTTAAGATTCCAGTGTGCCAAGACCACATGTTTGATCCTACATAATGCCTCATTGTTCTCCACTCTCTTTGCTATATAGAGATCATAAACTGCTCAGGAACTTGGACTACATATTTAAACGGCCTTTAAAAAGTTTTAGTTATTAATAGGATCAGGTGTTAAGAATCCTGAATTGCAGCAATATAGATAACAATAAAAAAAGAAGGTAGGTCTCCACTAGCAAATTATAGCACATCATAATACTTAACCTGACTGCCTTTTTTCTTATTCAGATCCTGGTGCGGTTTACCAAAACTATTTATCAATATATTTATTGCATGCTCCATCAGCTGAGATGCCTTTAGCAGACTAATCACAGTCCTCTGTCTTTCTCTTCACTGATGCAGCCAACCCTAACCTTTCTGCTGTTATCACCAGAACCACCAGACCAAAGATGACTTAAAGCTGCAACAGGAAATTTTACTTTATGGTAAACCACAGCAGACATAGCCAGAGCAGCTAGAGGGGAAAAAGGTGCACAAAGTATCTAATGAGGGTGAGATATGGATGAACATTTTAGCTGAAAGTCACAGTCAGCTTTGGTTTACTGGATGGGAAGTGAAATGCATTCTTAAGCGCTGTAGTTGTCACAGAATTGTCCTGCTGTGCTTGCTTTTGGCTGAAAGAAGTTCGTTGCCAAACTTCTTGCTCATTTCCCTTGGGATCCACTGAGTGAGACAGAAGGTCTGCTTTGCAGACATATGGTTCTGGTGGGAAATTTAGCTCTGCACCAGAAAAGATGCAACATTCATCTTGCTGCTGTGCATGAAACTAAAATCCTGTACGAATTTAAACAGGTACTCTGTTGGGCTTACAGGACCACCAGAGAAGAGGGAAAAAACATCATTAAAAAAACCACTAAAAATCCCCTTTCCAAAACAAGCAATGCAGAAGTTGAGGGAGGAATCCATCCACAAGACAGAAGCTAGAGAAACGGTGCTGTATAAACGTGCCTTTGCATTTGTCATTGTTTACTGGGAGAGATGTAACCTTGCAACACTGAAACAAAATAGGATGAGTAATGAATAAGACAAGAACTATGCCATCTCAGCCAAAAAGGTGAACTAAAATAGGTTGGTATTATTTATACTTTCATAGATTGAATACCTGTCTGGCTACTGCTGTCTTCAATAGAGTTTGTCTGCACCACAGATAGAATTTTATTGCGACATTCAACTTCTAACCTGTACAGCTGCAGATGAGCAGATTCTTTTACTTCTAATGGGCCTACAGGGTTTTTAGCAATGTTGCAACAAAAAAATTACAAATGTCATATACAAATAGGTTAAGTAATTTCAGACAAAGTAATGAGTAGTGGAGGTGAAGTAAACTGTTCTTGAGTAATACAAGCTGGGAACTGGGACAGTACAGAAAGTGATGATGTATAAAATGCATGCAATCTCTCTTTGACAGGGGAGCCTATAAATGATAGTTGTATTACTTCAGAGAAGCCCAAGAACTGAGTGGCTGGGCTCCTGGGAAACCTTCCATGGTCCTAACAGCTGAAACCCCGCCTGGCAGTTTCTGCCAATGTGCAAAGTAACTTCTTGCTGAGAAAAGAAGTGAAATCTGATTTCACCAAACTAGCAGACTCAAGAGCCTACAATGCTGGTGAGAAGCATTACTTTAAGATGATGGAGAGCAATGATGTTCTCATCCAACACTTGTGTTCGAGGCTGAGGGGAGACCTTATCATCACCTACAACTATCTGAAGGGAGGTTATAGAGAGATAGGTGATGGTCTCTTCAGCCAGGTGACAGGTGATAGGACAAGGGGGAATGGCATGAAGCTGTGCCAGGGCAGGTTTAGATTAGATGTTAGGAAACAATATTTTACTGAAAGAGTTGTCAGGGCCTGGAACAGGCTGCCCAGGGAGGTGGTTGAGTCACCTTCCCTGGATGTATTCAAAAAAAGGGTAGATGAAGTACTTAGGGATATGGATTAGTTTAGTATGCGAATGGTTGGAATTGATGATCTTAAAGGTCTTTTCCAACCTTGTGATTCTGTAAATACAAAAGTTTCATGACAATACCCATGAATAATGAATTTTTGTCATTTCTCTTCCTTTATTTCAGTTAGAAATTTCATCCCAAAAAAATCTATAGCTATAAAATAACCCCAAACTATGTTCTTCTCCTTAAGAAACTCCCCATTTTGGCAATCTGGTGTGCTGGAACAACTGCAGTAGTGGAGCTGAAGAGTTTTTGAGCGGCCCAACTTTTAATAGCTTCAATGCTAATAATTCAAGCATCATTAACTGTCTTCTTCATATTACATTTCTGTTGATGCACGGTACAGTTAGGCTGTATAATGTTAAAAGGAATAAACACAATCTGTTCTGAATGCTGACATCACTTATATTTGTTATTGAATTCTCAGAACCAGCTGAATTAAATTCTACCATATATCTGAGACATAGATATGAAACGCTACTGATCTGCATGAAAGGCTTTTCCACTTTTCCTGTACTCTCAGGGGAGTAAAAACTGACCTGTGTCTAGATTTTTTAAATTCCTCCAGTAGGTTTCTCCACAAAACTGTTCACCTACATTGCTCTGACCTTTTACCAGATACTAGAAATAATAAAAATTATTATAGAATTTTTTATAAATGTGAAAATGTTCTAGGTAAACATTTAAATAGCAATACAATCTATTATCTTTTACTGTTATTACAGAAAATTGACTTGCTTCTATCAGTTCAACCTCAGTGTTCACCAGCCCTAGCCACACTGCCCAAATGGCAGAAGCCTAAACCAGGAACTAGAAGAATGAAGAACCACCCACTGTAAGAGAAGATCTAGTAAAAGACAATTTAAGGAATCTGAAGGTGCACAAGTCCATAGGACCTGATGAAATGGATCCATGACTCCTGTGGGAGCCTGTACATGAAAGTTCCAAGGAACTATCCATCATATTTGAGAAGTCATAGCAGTCCAGTGAAGTTCCCACTGACTGGAAAAGGGAAACATAATCCCCATTTCTGAAAAGGGTAAAAAGGAAGAGCTGCCATCCAGAGAGACCTTGGCAGGCTGGAGAGGGGAGCCTGTGTGAAATGCATGAGGTTCAACAAGTACAAGTGCAAGGTCCTGCACACGGGTTGGAGCAATCCCAATAACAACTACAGGCTGGGCAGAGAATGGGTTGAAAGCTACCCAAAGGAGGAGGACTTGGGTGTGTTGGTGGATGAGAAGTCTCATGTGACCCAGGAATGTGTGCTTGCAGCCTAGAAAGCTGACCATACCCTGGGCTGCATCAGAAATGTGACCAGCTGGTTGAGGGAGGTTATTCTCCCCACCACTCTAGTGAGACTTCACCTGGAGTATTGCATCCAGCTCTGGGCTCCCTATTGCAAGGAAGAGAAGGACCTGTTTGAGTGACTCCAGAGGAGGGCCACAAAGATATCAGAGGGCTGGAGCACCTCTCCTGTGAAGACAAGCTGAGAGAGTTAGCCTTGTTCAGCCTGGTGAAGAGAAGGCTCCAGGGAGACCTTACTACAGCCTTCCAATACCTGAAGGCAACCTACAAGACAGGTGGAGAGGAACTGTTTAGAAGGGCAGGTAGTGATATGACAAGGTGGAATGGCTTCAAGCTGAAGGACAGTAGTTTTAGATTAGATATCCAGAAGAAATTCTTCACGATGAGGGTCGTGAGGCTCTGGAACAGGCTGCCTGGAGAAGTTGTGGCTGCCTCCTCCCTTGAGATGTTCAGCGTCAGGTCAGATGGGGCTTTGGGCAACCTGGTCTAGTGGAAGGTGTCCCTGCCCATGGCAGGGGGATGGAACTAGATGATCTCTAAGATCCCTTACAACCCAAACTATTCTGTGATTCTATGATTATTCTGTGAACCTTATCTATCCACCCACAAAACAGCATGAGTCCTAATCATATAGAAGTTTTCATTAAAAAATCCCATAGTACTTTAGGCACTATTATGCAAAGTAATCTGTGACCTTTTTGTAAATTATCCATAGAAGTTTCTAGAACATGACTTTCATGTTTCATCGCTCAAATGTGAAGTTTTGAAGTGTAAAATCTTTTTCTCTTTTTTACAAATCATCCCAGAAGATCTGCCAATGTTAACTATGCAGTTAGAATCTGTTTTCTCTTTTACTTGCAATCTAGTAATTATTAAATTCCAAAGAAATTACAGTTAGAATTTTGTTACCAACAAAATCAGATGGTTAAAAACTGTACTATTGTAGGTGCCTCATTCCTCTTGTGTACTTCTTTGTATTTGTTAGTAAGACCAGCCTGAGTCTAAGATAAAACTGTAAACACCACAGTTTAACCTTAGATAGCGTCCTCTCTTCTCAGAAACAACTTAGCCTTATCACTTTTTTCATGGAACATAGGAAAGGAATTGCGATTCTTTAGAACTAAATGCAGATTTCTACAAGGACAGCAAAAGCTACAGCATAAGAAACTTTAAAATCAGATCTGATTTATTTTTGGTTCACAATTTAGAACTAAGAAAAACTACTATCCCTAAGGTCAGATTGTACACAATGACTGCATGGTGACAGCTCTACTAAGAATTCTTCACCTACAGGAGTGATGTTCGAATATTGTAGTTAAAAGATGCTACTTTAAAATCTTCCAAAGGAAACACCTAATCTTGCCCACCTCTGTGATGTAAATTTTAGAGAACTTTCCTAATTTATTTGGCTCTTTCACAGGCTTAAAAATCTCTTTTGAATTAATTTTAATAACAGAAGCATTTATGCTTTCTAACTGTTCCATTGGTGGTCGGCTCTACAGGAATATTCGGCTTCCTTAACTTTGCATCACACAATAAATGCACTAGGTCATCACATAATGCCCAATGTAAAAGGAAGAGAGTCCTTCTGAGACCTTGCAATAAATCCTTGTATTTGGAGTCAGATGAATGGATTGCCATTATTTTATCTTGCATAGGTACAAAAGCTTACAAAGGTCTGTAAAAATTATCCATCTCTCAGTTGATAATTATGTATCTTCCCATGCTTGCCCCCTCCTTTCACTTCTACTAATTTCTACTTCCCTTCTTTAAATTTTTTGATAACTTCATTATACTCCTCCTAAAGCAAGGAAAATGTGGCAAAGCACTGCAAGGTCCTAACTCCAAAAAAACATTAAGGAGGTAGAATTGCTGCTTGTATAGGCAGTTCCATTTTGCACCAGCACCAACACAGTGCTCCATCTGCAGGGTCTGAGAGATCTGCTTGGGTATGCACTGACAACCATGCATGGCATCTTCAGTGGGCAGACAAAACTCCAACAAGCTGCATGACATGGTGAAGACATCATAGGCCTCCCCATCTTCTATATACCCTGCTCTGATACGTGTCAGCACTCACATGTCTATCCATTATGCTCTTGCAGACCTACCTAACATATATATAGGGCAAAGGACACATTTGCTATCTATTTATAGTCTACCTGGCTCATCGTCTACTACTGCTGCCCAGTGAAAGCTCATTGCATAAACACTGACAGGTAACAGAGTTGAGATACCCAGTTCAGTTCCACTTGCAAAATGTCTCTGCATCAGCCCATGCCACCAACTCTGTATTGCACTGTATCAGTATTTTAACTAAGGTTTCATGTACTTAAGTGCTTTTCAAGATCTAAAAGTAATTTTTAAAATATGACAGTGCATTTTTTTCAGTACTTGTCTTCTTTGTTCACAGGTTTCTGGTTTTTTTAATTTTTCTAACACATTAATCAGACTTCTTTGCTGTCTTACTTTTAATAACTCTCTAGGCTTTTTACCTTTTCTTATAATCTGAATCTGTATAAAGATTTCACTATGTTCCAGCAGTGTGCACTTGCAGAATTTAAAAGATGTCACTTGAACCAGTGCCTGAAGATAGCAGTAGCTGCAGTTTCAATACCCAGCACAACTTCATGCCATCAGCAGACTGCATAAAATCTACTTCCCAGGCTGGAGCACAACGCTAGCTCAGCCCAAGCAGTCTAATTTCCATCACACATAAAGAATTCCTGAGTTAGAAGCAGGAAGATAGCCAGGGCATTGGCATCAAGACACCAAAGGAGTGTCTTGGTGGTGCTGGGCCACCAGTTATGTAAAGTCAGTATTTACTCAAAGTCTCTTTACTGGTCTGTGTAAGTACTCTTGCATTCACATGCATTTCTATTTACTCCCCCTTCCCTCTTTTTTAACAGGCACCTTATTCAAAAGCAAAATCTCAGCGGTATTTAGTATTGATCACGCTAATCCAACACTGAATTTGCTACTTTAGATGTGAGTGAATCACATTTTCCCACTTAAGATCACATACATGGTTTGGTGTCTTTTAAATAGACCATCAACCACTCCTACTGAAGCAAAAACAACAAAGTCTGTTCCTTTAGGATCTTATGTTTTTCAAAACAAACATTAATTAGTTACTGTACAAGTATCAGAAGGGTATCAGGTTTTAAAGAACTATATTCAAGACCGATAAGCTTTTTGGTATTGCAGGTTAGGTTGGAAGATGACTATTATGATGTTTGCTGTTGTGCACTTCGTATCTTTCAGATCACAGATCATAGAATCATAGAATGGTATGAGTTGGAAGGGACCCCAAGGATCACAGAGCTCCAACCCCCTGCCACAGGCAGGGCCACCAACCTCAGGCCTGGATCTACACTAGGTTGCCCAGGGCCCCATCCAACCTGGCCTTGAACACCTCCAGGGACGGGGCATCCACTACCTCTCTGGGCAGCCTGTTCCAGCACCTCACCACTCTCTCTGTAAAAAACTTCCCCCTAATATCTAATCTAAACCTTCCTTCCTTTAGTTTTAATCTATTCCCCCTTGTCCTGTCATTGTCTATCCTTTTAAAAAGTTGAATCCCCTCCTGCTTATAAGCTCCCTCCAGGTACTGGAAGGCTGCAATGAGGTCCCCCCACAGCCTTCTCTTCTCCAGACTGAACAAGCCCAGCTCCCTCAGCCTCTCTTCGTACGGTAGGTGCTCCAGGCCTCTAATCATCTTTGTGGCCCTCCTCTGAACCCTCTCCAACAGTTCCACATCCTTCTTGTATTGGGGGCCCCAGATCTGGACACAGGACTCCAGATGGGGCCTCACGAGGGCAGAATATAGAGGGACAATCACCTCCCTGTCCCTGCTGGCCACCCCTCTTCTGATGGAGCCCAGGATACCATTGGCCTTGCGAGCTGCAAGAGCACACTGCTGGCTCATGTGAAGTTTCTCATCCACCAGAATCCCCAAGTCCTTCTCAGCAGGGCTACTCTCCAGGAGCTCTTCTCCCAGTCTGTATCTATGTCTGAGATTCTTCCAGCCCAAGTGCAACACCTGACACTTGGCAGTGTTGAACCTCATTAGGTTCACCCTGGCCCATCTCTCCAGCCTGTCAAGATCCCTCTGGATGGCTTCCTTTCCTTCTAGGGTGTCGACCACACCACTCAGCTTGGTGTCATCCGCAAACTTGCTGAGGGTGCACTCAATTCCATCATCGATGTCATTGATAAAGATGTTAAAGAGAACCGGTCCCAAGACAGACCCCTGGGGGACACTTTATTATTAAAAAAGAAAAAGTCATTTCCACACCTAACTTTCTCTCATTGGTCAATAATTTCTTTCTCAAAAATGATGTTTGCCAAAGCCATATTGTGGATGTTCTTAAAAACACAAACAGGGATCAAGCTCTCAGTATTGTTTTACCTATCACTACACACTAGCTACCCGTGTCGTTTTTTGGTTAAGAACGATTTCTGTCTCTGGAGATGTTTATTCCAACCTCATTACTATGAGATACTGATTGGAACCTTCATGCTTCCAAAGCATCTGCAGAATATTTACTCATAAAAACCAGTCAAAGACATGAAGGTGAGTATCATCCATACTTTTTACAAGTCTAATTGTCAAGAGAATCTATTTCAGTTGTGACAAAGAAATGTCATGTGTGCAAATGGTAAGATTACCAAGTACTTCAGTTTTTCACCAAAGCAGTGGAAGCAACTGCCAGAAGTATTTTTACATCTGAATTCAAATGGTACTGTCACAAGCAAAATGACATGTTCATAATTTCAGCTTCTGTGTGGTTCATTCAGAGGAGTACAGAATAACAGTTGCAATAATCTAGCATATGTTTTTCTGATTTTATTTTTACCTTGTTTTCATCACAATAAAATCAGAAGCCTACTCAAAGCTATTCAAAATAACACTCCAGATACTGCTATCATTTGCAGTAGCATAAATGTAATAGCAGTCTGAAACCCACAGATGATTAGTATCAATACTACTATTCTCATTGCACTTCTTCAGGGCTTTGAAAGTCATAGATTTGTGTTATTGTAAGTTTTTTTCATAAAGAAATGTTGAAAAGTGGTGAACAATTTGAGTGAACAAGAAGATCTGATACCTGCATCATCATTCTGATTTCTGCAAAGTGCCTGGAAAGAAGGAAAGCTTTATAGCAGAGTCCTGCCCCCATTCTGCACATCCCCATGGTAATACCTACTGCTTGTCCTCCTTTTTTCCTAATGAACTTATAACCATGTTTTATTCCCTCTGGTATCAAAATTCATCACAGAAAGAGGAACAAGGCAAATACCCCAGAAGATGGCAGTTTTGAGCTTAGCCAACAGCTTTTTAAAAAACCTTCTGAGTCATTTTTCTGTTTACAGGCCATACTTTCCAACTACATTGCAAACTCTGTATTTAAGGAGATACGCAGTTGCCACCACTGGAAAAATGTACTGGAAGGTTTTCTTGACAGAAGTCAATGACCTGAAACCTGTCTGATGTTTAAAAAAGAAAAACAATTGGAAAAAAAGTTAAATATTACAAAAAATACATTGGTCTACTTTACTCTTTGGACACAAAATACACTCTTAAAAATGAAAATTTTACCGAAACACCTGTTCAGAAGGGGCAACTATGTCATATAATTTGTTTTCAGACAAAATCCCTATACACCTGTTTTAACAGAAGGCAGATATTGGAGCTGCATTACTTTTGATCAATGGTAAAAATTCAGAAACAAGCATTTATCTTACTGTCATATACTGTATATATGATGCTCGTTCTGCCTTTCTCACTCACAAGTAACTCACAAGTACTTACACTTATTGGTACAAATAAAAGTGGCAGGGTCCAGAGATTTTTTGCTTCTAATTTACTGTAGATATGCATAAATTTTCCAGACATTATAATACACTAACTTACTCCCTCCCTAACTTTGACCAAATAGTGCAATACAGAAAAATTAAAATCAGACACTAAGTACAGTGAATAAATATATACTGAATATGGAAGGACTAACAATTGTTGCATTATATCAAGATAAGAAAAACTCACAGTGAAAACTGCACTACATCAATCCCCTTAAAAGCAATGGAAGGTTATGGATTGCATTTTATTAGACTTGAATAACGTAGAAAACTATGCTCATATAAAATGCTTGAGGAGATTAGCTACCTTCACATTTGTTATTAACTTAATTTTAAAAACCAAAAGTCTGAACTGTACATTGATTATTACTACTGGTCCAATTACATATGTCCAAAGATAGTAGCGATCATATGAGACTTTAACATTTAATAAAAGGCTCTATTGAAATTTTGAAGCTGCAAATTAAGCCAGGGTGGAATTTGTTTCTCTGTATTCCATTACACAGCTGCTAAATTTTACCTAGAGATGAAGAAACCACTCCATTCCATTACCAAGAATGAAAGACCATGGGAATGGTCTAAGTACATGTATTCTACAGGTCAACTAATAAATATTTATGACTACCAAAAGTTTTGGGATTAATTGCAGCAAACTTAATCTCATATCCAATTACTAAATTCAGAAACACTTACCATGATTCCAGTGAGTAAACAGACTCCTTTCCCACAGTATGTATTAGGTACCATGTCACCATATCCAATGGATAAAAAAGTTATTGAAATCAACCACATTGCTCCAAGGAAGTTGCTAGTAACATCCTGTTGGTCATGGTACCTGAAAAGAAAAAGAAAACAATTACTTTATCATGAAAATTTCTGTTAAACTTTTGTGTTGTCAGAAAGAGATCTCATTAACTGATTATTAAACCATTCTTGTATTTTACAACTATTTTCTTTTAACAAGCAGCTATAAGGAATTAAATACAGCTCAAATAAAATGACATCAGTAGAAAAGAAACAGAAAGTACAACAGTACCAGTAGTAGAGATACTTAGGATGGTTCATAATTCAGTGAACTGATAGCATTATTAAAATAGCAGAAAAAAGAAATTTAAATAAAATCTGATTATCAGGGGTGCACGTCCTGCTAACTCTCTACAGTGGCATAAAACATGAGTCTACTATAGGTGTTGCAATCTGAGATAAATATGAAAGTCAGAAAAAGATGTGTGGGCAAGCAGAGAGCAGAGTACCTCTCCATCTCCTTGGCCTAAATATGTCTCTGATGATAAACCTAATCATGAACTATCATGTAAATGCTGACTTAGACAACCTAAGATCTTCCTTCTCCTTCAACATGTTCAAGAAATAGAGAAAAGTATCCCAGTTTGGTGTGGTGAGCAAACTTGCTAATGGGACATTCAACTCCTGCATCCAGGTCATTGATAAAGATATCAAACAGAACTGGCCCTGAGGAACACCACTGGTGACTGGTCAGCAGCCAGACATAGCCCTCTTCACTGCACCCACTGAGCTCTACCCTTCAGCCAGTTTTTCATCCAGTGCACTGTGAACTTGTTCATTCCACAGCTGAACAAGTTTTCCAGATGGATGCTGTAAGAGACAGCACCAGAAGCCTTATTAAATCCAGAAAAACTACATCTGCCACTTTCCCTTTATCCACCAGCTGTGAGATCTTTACCTTAACTATAGCAAAAGCTCCATTTTGTTTTGTCAGCTATTAAGTGTAATGTCCTGATGTGCCATTTATTGCCTTAGTTTTAACATTCTAGTAGAATATCTTCATTTTCTCCTTCAAAGAAAACAAGTTCAGTTGAATAATCTAGTCTTCACATGACATATACACCTCATCAACTGGGAAGACATACGGATGCATTTTAGGGATAAAACACATTGTCACCTCTCACCCTGTTGAGGAAAAATAGCTTAATGTAGGTGGAATTGTGCTTCCTGGACAGAGTAGCCCTGCAACTGAGGCTATGTGTGGCAGCCACTGCAGCCTCGAGGCTGTAATAACCCCTGCAGCTGCTGTGAAGCCTCAGATGAGCTATCCATGCTGTTGGATCCTCAGAGGTATTACTTTCACCAGTTCCTAAATCCGTGTCTCACAGTGGGTCACAGAGGACCGTTAAGGAATTAGTTCACAAATCCAGAGCAACCTGCTTTCCACAACTGAAACAATTGCTTCAGTTTTCTTCCTTTCTGGACCGCAGTCTCCAGGACAGAGCAGGAATGCCGAGTGAGCACAAAGACACTCCCAGGAAATACCCAGTTCTCTCACTTGCAAGATATTCACTGTAAGTATCTGAAAAGTGCTTTATTTGAAGTCCCAGCTATGCCCTGATAGTTACAGGAACCTAAGTCTCTTTGACTGCCAGAGACTATAGCAATCACCCCAAACATGCCTGTTCCACATTTTGCCTGTACTCTTATCTCTCCTGGTGTCAGCCAGTGCTGTCTCTCTCACAACTGTTACACATGCTTGCAAAGACTTTTTGTGTTCTGCGCTAGAATGATGGAGTAACAGCCCATATCTGGAGGTCCTAAGGATGACAGTGACACAAAAATAATGATAACCACAACAGCAACAGGAGTAGTAAGAAAAATGAAAGCAATCTTGATTTAGCTCATTACCACAGAGCTCTGCACCAAAACAAAAGAGATCTGACATTGCTTTTCCTGCAGTCTGCATCAAGTGTCATGGATTTTAGTCTCCACTTAACTAACTTAGCAAATATATGCATGCACAGAGACCATCCTATCCATGGGGCAAGAAGAAAGCCTATGCTTCATGCAAGTTCCTACAGAGCATCACACAAGTGATATAACCCAGAGGCTTTGGATGAGCATCACAGAGGGTGCTAAAGCCACAACACATATTGTAATGATACTGACACCTTTAAATACCAGTACATGCTTGCATAAATATTTATAAATCATTTCTTTAATGCACCGCTTTGGGTTCTGAACCTAGACATTTCTGTACTTCTGGCAGAAAACAGTTTTCCTGTAAGATGAAAATGCAGTGCAATGCTTTTGATTTTTTCCACATTTGCCCAAATAGTTATATCCTGACAAAATTTTGTCCCTACATGGTTGTAATTTTAGAAGTCATGATATGACTGAAAACAGAACACTCATATTCAACTCAGTAAGTTCCTGAAATAAACACCAGTTTCACATAAATAACGTCAAAAAACTCTCTCTTAAGCCTTACACAGTACAGAGGAAAAAATACTGGAGTCTATCAATGTATCCTCTTTTACTCATGCTAGAAAACAGAAGCAAGTCTACACATAGACCATTTAACAAAGGTGATATGGGGTTAAATTTTAAAAAGGACAACAGTAGTTTTCCACGTTTCAGTGAAGACATGGATCTTAATTAGTATTACTCATTAAAGCCATCTGCATCCATATTTCCATCCACACTTCAAGGACTTGATCAATTTTTTTTATCTTGCTAGTTCAGTGCTCTTGGGTTTCCTACTCTGAATATTTCATCTGGTTGTGATTTTAAGGTTATTGTCCAGCCATCAAGTGCTCCATACTTAATTTAAAAATCATCATCAATACTTACAACTTTACTGTGACTAAGAAAGGATACTTTGTGTCCTCTGTGTGGGCTCAACTCACCAAGCAAAGCTTGCAAGTTGGAACCCAATTTCATCTTTCAACAAAATCAAAACCTCTACTCTCACGACTGTAAAGGGAAAGTTCAAGGGGTGACTTCTTGAGTTAAAAATCTGTAAGTAAAATAAAAACAATATCCTGATAATCCTGTCACTCTCAGTATAATCCCATCATTTCTATGACAGATTTATAGTAAGGTAGAATAGTTTTGTCCTGGTTTTCTTTGCAACCTCACTGTGGTTAGTAATTCTGGTAAATGCCTATGTCCTTCTGATTTTCCTAAAAAGTGCTGGGATATATTTCCAAGTGCTCTGCTATGTCATTAGGCATCACCATTGCTTGGGATTCAAGCCTAAACAAGCAAAGCCAGTGGAATCTTTGGCTACCCTTGTGTCCACCATCATGCAGCAAACTATTACATCTTTATCAGAAGAAGAAAAGCAATTCCTCAACAAAAAAAGAGGAATTGCAGCATATTTGTACAGCCATGGGAATGGCTGAAATGAGCACTGGAGGCATGTAAACTGCTTTGTTTTGAGGAGGAGGAAAGAAACCTACTTAGTGTCTTTTTGACTGGCTTTCAAAGTTAATTCAGCCCTACAGATTGAACTTTGCCATCTATGCAGGGAACAGTAAAATGAACACATCAGAAGTTGAACTTTCCCAAGTTTTTCTACCAGCGCACCTCTGCTGTGCTGCACTCAAATCACCAGAAGTAATTCCTCTCACTGTATTTTTCACTTTGCTACTGAGACCATCCCCAGCTGAGCCAGTTGCTGCAAGGAGAAAAGCCATTCACATGAGCAGCTGGACCAGGTCTGCCTTGTTCACTGTCAGTCGTCATCAGCCACTACAAACATCTCCTCCTTCCAGCTGGGCTGTGAAAGACAGCTTGTATGTAACACACTCCAGAACTCAACCACCGTTTTCCTAAAGTATCCGTTCACTGTATATCTGAGAGCTCTGAAAGCTGATGGCAAAACTGTACCATGAACAGCCTGGAAAATCAAACCTTCAGGAAGTAAAGAAACAAATGCTTCCTTTCAATGACAAGTTCCACACAAAGCAAAATCCAGTTAATGACAACCAAATACCAAGGCACAAGCCTTTTAACATTAAACTTCACATTGATAAAGGTTTTTTTAATTTTTAGAAAGATTTTGAGTTTTATAATTTGAATCACTAGAAAAATATTTTTAAAAAATATTTAATATTTAAAGCCCACTATTCTTAGTCAATGAAAACTCGCACTAGAAACACAGCGAGACACTTGAAGATAAGAGCTATTATTTAATCGTGTTAAAACTGCAGCTATAAACAGACTGATTTTCTGGATCATGTCCAGCCTCACTCGGCAGCAGAATAAAGGGTCATTTAGAAAAGCTGTGTATTCCCCTGAGGTAGGAAAATCCTTGGCTGAAGTCACACAGGCAGAAGTATTATTTATAACTTTTTCTTTCCTTCTTTAATAAGGAATGTGCTAGCAGGCAGGCAGGCAGTGCTGCAGCTGGAACACTCTGCTCACCAGGCAATCCTCATCCTGTGAGAAACATTATTATCCAGTTCTCACCAAACAGCATATATAAATCCTGAGACTGCTCTAATTTAAACCAAAAATAGCTGAATGATTAGATTTCTGCAGAAACAGCATGGCTCAATTCTTTCCCAAGCCAAAATGAGTGGGAGTTTTACCATTCATCTCAGGAAGACATAAATATATTCCTCAGCTGACAAGACTGCAGTGGCTTGGGTTGTCAAAGCAACATTCCAGATTCCTTATCAAACAGCAGTCTTTTTCTTCTGGTTTCACTATCAGTATCATGATTTTCTGAAATGTTTTCCTGTGTTCATATTTGATGACACTTGATTTAACTGGTAAAACATCTACTTTTTAGCTGCACAGTTATCCCATGTATTGACAGGATGAGGGGGAATGGTTTTAAATTGGAAGCGGGTAGATTCAGCTTGGATGTTAAGAAGAAATTCTTCACTATGAGGATGGTGTGGCACTGGCACAGGTTGCC
This sequence comes from Porphyrio hochstetteri, assembly GCA_020800305.1. Taxonomy (NCBI): domain Eukaryota; kingdom Metazoa; phylum Chordata; class Aves; order Gruiformes; family Rallidae; genus Porphyrio; species Porphyrio hochstetteri. Next base: position 25,960,255 of record CM036938.1, read on the forward strand.
CAGGGAGGTGGTGGAAGCCCACTCCATGGAAGTGTTCAAGGGCAGGCTAGGTGGGGCTTTGGGCAACCTGGGCTAGTGAGAGGTTTCCTGGCCTATGGCAGGGGGTCGGATCTTGGTGATCTTTAAGGTCCCTTCCAGACCAAACCATTCTATGATTGATATGATATCTAAGACACATTTATCTTAAAAAGAGATGAACAAGAAGAAATCAATTATACATTAAGCTTGACCAGTGGTGCACTAATTCACACTTTGCAGCTTCATTTCAGTTTAGCTTGCCTTCATGGACAGTATCTGATAACTTTGCCATCTTTGGTTTTGCTTTCTTGCACAATAGTAAACAACAACAAAAAAAAAAACCAAAAAAGATTGAAAAAACAGCCCTTTTGCAAGGAAGAAAATGGACTGCTTTTATGGTAATCATGACAAAATTCCTGGCCTGCACAACAATGGCAATCCAGACTGAGTTTAGTCTTGTCAAATCTTAAGAACTTCTACACTAATAACAGCTGGAAACAGGTTCAGCCTATTAAATGAGAAACTTGTCAAGACTCTGTTGAGACACTGATTGATCTAACCAGCTATTAGAGCTCTCCCACAGCATCAGGCCATTCTGTTACTAAGTGCCTTTGTAATCTTAGTTAGATGGTAGGTACTGGCAGCTTTTTATCTGTTAATACAGTGATGATAACAGACAGGTCTTTTTATTCCTTCTCACTTCCTCCTTTTTAAAGAAAGAAAAAAGAGAAAAATACAACAGCACTTGGAAGGAAGAGCAGGGCTGACTCCCAGTCTAATGAAGTCCACAGAAGAGATTTTGACTCCCAAGAGTTCAGGATCAGACAGACCCTTTGAAAAGTTCAAGTCACTCCTTGTCTTCTTTCTAATGTGCCTTTTGACATCCTCCCCAATATTATATGAACAGCTGCAAAAATGTGCTTGTCACAAAAAACACTTAATGAACGTGCAAAACACCATGGCAAATGTCTGGTTTTCATACAGACTCACATCAGTAGCAGTTCTGAACCCAGACAAAAGTAATAGGTGCAAGTAAGATGTCTGGATTAGTTCTACAGGGGTCAAAATGTTCATGGCTTTTCTATTAAGAGCATTAAGAGTATTTGCAGATTATTTCTGGGAAACTAATAAATCCAAAAGAGAAATGTTAAATATCATTACATAAGTAGCATATGTTACAATGTTATCTAAGATGGATAGAAAAATAATCTAAAAGAAAACTAGAGGACAGAGGAGTGAGAGAAATCAACACAAAAATAGAAGGGTATATTGAATATAAATTGCCGTTTATACATAAATGTGAAGACATAAAATTATTTAAACCCCTAGCTGCTGTCAAGATACCTACCTCTCAATGCCTGGGAAATCGGTAACCTGCCAGTAGAGAAATAAGGGCTAAATGCCATTTTTCCAAATGGTACCATACCTTTTATCTGACCTGCACAGGTGAAGGTCTTGCCTTGTTTTCCTGGTGCTATAAAGAGTTGGTGTTCTGCTAAATTTATATACCTGTCTGCAGCCACGCTAGATAGCAATACTTTCCATCTTTCCAAGAGAAGCCACTCAGCTACAAGCATAATCTGAAGATACCAAAGTTACTGAAACTTCTTGAAAGTATTACCTGCTTTTTTGTAACATGCACTCAATAAATATGTAAGAGTGATAAGCATAATCTGTTGACTCAGTTTTACAAGTATTGCAAAACTGACAAAACTTTACATTTGTGACAGACCACAACCTACTGCCATGACCAACTGCAAAGACAAGAATGCTCAGTATCAGTATATAAAAAAGTACTGCTGAGAATAAAGTGTTAACTACTGTTTCAGACTACACAAAAACACTACTGTGGATTATGAAAGATTTTAGAGAGTTTGTTCAAGGACAATTTTTTATTGCCTTGATTAAGAAATGTAGCCCCAAATCCCACCTTTGGAGCTTATTCCCCAATATAAATATATTCCTGCTCCCACTGTTCTTTTTAGGAGTTTCAAGCGATTTTGTTCCTGTAGTGGCATAACTGAAGCACAATCTTTTCTCCATTGAGGTCGGCAGCAAAGATGCTACTGACTTCACTGGGACCAAGATTTCTTTTATTTTTGAACAGTTTCTACTGATCAACCTCTACCATGTTTCCATTTAGTGTTTCCAAGCTTACCCATTTCAGAATTCTTACTTAGCCTGTCTTCATCTCACATTTTGGATGCCAACCAAGCTTTGCTGTTATGAGCATCATTATGTCAGTATATCCTAATTAAATTGCTAAGCTAATTAAACAAACAAACAGAAAAATTAGGTAAAAAAATTATGCTACTCCTCTTCACGTAATGAAATGAAATGCTTGTTTGGGGATTTAAACTCACCTGGAACATACACTTCCTTCCAAAATGCTTACTGTGACCCAGTAGAATACTGAGTAACACTTAAAAACCTTGTAAAGTTGTAACCAAAGTCTTAAACCAACTCTTAACTCCTGGAAACCTGAAGGAGCTCTGTCTGGAGCAGCTTTTTTAAAACATGTATCCCGACTGCTTTGAGAAACAATCAGGTTACCTGTGTCTTAGTATGGCTTATTTTAATAAACTACGCACAAGAGAAATAGAAAATACAGTAAGGCCAACAAGAACACCTTTCTGTCTCAGAGATGAAAGCTGGGACTACTGAAAGCAGATCTCATTAATGTTATATGACTGATTTTTTTCATTTCAGAAAGCATATTAATTATATTTGTGCAAAATTCTGCTCAATGTATTTGGACTACTACATTCTATCACATTCAGACAGTCTTCTTCCAAGTACATCTCACTTCCTCATGCTATGGAGCAGGCTCAGGGATTCAGCTTTTCCCAACTCTACTGAAATGTGTTTACATTCAATTTTATTCCACCAAAAACAGATTTTACATTTCACAGTGTTGCCTTCAGATTTTAAAACTTCGACTCTTTAGCCTTTCCCAGCTCCTATATCCCTGTCCAGACTGTGCAGAAGGACTAAAGCATGCTTCATATTGCTCAAGTACTAAAAGGGTAACTCAGGCTCTAATGATTGTTAGCTGCTGGACCAAGAGAAGCAACTGGCATGAAAACTGTAAGGTGTGGAATAACCTTTTTTTCCATACCTTTGGAGCATGTATTACAACGTGCTCCATAATCCTATGCTCATATGCCACATTTTTGTCTTCACTAAAAGACACCAGTACCTTTATCAATGCAAAGTACTGCTCTGCTCCAGGGAAGGACAACTGTAACACAAAATACTTTATTGTCATACAAACTTCTGCCTGACCTTTTAGAAATGAAAAATGACATTTTGTTCTTCATAGCTCTCTGGCAGACTTCCTGCATAAAATTAACCATCTTTGTTACAGCTTATCATTATTCTGGAGATCTACACCTTCTGAGCTTTCGGCCCTGTACTTCACAGTTTGATTAGATTGCATGCTGGCAGTTCCAACTCCAAACCAATAAACTATAAGACCTCTATAATGACACATATGTATAAAAATAAATCTCTCAAATTAGACATCCAAAAGTTGCATAACACCAAAATTCCTCACTTTGCCAAAAATAGCAGAATGTCCTGAAGCAGCAAAATAGCCCTTTAAATGCCTCAGGATCCATACCTGAAGCAAGGTGGATGGAAGAATCTTTAGAAACAAGTAACCAATCAGACTTTCCTACAATTCACAGGAAAAAGAACTGTTGATGCCTTTTTTCACTTTAGCAGCTTAATGACAAGGGAATTCACCACTGGGGGCAAATTTGCTTCTCAGGCACAGAGCTGATTCACATTAACATCTTCATCTCACTACCATACCTGTTAGTATACAGATTGTGAAACTATCGCAGAACAACGTTACTCCAACTTTAAATTGAATTCCAAGTGGAGACAGCACGACTCATCTATTACCTAAAAGGATTCAGAAAGGAAGGAAACATGTCCATTCCAATCTCTGACATTCAAAGCAAAACTCAACAAGTAATCCAGAAAGTACTGAGGCTGCAAACATGTTGCCTACGAGTAGATTCCAAAATATCTGAGAACTGCTCTTTCTGTAGTTCTGTATATCATCTTTATTGAATGAGCTTCAGTAAGAGAAGCTACTATGAATACACAGTTAAAAGAATATTATAATGCATGAATGGAAAAGATAGATAGATAGATAGATAGATAGATAGATAGATATACACATGCATGTGTATATATATGTACATGCATATTTCCTTTCTGTGGCCATGTTTTTCTTTACAGCATAATCTTCAAAATTTCTCATTACAGTAAGAATGACTTTTATTTTTAGGTCTTCTTTAATTTTTCAAGTAACAGGATAGGTTAAAGCTGTATTGTGATAGAAATATGCATCATTCCAAATCAGAGTTTTTTAATGAGTTCTACTGTGAATCATTCATTATATTCACTGGAAACTAACTCCCTTCTAAATTGTTCCCATGTCTTGAATTTTGCATTTTCTCTGGAGATACCATTACTAATTGATACAGAAAGGGGGAAAGGTTTGTATTTCATTCTTTTTTTGAGATTATCAGAATCTGAAGTAATTTGCTAAAAAAAAAATCTTTCAGAAATAGAAGTTTCATAAACTAGAAACAGAATTATGCACTTAAAGTTAAGCCCACCTTTTTTTTGTAACATAAAATGTCAGAATTAAGTAAAAGTTATCCTTCCTTTTCTACTTTATGTGGGAAAAGGGAAGAGAAAGAGGAGGAGGGGAAATTATACAGCAAAGATGATGCTGAATTCTCAGAGAAGACTTCCTGACAAACTGATCACTCCGAACATATTTTTCTCTTATGGAACTAATTGCATTTAGCATAATGCAAATTACAGGTTTTAATATTTTTTAATATTTTAGTTTAATGGTTTTTAATATTTTAGTTTTCTAAAGCATAAAGAGGAATGAAGTAGAAGCTCAGGGCCACAAATCCTACTTTTTCTTTTGTCCAAACTTCATGAGAATATAAAAAAAAACCCCGCAAAATACACGTTTTCTAATGAGCACTGGAAATAGATGACAAAAAAAATTAAAATAAACAGAGATACAGGAAGGAAAAAATAAAAAGCCCCAGTCACTTTAATTTTCCTTGTAAATTCTAGGAAGATTTTTTTAAAAAAAAACCCTAATTTTGGATCAGAGTGAAAGCCTGAGATCAGTGGGAAAAATTTCAATGACAGCCTCAGATTTAGGAGACTAGGCTTATACCTTGTACCATGGACACTGCTGGAGCCACACGCTTAACTTAAATCTAGCTTGAATGTACTTATTACTTGAATATACATTTCAGTTTCAGTTTACGAAAGGAAAGGCTGTATTGAGTTTGGCTTCTATAAGTCACACAACATGCATCTAAACAGATTTTTTTGAATATTTATAAAGACAACTCCAAACCCATAGTCTGTACTTTTGAAAGTCATCTCAAAGTCGTGCCAGATTTCACTAACAATTCGTTACTGATATCCTGGGATATCAGTATATAATATTTAATGTTATGAAACATAAAGAAGCATAAAAAACATAACTTTATGTTGCTACATAGCAAATGAAACAAGGAAAGGACTTGCAACATAAATATTTTCCTTGTGTGAGGCTGACAATATTAAAAAAAAAAAAAAAGTGTTCCCCTTTTTCAATTCTGTTCTTTTCATGAAACCGATCAGAAGGCCAAGGAAGTACTTCATGGTGAATTTTGTGATTAATCTAGAGATGTTCATTTACTAGGAATCAGGAAATGTTAATTTTTGTGTCTCTCTGGTATTGTATGCCTTAGAGTGGAATGAGCATGTACACGGATCAACTATAGGGCAGGCTTCTGTCACAAGTCTCTCAAGGCAAATTCAAGCTGGGAGAGTAACAGTCTGGCTATCAGAAATGTAATACAGCTGTACTTAGTGCTTTACTTATTTACTTATGCAGGAATAAGTAAATAATATGTCAAGACAGAAATAATGCCCAACTAAATGCACCCAAAAAGAAAATGCTCAAGAGACCTTCACCATAGTACTTTTAAAATGCCAGATGCAGTTAGGGTTTTCTTTGTGCTGTTTTCAGCCTTGGCATGTTGCTGTCAAATTCTGTGCTACTGGGGGTGTGAGACTGTATGAAGTCTGACTCTTTGCTTTCTTCTCCACTTTGTCACAAAAAAGATTAAAACTAGGCTTTTTGGTTTTGCTGATTTTGCATTTTCAAGTTATTCTGTTGTTTGCTTTCAGAACAGAATAACTTTTCAATTCATTTACCCTTTAGGGATCATGCTCATCTTGATAGCAGTCATTTACCAAAAGAGAATAAAAAAAAAAACCCAAAACCCAACACCCCAAGCAAAATCATTTTGCAATGTTTTCTCTAAAGATCATGCACATAACAGAGTTCTTTTTACCAAGACCATTTAGTGGCCTGAAACCTCGGCTTTCATTCAAGGTTTTCTCACTTTTCATCTCTATTGATTTCAGAGAAGCATTGAAAAAATGAAAGTCCGTGTTCTGAAGGAGCTCAAGAAGGTGACACTTTTGGCAAGGAAGCGCAGGTAAACACCATCACTGTGTGGTACTGGAGGGGAGAAGCCTGGATGGAGTAGCTGCTGATCTTACCTTTTCCACTGTCTACACTTACAGCATCTGTCTTGCAGCCTACATATTGAACGTGTTGAAAAAATCCTTTAATAAAACAGAAATTATCTAATGCCTATTACTTGTTTTCTTGGTAATTTCTGTACACAGTAGACATGTGAGCTGTCTACATGACTTTCATACTTAACTCTTTGGTCATGATTTAGGCAGCAAAGCACATGAATGGGTCATGCTTAGCTAAGGATGTACAGGATGGGAACACATGAATTTGGGCTTGATATGAAAGCTACATTTAATTTCCACTGTTACAAAATTTTCCTTCTTCTGACTATGTAATGGGTCATAAAACCTACCAACAAGCAGGAAAATTAAATGTAGAACTCTTGGCCCTAAAAACAAGGCAAGTTCACTGGTGGGACACACACGGGAAAATGTATATGCATGGTAGGCCTAGTTCTAGTGAGAAGAATGCTGCCTTTAGGGAGCTATTAATCCTCCTCCTTTTACTTGCCTGGCAGAACTAGACTTCTGTAAGACTTTACATATACAAAAGAAACTGAATCCAGCTGAAAAAAAACCCACAACCAAAACCCCACAGGCATTCATACAGCTCCAAATGTGATTGCAAAGCTAAATTTTTTCAGGTCTATTAACTGTTTCAGCTGTCCAGCTTCATAAAAAGTATCTGAGATTATAATTTGGAAGCATTACAAATGATTACAAAAGAGACTTTTTTTTTCTTGGGGGGTGGGGAGGGGTTGCTCATCATTTTAAATGAATAATGACCACTATCTTACAGATCAAAGGCACGCTTGTTACATTAGCAAAACTCCATGACATTAAAGAATAAGCAAGTCAGAGATCCTTAGCAGAAAAACCTTCGATTTGGGAGAGGAAGGAGAGGACTAAACTCTGAATTGAAGACACATGTCTCATTCTAGTAGAGTTGAGACTACAGATTTATATTTCTGCAGCTATAAAATATTCATTTAAACAAGGCATATTTAACATAGACTAAAATTTTTCCTGTAGTTCAACTACCTTTTATAGAACTCAGGAACAGATGTGTCTAAAAGTAAAATTATCTTTCATCTTTAAAAGAAAAAAATTTTGGATTCCTCTAAATTGCAACTTTTGAGTTCAAGAAATTCAGTCATGACATCTGCCAAAGAGGAAAAGGACAGACTTTCAACTACATGGATTAAAAATCCCTGGAAAATACACGAGATCTACAATCTCACTTTTCCATGCCACTCAATTTCAGTCAATTTCTCCTTTAGGTTTAGCAGGTGTAACTGAAGAGTGTATGTGTGGGGCTGCAGTACAGGCATGCAGGCTTCCATAGGGGATGGCTTGTATTTTCTGAATATTTTTCCACAAAGCTTGAGAAAGCAAAACATAAGCACACAGAATTAGCAGCATTTCCTCCTTTTTCACATCCCTTCTCCTGCTCCTCAAAATGGGTATAGCTAGCTTGCATCTGTACCTGTACAAAAATTTTAAACAACATAAAAGCAGTAGCGCTGTGATCATACTACAGTAGGACTTTTTTTCTTGGTAAATTCAAACCATTTTGTAATCCAGTGTAAGGACACCACACCAAACAATAACAGTAAATGCAATTCTCTGCATGGAAGAGATACAAAGAACTTCAGTGACTTTCTTCAAGGTCACAACATATCTGTAGGATAGGTTCTCTATTTCATGTTTTAACAAATAGAGTATCCTCTATATCATTAAAGAATAGTATTTGTCACTAAAAAGTTTAATACATTTAGCATACTTTTGTTGGCGTACCAAAAACTTCACTTCAACGTTCGATACTACCAACAAGGCTACTGCTGGCTATCTGAATAACAGCAAAGCATTAGGGTTAATCCTACTAAAGCCACATTAACATTCTTTAGTTTAAATTTTTTTCTTTGAAAAAAAGTGAAAACGAACTGATAAAATGTGTAGTTCCTGGTGCATCTCCAGCAGGCACTAGAATAAAAAAGGTCATGGCATCTGCTTCTTGGCCAATTATCTGTGCTAGATCTCATTTTCCAAAAATCAACAGAAATCATACTCCTTGCCATCAGAAATACACTCACTGAAGGACAACAGTGTCCTGCTGTGGTACACTGATTGCGTCAGCAGGTCTTCTGCCTCCCAGCACACAACGATCAAGGAAGGCTGGTCAGGATATTCAACTGTGTGAGCAAATACCACTCTAAAAGCAGTATTATGAAGAATTATCACAATCAACTTTCTATTAAATGCTGGTAGGCTTGGAAATGGTAGAGAAGTATTACTGAGAGCTGACAAGCATCTTTGGTGTTAAATTAACTAAATGTAACATATAATTTGCTTTTGAATACCTTGGAAAGAATCTACTGTGGAAGACTGCAATTTTAACTCCAAAGTTTAAACAGCCAAGGTTACAATTTTAGAAGCTCATTAGTCTGAAGGTGTATGATGATTTTCTGAAAAGATGAATGATTAAAAACAAAGTCAAAAGGAAAAGACATTTGGGCATGAATACTTGATCTGAAATCTCTCTGTTCAAATTTCAGGAAGTGTTGCATCTCTATGATTTCAGATCATGGGAAGCTTTGCAGGTTACATCTACTGCATTCTTTAAAGTATAAAATAACATAAGAGTTTACCCTTAACACAAGGAATCAGAACATAAAGTATTCTGAAATTCTATAATGAGATAAATCTTTTTTATTAGAAGACTATTACTTGCTGTAAATAATTTGCAAGGTTGTTTCCCACATATGCTACTGCATGCCCAGAAAGAGGCAGTCCAGCCCCTGGACTGACACTTAGGTTAGAAACGAAAACATTCTGGATAGTTCTCAGGTCAAGCCAATTAAACTAAGTGTCTACACAACTGATAAATTTAGGTTATTCAGTAACAACAAAAAAAAGCAGTGGCTAAAGGATACAGGACTAAGATTAATGTCATCTCTCTGTAACTAGCAAAAGCAAGCCTGGAGCAGCGAATTGATGGTGCACTCATCAAACAGCACGTGCACCAAAGTAAACTCCACGTTCTCCTACCACCACCCTACTACAAATCTAGCAGTGGGTGTACAACATTTTATAACCCCCATGTTTACATTTCCACCTCAGATGTACCATAGCTAAATTCTGAATTCAAAACAAAGCCGTTGAACCTTCTGATGTGACCGATTACAAACCAAAACACCTTCCATGCTCTTCCATACTCTTCTCCAGAACTGAACCAAGGTAGCAGCTTCTCCCTTTAGATTTCATGTCCTATATCCATCCTATACTTATTAGAGGGGTGGCAGCAGTAGAAAAAACAAGCCAATAAAACAGCAAAAGGCATTCAAACAAAATCCTCCCCTCTTTTCAATCAGCATCAAGCTTCAATGGGACAAAAATAGTTTTTCTTCCTTTTACATCAAATTCTCTTTAACACACAGTCAGCTAGACCAAGAATTTATTTTGATTCCTTGTTGTTTTGTTTCATTTCAAAAACTTCCAGGCAGTGTGAGATAGATAATATGCAGCAAACTAAGGGCAGAAAAGCATTACTGGCTCATAGTCCTTTTTGAAAGGAAAGACAAGGTACTTTAGCTAAGGTGGGTTTTTTTTATATTAACATCTCTCATGTTCATGGAAAAAAGATCATACACTTTAAAGATAACAATAAGCGACTGGTTTAAGTCTTACAAAAAATTACACTTCTGTATCACCGAACTGTTAATTTCTAGATTGTTTAGCACCAGTATCCTATCAGTACTCATTCCTGAACATAGATTAATCAAGGCTCAAGTTGATACATCTTATTAGGGCATGAGCATCAGCTCACAAATTGAACCTGCATTTGTTCTGACAGCTGAGCCCCAAATTTTTAAATCTTTTCAGTCACATCTCTACTTAACCATTTGCTCTACTATGCAATGACCAGAAGCGTTTTACCTTGAAACTCTGTCCTTTTTATCTTTCTTTGTCTGCTATTAAACCTAAGAAAGAAAAACCCAACAAACAATACAATGATGAAATAAAATGGAAGTTAGCTACTCTCTCAGACAGGAAGGTGCAACTGTTTCATTTTCTACAAGTGAATAACATATTACAAAATGGATATGCATCAACTAGCAGTGCCTTGGGTCATAATCACTAAATTTTACTCTAACAAGTAGGAACTACACCTCCTCTGCATGAAAGGGACAGCTAGTAGCTCAAAAGGTAAATCCCCAAGGTGGAATGGTATATAGTCCTACAGGAGAAAAATAGAAGGCCAGTCTAGCTGGAGCCAGGGAGTATCATCCATCCATCCATCCATCCATCCATCCATCCATCCATCCATCCATCCATCCATCCATGGTAGCAGTACGGCAAGAGGTAGCAACACATCAACACAAAGATCTGTCCCTGGGAGCTGTGGAGCCCAGACCTTCACTGCCTGGCCAGAAAGGGCTCACTGGGTGTGTTGCTGGGGTTGTGAGTGCCCTAATGTTTAATCGAGCATTTCACTAAATGCCAGATAGCTTCCATATGCATTAGTAAGTAATAATGGGTTGACACTTTCATGCTGTGCATATCCTGCTTGAAAAGTCTTTTTGCACCTGCTGAAGATGCCCAAATAATCTGTCCCAAAGAGGGGTGACAGCAGTATAGGCAAGGAAATTAAAACATATCTGTACTAAGTAAAAACCCCTAATATCCTGATCTTCTCACATAAAATTCTGATCTTTGAAAGAATATGATCACTTGCTCAGCTGACACAAGTCTCAGTTCCCGGGTTTTTAAAACCTTTCTGCTTTATAATCTCAAATGTTCTACAATACAAAATATTTTAAATGCAGCCTGACCAATGAAAACAAATGCTATGTAAGTACGTTTGCATATACTTGCATTTAGGATTATTAAGAATACTCTTAACATAATCATGGACCGCTTTATTATGTCATCATAGTGAACAATACATGATTGCAATCCTAAAACTTAGACGCAATCTTGCAGTCCTGGCATACTCACAATATGAATCCCATTCAGCTGATATTAAGTGGATCATTTGTTTACCCTTCTAGGTAATCATGATTATCACAGAAGTCTACGGTAACATTAATATTAATAAAAATCTTCTGTCCTACAATTACACCTTTAATCATTCTGTCATTTCCTTTTTAAGCATTACAAAACATTATGTTGTTTCAAAGCTATTTTCGCCTTGCAAGTAGTCCTTTGCAAGTCAGTTATTTCTAAATAATCAGTGAATTGATGGAATAAATAAATCTTCTAAAAAAATCCACCTCCAAACCCCTCAAAACTCCCATTCCAAACCAGCTGTTTTATTTGTAGTTATTGCTAGACATCCTTCTCCCTTTTTGTTTCTACTCTCACACAGATGCATACTGAGATAGACAATTCTGAGCTGATGGTAACATTGCTTTTTATGCACACTGATGCTCCTAACAGTGGTGGCAGACTTTTTTCTGCCATGCATCCTTATTTCCTAGTACTGCAAAACCTGTACAATTTTCCTTACAACTTCTACTTAACTTTGCACCTGGCTTAAACCAACAACTTTTGAATGCTTTGCATGATTACACAATCAGGATGTAATCATTTAACTCCGTCATCAAGGCTGTAGCCCCAAGGCAGTGACAGCATCTACTACTGTTTCTGTTCCCATCCTATTGAGGTAGCTGCTACTCTGCAACACGTGGAATATTTTTTACCTTCATGGCACCTTCCCACTGATCAGAGAATGGCCTTTGCTGTCAAGCTCAGCATCAGATAATACACTTAAGAATTGTGTCAGAGAGCCCATAAATTACAGTATTGCATGGCCACCTCAGTTTAGTGCCAGGCCCCACCTGATGTGTGTTTGCAGCATAGTGCTGTGCACAGTGCTTGCACACACTTAACAGGAGTACAGCTGACTGACCTTACTAGATAGCGGATTTCAGGTCCCACCGTCAGACTGACATGAACATAGCTTCCCCTCTGCAAGGAAGACTACAGAGCCTCTCATCTCAGCCTTCTCCACTTTGGGCAGCAAGTCTCTGCAGGGAAAACTAGCCAACTAGCAGGGTGTTACTCTTGTCTGGGCAGTCTTCCCAGCACAAGCCGTCAGCTCGGCCAGCATCAACCAGTTAGCCTTAAACTGCTGTATCAACACATGAAAGTGTTCACCTTCACCTGAAACCACCAGTTTTCAGAAGTGTTTAGGTATCTTTTTTCCTCGCTAGAAATTACTACATTCATTAGTACTGCAACACAATGTGGGGCAGAAGGGAAGGGTGGGGGATGGGAGTGTGTGTATGTGAGGAGGTAGCCAGCCCCTGACCCAGAAGCTTGCAACCTACAAAATGAGAGACACTTGTCCAACTCACATGGCACTGATAGCTGCAGATTTTCATTAACATACTTCAATTCAGTGAACCTCTCTTGTAGAAACCCAGAGGAATTTTGCCAACGTATTTCACTTAACACAGAAAACAGCTTAAAAAGAAATAATGGATATCACTGTTTTAGAGAAAAATAACTGCAAGTAGATTCATGCTCTATTTTCTAATTCAGGAATGTTCTTGATTGATCAGCCTACAAGCTCTGAACTAGTATAGCATCACTCTTGTTGGAGGCATGCGCATTGCTGACACACCAACACTCACACCATTAAAAGATTAAGAAATAAAGTCACGTATCACAGCTCTAACTCCAAAGTCCTTGTTAGTGAGCACTGCACATCTGAGAACACTGAGATCCCAGGAACACATACACATCCCACTGATAATAATGGAGGAAAAAGGAGAACAAGCTTATTTTAAAAAAAAAAGTAATAATGTATTCCTCCTGATAGAAGGTATTTTTATAAAAACACTTCAATCAGTATAAATAAAAGTGAAAAAGATAACTGGATTTCAGTCCAAAAACACTATTGAAGCTTTACAGAAATCAGGATATGAGAATTCCTGTGTTTTGGTCCACAATGAGGAAGAGCCTTGTCACTTGCAATGAATATAGGAGGTCAGACATCCTTCCCTCTACCACTTTGTCACTCTTCCTTTGACTAGCAAAATTTTTAATTATTATTTTTTAAAATTAAATAATTCAAGAAAGAAATACTGAGTTCCTTGGAACAGAAGACAAGTGAATAGCTTTAGCCTTTGGCCTGAGTCTGCAGGGAGAGCCACATGCAACAAGCACGCCCATGTCACAGGCTGACACAGAGGGTGTCATGTCAAAGTAACTCTCCCACATCACCCCAGTTTGGCAGTGCAGGGTTATTTCCTGCAGTTTTAGTTTTTTACACTCAGCAGCACAGATGAAGTTGTGCAGGCAGAGCTGTGCCCTTTTCCACCCCCACTAAGAGTAGGAAGCTGCCATTTCTAAACTCCGTGCTGGTGCAATACCTCAATAACATTCTGCAGGGGCTGGTGACAGGACCTTGCCTCTCACTGGGCACTGGTCTGCTTCAGGACACAACACTTAAGGCTCTCTGTAACTGCTGTTAAACTTTGTTGCAGGTTTAAATATCAAACTTTTCCAGGGCTTGTGTATCTATAGGGGATCCTTTGAATAAGGAGTTTTAATACAAGGCTTTTTCAGCCCTGCATAAACAAACCAGTACCCAATTACCTGGTAAAAGGTAAAGTAACCTGTAAATATATAAAGCTATAGGATCTTCTGGTAGTAAAGTTTTCTCTGGCGAGCTGTACTCCCTGTATATATAGAATCACAGAATCACAAGATGGTTAGGGTTGGAAGGGGCCTTAAAGATCATCCAATTCCAACCCCCCGTGCCTTGGACAGGGACACCCTCCAACTAGACCAGGCTGCCCAAAGCCTCATCCAACATAGCCTTGAACATTGCCAGAGAGGGGGCAGCCTGTGCCAGGGACCCACCACCCTCACAGTAAAGAATTTCTTCCTAACACCCAATCTAAATCTAGCCCCTTCCAATTTAAAACCACTGCCCCTTGTCCTGTCACTACATGCCCTTGTAAAAAGTCCCTCTCCAGCTTTCCTGTAGGCCCCTTCAGGTACTGGAGGGCTGCTATAAGATCTCCCTGGAACCTTCTCTTCTCCAGGCTGAACAACCCACACTCTCTCAGCCTTTATAGCACAGCTAGATCTAAGCAAAGGCTGGCCACCAGTGTGATGTCTGTCCAGTACTTATTGATGATGTGCTGTAAATTGCTTACCATCCCAAGAACAGCTGTAGCAAAAACTATAGTGATTTTGAACCTTTCAAGGCAAAAAACTATCCAAGAAAAAAACCCCACAAAAATAAAAGGGGGATGAGCACAGACCAGGAAAATAAAGAACATAAAAATATTTAAAAGATTTTAAAACTATTTACAACTATTTAAAAAGCACCTTTTGATATTTTCCTTCATATAACTACTGATTTCTTTAAATTGTACAATTCCCCATGCACTATCTCCTGCAACTGAGCTTGAGGACTTGAATGTTTAAGACTGAACTGTAAATTCCCAATTAAAAAAATCACTTCATGTCTTTATCTGAGTTCAGTCAGCATATTGCCCATTTATTAGCACTGACGTGACAACCATGATACCAGCTCCTTTCTTTGCCCTGCTATCAAGACCAAGAAGCAAAAGAAAACCAGTAGTAAAACCTGAATCCCCATTTCAGAGTGCATTTTTCAAACACATTAAGCTACTGGAGCAACAAATTGTATTTTGAAGTGATGAGAAATTGATTTCTGCTTCAGTATGATCATATTTTCTAAGGACTGTTTTTAAGGTATTATGGCAAGTAATTTTCACTCCTTTTGAAAGAAAATAGATTAAGATGTTGGTTAAAATGAGGAGGAAAAAATTCACTACCACATTTTTAAATGCAAGGACCATAGAATGTATCTTTGTATCCACTAATGAAATAACGATTTTTAAAAATTCCATCAATTGCTCTCTTATATGAAAGAATTTGGAGTGGTATATTCTTGCAGAATAGAAGAAAGATTTTTTCCCTGAATTATGTTTTACAAATTCAAAATTTATGAAAAAGGGAAAAAGAGTTGTCCTTGAAAACAGGTAAGTACTCCTTTGTAGGTATTCTTATTCTCTTCAGACTTTTGCATTTAGAGAAATAGTTTTCATTTTGCTCACCATTCTTATGAGACCTTGGAACTATACATGAGCTGTTCCACTTCATTCTGTTCTCATGCAACTTCTGTACATATAAAACCTTTGTAAAGAAAAGGGAATTTAACCTAAAAAAGTTTTTGTGCTCTAGTTAGACGACCCTGAAAAAATAGATATAAAACCTTTTTTTAAGTAAGCAAGCAGATTTTTTTTTTGTGCTTGTTTTTTTAACTTTTTGTCTTTTGCAGTCCCTTCCCCCAGGTTGGGTCTGCTATTTTTGGACTAGAGAAACACCAATCTATCTTGGCTTGATACATTTTTGTGAAGGGATGACTATATCCACTGAATTGCTGTACCAGTTATAGTTAGTTTCCAGTACTATAAAGCTAATTCTATAAATCCAAACTGAAGAATGTGTTCTTATTTGTATTCCCAATATTCTTTTGCTGACAACACAAAACCAGCATTATTCCAAAGGGAAGTAAAACACGAATTTAGAAGAAAACTGATCAAACTCTACATACATTAGAATATGTGCCTCTGTTTCCCCTCCCCAATAAATGTCTATAAACTGTTTTGTCTTCAAGCAGCTAAAGAACATATTATTTGCTTATTAATCCTTATTTATAGACCTAGCAAACCAATTCTTCATTTGAATCAACTGACTTTTTTCAGATCTGGGTTATGCATATCCAACGTCCACTGATGTACTTTGACAGACTCACTTGCTGCCTTCATTGTTTGACAAAACAATATATCTTTTGGTAGCATTTGTAATGAAAATACAATCAGTTACATCTGAGTTTAGTTACAAGTTGCTTTGAGATGTAAATACTATAAAAGAATAACCTAACATTTACAGTTATAGCCTACACTCAGTCTGCAAAACTGGGAATTAAGCCTAGAAGGCAAAGGATCATTCATTCATAGCACAGACTCAAGTGAAGATGATGATGGTCATCTTTGACCACTGTTGTGTGGAATATTTGACAGTTAACTTTTTCTACCACTAGATACACCTGTCTGCAAGTACCACATTTAATTTCAGTGAGCCAAGAGAAAGTAAAACAAAATGATAAACAGTCTGCACTGTCAATGCACAAATGTTATTTGATCTGTCAACAGTAATTAGATGTACTAGCTCGGAAGAATAGAAACGATGCATCATTGCCCCTGAGCTTTTGGGGCTAAAATCACATTTAAAACTAAATACCCAAGCTGGATTGGTTTGTTTTTTTAACTACTTGTTTTTTTAACTACTAGGGAGAATCTTCACATTAGCACTGCAGAGACTGCTAACAGCAATTCCCTGTGGACTGTGTCCTTGGGATTATATGTGCAGTGTTCAACCTGAAATAAGGTCCTCAAGCCAACCAAAGAAGTCAAACACATACTCTGAGGAAATTAGATAGCTAAGAAACAATTTTCCTGCATGAATTGCAACTGAAAGTCTCAGTGCATCCACCTGCTTGTATCATATGAATCCTTAACATTTGCCTAGCAGTTGTCATGTGTGAGCTGCTTACTGGAAGCTTTGTGATGGCATCATATTTCCAAGAATTAAGACAGATACTTATTTATTTGTAGAAAACAAGAATGAGAAGACAGCAAAAAAGGATTTCGCCTTCACAGAGAGAGGGTTGGGGGTTTTTTATGGTTTTCATTTGGTTAGTTTTGCTTTTGTTAAATCAAGGAAAGATTACAGAGCAGAAGCTGATGGGAGCAAGAAATGCTGACTTAAACAAACCACTCAATCTGAACTGACTTAATTACCAGAAGTTAGAGAAGTACAAACAGAACTAAAAATGGTGCCAAAAATGTGCTCTCTTGGGAAACAGAAAATCCACTTCTGTTCTGAGTTCTTCTGCTGTAAATCCACAGTAACTCCAGGCGTGTGATGGGAGCTGCTCTGGATGTACAACAGTGTAATGTGGACACATGTGCCTCATGATACATGGGCGCATTATAACCCTGTGTACATTCAGAGAGCAAGGTTCTTTCTTCATTTGCACAATAAAAATAAAAGATCAGCAAGAGCAACTACCTTCTATATATCCTACATCACAGCAGACAAGTCTTCTCCAGAAGAGCTTAGCTAATTTGTCAGACTTTTCAGTGCTACGTGCATTAACTTTTTCTTTTTAGAAACCAAATATTTCTATTTTAACTGCTATAAACAACTGACAGCCCTGCACAGAGCTATTTCAGTAACAAGATCCGTATGGGACACTGCAAAAAGTAATCTCCTTATGGAGTTCATAATACATAGATGAAAGTAACGTATTCCTAAGTGTTCTAGACTGTGTGTCATAGAGATGTTATAAACACAAACATCTATTGAGTTAGACCTAATAAAAAAATTAGATTTTCAATATAAAGGTCACGTATGACAGGCAGCAATATATTGATGCTGGCAAGAAAAGGCAGATATTAAAACCTATGTCATGTAATCTTGCCCTCCAAACAAACAAAAACCTGAGCAATAAAAAAGCAAGAGTTTCTGGCGTTGTGTGTATATAACAACACTTCCACGCTTTCCCCATCTTTTCCTCCCAAACTCCCTCACTCATATTACTCTGCAGCCCTGGCAAACTGTTGATAGTCAGCTGGCTGCCCACCACCATTATCTGTACCACATTCTGCCCTCATGGATGACCTTAAACTGCAATCCTGGAAAATACCTTGCTCACCAACCCAAAGTGTCACTTGCTATAATTAGCATTCTGGGAGCTAACAGTACAGGCACTAAGGCACTGAGAAAGACACATGTCCTGACTTACTTCAGTGTATATCAAGAGATCAGTCAGACAACCATTAAAGCAGAGAAGTCTTTATTCAGATGGCCGTTCATCTGCCTTTACCCATAACCTGGCTCTACAGAGTTTTGCTTAAAGGAGATGGATAATGATGTGCTTCCATGGTACCTTCCTCACTATGAAATGCGGTGCTTCCAGATCTCCCTTCCTATTCCCAGGACACTCTGCAATGAGAAAAATCTCACTTCTTATAGAACACTCTCAAAATCAGGCTGTCAATCAGCAGCAAAAGCTTTTGCTGAGCAGACATAACTTCACAGTAAGGACGCTGCCAACTGCAATGTCCCCCCTTACTGAGGACATGGGATAGCATGAAAATATTTCATCTCCATTCAAAAATTTTAGTAGTTTAATCTATTAAATCTTGTAACCATCATCTCAATCCAATCTGGGTGGCCAGCTAAAACGTCTAATACACTGAAGAAATACTAAAACATGCTATTGCAAAGCATTATGTAAAACTACTATATAACACAAAGAGCTTGGTCCTAGAGTGATGCTGAGAATCATTTAACACTATAAAATTTCTTTCATGTTAATCCCCCCTCATAAAAAAAAACCAACCCACCAGACCTCTGCCTAACTCCTAACTTCTGCTGCTAACCGTATAAAGACTCATTAAGGTTTCATGTATACTATCAAGTGGAACAGAAAATACTCCTTCCAATGATAACATTTATTTTCAGGACAATTTTGTATACATAAAATAGTCTACTCCAACAAATAAAGATATCCTCTAGTTAAAACTGAGTGAAAAAAAATCAACTTAAAAGCAGATGAAATAAATTTATGTGTGTAAACTAGACTTTTATCTAGTAAGCAAATCAAAGCCACGAAGACCTCAGGAGACATCTGAAGACTGTGATGTCTACACAGCACAGAACAGCTTCAGCAGCAATATTTCCAATGACAAATGGGTATTATATCTGCATCCAACTATACCATATGTGATGTTCAGTTTCAGATGACAGCATGTTAAGAGCATTCTAATCTGGGGCTTTGGGATTTTCTTCTGAGAGGTTTTGGGTTTTTTTTCCTAACTGTACTTCTCTAAGGGTTACTGGTGGACTAATTAGTAGCTGGAATCAAGAGCCAGTGGAAAATCCATTACTAGTTTAGAAGGGAGCTGAAGAAAATTCAGCCTTGGTTGCAACCCTGAGTTCAGTCTACCTGACCAAATGAGTAAGGTTCCTCCCAGGATAACTGTGACACAGAAGTGCCTCAGCTCTCCTTCAGTAATTTTCACTGTAAGAGGCACAAGTTTTAGAAACTTATTTTGAATGTCTGTTAAAAAGTTAGTAACACTATGAGTATTTAATGAGTAATAATAACAACAACTATTATGAAGATAATGATAATGATGTAATAATAGTAACACCAACAACAACATCAACTACCAGTTATATGCAAAACAGTGAGAGCAATGGATGCTGAAGTTATTTAGAGGCACTTCACAAGTGACAATTTGGGAAATGCCTGAGCAGACACTCGGAAGTTCCAGATCAGTAATATTGTTGAGAGAAAAACTGGTGGGAAAAGAGGTGAAGAATGTGAGATGAAGAGGAGAGCCTTTGCAGAAGTCAGTTGCATCTGAAATGAGAAGATGCTTACTAAAATACAACTATTACAGATTGACTCGATATCTAGAGTGCTCCATCTGCTCACACTATGGGGAATATTTTGAAACTATAATATGTCACTGTTAACATGGCATTTTCAGAACATTCTTAAATGCCATAACATGAGTAAACAACATTAACACAAAACATCTACTGTAATAAACTACATTCCACAATTCTGGCAATTTTAACAATAAAAACTACAATATTAGCATGATCTCTACACTTAGTTTATAAGATACAATATTTTTCTGTGTAACAAATTGAGAAGTAATGCAAGCAGTAACTTCCAAAAGTAACATAACCATAACAGTTGGTGTGCAATTGAACTGCTGATTTAAATCAGCTAGCTGTCACAAATACCTCCCTTAAACTGCTTCTAAAATGGGCAAACATGGACAGGGAGAGACACAAAATGGTCAACAACCACCAGCAGAAATGTCTTAGATATGTTGAATATCTTCCAGGTTAAGTAAGGAAAAATTCAGTTCAGGATCTAAAAGCTGTGCCAGGCATTAAATCTTAACATAATTGTCTCCTTAGAGTTAACCTACCTTATATTCCTAAGCAATCCTACCCAATTAGAAGGTAATTTCTTTTTTGTTAAAGCTGTGTTTGAGAAATTCAATTGCAAGCTGTCAGCACCGATAGCCATTTATTCTGTACCTACATCGAAGTCTGTGGGAGGGGAAAATTGGAAAACTAGCTGAAATGAATTAAAATCTGCCTCTCAAATGCACTTTTTCTGATTTTAGGGAAAGAAAAAAGAATTATCACTCTAATAGTTCTTCCTTTTCCCCTTTTTTGATCTTGCAACTATCCAACAATATTTTGCACCTCTCTTTGTTTTACAGGATAACAACTCAAACTAAGAAACCTTCAAACATTTTCCACTGGATTTTTACACCAACATTGTATCTATCATACCTTTAATAAATTTACCTTATCCAAAAAAACCCCACCAAAACCAACCAACCAAACAAACAAAAAAAAACACCCAAGCTGATATTAATGTAGAAAATCAACTCTTAAAGACATTTTATGGTATCTGTCCCCTGTATTTTAGCAAATATACCCAAAGTTGTTTCAAAACACTAAAATCAGATTGCAATCCTATGGTAAACAA
This sequence comes from Porphyrio hochstetteri, assembly GCA_020800305.1. NCBI lineage: Eukaryota > Metazoa > Chordata > Aves > Gruiformes > Rallidae > Porphyrio > Porphyrio hochstetteri. The sequence goes on from CM036938.1 coordinate 25,981,493, forward strand.
CATAGTACAAACCTCTCTGCAGGAGTCCTTCAAATTAAAAGGCAAAGCATTTCTGACAATTTATGACACGGATGACAACCCCACAAACACTCAAAATATCAAGAACCTGGAAGCTCCAGTCCCTTCAATATTTAGGCCCCCCGAATCCAAAAGTGAAGAGGCAAAACAAGACAGAAAAATAGAAAAACAGACAGAAAGAACTAAACAAACAGAACAACCTTACCTTTCACAAGCTCGGACAGTCCATGCAGCAATTATCCATAATGAGATACTAAAAACCAACAGTACAGTTCCTGGACATATTGTCATTAGAGTCTTCATAACAAAACGGGTATTGAAGTTTATCTTATTTAATGCTCCAATGCTTCTAGATGAGGCATCTGTGAAAAGTTTGCTATGCAAAAGCATAACTCTGGCAATAAGGTATAGTCTTAAGAACATTGGTATAGATAAAATAATATCCACATCAGCTGTTGTTGTGGATGGAGCGTAAGAAAAGGCGAGCCGGGCTGTCCATGTGAATGTATAGTTCCCAGGTATGGGATGTATAGCACACACCAGTATTTCCAAGCAGATAAAGAAAATACGCTCATAAGTCATGGCTATTCTCCAGTCATCTGCTCCATTGTCCACCATGAACAACTGAAATAATAAAATATAAGATTAACTTTAGTACGTCATTAACAAACCTTGTTATAATTCCATTTTAAAATACAATAGTTTTCAGAACTGCCAATGACCACTAAAAAGAAAATAAATACGCCAGTTCAGAAAATGACATTACTGCATCACTATAAAGTGAAACATAACTCTGGCTAAGACAAAAAGAATTTTTTCATGCACTATTTTTAAAACTGTACATGAAGCTAGATTTTCACATACTATTCACTAAGAATACTTTCTTTAATTGCCATTTCTGAAAATAAAACTCTAGACCAATTAAACCTTGTCCCATCAAAATCAGTTGCATACTCTAAGTTCATAAAATTGAAAGTGTTTGAAAGTGTATGCTTAAGCCAAGTTGATACTATAGCTTCTGTAGAACTATCCAAGCTTTCTTCAAGCTTCATGTACCAATACAGATCAAACTAGGATGCAAAACTATATGAGAAATGGCTCAAAAAGATATCTCATGCTGAAAATCTGAAAAACAAGAGCCATCAGCTAGGCGAAGTCTACTAGTAGGTGAAAATTAAATGCACGCGTTGGTTCTTGCATAATCAAGGCCTTCACTTTACCACCCATGAACAAAGGTACTGAAACAATTCACACTGTTTAGTAAATGTTGTTCTTGATGAATTATTAAATAAATACTTAATCAAACAGTATTTGTCACCAGTAGCAAGTAGCAGTGTGCAGGAAGTGGCAAATAACTTTTCAAAAAGGAACATAATCCATAATAACAAAGAAGACACAATCTCAATGACAAAAGATCATCTCATCACTTCAACTATAGTCTAAATCTAAACCAGGATGTTCGGTAAATAGTTAAGAGCAAGTAAAAATACTTTTGCAGGATTTTAAAAAAATAGATTATTCGAAAATATCTAAGTAATTCAATAGGTAAGAAGGAAAAGCACAGAAAGAATGTCCTCCTTAATGTGAAAAGAATATTTTCAGCACACTACACAGACAGAAAACAATTGCTCATCTGTACCACTCTTTGCCACTTTTTCATCTTTCAAGAGTTTAGAAAAATGAGCCTGATCATTCTGTATATCTTTTTGATTCTGAAAACATACTCTACATCTTCCCCCCAACACATTCAATTTGACTTTCAGAAAATCGTTCCATTCATTTAGGAAAGGGATAACCACAAATTGACTTTATTGTAGTGGAACTAAACTAAAATTAAAAAAAGGAAGTTAACTATAATAAAAAATAAACCAAGAAATGGACCTGTTTTTCATCCCTTTGTATTCTTTCCTTCTGTCTTACTGTATGGAGTGTCAGTGACAAGGTTTTGGGACTAAGGGGGCTGCAGGAGCGGTGTTTGCAAGAAGAGGTCAGGTGCTGCTCTGCATGGACCCACTGCAGGACATAGCTGATCTCATCAGTGAAGCTGGTGATGCTTCTGTGATTGCATACTTACGAAAGGGCAAAGCACTGCCCAGGTAGTGAGGAGTGACAGGAAAAGTGTTGAAAAACAACCCTGCAGACGCCAAGGTCAAAGAAGGGAGAAGAGGTGCTCTAGGCACTGGAACGGAGATTGCCTTCAGCCCATGAAGACGACCATGGTGAAGGAGGTATTTCCCTGAAGCCCATGGTGAGGAGCACAATGGACCACATACCTACACTGCAGCCCATGAAGGACCCTGTGGCAGACCAAGGTGAATATTTCCTGAAGGATCTGCTACCTGCAGATAGTTCACACTGGTGCAGATTCTCCTTACAAGAAATAATGTTCATAGAGGCTCCATGCTGGTGCAAGTTTAGCCTGAATGGCTGGAGACTGTGGAAAGGATCCACACTGAAGCAGTGGAAAAGCATAAGGAGGAAGGACTGGCAGAGAAGAACTGTCATGAACAGACTCCCATTCCCCACATCACTTCCACCAGTCATGAAGAATAAGATAGAGGACTTGGGAATGAAGGAGGGATGCTCAGCCTGGGAAGAGGGGTAGTGAGGCGAAGTGATTTAATTTTTGTTTCTCACCATCCTGCCCTACTTTTAACTGGCAATAAATTAAATTAATTTTCCCCAAGTTGACCCTTTTTTTTGTCAGTGCCAGTAATTGGTAAGGGGTCTTCCCATCTTTATCTCAACTCACAAACTTTTCATCATTTTCTCTCCTTCTCCTGTTGAGAAGGGAAAGTGAGATAGCAGCTGGATGTGCAAGGTCAAGCCACCACACTTTCATATAATTCTTACCCCTACTGCAGTACTGTTGAAGACAAAGAAAGACAAAACACTCAGTAAATTCCATGTATGCAACATGAGTACACACACACTCTTTTACCCACCATCATTCAGCAAACTTTTCGTACTAGAAATGTGAATTGATACTGAAAAGGCAATGCATGTATCTACATATGTATGCCTTACTAAAAAGAGTGTTGGCTTGCACTTGGCAGGCATAATAGTTGGTATGAAGGGACAAACTGAAAGCACAGCAAGGCTCAAGTTCATTTGGTTTTGTGATTGGCCTGTAAATGCTGTCAGTCAGATCACTGAAGTGCTACATCAGCTATGAAGAAGCCCCGGTATTTAGAACACCCAGAATACAGATGAATATAACCAGCTTGACTGAAAAAGAGAGAGAAAATAACAAATCTCACAAATGCTGTGTGGGTTTCTGAAGAAAGGAATAAATTAACAGTGGAGTTAAATATTTCAGTTCTCAGATACATATCAAATACAGATCAAACTGTCAGTGTTTAAAAATCTCTTCTGAAGTTTCAAAATCTGCTGGAAAAAGCAATGGTCTTTTGTACTCCCTTTTTACTTACCATCTTCACAGATTTCAAAAAGAATTCTATATGCAGAAAGGCAATTCAAGAAAAATTATACCTTAAGTACTGAATCAATTTGAAAGATCAGAACAGAAGAATATCGAGTTAAACTTAGGCATTAAAATTTTATCTTACAATTTTCATAGAAGAATAATTCATTTAATCCCTGAGCTTTTAAAAATCTTTAAGATGTTTTTACAGAATATATACTTAATAACATAGTCACCTGCTAGCAGAAGAAATCCTAACATATTACAAAGGAAGAAGCTTCTCTGTAGTTCTCAGTGGAATGGATTATTTTTGCAGATACAGAAGAACCCTATAAACTTCTCTTGACCTCTGCTGTGCCAATTTCTTCTAAGGAAAATAATATTTTAAAATTATAATATCTTAACCTGTCACATAAAGAGATTTAAGAGGTGAAAACATGGAAAGCAGAAGAAACCCAGAAGCCACAAAGGACAACAGATCCAGTACAAACACTTCTATTTCATAAAAATATTAACATTTCAAAATCGTATTTATGAGAAAGATTTCCTTACAATTCTCTGTCTCTAAATTCAACTATGATGCATATCAAACATTCTGGAACAAATATAGGCCTCTAAAACAGGCTGTAAGTAGCAATTAAATTGGGACATACTGAAGTGACACAGAAATTAGTACAGGATTGTCCTGGTTTCAGCTATGATGGAGTTAAACTTTTTTTTTAGCAGTGGATGGAATGCCATGTTTGGGTGTTAGCATGAGAATAGTGCTGATAGCACCCTGATGTCTCCGATTTGTTGCCGGGCAATCAAGTACCTTTCTCAGCTCTGCATACTTCCTTACTAGTGAGAAAGGAGGGGACGAAGCCAGGACAGGTGACTCGAATTGGCCAAAGAGCATATTCCATGCCAGTTACATCATGCTCGGTTTAAGGGGGGACTGGGGGGAAGAGGGGGAGGCAACGCCAGGATGTGCAGTTTTCTGGGGACGGTTGGGTTGTCCGGGACGGGCTCTAAGTTGTGCGGCCTGAGTTGTGTGGTTTGGTGAGAAATTGCATTGTGTATCACCAGTTTCATCTATTTTGTGCTTTAAACTTATGTTATTGTTATATCTAGCTTTCTGTTATTGTTTAGTAAACTATCCTTATCCCAACCTGCGTGGTTCTGGTTTCTAGGTTGTGGTTTCTTTTCCTCCTTTCTTCCTTCCCTTTTTCCCCTTCCCCCAATTTTCCTTCCCCCTTCCTTTTAAAAGTACAAGCGACTGTGTGGGGTGCGGCCCCCGGCTGGGGCAAAACCACGACAGTTATTTTGGCGCCCAACGTGGGGCACGAACGGTTGGGATAACGGTAGATCTGACCCTAACTATCGCAATTAAGATAAGCACTGTTGTTTAAGCAATCTCTGGTCACGATGTTGTGGTATTTATTCACAAGGCTGTGGCAGCAAAACCACCGCATGCTGTATACAATCCTGGCAGGATTCTTTACTCTCTCAGGTCTGTGGCTCCCGTATTTGTTCCCATACTTCATTATAGTGTATTTTATGATATCGGTCTATGATACAATAATATCGATGATCATGAGCTTAAGCTGGTACTTGTATGAGGTTTTGCTGTCCTGTCCATTCTTTGGACAGGGAGGGGTTAATAACAGCAGCCGGTATGGTGGGGGCACTGCTTTCTTTTCCTTTGGGCTAAATACAACAGCTCTTAGGGCAGTTTTTGAAAATCTTCAATATCTCTGGGATATTCAAACTAGCATTTTGCTATTGGTAGGTTTGGTGCAGATGGTTCAGTTTTTGTTATATATCAAGCATAGGTTTATGAATACCACTGAAGAGCTTTCTCCGAGACAGAATAATCACGAGTGGCAGGGCATGTGGCAAAGTATGGGCGAGTACCTAGGTACTTTCTCACGCCCGATGGTTTGGAATTTCACTCCTGAACAGCTACAAGACCCCGATCAAGTGACTGCATACCTAAGGAAAAATTGCTGTAGGTTTCCCAGAGATGGACACCTTCCTGCACTGTGCTGGGCTCTGGCCACTATTTATCAAACACTGCTTGATAGCAGGCAGCACTGTCAGCACTGTCAGGGAGAAGGGAAAAGGAATCAGACTGGCAGATACTATAGCTGCTGCAACCACTGGGGCTGACACTGCAGCTACTGCAATCCCTGTGACCGACACTGCAGCTACTGTAATCTCTACAGCAGACACTGCAGATTATCCGAAAACCCAATCCACACCAGTGTCTGTTGCTCCAGTACAAAAGAGGAAAGGCACAAAGAAATCAGTTCGTATAGTGACGGATAAGGATGATGATCAACCGGGATCATCTCGAGGATATCAGGATGAGGCAGAACCAGAGATTGTTACCCGATCCCTGACTCTGAGTGAGCTGCGTGAGGTTCGAAAAGATTTCACTCGCCACCCAAGTGAGCACATTATCACTTGGTTGCTCCGATGTTGGGATCACGGGGCCAGTAGTTTGGAATTAGAAGGCAGAGAGGCCAAGCAGTTGGGATCCCTAGCTAGAGAAGGAGGAATTGACAAAGCAATTGGGAGGAGGCCGGAAATCCTCAGCCTCTGGAGGCGACTACTGTCAAGTGTGCGGGAAAGATATCCCATAAAGGAATATATTACATGCCAGACACCCAAGTGTAACAGCATAGAGACAGCTGTCCAGCACCTGAGAGAATTAGCTGTACGGGAGATAATTTATTATGATCTGGACAATTCACGGCTTCCCGCTGATCCCGATGAAGTCCTATGCACTCCAGATATGTGGCGTAAGGTTCTACGAAGTGCACCAGCAGGGTATACCAATTCACTGGCAGCAATTGATTAGAATGATACGAATCCACCAACCGTAAATGAGGTGGCCTGCCGACTCCGGAAATACCAAGACAGTGTTTCCCTCTCCGTCATTGCAGCAGTAGAGAAACTGGTTCAATGACTTGACAACAATGTGTCCAACTCCCAACCCGTATGGAGCAATGTTGCAGCTGTTGGGAGAAAGGGTCCATCGTTCCAAGAGGGAGAATACACACCACGACATACATTGTGGTTTTACCTGCTTGATCATGGAGAGGACATGAGGAAATGGGATATGCAGCCCACCTCAGCCCTTCGAGCACGAGTAAATGAGCTGTGGGGTAAAACATTCGCACAACGAGATTCTGCCAGGAAGAAGGCTGCACCAGTTTCTACTGGGCAGTTCCCTAGACCAACTGGAAGGCCTACCTATATGTCTGATGTGCCTGATCCTTTTGAAGGGACCTCTAAGTCCTTTATGCAACCAGTGGAAAACAAATATGATCAGCAGCAATAGAGGGGCCCTGCCTCCAGCCAGGTGGAGGAGAGGGATAATCGGGTTTATTGGACTGTGTGGATCCGATGGCCTGGCACGTCAGACCCACAAGAGTACAAAGCTCTGGTGGATACTGGTGCCCAGTGTACTCTAATGCCATCGAATCATGAAGGGGTAGAACCCGTTTGTATTTCTGGAGTGACAGGGGGATCCCAACAACTAACTGTGCTAGAGGCTGAGGTGAGCCTAACTGGGACGGACTGGGAAAAACACCCCATTGTGACTGGTCCAGAAGCTCCGTGCATTTTAGGTATAGATTATCTACGTAGAGGGTATTTTAAAGACCCAAAAGGGTACCGATGGGCTTTTGGAATAGCTGCTTTGGAAACAGAAGAAATTGAACAATTGTGTGCCTTGCCTGGACTCTCGGAGGATTCTGCTGTTGTGGGGTTGTTGAAGGGTGAAGAACAGCAAGTGCCAGTTGCTACGACGACGGTGAACAGACGACAATACCGTACTAACCGAGATTCCCTGATTCCCATCCATAAGCTGATTCGTCAACTGGAGGATCAGGGAGTGATCAGCCGAACCCACTCACCCTTTAATAGTCCCATATGGCCAGTGAGGAAGTCCAATGGAGAGTGGAGGCTGACAGTAGATTATCGTGGCCTAAATGAAGTCACTCCAGGTATGAGTGCTGCTGTGCCAGACATGTTAGAGCTCCAGTATGAACTGGAATCGAAGGCAGCCAAGTGGTACGCCACAATCGACATTGCGAATGCTTTCTTCTCGATCCCACTGGCGCCAGAGTGCAGGCCACAGTTTGCTTTCACTTGGAGAGGCATCCAATACACGTGGAATCGTCTGCCCCAGGGGTGGAAACATAGCCCCACCATCTGCCATGGACTAATCCAGAATACACTGGAAAAGGGTGAAGCACCAGAGCACCTGCAGTATATTGATGACATCATTGTATGGGGCAACACAGCAGAGGAAGTTTTTTGAAAAAGGAAACAGGGTAATTAAAATCCTTTTAGAAGCCGGTTTTGCTATAAAACGAAGTAAAGTCAAGGGGCCTACGCAAGAAATCCAGTTTTTAGGAATAAAATGGCAGGATGGGCGTCGTCACATCCCAATGGACATTATTAATAAAATAGTAGCTATGTCTCCACCAAGCAACAAAAAGGAAACACAAGCTTTCTTAGGTGTTACAGGTTTTTGGCGAATGCATGTCCCAAACTACAGTCTCATTGTGAGCCCACTCTACCATGTAACTCGAAAGAAGAATGATTTCCAATGGGGCCCTGAGCAACAGCAAGCCTTTGAACAGATCAAACGCGAGATAGTCCATGCAGTGGCCCTTGGGCCTGTCCGGACAGGGACAGATATTAAAAATGTGCTCTACACTGCCGCTGGGGAGAACGGCCCGACCTGGAGTCTCTGGCAGAAAGCACAAGGGGAGACTCGAGGTCGACCGCTGGGGTTTTGGAGTCGGGCCTACAAAGGATCTGAGGCCAGTTATACTCCAACAGAAAAGGAAATACTGGCCGCCTATGAAGGGGTTCGAGCCGCCTCAGAAGTGATTGGAACTGAAGCCCAGCTCCTCCTGGCACCCCGACTGCCAGTGCTGGGCTGGATGTTCAAAGGGAAGGTTCCTTCTACACACCATGCCATTGATGCTACGTGGAGCAAGTGGGTTGCACTAATTACACAGCGGGCTCGAATAGGAAACCCCAATCGCCCAGGAATCGTGGAGGTGATCACAGACTGGCCAGAAGGCAAAGATTTTGGGATGTCACCAGAGGATGAGGAGGTAACACGCGCTGAAGAAGCCCCACCCTACAACGAACTGCCAGAGAATGAGAAGCGATATGCCCTGTTCACTGATGGGTCTTGTCGCATTGTGGGTAAGCATCGGAGATGGAAAGCCGCTGTATGGAATCCTATAAGAAGAGTAGCAGAAGCCACTGAAGGAAAAGGTGAATCAAGCCAGTTCGCTGAGGTGAAGGCCATCCAGTTAGCCCTGGACATTGCTGAGAGAGAAAAGTGGCCAAGGCTCTACCTTTATACTGATTCATGGATGGTGGCGAATGCCCTGTGGGGGTGGTTGCAGCAGTGGAAAAAGAACAACTGGCAGCGTAGAGGCAAACCTATATGGGCTGATGACTTATGGCAAGATATCTCTGCTCGGTTAGAGAAACTTGTTGTAAAGGTACGTCATGTCAATGCCCATGTACCTAAGAGTCGGGCCATGGAGGAACATGAAAACAACCATCAGGTAGATAAGGCTGCTAGGATTAAAGTGGCTCAGGTAGATCTAGACTGGCAACGTAAGGGTGAATTATTCATAGCTCGATGGGCTCATGATACCTCGGGTCATCAAGGGAGAGATGCAACATATAGATGGGCTCGGGATCGAGGGGTGGACTTGACCATGGACGCCATCGCACAAGTTGTCCACGAATGTGAGACATGTGCTGCAATCAAGCAAGCTAAGCGGTTAAAGCCCCTTTGGTATGGAGGACGGTGGATGAAATATAAATATGGGGAGGCTTGGCAGATTGATTACATCACCCTCCCTCAAACCCGCCATGGCAAACGTTATGTGCTTACAATGGTGGAGGCAACTACCGGCTGGCTAGAAACATATCCCGTACCCCATGCCACTGCTCGAAATACAATTCTGGGCCTTGAAAGGCAAGTCCTCTGGCGACATGGTACTCCAGAAAGAATCGAGTCAGACAATGGGACTCATTTCCGAAACACTCTTATAGACACCTGGGCCAAAGAGCATGGCATTGAGTGGGTGTACCACATTCCTTATCATGCACCGGCCTCTGGGAAAATTGAACGATATAATGGACTTTTAAAAACTACACTGAAAGCAATGTGTGGTGGGACATTCAAGCATTGGGATACACACTTGGCCAAAGCCACGTGGTTAGTTAACTCTAGGGGATCTACCAATCGGGCTGGCCCTGCCCAGGCAAAATTTCCACGTACTGTAGAGGGAGACAGAGTCCCAGTAGTGCATATGAAGAGTGTATTGGGAAAGAGAGTTTGGGTCATTCCTGCTTCAGGCAAAGGTAAACCCATATCTGGAATTGTTTTTGCTCAAGGACCTGGCTGTACTTGGTGGGTAATGCAGAGGGATGGAGAAGTTCGATGTGTACCTCAAGGGGATTTGATTTTGGGTGAGAATAGCCAATATAATTAATAAAGTAGAAATTATAATAATTGCCAAATAACCCATTATTGTATATTCATTATTGTTATGATTGCTGTATGTTGTACCATAGCATTATAGCCAGAGTCATACAAGTTAATGAAGAATGAGTGCCATGATGATGGAACTAAAGCCTGGCCTCTCAAGAACCTTTTTGCTCCCGTTGAAAATAAACTCTGACCCACAGACTATGAGCATGGACCATGCCAGGTGTATCAGTCAAGAGCCTGAGATGCAGCATGCAACGAGCCAATGGAACATACAATTATCCTGAGAAACTGTTACGACAAATGGAGCCTGAAAATCATGGACTAAATGAACTCAACAACTTCAGAGGGATGATTCACAGACTGAGGGAATAAGATCTGTATGCACGTATGTGTGCATACATGTGTACATACATATATGGGTGTGTGAAACACGAAACTGGTTGTACCCAAAGAAAATTGTTGGATCTGGTCATGACGTAAATGGTATGGAATAAGGGGTGGATAATGTCCTGGTTTCAGCTATGATGGAGTTAAACTTTTTTTTTAGCAGTGAATGGAATGCCATGTTTGGGTGTTAGCATGAGAATAGTGCTGATAGCACCCTGATGTCTCCGATTTGTTGCCGGGCAATCAAGTACCTTTCTCAGCTCTGCATACTTCCTTACTAGTGAGAAAGGCGGGGACGAAGCCAGGACAGGTGACTCGAATTGGCCAAAGAGCATATTCCATGCCAGTTACGTCATGCTCGGTTTAAGGGGGGACTGGGGGGAAGAGGGGGAGACAACGCCAGGACGTGCAGTTTTCTGGGGACGGTCGGGTTGTCCGGGACGGGCTCTAAGCTGTGCGGCCTGAGTTGTGTGGTTTGGTGAGAAATTGCATTGTGTATCACCAGTTTCATCTATTTTGTGCTTTAAACTTATGTTATTGTTATATCTAGCTTTCTGTTATTGTTTAGTAAACTATCCTTATCCCAACCTGCGTGGTTCTGGTTTCTAGGTTGTGGTTTCTTTTCCTCCTTTCTTCCTTCCCTTTTTCCCCTTCCCCCAACTTTCCTTCCCCCTTCCTTTTAAAAGTACAAGCGACTGTGTGGGGTGCGGCCCCCGGCTGGGGCAAAACCACGACAAGGATTTCACATACATTTTCTATACTTGCAATTATGCCATGAACTAAATGCAAACTGAACTTCTAATTTGGAAGATACAGATGTATTTTTGCACGCTTCTGTGCTTGGCTGGGTGCATTTCCTATTTGAAAAGCAAGGAAAGTAAATGAACGAAGATGAGAAAGAAAGGTGGAACAGCACAATTTAAAGGGTACATATGCAGCCTTTCAGTTGCTCTCACTTAATCCTGTTATGATATCATGCATTATTTTCAAAATACTATTTGCCATTTGAATGGCGAATGATGCTAGCAATAAAAAGAAAACACTAAGAGAGTGAGGAAACTCTTCCTTTAGAATTGTGTCCTGCAGCCTACAGAGAAGGACAAACTCCAGTCAAGGTCAAAGATGTTATACCTGTTCATAGCTTTCAAATTTCTTATAATTATTCAGTGCTGAAATCTAATGCGGGTACTTCATCAGTGTTCTGCAAGGTTCTTCAGATACAGTACTCTCAGAATACCTGTACTACGCCTGCACTGTATAAGAAAAATTTAAAAGTTATTTTCACTGGAAATTACATTATGCATTTCCAGCATGTTCTATGCAAATGTAAGACATAAATCAATCTTCAGCTTCAAAGGATCTTGGTATTTTTAAAGCCACACAGTAAAAAATAGTATATAATACCATAGGTATTTATATAGGTATGTATATATTTACATACCACTCTGTTAAATTCACCTAACACCAGATGAGAAAATGAGAAACACATACAAAGAAAACAGATTGGATGCAATGACAACTTAGATCAGAAACTCCCTGAAGCTACTTAAAACAAAAAAAGATAACATATTTTTGTAAATCATTTGTATATCAAAACAGATTCATAGAAGTCTATCAGACGATGTTGTAAAATGCAAAGAACAAGGAACTAGCAATTTTCCAAAAATGCCTTTAAAATCCAAGTAGTAGGACAAATCCAAAAAATGTTATGGCTAACCTGCTGTAATACTGAGGGGATACATTAATACAGGAGTCAAAGGGAAGCAATAAACAGGGATAAGGTAGTATCAGCTGTACTCCTGGAAGCACTCCTTGCAGAAGGGGAATCAACTAGACTAAAAAATATATTGTTGAAATTGTTGAAATGGTTTAATTTAAAAATAAAAATTAAAAATGGTTAAATACTGGTGTCAGTTGAACCTGATAAATAATTCAGAGTACAAAATACAGCCTCTTGGGTTACCAATATTTTTGACCAGAGGAAGAAGATACTGCTTCTGCCTCACTGCTCCAAAGCGCAAATTACTGCCTCACAGCAGCCTATTAAATACAAAATATTTGAAACCATATGGTGGTGGGAGGAGACAGACATCTCCAGCCTTCAACATAGTTCCTCCTAACGAGGCGGTTAAAAAGACCTTTTCCCATTGTCAAAAGGCACACATGGTCTGGAAGTTATCTAAAGGCCAGTCCTTGACCTTGAAGAGCCTGCAGGAGATCCTGAGGGCTGCTGTACTCATCCTAAAAACAGTGCCACAGAACAGAGATATTTCTGGGTTTAAGTCATACAACAAGTCATGAGGCATCAAGTAACTTACGCTCACAAAGCTGTCAAATAATACGTTTTCTCACAAAAATTGTGTGAGAGCTTGGCTACCTTATATTTTCCATAATTGTTCCCACATCCAGAGGTAAAACCAAAATTTCCAGTAGGTCACTAGAAATCGATCCACAAGGTCTTATGGATACAGCTATCTACCAAATGAAACATGCCTAGTCCGTTCAAATGGGGAAGCTAGACTGCTCTATCACTCACACATGTAGAGATGCACACCACATCCCCACACCCCCGATTACAAAAACTGCCCGTTTCAACAATGGATTGTAAAAGTCCAGTGCTCAGCTTCAGGACAAAAATGATGATTTGCATAGTCTATTTAGTTAAATTTGGCATCTCTGACAAAAATACTTTTTCAAAGTTATTGATATTTTGCTAAAACACTGTGTACATCAATGCATGTAAAGTGAACTTCATGTTGACGGGTGCTGGTGGCTAAGCAGGTTCAAAACCCTTCTCTGCAATATTATGTTTAAACCTTGCCACCTCAGGAAGGGATCCACAAAAGAGGCTCAGCCCATTTACAGTCATTGTGAACCATATTTTCAGAAATGCAGTATCAAAAACTTCACATTAAAATACAACTGAGTAATACACACATAATCACAACCATTTAAAGAAATATGTGTTAAACAACACTCTTATTGTTTGTCTACATCTTTTTTTTAACGTCTGTCCCTCAGATCATTATAAAAAAACTACCCCAAATACCCTATGAGATTTTTTGCAAAGAAAGGGTATTTATAATCAGATAAACTAACAGAGGGTTAAATTCTGACTAAGCGCACAAAGTGAAATTTCACCAACCCACACTTCCCTTCTGTTTTAAACCACATTTATTTATTTTTATTCTTTTTAGCTTTGTCTCTCTGATTTCTTGCCAACATCTAATCCAACCCATTCTCTTTCAGTTTAGGCCCATTACCTGTCCTGTCACTCCATGCCCTTTGAGCCAGTCTGTCCCCAGCTTTTCCATAGGCCCCTTCAGGTACTGGAAGGCTGCTATAAGATCTCCCCAGACCCTTCTCTCCTTTCTTTTCATCTAGGTCTCCTTGTAGTCTGTAGTTTGGCTCCTCTCTCTAGGAGCAAAAGAAAGCAAGTTGCTCCTAAAAATGTCATTAGTTCTACCCAGTAGTAACTTTCTATGAAGGTAACAGTGTTAAGAATTGAAATCCAAGGACTAAAAAGGAAAAAAAAGGGACATTTCAAGCTTTCAAGGTTTCCTCCCCAATACCATGGAGAACCCCCTGAGAAACGTGTAATTATGCATCAAAGTAAGAAGTCATCACAAGCTTATAAATATATAACAAAATTAAGAATTAGATAATGAACTTACTAACAAAAAAAGGGCTGATTTTAACTAATATCAAAACAAAAGATTTTTTTCACTTTCATTATTAAAGAGATATTTCACAAGACTATTTCTTAATTTAATTTAGTTTGGACTCTTGCAGGAACAATCACAGCTGAACTCCCTCAGATCTGTAATCAACAGGGAGATATTTAGTTATATGAATATTTTTTAACCTTTGAACCAAATGAGAGGTCCAGAAATAAAAGTCAGGCTTACTATATCAATTTGAGATACTCAGTAGACCTACTAGTAAGTGACGGAATTAAACTGACCAAAGCAGAAGTTTGTATAAAGTCAGTCACTATGACAGATTATTTCTTAATCTCAAAAATATTCTTAATTTAATAACTATTTAATCATACCAGAGTTTCAGATCTCACCCTCTCCAGCTGCTTAAAACACAATGAGAATCAGCTTCCTAAGCCAAAAGCTTCCATCTAACATGAGCAGCTCACAAAAGGTTTTGTGACTAGGGTCAACAGTCAAAAATGTTCTCCAAGCAGATACAGAAGGAGCACAACTTAATAAAGCTCTAAGTAATGCTTAAACACAAGAAGAATAACAGAAGGAACAGTTGAGATGGGTCTCCTGCATAAACATGCAAAATGTGACAATGGGACAAGTTCACCTAAAACAGCATTAATCTTCTTTTATACTACTTATTACTCTGTTATTTGAAGAGTATGGAGGAAATTACAAAGAAAATAAAAAGAATACATACAATACTACATAAGAGATCAGTTACTGTGTGACCCAGAGACATCCAGAATAGGGGCTTCAAACAATTACTAGAGATGGTATGAGAAAGATACATAGCTTTCAACTACAGCTTTTTTTTTCTCCAAGAAACTAAGAACTGAGCAAGATTATCTGGATGTAGCAAACACTTTTGCACCTAAAGTACCCACACCACTATCTGCTGAGACCCAGCTTCCATCAGCTACCCCTCCACACTACCCACCGCTTGTGCTGTCCTCCTCTGGCTCACTCTTCCCGCTAAGAGAGTGCAGGAGGCCATGAGCTATGCCAGCTTTATGGCATCTAAAAGGGAAAGTTGCAAAGAAATAGTGAATTAATTGCTCAGGTTCCCTTTGCACTTTCACAAATCTAGATAAATGACCACACTAAACAAACTGCTTTGTTAATAAAATAACCCCAAAACAGCACAGACATCTTTTTAAAAACTTTTTCCTGTCTTTTAGACCTGATGCAACTACTACACTGATCTCAGCAGTACAGGGATGGAAACACTAATTTCAAAGTTAGGAATTAATTTAGTCTTGCACTGAACCTGCAGTTCCAAAACTTCATCTTTGAAGAACATAGCAATATTCCCACAAAATAGCAGTGATATTTTACAGAACTATTTCTTTAGAATGCATTTTTTAAGAAACCTAGTAGTCTGTGTTATATTTTTCCCCATTTTTAGTACCTCAGAGTAACTATGCTTCTACAATCTTCTTCCACAAGCAAAAATCACTGGGGAGAACTATCTATATTCCAATACTTATATGATGTTAATTTTAAATTATTATTTTACAATTCTTCATTTAGGATTTGTTTTTCTCCATTCAGTACTAAAAATAATTTGTTCTACAGATCACTGCACGAAGAAATGCCATCTCCCAAAACGGCTGCCATCTGCCACTGTTCCCAGCGAGAGAGAAGACTCGCTCTATTCAGGAATGATGCTTCATTACTCCTAGGAAAACTGGAACCAATTTTAAAAAGAATGTATTTTCTGAAGAAATTGGCAATAAAATATTTTTGCAAGTGAACAGGGGAAACAGAAGTTAAAATAAGAAACACCAAATCTGAGGCTAGCTAAAATAAGCTCATCCATTCATTCTGCCAAAGGAGTACACCAGCGACTCTAAACTTAGGAACTTTCTTTAAGGAACGGCTGGTACTTCTTTTAGAGTCTACTTATGCCACAAATACTTCAGGTATTTTTGAAAGTTTGTGTGTTTGTTTTTAAACTGGGTAATTTATTATTTAATTGACAATACGTGAATACACATCAGCACCACGGGACTTAGAAAGCCCTTGTAGAGATTTACTGTTTTAGAAACACAGCTAAACTGGGAACTTCATTTATGGATATGTTTAAAATAATTCCAAATAGATAAATATAAAACGTTCTAAAACATGACCACTCATATAAGATAAACTAAGAATTGCAAAGTAGAAAAGCAGGAAAAGCAGAGTGGAGCTAGACGTACTTGTGTGTTTAAAAATCCTAATAAATATAGTTACGCATTAATTCTAAGTGTATAGACACATTTCTGCAAGAACTTCCCCTGTGCTTCACCCTGGCAAGTAAAACTGGGAGGGTGCAGCAATAAAGCAGTTATTTAGCTAGTAGCTGTTCCTCCTGAATGCCTAAACTGAGCTTCTGGCTAAACCATAAGGTAGATAAAGCCTTCAAACTGCTTCAAAGATTAAGTTGAAACACCTTTAAGAAGGGCAACTTTCAGCATCAGTTTAAACAGAGGCACAAGTTTCTTTACAGGGTTTTTATTAGTGTTTCTTATAGGTAAAATACTGTTTTGCTTCATCACTACTAATTATGACTGCAGCAGCTTTCTCAGGTAAAAAAAAAGTTAAAACAACCACCACAAAAAACCCAACTCCCAGAATGAAACAAATCCCAGCATACTCTGTGAAACACCTCAGCATACACAGTTCTTGTTGCTGCTCCATTAATTATTTCAATATTACAGCATCATCAAATCCATCCACTTCACAACAGCTCTCTTAGGTAAGAGATGCTCTGTCCTCAAAGGTATTGTGTTGCTTTTTTTAAGTATGCAAACCAAATACATGAAACAAGTTTGCCCTGAGTACTGCCAACCCCATTATCTTCCATGGTTTAAACATAAATTCACTGTTCAAGATGGTTTATAAAGCTTTATTTTCACAACCATCATGTCTAACTGGGCAGTCCATGGCAGCAAAAGGTCTGATGTCCAGCAGTTAATGCAAGGTAACACCAGCCACAACATACACACAGAAGGTACTGGTGAAATACAAGAATTAATTATTAATTTTGGATGATCTGACATCTCTGATCATAGGTTGGATATAAAAACCCTGTTCATCTTTTTTATTTTCCTTCCAAGTGTCAAATGGCAGGGAAAAAGAATGCTCTGACAGCTCACAGCCACATTGCTAAATTTCTCATCTGCCTCTGCTGCATCCCATTCTGTTGCTGGGAGGTAGACACATTCAAATACGGTTGCACATAAAGATGAAGAACCAGACATGTTCCTATCTGACAACCACTGCAGAAATTACAACAGAATGCAAGTTACTGGCTTTCGCTATGAAGTCCAGACTTGAATGAGAACACGAGAAGTTGGGGAAGCCCCATTCCTGGAGATATTTAAGGTCAGGTTAGATGGGGCTTTGGGCAAACTGGTCTAGTGAGGGTGTCCCTGTCCCTGGCAGGGAGGTTGGAACTAGATGATCTTTGAGGCCCCTTCAAACTGTAACCATTCTGTGATTCTATGGAAAGGAGGGCATGGGCTTAGTATGAAGCCACTTTGCCCATGACACCCTTCAGGTGAAGATCATGTTCAGGAGCAGCTGTCACAGAGAAGCCTTTCAGCTATACTGGAGTTTGGATAGCTAAGAATGTCTCCTACATCAGTACATTCCTCATGCAGAGCCCAAGAGTAGCTCTTTGGCAGAATCCTACAGAGAAATCTACAGTCAAAGGAACGTACTACAATCTTAATCTAGTAGCTCCACAGCCAAAACTGAATATAAGAGCTACTGCAGGGAGCAGCTCTGTGGGCAATAAAAAAGTGGGCAAAAAGTATCCTTACTTTATTCGTACATCAATGTCTGCTCAGGAGTTTCTAAATCTTCTTGAAAATATTTTTTAATAATGCTTTAAGTTTAAAGGACCAAACCCTTGGCATACAATGCGGATACTCTGAATTGAAGGGCTTTAAAGATCTCACCAATATAGATACAGATTCTCCTCTGAAGCCAAAAAACACCCTAAATGTGCATGGCCAGTGTAAAAATGTTAACTAATATTTATTAGAAATGCAGTCAGAACACTGTCAATAAAAACTTGATTAAACCTAGGTGCTATCAAGGGAGTACATAACAGCATCCCATTAGGACAGCTTGTGGAGCACTGCATTCGTTTTACATTGCAGAGTTTGGTACATCCGCTAAAGCAGGCTGTTCTTGAAAATTACAGGCATAGCTGGGTGGAAAAAATAGTCTTATTTGCATGACAAATAACTGATGTGAATATAAGATCACAAGACAGACATGCCCGAGATTCAAATGCAGTTATGAAGCATCCCCCAGATTACCTCCATGGCAGTTGAACTGGTCCCAACATCCCCTTTTGTAAAAACATATTTTAAGTGGCAGAAAAAAATGTGAGGATTTGTTCAAGTAATTCCTTAGATGATGAAAACTAAAATGGAAATGCTTATCATATATGTTTCCTTCTTTACAGACTTATACCTACCCATCAAACCACCGAACTGACATGTAACTGTTTATGAAAGACACACACTAAAATACTACAAAACCCAGTATTTATTGCAGACTACAGGTAAGAGAACTCAGGAAGCTCTTTACCCACATGTGATAATAAAGTCTATGGATATGAGCCCATATATGTTTATTTCTCAATTTTTTTTTTATTTCAAATATGCTCTTTACAAGTTAAACTTCTTCCTTTGCGTCTGGTATTTTCTTCTGAATGCTCACACTCAGTATCAAGCTAGATTCCTTCCCACAGACACATCCTTACCAGCAGCAGTGGTTTTGCAAGACAAATTATGTTCAGAGTTATACCTGTACAGCCTTTTAACTCAGTATTTATGACCCTCATGGCTCCTGCAGTCTTCAATAACTATACTTTGCCCTGATACATATTCAATCAGAAATCAATAGACAATTATATTGGTCCACAGCTCTCCCTTATTCATCACGATAGCTCTACAGTGTAAATACGTGTAACAGTTTAGAAGGTGCCACTTGGACAGAGTGGGTTTTTTTCTTTTAATAAATATGTTTCTTTATGAAAAACCAACCTAGAGCAAATTACTCTTAAAAAGACTAAGTGTAGTGATTTTAAAATACAAAGACATTAAGGCCTACCTTTTGGTTTTACTTTATATGGAATTCACAGGGGTATTTCCATCTGCCATGAAAAGGTTTAATATTTTAAAGTTATTTAATTCTGATAGATCTGCCGGTCTCCACCAATATTAATGAGGTAAGGAGATCCACAGATTCCTCTCAGAAGATCTACACATCCCTCTTCAGAATGCATCCCTCTTCACTCCTTCATGGAGTATCTAACATTCACATTGTTTATAAAATATCAACATAAAACTGTGTTTAGTGAGGACTGTTTTCACACAGATGAAGGAGCACAATCACAGGGACTGTTCAAGGGGGAAAAGCTGAATGAATCTGAGTTACAGATGCATGATTCAGAGCAACTACAATAAAACAGTATTATATAAAATATTTATGCATGGTATTAAGTGAAATTTTTTGGTTGCAAAGGCCTGGGTTCAGATATACCAGTTTAAAGTATAAAATGTTCATATTTTGCCAGTTCCTTTACACAGGAATTCTTTCGAAGCTGTAAAACATTCTTGTGACAATCTCTTTTTATCTTCTGAAATCCATAAAAAGAAATTACTTAATGTAATGTGACAAGTCTATTTACACAACTTCATTACAAATACTCTAAGATACATAGGTATTTCACACTTCTTGAATGGAAGTTCCCATTCATATTTTTCAATGTAATACAGTTTATTTAAAAGAATAATGAAAAATTTATATTAATTTCTAACATCTCTTGTATTGTCATTATGTACAATTTTTCTTTTCCAAAAACAGAGCTGTGGAAACTTCCTCATAAAATTACTTGGTTTTCTGTGTATTTTGCAATTTATTTTCAGTTAATAAAAGAAACTTTGTGCAATGACCAATATATGCAGCTCAGCTGAAAGCTAATTACAAGATCAATTATAGCCTCTTCTCTTAGGCTTAATTTATATCCTAAAAAGGAGCTTCAAAAGCTCAGTGCAATAATTCATCCTCTAGTAAGGGAGTATGACAACTTTCATTATCAAAATCAAGGGTGAAAACAGCTGACTGACATTGCATAGATGCTTCCGTACAGCTTTCTGATTCTCCCAAGCCCTAAGCAGCAGCCATTCCTGTTCTGATCTTGCTTGAAACAGACAATAAATATGTCTCAAATCAAATTCAAAGCCCAGAATACTGAATTTAGTAGATCAGATGCAAACCAGAGTCACAAGAGCAGTACTCTACACTTCTCAGTCTTGGTATACTTTCACTTAGGGTCAGGCAAACCAGAGCTGCAGTCAAGTACCTAACAATTTTCTGAAGTCCCCGCAGTTGAATCTGGCACACACAATGCCTTTACATCAAGATGTGCATGCAGAATGCCTCTAAGATCATAGACAACAGTATCTCTGTTCATTTCTGCTAAGCTACATGATTTATACAAATTCAGAATCTGGTTACAAATGGTCTTACTCAACAGAGGTAATAACATAACTTCTCACACTTTGTTATCCACTACTATTTCTTGATAAACTTCTAATAATCTCACTAAAAATGTTCAGACCAACCTTGCATTTAAATAGATAACGCTATGTACAGCCAGGCCAACCATTCAGTGCCCTGATGATCATGCACAACCTCCTCCTCTATTCTAATGGAGCTTACAGGAAACAGAGGCATCTTCTACATGTAACTTCAATGCAAAAGGTCTCAAGGTCCTCTTGAATGCTGACAAAGGTCAAAGGATTTTTTAGCCTGCCTTCTGTGCTGAATGTATTACAGTGCTGCATTTTGTAGACACTGGGCACCCGTAACTTTTCAAAGGTTAACAGGTTCTGCGGATATATCAAAAACGTACTGAACAGAACTAAAACTAAGTATTTGCACAAAACTACTCTGAAGTATTAATTTGACAGATACAGTGTTCTTGGATTCCTACATGATTTTCTGCTGTTCAATACACATAAGGAATGTTCTGTTTAATACATGTACGGAATGCGTATTAAAGTTGGTTGGTACGATGGAATTTTCAAGTCTGTACATCAAGTTACTGAATTCTGGATCAAAACTGCTACACAATGAGTTCTGTTCTTGCCTTATTCAAAGCCTACTAAAATAAATAGGGAAAAAAATTGCTAATTCTCATCAGACTTCAGATCAGAATAAAATTATCACTCAAGCTTTATTTCTTGATTTTCCCCTGTTATTCAAGAGGCTGGCTCTCTGCACCACAGCAGAAGTTTTACAGTCTGTGTGAGCAACCCCTGATACTTCAATATACCTGAGCAAAGGCAAGTTAGATCCAGCACAGAGTCAAGAGACTGCCAATACAGCTAATGAAACGTATGTGTACCATGCCAGTGAAGGCAAAACAATAAAATAGATAAAAACAAATAAATTATTTGGCCTGCAAAATACCCACCACTTCTTATGAAACTGTAAGGGAGTTTAACTTCGTATTTGTTCATGGGTCAAAAATTTTTACTGCAGAACTTTCTACTGATGCCAGCAGGATAATGAAACTCCTGTCAACACTGTTACTATAATGCATTATGCAATTTATTTGCACAATAAATAGGTCAAGATATGTATTTATTAATATCCTTTGTTGTCTCCTAACACTGTTCCAATTCCTGGAGTTTTCAGGAAGAGGGAATAGAAGAAAAGACTCTTGATTCTTCAGCAAGATATTTGGGTTCTCAGCCGTGATAACTTTCCGTAAAGTTAATGAAGACAGAAAATCTTACTCCAAATTCATCAGTAGCACATTACTTTCCCACCACTTCAGAACTACCTAGGCACTGAAGGTGCTTTCTCCCTGCAGCCCTCAGAGGCTCAGATGTAAAAGCAATGGCTTACCCTTAACCTTGGAATTTGCAAGACTTTTCACAGGGGTTCTACCTACGTGTGAACTAGCAATACATTCTAGAAGTGGTTAGAAATCTCAATTGGCAAATTTCTATTAACATCTACCAAATACCAACAACTTTCACGTTTCAGCATGAGTGAGAGCATCTGTACTGGGGAGGCTGACATGGATACATTCCTTCAGTGACCACCGTCTCTCAAGAAACACCAGGTGCAATGCCTGACAAAAGACATTAAAGACCTCATACTGGCATCTTCAGAGAAGTACTATTTTAATCCTTTGCTCTGAGTAACACAAGAAAGTGACTGTAGAACTTCAGGAGTACATACTTAAAACACATTTCTATCTCCAGCAATAGCGGAGAGAGACAGAGAGGTCTATTTTTCAATAAACGTAGAAAAACTGCAGCTGTACCATGTGAACTGCCACCCAAAACTTTCTTAAATTCCACATTATTTATTGATCCAACAGCAAATTCTGTTAGACAAATGTGGAACAGAACAACAGCTTGTCTAGGAGCTACAATTTTAACCATGTTCCATGCTGCTGCTTTAATTATGTAAAATAGTATTAAGTAACAAACTGTTTATGCATAAAGTGGGTAATTTATACTTCAAAAATTATTATGATAATTGGATCATGCTATTTTCTTAGTTCTTCCCTCCTCCACATCTTCAAATTATCAAGTGGAGTAATAGTCAAGAGAAATACCTGTTCTAGTCTGGGATAACGATTAATTACATTTTTCCCATTGATCTTCCAAACACAGGGCCCTTGCTCTGAAGAACTGAATCAGCAGCCCCATATGGGTGGAAAGAGAGCAAGGCATATTTCATAATCCCCTGAGTGCGATGTTTTTAACAGCATTACAGGCATGACAACAGTGGACCAAAAGAGGAATATACAGATTTGGGGTTGTTGTTATTCTCAGCTCCAATATGGTTTAGTGGTTAGACTTGGCGATATTACCTTAACAGTTGGACTTGATGATTTTAAAGGTCTTTTCCAGCCAAAACGATTCTCTGATTCTAGCATTACTGTTGTTCAATTGGGATTCTTTTCTAGGTGCAAGAGAGATGTGGAGGAGACTTGCTTATAATTTCTATCTTTTTCTGGAAATGATAATGCAAGCTACGAACTGTTATTTAAATCCACCTGCTTTCATTTGACTTTTATTATAGTCTTAACACTAACTCAGATTTATTGAACTTAATAACAGCTCCTGCTTTAACCTTGACGTTATACAGAACATCTGACACCACGTGATCACTGAAAACCTACCTGACGAAAATATTTTAACACTTCCAGTATTTTACAAGACTCCTCAGAACCCAAACAGTAAATCTTGCCTCAACACTCCACCCGTCCGGAGACCGCAGAGCTCCAGACAAGTCCCTGTAAACTCAGAAACAAAGCCGTGCTGCTAACAGGTTTTGAACTCGCCGCTTAAAAAACATGTCCAGGGGGCTGCAGATGCCGCGGAAGCTCCGCCGGGCGCGGGCGGCAGCCCCCCGCCGCTACCGCGGCGCCGGGCCGGGCCCCGCCAGACCGTCCGCAAGGCGCGGAGCTGTCTGCGGTGCTGAAAAGGCGGCGGCGGAAAACGCCCCGCCACCCCACCCCGGGGACGGGAGGTGCTCCAGCTCCGCCGCCGCGAAGCGACCACGGGCTAACCGCGGTGGGGAAGGTGGGGCGGGGGGACGGGAGGAAGAGGAAAACGAACACTCGTTTGCCTCACGTCGATATATGTATCGTCCTGGCTCTTGGGAAGGCACCCTGCGAGTCTGCATGAACTTCCAGCTCCCGCAAAACGCACGGCAGGTCTGGGACAGGCAAACTCCAGAGTTGGGTTTGACCGACCAAACCGACTGTTTTCAAAGCATTTTAATGGAATGACCAGAGTCACCTTCTGTGACCCCACATGCTTGCAGCTCAGCTGTCTGGACTTCCTACCAATACTTCAAGGTCACAGGCTACTGAAAAGAACGAAAAAAGAGACTTCTGTGTGCTGGCATTTCTGGTCACCCTGAGTTTCTAAATATTACATCTGCAGTCAGTAATAATTACTAAACTGCCAGCTTTTTATTTCCAAAGGTTTTGTCACGCGGTTTGTAGAAAAAAATCTATGTTTAGGTTGATTTGCTTCCACCAGAGTACAAAAGATGCCACACGGCAAGCAGAATACATTGACCTTCTTCTGTTCTATAGAACAATTTTTCTTCTCTCAATTAATCCCTGTTTATTTACACTATACCCACTGGTAAAGTCTAAGTACTCTTCTGACAAGAATTAAAAAGGAATGTTCAAACTTGAACAGGATTGACAAATAGCTGGTGCAAACAGTCCTCCAGGACACAATCAACCATCTGTGGGCATGATTCTACAGACATGATTCATTCTAATGCATGTAACACAATATTTGCTTGAATGAAAGGCATTTGTGCCTTCAGAAAACAGTCATCTTTAAAGATCATTAAAAAAACCACATTGCATTATCAGGGTTACACAGCGTTTTCCTTCAAACGGAGAAGATTCCTGCATGTTCCTATGCCAAAGTATTTTAAAGGTACTTCTTGTTTTCTGATGTCACGTGTAACATAGATGAATTCTGCAGCTCCTCATCTTATTTTTTAAAAGTCTAGTATGTGTACAAAACCAGACTATGCCTAAATTAAAAAGCTGCCAGATCCCTAATAACTAAGGGTGGAACTATGCCCTTTCCTTCTAACAAGGTCCTTGAAAAAAGAAGTTCTTTTTCATTTTTAACATGAATGACAGAGCCCCCTGAAGCTGCACCTCACTCCAGGCCCTGCCATAACTACTGCAATTTTCTCTCTAAGACAATTTTGCCTCTAAGACAAAAACATAGGTTATTGCTGGTTTACAGGCAGGTATATTTATGTTCTGTACTGTCAGGCAGCACTGAAAACTACATTAACCTTGATGAAGTCACATGATTGCATAACTCCTTTCATGCAGTCGCATACCTGAGGAAGTTCTTTAAACTGATTAATTAAAATAAAACTAACCAAAACTTAATTAAAACTTAGGGTTTTTAAGATTGTTTTTCTGATCTGTAACACACTTCTAAGGGAATTAAAATTTGCAACTTATTTACCTGAAAAAACCTCCAATTAAATCTTGGAGTAACTACTTCATATAAGCTGATGCATACAGGACCTACAATTATTTGGTTATCTTACACAAAATTTTCCATTTAAAGTTTCTGGAAAATGCGTAGAGTAATTCAAATGTTTACAAAAATGTTTTTTTCAGCTCTGCTCTTCATGCCTCAAGCACCACCAGAGAAGAAGGCTCTCACATTGCAGCAGTGCCGCTTATTTTAATACAGATAAAGAAACCTCTTCATCAGTACTCTAGTAGTTTATAGAGATGTTCTTCCACCAGAACACTTGTTTATTGAGTACAATATCATTAAACTGCTTTCAATAACGTTGATGTTAATGCAGAGAAACTGGGTTCTGAGCCAGGAATGGAAGCTTTGCATGTGCAAGGACTGCACAACAGGATCCAATTTGGCAAAGAGTCTTCAGTAACGTAATACTTCTCAACATTACCCTAAGTAGACGACTATGGTACCATTTCACATTGAAACTACAGCACTCATTTGCACGGAAGCAGAATATATTACAACTCCTAATTTATTTTTTAACTTCTTTTTTTTTTTCTTGGAACTGTTTGGTACTAGTGAAACAGTCATCTTTGTCCTTGAAAGCTGTCATTTCAGCTTTTAGCTCAAGGTATCCTTAACTACTGTGAAAAAGCAAAAGCACTGATGTATCTACGAGTAGGTATTTTCCCTTCAAAACTTGGAAATCTATCTGTTGTACATTTCACTTGAGCTGAAATGCCAAATTTAATTTCTTGATTGAAAAAAAATAGAACTGAGTTCCTCAAACAGAAGCTGGGACAGTATTTGTGGGACTTATTCTACAGCTTTGATCATTACGTTTCTTGTATCTCTAGCCCCACATTTCTAGACAGTTTTCCTCTGTCACATTCTTAGTGGCTGTGTGGCATTAAATAAAACAAGTTGAACATAAGTCTCCCTCCCCCTCTTAAACATTCTCTTAGAGTATGCTCGTATCTGAGACAGCACACTGAAGTTTACATACCTTGCACAGCGAAGGCAATTAACCTTGCCATCAAGACAAAATGCACAGCACGAAATTCAGTCATTGGGCAATTAAAGACTTGCTGCACATCCGCTGCAGAAGACGGCAGTCATGTCAACAAGAAAGCGTGCTATAACCTAAGGGCTAAGCGATGCCACAGCATAACCGCAGGCAGCACTCCCTAGCAGGCAGCTATACACCTGCCGTGTCTCTTCCCTTCACCAACTTCGGCAGGCGCACAGAGATCACGTTTGCTTTCCGAGCCAGCGGGAAGTGCCCGGTACTTACCACCAGCGCGCCCTGAGACAGCCCGCCTCGCACCCCGCTATGCCCGCAATGATCACTGACCCGCGGAAGGGAACGTTACCTGGATTTCTCTGGCGTGGTACACGATGATGAGCCCGAGCAGGATAATCGTGGACAGGCTAATAAGGCATTTCAGAGCGAGGGAGTAGAGCGACTCCTGCAAGAGAAAGACACCGCCGTCGCTCAGAGACCCTCGCACAGGGGCCGCTCCCGCCCTGTCGCCACCCCCGGCCCCGAGGAGGGCCGCCTCGCCTCATGATGCCGGGGACAGAACGGGGACCGGCGGGCAGCCCGCCAAAAGCCGAGGGGAGCGCTTCGGGACGGGGACGGGACGGGCGAGCAGCCCTGCCGCGCTGGGCTCTCTGAGGGGCCGGGGCGGTCGCACCGGCTGCCGGAACGGGACGGGACGGGTATGAGGCGGCGGGTACCTTGGTGTAGGCGCCCCAGGAGAGCTCGGTCTCGATGACCATGACGACTATGCCGAACATGCCGAAGATGAGCGCGTAGTCGCTGAGGCGCTTGCGCTTCTCGAAGAGCGCCCGGCGGTGCCCCAGCTTGTAGCCAATGTTCTGGTTCTTCTTCTTGCTGGACTTGCCCCCTCCGTTGTTGGAGCTGCCCGGGCCGGGGCCGGCGGGGCCGTAAAGCGCCAGGTTGTTGGAGTTGTTGTGCTCGGGTTTGGAGACCACGATCTCCGGCGCGGCGGGGGTGCCGGCGGTAGCGGCGGCGGCGGGGCTGGCGAGCGGCGGCTGGAGCGGCTGCGACTCGGAGTCCAGCTCGTGTAGGTTCCTGCGGGACGAGCTCAGGTTGCTGAGCGGCCGCATGACGCCGCCGTTGTACCTGCAGCTGCTCATGGCTATTTCGGTGAAGGGGTTGCTCTCCCGGCGCTGCTGCTGCTGCTGCTGCTGCTGGTGATGGTGGTGGTGGTGGTGGTGGGTGCTGCCGCTGCTGACACTGCTGCTGGGGCTGGCTGCCTGCTGCTGCTGCAGGCTATGGCACTGGTGGTACTGGTGGTACTGGTGAGGCTGCCTGGACGCTCCGGCATGGCTGGAAGGGGTGAGCTCGCTGACGTTCAGCTGGCTGCCCTGCCGGGAGGAGGCAGCGGAAGAGAGCGGCGAGGAGTGAGTCCGGAAGGCTCCCGAGAGGGGCGAAGAAGCGCGGAGCAGCAGGGGCAGGTTATCCCCCGCGGCTGCCGCAGCAGCCCCGTAGTAGGCGCAGTTATTGCACTGGAGGCATGGGCTCTGCTGCTGCTGCTGCTGCTGCTGCTGGAGGAGGCTCTGCTTGTCCTGGCCGTGCTGCTGCTGACAGTGCGGCGGCGGGCGCTGCTGCTGTTGCTGTTGCTGCTGCTGCTGCTCGGGGCCGAAGCCCGCCGGGAACTGCCGCGGCGCGTCCATGCCGGGGCCGTTAAAGCCGCAGGAGGACCGGGCGGTGGTGCACCCTGCGCAATGCGTTATGGTCGGCAGGGGAGAGTCCTGCTGCCGCCACGAAGGGCCCATCCCGGCTCCCGTAGAATCCAGCCGCCGCGTCCGATTGGTCGGGCGGACCAAAACAACGGGCATCACGTCACCTGAAGGGGGGGATCGGCCGCGGCGTGAGGCGGCGGGGGCGGCGCAAGGTCCCCCCGCCACCCCGCCCCGCGCGGGGATCCCGCCTCCCGCCCCCGCCGCGCCAGCAGGTAAGGGCTGCCCTCGCCCCCCGCTCCCTCCCCCGCGCCCGCCCCGCCCGCCGCGGGGAGCCCCGCGCCGCGGAAACCCGGGGGTTCCCGGGGGCGGGGAGCGCGCGCGCTCCCGGGATCGCCCCTTCGGGAAGAGGCCTCCGCGGCGGGGCTCCCCCGCTGCGCGCTGCCGCTCACATCTGCGCCGTCTCCGGAACATGGGCGCCGCGCCGCGCTCCGGAGCTGTCCAGCGGCGCCTCCTGCCCGCCGCCGCCGCCCTGCAAAACACAACGCCGCGCTGGCTCTTCTCCTGCGGGGCCCCGGCGGCCCGCGCCCAGGCCGCGGGCCGTGCCCGCCGCGGGCCGCCGGAGGGAACCGCGATCGGCCGCGGCCCTGGCGGGCTGCAGCCAGGTCGCGTTGCGGGCAGCCCTCCCCGGCACATCGCGGGGCCGTCACGAACGGGCGGGGGTGGGGGGACGGCGTCTCTCGGCTGCTCCTTCCCTCAGCTGGAGAAAGGAGAGCCGGCCGCCGCCGCGCGAGGCCGCTACCCGGGACACCGCCGGGCCCGGCTCAGGGGCTGCTCCGGCGGGCCGGCAGGAGCTGTACCGTGAGGCGGGATCCGTGCCGCTGAGTAGCTAGCTGCCTCCCCCTCCGGCTCTGGTCTCCTGGCGTGCGGCGCCAGTGCAGTCCTTAAGGTGGTCGCCTGCTACCATTTTGCCTCTTCCCCTTCCTTTCCCTCCCAACCTTTGTCTGAGTAAGGCATTCCTTTTGGCAGAATATTGCCTGCACCAGGTAAAAGCTCTTTTCTGCATTTACTTAAGGGAAGATTCTCAGAGGGGAGAATGGTGAAAACGGTTAAGCGGTTTACCTTGTCACAGCAGGGCCATTCTTGTCACCTAGGTGAGATTACGAGAGGGATTTCTTTCTTTCCTTTTTTTTTTTTTTTAATTTTCCGGACAGACAGCACTGTCTTTGAGGCTTGAAAAATCACCTGCAAGACTTGATTGCATGGAGGGTTTCCTGACATTTTTAATTTCTTACCGAAGGCAATATTCACTAAGCCTTTTTAGGATAAAAGCCTGTGTCCTTGTAATTTCTCTGTGTCACACGACAGTCAGTTTCCTTTGAAACTCTACACCCGTGAAAGGCGTGCATTCCATGAATTTGAGTGAGGCACTATTGTTAACAAAGTTTTAAAACATTATTTGCTAAAAGATTTCAATGACGCATTTCCTAGGCAAGGTGTATCTTCTAAAGCAAGCGCATATCGCACACACACAAACAGTCCTTAATAGTGTTGTAAACATCACGGGTGTACAGCATAGGTAGATTACTCAGAGAGTGACCAAAAAATTAAAAATCTCCAAGTGTCTTTATACAGCATAGATTATGCTGGAAAAAGTACCCGTAAATAGGAGTATGTGTCATATACAGCATCATAATGCCTTGTGATAATTCACAGTTTAACAACCAAATTTTTGAATAAAAATACACACATTCATGCATGAATGATAAAGGACTTTGCAAATATATCACTCCGTGTTTTTAAATCATACTAAAGTGAATTTTCATGCTTTTTACTGCATTCAGTTCTCCTGAGCACCAAAAACCAAAAAAAAAAAAAGCTTTTATTTTTAAGAATGAAGAGTCTGTTTGAGACAGCTTCAAAATTTTCCATTGTCTGAAAAAGCATGGTGCTGTATTTCAGTCTCACTGGTCCCATTTTGCTTGTGTTCTCAAACACACACATGAATTGCAGGTACCTTAGAAAATGGAAATCTTGGGGAACCTGGGTTTTTATCTTGCCATAAATAAAAGTCTTGCATAAATGTGCTGTCAGGATATTATGTTTTGTGAACCTGTTAAAGATTTTGATAGGCCAAGGTTTCGTCTTTCCTTTTCTGTGCATGGCGTGTCCTTAATGTTTTCTTAAAGATGCTTCTGTTCTCCTTAGTAGGCAAAGACCTCAGGACCTAGTTTACCACGAGAGACTTTTTAAGAAATTGGTAAATCTTCATGTTTTATTTAGAAGCCACCAAGGCTCTGTCCTGTAATTTCATCTACTCTGGTTATTCAAGGTTTTGTTAGAATTGCGAAGAAAAAACTGATCTTTTTTAAGTCTTGGTAGAGTAAAATTCATGATAGCTGTGTTCTATGTGGGGAAATGATTGCATTTGTTTTTCTAATTCATATATAAAAGTTGCAAGTCTGAATTTTACTGCATCTACTGATGCTATCCTAATTATGTGTAGAAATGGCAGGGACAGTGCTTTTAGAAGCTTTCATCTATTTTCTTGATTGTTTCATTATGCGAATAAACAAATGAATATTCCCATGTTTAACACAAGAGGTCATACTAATCACACAGCATGTTATAAAACTAATCAACTAGGGGTTTCATTTCAGTTCCATTGTGAAACCTGGCATGTCTCATTACCATTTCAAGATTCTAACATAAAATTCATTGAGAGTCTGGATATTCATAGCTAAGGAGGTAAACCTTCCTCCTTGCAACACCACTTAACAAGCTGGAATAGAAAGATGCTATTTAATCTAACATCTTCCACTGTTAAATAATTAAAGTTTACTTGTAAAATTAGTGTATTTATTTTCAGAAATAAAAGCACATTCTTTGCATGAACTGAATCGTGCTATTCTTTTGTATCACAAATGAATTTAGCATAGGCAGCTCAGAACTGCTAAATCATACTAAACGAGTAACAGCAAACCCCTGTGAAACAGACATTATCTGTTTGGGGTTGGTGACTTGGTTTTCTTCCTACTTTTTCTTTATATATACTGGATGGAACTGCTCTTACTCATTATAATAGGTCCTGAGGCTGATTTGCCAAAAAGACAGTTTTTACACACACATATGTGTATGTGTATGTGTGTACACTCATATGCTTGCTCAAAGTTACAGGAAGTAAAAGACAATTACTGCAGATAATAACGATTATTTGAGATGTTTGAAAAACAGGGGTTTTTTTTCTAAACCCACTAACTGCAAGAACAAGGTAAATACTGTTGAGAAAACTATATCAAAAGCAGCACAGGAAGCTCAAAAGATACAGGAAAAATTAGATTTCTGAGAGGAAAAAACACTGTGAAATATTTGAAGTGACAGCTAATGGCTAGTCATTTGAAAAGCTCACGTAACAACATCCAGTGGAGATGCAACACCTACAGGCTACAATAAAACGTATTAGAAAGCTATTTTGGCTGTTATTCTATTGCCCCTACTCATCCTGTTAAAATCACTGAGGATTCTGCACTCATAAAAATGTCAAAAAATATGGGAAGATGTAGCTATCTAAAAGAATAATAAAAAAAAAAAACCCAAAACCAAACCAAAACAGGCTAGGCAATTCCATTCTATAACAGTATTTTGAACTTCAAGCATATTCTGCCCAAGACCTAGGAGTTTCTAGAAAGCACTAAAGGAAGCAGCCTTGTCCAGTTCAAAAAAAAAGCAAGCAGGTCCATAGCTCTGTGAAGACAGAAGGTTGCCATTCAGTGAGAGTAGTCACATTAATAAAAACAGAGGTAGAACCAACAGCAGTAGGGTATCAGGAGATCATTCAAGGGTATCCATGCAGCAATAAACCTGCTTTGTTTATTGCAATGACAGCAGTACAGCTGCTAAGAGGATAGCATGGAAATAACCATAGGAGCTACATGTGTGAATTACCTTTTGTGTATCATCTGGCAGGGCTTTTACTTACCAAACATCTCCAACATTCACCCCAGCAACTTCTGGTGTCAGGCATAGTCCCTAACTGGAATCCCACCCCTGCTCAATCTGTGCTCATTTCAAAGACCTTTTGATAATGTTCCACATTAGTGGGGGAAGGAGAAGAAACACTGAACAGTTACTCTGTGCAGATAAACCAGCAGCATATAAGAAGGAGGCATACTTTACTGTTTCTACTTCTTGATTTCATACTGCTTCACTAATCTACAATTTCATCTGCTTCTTCAGCGTATCAATAATGAAAATGCAGATAAACTCCAGTTCAAAACATTCATCCTTTATCTGGATCATAGAGGATACAAATGATAAGGACACTGGATTGACAGATCTAAAATGCTAACCACATTTTTCAAACATGGGGATACCTGCATTGATAGGGATGCAGCTTAAGAACTCTCTAGAATTGCTGCACACCTTTCTTCCCATCAAGGGGCCTTCCTCAAGGGATGGAGTATTTTCAATATTTTTTTGCTAACAAAATTTTTTATTACTATTGAGCTGGAAATAATGTATGGGATTCACAAAACAGCTGGGAAAATTATTCCTTTAATTCAATCTTCCATCCTTTCTGGATATTTTTATAGTACTTGGCAATTACACATGTAGCAATTGATTCTAAATAATTGCATTTCATTTGCCA
Organism: Porphyrio hochstetteri; assembly: GCA_020800305.1. NCBI lineage: Eukaryota > Metazoa > Chordata > Aves > Gruiformes > Rallidae > Porphyrio > Porphyrio hochstetteri. The sequence continues at coordinate 26,013,972 of CM036938.1, forward strand.
TATTTGAAAAATAGACATTTTTTTCCACTGTTATTTTACCATCACTGCTTCCATTTTGCCATTAGAATATAGTTACAATGGATTTGTGCTGTCACATTGTTGTATTTGGAAAATTCATTCTAGGTTACTTAGCACAATCCCTTATTTGGCTGCGAAATGTGAGATGGACTTTGTTTTTATCTGGTAACAAATGTGTGGTGTGTATAATTACTTTTAAAATCTTAAAGGCACCATGGGTTGTTCCAGTCAATAGCTCTCACAATTCAGAACATGTGTAAAATCAGCCTGGATAAGAGGCGGCTCCAGGGAGATCTTATAGTGGCCTTCTGGTACCTGAAGGGGCCTACAGGAAAGTGGGGATTGCTTGTCAGGGAGTGTAGTGATAGGATGAGGGGAGATGGTTTTAAATTGGAAGTGGGTAGATATAGATTGTATATTAGAAAGAAAATTTTCACTATGAGGGTGGTAAGTCCCTCGCACAGGTTGCCCAGGGAAGTGGTGTTCAAGGCCAGGTTGGATTAGGCCTTGTACAGGCTGGTCTGCTGAGACATGTCTTTGCCCGTGGTGGAGGGGGCTTGGAACATGACAATCTTTGAGGTGCCTTCCAACCCTAACCATTTTATGATTCTATGATTCTAAATCATAAATATCTAAATCTTCGGTTGTGTATATTGGGGGCATTTTTATTTATTCAGTCCTGATTCCCTGAAGGACTCTACAACTTTCACAGCACATTCTCATGTCCCAACAGTCCATCTGCTCTTTGTTGTAATCATCATACCTAAAACCTTTTGGATAAATTACTAACACACACAGATGTTGTGGTGCTGTTTGTGGAACTTCTCTTTCTAACAAGTTTGGTATACACTTGTAGAACAAATGGAAGCAGGGAAAAGATGAAAGGCAATGTTCAAGTTTAAGTTATCTGTAGCCCTACTTTCTATTTTATGTACACTTAATTGAATCTATGTAGTTGTTTTTCTAATTTATGAGATGGCTGGACTTGAGAAAAGAGTTTGGGACAGAGGAATGGGGCAGTTACTAGGGGAAGAGCATCTCCCTCCTTCCTTCCTAGCTCAGTTTGTCTGCAGCACCTTCTTTTCTCCCCTCCGCTTCACATTATCTGACCTTCTCGCCCTTCCCTCCTGCAGCAGAGCAGGATGCTGTTTTATGGTACTTGACAGCACCTCTGGGTTAGGTGGTGGGAGACAGGAAGGAGTTCTGCAGCTCTGCTTTTGTCAAAGTAGGGAGTTACTCAAGCAAACCGCTTCAAGCTGTCTCTGGCTTGATAAGCTCAGCGACTGTTTAATAAAGTTTTTATTCTCTGAAGTATAATTCTTGCTTCTCTCCTTTATCCCTTGTATTTCTGTACTACCAACCCAAAAATTAACTAGTTTTGAGGAAAGGACCCGACAGTTTTAATTATCAAAACTAAGTTTAAGAAGGAAAGGCTTAAGACTTTTCCCATAGCCCATAAAATCTTATCCCATTCAGAAAATATTTCTATAGAATTAAACTTCTTTCCTTCCAGCTGGGTAAAAGCCATCCCTGCAAGCCAGTATTTCACATTAGTAGCTCTTGTACTAACAAAGTGACATTTATATAAAATACATATAACACTGTAGACTGCTTTAAAAAGTTAGGATAACCAGACGATTTCTCAAAAGAAAAACTATTTTTTTTTCATTCTGTCTACAACTTCAGTGATTCAAAATATATGTTACATAAGAATAGTCTAATGCAGAAATGGGAAATATGTGGACAGTATGGTTTCTTCACTCCTGACCAGCAATTTAGATTCTTTATCTGTTTGGAACATCAGAACCAAGTTTGAAATGCGAATGGTTTTCTAGCATGAATTACGAAATCTATACTGTAACTATTATAAAGTATGTTCTAGAAGTCCTTTCTCAGAGTAATTTTCCTAATGTTAAAACTGTATCAGTATTCAGGCTGGTCAGAAAAAACTTATTTTTCTGTCTCTCAGAAGCTTATCTGGAGAAGAAAGCCACCCACAGGGCATGGTAGGAATCAGATTTCCCCCTTGGAATCATTACTGCAGAACTAACAAGGCAAAAAAGGTAAAAGATCTTCCATACCATCTTGGGAAACAGCCATGCAGATGTCAGACACTGTTGAGAGCAACGAGTCACCAAATTGTCACATACTAATCAATAATGCAATTTCTTTTTACGGACATAATTCTAGTATTCAGCCAGACGCTTCTCTGAAGGCTGGAGATGCAGTATCCTCCTGCACCCACACACACCTCATTTCCAGGTGCCTGGTCCCCACTGGAGAGCTCAAGCACACTGATTAGGGGCGTTAGCAGTGTGCAGAGCTCGAGCTGGTCAGGAGTATGAACTGAGTATATGGACACGACCTCAAGGTTAACATTTAATCAGTGACTTTCTTGTTCACAAGAACTCTCCCCAGATGGCATAGGACCCTAAGTGTTTTTTTAAACATCATCAGCTGCCGTATTCTCCTAAATGTAAGCTAGGTGGGTCTCAGTGGTTCTTCTCCACATAAACACAGTAGGGAAGAACAAGTTCTTTTCCTTTTCGCCAGTCTGGATGGACTCACACACATACTCCATCTCAGAGGTCAGGTCCTAAAAATCAAGCTGTGGCATAGCTGGAGAAGGAACAGCCAATCCCTGCCCTTAACAGTTGTCTACCTGTGAAGTATGAGATGATTCATTGGGTCAGACAGAATGAGAGTACACAGGACACATGGATCTAGCCAAAAAGCAGTCACTGTCTTCAGAGTATGAAAAGGAACTACGGAATACGCCCCTATGAGATGAAAGGAGACCCTTTCACAGGCCTCTATTCGAGAGCAGTACTCAAAGATCCACTGAACCCCCACAACATCTGCCACTGGTCTCTTTGGAGCAGCCACAGGAGCTGTTTGGCCATCTCCAGACTTTCTCACATTCAGGTTTTACAAACTGCTGCAGCACAGTGACAGCATTGGACTACTCAGGGGAGCATGCAGCACTTTCCACTTAAACAATACTTTCAGAATTGGCCTGAGGATCAAATGGGATTTGCTAGAAGTTTCTAAAAAACTTGAGTGTTTATTCTGACATTCAAGAATCACTTATACTTTACAATACTCCAAACCATGGTTACTGTTACTCTTGCATGTGAAATTCAGCACTTCATCTCTTTTGTTAAACACGTAGGACAAGGAGGATTCACTGCAAGCTGATGTCATCCTACTGATTTGTCATTCAGTTAACACGCAGTTGTCAGTGTGGATACTTTTGTGTCCTGCTGTCCTTCTCACTCACATGCTACAAAACTGACAGGACTGCCATTCTGAGAGGTGAAGCTGCTATGTGACCGCTAGTTTAAAGCAATTTTAAGTGCCTGCATGTGCTCTTCACTAACTCCAGAGAGACGCTTTAGCTTTGGCAATTTCTTTTTCAAATTCACCAAGCTTTATTATGATTTATGCTTTATAAAGTGTTTTGCATAACAAGAAAAGGAAAAAAGACTTTACATTCAATGCAAAATGGCTGCAATCTTTTTTTATAACGTGAAATATGGCACTAATGAAAAGAGCTATATTACAAAAGGTATGGCTATATTTATTCACAAAAACTACCTAGGTTATTTTTACTCTGCTGCACTAGAAATTTACTCTTTAAACTCCTTAGGATAAGTTACCAAATCAGTATTCAATGGTAGCTAAAATGAAATACCACAATTATCCCTCAGAAATGTACCTGTCTTCTAGACCTTGCGGTTAGTTTTAAAGAATTTAGAAATTTTGTTCTACTTTGTTTTGACTGCCATGAACATGGACAAGCCATCTAATTTATAATTAAATGGCATGACTTTGCAGAAAGTACACTCCAGGTTGTATTTGCCTGTTAAATTAGTCAGTACTACCATGCAAACAAAAGCAATATCAAGAAAAGTAGGTAAGATTGCAGAAGTATGTGCTGTGGCAATTTCCTAAAGGCTAGAAGTAATTATGAGGAATAAAAATATATAAAAAATGATACTGCATGTTGAAAGTTTCTGTTTTCATCATGAATGAAAAAGAACTAAATCTGGTTTGATGTGAACCTAAACTTCGTAATTACCCTTCTGAAAAATAAATTATTCACAGTTTTACTAGTTCTAACTTTGTCAAACTCTGTTTCAAGTGTAATGCTTTCGCTTCTGCAGGCAAGTATTTACACAGGCCAATTGTGTGTGCCAGTGAATGTTTGCTCATGTCTTTCTACAAAAGTATCTCTTTGCAGATGTAAATGTATATTTTGTAGACACAGCCTGAATGTTTGCTTTTGAAAACTGTCCTGGAAGACAGTAGCAGATGTAATTGCAGAATCGAGGTCAGAATGATAAACCTGCAGGAAGTTAAAATAAGGAAGCAGTAATGAAAAGCCATGCAGTTGCGGGTGTCATTTGTGTGATGGGGCTTACATTTGCAGAAAGGCTGCTGCTGTATGGTGGATGGGCACAAACTGCCTGTAAGTTTGTATCTATGAATGTACCTGTGTAACTTCAGGGCTATAAGCAGACTGGGAAGGTGAGTGCTAAAGCAGTGGAAACAGATGCAAAGTTCTCATACCAGAAGGAAAAGTGTCCATTCCGCCTGTTAGAAGGCAAAGTGTCAACTTGCATAATGATGCCCCCTAGCATGCTCATAAACAATTTCTGCTGAAAGCCATTCAAGTGGATCAGTATTGCTTATTGGTCTCTGATCTGTAATATAAAATTAAGTCATGACAGCAGAGCTAGAAATGAAAATAAGACAGCAGTCACCATGAAGAAATTCTGGAACTATAGAGTTAACTATGTGAGGTAGAAAGAATGGTAATGATGGATAAAAAAAGCTGCAGTTCCAAAATAGATGTGACAGCAGATGATTAAAAAAATATCTGAGACATGGGAATTGAAAAGTGTAATTACGGAAATGAGAGGTGATGTTTTGGCCAGAAATACAATATACATACAAAAGAAATTGTCTAAGTTTGATGTGTCACAGCACTGAATGTCTTAAAATGCAAGAATGTCAGTAATTAAATGCCAATGATCAATCTGGGAACAGATTTTATCCATGTAGAATACAAATATAATTTTGGCCTAAACCCTAAACAACAAAAATTGGCTTGCAGATATATGATGCATGATCTTTTAAGAGCAGTTTTACTGGCGAGTAGATCTTGTCATCTTGATCTAGGACCTCAGCAGATGATCGCTCCCTACTCTCATGCCCAGCTTTAGAAGGCGAATAAGCCCCGTGAACACCAGCAGTGCCCCTCTTTTTAATCTGAGGGCAGAAGATAGCATCTAGGCTCCAAGTTTAGCAACTGCCCTGACCCTGATGGGAACTCATCAGAGATTCACCAGATAAAGAGTGCTAAGGACTTGGCAATAGATATAGGGATAATCTATCCCCCCTTCTAGTGCTTACAAAGGCAGGAGACTAGGGGATGTGTTCAGGCTGACTTTGAATGGCCTAGTTGGCAGAAACATGGTGACCGGTGTGGAAAGATTGGTCCTTGTTAGGGGAGGGATAAGCATAGCTCTGCTGTTGGTAGGAGCCCCTTTCCAGTGCATCTCCACTATGCAGCAAGCCATCAGGGTGGCACGCCAGTGTTGTCTCAGCTCTGCCCTGTAGTGTTTGGGCAGTAATGGCCATGAGGAAATGGTCTATAGGTTGGCTAGATCTTCCAAGGTGTCCTATTTGAAATGCTAGATATAAGTCTAAATTGATACCCCAGCCACCTTCTGATCTTTCTGAGCTTAAAGCTCCAGTTTAACTAAACAGTAATTTGCACACTTTCACATTTTATGAAAATTTTGAATATTCTCATTTCTAATGTTGCATTTACTTGCTGTAAGTTCTCTGGTAAGAGAAAGAAGACACAGGTCCTGTTCTGTTTTTCTGTAGCATGTATTTTAGGCCCTTTTATTTGAAATACTGTTCTTATAACAATGTTGAGCACAGATATTTAGAATCCTGCTCAAAAACACTAAAAAGTAAGGAGGGCAGGTAGTGTGGGGTTTTCTCCGAAGTGTCTTCTATGGCTGGACAACAGAAATTACCCCTTACTCAGCCTCCTGTAGCACTGAAGTGGCCTTCTTGAAAGTGGATGTCCAGTGCAGCACTTCAGAGAAGGTGGCAACTGTGTTGTCTTCAAAGTTACTAAGCTTGTCTTACTCTTCATCCTATTTGTATGTATGCAACTTTAGCTATGACTGCATGCTGAAGCAGTTTACTGAGATACCTGCAGTGATGGGTATTATTCCTACCTCGGGTAATTTTGTAAAAGGCTAAAAAATTGTTCATTTATTGCCACATTAAAGCAATACTTTCCTCAGGTTCCCAGCTTTATGTCATTTGTCAAAGCCAAGCTTATCTACAAAGTCCAAGCAAAGAACTCATAATTAATAATGACCAGCCTACCCTAACATCATTTATCCTGTTAAGGCATATGCAAAGATTAACCCAGTTTACTTTTCAGAGAGCTTAGGACTGTTCAGGTTTTTCTAACTGTGTATGTATAGCAAAGCAGTGCAGTCAAGGACAGATTTGTTTCTGCTATACCATGGCTCAGGCACCAGTAAGTCCAACTCTTGGTGCCAGATCTTTTGTAACTTCTTAGCTGATGTATTCTGTTGATAACAGGATCAGTTGCTTAGCAATTCTGAAAATTAAGTCACATACTATGATACTCACAGGTAGTACTCTTTCTTATTTCTAGTACAAGCTTAATTTTTCAATACTAGGCAGAGGAAGAGAGCAAGTATTCTAGGCCTAAAGAAAATAGCGGCACATTTCCAGTGCAAGCAAACACAGGTGATTTCCCTGGATGTAAAGGCTGTTTTCTATAATAATGTAAACAAGACAGTGTCTTTCATAAGCTTATGGAGAAAATGGATACTGAATATATGCATAGACACCTATCTGAGAAGAAAGTAGTAGACTAATCACTAGTTTTGACTTGGGATGGCTATTTTTCGTGGTGGCATTCATTCTCTTGTAGCATTACAGTAAGTGTATTAAATACAAATACCATAGAAGAAGTAGATTACTGCAATTATGTTAATTCAAAGTTAAGGGAAATATTTGAAAAGAGGCATTAAATACTGAAATCAGACCTAGTGGAAGACTGGAAAGTACTTTCTTAGTAACTATGGCAGTGGACACAAATAAGACATGCTAAATGAGAAGAACTGTTAAGGAGAGGCCCAAGAAATCTGTATATGAAATTTGAAGAACATGCACAATACTATTTGGTTTCTCCAGCTGCTGTAGCACTCTTGTATTTCAGTGTAAATGGATTGCATAAATATGTTTATTGCATGAACATATTCTTGTATACATTCTTGATTTATACATGAATGAATGAAACAGGCAGGGAGAATCAAAGCAGAAGATTCTGTCTTAGAGAAAGCAAATCTGTAATTTAGGTTTATGCAGTTGCCTGGCACAATATAGCCTTTAAGGAATCTCTAGAAGTAGAATTACCTGATAATAAGTCTAGAAATTTCCTATTGTAAGCAGTCATCCCTTTACATCTATTTTACTAGAGTCCTCATTTTGACTAACTGAAGGGAAGTGAAAGAAAAAGGTCACTGATAAATTTTAAGAAGTTTAACAACAATAGGCATTCAATACTGAAAAAGTAGTTAATAATAGTGAATAAACATTAATTGAATGCTAGCAATTTTCCCCCACAATTCCTGCATGTAGGAATAACATTTATTGCAATGCCATTTCCAGTTCATCGTGGATGTCAATGTCCACTTTTTACAATAAACTAAGTAAAGTTATTCTCCTTTGCAAAGGGGAATAGCAGCATTTTTTATAACTCAGGCTAAAAAATCCTTCTGCATTGTCTTACTTTTCTCTGAATACCTGCATTGCCTGGCTATCTCAAGTGAAATTTTAAGTGGGTAATTTTTGGCCACTAAATTACCCATCTCCAGTCAGCTTTTTCCAGGGATCCAGTTGAGCACTAAGTACATGACCAAACTGAGATGAAGATGTGTTATAATCCTGATACTTGAGAAATGGTAAAGGATCAGTAAACCACAGAAGACAATGGCAAAACAAGAAAAGAGAATCCAGATTAGTAGGCTGACAGTAGGTCATAACCTTATCTTTAAAACTGTATTCCCTTAATTTTAGACATTAATTTGAAAAAGTGCTCCTGCAAGTTAGGCAAATATTATGAATCCTAAAACATTGATGGTCAGTAGCTTCCATATTATGTTTTTGGTTCCGGAAAATTTTCTAGTAGATGGATTTCTTAATCATGTTCACATTAATTATCTCTCACCTGAGTATTTCTTTACAATAATTATGTATAAAGGTGAGCCCTATGACACTAGAACATAAATAATATAACTCTGAAGCATTTAAGCAGTGAAACTGCTCACTACTGAATACTCACTTGGCTCCACAGAGCATTACTTAACATCTGGGACAAGAACTAGAGTTTGGAAAGCTGTACCCCACATCAGCAGTAGTAATAAATGCTGTTATTTCTCAGCACTATCACAGCTCTTGGGTATCTAGCCACTAACAGAGCATTTACTTGCTGATTACAGCTTCAAACTTTATGCAGTAGGCTGGAAGAGTTAGTCATCTAACTGTGCAACTGAGAAGCAATATGTGAACCTTCCAACAGACAGACAACTGCCATTCGAGGGACAACTACATGTCACAAAAAGATGATGCTACCAGACAGTCCACAAGATGGATTCCCAGATCCAAACTGTTTACAGCACCCACTGCTGCTCCCTGCAGAATGGAGGGGAGGTGGGAAAAGGAAGAAGAGGATGCAGCGGTGCCTGCACCACATTTTGCTTGCTCACTCAGCACACACCCAAGACACAGAAAAAATATGGTTCATATCTTCCTCTGCCTGATAAGCTTTAATGCACATCTCTTAGCTCAATGCTTAGCCACTAACTTAGAGGATTTTTGAAATAGAACTCTTAATAGAATACACTTTAAACACTCATTAGTACGGAGACTAGAATCCAGACTTCCAAGTCCCAAATGACTTCCTCAGCCATTAGTCTGAAGAGCTTTGCAATGGCTATTTAATTATTCTGTTCAACAGCAAGAGTAATTGAGAAAACCTTACCCTATATTCTGGCAATTAGGGAATCCAGCTCAGAGGGATTTAGGATTTTATCACACAGGAGAGATCTACAGCATGGTCTCTCACACGCTAGGGGACAGTCCTAGCTTTTAGGATTATTTAGTAAGTGAATTTGTAGGAACAGGTAGCAGCACCTCTGTTTTGGAAATGACAGTGAGGGAAGGAGAGAAACTAGATGGCAAATTATAAAAATGCCTACTGGAATTTGCTGTGATGGTGGGAGAGGTAGTAGACATACTCGAGATCAGTTTGTTCATGGCAGATATAGGCATGAGCTGGGGCCTTAGCTGGTCAGTCCACGGAAGAGTTTAAGCCTCAAACCAAGTGTCTCAAAAATTCCACCAATAGAAGGTAAAACATCTGTGTAATCAAGTAGCTGAAGTGATAGAGGCCTCAAACCTTCAATACTGATCTTACTTCTTTCAACGAGTTCTCCAAAAAGGAGATCCAGACGGGCAGTTTGAATTACCTATCCCATATTGGTTTCTCAGTAAAAGAGGACATGGGAAAAACAAAGGAAGGAACGTTAGCCAGTAGTTACCAATGCATTTGGTGATTCAAGGTTGAATAGCTGAATTACTAACTGTGGAATATATAACCTCTGGCTTAAGACTACATCAACACCAGACAGCTGGAAAATGTTCAGTGTGACACCAAGGTTCTTGGGTAGGTGAGTGACACTACAAACCAGAAAAAACTGATGTCAGGACTGCAGGACTCAGTAAGAACTATAATAAAAGAAAGAAGTAATACATACATGGATAAGTATGATTTTGGGAAAGAATCAAGTATTTTTTATTCCCCATCAGGAGGGGCCCTATCTAAAAATTCAATGGATTTTCTCGAGTAAGCTGACACAATTGTGTTAACAAGGGATAAACATTTAATAAATTCAGATATTCAAAGGGATGTTTAGTAGAACCCTGAAATCAAGTCATCTTTGCAGTAAATAATAATTACCTTTTTTTTCTGCACTGTATAATTTTTTCTTAAGCATTAAAATAGACTGTTATATGGTAAGGCTACAGCACTAAAATGTACCAAATCATTTAATTTACTGAGGCAGAATAGCCAAGTCACTTCATCAAAACATTTCAAACCCATTAATTCTAACTGTTTTTTTCACTCTGCATATACAGTTTAAGATTATATTTGTCACTACTAAGAGGATGCATGGCAGCCCTGATTATCTTACTGCTCTTCCAATGAGGCTCTAGTGCAAATAAATTTAAGAAAAGGAAAATGGATGCTGAATATGAACAAATTTTGCATGCAAATGCAGCATACATCTATTTTGCCTGCCATGAAGGCGTGAGTCATGTGGCAGAATGTGGCAAGGTGACTGGTCAGCAGGCAAATAGAGAGAGACTCCTGCAGCAATCCATTCAGGGAACTAAATCCTGAAGAAGTTTTTTCTTTGATTTTAGAGGAAGACTGTTCTCATGACTGAGTCAGCTGAACAATCAGAGCAATTATATTTTAAAGGGAAGCATAAGTAGCCTTTTATCAAAATTGATTGTTTCCTCAAGGATGATACATATCAAGCTTTCTCCTCCTCTTTTGTACAGTGTATTTCTTTTTCCCTTTTCATGCCACCCTGTATGCCTGTAGTAGTAACAGATGAGTTTTATATCTAACTATATGCATTTGCAGAATGATATATAAAAAAACCCAAAAGAACACAAACCAAAACCAACCAACCAAACAATAACAACAACAACAATAAAACCCAAACAAGAGGAGAATAGGATCCCTGAGTCACTTTTTAACTGACAGCTGGTCAATACTTTTTATGCAATATTTTTCTTTATTTTCCTAAAAAGGAATCATACCTAACATTTGTCATGGGGAGAAGAAAGAAGTTTCACATTTTAGGATTTTATTCTTTTACCATTGTACTCTATCTCCTTCAGTAAAATGGATTTGGGAAGCAGTTTTAGCTGACAATATTGATTTCAATTGTATGAAGTGGGAAAATAGAGAAGGAGAATGGAAAGAGAAAAAGTAAAAGAGGAACAGTGTTGAGAAATGCCAATCTTACCAACACAGAAGCACTGCTGTAGTGGAGATACTCAGTTAATGAAAGATAAACCAAATCCTCTTTATACGTTAATTTTTCCTTTGAATTCTCTGTCTTTCATCTAACAGGAGTAGCATTAGCCGTCTACACAAAAATAATCGTGCTTATCCTGGAACCTTGTAATTGTAAGAAAAATAAAGGAGAAATTAAGAAATTGAACTTTTTTCCCTTTGCAGCTGGACTATTTATATCCAATCTATAAATATATAGGGCATTGTTTTGTAGTCCCTTTGTTTCATTGTACTCCCTCACATGGCTAAGCCAAAGACAAAAAAATGATCTATTTTAGATTTAGTTACAGCTTTTGTGGTGCTCAGTACTGAGAAAAAGACAGCTTTCTACTTCAGAACTGCTACCCATATTATTTGTATTTTGCAAATGAGTTACAAAAGCTTTGATTTTAATTTGGGGGAGAGGAATTGAAAATTACTGAGGCATCAGTGAAATGGATAATGGAAATTTTCTTCATAAACTGAGAGTTAGATGACACAGGATGTTTTTTTATCCTATTACATGTATAACCATACCCTGTGTTCGTTTGTTTAATTCATTGGTCTGCTTCCTGGTAAGTGCTTTCCTAAAGAACCTAAGTTTGCTGTCTTTTAAACCATTTTTTTTTTCAGAAATTATTTTAAAATTTGACTGTCTTATTTCTCAACAGATATATTTGCCATTTTAAAAAGGCCTGAGCTTCAGAAGGTGCTGAGTATCCAACCTCAACTATCGAGCCTTGTAAATGCATGAGGTTGGGCACTGAAAGCAGTGGTTCCAACTTCGTTGTAGGCCTGTGTGAGTCTTGGTCTAGCTGCCCTATGTAACTGTGGTTGATACAAGGAGGAATATTAATCTCTATCAGAATTGTGTTTGAGCCTACTTTTTAGTCCTCTTGTTTCCTGAAGTATGTAAGCCAAATTCCTCAACTTGGAATCAAATATTCAGTAGGATCAAATGCCTATGAGAGTGGGAAGATATTTTCAGTAGGTGCTGGATCAAACCTCTGTGTGCAGTAATATCAGCTACAGTCTTTCACATTTAGGACAGTGCATTGTGAAACCACTGGTACAAGTGCTGAGCATTGCAAAACTGTGACTTTCAGGTAATGGAGCCCACTGTTAAGCACCTAGGGGTCCTGTGCAGAAGAAAAAGGAGTTTCCAATCAGAATACACAAGAGCTACCTAGTAAGTAAACTCAAGTTTTAAAAATGTGCTTTGTATGCAGCCTGTTCTCCAGGTTAGTAAGCATTGTCTCCATTTTGAATTCAGAGCCTGAAGCCTCTCCAGAAGACAAGTCAGTGTAAAAGCAAGCCAGAAAAAGGAACAGCGTCTTCCCTCCTACATCATAGTCTTGGAATTAGAAACTCACCTCCTACCTTTTGGAATTCCTCCCAGAATAATATTTTACTGTCTGTATCTCTCTCCTGCCAAAGCATTGAATAAAGTCTTTGAGGAAAAAACCGATTAGAGAGGGATCATGACTATACATCTTATGGTCTTCAGTAAGGCAGGGATTCCTGATGTCCAAAACGCTGATATTTGTTCTATATTGATCCAGAGCATCACCTACATCTTCTCTTGAAGCTGTGCTTTGAAGAAAGCAATGTCTGGTTATATCTCATAAAAAGTGCAGTACCCTAGATTTTGCACTACGTGTGCTGTATGAAAGCCTACCAGACCACTGCCTCAAAGAGACTGATGTAGTAACCTCAAATTTATGTGTCCAATTGAGATTATGTATTAGCTGTTCTGCAGAGCTAAAACAACGCATCCTGATGTAGGAAGCCTTTAAAGGCAGATGCCAAGGTGATTGTGGATTAGGTCCTGTGGATTAGTGCTGAAGACTTCCTAGATGAAAGTTAGTTTTAGGGAATACTTAACATATTTTTCTGGTTGCTTTCAGGTGTACAAGGAGAAGGGAGGGTATAAAAAGCCCTCTCAACGTGCATATCTATATATCGACATGACAGCAAAGCACAGCTGCAATCTTGTGCTCCCTTATGTTTCCATTTCTTGGCATGCCTACATTGCATCCAGTGATTCAGAGCTTGCCTACATTTCCCATGTGACTGGTCTCTAGTAAGAAATAAAAGACGAAATACCCATGGTTCATTTGAGGTCTCTCATTTGTGATTCATTAGCAAAAACTTTAGGGTTTTGTAAAAATATGCTTATTGAACTCAAGCGAGATGGCTAACAGCAACAATGATTCTGCCTTTGTTGCTGTAATATTCCCAGGGTTGAATTTTAAGTATTTATATGTATTTGATTATATTAATCCTTCTAACTGCGGGTTTTTTTTCCCATGAGGGCTGTAGATCTGTCAAAGCAACAGATAAAAATTGAATAAGCACAGTTATTGAGAGCACATCACCTTGAGCTAGGAAGCACAAATGGCTTGTCCGGCCAGCTCAGGTATGTCCCACAGCCTTGTTGCCTGTGCTTGTGTTAGGCAGTAGAAGAAAACAAGCCCAAGTCTGTCTGACCCCATTAGTCTAAAAAGTGCCCTAAGTCTCAGTGTTCTCCAAGGCTTCTTTCTTAATTGAGTACTCTCTTCCAGTCACTTGATTCATGGTTCATGGTCTGGAGTTGTCTTTCTGAAGTAGAATCCTGTCTCCTTTTGTGGAAAAAAAAAAAAAAAAAAAAGCTGACAAGAATAGATAAAAATGCAGCTTGGAACTATTTTTTTTTTTTTTTCTTCCAGAATTCAAATTCAATACCTCCTCTGCTTAAGGTGATTCTTGGGAGACCCCAGGTCACCTTGCTCCAGGTTGAGCTTGGGGAAAGACAGCAACCTCAGGCTTTCCTGCTGAAACTAAGCCATAATTTATAAGGAAAGTGAAATTCCCTGGACCAAAATAAGTTAAGATTGCCTCAAGGTTTTTTTCCTTTATAGGCAATTACAGCAAATGCATTTAAAATTTTCTGTAAATGAATACCAGATTGAATACAGGTATTAGTGAATACTGCAATTTACTGTACAAATACCATATATTTTCAGCTGTAGAAATCACATTTCTTCCTGTTTGTAAAAGAGTTGAACCTTATCATCATTGCCAAAGTGATATTTCCTGTTTTCTGTATAGTTTTCCTGACTTCTGAAAAATTTGTGACAAGGGTGCCACTACCACAGGTAGATATGTGTAACTATATGTGGATATGTGGAAGTCAAAGCAAATGTTTACTTAAAGCTTTAGGGACAAGTAGAAGTATCTAAGAAGTTGGAGCATCAACTGGCACTTTGTGTAGTTCTTTGCATGAAACACCAGCGAGCAGTAGAGCTGCTTAACAAAGTCTAGAAATGCAGGCACTGATGATGCACAGAAGATGGTAGTGTAGCAGTTGTTAGAGCAGAGACATGCATGTCAGTGATGTGATTTAGCAAGAGAAATTTTGCTAGACAGTAAGACGCTGCTGAGGTGAAATTTCTCATCTTCTCTATATGTCTTAGACTGAGCAAGGGTAATTTTGTTATCTTTCTGGTTGTATCTTCTGCGTTTTCTGGCATGCCCTAGGCAAGCTCAAAGGGAAGATTTACATGTATTCAGAATTACGCTTCCCTGTGCATCCTTATCCCGTGATTTCTCAGTGCTCCTCTCTGTGCCAGGTCTCATAGAGAAAGAACCTCTGCCCCCACCACAGTGAGAACGAGAGATGTGTGCTGTGTGTCACCTGGCCACGGACCTTCACCTGCTCTTCTACGGAAATACTGCTTTCTTCTCAGCCATTGTCCCCCTCGATTCATGAAGTAGAGATGTTTCTAGACCCTGCTGTAAGAGAGTTGCAGTGTCCACTTTCCCTTTAGCTACATTAGCACAGCCAAGCCTCTTCCTGTATGTGGGCCAGTCCTACCCCACCTTCCAGTATCAGGGTGGTTTAGTCTGCAAGCCATGAAAGCGGCACAGTTAACACTGCTCATCTCTCAAGACTTGGGTGGCTTGTTCCTCTTACAACACAGAGCCTTAGCACATCAGAAAGCAGAACTTTTCTACACCTCTTTGCCCACTCTAGTAAACTCCAGAGTGACAAAGTTATTGAAGGTCACGAAGACACTTTTCAGCCTGAAAAGATCCTGTTTCTTTTTCATCACTATTTGTCCATGCTAAGAGCTGTTAGTGAGACTGTTATGTTTGAAATCCTCCTTGTCATACCTATGTGATTAATCACATTATAAACTAAACCTCTAGAAGGGCTAAACACTTGAAGGAATAATTAATTACTTCTTGATATAATCAGTATTCATAGTTCTCATTGATTTAAGCTATTGAGTTCTGTACCTTTAATGAATAAGGGTGGATTTGACCCTAAATATTTGCCTCTAAAAATAAAATCAATTGTAAATAGATTAAATTCAGTATCGTTCAAGCTGTACACCCCAAGATAGATAAATATTTAAAGATGGGATTTGTAATTGCGGTCTACCATTCCCCTAAATCATTGTGAAGTGATAAAAATGAAACATTTTTGCTCCTTAGTTAATTTCTGGCATCCTTCTAAAATGAAACTAGCATGGTTTGGAATTTAATTTACATCACAGTGAAAAGAATAAATCTCTCCAAATAGACAAACATGGGTCTCAACAGCTATAATTCCTTTGCCATTCAACATAATCAGGTTATGCCTGATCAGAAGCAAAAAGTCAAAACTTCTTTGCATATCAAGCTCTCTTCTCCAAGCAGGTAGTATCATAGCAAGCTTCCAGAAGTGGACCCTGAGCTGCCGGATGCACTTTGTACAATTAAAGATTTAATTTTTAAGAGCAGCATCCTGCTTTCTCAGATATCTGTGGCTCCTGCATTTATATAGCATGGTGCTCAGATTTCGTTATTTATTACTCTACTATCATTCGCTCTGTCACTCTATTCAGCCATGTGAAGCATTAAATGCAAGCACACAAGAAGCTGGGGAAATCTTCATATTATCTGTTGACAAATAAGTGACAGAAGTGCTAACATAGAATGGAAGTATAGCCACCTTATATGACATTATGGTTGACAACATAGCCATTATAGTAGGAAGATTCTAATCATTACCATTACACATGCACTGCCTTTTAAATGATATTCTGAGAAGTTTCTCAAGTAGGTGTACATTATAGCAGTGATGCAACATGTAGGTACTAAAGAAGATTTGAATTTGGTCAAGAATAGCACATTGTTTAAATTGTATGATGTTGATTGCTACATAATATTACATGTCATTACTACTATGATTGCTATATACCATAACGGTATTAGAGTAAGAATCATCCAGACTAAGGAAGAATGAACTTTGGTGAAACCAATCAAGGTGCAGAGCTCATAAAACCAAAACTGGCTTCAGCAACAAGCACCCAGCAACTTCATCAAGATTGACATCATTAACATGCAGGCTGTGAGCACAGACACATCAGCTCCAAGCTGCAGGTGCAGCATGCAACAATCACACACCACCTCTGCTGCTCTGAGTGACTGTCATGCCAGAGGAGCCCAAATGTCATGGGCTAAATGAACTCAATGGATGGTTGAGAGGGATGCCCCATTGCCTGAAGGAATGGTATCTATGTGTACATACCAAAAGACAGAGGCTGGCCAATCGGATGTTCCTGCCTATAGAATATCACACTCCAAATGTAGCTGAGGAAGCTAGCTGGGAGGTGGGATCACTGCTTGGAAACAAAATGGGTATCTGGTTGTGGGGATTTTTTCTGCATGTGGTGAGTAATTGCATTTGTGCATCACTTGTTTTTATTATTATTGCTATTGCTGTTCCTATTACTACTGTTGATGATCTTGCTTATAATTCTCTTCCTTTGTTATTCTATTAAACTTTACCTCATCCCACGAGGTTTGGGTTTTTTTCCTATTCTCCTCCAGAGGGGTGAGCAAGGAGCTGCATAGTGCTCAGTTATCCTCTGAAGTAAAGCTTGACAGTTGCCAACAGTGAGTTTACTCACTTGCCACTACTTGTGTTGTTAATCACAAGCATTTGAATACTCACATCTATAGCCCAGATGTTTTCAGTACTTGTGTTTGCATCTACAGGATAAGGGATGAGAGATTACAAATTGTTTTCCAAACCAAAGCTCAATTTATTTTAATATTCCTGACAGAATCCAGAATGCCTTTCTCTTAATACCAAAGTTTTTGGGGAAACTGGACAAACATAACAGACCATGTCAGCAACAAAGCAACGTTGTAAAGAACAAAAAAGTCAGCTTCTTAAGAGTATTCCAGAACATCCATTAATTCAAAACAAACTGACGTATAATTTTGTTTGTTGATTACATCAGGAAATAGCATAAAAAAATCTATAATTTACATTTACTGAAATACAAGAATTGTCATTTCCCCATAAAAAAGAGATCTAAGTTAAGAAACTAGGGTTGACAATACATGGTAAAGAATACACTAAGCTTTCAGAAATGGCATTCCCAGGACAGCAGTTTCTGCCTCTGCCCACCTTCTGTGCAATCCAGCCTTACTGTCTAGGCCTCATGGAAATACTAAGATAACTGTCCTGTAGTTTTTACATACACGTTTGATGTGTTTGTGCAACGGGAAACATAGAAATAAGGGGTTAGGCATCACCATCAGTATAGTGGAAGGGTCAGATTAAAAAAAATGCAGTTATATATAACTTGTTGAAAACCTGAATTTTGGTCAAAAGTCCAGCTTCTAAACTGCATGTATTAAGTAGTACTAAGCCATTGTAGTACTAAGCTCTTTTAATGCCAGGATATTAATCACAACAAGGTCTAGATGGGTACAAACTATGACTGAAGCTGGAGACCACTCTGACATCAACAGCAAGTTATCATACACAGGTAAAAAGGAAAAGAAAACCTGTTTATCCCCTCTATACTCCTTTCCCAGCACCCTGACAGCTGTGAACAGGAACAGCTAATACAGCTCTTTTCAATGCATCACAAAGGACTTGTCTTTAAAACGTGGCTCACAGCTCTCCCTCTCAGCACATTGTTCCTTCTGAAATGATGCGCAGAGTTGTATCACACCTCAGCTCTGCAGAGGGGGGTGGACACAATCTTGGGCCCAAGCCGAGGATGTGCAAGCAACTCCTGTAGCTCCATGTAGGCTGCTTTAAGCTCTATTGGTTTCAAAACTCCAGCGTTAAAGCCCCTTGAAACTTGTTGGTGGCTTTGCAAATAGAAAAATGACCACAGAGCAGATGGGAACTAAGGGAGTCCAGTGCAAACTGACAAGTTACTTATATTGGCAGAGCACAAAATACACAGCTACCAAGAAGATACAAAAGCAGAGGCTCCATGAAGATTTCACTACAGGATCAATCCTTAAGAATGAGATGTATTCCTGAATAATCTCTTTCCATTCCCAAAAATATTTTTTCATTAATAACCCAGTATATTTCCTATTTCCAGCTCTCTCCTGAAACACATGTACTTGAGGTTTATGCAATACATCTCTGTAGGCTGGATTCATCAGGCTTATATAAAGCTAGCAGAATGCCAAATAACAATCTAGCCAGCACTGGCTTTCTATCACAGAAAACTGGGATGAAATAGACCTCAAGATGCCATCCAGTCAATTCCCTTAGCCAATCCTCTTCTGGCATTCCTGACATCAGTTTGTCTAACCTAAAAGCCAAAAGTAAGCAAAATACATTGCCCTCCAAGACAATCTCCTCAAAGGCTACAAAAATCTTAGCAAGCTTTGTAGATAGACAAGATGACAGAAGAAGGAGTATCTGTTACTTTGGGGAGGGTGTTGACTGTCTCTTACAACCTTTCTGTAAGTGTACTGAAGAAATACAGTCCAGGTGGGAGCTACCATGAAACAAATATAGAAGTGAGTAGAAAAATCATAGTCAGTGTAGTTCTTAATGTTTCACTATCAAACTAAAAATATATAAATTGGGTTTTCACATTAATGATCCAAAACCTTGAGGAGACTGCACTTAATAAGTTAGCATGTGTATGAAGTGGAAAAGATTGCACTCACTTTGGCAGATAGCATTTAAAATTGTTTTGATATGTCAAGGAAATAATCTGTGTACCATATGATGTTTCTGTGGGAATAATCAGCTACAGAAGTTCAACCTGAAGAACATCCATGCAGCAGCTTTGGGGGAAAGGAATTGGGTATGGAATGACTCACAGACCAAAGAGTCTTTACCAAGTCATACTTTTGCAATATACCATCATCTGAGGTATTAATAGGACTATCAGTAGTGAAGAGTGACTAAGGAACCCCCATGAGTAAAAGCCTTACTAATGGAAATACTGAGAGTACCACAGTTCAGAAACTACTGTGTTAGTGGAAAGCTTCCAAAGAAGACTAACAACAACTGGAAACATAAGGGGCAAGGTGAGTGGGAGAGTCGGAGATGACAAGAATATTTATTTCGTCTACACTGCAGTGATGAAATTAATAAATATTTCCCTGTGTCTCCTGGAGCAAGGAGGAGAAGCAATACACCTGAATTGCATATAGACTAAGATGTCCTTTGTGGTGTGGATGGTTAAGGGCAAGAATGGATTATCTAAGAAAGATTATAGCATCTCCTAGAAAAAATCCCCCACATTTGTTAGGAAACATTTGTTAGGCTGACATTGGAAATGAGCTATATAATCTTAAAAGATCCCTTCTAGCCATATTCTTTGTTGTTCTATCTATAAGAGCTGAGCATCCAGCTCCTGCTGACAGCTAGTTTTAGAAAAGCTCGTGACATATTCTTGGCCCAATGTATACAATGGCTCACCAGCTTAGATCATTAATTTCCTGCTGGAGACCTCACCTACACAATTCACGCCATTCTCACTACAGTCAATGCTGCAGTCTCACTGACCTCTCCAGCACTGCCATCAAAAGGCTATGTTTCCTGACCTACCTTGTGTTTGTCTCCCTGACACATTACTGGATGGCAGATTCCTCTTCCAAATCCTTTTAATTAAGATTTATTTTTAAAAACTTCCAGTGATGCTCTAGCCATAGGTGGTTGGGTTTTTTTTCCCTCAGCAGCTCTGCAGTGGTGACACAATTTAATTTTCCATCTACTAGCGCACAAAACCAGACAGTTCTCCTTACTTAACATTTCAGGGGTCTGGTGTTATGCCAGCGCCATGTGATGCAAAACGTGAGCAAGATTGTGTTAGCATGCATATTGGAGCACAATATGCAGTGCAAAACAATGCCATGTGTCAGCTTTTGTCTGCTGATGGCCATAAGTCCTTGAGCCAAATGCATCAGTGTATCAGAACAATAGATTTTTTTTCCTGTTTCTAATTTAGAGTAACAAATGGTTCTTACTTATTTCAACTATAGTTAGTTCTGGTAATTGAGTTGGACTGATACCCACAAAAAACAAAACTGCATGTTCGCCCTTTCTTCTCTTATTACTACAAAAATCAGCTTTAAGATACAAATACTTGAAATATGGTGTAGGTGATCTATCTGATGAAAAAATACCTAAATTTTCCTCTCTCCCTGCTATCATCACAGAATTATCTTCATTTTTTAAAAATTTAATTTAATTTTTATCATTCATAGGAAATTGTGTAACGTTTATGTGTACAAGTTCTGGTCTTGGTTGACAAGAATGGTTCATACTCTGAGGTAATGAGAGCATCCACCACTGGCAAACTTGTTCCAAGTCTCAGACTTGCCATGCTCTCTGATTTTCATAACAATGCCAGATACAGAAATTTCTCCAGTTACTCTGAATCGTCAACCTCACTTCTTCAGAAAAACATTTAAAAAGTAACCCAGACTAAATTCAGACATCTGAAAAGAGCCTGAGGCATGGAGATGCCACGCAAGTCTGGAGTAAGAGATATCAGTTCACCTCAAAAATCTGACTGGAACACGATCTTACATACACATCCCAAATTGTCTTAATTTACTAAAGAGGAATGAAATTTAACAGATGATTAAATCAAAATGATGGAGTGATACCAATAACACAACTGCACCTTTGTATCTCTAGCTCACTAGAAAGAGCAGAACCTGGTTGCAGCAATCTTGCTACATATCTTGTCCATCCAGGACTGTGGTAAAACATATGTGAAAAGCATGCACATCTGAGAACAAATAAAAACATACAAATATTTTGGTTGTCTTGTGATATGCCAAAAATCTGTCTCAGTTTGTCCATGCAAGGCTCTAGTTTATTTTGATGACAGATTTTCAAAGCCATGCTTACTCCAGAGGCACATCCCTTCAAGACCACTGCATTCTTCTGAAGCACAACAAAACCCACAGATGAAACAAGACATAAGCTGAGAGGAAAATACTTCTCTTTGAGGCCTTCATGTGTTGAATTTCTAGAAGAGGTCAGTTTACTCTTGCCACACTGAAGAATTTTCCCTGTAGAAGTTTTCCCGACCATAACCATGGAAGGCGAAAAGAAAAAGACATGCACTATGCAATCTCACTCAGGGAGATTCTTCTGTGTAAGCACAGAAGAAAAGCTGAAAGCTTCTTGCAATCCACCAGACATTCTTGACCTGTAAATCCAGTTTGCTAGGCTATTGCCTAGGTGCCAGTTGTTTTAGAAATTTCCTAATGCAGATTAACACTCTGGGCAACTGCTTATTCAGTAATTCAAAACCAAATCCTGAACGTACACCAGTGTTCCAGACCTCTTGTGACTCTCCTGCGAGCTGCATAATCTATGTACGTGTTGGCACACAAAAGCGTGTGCTAATTAATAGATTCATTATCACAACGTGATACACATCATGAAATTTTTACATTGTCTTTGATCCAACAGTCGCTGGCAATATTACAATGCATGGTAGCTACTTTAAGTTATATTATTATCCTTCTGTGCATGTTTAAAATTTGCGTATCTGCAAGGCATGAATCTTTTTTAACGTTGGGGTTTCTGTACGTGGATGTCGCACTTGAGCAGTTTCAAGCCAGAATTGAAATCTCTCTGCCAAAAATTTTCTTTATTTATTCTCAAAACCCCTGAGTGAGATTTTAGTTGCTTTGAAAATCCTTCCTCTTTGTAATGAGCAGAAAACGCTGTTTGCTTTTGGATCGTAATGCTTCTCTTCTTTTTTTCTTTTTTTTTTTTCTTTTTTCTTTTTTCTTTTTATTTACCAAATTAAGGAGCTGGGATTGTTCAGCCTAGAGAAGAGAAGGCTGTGGGGAGACCTCATTGCAGCCTTCCAGTACCTGAACAGAGCAGAGAAACAGGAGGGGAATCAACTTTTTAAAAGGGTAGACTATGGCAGGACAAAGGGGAATAGACTAAAGCTAAAGGAGGGAAGGTTTAGATTAGCTATTAGGGGGGAGTTCTTTACAGAGAGAGTGGTGAGGTGCTGGAACAGGCTGCCCAGAGAGGTGGTGGATGCCCCGTCCCTGGAGGTGTTCAAGGCCAGGTTGGATGGGGCCCCGGGCAACCATGTCTGCATCCAGGCCTGGAGGTTGGTGGCCCTGCCTGTGGCAGGGGGGTTGGAACTCTATGATCCTTGGGGTCCCTTCCAACCTGGACCATTCTGTGATTCTATGAAATTATCATTTCAGTCAGTAGAATATTTTCATTAATTATTTGCATGCATCAGTCAGCAACCAAGGAAGAAATGTAAATACCAATATATCTTCATATGTTAAAAAACCCCTCCATATTAAAAAAAAATAGCACTTGCAGCTTTCCTGCACAAGATGTAAGTGCTTGATCTTTTACTACTGTTATGGGAAAAGAACTCCATCTACAGGCTCCCTCCACCCTAAAGTTAGAAGGAGCACCCCAGAAAACTGCGTGGTCATTTCGCTCATGACAAAGAGTATCAGGGATGTCAGAGATGGAGTTCCCTGTAGAGAGGGAAAAACCTTCTCCTTTGCCGTTCTACTAGGCTCTTCTCGAGCCAAAACGCCATATCACAAGGAGATGTTCCAGCAACAGCAGCATTTGGCTGACAAGGGGGCAGCAGACAGTGCTTCTTACACAGACCCATTTCACTTCTTTCTGCCCTAATTTGAGGTTTTTTGTGTTTTCTTCATCTCAAAAGAGCTGTATTTCTAGCTTTTTCAATGAAAAATGGGATTTTCTGATTTTAAAAGTTTTTTGGGTCTCCATTGAAGCTTTTCTGAGAGGAGAATATCTGAGCAGATCGATCTCAGACTTTGGACCATGTTACCCTCCCATCCAAATGCCTATGAAGCTGTACATCTGCATTGCTGGAAACAGTCAGGTGGTACTTCCCCATCATTTTACAATTTAATATGAAACATTAACATCATGCAGTGTCATAGTCACCAGGTGATCTTAGCATGGCATATTGCAGGCATTTGAAAGAGGGTCAGTTTGTGCCTCAAAACTGCAATGAATAAATGATGCACGTAGAAGAAGAAACTGGAGGAGGAATAAAGACAAAGGAACAAGCTTTTATTTTTAGGGGCTAATAGGAAAAGTATTTGTTTATAGACTCTGCATTAGGAGTTTTCACCTTTCATAGTTTTTAAAACAGGAAAGTTCTCTTATTGCACCAACTGCTAATAGCAATATCTGAATCTTACAGGCAAGGATCTACCTAGATAACATATCTATTATTGTTCCAACTCTGGCCTGACAAACTGCACCCAATTCAAACAAATTTAAAGAATGGACAAAGCAACATAAAGGGAAAGATACTTGCCTGACCAAAAAAACCCAAACCTTTCTCTACCAACAGGAAAATGGACACTTTAACTTCTATAGTTACATTAAAATTAAGATAATTTTCTCTGGTTCATTAGACCAGAACTTGTGAAAATAACTTAGTCATACTTCTGCTAAGAAAATTGAGAAACCTTATTTAACAGTATGTAGAGACTTAGGTTCAAAACTTTAATTTTTAATTAATTAATACGTGTTGCATTTCACACACCCTACATGTTCATCAGAGCTAGCAGGAAATCACCCTGTTTTACTGACATTTCCAAATTAATGCCTCTCCCAAGCCAGATCACAAAATATTGTTTTTTCCCACAGAGGGAAAAGTTAATCTGAAAAATTTCAGATAGAAAATATTCGAAATATGCAGATTATTAAGGACAGTTGACACCTCTGTAATTCAAGCAAAATAAATAGAAATTTGTGTCTGTTTGCTTGTTTGCTGTTATTGCATGTAGAGAGAAAAATTAAGCTTGTAAATCTCAAAAATCATTTACCAGTTCATCAGAATAGCAGGTTGGAAGCAACAACTTTAAGCCTTCCTCACACACTTCCATCAAAACAGGATGGGAACCAGACACAGATGCTTACTGAAGCAATTGCTGCAACCATTTAAGAGATAATTGCCCAGAGTGAGAGTTCAGTTCCTAAGGCAGAGCCAGTCATAGGAAAGAATGCTCTTCCTCCTTCTCAGACTGAGGTCAGCAACTTGCTTGGGTTAATAAGATTTTCTCTGTTCTAAAGGTAATGACAAACACTAGAAAGATCCTTTCCATCCATGTGTGTTATGTTCCAGCAAAGAGACAGTAGCAAACAATCCTAGGAAAGTAGCTTTTTTGATCCACCACATTTCTGAAGTGAGCACCTAAGTGAGGCTTGATAAGTTTTTAACTGTTTTGATTCTACCAGCTAAGTGATGAACACACAACACCCAGAGGAACTTTTTGCAGCATACAAATGAAACGTGCTGCAGACTAATCCTTTTCCTTATTCCTCGCATGAGCGGCCTCCTGCTCCCCACAGACCGTCGTGCAGCCAGGCACATGCACACAAGGCTGTGGGCTCCCTTTATCTTTAGTAACCCATCCAAAGCTAAGCTTAACAAAAAATGGTGTAAGAGGTTGCATTAGCAACAAATGTGATTTAACCGGCCGAACTTTCCAGTGCACAAAGTCGTTTCTTTAGAGAACAGGCCAGCCAAAAGCTACTAAACCATGCAGACATCTTCTGTGCTTATCACACTCCCCCTCCCAAAGAGAAAGAAGGGGACATGTGGCACTGAGCTGCACAGACTGTATCCCATTACTTTGCTTGGCTTTAAGCTAGAGCTGGTAGTTCTATGCTAGGGCCTAGGGCTGACTTTACAAAAAGGGAGACTCAGGCAGCCAAACCCACCTCCCAGCTGCTGCTCCCCCAACCCCCACCCCCCCCACACACAAACCCCCCCAGTGCAGCAGAGAATGGAGACAAGGAGATTTTATCCCCCTTCTTCACGGTGCTTAGGTGATACAGCAGGACAGTGCACAAACCTCCCATTCCTATAGAGCACCAGCATGGAAGTGCCCCAGGTTTACAGAGAACACACTCTGTGCAAGGAAACAAAGTCTCAACTCTGTATTTGAGACCGATGCTAAGATTTAATTATTCATTTTTATTGCTAAGTATCAGGTGCAATTGAACAGGTCATGAACAAAAATCCTGACAGGACATGGCAAAAGCCAGAAAAAAAAGGCACTGATATTACTGGGCACACATACCACAGTGGTGCAGCAGCTGGCTGTACACAGACCCTGCACAGAAGTATTTCTTGATAACCTTCTGAGGGTGTTGCCACCTGCTGAAACTGTAGGACTTTTGGGCAGGTCCTACAGATAAATGTCCAGTTGGAACTGGAAGAACCTGACTGCTCCTACATTGTCATGTCGCAACTCTGAACTGTGGGCAAATTAAACTTCATTCATGGCTACTGAACCAGAGTTTGTTTCACAACAGTACTAGTGGAAATGGAGAAATAATAGTGTTCTATTGCAAAAAGAACCTAGAAAAACATGGGTTAATCTTAATGATTGGAGGAATAAATTTTTGAAAAGTTAGGTAGAATGTCACAGTTTTGCGTGGCTGGGTCCTGGTGAAGAAGGGGGGCTGCAGGGTTGTCTTCTGCAAGAAGCCAGAAGCTCTCTGCAGGCCCAAGAAAGTAAACATCAGCCAATTCAAGGCCAGAGTCGTTGCTGACCAAGGCTAAGCTCATCAGCAACAGTCACAGCGCCTCTGGGAATCATATTTAGGAGAAAAAATACCCTCAAGCAGCCACTTTTTGCCACCAGAGAAGGGAGTGAGAAGATGCAAGAAACCATGCAGACACCGAGGTCAGTGAAGAAGGCGGGGCGGGGGTGAGATGAGTCTCTCCAGGTGCCAGAGAGAGACATTCCTCTGCAACCCATGGAGAAGACCATGGTGAAGCAGTCTGTCCACCTGCAGCCCATGGATGATGGTGGGGAGCAGAGATCCCATCTGCAGCCTGTGGATGACCCCAGACCGGAATGGGTAGAAACATCTGAAGGATGCTGTGACCCTGCAGGAAGCCTGCATTGGAGCAAGTTCCTGGCAGCGAAACCTGCAGCCTGTGGAGATACCAACCTATGCCAGAGCAGGTTTGCTGGGGAACTTGTGACTCTGTGGGGTACCAGGCTGGAACAGTCTGGGCCTGAAGGTCAGCACCCCCATGGAAGGGAGCCATGCTGAGGCAACCAGTGAGATGATGCCCTGACGGAAAGGACTCATGGAGAAGTTCATGGAGGACTGTCTCCTGTGGGTGGAACCCCACGGTGCAGCAGGGGAAGGCTTCCCCCAGCTAAGAGGGAAATCAACTTGGGAGGAGCTAACAAGAAACCCCCATTCCCTCCCCCTCCCCATGCCATGATGATAGGGGAAGAAGGAAGTGAAATTATGACTAAAGTCAAGACTGCTGAAGATATTGATGAGTGCAAGCAGCTGTTTGATGGTGAACCCCTCTGCAATCATCACTGTCACAACTATGTGGGAGGCTACTATTGTAGCTGTCAGGTTGGCTACACATTGCATCAAAACAAGAGGACGTGCACAGGTGAGCTTTTGCTAGACCAAAAGATACTTCCTTACCTACAACACCCACTTAAATCCAGTCCCAAAAATAGCAGCAAGATGAAAGCTGTGGTTCTTTGCTGTTGTTTGCAGTATCCTCTGTGCGCCTGGTGCAGCTGGAGGAGGGTACAGAGGGTTAGTCAGGGCTGTGAGGAGAGGCCCTGGTTTGTGAAGTTGCTACTGTTAGGGAGAGCAATAGTGTATTGCAGTAAAGTGGTGCACTGGCAGTTGGTTTTGGTTACTCCTTAGGCAGCATCCACCTGCGTTCAGATTTAGACAGTTGAACAGAGAAGCTGGAGACTTGTCTTACATTGCCCACTGCAGAGTCTTTCAGTCCCCATGGCTGCCAGTGCAGCCAGCCTTGCAAAACTGAGCGTTATCTTGGGCCTTTGGTACTGAGATACTGAGTATTCCAGATCAAATTAGTAGCTGTGTTGGAAAAACTGAGTTGTGAAGTCTAATGGAGAAATAGTTTGCTTACTTCCCCTGGAAAGACACAGGCCAAGAAGCAACTTGGTCCACATCACAGAATCTGAATGGAGGCCTGTCTAGCAGTGTTCCCCACGGCTCAGTGTTGGGTCCAGTCCTGTTTAATATCTTCATTGACGACCTTGCTGAGGGAATAGCATCCACCCTCAGCAAGTGCCGATGATCCAAAGCTGGGAGGAGTGGGTGACACGCAGGAACACTGCGCTGCCATCCAGCGAGACCTGGACAGGCTGGAGAGCTGGGCAGGGAGAAACCTAATGAAATTCAACAAAAGCAAGTGTAGAGGCTTGCACCTGGGGAGGAATAACCGTCTGTATCAGTACAGGCTGGGGGATGACCTGCTGGAGAAGAGCTCTGTGGAGAAGGACCTGGGGGTCCTGGCAGATGACAGGTTGGCCATGAGCCAGCAGTGTGCCCTGGTGGCTAAGAGAGCCAATGGGATCCTGGGATGCATTAGGAGTGTGGCCAGCAGGTCTAAGGAGGTGATCCTCCCCCTCTACTCTGCCCTGGTCAGGCCCCACCTGGAGTCTTGTGTCCAGTTCTGGGCTCCCTGGTATAAAAAAGACAGGGATCTCCTGGAGAGAGTCCAGTGAAGGGCTACGAAGATGATTAAGGGCCTGGAGCATCTCCCCTATGAGGAAAGGCTGAGTGAGCTGGGGCTGTTCAGCCTGGAGAAAAGAAGACTGAGGGGGGACCTAATTAATGTTTATAAATATCTTAAGTATGGGATGCAGGGGGAATTGGCCAACCCCTTCTCAGTGGTCTGTGGAGATAGGACAAGGGGCAATGGCTGCAAACTGGAGCACAGGAAGTTCCTCACCAACATGGGGAAGAACTTTTACACAGTGAGGGTGACAGAGCCCTGGCACAGGCTGCCCAGGGGGGTGGTGGAGTCTCTTTCTCTGGAGATATTCAGCCCTGTCTGGATGCCTATCTGTGCAATATGAGTTAGGGAGCCTGCTTTGGCAGGGGGGTTGGACCCAATGATCTCTCGAGGTCCCTTCCAACCCCTAGGATTCTGTGATTCTGTGATTCTCTGATTCTGTGACTGCTAAAAAGGGAGGAGTGGGGGAGAAATAGAGGTGTTTTAAGATCTGGACATGGAAGACAGCTTGTGAGGAACTGACTGAAACCCCATTCCCCATTCCCTGACCCTCCCTATTCCACAATGCAGTGGGGGCAAGAAGGGAGAGAAATAATAAATAAAATCTGCTAAGAAGGGAGGGGTGGGGGGAGGTGCTTTAAGATCTGGTCACACTTCTCATTACCTGATTCTGGTGTCACTGGCTGTGCAGTGCAGGGTAATAAATGAGAGTTTCTTTATTCCGTGTTGAGTCTGTTTTGCCCGTGACGCCAGTTGTGGAATGATCTCTCCCTGTCCTTATCTTGACTCCTAAGTCTCTCAATATATGTATATATTCTCCCCTGTCCAGCTGAAGGGGGGAGCGATGGAGTGACTTTGGTGGGCATCTACCCTCCAGCCGGGGCCAAACCACCACAGGGAAAAAGCTGGACTGTCCACACAAAGGAAAATGTTGAATCTTCAAGATTAGTTTGTGTTTTATTAAGAGTCAGAGTTAGATCAATGGAAGTAAATATGCCTAATAAAAAATATTTTAAATATTTGTATGAAGTTATTGCAGCAAAATCAACTGGCTAGCCAAAGTCAAAAAAAAATCCAAGAACTTATTTTGAAAGCCCCAAATATGACACAGTTATCAAAGGTGTGGGGAAAATTGCATGGATTTTGAGCAGCTTTTAACCATGTAACTGTTCCCATGTAGTAGGTTAACATGTTTTATTTTGGGCTTTTGGTTTTTTATTATGGTTGTAGTTCAAAGAGGGTCCCAAAAGACAGACATTTTCAATCTGTGAGTTAAGTGATTCATAAAAATCCTTCTAATAGTTACTAGTCAATTCAAAATAATGGTAATATATATATATTCACTAGCTAGCAGAATTCTGCTGAAATGAATTTGATTTTTCTCTTTAAACAGGAAAGAGCCCAAGCTGATTTAACTTCTGGGTTGACCTGATCAGAGACTGGGCCTAGATTGTGTAAAGTGTGCTCTAGATAGATAGATACATACATAAATAAATACATAGGTTATTAGATAGATACATACATAAATAAATATATAGGGGTTTTTTTTTAATTATATTTTTATTTTGAGTTGGGAAGCAGTCTCAAGATCAAGAGATGTGTCTGAAAAAGTCCTGCACATCTGTAGCCAAGATAATAATATACAGGAGATGTATATGGGAATTTTATTAACAAATACACACAAGTCTTGTCTATACAAAAAGCCTGGTCAGTTTCAGTATTTGTTTCTTTGTTGCTTGGTTTGTTCATTTTGTACAGGTGGTTTTCATTACCTAGAGCTTTATTTCCAGGATGGTAAAGATGTCATGCAGCCCAAATCTGGACACAGCTAGCCAGGCAGCACATCAGCTACCATGAACACAAAGATGCCTGAAGGCACCCTGTGGAAAGTAGAAGCCTTTTATGCAATAGAATTGCAAGACAAGTTGCTGGATTTTTGTTTGTCTTTTAAAAGCCACCAAACTGAAGTAGCAAAACAGATGAGAGGAAAAGACAGTCAAAATTTGCAGGTACTTGCAGCCACAGTGGCAGCAGAAAGAAATGCTGAGAGCACCAGCGTTTATGATTTAACAGAGAGGAAAATAACCACAAGAGTTATGATAAATGCTCATTGCACTGTGTGCATTGCTAGCTGTGAATCCCTCCTATTGTTCGTCATACTCATTTTAGCTTTTCCTCCATTCAGAAAACTGTGTCCAAAAGAGCTACAGCTACATGTTCCTACATTATCAGCGCAGTGGAACTCCTATCTTGGGCTAGGATAGTGCAGCAGCAATACAAAAATACAAAAATAATAATAGTAATAATGCTGATATTCTTTACAGATCCTGTAGGACGCTAAGTTTAAGGACTGTCAAGCAGTTAGTGTTACTATGGGAACTGATTTCTTCATTACTCACCCATTCAAAGTGTTTATCTCACTCTGCACTTTCGAGAAAACTGTTCAGTGATTTTTGTTCCAGGGCCGCTGGAGTTGCATGGAAAGAAGTGTTCAGTTTATTAGAGGGTTTTTTTCCTAAAGTAACACATTAAATTAAACCAGGCTACAGTGCTTTCTGATGAAAGTTGGATGCACTTTTAATTCCAACAGCCTTAAGGAGTGGCAGAGCAATTAAACTTCCAAATCATGACAGCCCCTGCAAGGTTGCAGAAACTGTAGTGCATAGACTAGTGCTTAACTAGCCTTCCTGTGTGAAAAATTCTTAATGGCTGTTACTTCCAATAGAAATTACAGTTTTTCTCTTCTTGCTGACTAAGAACTCTCACAATTTCCTTTCCACAGTAAGATAAATTAAAATAACTTCACAAAGGACATCAGACAACAGCAATGAAAATTCCTGTAGATTCAGGATGAATGCTATGCAGAACACATACACATTCATCTGAAGAAGTTCTGGCATTTGTCTGCAGCGTGGGAAAAAAAACGGTTCAGGACTTAACAGTAATTGGTAGGGACTGCACTTGAACCCAGGTTAAATTTAAGTGTTAAGAATTTTCCTCAGAGTTGTCCTCGCATTTTATCTACCCTGTTGAGTTATGCCACACAACGGGGGTAGAAGCAGGGGGTTGTCGAAAAGTCTTGGACTTCTCCCCAGTCCAAGTGCACTGTTACGTACAAAACCATTTGTTTTTCTCCAGAGAGCTCAGAGAGTAAACTGTGACCATTGTTTCAGAGAAAAAACCCCAAAAACCTCAGAACACAGATTTATTCTTCTTTCATAACTAGCTTATATGCCAGTGTTCAATATTTTTGCAGAAGCCATCTTTTCCCCTCACAATAATTTTCTCCTCACCCTCCCAAATAGAATAAGTAAACGTATCTATTACATGTATATATATATATACTTTTTTATATATATGTATATATAAAAATCAATGTTTCAGACTTTGTTTATGAAAAACAAGAGCAAACTTTACCATATTAACACTTCACAGATGTCATAAATTTTAGGCACCCTAGAAAAGAACAATCACTGGAAATTTTATTCACCTCTTATTGCGTCAAAGTTTTCATAAAACATAATGACTGTAACAAGTTCCATATAAATTACCTTTTTTAACTACTCCTGCAAGTCTCAAGTCATCATCTGAGGTATATTGCAATAAAAGATGCTAGTAAAGGGTGGGAATGTGGCCCTTGTGAGATATGCTTGTGTAAGAAAACCGGATTTGTTTTAATAGCACACTCTCTGAAGAGTGATAAATTGTTACAGAAAAGTAAGAGCCTTGCAACTCATTAAGCTACATCAGAAGTGACAAAATAGGAGATTCTTACAGAGCTCATGGCGTAACAGCACATCATCCATGGACTACACCTGCTAACTACTGGGAAAACTGATAAGCAGATGATCCCTTGGGATCTAATTTGGCAGCAAAACCTACCAAACTAACGACAAGAAAACCCACAAAAGATTACTGAATAACCAAACATTTGCTGATACACTGCAAAAGCAGGTAGGCAAAATTTAAACTGGTCCCTTGATGATTATTAACTGCAATATCTACTACAATCTGGCCTGAAGATTTACAGCTTGACAAAGGTTAGAGAACAAAACTTGGCTTCCTGGGCTGAATGCCCTAAATCCTCAGCATTTCTGCATACTCCTGCTTTCCTCTGTTACAATTCTGTCCATGGGATATATAGTAGCTTTCAAGTATTTTGCTTATGACAATCTTTCATTTTAAAAAGCCTAGAAAATAAACAGGTGAGGTTTTTTTTCCAGATGAAGGAAGAAAGACACTTACAATAGGGCTAGAGGGGATGGATGGAGATAAAGAACACAATCACTTAAGCTCAGTGGTACCCAAACATGGAGTGTCAGGAAGGAAACAGCAGAAGATCAACCTCTTGAGTTCACTTGTAACTTTGAGTCATACGTGACATACGTGTATTCGTAACTTAGAATCATACATGTGACAAAAGTGGTTTACTAGTGCCCAAAATCCACCTCATATGAGAATATAGAACCAGTACAAGTGCCTTGCCCTTAGTGACAATAACATGTTGGCAGGACTGCCATTTCCTAGTGTTCATGGTATGAAAATCCAGCGGGGGAAAAACATATGTGCTGCTAGGCTCAGGGATCAGAGAGAGCAGGTTACATCAAATACATACAAAACACAGTAGATTTTAGCATCATCGTGATAATATTGTGGCAGATCTTGATAACCAACCACAGTGACAATTTCATTGAAGTATCTGACACAGAATTACAGAACCTTATTTTGCATTCAAGTTCAGAGCCGTTAAAACATTTGGGAACGAAGGGAGTACCTCATAGTACCTGTCATATTATCATACCTCTTGCTATAAAAAAAATAATTTTCCATTAGCAAATGGCAGCACTGATTCTTTATCTGATCCAAATCCCACTCCCACTGAACCTGCCAGAAGAAGCAGAGAGGCACATTATTCTCATGCGGGTAAATTTCTCAGTGAGCCTCTCAGTGAACATTACTTGATTTAATATATGACCACCTGCTTGAAGGTAACAATTTTTCCTTGTGTTTTGGGAAAGAATAGCAAAATCACAAGTCACAGCAGCTCTGAGTCATGCTTCTTCAGAAAAGAAAGAAATTGCCATTGGCTCATAGAAAGTTTTCCAACACAGCTGCTTTTCCTGGAGCTTTGACAACAGAGCTGTGCCTCTGAATTGTAAACAGAGCTGCTGCTTTGGCCATCAGAAATTTGGTTCAAAAATATAAACACTTTTGGATAAAATAGGCTTGGACTGTAACACCCTGTGAGTTACTGAAAAAGATGCAGATACAATTGGAACCCATGCTTTCCCAAATGCTCAGAAACAGTAGCAGTAGTAATTATTTTTCCTCAAACGCTTTTAAACTCACTTCAGCCATTGTTCAGTGATTTTTAGGCTCTGCAGAAAAGCAGATGGTGTGCTTTGACCATTGTTTAATTTTACCAGCCAATTTTATTCCACTGTTGTTGCATATCCTTTCTCTTGCTTATTGTATCTACTCATTTCTTCAGACTATACCTAAGTCATTCTGGGCAAGTGACATTTCTGTGTGTGGATGGTGTCTAACATGGGATGGCTCTGCCCCTAGTGCAAGTCTCTGGAGACAGAATTTAAACACTAAAGATTCTTTGAATGCCATGTGCTATCTTGGGTCACTTGAGGTGGAACTTCAGGTTTTTCATCAATGTAATTTTTGCCCAATTAAGAGACCCCCATAGATAGAAAAGCATGCTTCACTTGATGGATTTCAGGAGAGAGAAGGTGACTAAGAAGCAGCAGAAATAGTCTGAACAATGGTCTACTTAGCCTTCCTCAGGAAAAAAAATGTGAAAGGACTTGGGCAAAGCAAGAAAAACTGTTAGCAGTCCTGTCAATCCCACATGGAGTGTGGGAAAAGTAGTGATGCTGAGGAACTAGGTACACGCACTTCAGTGCATGATTCTCTGTAAACCAACAGATAATAGAAGTCTGCTAATCCTCATCTCCATTGTTCTAGTTAAAATGAAGGAAGACTCAAATGAACAGAGGAACTCAGCCCAGTTACCTAACTGTAGGCAACCCAAACCTTTGCCTGCGCAGGCTATTTTGACTTGAAAACAAGGGGTAATAACACCACAGTTCAGTTTCCAACCAGTAGAAACAAGAAGATTGTTTCTGTTTTAAACAGTTTTTCCTAAGCAAATTATTCTTGAAAAACCAAGCCATGACTTTTTAAAATGCCTATGGTTTATTATTCAGCTTTCTTTTACTTTACTTTTCAGTACCTTTTCAGAATTGATGCACTGATTAAGAACACTTGCTTCCTTTTGATTAATCATTCTGCAATTCATTTGCTTAAAAAGCAAACAAAAAACAACAAACCCTCCACCCCACCCCCCACCCCCCCAACACATCAACTTTGATCAGCATTTGTGCTATATTCTCCCACTGGGCACTTAAATCTGTACATCCTCATTTTCTGCTGTATAGTCTGTGTATGAAACTACATCACACAATCACCATCCATCACTGTTGGAGGGATCAGCTCTTTCATTTGTACATTTTAAATACAGAAAAAGAAAACTTCTGAGCAGTTAATTAAATTCTAAGCTGTTTGTAAACTGTTGTGTCAAGTGAGGTGAACATGTAAGTGGATTTGTCCTGTGTTGGCCTCGGTACTTTCTGTGGCATCACCAGTTCAGGAATGGACTGTGAAGTACTTCTCTGGCACTGCAACCTGGAGATTGTCCTGTCCACACATCCAACCTAACCATGGGATGTTACATTGCACTTTTACAAGGACCAAAGAACTTCAAGGAGAAATGCGCATCATGTTTCAAAGTGGGATGGTGGGTGTTGCCACAGTCTCGTGGGTGAGAAATGATAGAAGCAGCTACAGCAGCAACAGCTGCCCTGGGAGGAAAAATAAAAGGGTCACTGTTCTAAGCCAGAGCACATGTGTACATGGGTCTCCTGCCTGAGGCTTGATGGTGCCTTCTGACCCAAATGCACAAGCACCCACAGTGCCTCAGGGGGAGGGAAATGGAGGGAGAGGCCAGATGGAAAATCCAAAAGAGAGAAACCACTGGGATAGCTACCCAAACCATCTCCAGACTACAGACAAACTCTGCCTGTCAGTTGTCTCTCCTTTCCCATTTTTTGGGGGACTAAAGTATTTAGATGGGTTATTTTTCAGAGCCAGCATAACAGAGCCTCACTCTTAGTTGCTCACAGACATGTCTAACCTCAACAAGAAAAGTAATAAAGATCTTTATTGCTAAGTAACTCTGTTAGGTGAAAGCTAGTGAAGATTAAAGAGAATAAGTCACTAATGCTACTTCAGGCATTATAAGCTGAAATGACAGTAAGCTAAGCAGAAGGAATATCAACTAGGGTACAAGCAGGAATACCAACGATTAGATGAAATTTGAACACACCCTTGAGAAGGACTTCAGAGGCCTGTCCAAGCCCAGTGAATCTGTCAGTCATATGGGCAGTACTGTTACCCCAACAGTTCTAGAGATGCTCTAGAGCTAATAGAGATCCTTTTGCAGGCTGGGCATTGAAAGGAACAGCTTCAATAGGAGTGAACAACAACTGTTCCACCAGGGTGTATTGTCATGTAGGAGGCAAAGCAACACGGTAAGACATCTGGGGTGAAATCACTTAATGAGGAAAATAAAGTCTTTCCACGGAGAGGTGCTTAATGATAGAAGGCCACCAGCTATTTCCTTGTTGTTTTCAAAGAGACTGATGCAAGGAGCACCCAAAGGAGCTTAAGTAAATGTGGCACCCACATAGCTGAGCACTGTCTGCACAGAGGTTTGGTGAATGGAGAATGCTAAAAGCTTCAGTGTCTGCAGGCTAAGAGGAAACTAAGCAGAGAGGTCCTGGATATCTAAATTAGACACTTCCAATGAAAACTAAGCATATAAATCCTTTTTCAAGCATAGCTCTCCTTGTGAGAAAAAGGCATCACTATAGGATGTCATAAGGTTCTGTGAAGTTTTATTGTCTGTTTCTAGTCTGTGGAACACAATGTAAGCTAGAAAAAGCAGCATGAAGGAAAGCAGAATGCACTAGTGTAAAAAGTGGTAAATGACACCAAAATCAGTCCCACAATCAGAAATATCTGTAAAGACTGGATGTTCTTTGATGCATTATGTAACACATTGCAGCAATACATTCAGTTGCTTCCAGAACTGAACTGTAACAAAAATAAAACTATCTTTATGAGAAATGAAGCTATGACTTTTTAAAATTATGCTGATTAAATTTTTGTCCATCTGACTTCTGGTATATGGAAGCGTGTTATGAAAAGCAGCACTGAGTCACTTCATCTTTTCTTTCAGAATGAATGTCCTCTAACTTTTCTCTGTGAAGGATATATGGGTGGGATAAGAGGAAGCTGAAAAATTAACACTGAGTCTTTGAAACGGAAATTGCCTAATAAAAGATTATCAGTGATAACAGATGATTTGTAGAATGTGATAATGCATCATGGAAATGGTTTCTGAAATGCTGATGCACACAAGACTCTAAAATAGATTTTTATTGCTATGGCATGTCCAAAAGATTCTGTCTTCCTTATTGCACTTTTCAAGTATGTCTATGCATTCCAAGGCTGACATTTTGCCTGGTATATGCATGAAAAATTAATGGTTTTGAAAGAACATGCAAGTGATGCAGCAGTCTTGACTTCTGCAATTACCAGTAAAAAAATTACTGCTGTAGTTCTGTGGACTTTGATTTGTAAAAAATTTAAATAGCAAGAAAAGGTTACTGTCTATAAATTTTTGGAAGTTCCAGATTCTGCTTGGACTTTAAGATTTCAGATACTTACAAATTAATCACAAAGCACAGAAAAGTGGATTCAGTGGCAGAGGGCAAGAAAGAGAAGAGAACTCGTAGGAAACCTTTCTCATTTCAGATCACTGTCAGACTTTGCAATCTTACCTGTTCCTGTTTAAATGTTAAAATGCATAAATGATATAAAATGTTACCAGGGTCTCCTGTTTTTGTTATTAAAGTGTCTTTCAATGAGAGTAGGAGACAAAATCTGGCAATAAATAGGCAATACTAATATCTAATTTATTGAACTTTTTATATGTTTAGAATCATATTTATATGCATTGCATAGCCACACGTTAGTTCTGCTTGGGATTATACACTTCCTGATGTTTGACCAGAGTAGTTTAATTTGTTCTTGTAATTACACTAGTGCACTTCTCTATGTGTGCTGCAGCAAAATGAAATCTGGGTGACCCTGAGCAGTAGTGTCGGGGCTCAATGCAGGTTGGAGCGGGGCTAGGAGCAGCAGGGGCTCTGTCATATAAAGGATAAGAGTCTGATTCAGCCCTCCCCTTGAGTAACAAGGTTCAGAATGGACCACTTGCTTTCTAAACTCCTCCACAGAGAGGAGCCTAGGTGCAGCCAGGTTCAGTCTTAGTCCCAGACTTGGTCAATGGTTTATGTCTGAAGGATTATATATAGCCGCATATCAGAGTCACCATTTGCCTGTCACAGCCCCCTTAAGGACTTTCAATGAGGAAGTTTTGATTAAACCAATAGGTATAACAAGTTCAGGTTTGCTGTTGATAAATATACTTACTGCAGTAGTGCTAATACATGATTATCATGCCAGCAAAATGCTGTCCTGGGCATTGTTCAACGAAAGGTGAAGATGCAATACTTACCAAGGAGGTGTCCCTATCTTGGGTGGAGGAGAAGGAGCACAGCCCGTCAACTGCCTCTTCTAAGTCTTCAATCTCTTCCCTAACTCCAGGGGTGACTTCTTCAGTACTCTTTATTAACCCCATCTTAACTGTTCCCCTCCCTGGGATGACGTTTAACATGCTTTAGGTGGAGAGTTGTGCACTACAGTCATACATGTTTAGCATGCACTTCTTTAAGCTCATTACCATACTTAGGCGTGTGAACTTTAGTACTAATTTCACAGATAATGAAGCAATAGGTCATGCTTCGGGCACCATGGCCTTCAAGATTCTTTGTAGAAACCATCTATCTTTTTATTTTGAATTCTCTAGACAAAACAGGGCCGTCTTGCTGCTGCAAGACTCCCTGCTTCAGCTGCTTCTCATACCAAACTTGTGGATCGCCATCCACAACATTTACCTAAGAGATAAGCAGACACCAGTGTTTTTAACCTCTTATGTGCAGTTCTCACAGGCTCCCTGGGGGTGCCGCTGGTCAGTGCATTGCACCACCTCAGCCAGGGTCCTGGGGTGCCCTGCCGTGTCATGTGCCCTCTGTGCAGCTAGCACTCACCAACACACCCTGTATTTCATGATGACTTCGATAAAGAGCACCAACTCATTCTCAGCAGTGTCCCTTTCTCTCATCTAATCATTCCTTGCAGCCAGCTCCAGAGCTGTTTTATCTTGGAAATATACCAGGAAGAGGGGATTTTTTTAATAACATAAGGAGCAAGCCACAGGTGAATTGTCCTCCTGTCACAGCTTCTGGGTTTTCACCCTTCAAATACCTGGAGAGCGAACACCAAACTGAAGTTTGCAGTGCTGAGGAAGGCGCTAGTTTTTAGTCACTGATTACAGCAACTAGATGATGGGAGTAGCTCAGAAATTCTCAAAATGTCTCTGACATAAAACATAAAAGGAAACAGAACAGAAAAAATCAACCTCCCTCCCCAAAACCCAGACTTTTTGAATAGGTACCGTGTATACCTGACACTTTAAATAACTCATATGTCTGTGTGCAAAATGTAACAACAGCGTAAATAAACAATTAGCTTTTCTAAGCCAGACTGTGACTAAATTTCAGTTCTATATTTGAAAAACAGTGATCAGCCTACATACACAATGAACTTCTGAGTCAGGGAAGGTTTCAGCTGGTGATTGTGGTTTGGATTAATTACACAAATGAAGGATTAAAGCTGCTTCTATCTAGACAAGTTGGCTGCTTTTGTGTATATTAGAAAGAGCTTTCCCAGGTAGGAAATAGGTGCAGGGAGGTAATGGGGTGTTTCCTTAGGTACCATTGGAATAACTCTGTCAGAATCCCTCCAATAGGAATAATGGTAACAAGAAGTTTAGTTGATTTCAAGAGGCAGCTACTACCTACGTTTTATGAAATTGGGACAATCAGCAACAATATAGGGCTGGACTTTAAAATCTAGAAAGTAATGTTTTCTTGGTTAAAAATATTTCACCCTCTGAAAGGCTAAATATAAAACCCTACAGAAAGCATTCATTTCAGCAGGCTTTGAATGAGTCACCAGAAGATGTTTGACTGAATGTCACTATGTCACTTTTCCAGACATCTAACACTCTCCCTTCACATTTTTAAGACTATGTTCTCTAATATTCAACTAATTTATGCACTTTACCATGAACGTTTCCTTGATTAGAAAGAGCAGCCTAGAATTATTATTTCTATCAAAGTATAGAGGCTATTCTTTAATGCATACAATGACTGAATCCATTTTGGATAAACAGCTTTCTCTGGTTTTTTTCACTTCCTTCTACTGTAGTATGACAGATGCTTTCACAACATTGCTAATACAGAAAGATTTTGTTTGGTTTTGTGGGTTTTTTCCTTTCTGAAAGTTCACCTTGCTTTGTTCCATTCACTCAGGTACATTGAAGATCTTCTACATCTCTGACAAGAAGAGTCTTGCCTCACCCTTGCTCTCTAGAGGAAATCAGTTTCAGAGATTTATACTGACTATTGATAAGAAACTTCATCTTCCTGTGGAGCTACAGTGGGTGCCACGCAAAACATATCAGTGCATTCTGGAGCAGGAAAGCCAAAGAAAAATCTGAAGGTACCCACTCACATATTTTTAGCTGAGTGCCTAAAAACTAGCACAGAAGCAAACACACTGAACAACATTCTGGACTTCCTGATGCAAGTACAACATTGTGGAAAGGATTTCATGCACTGTTATCTAGGAATTCATATTTGACTACTGCTAAGATCAAATTCCACCTTTGAAAAACAATTCCAATGCTAAATACTGCTCTTTCTAAAATATTGTTATTTTTTCCCCTCAGAGCTATTTCTTTCTTTTAATCTATTTCCAAAATGTATTTTCAGAGAATCATTTATGTATTTACAGAAATATTTTATCTTAATCAAGTTCTTTTCACCAGGAATGGTCCACGTCCCCTTTAAACTCCCATGCAATCTATTTCTAAATATTCTGATAATAAAGCCAGTAACAAGACAGTATATATTTAAAACTCAGATAAATTCAGTATAAAATCTTTCATTATGACTTTATCACACCTTCATAAGGCTGAGTGTAAGGTTCTGCCCTTGTGTCAGATCAATACAGACTGCATTGTAAGCAGAGAAAGACTTGGAGGTCCTGGCAATGTGCACTTGCATCTCAGCAAGCCAATTATATCCTGAGCTGGATCAAAAGAAGTGTGTCCAGCAGGTCAAGGGAGATGATTCTGCCCCTCTACTCCTCTCTGTTAAGACTTCACCTGGACTACTGTGGCCACCTCTGGGGGCCCCTGTACAGGAATCCTGTTGGAGATCCTTCCAAAGACCATGAAAATGGTCATGGGGCTGAAACACTGCTGCCAGGCTGAGCAAGTTGGGCTTTCTTATGTTTTTTCAAGATATATAAACGGCTTAAAAGAAAGATGAAGAGAGACTTTTTACTAAGGCCTGTTGAGACAGGACAAGGACCAATGGTTTCAAACTGAAAAAGAGTAGATTTGGAATGGATAAGAGGGTATGTTTTTTATGATAATGGTGGTGAGGCACTGGCACAGGTTGTCCAGAGACACTGTGTAAGCCCCTTCCCTGGAAGTGTTTAAGGTCATGTTGGATGAGGCTTTGGACAACACAATCTAGTGAAAGATCTCCTTGCCCATGGCAGGCAGGTTGGCCTAGATTCGAACCCAAACCATTCTCTGACTCTGTGATGTAATTGTCTGATTAGATTTAATCAGATCTGATTAAATCTGATATATTTAATTCATACAACTGGATATTGTTTTCCTACATGACAATTCTGCATGAAGTGTCAAAGAGGTAAGAGCCAGATTTGTTCAACTCATTCCACGTTCATTTGCTCTCCAAACCCCTATCTCCTCTCCCCAGGTTCTTTGACTCTTTTGGGCTGTCTCAAATGCTTTTCTTCTCTTCAACCCTGTCCTTTAATTGGTCTTTCATTCCCGTCCTGAGATCACTGTGTTTGCCCCATAACCTTGCAATAGTTCTCCCCTGCTCTATTAATTCTCTGTCCCACAAAATTCTCAACTCACATGTCCAGCTTGAGAAATCTAGGTAGTTCAGCCTATATGAAAGTACACAGTGTTTATACACTCAAAGTAAAACATACATATACACTCTGTCAATCCTACAGACATAGGACCGTCCTTCATGGAAACCACAATCCACTTAGGAGAGTTTTTTTTCACTTTTAGTTAACCTAATAAGAAACTATGAGTTGTTTTAAAATTAATTCATTAACCAATCTGGAAACTAAGGACTGGCAGCTAAGAACAACCCTTTCAACCAACTGGCAGAGGAGGCTGGTCATTATACCTAATGATCACCCCCTAAAGACTTTTAGGTGCATTAAAGTCTCCAGTGATACATGAAGCCAAGAATTTATTCCTCAATTTTTTGTAAATATTTGAAATACAGTAAATCTTCATTAAACCTTCTTACTTGCCAGGTGGTTGTTTGTTCCTGTTTTCAATTATATTATTTTTCATTCATCCAAAACAAGATGAACAATAAACAATATAAAATAGATATTGGATGGTTAGACTGCAGAAATACTAATTGTGATATGAAAAAAAGTTCAGGACTTATAAGCCTTTTGTTCTGTTTCCATGGCAAGTAATGGCATCGTGGTCCACTTCTACATGACATATCAGAAGAGAAATTACATCTTCATTCAGCATTTCTACAATAAACTGATGAATTCTCAAAAGGAAATATAGCTTTAATAGGTATGTAAGTGATCATTATAGAGAACCCATTTTGTTAGGAATTTCCACCTAAAGGCATTTTCAACATCAGTTTTTCTCTATTAGTAAATGCTGACTTTTTAATGAGACCGTTGCTGAAGTCTCTGGTGGTACTATTTCAGTTTGCCTCCAATTATAATCTCAGTAGGTCAAAGCACAGCCTGATAAAAAAGAAACAAAAATAAAAACCCAAGGGGAAAAAAACCCAAACAAAAGAAAACAAAAAACCCCACAAAACCAAAACTAAAACAAAACAAAAAAAAAAAAGAAAAATATCTACCGAGAAGAAGACCTGTCATTAGTTCCATTTAAAAATATCGAGTAAAAATTATGGGCTGAGCAGGCAACCAGCAAACACAGTTTCACCATTTCATTTTTGCTGAAAGAATTACTAACATGTCGACAAAATGATTACATTTAAACCTTCTATACCTGGGGCTTTCATTTGCAGAAATACAAGCAGTCCACCTCAAGTGATCTGGGGGCATCACCTCAAGCCTACAGCAGAGGAGCACTGGTCTTATGAACAACCCTACTAATCTTCCACAGTAACAAGGAATAAGGACATAGACACAGCAGCGTTGTAGGCCAGATTGAAAGCACGCTTTTGGAGAGAATTTCCCACTTGCCTCCCCATGTGCTGGTTCATAACCATAACTGAGACTATAAAAGCTCTATTCCTCCTGGATGACACTGGGGAGGTAGTCTCCAGGGATTAGTCTAATGCACTGCAACATTTAATGGGCATTCAGATCAGAGGACCAGACTAATGCTTCTTCGAAACAACCACACCCCACCTCCAGAAGCTGTCAGAGTGTCAACATCAGTACCATAGCACTAACCTTGTCAGCTCCTAACAGTTCACACTACTTATTAGCATAGACACAGCCAAAATGGAACATAAGAGACAACTGTAACTCTGATGATGTAACTACATCACTGAGAATCTTTACCTGAAGCAATTTTCTATTCCTTTAGAAGGAACATAGAAACTTTAAAAACTTACTCATTAACAGAGCTTCATTAGAGAAGAAAAAGTTGCCTTTGCAGCTACCTGGTTAGCAGTAACACCGAAGGATGGGAAGGTCACAGGAAGTTAATGTTATCGCACAACAACTCAGAGTGCTGGTTTGCCCAAACCACAAGGGGAGAGGGTGGAATGGCAGGATAAATTGACCATGAATACATTTAGACTGAAGATCAGAAAGAGACTGGTAATCCATAAAGGACTCAGAAGTTGAAAACATCTAGAGGTTGCTGTTATCACTATTTCTAGCCAGTTCAAAGATGGATCTTGATCATATTTTTAAAGGGATTATATGAAATATTTGGCCAGTAAATATCTTTCATTCTTCTTTTCTCCTATGGCTCCCAGACAGAGATGTACTATAGGTAAGTATGAATATCAGCAGGGATGAAGGCTTGTTCCCACCCAGCTCCTATGTTACTGCTGCCTGAATAGGGGAGGATCAGCACAGTTCCTTCTTGTCAAACACTCCTTGAAAGCCTGGAAGACGAAAAGGACAGGACAGCCTAAGGACACCACTGTTCTCATCTCACTATCTCCTATCCCCAAGAACTACTAACACAATCGTGGATGCTTGTGTTAAAAATGTCTTTAGTTTTTACTAATTTGCAATCAGAATCATAGTGTTTTAT
Organism: Porphyrio hochstetteri; assembly: GCA_020800305.1. NCBI lineage: Eukaryota > Metazoa > Chordata > Aves > Gruiformes > Rallidae > Porphyrio > Porphyrio hochstetteri. The sequence goes on from CM036938.1 coordinate 26,057,611, forward strand.
CAGCATGTCTATATACTGAAGATTATATGGTTTTCAATCCTAATACAGTAAGATATTAAATGTGAAGTAAAAAGACTTCACATCGGAAGGCAACCGATGTCATCTACCTGGACACAGTCCCCCATCACATCCTTATCTCTAAATTGGAAAGATGTGGATTTGATGGGTGGACCATCCAGTGGATAAGAAACTGGTTAACAGACCGTAGCCAAAGGGTGGTGGTCAATGGGTCTATGTCCAGGTGGAGGCTGGTGACAAGCGGGGTCCCCCAGGGGTCTGTCTTGGGACCGGTTCTCTTTAATATCTTTATCAATGACATCGATGATGGAATTGAGTGCACCCTCAGCAAGTTTGCAGATGACACCAAGCTGAGTGGTGTGGTCGACACCCTAGAAGGAAAGGAAGCCATCCAGAGGGATCTTGACAGGCTGGAGAGATGGGCCCGGGTGAACCTAATGAGGTTCAACACTGCCAAGTGTCAGGTGTTGCACTTGGGCCGGAAGAATCCCAGACATAGATACAGAGTGGGAGAAGAGCTTCTTGAGAGTAGCCCTGCTGAGAAGGACTTGGGGATTCTGGTGGATGAGAAACTTCACATGAGCCAGCAGTGTGCTCTTGCAGCTCGCAAGGCCAATGGTATCCTGGGCTCCATCAGAAGAGGGGTGGCCAGCAGGGACAGGGAGGTGATTGTCCCTCTCTACTCTGCCCTCGTGAGGCCCCATCTGGAGTCCTGTGTCCAGATCTGGGGCCCCCAATACAAGAAGGATGTGGAACTGTTGGAGAGGGTTCAGAGGAGGGCCACGAAGATGATTAGAGGGCTGGAGCACCTGCCCTACAAAGAGAAGCTGGGGGAGCTGGGCTTGTTCAGTCTGGAGAAGAGAAGGCTGCGGAGGGACCTCATTGCAGCCTTCCAGTACATGAAGGGAGCTTATAAGCAGGAGGGGATTCAACTTTTTAAAAGGATAGACAATGACAGGACAAGGGGGAATGGATTAGAACTAAAGGAAGGAAGGTTTAGATTAGATATTAGGGGGAAGTTTTTTACAGAAAGAGTGGTGAGGGGCTGGAACAGGCTGCCCAGAGAGGTAGTGGATGCCCCGTCCCTGGAAGTGTTCAAGGCCAGGTTGGATGGGGCCCTGGGCAACCTTGTGTAGATCCAGGCCTGAGGTTGGTGGCCCTGCCTGTGGCAGGGGGGTTGGAGCTCTATGATCCTTGGGGTCCCTTCCAACTCATACCATTCTATGATTCTATGATTCTATGACTTCTAGTGAATGTGGCAAGTAATAAAGCTATACTGCTGTGCGTGCAGGTAGAGATGTGTGTGCCTGTTGATGGTGATGTTTTACAGATACATGAAGCTGTTTGGTAATTCACGATTTTTTACTTTACTCACAAAGCTGGAAAATGCCTCAGAAAAAGAAAAGTCTACACTACTTCCATGTTTTAAGTGCAGAGGAAAAGGAGAGGAGCATACTCCTTCAACCTTATGGCAGAATTAGTAGGGTCCTACTCTGCAGATAACAGTATGGTTCCCCTGGGGCATGGAGGGTACAACAGTGATCAGTGCAAAGTCACAGCAAGCTGGTGAAGTCAGAAGTCTCACTGTCATCCTGAAGTAGTACATCTTTCCATGTACTTTTTGCTTCCCTGCAGTTGTTTCCTTTTTTGTACACCACTTATTACTTGCCACAAAGTCTTTATCACAGGATTTTCTTTAGCAATGTCAGGCATTCAGCTCAGCCGGTGCTCCATAGGAAATAGCTCCCAGTGCTATTAAAGGAGGACACATGGTGCAGCTGCACCATTGCTAATCATAACAAATAAATGAAAGGCATCAGGCTTATGATTATTGGTAAAAGAAGGCCTGACACAGCATAAGAGAGGGTCCTGAACAAGACACTTTTAAGATCAGCTTGTACCCTTCTGTCATATTTGTTCTGCAAATTCCAGCCATGAATGTGACTTGGGTTCATCCTGAAGTATTAGTTTCTTTTACTTTGATTGGCTCAAGGACGTATCTCTCTTTTTTCAAGGAGAGTTAAAAACAGTTTCTTAAAGTTAAAAAAACTTTCTTAAAGTTAAAAAATACCCCAAAACTTTGTGATAACAGTACAGGAATGTGACAGGAAGCCAACTCATTTGTACAAATGCAGATCAGACTCAGAATCATAGAATGTGTTAGGTTGGAAAGGACCTTTAAAGGTCATCTAGTACAACCCCTCTGCAGTAAGCAGCGACACCTATAACTAGATCAGGTTGCTGAGAGCTTCATCAGGCCTGAACTTGAATGTCTCCAGGGATAAAGCGTCCACCACCATTCTGGGCAACCTCTTCTGGTGTCTCACATAATAGCTAAGAATTTCTTCCTCATGTCTAATCTAAACCTAACCTTCTCTAGTTTAAAATCGTTGCCCTTCATCCTATCGCTAAATGCCTTTACAAGCAGTCCTTCCCCAGTACGTCCCCTTCAGGTATTGGAATGTGGCTGTAAGGTCTCCCCTGAGCCTTCTCTTCTCCAGACTGACCATTAGCCTGTCTTCCTGGAAGAGGAGCTCTAGCCCCTTGATCATGATCTTGAAAAAGAGACCTCATGGCCCTATGGCCCTTCTGGACCCATTCCAAGAGGCCCATGTCCTTCTCATATTGAGGGCTCCAGAGCTGAACACAGTACTCCAGATGGGGTCTCACCAGAGCAGAGTAGGAGAGGAGAATCACCACTCTCAACTTACTTATTTACACTCCAGGTATTTTGACAGAGAAACTACCCCTGTCCATTGGAAAAGGTAGGAAAAGGAGAAGTGGATGAGAAGTGGGGGGGGAAAAAAAACCAAAAAAAAAGAAAAAAGAGACCTGTCTTCAGACTTCAATAAATAAGAGAAATTCTGATCAACACCAGTCTCAGTGAATGGCACCATCCATCTAATTGAAGCTGGCTTCAGCTACCATATTCACCAGCACCATATTCATCATTTACACCTGGAAATAAACAGGGAAGACAAACTGCAAAACAAAACTCAATGGAAATTTTATCTTACAGCACAAGTCCAGAAGAAGACCAAATGATTTCGGTTTCAGGAAGGCTAAGATTCTACTATACCATGCACACACAGTTTAGGGCTGCCACAGAGGCAGTTCTTTCTCCATCCAGAGAAATACCCAAATTTTAAACATGCATAGATAATAACTTCCTTTCATTTTTTACATCAAATGTTTGATCAACATAGATCTAGGGAGCAGGTAAAATTCCTAGTTATATTCAGATACATATATTCAGTTACCTATATTCAGTTAAGTATTTCTGCAGCTGATACTTTTATGAAATAAGCTTAAGCATTGCTAGAAATAGTGGGCATACAGTGCTAGAGTTGTGGAACCTGCTGCAGAAGACTTACTGAAACCATTGGCCTAGTGCTCTGATGAATGTCTCAAAACTGAGATTGAAAATAGCCTAGACATGTAGACAGGTCAGAAAAATTGGTGGTGATACCACATTGTGAAAAACACTTGCCAGCCTTGATCATGACTGCTTTATGCAATGCCCATTAGTGTGACAAACATTTTTGTTTGGGTTTCTTACAAATATGGTAGCATAAAATAATTTACTTAGCATTAGTATATATAATATTTATATTTAGTATAAAAAAAATACTTATCCTAAAATTCTATAGCCTTCTGCCAAGGCTGACACTCCAGTCAGGCATTGTGTTAAATAAAACAGCATCCTGAGCCTATGGGAAAGCTTTTGGCATACCCATGCCACTCCTGAGCATAACAAAATGTTAGAGGATACCATGCTTACAGTGGAGGCAGAATATGTTGGCAGAATGAGACCTGGAAAATGAGTAAGTAACTGAATGACAAAGAAAAGTACATGGAAAGGGGTTCAAAATTCAGAGGACAGATGTGAAATCTAGGAAAAGAGAAATAAACAGAAGATGGATAAGAACAGGGAATGATAATTCCTCCAGAGATTTGTGGCAGAAGAGTTGAAAGATACCTATGATACTTAAAGCTGGGGTGTAAGAGAGGTGCAGTCGGAAGGGAAACACTCTGAAGGACTGCAAAAGACACTCAGTGTAGGGGAATGAATAACAGACTTCACTGAGGCTCTTGGCAGATCTTTCGACTCCAGGTCCAGGCATGTAGGAGGCACTGCTGTTGCAGATAAAAAACACCTGAGACCTGACATAATATTTATATTACTTTATACTACTGTCTTTGAAAGTCAGTAGCTTCCAGTGGGGGCATCTGGGATTCCCTGAGGTCAGTGGAATTTTTGTCACTGAGATCAGAAGGATCTGAAGCTTCACAACCAGAAGCTTGGCATTCCTCTCAAGAGTGTCTGTTTTTACAGGAATGAAATTGCCTTGTTAAAGCAAAGATCAGACTATTGAACTTGTCTGAGCCAACATCAGCAAGAATGTCTCTGGAGAAAGTGAAATACTATGTTAGTGTATCAGAAAATAAATGTTGAAAACATGTTTAAGTGGCAGTTGCTTACTCTTAAGAGTCCGCTATAATTTTAATTTACATCAGCTGTAGCATTTAATGGTTATTTAGATCTAGCACTGGGACAATACATCACTTTTGGTACCAGTTAGCTCATTTTCAAGGCTTTACAGAACTGCCAAGAATTGGAGGAGGAGGAAGTCCATTAGTTTCGCGCTCACCTCTGTTATACTAGGAAAAGTCCTTATCTCCCCACTGGAAAAGACACCCAAATTCTTGCTGTAACAACTATTATTTTAGCAATGCAGAGTAAATTTATGGTATTGAAGAGTTCTATTGCCTCACCTGCTTTTATTTTTAAGGATCTCTATCATGGTAAAAAGCTGTCCTATGACTGAATCAAATTCAAGCATCAACAAGGTTTCAATGTCCCTACCCTGGGACCTGCAAGATTTAAAAACAAGTTATATTTTGATGAGGGGTCTGTTATACATGATGCTTTCATTAGATGCCTACAGGCCAGTTGCAGATACATCTAGTGTGTCTAGACAATGACCCAGCATCATTGCATTGATCAAAATATATACGTCAGTATTTCCTACACTAAACTAGTTTTGCAGCTTGAAGTACTCAGGCTTCAATTTTCTCCCTGTTCAATGTCCTCCTTTGGAGGTAACATAGGCTTGCACCCTGAGACTGGTGCTGCTCCCCGCCAGGACATAGGGATGCTAGAGAGTGAACAGGGCTATGCCCACACACAGACTCCTTCTGCACAGCCAAAGCCCAAAGACATTTGCTGTGACCTCAAGCTATTTGTTGTAGGCTGCTCGAGTCAGAGTGGAGCAGAGCAAGGAGCTGGATCTAACCCCACTTGGATGCCACTTTATAAAAAGTAGCATTTTAGGAAGATACTGAAATTGGGGGAAAAAAAAGGAACATAAATGCTATTATCATTTTCTCTGGTGAAGGCAAGGTGTAGCTGTACTTGTCTGACGAATTACATTGAATAGCATATTCAGTGCTGTTTTTGAAAATCATCAGACCTCAGCTATATCTAACTAAAGGAGAGTTTATAACTTTCATCATCTTCTGTATCAAAAGAAATTTCCTTTTTAGAGAGGAAAATACCCATGTCTCCCATGTCTCACAATAATAAAATAAATATCAAACCAAAACAAATTAAAACAAAACAAAACAAAACAGAACAGAACAAAATAAAATAAACCAAATCAACTAAACTAAACTTAACTAAACCAAAAACACCTTTCAATTTAATTTACAACAGCCATACAATAAAACAACACTGACATAGGGCTCTCTGTCAGACGATTTCCAAACATTTTACAAAGGAATGGAAGCATAAAAAGATAAGGAAGAATGAAGAAAAGCAATAGCAGGCACATGGCTGTATTGGGTGCTTGTTGTCCATGTGTTGCAGTGGGGGGTTTTAACAAAGGGCAAAAACACTGGAAAGAGGGGGAGAGGAAAAAACAAAAGTCAAGGAAAAAAAATGTGTAAACCAGCAGCCTGAACACCAAGGTCTGAGAAGGAGGGTAGGAGGGGGTGCCCCATGGCAGAGCACATGTTCACATTACAGCCCCTGGAGATGAGCCCATGCTGTAGCAGTTTGCAACCAATTGTATCGTACAGGAAGGACCCACACTGGAGCAGGGAAACCATGTGAGGGGAAAGGAGCAGCAGAGAAGAGCAGTTATGGACTGACCACAGCACACATTTTCCATCCCCCTGCAGAGGTAGAGGACTAAAGTTGAGCCAGGAAAAGGGGCTGAGGGAAGACATTTTAATTCTTGTCTTTCTTTCTCACCATTCTACCCGACTTTGAATTGGTAATAAATTAAATTCACTTTCTGCAAGCTGAATCTGTTTGGCCTGCCCTTACCTTGACCCGTGAGCTATCTCATGCTATTTTCTCTTCCTGCCCTGCTGCCGTGGGGTAGCAAGAGAGCAGCTGGGTTAGGAGCTTGCCTGTGTGCCAAGGCCAACTCAACACAACGACTGAAGGTCACAAGGCAATTCACAGTACCAAACCCAAGAATAAAAACCATCTTTCTGGCTTCCCAGACCAGTGGTACATTGTTATAAGCCATCTCTAATACCTCCCTGGACGTAGCTGCAGGAAGACAACCCGATCCACAGAGACTTGCACAGGAAATATCAACAAGGTACAGAGACGAGCCAAGGAGAACCCTGAGGCTGTGACTAATGCCTGACCCTGGGCAGCCCGACCAACTTCAAAGGAAGCATTGCATTGGCACAGTATGTCAGGGGCTTGAGAGGCCGTGCAGTTGATTTCAGTAAGTGCTTTTGGCACTAGCCACATCAGAAACATTTCATGCAAAGAGCGCCTGCAGAGTGTCAAGAAGTCATGTCAGAGTAACGTTACGTTATTTTTGCACTCAGATTTATCATCTGCTATTCAGTCTGAAGACCTGGCTGTTGCAGAAGGCAAACTTTGCACAAGAGAGTAAGGGAAAAGCAAAAATCCGTAATTATTTTTCTTCTCTTAATATTTTCAGATGCCTTATAGACCACCACCTGCAATCGTGTCTGACTTAAGATACAACTTTTTTTAACTTTTATGGCCCACAGTTGAAAAACTCTTTCTATCTGGACCAGAAGAGGTATAAAATAAACCAGAAAGTATATTTGTAAATTTAAAGTGTATTTAAAATATCTATAATGGAATTTCACTACTATATCTATTATATAAGTACTATTGCGGAAGAAACCCCCATATTTATATTGGATTTTGGAAAAATTCCAATTCGTATTGGGAAGTGTCCCATTTGTACTGGATATTTTCCCCCCTCCTCTCTACTTGTATGCTAATTGGCTCTGTTCCAATTCACTGTCAACAAGCCCCCACCCCCCAAAATTCCAGTCACTACCTGTAAGTATGGATACACACAGAGCTTCTAAAAGAACTAATAAAAATCACATTGGCATGGGAAGGTGTCTCAGTCAAAAGCCATTTTTCAGTTTTTTGATCTGTACGTGGTACCCACGAGGACAGAACAAGCATGAATCTACTGTGACTCATAGCTGTAAATGGTCTATGAACACACCAACAGTCTTGGGTTTTTTTACGTTTCCCTGTGAGTAGAGGCAAAGCCAGTAATTCTGCTAAGAAACCTGTCAGCTCTTTGCTCTGAATGTCCCACAATTTCAGGATCTGTTTGGTTTAGCACATGTATTGTGTCCTACTACTAGTGCACAAATGCTTGAATTTTTTTTCAAAGTGTAGAAGTGGTAGCAACTTACCCCACGACAGACAATAATGTAAAAATGTATATTGGTGGACTAAAATTGCACATTTACAAGAGAAAGCCAAAGTGATCAACTGTTCTGGTACTTTTGCCTCATGCGTGTCTGGCTGTATTCCATTTTCAAGGCTGCTTACAGAAATAAGATGTGTTACAGTCGTAACACCTGAGAAGTTTTGCACAAGTTTTCTATTCCTCAAATAAAAATGTCTAGTTAAATTTTTACAGAGGTATTTATATAATAATCACTTGCAATTCAAGATTATTACCAACAGCAGCCTTGACTGGGTTAGCATCATAGAAGTATGCTGTTCTTTGTCTCACACTGTACTACACCAACAAAGATTAAACGACGTTAATGTACTTCTGTGGATGTAAAGTGGGACATGCTATCAGGACGTGTAACCACTCTCACAAATTAAATATTTTAAGATGCATTCTCAACGGACTAACAAACACAAATATAATCTTAAAGCTTTGATCCTCTTTGAATCCTCAGGCTACAGAAAAATCATTGATTTTGTACTGATATGTGAGAGCTGTGAATTAGCACAGGCCATAGAAAAGTGGAAACGGAATTAAAATAACTTTGGTCATGATAAGTTTGTGCTGACTCTACAAGACAGAGTGCATAGCCAAGAATTAGAGAACATTGGAGTATATGCTAATGAGCTGGAAAATATCTAAGATCAGTAGTGATAAATTTTTATAATAAAAGTAGAAGGAAAGACGTAGACACTGAACTCTCCATGTGATGAATATGTCATCTGGTTTTACCAAACAATATTCATTACCTCTAGCAATAAAATGCATGTTGTTCTATTCTATTCACAACAGTTCTTAACAGATGAACTGTTAAGTTCTTCACAAGCAAAACTGAAATAAGAAAGCTTTCAATGACCCTGTCTTTGTGCTTTTGAGCAAAACATAAGTTGCATGGGGGAATACACAATAAAGGACAACACTTTTCATCTCCCACTTCTATTTCATCCAATTATACCATCCCCAGATTATACTATCCCCAAGTACAGATACAATATAAATGCTCTCTGTTCATTATTTGAAAGTTAATCATTACATTCATAAGGATTGAGAAGTGCTGTTAATCCAGTAAAGCTCCAGACTAGCTTTTCCACCTGTACTGAATAGCACCCCACAGTCTAGATAGCCCTGCTCACCTCAGTGTGAACCAGAAACACGGATCTGGAAAAAGGAAGACTTGTGTTCTCAAGTGAAATTAATGCTGAAATTAAATGAACATCAGCTGAGAAGCTGGAGAAGCTGAAAGAGAAATGGATTGCTCGATACTAAAAAAGGGTAAAAAAAAGTGATGAGTAAGAATCATGTAATCTTTTTCTCCTTTTCTTGAAGTTTCTGCCTCAAAAAAATATCCCAGCTGTTAAATCACCAGCAAACTCTGTGTTTCCCTAAGCACAAAATAATTTCTCAGCTTACCTGCTGTGTCCCTCTATCAGCTCAGCGGGTTCCTGTTCTGACACCTCGTCTTTCAGCTGTTGGGATCAGCCACACTGTCCCCAAAGGGCTCTTGCTCCTAGGATGTGGTGACCAACCGTAGGCTGTAACCTCCCCTACCACCCACAGTCTTCTTGCTTGCCTGTGCCTGTGTCACTGCAACGGTTCGCAAGACCTGCAGATTTCACTCACTCACTCACTCACTCACTCACTCACCCTTTCTGTCTGAGGCACTATCCTGTCACTTCCAGTTGCACACCCTTAAGGAGGATAAAGCAGCGGGTGAAGATCAAAATGATCATTTGTACACAAGGCCTAACATTTATAATGAAACACTAATAAAGTCTTCGGAGACATAAAACCACTTTCAGAGTCAGACAACTGCTGTTGCTGCAAGGAATTGGGGAAAAAACCAAGGGGAGCTCTGTGCTTGCAGGGGAAATATCTGACAGGAAATCAGCTTATTGGAGAGGAGTGGACTGGTTAGAGAAACATTTGCATGACTGACAGCCTTTTGATTCTTTCTTCAGAACAGTGAAAGGGACACCTGGATACAAAAATAATGTACAGCTAGTTGTTTTCATGCCCTCATGAGATGATATCTATTTGCCTTTCAATACAGCTCCAACAAAGAATTGTTTCTAGGTATAGTTTTTGCTGTGATCCCTGCTTCTGTATTTGAGGATTACTCATTTATTTTGCACGTCACAAAGCATAACAAGTCTTTAATTATTTTGGTTTTACAAAAGAATAAATCATTTAACTATAAAATTTTTCCTCTTGCTTTTGGATACAAGTTTAACTTGGTTTTGGGTAATCCCATGTTTCTGTCCCTTTCACTGGAGAAGTGACAGTTAGAAAGGAACTGTGACTCTGAGTATTAATACTATTTAATAAAATAAGGGGTTTTATCATTCTTTGTTACCCTTCTTGTGTTAAGTGTCCTCATTGATTTGAGTGTGCATGCTTAAGCAATGGAAGTCCTCAGAGGACGCGTAGTGTGAGCCATGCAGTCTGCCTGTTAGTTACTTAAAGCTAAAGGCAAATGTTGGCTTGAAGTCCAGACACCAGCCTGATGTTTATCCCACTTCACTTCATCAGGTATAGCTAAAAAGTAGGCAGGATGGACAGGGAGAATAAATTACCTTTTTTCTTTAAAAAGACCATTTGTTCTTGACTTCCCCACCAAGTAAGCAATGCAGATTGTTCTGGATTTCTCTGAATTCGGTAATGTCCCTGCTCACTTTAAAGTGCTTTGTATGAACTACAATCCTGTCAGTGTTGTGCAAGATGGACTGCCACTGCATTTCAGATAATACAACAGACATCTACCTGATGGAAAAATACTGTTAGCAGAATATTGCTAGAAGACTCTGTACTTCAGTAAGTAACACAGCCTTTTTTTACTTTTAGTGATCATACGTTTTATTTCCAAGTGATTCATAGTAATTCTCCTTGACTCCAGTCAATGTTTTTTATATTTTTAGAAAAACAAATTGTATACCATCTCTGTGGGTACAGTCTTTCCAGCACGAGAATCAATCGCTGATGTTAGAAGATCAGTCTCATCTAACTTGTCGTGTACTTTGCTTTTTTCTTAATTGCATCCAATTACTGTCCTTTGAAAGAGTACTGGACATTCAGAACATGCTCAATTTCATGTCTCAGCACACATAGTGATTGTCAAGTGGGATGATGACCTGCTGCTGCTAAAGTGTTAAAAGACTTACATAATTTTGAGAGGAGACAGAGATCACAGGTGTAAGTGCAATTAAGGAATGAATAATGTGGTTTATATCTTATGATGCAGTTTAGAGGGTTCTATATTACATTGGAAATATACATTGGAGTAAGTATGAGGAATACATAATTCTCTAGGTATAAATGTTGACAAAGAAGAGCTTAGTATTTTAGTCCTCTAGTTCTGACAGGACTGAAGAGAGTATGTTATAAAAACATTAGTCAGAGGATACACCACATAGGAAATCTCATGAACAAAATAGCTAAAGAAGAATCCCAAATTATTTTAGATAGAATGCAGTACACGTATAAGCTCCCTTAGAACTACATTGCCAAATAATGAACTGCATTTCTTGTAAAAGCTTTTGACTTCACAATTCTTTCTAAGCAAAAGAGCTTAATTTTGACATATTTATTGATTATGATTCTGCTTATTTATTTTATGTAGAGACTGATGCACAGAAGGCCAAGTAAAAGAATTGCAACTGAAGCAGTAGGCTCACAGGAGTAACTACTCTACTAAAGGGAATTTGATAAGAGACTGAAAGAAATGGGCAAAGGATGAGATGGCATGAAGAATTACCTGGTTTTCCATGCAAAATCCACATCATCAGACTGCTTCGGATAGCAGTTTGTCTAACCTACCCACCTATGTAAAGTCAACAACACCTACAGTCAGAAAGCAGGTGCTGTTATAAAATGTGAGTCCTTCATTGCAGGTTGTGTTAGTTTCTTCCTGTCCTTCCCCACAGAGGCCTTAGAGAACTGTCACCGTTCCCTGTATTACACCTTCTGCATTGCTGGCAGTGCTGCCCAAACATAACTCTTCCTGCTGCTCTCTTCTGCTGTGTTTTTGCTTATTCAAAAAGGAGCACATCCTACAGCTGAACTTGAGTAGTCCCAAACAGAGCAGCACTGTTATTTCCCCTCCTTCCTCATAATCCTCTGCCTCAGTGAAGAACCACAGATGAATATTTGACTTTTTAAGGCTGGCACCGTGTTATTACTGAGTTGCATGCTTGTCTGCCTTATAAGCATTCTTTCATCAGCGACTGAAATCATTAGTGGCACTATCCAGTAAAGGAAGGACTGTGAGAGACCACAAAAAGCACCTCAAGTCTTCACTCAGGTAGTAACCAGTTTCCTACCCATTATATGTAGAAATAAAATCTATTATACTACTGTAAAGAGTGCCTTGCAGAGTCCTCTTGGGACTGGTATGAAGGCAGAACAAGTCACGTCTTGCTTCACCTTGTTCCTCACTAAGCCATCTGCTTTGACAAAGAAATCCTTATTACCCTGACTATCACATCTCAAAAATATTCATGCTAGCTTTTTTGGCTTGCTGACTTTTGAATTGGCTAATTAAAAAAAATTAGCCCCGTTTTTTAACAAAATAAATTAACTTTCTTTTAAAATTGTATCTTTCCAAGAATCAGAGTTGATTTGACCAGCCAGTACTTATCTAGTTGCTTTTCCTTAAAAAACTAAGTATTATGTCATCATTGTAATGAAACTTAATAGGTGACTAATAATTAGTTATTTAACCACTGATAGAACAGATCTTCCATGAGTATACCTTTTATTACCTTTTAATGAGCAGAGGAAGGAAATGCTACAGGATTGTGTCTTTCATTGGTGGCTGGTATTTTACTGGTGGTAGATAATAAAGATAACTGATTTAATAATGGACTGTTCATGCAACTGAGTTACCAGAGCCATTAAACAGTAAAAGACATAAAATCCTGAAAAAAGGAAATAAAGCTCATCACTGGGTCTATGTCCAGGTGGAGGCTGGTGATAAGCGGGGTCCCCCAGGGGTCTGTCTTGGGACCGGTTCTCTTTAATATCTTTATCAATGACATCGATGATGGAATTGAGTGCACCCTCAGCAAGTTTGCAGATGACACCAAGCTGAGTGGTGTGGTCGACACCCTAGAAGGAAAGGAAGCCATCCAGAGGGATCTTGACAGGATGGAGAGATGGGCCCGGGTGAACCTAATGAGGTTCAACACTGCCAAGTGTCAGGTGTTGCACTTGGGCTAGAAGAATCCCAGACATAGACACAGACTGGGAGAAGAGCTTCTTGAGAGTAGCCCTGCTGAGAAGGACTTGGGGATTCTGGTGGATAAGAAACTTCACATGAGCCAGCAGTGTGCTCTTGCAGCTCACAAGGCCAATGGTATCCTGGGCTCCATCAGAAGAGGGGTGGCCAGCAGGGACAGGGAGGCGATTGTCCCTCTCTACTCTGCCCTCGTGAGGCCCCATCTGGAGTCCTGTGTCCAGATCTGGGGCCCCCAATACAAGAAGGATGTGGAACTGTTGGAGAGGGTTCAGAGGAGGGCCACGAAGATGATTAGAGGGCTGGAGCACCTGCCCTACGAAGAGAGGCTGGGGGAGCTGGGCTTGTCCAGCCTGGAGAAGAGAAGGCTGCGGGGGGACCTCATTGCAGCCTTCCAGTACCTGAAGGGAGCTTATAAGCAGGAGGGGATTCAACTTTTTAAAAGGATAGACAATGACAGGACAAGGGGGAATGGATTAAAACTAAAGGAAGGAAGGTTTCTATTAGATATTAGGGGGAAGTTTTTTACAGAGAGTGGTGAGGGGCTGGAACAGGCTGCCCAGGGAGGTGGTAGATGCCCTATCTCTGGAGGTGTTCAAGGCCAGGTTGGATGGGGCCCTGGGCAACCTTGTGTAGATCCAGGCCTGGTGGTTGCTGGCCCTTACCTATCGCAGGGGGCTTGGAACTCTGTGAACCCTGGGGACCCTTCCAACCCACACCGTTCTATGATTCTATGATGCTATGATCATCACATATGTATAAATACACACTTATGTAGGACATCCATACAAAACTCTGTTTTTTCACTTTCTACTCAGCAAGCTTCAATCAGCAAGCTCCACACCTTCCCCACGAGTGCCAGGGAAAGTTTGTCTCCCCTGATCCCACGCTGCTCAGCTGCTAGCCTACTATGGGCCACCCATGTGCCCCACAGCACCTGCCTCCCTGGCACCCCGTGGGGCTGCTGCTCTGCTTTCGTCTGGCTTTGCCGGCTGCAGCAGCTGGGCAAGGACAAGGGGAACACCATGGCTGCCAATGTGTTAAATACCAGAGGGTTTGGTAAGAAGCCTCCAGGAAACAGTGAGCTAGCAGCAGTGTAGCTCAAAGCCTGACCCTTTCTCCTTCTTCTTCTATCTTTGCTGATATTTATCTGTTCTGAAACTATAGTTTTCGAAAAGCTGCTTATGAAACAATTTATCAGCAGATTGCAAGGATTTCTACCTCTGGGAATTTGGCAGAGGGCTGTATTTTCTCTTCTATTGCTGGAGTCTCAAGCTTTGCTATTATTAACTGCTGTTAACCTAACTTTAGGCCAGCTAATCTGCTTTTATGTCATCCTCTGCTATTATGTTTTATTCTTTTATCTTTGTTAATCTTCATTCTCACTTATTTCTGCATTGCCCTGAATTTTCTTCGAGTACTTCCTTTTCACCTTTGCTGCTTTGTATTTAGCTTTGAGATTATTTGCAATTTTTTTTTTGTTTTAGACCTAAATAAGTTGTTTTATTGTTAGTTTGTATCTCGCATTGTGTTTTTTTCACCAAATGGCTTTCCTTATGTTGCTTAATTCAGGAATATCTTTGTGTTAATAGAAATGTACAAAGGAACTGTTTAAATTGTAGTTTCTGAGAAACTATGTGGGGACAGAAACGGTAAATTAATTAAAAATGCAAAGACCTATATTTTATGTAAATGTTAGCTAACCAAAACCATGTAAATTGTGCCAGATATTTAAAGAAGAAAGGAAGCTATAAAAATATGTTTTGTATAGAAAATCATTGATTATAATCAGAAATAATACTTAAAGAATTAAGCTGGTTGTTCTTAGGTACTGCATGTAGTAAAAAAAAAAAAAGCTAGTGGAAATTTTCTGAGCTGGCTAAATAAACTCAAAAGAAAAAAAATTATTCTTTTCTCCCATTGCAGGTATGACATGTCTATAGGTGGTTTACTGCTGTAGCAAAATATTCTTTGCAGTTAATGCATGATGATGATCTCTACTTCTTTCCTTTTAAAGTCCATCAGCAAAAGTGTTCTGCATAAATAAAGTAGAAATTAAAAGATGGTAATCTTAAGTCTTGCTAAATTGCCATAACATAAACTTGCACATTTCGGAAAATAAACTTAAAGGGGAAAAAAAGTAAATAACAATAAATGACCATGACAGAAATGCCTTCTGTTTTTAACTAAACTGCCAGGACAAATATATCACTTCATTCTGGCATATCAATTATATTTATCAAGGAAAGAAGCTGAAAAGGTGCTGTGGTTTAACCTGGCAGGCAGCTAAAATGACCACACAGCTGTTAGTTCATCCTCCCCCACTGGATGGGGAAGAGAAGTGAAAAGGAAAAAAAAAAAAAACCCAAAAAAAGGTAAATCTTGTTGATTGAGGTAAAGACAGTATAATGTGACAGAAAATGAAGATGATAATAACAGAATATGCAAAATAAGTGATGCACAACACAATTATTCACCAAATGAAGCCATTATTCAGCTAACTGAAGCCACGCTGCCTTCCAGCCCACTCCCCAGCTATATAAGGAGCATATGGTGTGGAATATCCCTATAGCCAGTTGGGGTCACCTGTCCTGGCTGTGTCCCCACCCAGCTTCTTGGTGCTCCCCGCTTTCTCATTGTCAGGGCAGTGTGAGAAACCTAAAGGTCCTTGGCTGCTTGTCAGCAACAAAACATCAGTGTGTTATCAACATTATTCTTACCCTATAGCCAAGACACAGCCCTGTACCAGATATTGGAAAGAAAATTAACGGTATCTCCTATGAAACCAGGACAAAAGTTTGCCTAAATGCTACACATTAGATTAGCTTAATGATCAGAGTAGATAGTTGACTGCATTGGAAAGAAAAGTATTCTTCTCAACCCAGTATCTGGTGACAATGCTCATCTCTGCATGAAGTAAGAGCATCTGCAGAGGCAGAGTTTTGGCAAGAACACCTGAAATGTATCTAGACAAAGATCAGTGTTGAGATGGACCAAGTAGAGAATACATAGATCACAAGCAAGTGCTGAATCAGACTGGATAAGCTGAAAAGGCTAGCATGAAGTCCAAAAAAGAGGAATAAATGCCCGAAGAGAAGGTGGCAAAACATCTCTTGCATCACGAACAAAGTGTTCTTGGAAGTCCTGAACAGGGAGCACGGGCTATTCTTACCACATTACAGATTTTAGCAGAATAGTGGTAGTGCAGATAGAAAAGAACCAAGTCCTAAGAGGCCTCACTAATTAGGATTTTAAGTACTTGGCAGGAAGAGTACGCAGAGTAGACTGCTTTTAATCCAAAAAGCTGTGCATTAATTGGGAAAAATAAATCAACTTTGCATTACCGAGGGAAAAGATACAACCATGTAGTTCCTCATTAGCTGGAAACACATGTAGACTAAAAGCCAGTTTTCTTTTGGTAATGGGTATTTTGATAAGCATCTGCCTCTAGCCACCAATCCCTGTCCCACTGAAGAGAAGAGGGACCTGGCTGCATTAGCATCCTGTCCCCGCAGTCATTCCTGTTGCAGGAGTCAAGCCTGCACTGCCTCAGCAGCAAACAGCATGTTGGCAAACGTTTCTGTCACCCACCAGAGGCTGGAATTTAGCAAGATTAGAAAATTATTAAAGAGCTCATGTCAAGACCAAGAGATGGATTGTTTTCAACTAGAAAACCTCACCAACTCCCATGGTCCCCCCAGCATTAACCCAAACAGCGGAGAGCATACTGTCTTCACAGCATGCAGCAATCAGTTCCTGGGAAAGGATCAGCAGTAGCTACAACAGACCTGGGAGAAATAGCACCTTGCTGAGGACCACCCAGCCCTTGTCAGCTCCACAAAAAGGGTGAGATGTCAGAGGCTAGGCAACGCAAGGGATTTCTGGCAGAGGAGAAGTCCCTAACATTTTACACACAGGCCCCTAGAAAATTATTGCTTCTTATAACCACAAACGCTCCTGTGGCACATTTACAATGAGCACTGACAGACAGTGAGGTTCCTAAGCACCAGACATACGTGGGGCCACAGGGTGCGGATGTGCCCCAGTGCCAGGGACAACACAGGGGAGCAGAAGAACATGCAGCAGGAGCAGTGGGGGTGCTCATCAGCAGTGGCTGTGTTGAGGTTGGGGTATTCCAGAGGAGACAAGGTTGGTTTTGGCTAGAGATGGTCACGCAGTACTGCTAACCTTAGTGGGGCAATTGCTGTGACTGACAGCATGAAACAGTAGGACGTGTCCAGGGACAGGATAAACCTGTCTATTAAAATTCTAATTTAGGAATAGACACAATCTTGAGAAAATACTTATGAATGTAATAAATCAAGGAAAACATACCACAGTGCAGAAAGACAAAAATAACACAGGAAAACTGTGTTCTAAATTAACCTATCAGGGAAAACAGTGAAGGTTTATTGATAAATAACTGAAAACATGTCTGTTTGGTGAGGAAAAGAAATGAAGAGAAGAAAAGAAAGCATTCAACAAAAAAAAGAAAGGTAAAATACTGAAAATATTGCCCTGTAAAGTCTGATATGAAGCAATTTAATGTGACAGTACAAATCTAGCAACACCTCTCCCAAAGGGAGACATAAAGAGAGAGGAAATCACAGTTAAGCTACAGATCACAGGAGGCAAAAAACAGACTTTGTCCACTTGAAGGCAAAGAAAATACACTGAAATAAATTGGGACTGCTTAATTAGAGAAATGAATTAGAATGGATGGAAAAACAGTAAATGATTGGGACAAGACAAAGTCACGTATATTACAAAACAGATAAAAATAAACTTTTTCCTACAACTTAGTTGATATTTGGGACTCCAGGCCCCAGGGCAGCAGAAATCATCCTTTGGTGAGACTCCAAGTCTTTACAATGTAGCTAATGAGAACATCCATAGGATTCATTTGCAAGCAAAATGAGGCAGATTTGAACCCCTGTTTTTCAAGACAAATGGTTATTCCAGTAACTATCCATTGAGTAATTTCTGGAAATTTTCCCCAAAACACTCAGAAGCCACTATCAAAAAAAATAATAGATTGGATTAATTATTCCTCTAATCTAGAATAGCAATTTTCTTCTGTTGTACACATCACTTTATGTCCTGCTGTTTGGTGCATACTACTCTGGTGGGTTTTTTTTTTTTAATTCATGACTCTGAGCTTTTTTTCTATTGCATCCTTTTTGTTTTTAATTGGATTTGGTATTCTGAAGTATTTTGAAAAAAAGGCAACAGCTGATAAGTGCTGTTCTAAAACCAGTACTCACAAACATGTAGTGATGTA
Organism: Porphyrio hochstetteri; assembly: GCA_020800305.1. NCBI lineage: Eukaryota > Metazoa > Chordata > Aves > Gruiformes > Rallidae > Porphyrio > Porphyrio hochstetteri. The sequence goes on from CM036938.1 coordinate 26,075,900, forward strand.
GTGAAGCCAAAGGTGTTGCAGTATTTCTGTCCACTGCATGTCTTCAAAGTTCAAGTGTACTAAAGTTAGCAATTTTTTTTAAAAATAGGGGATAAAAAAAAGACAATATGGAAACAGAGACACAAATTTTGAAATACCATATGTACCGTCTACAAATTATGGCAACAGATGAATGGGAAAGCTGCTTCCTGGTCTTAGGAAACAGACCTGTTCTGCATCAGCAAGATGTTTTCTGAGAAAAAGAGAAATCTGGAAACAAACATATGAATAACAACAACAGCAAAAGAGAATAAAATAAATCAGAAGCTATTGCTGGTAAGTTACACTTACCCAAGACGTTTCTTCATGTTCTTTCAACTGACTGCACTGTTATCCACCTAGTCCCTGGAGGAGGAATACTTGAATCACTTGGACGTGTTCTGAGTTAGGTAACTCTTGATATTTCTCTTTGAAGCTGTTCCTCTGTGTCAGTATATATTCCACTTGCAAGGTGGCTCAGGATGGGAAGTCTTCATTATCCCTGATGTGCCCTAGTTTGGGTTAGAGAGAAAGTTGGTGTCAGATACTCTCTTTAAAATTGAAAAATACATGGATAATCAGGATTTTCTGTGTGGCAAAATGCAGATGTAAAATACAAGCGTATGCCTTCATAGCCCAGACTAGTACCAAATGTGGCTACCATTTATCCACTCTGCTTCTAGCCAGTACTTTGTGAAAGGGAGCTACCCTGTCATGACACTTTCTGCCAGGTCTCATTAAAAAAAACATGAGCCAAGACATGGTGACATCCTTGGTTCCCCTCCATTGCTCTCCTCTAAGACTATTATTGTTTCACTCTCTAATGGCACTTGTTCATCTGTTCTCTCAAGTTCTCAAAAGCAGAGACTCTGGCCAACCTCACCAGTCCATCTAGTACTCCCTCAGTTTGTCACCAGAAAATTTTTCTTACTGCCTAATCTGAATGGTCCTTGACACAGAGTTCATCCCATTGCATTTTGTACCAGCAGGAAGAACAGATAAACTTCATCTGTTTTGCAGCTGCAAAGACCATATCCTCTCAGCTCCTGCATTTCACTTAGCTGTTCTACACATCTCATTTTTGCCAGAGAGGTGAGCGTCCCCAGTGCTCTTTCCTGGCCTGGATCTCCTCTGCTTGTGACCTTCCCAACCTGTCAACACCTTTCTTTAAGCCCTGTAACTAAAACTGGACAGAGCAGTGCCAGGGAAACCTTGCCACTGTGGTAGGGTACCAGGTGCCTCCTAGTGCAGTTTTTCCATCAGTTTATGTATGAGGCCTATGGGGCAGGAGGGTGCTCTAGCATCTGAGTCCCAACAGTGATATTTTCCTAGGCATAAACCCTTTACACTGCAGCTCAGAGGGTGGCAAAAGCAAAGAGGGAACTTTTGTAGTCAGATCTTTGCCTCTGGAGTTTACTGGAGGGAAAAAATAAAGTACAAGAAAGACGCCGTGACAAATAACTAATTCTGAATGCAACTGTCGGGACACAGTAAGAGTGTGTCAAGAGATGGGAGAGAGTAGGAGTCTGGATCGTCCCAACTCCTACGCAGACTCCCAGCTCGATTCCGCCAGCACAGAAGTGGTAGAGAGATCAGACCAGAAACTCAGCCATTTTAAAGCCCAGCCATCCTCCCTGCTGAGGTACTGCTACCATGAGGCACCATGCCAAGAAAGCCATCAGCCTGGGAAGATTTTTTTCACATACATTTAACAAACATATTCTGTGCCACTCACACTGTCTGCTGCCCAGAGGTTAATCAAGAAAAAAGAGTGGACAGATGGGAACAAAACTCCCAGGATATCAGGTGGAGGCAAGGCTAGGTCCAGTGGCAAAAGAGCATGGAACTGAAATCACAGTGGCCAGAAAGCTGTTAAAAAGCTGGGGCACCAAGGACAGGACTCACTATCAGCATCGTTCCACCACATTCCCCTGCCTACCTTCCACCTGCATCTCTTCAGGTCTCATATCCTTATTTCTCTTCTCTTCCCAACTGAAGGCTGCCAACTTAAGCGAAAGAAAACCTCTGGCAACTGAACCATTAATCCTGAGTTGCTCTGGTACAGGAACATCATTATGGGTAAATTATTTTTCAGAAAAAAAAAAAATTAGGATGTCATGGATAATGTTTTTTGCTGAAAAACTAAGTCACTAAGGACTGAAGTCCTAACAGCTGTTGAGCCAATGCCTATAGTCAAGACAGACAGCAGTGCAGAAAAAGCATTCATGAATATCAGCCGATGTTTATCACCTGAAAAACCTTAGGTCATACCTTGAAGCCAAGAGAGGAGACTGAAAGCAAACAACTATTACCTACACCAGCCCTTTATTTTCTTAGTAGAATAAGAAACACAAAAGATGAATTTTCAGTGAAGGTCTAAGGCATTGCATTAATATAACTTTTCAATTGATTAAATACTTCCATATGGCTGTAATATTATGCCATGGAAATGATCATCAGTTTAAAGGTATTTGAACACTGCAACAGCAATAACCAAGAAAAACATCCAGATTGAATCAACCATTTCACCTAGGAGCAGCCATACTTTCTCCATAACCAGTTTTCCTACCCTCCTTTGTTGACCCCCAGTTACAACCTAATTTTCACTGAATCGATGGCACCTCGTAATACAGTTTTCCTGCTTTGAGTAAGAACTAGTAAGAACATTTACTGCTAGTTCAGAAAAGGTTCTAAGCATTTCATCAGTCTAAGCCATTAAGCCAATCAAGCTTGAATTTTTCTGCACCATCCAGAAAATTAACAACATTCCCATTAGGGCTTCACCATAAATTTGGGGTTACTAGATACTCCTTTTGATCAACCAAATATCAACTACGCAAATAATAAGCTTCTTTATAATCCATGTTAGAAATTTACAGTTTGTGTTAGAGACTGAGATTAAGCAGGAAAAGCTCAGTCCTGACACCTTTACAATTTCTCCACTTCTCAAAATACTTGCATTTGTTCCTTTAGGTTTGGAAGGATTTTTTTCTTTCTGCTTCCAAAAATACTTAATAAAAGAACTCTGTTCCAGACTGATGTTTCTTACTTATAACCTCTTCTAGCACACTAGTATGATGTAAATTTATACTTGGGAAAGGAAGAGCAAAAACGTACAATCTGCACAGTCACACAGAATCTTTTCTCCTCCCAATGTCTTCATAAGAGTGCACCAGTCTACCAGGTTTTTCTCTGTTCCTGTTTGTATTGCCAAGTATCTCTGATCCTAAAATAATAGTTCAAAATTTGCTTTTGTATTTAAAAAAATAAAACTAATCCTACAGTGATCCATTCTGCATTGCTCATTCTTTTACTTACTCTGCATAACCTTTTATTAGCTGAGTCAGAACCGAAAACAAAGTCAAGGTGAGGTTCTTACTCTATAAAAGAGGAAAAGGAAGGAGTTTTTCAAAATGGAACTACAACTCTAAATATAGCAGGTAATTCTGCTGCAGCCCATCTGTAAAATATACAAACTGTGTTTGGCTGTTTTTTCTACAGCAGATACTTCCCTAGAGGAAGGGCACACAAGAATATATTCCCATGCCTACCCTCCTGCACCACAGAGAATTTTTACTGAGCTTGTATAGACACAGAAAGAATCTAAATCACTTGATGCAATTGTCCTTAATCTGTGATTTCATCAGAAACAAAATAACAGAAGACAAAATGGTAATAAACGTACTTTCACTATCAAAAGATCACTCTATAAAATGATCAGTGTAATCCTTCAGGTCAATACCAACATGTAGTTTAGCTAACAAAGTTAATCTGTAAGTCTAATTACTACAGACATGTTAATGGCTTCAGTGCTCAGGGTTGAATGTGCACTTTTTATGTTGAGCAATGAGGTGTTCTAAATGCCTTATTTCTGGACTTCTCTTTAACATGCTCATTGCTACTCATATTTCTTCCTTGCAAATATACCTAGCATAGACTGTAAACCTTCTAATTATTTCTAATAGTCTCACTGACAACATTGGTCATTTCAGAATAGGTCAGGGCACCTAAGAGCTTTCTTACTCAGCTTGTACATACTGTTTGCTTTATTATCACTGAACTTCATAAACTGATCAGTAGAACTTTAATCCATACATATATTTGATAGTTCTATTTGTATTCCCATGGGGAAGGAAGTGCACTTTATAGAAATTTGCCAAGAACAAACCGGCCCTAAAACAGAGAAATATAGATCCTTTATCAACTTAAAGCATGCACAATGATTACAAACTTCAAAATGGATAAAGGGATTAGAAATTATTTTTAAATTAGTTCTGATAACAAGAACTCTTATTAAAGATTATAAGTACTTTTGTTAGTATTGTATCATTTTTGAAGGGCAGAAACTGATCTGTTTTCAGATCATTTGGGGGCTGCCAAAAAATTACTTTGTCTCTAAATGATATATTCAGACAATCAAGCAATCGTTGTCATGACTATCATTACAGTCCCAGTCTAAAATTGACATCAATTTTACTCACAGATAGCTCTAATAGCTATCTTCATCTCTAATTTTACCCAAAACATGGAAAAAAAAACCCTTCTAGATTTGTTTCCCAGTCATTCCACTAGCAGCTGTCTCACTGCAGGCATCATGTGGATCAAAACCACAGGGTATATCTCAGCTCATCTTAGGTAGCTCTCATGACTCTGCTGAAGAAGGGAAGAGTCAGATGTGAGGGTTATGGTGGGACTACAGAATTAAGTGGATCCAACTGCAAGGAGGTTATGTGGAAAGGGAAGGAGGATCAGTCACTGTGTAGGTGTTAATCCTTCCTTATTGTTCTACTGATGTCACACGTGGGTTGCACTGCTTGGGCTATGGCAGTGTTCACTGCCACACACCTTTTGTTCCAACACAGTGCCAATGCCCACCTCAGTACTTTGCCTCAGCCTCTCAATTTGTCTCTTAGAGCTCTTAGAGTCATAAAAATCTGGAGCCACTGAGCATCAAGGAAAAACTCCAAGTTTGGTGGATTTTATGCCAATAGGGCATACATTATTTTGTGCACATGACTCTTAGCCTCTATTAGCATTGCAGAGTTTATGAGGATGCAGAGAAGAAAACTTGCATTGTGAGTAAGTGAAACTCTATCCATGCAATCTTGTGACAAACTCAGATAAACAAATATCTTATTTCCATCAGATGTGCAAAGGAATATGCATGTATGTGCATACAATTTGTTAGAAAAATAGTGAGGTAGACATGAAAAGACTTTGGGAAGGATTTAAGACCCTTGATATCTCTGTAAAGCTGACCTGGAGAACCCTCTGACATACCTTTCACTGTTCATTTCTACTATATGTAGTCATCACGTATATATCTGCATGAAGAAGCAGCCCTCCCTTCCCCCTCCAACATTATAATAGAGACACAGGACTGCCCTTCCTGGCATCTCAGTTTTCTGGTAACCTGATGCTGCATCCACCTGTTGGGTGTGTAGAAACTACTCCATGACACCTCAATGAACCTTCAACAGAAATTCTGGAACACAAGGGATTATTACAACCTTAGAAAAAAAAAAAGTAGTTTCCTTTGCTCTCAGGCTTAATATCCACAGGCATCAATTTTGATTAGCCAGCTCAAATTCACATCTTCTATTTTAACAGTATTTAAACTAAGAAGACAAATCTAGTCCCACTCTTTCCTTCAATGGTGTTTATGCTGTTTTTCTATCTGTAAGCATGCATTGTCATCAGCAGTTATATCAAAGATCCTTTTGAGTTTAATATTTGCAAGCTGTTCCCTTTTTTGTTTTTATTAGCAACTCCTCTTGTACATATTAATTACTGCAGACCTCTGCCAACATGTGTTAATATCCAAGCACAGTCTCTTTCAAAGGGAAATGTCAAAGATTAAATTCAAATGAAGGATGACATTTCAGTCTGCATATTCCATGTATAATGGTCATTCTTTACCTTCTAGAAGCTTCAGCTGAGGAAGAATTTTATATTTAAAGATAAAGCCCAAACAAAAAGTTCACTTTTTTCTTTTATATAATAGCTAGGTCTACAAATCATTTTTCCAGGGGCAAAAAAATCCTACAGGACTAAAATATATCAGAAGTTAAATTAAAATATTTCAAGCTACACATGCTTTACTTTCTAGGTGCTAATAAAGAAGTCAGAAAAAACCCAAAATATAAGCCACTCTTCTGTCCTTTTGCTTTTCCTGACTACATGCTTGGGTAGGATGTATTAGTAAGCACTTCTGCTTCTCCTAGATGATGTTCACCTCTTTAGCCTAATTTGCTCTTGTTGGCAATTTTCTATGCACATGTCAGGAAGCTGCAAGAGCAGGCAGCTCCACAAGGGAAGGTGAACCAGGACCAATCGTCAGAAGGATGGCAGAGGCAGCGATCCACTGAGATGAGCACGGGTTCACTACATCTGAATGCAGAGAGCAATGTGGGGCCAAGGTAATGACCCAGGTGCTGAAGGGACCTGTGTCTGCCACAGCAGCCCCTGAAGCAAAGCAGTTCTGAGGTCAAAAGAGGGAGCCAAGTCAGCAAGTCAGGGGACTAGGCACAGCATTCCTGTAATGTAGCTCAGGCAGACACCACAGGCAACAACTCAGCTCAGATCCCAAGAGAAGGGAAGGTGAGATGCCTGGCCAGGGCTTCTCACAGCCACACAGCTGCCCTATTGGAGCTGGATCCCTTCCCAGGTAGCTGCAGTAGAGGGGCGAGGCTGTTGGTAACTCAGCTCTGACACTGGTCAGGGAGAGGAAGTCACTAGGACTGCTTTAGGAGGGTGCATCAAAGAAAGCCATGATTCAAGATGACTATGAACAGACTTGAGTATGCTTTATGAAGAATTTGGAGTTTCATTGTTACATGGCCATGTTACATCCATACAGACTTCTTTCAAGTTTCTTTGAATCAAACAAACAAACAAACAAAACCCAAATCCCCCCAAACACAAAACCCACAAAAAAACCCCCATACCAAGCATTGAAAGTGATAGATAAGTCAGATCTGCAACAATTTATTACGCCTAAGAGAAATGTCCTTGAGGCTCACTCAAGTGAACATGCCTTCTCTTCAGCTGCTTTTCTCCACTGGAGAGTCTGTGTGTTACTAGTAATGCATTTGAGGGGAAAAACACAGAAAAGGCAACAGTTGACTCTAAAAGTTAAGATCAATGAAAAAAATACAGGCTTAAAGAGACAAGGGGGACTGAAACACAAACAGTATTTCACCATAATGCCTTAGACTTCTCTACTGGTGGAACTAGCATTCTGATGACCTAGAATCAGCTATAGCCCTGATGAATTTTTCAGCACAGGAAGAATTATTGGTATACCCATTCTGGGGTAACTAGTGAGATGGTGATATTCAGACATAATATGCTTCTGTGAGCCCTGATAAAGCTGAAAACCACATAGCCAGGAACTAATATACTTGTTTGGAACTGTTTGGTGCTATTCTGCATATCATAGTCATTTGATATACTCTATCAGCCATTTCTTGGTGTTAGCAAGTCCCTGGATGATTTAACCAAGCATAGCTTAGACGTCACTTCTTGGTTTGATTTTATAAAATAGCCAGTATTACTCTTCAGTATATTTTCTTAGCATTTGTAACCTTGGCTTGATGTCTCAATAATATACATTAGCAGTGCTATTTAGGTTCCCTGGCTCTCAGTGGGAGCCAGAACTGGCCCCACTGGGCATTTCCTAGCAAGCTGAGATAAGTGGTGACCAAACTCAAAATACAGAAGCTCAAAAAGTTCTTCCTTACAAGCTTTGGGGATTCTGTAACTACAAACTAAAGAGCATTCACAGACATTTATCTAGAACTTTCATGAAATATTGTATTGTATATATACAATTGAATAGAGGGTAGAAGAATCTGAATCACATTACAAAATTTAATAAAGAATCGAATCACTGTTGTAATGATAACTCAGGAAGCATCTAAAATATATATTTATACTAATCAAATATCTCATATGTCTTATTTAAGATCCTGAGATTTATATGAAATGGACTATTAATGACCAGCATCCATTCTTTTTTAAGCAATTTTCTTGTCACTCTTTAAGAAGTTTTATAATAAGAAATAGACCTTATTTGCTTGTCTCTGTTTTTTCTCAGCAAAGCATATCATCTCTATATTCATCTTAACTGACAGATATTTGACATTGCAGCATTTTGTAGATTAGAATTTGTAGTTGTTTTCTACTGCCATTGACATTCATTGTTCAGATGATTTTAATGAATTCTATTCCTGCTAATTGATTCTGAGGGCTGCCTATTTTTAGAAGACGCAAATTGTGATCAATAGAGTAGAACTTTAGTGAGCAGCAACACCACCAAATCATAGAATACCCAGTTGGAAAGGACCTCAGAGATCATCTGGTCCAACCTCTCTTGGAGCTTTTCCGTCTAGATAAAAGCACCATCTAGAAAAAAGTACCAGAATGGCCTGGTCCAGCCAAATCTGAAAAGTGTCCAATTCTGGGAAACCTACCACTTCCCTGGGGGGATTATTCCAATAGCTGATTGTTCTCATTGTGAAAAAACTTCCTTCAGGAATAACTTGCACCCATTACCTCTCATCTTTTCTATATGATTCCTTGTAAATAGGGACTGTACTAAACATAGTGATGAGGTCTCCCCTCAGACTTCTTTTCTCAAGGCTCAATAAACCAAATTTTCTCAGCTTTTCTTCACATGGCAGGTTTCCCAGCCTTTGATCATCCTGGTGGCCCTCCTCTGCACCCTCTCCAGCCTGTCCACATCTTTTTTGTGTAGTTAGGACCAAAACTGAACACAATATTCCAGGTCTGGCCTGACAAGCACTGAGTACAATGCTGACTTCTTTATCTGTGCCAGGATGCCATTGTTGATGCAACCCAGCATCCTGTTGGTTTTCTTGGCTGCTGCAGCACACTGTTCACTCATATTGAGCAACTTGTCCACCAGGACACCCATGTCCTTTTCCTCTTCAGCTGTGTGCTTCCCAGGTCTTTTTCATATCTTCCCACAACTCCCTGAGAACAACTAAAATGTCCAGAGGAATCAGAAGATGTTTTGTGTGCCTGAAGGACAAAGTGGATGCAACAAAGGAACTGCACACCAGGGCGGGTTTAGCAGGTGCTGTCTGTGCTTCACAGCTCTGGGACAGACTAGCCCAGGCTCTGCACTTGGCAGATTCACCTCAAGGCATGCAGAATTAGGTATGCACACAACTGTACCGCTACCACCAAAAGGCTCATTTAAGCTTCTAAAGTATTATTCCTGGTTTTAATCCACAAATAGTATGTTAGATTTATTTTGTCCTGCTTTTGGAGTACTATTTCTTAACGTAGATTTCCATTCTGGCCAGCATTCATTTCCCACCTCTGTTGTCTCATGATGATTTCATCCTCTGGTGTTTTTAGCTCCATCTCCATACATTTGCCTCAAGGAGTTTTGCAGCTGCAGCATATCACTAACCTTACAGACAATGCTGCATGACTGATTCACATCTATTGGTGCAAATCAAGGACAAATAACTGAACTGAGTGAAAAAAATAATTGCAATTTTCCATTCCTGCTTCACAAGCAAGCCAACCAAATGGGTCATCATCCAAAAAAGGTATTCAAATTAACTGGTGACTTTTAAAATAGAAATAAATAGGAATACACTGATCTGCTTGGAACAAAAATAGAACATAAAAACCTCAGTAGCTCATCACTGACTGCACAGCTGAACATTGTAAGCTTACTACTTTTATTGCTAAAATGAAATTTACATCTATTTCACAATAAAACCAGCCAAATCTTGCATTTGTTACATTAATAATATTTTGCCTGCACAAAAGGTTTTGAAGACCCTGAACCTAAGCTGCAGCATCTATATTTCTCCTGTGCTATTCAAATTTAAGTAGTAATTAATTCAGTGTGTATTGAACAGCTCTGATCAGAAGATCCTGACATAATTAGCAAGACATCAAACAAACCATTAAAAGAGGTCATTTAGGCCTTTTTGGTTTTACTTGCCTTGTTCCAGACTATCAAAACCCTCTCTTCTTTTTTCCACTTAGAAGTCCTTTAAATTTTAACCAGTAATGAGAAGTAGCAAAAGCTGGGGATGTAAATTAACGTACCACCAGATGCTGTTTCTAAGAACTTACTAACAGATAGGTTCTCTCTGAGAACCTGGCCAGCTGCAAGTTAGTTACCACGTTGTATTTTCATAAAAAAATATTATCAATTGAAAGAATAATCATTTCTATTTTAATGCCTGTCACCCCTATGAGCCTGAAAATGTGAATTTACAGTGTCAAGGTTGTAAATTTAAGCAATCATTCATTCACTGCTGCTGTTCAGTCTTGACTGTGTAGAGACACAAAAGCAGACATTTTTGGGCAGCTTAAGGAAGAAAATTTTGCCTCCTCTCATGAACAATGTCGATGGCACTTGTATACACATTGCTGTGCTTGAACTCCTGAGGGTGCTTTTTTGAAGAATCTTAACTTTAGTACAGAATATGGGTGGCTGCTACAGGAAGCATTTTTAAAATGAAGCTGCAAATAACTTCCTATCTTATCCACTGCACATAACTTCAATTATCTAAAGGACATCTGTGACGTTAACTCAAGTAGCACTATTGTATCCTTCCCTTGATTCCTGCTTGTTTTGAAGGAGGGGCAGCAGATATATATTCTCATCTATCTTTCCTGTAACGCATTTCTATTATCATATTATTCCTAATGTTTTAAGCATTGTGAGGCTAGCAAATCATTATTTCTGGAAAATTAACAAGGTTTAGGATTCAACATGCCTTTCACTAGATCTCCATCTCTGAGGAATGGGAGAGATTTAAACTACAATATCATGACAACACTGTTACTAAGTAGGACTGGGGCACATACTTTCTTGCATGTTAGTATTAACAGTTTTCTCCTGTGTTTCATTCAGCGTCTGTGCTGCTGTTCTTTCCATTGAATTGTAGCTACTACTAAAATACTTTAAAAAAGTTAATCTAAGTAAACCTGAGCTCTCTCCCTCAAACTAGAAAATCTGAAGCATAACCTACTTGGATTTTTGATGCAAAATTATTCAGATGTAACTGGAAAAAGAACTGTGGTGCATTTCTGTGAGTTTCTAAATTATAGTAAAACTATCAAAACCAGTGTTGGCTTTGAATTTGTTGAGAAATCTCAAATTGCATTTCTCATGACTTGGCATGAATATAAACTGGAGTCTATATTCAAGAATGTAAACATGAGTTTGTGTTTACATAAGTATATGAGGTTTTATAACATATATGTATATAATCTACTGCAAGGCTGACTGCAAGTCAGTGTCAGACTGTGCATAAAACTGTAGGTCCTGCCTTCAGCGGTTCACATTCCAAGTGCTATGCTCATCTGGTAAAAATTGGTCTATCTATACACAATGGAATTTTGCTATGAAATTTTGCTAGATTAGAGATGCACACAGATTTGCACACACATGCATAAAAAAAAAAATTGTTAGCAAAGATTTAACTAGTTGTAATGAAGATATCATCAAATTACCAAGCTTGCTGCTTCCTCCTCTTCCTGTTCAAGTGTCTGTGTTAACAAAGCTGTGGAAGGTCTTAGTGAGAAAAAAAGAATCTGAAGCAACTTCTGCTTGTACTGTATTTTGCAAAATTAAAAAAAAATACTCTCTCCACTTGTAAAGTATGTCTGGTTTGCAATAGTTCTGCTCTGTTCAGCACCTTGCTATGGCAATTATGGATGTACTTTTATACTTTTACTGCCATTAAAAATATAGTTGAAAAATCAATCTTTTAACATTCAAAATATAATTAAGCAAGCTTTTTTGTGTGGTGTATAATACCTTATGACATGAAAATAATATGGACCATTATTTATAAAACTTTCATTTACATTGTTTTTATAAATGTTCAGGGAAAGAGAATAACAGGGTGACTTTATCATTTATCTATTAATGTGCTTGGTGAGCAATTTTCCCCTAATTCATCCCTTATCAGCATTGTATGATATATTCAATTACTTTCAGTTTATCCTAGGATCGGTTCTGGGGGTTTTTTTGTTGTCACTGACTTATGAAAAGACTGCAATGTTGATAGCTGTGCTTTTGACTTGTATACATTGTAGATAAACGACACATTTACTTCAGTAACATTTCAATGACTGTATTGTTTATCATCTTGAATGCATGGATCTTCTTATCTGAATGGGTGAACAAGGAGATCCTGCGCAAACTCAAATACAAAAAGGAAGCTTACAGAAGGTGGAAGGAAGGGCAGGTAGCCTGGGAGAAATACAGGGAAACCGTCAGAGCTGCCAGGGATCATGTTAGGAAAGATAAAGCCCTCACAGAATTAAATCTGGCCAAGGACGTCAAGGACAACAAGCAAAGTTTCCCTAAGTGTATCAGTGATAGAGGGAAGACAAGGAAAAATGTGAGCCCCCTCTGGAATGATACAGGAAACAGGGCTTCTCAGAATATGGAGAAGGCTGAGGTACTCAAGGAATTGTTGATAGTATTGCAGCCTGTCAAAGGGACTAGAGATATGCCTTAACAATTGCCAGTAGAACCATACCCCCTCTCTTCTCTTTATCCTCTACCTCCCCCTCCTCCCCCTCCCCTTCTTCTCTCTCAAACACCATAAACAATTGCCCCATCACCACCATCACCACGCAGCAACAAAGTTGATTCCACCCATCAGGAGTGGATATACATCTTGATTATCTCAAAGTGGTTTATCTCTAAAAATGTAGCCCAAGTCCTCCGCATATGCGCCCAGAGCCAGAGGCTCAAACCCTCTTGAGGGGGCTTGGACCCTCTCAAACTTTCAAGGACCCCCTGGAGGCAGTACTGAGAGTGCATCCCACCATCAGGTAGAAGGTGTTGCAATGCCAAGGACTACTGACTATGCAATGAGACACGACTCTAAAAAGGCAAGACCAACAAAGACAAGGAGGAATGTTCCACCAATGGACATGAAGACATTCAACAGCCAGGACACCTCAGAACCACCTGTTACCTCTCTCTCTCTCTCTCTCTCTCTCCCATGTCCCCTTCTTTTCCACTCTTTTTCCTTTCTTTCCCCCTTCTCTTGCACACTTGTTCTGGGCCAAATAAAGTGACTTGACACTTGACTCCGTTTTGAGTCTTAATTCTGCTCCCAAGAAATGTGAAGACCTGGTCACAATAAAACACCTAATTGAATCTCACTCAGGAGTTAAGACCAGCTACCCCCAACCACCCAGAGCAACCTGAGACTGGTTGGAACTCAAAGGAGTTTAACCTCTGACAAAATGATCTGTCTGGTTGTGGATTGTGACAGCCTGATATGTTAATTGTGTGTTACCAGCAGAATATGTTATTCCACTTATTGTCTTAAAATATCAAACTTCAGAGAAATTAAAAAAAAAATGAAATCTAACCAGATAAAACCGTGACCTTTCATCTGCAACTGTTGTTAATTACGATCAAGAAAGACCAGCATACCATTTGCAAGGAGAGAAATCTTTAGAGCTCAATCACTGCATAAGATGAGAACTGGTATCTCAGGGAAACTGGAACCCAGTCAGATTTTATTACGTATTTCAAAATAGTCCATTAAGCTATCATGCAGCCCCCAGACCTGTAAAGCAGTGGAAGAGAATTTTCTTTTCTCTACAAAAAGGTTCTCTTCAAAATGTAGGCAGTTGTCTCTGTAGCTGGCATTTATTATGCACTTGTAGAGTGATATTTGTTGCATAACCTTATATATCCAAGAAGCTTGAAGAGTGATTCCTTTATTACAACATACAACATCCATAAGATGCTTCAGCAGCCAGGACATTCCTTACACATAGAAATACAGAATAAGTCTTACTAAAGCAAGAATCAATATTTCTCTGTAAACAGTGTCTTCATCACCAGGGAACCATCACAAACACTGGCAGGACACAGTAGTTCTACTTGATACAAATTAATTTGTGGAAAACTAAATGAACAATGTTCTTTTTCTGCAGTGCTCAAAGATGCATTAATTTCTAATTAATGTCAAAGTATAGGGACATAGAAAGAAGACCAGGCTTTTAGTTCAGGGCCTTCCATTTCATAATCTGCCAATAAAGTGTCAATCTATTAGTATGCAGACTTTGTTCTATCAATATATAAATACGCATATTTGGATTAAAAGTGCATATCAGTTGGCCCAAGGCAAATACCAGACCTTTGCAAGTTGAAGATGCAAAGTTTTCAATTCTGTGGCTAACATATGGAGTGCCACACTGAAGTGAAATGCTTGCAAATCATTTATTTTCTTTTAGTGACTGGATGTATATAAGAAATGAGACTGCAATAAACAACATTGGGTTCATTTTAATTCTGGCTAGGTCTGATCACTTATCTTAATTACTGAAAGAGAATTTTCCTGTGAAACTTTCTATAATAATGAAGCTTTTCTTCAGAGAGTTACAAAAGTATTCACCCCAAAAAAATAACAAATGCTTAAATCATTAGAAACACATACTCAAAAAGTGGAAGGGGTGACTGACACACCAAAGGGCTGTGCTGCCATTCAGCAAGATCTGGACAGGCTGGAGAGCTGGGCAGGGAGAAGTTTGATGAGATTTAACAAGGGCAAGTTTAGAGTCTTGCATCTAGGGAAGAACAACCCCAGGTTTGGAACTGGCCTGTTGGAGAGTAGTGTAGGTGAGAAGGACCTGGGGGTCCTGGTGGACAGCAGGATGGCCGTGAGCCAGCAATGTGCCCTCGTGGCTAAGAAGGCCAATGGCACCCTGGGGTGTATTAGAAGAGGTGAGGTTAGTAGGTCAAGAGAGGTCCTTCTCCCCCTCTACTCTGCCCTGGTGAGACCACACCTGGATTATTGTGCCCAGTTCTGGGCCCCTCAGTTCAAGAAGGACAGGGACCTACTTGAAAGAGTCCAGCACAGGGGCACCAAGGTGGTTAAGGGAGTGGAACATCTTCCTTATGAGGAAAGGCTGAGGGAGCGGGGTCTCTTTAGCTTGGAGGAGACTGAGGGGTGACCTCATTAATGTCTGGAAGTATGTAAAGGGCGAGAGTCAGGAGGAGAGCCAGGCTCTTCTCAGTGATGACAGTGATAGGACAAGGGGCAGTGGGTGCAAGCTGGAACATAGGAAGTTCCATGTGAATGTAAGGAGAAACTTTTTCACTGTGGGGGTGACAGAGCACTGGCACAGGCTGCCCAAATAGGTTGTGGAGTCTCCTTCTCTGGAGACATTCAAACTCCACCTGGATCTGTTCCTGTGTGATTTAATGTAGGTGGTACTGCTCTGGCAGGGGGGTTGGACTAAATGGTCTTTTGTGGTCCTTTACAACTCCTAACATCCTGTGATTCTGTGATTTATACATATACTTATCTAATTTTATGGCCTGTTTTGTGCTGATCTCCAGAACCCGAGATGTGCTACCAGAAGCAAGAGGGAGAAGTTTTTCAGATAAGTGATGAATCAGGTAATGAATAAGACAGTTCAGAAGATCACAAGACAAACTCTTACCCTAATCAGTGATCTTCATATCTGCAAGAGGTGAACATCTGGAGGGCAGCACCACTTCAGGACAGAGCTGGGCTAGGGACCACCTGCAAAACCAGTGTGCCTGGGGAGATCAAAAGAAGAGTAGGTACATTAGCAGAAGTGGAAAAAAAAATCTGTATATTACACAGTTAATATGGTTTTATTTCATAACAAAACAGACCCAATCTTTGTTCAAAATATCACACTTCAGTGCTGCAGTTCAGAATTGATATATATGTGTATATATATATAAAAAGATATATAAAACACATACATGCACACATATAGAGAATATAATAAATACATATTTATAACCATTCACAGGAAACCACATCCAAACAACCTATATTGGCTCACAACAATTTTACATTAGAGTTCTGCAGGCAAACACCTTCACATTTTCTTCTGTATTGCCCCAGCAAAAACACTTAGTGAGTGAGAGGATACATTATTGCTAAGCCCCTACCTTACTCTACCACATGCGCTCTTCTGCTTCCCTCAAAGGTCAGAACACATACAGAAAATCTCTGGTTTGCACCCACTAAATGGCAAGTTGTGGTAAATTTACTTAGCACATATGTATTAACACTCTGGATTTGATAACAGCTGTAAAAGGCCCCGTGCACATCAACAGGCATCAAGTTCACAGCTGAACTACAGTACAGTTTTACTGCCAATTTCCATGTCATATTTCCCCCTCCAAACTCTTGTTCTTTAGTCATAAGCACAAGATAAAACACAGATGACCGTAGTAATCTGCATAGCACCTCAAATGAAAACCAGGCTGAAGCCTGAACTCTATCATGGTAGTAATATAAATAATATTTATTCAGTGCTCCAGTTAGCTAACTGCATTTTTAAATAGGAGCAAAACAAGGACAACTTATCAATTCATCAAACTTATGTTTAATGCATAGCCAAATGTACCATGAAGCAAGACAAACACACTCATAATGAACACACAGATTAATGAACTGAACTCACATAACCTTTCTTGGCTGAATGATTTCCTACTCAACAAGCTATCTGAATGATGTAAGCGCACCTTTTATTAAGTAAAATATTATTCACCAAGTCCAGAAGTAGTAAGATCTGGTCCCCAAGTAGAATATTTATTCATGCATGCATTTATGTTAATAAAAATGATGGGTTTTCCTCTAGACTATAGGCATCCATTACATAAATCTAAGAACTCATATAATTATAAAATACAATATAATAAAGAGAATTAACCCTTTGGAAATTTCTTCAGCCTTAGCCATAGCCCATACAAAAGAAAAGTAGAAGTATATGGTAAACTCTTAACATAACTGATACATCCAGGAAGAGCTATTTATAAACAAATGTGTAACACAGGCAAGGAACAATTTCATCAATAATGCCATTTATTTGAAAAGCATAGCTGTATTTCAAAATTATTACCCTTCATGTGTAACTAAAAAATTGCAACCTCTGTATTGCTTTCATAATCCTCTGTTGCACGGAAAAACCACTCACAACATCCACCCTCAGGAGAAGGTCATGGCAGGTCCCTAGGGCCATCGCACAATCCCTGGTTTCCACTGGCTCTGATTGAGACTGTCCATCATAAATACATAATCTCCGCACTTCCACTCCTATGACGAGCAGTTTTTGAACCACTTACTGTTTCACAGAGGCTTACGGGCTGATGGAAAAGTTTGCTTTCTCTTTATATTATGCAGGTTGCTTTTCATAGCTTAGAACAGATCCACAAGTAAATAGGCAAGGCTTAAAAGGGGAAAACGCAAACAGAGTGTAGCAGTCTTCTTAATAACCTCCCATAAAGTCTTCTACTGGGATGCTCTCTAGCCTACAAATCCCTTCTGTCTAGAATATCATTAAAAAGTGAAGCCTCATAACTGTCCGTATATTTTCTTTACAGGCCATGTCCAGAAAATGTTGCAGCTTTCCCAGAGGAACATCTAGAAAGACTGGTGGAGAGATAGACACTACGAGCAGACATTTTTCTGAATTGGATATTTGCCCTCTGGAAGGTTTTTTCCATGCCATAGACATTGTGATGAGGTAAACCCTATCAAAAGTGGTGTTCTCTGCAAAAAATTATTTGAATAAGTTTTCATGTCAGCAGTTTTGCAGTGTAGCATACTATCAGTAGCAAAGGCGGAACACAATGCTTGGAATACACTCCTTAATAATATCTCAGCCTCCCAGCACCTTAATTCTTTCCCTTCCAGTAATGTGAATATATACAAAGAACCCCTTGTCATCAATGAAACGTGTTAGACACAGTTGCAATTTAGTCAATCAAAGGTAAAATTTTAGCCGCACTTAATGATCAATTAATTTTAGGTCATAAAATATATTATGATCAAAACAGCAGCTTAATCACAGATTTGAAGATTACAAGATTCACACTAATTTACTCTAAGGTATCTTAAATCAAAGTCAAAAAATCAAAAAGTATAAGGTATACTATAAGATATCTTAAATCAACATTAAATTAAAAAATAAAACTTAAGGCAAAATGGTACAAACAGACAGCAATATTTGGGCCCAGTGATATATTGCACTCACAATTGTAAGGCAAATATATGTATTTAAACACTATTTAGACTTGGATGAAGGAAGCTAGTTTTCAGTTAGGAATTCCTTCTTTGAGTTTAGAGTAAATCCTAATAATGCATCAGCATTCCTCAACAGGTGACAGCTGAGACTATCAGAAGAAGGCTGGAAGCTAGCTTATAGTTAAAATATCACTCTTTGAGTTTAGAGTACTCACAGTGTATCGGCAGCCCTCAACAAGTGATAGGTAAGACTAGAGAAGTCTGGCATTCCCCTGGCAGATGATACTCACAAAGTTCTCACCTGAGAAGTGTCCCTCTGTTCAGGTGGGGGTGCCAGTCTTAGCCTGCTTGATCCAGGAGAGCTATAAAGGTTCTCACTTAATATCACTATTTATAGGGTCCAAGATAATTGACTGTTGTCAGGTATTTTTCCACTCCAGCCCAGCTTGGATGACGAAATATTCTGGTACATTCCATCAGTAGCGCAGACTCAGAACTTTCGGATATCCCCCCTTTTTGGGCCACAGGTGTACCAGGTTGTCAGGAGATGATCAATTATCACTATTGTTCCCAAGTAATAATGGAACAAGAACATTACGGTTGGAGCACACATGTAACAGGCCGTTACTGTTACCAAGGAAGCAAGAACCAGGTGCATTAAGGGGACGCCTTAACCTGGCCTGCTGCTCAGGTACACAGCCCAGAGAAAGGGGGAGAGCGATTGCAACAAGTGCAAAGCAGCTTAAAGGCAGGGGCAGGAGTGGGTGTAATGTCACCACAATCCACCCCATGACTAAAGTCCATTTGTCTTGTCCATAGAGTGGCTGTGTGGTTGCCTCTTGCCACTATGGCTATAAGCAGATAATGCTGTAATCCAGCCATAACTGTGAAGGAAATTTTGTATGGTTGTGTGGTTTGTTAGCTTCTGTCAATTAGCTAAAATTTATTTGAATGTGGTTAAGTTATACTATTTACATGTGGGGGAACACATATGCAGGGCAATTTTTGTGTTTTCCACATTCTGATGTATAAAATAATAATTAGTAAGAAACATAGTACAACAACAGGTAGGAGAATCATGATGGGGTGAAACATCAGGTTCAATGTCCCATTTGCTGTTAAAGACCATCCAAACAGGGTGTCCCAGTGGTGGTGTTCTCCATCTTTCCTGACTCTTCATAACATTCAGTGTATTGCACAGCTTGTGATGAACAGTGATAAGGGTCTTCTGTCTGGTTTCTCATGCTAATTGTAGGAAATTAGTCAAATCAGGATGGTGGAGGTGTTGTTTGATTATGGTTAGATTATCATGAATGATTATTGGTACCGAGTAACTAAAGTCATAAGCAATGATCATATAAAATTATATATACACAGATTACATTTGTTGGTTATGTTATAAGCACAACTATCTATCAATAAGGATCTACATAATGTTTGCATGCAAATGCATCGTCTTCCAGCATATATTACTATGGTTTCAGGAACTTCATTTAGAAGGATTTCAAAGTGGCAAATGTTTTGCTCCACGACCAAACAGATGTCTTGAGCTTTAAGGGTTACTTTCATAAATGAAATCCTGCTGTTCTCATATAATACATGAATTTACATCAGTTGTTTGCCACTTTTCCTCCTTTTGATAGGCCCACACTCTATGCTTTAGAGTATACAGTATGGTTCCAGTATGATTTAGTCCTAATGCAATGGTTGGGTGTATATTGTACACCAAAGCATTGGGTATAGTGAGGACAAAGGTGACAATCTTATAATTTTCTGCATGATAAGTGAAGCTACCACCAAAATTGAATTTTTTTTCAATTTCTGAGGCGTTTTCCCAAATCAGTTTATGAATTTCCATGGGTAGGGTTCCAATTTGGTCAGGTCATCTGTAACAGCAGCTAGTTTGTCCATTAAAACTTCAGCATATATGCTATTTACTACTTCTAATCATGTTCCAAATAATCCAGTGGTGTCACATCACATACATCAGTATTTTTTTAAATACTGTAATGCAATTAAAGTTCAGTAAAAGTGAATTTGTAACAACAACGTAGTTTGGATCTTTTTTTATAACAATTGTTGTGGTCTTTTGATTTCAAAAAATCGATATAAAATATTTTCATTTTGGTTGGCTTATGCTAAGTGGATCTTTTGATTACCCAACACCCAATTTAGATGTTAGATATGTTGTTTGTTCCCATGATGTAATTGGTGGAGTTCATTATTTCCATCAAAGAGAAAGAAAGATAAAACATTCTTGATGGGGATGGCCAAAGACATTATGCCTTTTAAGACTTAGGATAAATCATCTGATGCTGATTTTATATTCTACTCCATGATGTGCCAATAATCAATTGTCAAAGCCCATCTCCTGTCCAGTTTACACACGGGCCAAACCAGAGAGTTACATGGGGAGTGAGTTCAAGGAATAACATAGAATATTTCAAAATCTTTTATTACTTCAGAAGTTCTAGTCCATGCTGCAGCAGAAATTGGATACTGCGGTACATTAGTGACTTTTGATTCATGAAGTACTGGAGCTGCACAGAGCATTTGTACTGTGGCAGTTTGTGGATTTTTATTATGGTTAACATCGGTAATTGTCCCAAAAGACCATGGTCTACTGTCTGGCAGATGCCAGATTTGGCTGTTCAAGGTATCAAAAGCTAGATTATTTTCATTGTGATCTTGCAAAGTGAAAAGATGTCATATGCATTTTACCAGGGAGCCAAAAATTAACTTTTGTGATTTGGTACACAGTGCAAGTTCCCATAACTCCAATAATAACTCTTCACTTCCCAGGTCATATGTTCAGCTTGTCAGCATCTTGTTGTGTAAGTACTGAAATCTGTGCTCCAGTACCGATCAAAAATTTTAATTGTTGTCAAGGACCTATTGGAATTAAAATGTAAGGGCGTTTTTCAGTTAACCATCAATATCCTTGTACTTTCTGGACAGGCAGGACTACTTACCATCCAGAGGCTACTAGGATTTTTGTTTATGTCTTATAATCGCTCTTTACCAAGAAAGTTTTATCTCTCCCTTTAGGAGAAGTGGAAGAGTTGGGGTATTTAGGGGGTTGCATTTCTTGAATGTTCAGATTAGACTCACAATAACACTGGTAGGCTATCTCTGAATTGTTTCCAGATCTCATTTAGCCACTCTTGGCCTGTTAATTGTTGGTCAGAGGATTTTGGTTCTTGGAAGACTTTTTGATGTGAGTGTTTAATTTGCCTACCAGCACGACCTGTGCTTTTCATTTCACTGTGACTTTTGTTCCATCCCATTTGTCATGCATGTTTTACAGCTTCATGCATTAACACTGCCCAGTTCCCTTCACACTAATCCTGCTCCTTTGTTATGTCCAACAGCTTGTGTTAAATTTATTAATTCATTGTGATTAAAATCTCTTTGCATTTCATCTTGCTTTGCAATGAAAAAGGGTTTGAGGGTGGTAGGGGTCCTTTTATTAATGTTTTAAGGACATTAGGATCTACACATACTGAGAAGGGAACATCAGTGGGATCAAATTGAAGCATGGCCTGAATATAGGCAGCTATTGTGAAAGCTACCAAGAGTTCATTAAGAGCTTTAATAGGTATTAATGGAGGCTTTCATTCCTACAAGACAGAGATACCACCAGCCAAAAAGCCGCTCTGCTTTTAAATGAGTGAGGCTGATCCGGAGGGTTAGGGCCAACATTTAAAAAGACAAAAGGACCCCAAAAGCCATGGGCTTTGTCACCATTTAATATAATTATATCTCCCCTGGTTAGAGACACTCTGCATAGATATTCAGTTTCTCCGGTTTTGCAGCTATAACATTCTTGTAAATTGGCCATGGGGTTATTTATAAGCATGATTTCCTGCACCACCTGTTCTGGTTTAATAACTGGTCTGAGTGGGGAGGGTGGGTGTCTTGCTCAGGTGAATGAAAAGAGTTACCTTTGTCTGATGTTACCCATGATGGCTGAGAGCAACCTTCTCTCTGAGCTGAGAGGTTTCAACCCTTTCGAGTGACTCTTCCCCTTTGTGCCCTAGGTGACTGCGGCCAGATTTTGGCTGTGCGGGGCATGGAAGCGCTTTCACTTGTCCAGGAGGCTGAGACGAAGCATGGTGAACTGTGAAAAAGGGGAACTTTATTTCAAGAACTAAGCTGACTTCAGCAACTGTTGGAAGTCCCAAGGAGCATGGGCAGGACAGAGCAGGCCTCTGACACTGTGGATCAGCAGCCATTGGCCCAGCAGCAGACAGCGGTGGTACCATGCTGCCTGTCTGGGATCCTGGCCCTGCTGCTTCTTCACACGTTTTCTCCCCACAGGCCCTGCAGGAGCTCCTGCACCCGCGTGAAGAATTGCACCAGCTTCTGGATGGGAAATAAGCAGGAGGTAACCACTCTCTCCATTCACCTTATCCCCTTCCAGTGGCAAAAAGTGGCTGCTTGCAGGTTTTTTTCTCCTAAATGTGATTCCCAGAGGCACTGTGACCATTGCTGATGGGTTCGGCCTTGGTCAACAATGACTCTGGCCTTGAGCCGGCTGGTATTTGCTCTGCCAGGCCTGCAGAGGGCTTCTGGCTGCTTCTTGCAGAAGCCACCAGCAATCCATTCTCCAACAGAATCCAGCCACACAAAATTAAAACACAATGTCCTTTTAGGACAACAGCTTTTGACATCCCAGATGAGACTGGGCTGACAGCGTTGCCCAGATTCTCTTGCCATACCCAATGAAAAGATGAGGACCGACTGAACTCTAGCACTCTCCAATCAGTTGACTGGGGATTCCATCGGTCCCTCTCCTGCATCAGGCGATGAGGATCACAACTGCGCAATGCAATTTGAAAGAGTTTTTCAAGAGGAAAAGGAGGGAAAAGCAGGACTTTCAAAGCAGCAGGGATGCCTCTGACTATAGATGAATTAAAATGGTATTGTAATGAAACATGGCCAGGATATCAATTGGATAATGGTGCAAAATAGCCTGAAAATGGGACCTTGACATATCATACTATATTGCAAGTAATGTTGTTCTGTCAAAGAACCCTGGGTTGTCTGGGGTTGTTATGACTAAAGTGAAGGACCTGGCACTTTGCTATGTCTTCCCAGGTTCCACTGGACAGCCTTCCTACCCTCCAGCAGTTTGACATTTCCCCCAAACTTGGTGTCATCTGCAGACTTACTGAGGCTGCACTCAATTCCCTCATCCAAACCTTCATTAAAGATGTTAAAGAGGATATGCTCCAATACTGACCCCTGGGGAACACCGTTTGTGACCAGTTGCCAGTTGGATTTAGCTCCGTTCACCACCACCTTATGGGCCTGGCCATCCAGCCAGTTTTAGCCCAGCAAAGAGTGTACCTGTCCAATCCATGGACCTCCAGCTTCTCCAGAAGAATGCTGTGGGAGACTGCGTCAAAGGCTTTGCTGAAGTCAAGGGAGACTACATCAACAGCCTTTCCCTCATCCACTAGGTGGGTCACCTTGTCATAGAAGAAGATGAGGTTGGTCAGGCAGGACTTGCCTTTCATGAACCCATGCTGGCTGGGCCTGATTCCCTGGTTGTCATGTACTTGCCCCATGATTGCCCTCAAGATGACCTGCTCCATAATCTTCCCTGGCACTGAGGTTAGGCTAACAGGCCTGTAGTTCCCCAGATCTTCCTTATGACCCTTCTTATAGATCGTACCTATCCAGTTGACCATGACACTGAATCATGGGGGTTTTTTTATTCTCCTTGTCCCAGTCTTCCAGGTCAGGAGGTTGAGTACCCTGAGAATAACCTGTCTGACTATTGAAGACAGATGTAAAGAAGACATTGAGAATCCCTGCCTTTTCCTTATGCTCAGCAGTCATGTTCCCCACTGCACCCAGTAAAGGAGGGAGATTCTCCCTGGCCCTCCTCTTGCTGTCAATATATTTGTAGAAACATGTTTTATTATCTTTTACTGCAGTGGCCAGGTTGAGCTCATGCTGGGCTTTGGCCTTTCTGATTTTTCCCCTGCATATGCAAGCAACTTTCTTGCACTGTCCTTGAATTGCCTGCCCTTTCTTCCACTGGACATACAGTCTCTTGTTCTCCTGGAGACTCAGCAAAAGT
This sequence comes from Porphyrio hochstetteri, assembly GCA_020800305.1. NCBI lineage: Eukaryota > Metazoa > Chordata > Aves > Gruiformes > Rallidae > Porphyrio > Porphyrio hochstetteri. Next base: position 26,100,053 of record CM036938.1, read on the forward strand.
TTCCTGTTTAGCCACACTGGCCTTCTTCCCCTCCAGCTTGTTGTATGGCACATGAGTACAGCCTGCTCCTGCGCCTTTAAGACTTCCCTCATGAGAAGCTCCAGCCTTCCTGGACCCCTTTGCCATTCTGGACTGCCTTCCAAGTGACCCTCCCTACCAGTGTCCTGAACAGTTTGAATTCTGACCTCCAGAAGTCCAAGGGAGCAGTTTTACTGACCCCCTTCTGACTTGAAGGATAGCGAACTCTACCATTTTGTGGTCAGTCTGCCCAAGGTAGCTCTTGACCACCACATCTCCCGCCAGTCCTTCTCTGAGAACAGAAGGTCTAGCAGTCTAGATGACAAGATTCACATTCCAAAATGTTTGCATACAAAAATGCAATATTTCAAAAGCCAGAAATATTTTTTCCTGCTTCTCCCAAGATTTTGGAATTTCCAGGATATAAAAAAGTCAGTTTTTCACACTGTTCACCAAAACAAACATGAGTTGTGAACACCCTGCATACATAAACTGTAATGTACCAATATACTCAGAAAACCTATCTAGACAAATACCTACATGACGCATGTTTAATAAAAAAACCACAACCCCCCCCCAAAAATAAATCCAACAAAACCCAACAACCCAACCCTGAAAGAGCAGTTTTGTATAGGGAAAGAATAGAAATCTAAATTTACTTCTTCCGAGTTATTTTTTTAACTATGGGAGAAATCTTGCTGCAGAACAAGATATTATAGTAATAATTTGGGTTCTATGAATCTGAAGCACCTAAAGATCCAGATTCAACACAATTGGTTTCATCTTATGCCCCATTTGTTCTTGTGTATGATGAGCTCCTAGATACAATCAGAGTCTGTATCAGGTATGCCATCCAAAATTCAAGAACAAATAAATATGCAAGCCATACGTCATCACTGCCTCACAAAATTGCAAGTATAATTCCAAGGACTTTCTTCAGGTACATTTCCTCTTTCAAAATCAAAGAAAATCTGAGGGATGATACAACCCTGTAAAAGTCAAATAACAGACCAGAGGGTTTTCAGAAAAATTTTGCTTAACATTCCAACTCAGAAAGAAATTCAGTGTCACCTGCTGTACAACCTGCTTTCCGTTCATAATACTTAGATTTCACCCACTGTGAGAATCACAAAACCACTTTCTAAGAAGGTGATGAGATACTCCAAATCAGTGGTAGTAAGAACATACTGCTATGCATAATGGCCCTCAGGAGAAATTAAAAGAAATCTTCTCGACAGTATACAGTCTAACTGCTTCCTCCTAAAAGTATCTGGTTTATGTCGCTAAATATATTCAAGCACAATTATGGTTATGTATGCTTGAAAAGCCTTTAGTTGTAGCTGCAGCAGCAGCCAGTGTTATAACAGACAATTACCGTACAGAGTACTTTGTGTGAACACACACAAAATAATTAATAACTTTAAAACATTTCACATAATTGAGCCCCTCCAAGCAAATATTTTAAAAAGATTAAATTTCACCCCTCCATTATTGATATATTTCTTGTCTGAACAGAAAGACATTGTAGTACGCAAACCATAGGCTGTCGCAACTGGCTTCAAATCCATCCTTTCCATCTGCAGTGCACAAAAGAGCCTGGTGCTCCTGGATATCTCATCCTGTCCTCAGCAAAGCCCTGGCATGACTGTCTGTGCCCCTTAAATGGACAGTCCTTATCTCTAATCCACACCAAGCTGACTGCAGCTTACACTCACAACTAAGATACCTTAAATCTCTTTGTGGGAGTGTTTGTATGACTACTCTTACAATATTAGGTTATTTCAGCTAGAGAAGCAGATGACAATTCTCTGTGAAGAGACTATCCTGCCAGGAAAATGAAAATGAAAAGAGAAGGCAAGTCCTACTGCAAGTATTTTATGCTGTGATCTTCTCCTAAGCCATAATTGATCTAAAATTCTTGGCTTTTCACCTGTCTTCTTCCGGTTGTCTGAATAGATTTAGTTTGTTATTTCATTCCAGAAAAAAGGAATGTTAAAATGTCCAAGATGAACTTCATAAAGAACACACTGCAATTTTCAAAATGTTATTCCTATTTATGCAAACCAGCATTAAAAAAAACCCACCAAACTCCTCAAAAAGGCCTTAATTACATAGAGAAATAATTAAAGTAAGAATAATAATTGTCTGACTCTTTCAATTCAAAGCTTCTTTTCCTTTTATGACAGGAGGGATGGCTGGATGTTGCTTTTCCGTGAAAGGCTATGGTTGCTTGACAAGAGACATATTCAGCAAGCAAGTAATATGTCTGTTCTTACTTAATACTTACATGCAGAATAAAGTAACAGAATGGCATATTAATCCAGGTAGCCTTTAAATATGCACTGTCACTATCCTGCTCCAGGGTGAATCAAAGTAGACTTTAAAGAATAATTGAAAATTACACAATGCATCTTTGAGAGGAAATAGCATTATAGCAGACCATGCAAGCAATGAAATACTGTTGCTGCCTTTGCTTCTGAAATCTTACAATCATTATGGAAATCTATGGATGTCAGTTCCTCAAGAGCAGGAAGAAGGCTGAAGATAAGATTTGTGAAGTATTGGGAATAGAAGCTAATTTATTTCAAAAGTCTGAAAAAGTATATTGAGTAGGCATATCCTTATTCCACAGTAATGGCAGTTCACACGCTGTACATGGAGAATCAGGGAAGAACTTAATAGTTCCATTTGATCTCAACTCAGACTGTGAATTTTGTTCAGTCTTGGTTTTTTTTATAATTTCTTTTTTACTAGAAGAGAAATCTGTAACTGGAAATATTGCTAGAAATTACTGCTAGTTAGAATTTTTTTTTCAGTTTTCAGATGTTATGGTTAAAATAGGATAATTTAAACTAGACCTTACAATCAATATTAATATTTTTCTTAAACTATTTTCTCTCAACTAACAGTAAATTCATTGTCATTTAGAATGTCTTTAAAAGATAAGAAGCTAAAACTCAGCACTATTTAGTAATTTATTTAGGATAAATAATCCTCCCTGGCAGAAGTTAAAAGTCATTCATATGATAAAAGTCATTATTCTCAATAATTACAAGAATTAGATTCTTTATTTTTTGATAAGCACTAACCTTACAAAGTCTGCCTCTAAAAAGCCACATTCACTACATCATGATGTTTTATACGGGCTATTTATCTTGTATTCTGTATAATTGCATTACGCAAAGAATTTTTTAATTGTTTTCTCTCTCAAGTGACCTATAGCTTCCTGAGCTTCTATAAAAAATACATACAGGTTCATAAATACACACACACACACACACACACACACACTTCTGTATATATACATAAGTGCTGCTGGCTCAGTCTCTGCCCAGGACAGGAAGACACAGTAAGGTGATAGGACAGATCTGAACCAATGATTCTACCATTGCTCTGAAGTCAAAACAAATGTTAGGAAGGTGCTAAAAGTACTCTAAAATGGAGATCAAAAAAAAAAAAAATTGTACCTGTGGCACAGCGATTTGCCACATTTTAGAAGAGAATGATAATGATTTGGACACTGTCTAGAAAACGTGCCAATCAATGAAGAGTCAGGGAGGTATTTCTATCCAAATATAATGGTTTTCAGGGGGACATTTTATATCAATTAACTTCTCTGCAGACAAATACGCAAAAGCTGGGTGACAGAATTTACAATTAAAACTGTGCAGTGTGAGTTGAATCACAGAGCTGTCACAGCCTGGGAGTAAAAGGGGTCTCCTCAGGAGTCTCCAACAAATACATCTGTTTGTCAGGCAGAGGAGTTCAGTCTGGCCCTTACTGGATGACCAATTATTCCAGGCTGAGGGTAAATAACACACTGGTCCCTTTGCTGCCCTGCCCCTTTGTTCAAAGCAGAATGGGAGCATTGCATCAGTCTCACATGCTTTTGCAGACTGGAAACCATTTCATGCCCAGAACTACTTCTAGATGAATAATCCTGTTAAAAGTTTATTTCAACTAATTAGAAGTATTTCTCTGGCTTTATACATTTTTTTCTGAAGAATTCTAAAAATTAACTTGTCCAAATTCTCAATTTACTTCTGTTTTTTAAGCAGTATGCAAACTGTACTCTTTACCATGTAACATTCTGTCTTGCTCTCATACCACAAAAAAAAAAGAAAATAGCTAGAAACCGCTAGCTCTTTCATCCTGAAGCAACCTGCACTTTATACAAACATCAGAAACACTGTTCAGTCAACAGTGATTGTCTTTTTTTTTTTCAGAAAAACTGAAAACTAGGCAGCTTTTAGCCTGATGATGCATATTGAAAGATTAGCTGCAAAATCTGTTTCTTACAGTCTATCTTTTTACTGCATATTTTCAAATGCAGTTTTGAAATCTCTGCTCATTAATCCAATATTAGAGCAAACATGTGGCTAGTTAGAGGCTACGGATGAGATTTGTGGTCTTACCTAATTATAGGCACCTAAAAGCTGGGCATTTTGTCTAATTAGCTCCTTCCATAATTAGTAAAGTAGCCATTCTTGAATGGGAACATATTCCATCTTCCCGTTCCTCAATCTGAATTCTACTCTGGGAATATATATTTCACTCCCCTAATTGCAGGAGAGGTTTCAGTCCCTAACTTTTACATTGTTACAAAAACATGATAGGAATGTTTGTCACTTCAGAAATTAGAGATGGGTGCTTAAGATTTTCCTTTCACACAATAGATCAATGGTAATTGTGGATTTAATTTGTTTCATGTTTTCTCATCTCTAAAGTAATTAAAAATTGGAAAGATATATAGCGCTTTTCATGCATGAAAAAAAGAAACAGAGTAAATTCGGGTCAGGTTTGGTCTGTTAACAAAAAGACTTTCACTAAAAGTTATGTATTTAAGGTATTTTGCTGTAGAGCTAACAATGGACTCTGGGCTGCCATCACAGTGTAGCTATTCTGAGTCAAGGAGGGGTAGAAGGAATGACATAAACAAAAAATGCCTTCCTATGACTCTTATTCCTTCTAGCACACATAATAAAGAGAAAAGAAGTAGCATTTAAAAATTGCTCCCCATCCCACTTCCTTCCATAAATGAGTCCTTGGAGCTTTTGTTTTCATTGAAGCAGATACAAACAGCTACAATTTCTGCCCAGATAATGGCACTCACCCCTACAGCAGACAATTCTGCATTCAAGTAGGAATAAAACTGCTTTCATATCAAATTACTGCTGTTGTATTTGCTGCCTGTCAGTGAGAAGCCACATTTGTGAGCAGGCAATTTTTGAAAATGAGACTGTCCTATTAAGTGCATAGAAATCTTACTTTCATTTAATGTAAATAGTTCTGTCAATAGAGCTATGCATTCTTATGTCTGATCTCCCATCCGTCTGTTTGTACCAGAAAGAGCAGGCCATTAATAATGGTTTCAGTCATAACAGAGCAACTTCATGATAAAATAGTACCGTGAAGAATAAACAATTGCTGGTTTTAGGTCTCCCTTGGGTACATTTGCAAAGTTGATGCTGGCATTCATAACCCCAAATACTCAAAACTGGCATTAAGTCCATTGAGCATCCAAACTCTAACCTGAGTACAGAATTACTAAATCCCTGGTTGAGATGCCATGGAATTTATTATTCCAATATTTGAAGTGCTTAAAATTACTCAAGTTCCTCAACACAAACCACAAAGAGGAGGCATTCACAACACCATGTGAACACACACGCAGGATACTTCTTGCCTCAAGAAGTGCACAGTGTAATACAAAGGACAACTGAGAAACTAGACAAGAAAATACTAAGACTATAGCAAGCAGATGTGTGGCTTCCACACAACAGCAACTTGTCTGTTGCCACAATACCTGCAAACACTTAGAAGAAAGAGAGTGTCTGAAGGATGGGAATAAAACAGTTGCAGACTTTTGTTGAGAGCTCCTCCCAAATGTAAGTAAACGTGTGAGACAAAGTGCACTTCTTGTATTAAAATAAATCTCATAAATTAATAGAATTTCTAAGAAGCAGAGCTCAATTTCTCAATGCCAAGTTACAAAAAATAAAAAATAAATAGGTAGATAAAAATGATAGGCAAGGGAACTAGAGTACTTTGGACTTGAAGATAAGGAATTTGTGATTGACATTATAGAAAATCACCTCACAAAGATGAAGTGGGAAAGTTGATCTTTGTGCATTCTGTACTGCCGCAGAAAGTATTTCTCAGGGCCAGAGAAAAGCCTACTGCTATAAGAATGCTGTAAGCAAGTGGCTTAGAAAAGGATTTTAGCTGTATGGTTGCACAAAAAAAGATATTCTGCAGAAAGTCTTCAATACATGAACCTTGGATGCCAGACCCTCAAGAGAGAAAAACAGCTGTAAAAAGATAAAGGAAAAGTGAGCTAAGAGGAGGGCAGTTATGTTGCACTTCATTAGTATGATGTATCAGTGACACACTGTACTGCACAGTGTGAAGTGCAGGAAGAGCTGGCAGTTTGAGTAGTGGCAAAGCAGCAAGGGAGAATTATAGTTAAGGAAGGTAGCAGAACAGGAGTTAGGAGAACAAAGGCAGGACTAACCACACTGGGAGAATGACAACAGAGCAGGAGCACAAGTATAGTCACCCAAAGAAAAAACAGAGCCCACAAGAGATGACAAGATTGCAAGCTGGCAGAGTGAACTTTTAGGTATGGGGACAGAGACTCGAAAAGGTAAAGATGAGCAAAAGATTGAAAAAATCTGCAAGAATATGTAGGGAACAAAAGACAACATGTAGAGAGCTAAGAAGAGATGAGAAAGCGACAAACCTAGAAGTCAAGACATCATTGAAAGGCCAAGTGGCAGGCATGGTGACAACCCTCAACTCAAAATGATGAGAGGGAGCCAGTTACGATCAAAGTGGGAAGACTCAGCACAATAGATCAGAAATGAAGCCTCATAGATGAGCACAAGAGCTGAACTGGATCTGCAGGCCACATGAAGAAGTTAAAAACAAAGCTTAGGGGACAGGTGAGTAAACACTGTAGGTCACCGTGGAGAAAGACTGGAGGCTGCCAGAGAACAGAGACTGCTTTGCACATTGTTCAAACAAAACAAAACAAAATTTGCCCTGGCAAATTGTGGGGGTAGACAATATCAGCAGCTCCAAAGATGGACTGGAAAAATTCGTGGAGAACTGCATCATATAATATACTAATGGCAAAAGGTAGGATTCACTCTCTTTCTCATCGTGGTGCTGAATACACAGTACTCCTCCAGTTACTCATTTGAAATGTCTGGTCAAACCTTGAGAAGAAAATTTTAGTCAAATGTAGCTGCAATACAAAAGGTTGCTATGAGGACTACAGAATATTTTTTCTGCCAATTTAACTCTGGAAACTTCCTGGATTATTTTTTTCTGAAAGCTTTTAAGAACAAATAGTTATGGCCTGAGGTTGAAAGTGGTATGAGAAACAGAGACCTCAATAACAGAAGGAGGGAGGAATCAACCAGCACTATAAAAGGTCATTGAGTCTAGTTTAAAAACAGAGAAATTACTTAGATGGTAAATTAATTTTGTCCATTTTTAACTCTTTTACATGGTCCCTAGCAAAAAAGGACCTGTTTCGTCTGTTTAATGACTGCATTTAATCACATACACAATCTTGCAAAACAAGGGTTGCTATAAATGCTAGCTGTGGCTAATTCACCTCAGGAAACTTCTTTTGTCTGTGAAGGGATGGAGGATGAGGAAAGAGAGATAAATGTTCTAGTTTCTGTTAAACTGCATCAGTGTCACTTTCAAGGAACATTAAGTCTGTTATTGCACACCTCCCAAGATCAATTCCAGAAAAAGAAATCATGGACACAATTTCTGAAGACACATTCATCTCTCCACTGACACAGAAGAATGGGCAGTGCCCTTTGACATGGAGATAGGATTGCAACTTCACCTATTGAAGACATGGAAAATTAAGAAAAGAGTAAAACAGAAGAACAGTACATATAAAGTCAGAGCTTGAGAGTCTTACTCTAGGATGTCTTTATACAGCAGTAAATGAGCCTTCGTTATACAAATTACTAAAATTCCTAGAGACACCTTAACCCTACTTTGTTAACCTCACAATCTTCTGTGGTTTTAGTCTTGTGTTTGCACAGACTTTTATTCAAAGTGTATTCAGTCCAGGTGTAAAACAAAGAAAAACTGACAAATGCAAACAGAGTACTGGAGTGAAACAGGGTGGGAAGAGAAGGAAGTTCTAGCAAGCAAGCAATTGATTAAGTAATAAATTATCCAAAGTGCAAAGCTAAACATGTTTTTGATCTAGTCTTTTGCTTAAACATGCAAATCATCCATATCTTTTGTACAGTTGAAGTAGAGGCTTAAGTATTTAATGGACCAGGGCTTTGGTCCACATGATGGAAGTCTGAATTTCAAGGTGCTTCCATGCCTTCACCATGGCTTTCCATCAGGTTTACTGTGAAGAAAATAGAAAAGAGAAGAGTTTATCTGATAAACTAATGTTTGCAGCAAAAACAGGACTACAAGAGTGGCACAAATTCGAAGTATTTTCACAGTAATTAACAAGTATTTCTTGCAACATGGCATCTGAATCCTGCATTCCAAATCCAGTACACCACCCTTTACCTATTTTGTATACATGCAGCACTCTTCACAACTACTGCGTGGCATCCATCCTGAAGTTGATGAATTTTAACTTTCTGTTATATCAGGAAGGACAGAAGGACAGGGCTTTAACCTAGATGCAAGGGGCCAGGGGGATAATAATATCAGGATTGTCTGTGACAAGCAGCCAGATGACTCACCAGGGTTGGAGGGATGGAGTGATAGTAAGGGCTTTCAACCTGTTACTCTGAGGCATGCAGTGGGCTCTACAGCAGAGGCAGTCTCTTACAGAGACAAGCCAGAGGCTCCTGCTGCAATAGGAGACAGTAGGGCAGTGTCCATGGAATGCACTGGGGGAATACAGGGGTGTCCTTCTAAGAAGTGACAATGCCACCAGCCCAGTTGAAATGCCTCTATAGGAATGAACACATTGATGCCTCGGAAAGCCGGAACAGAAACTCAGTAGCCTCGGTGACTGTGAAGCAGGTATCCGTTATTGCAGTGCTGGGCACACAGGGGATTGCTCCTCCCAATGTGTGCACCCATTAAAGCCAAATTTCTCATATTTATACAGATTAACTATACAGATTCAGTATAATTTCTAAGAAAAGGCAGGGTTATGCCAATTATCTCCAGGAAGTAATTTACATTAGCCCCTCCCAGACAGAGCATGCTCAGTGACACTCAGGGGGTCTTCTGGTGGTCTTCAGGGCTGAAGGTTGGACGTCTTCCTCGCTCTCAGCACATGCTCTTTACGTTTCTTCTCTGTGATTATCTGAGCTCAAAACCACATTCCTTTTTGCTGAAAACAAGATATACTCTGTCTCTTAATTGGTTGTTAGTCTCATTATTCATGACTCCTCTATCTCCTGCTTCCTTGAGTTTCAAGGCTGTTGCTGTTGCACTGTTATGGTTAAGTTTTGCAGATGCTCTCACAATCAACTTAGACAGTTACAGCTTTCTCCTAAACTAATTTATTCTCAAAACCATGAAAATTCTTATATTAAAGTTATATTAATTGTCTTAAGCTACACCTATATCAATCTATTCAGCATGATTATATTTCACTGAATCATTCCCCCCTTTTCATTATCCTTACAAATTCTTTTGTAATCTCAATTTATACTACTCTATTGCAATGCTTGGAAAAGTATTCACCTGTTTCTACTTGATGTCTTATTTTATTTCTCCTCTAATCCCTGTATGTTATAGTGGTCTGTTTACAACACCACAAAGGACATTGAATCACCACACAAGAAATTAAAACTAAAATACTTATCAAAATAACAAATGTAAAAATTTGTTTGAGCCAGGCAAAGTTTGGGAGCCAGGGAGTAAGCTTATCCCAAACCTCTTTAAATCCCCACGATGTACCATCGTGAGCTATTTGAAGAACCTTTGTTTGTTTCCACATATTATTTAAATCTCTTTCAATTTCTTTTTCTGATTTATTTATGCACAACATACAATTTGATTTATTGTGATTCAGAAGGTATCAATTACGATGCACACACCTCCTTCTTTGGCCTCCTCCTTTGGCTAAAATGCTATGACATAGTGGCCATTACTAAAACTTGGTGGGATGAATCATATGACTAGAGTGTGGCTATTGATGGTTAAAATCTGTTCAGAAGGGACAGATGAGGAAGGAGGGGTGGAGGTGTTGCCCTCTATGTTAAGAAAGGGATAGACTGGTTAGTGTCTACTACTGGCTGCCTGATCAAGGGAAGCCTATCAATGAAGCCTTCTTGCTCCAGCTCCAGGAGGCATCGAGCTCCCAGGCTCTCATCCTGCTGGGGGATTTCAACCACCCTGACATTGTTGGAAAAGTAGCATGGCGAGCTGTAGGCAATCAAGAGACTCCTGGAGTGCCTTGAGGACAACTTCCTCAGACAGGAAATAGACAACCCTACTCGAGGGGAAAAAGATGTTGGACCTGGCGGTCACCAATGCGAATGAGCTCCTCTGGGATGTCAACATTGGAGGCAGCCTGGGCTGCAGTGATCATGAGCTGGTGCAGTTCACTCTCCCAAGGCATATGAACCAAATGAGAAGCATAGTCAGGACCCTGAATTTCAGGAAAGCTAAATTCCAGCTCTTCAGGGAGTTAGTCAACAGGGACAAAGGGGCAGAACAGAGCTGGCAGATCTTTAAGGATGCTTTCAACAGAGCATGAGAGCTCTGGATTCCCAGGTGTAAGAAGTCAAGCAAGGGAGGCAAGAGACCAGCATGACTGAGTCAAGACCTGCTGGTCAAACTAACAGGCAAGATGGGACTACACAGGCAATGGAAGTGGGGACAGGTATCCTGGGAAAAGTAAAGGGACATTGCCCAGTTATGTAGGGACACAGTCGGGAAGGCCAGGGCATGGCTGGAGCTGAACTTGGCAAGGGATGCCAGGAAAAACAACAAGGGCTTCTACAGCTGTGTAAATAAGAAAAGGAAGGTTAAAGAAAGCACCCCTGCCCCTTGATGAGTGACAATGGTGAACTGGTGACAACAGATGAGGAAGAGGCTGAGGTTCTCAACAATGTTTTTGCCTCAGTCTTCACTAAGGGACCTGGTCAGGTTGGAGAAATGGGCCCAGGTGAACCTCATGAGGTTCAACAAAGCCAAGTGCAGGGTCCTGCACCTGGGTTGGGACAATCCCCATTGTCCATACAGGTTAGGAGGTGATGTGCTTGAAAGTAGCCCTGAGGAAAAGGACGTGGGAGTACTCATGGATGAGAAGCTGGACGCGAGCCACCAATGAGCACTCACGGCCCAGAAGGCCAACTGCATCCTGGGCTGTATCAAACGAAGTGTGGCCAGCAGATCAAGAGATCTGATTCTGCTGCTCTGTTCTGCTCTGGTGAGGCCTCACCTGGAACACTGTGTCCAGCTTTGGAGCCCTCAACACAAGAAGGACAGGGACCTGTTGGAGCACATCCAGAGGAGGGCCACAAAAATGATGAAAGGGTTGGAACATCTGTCCTGTGAAGACAGGCTGAGAGATTTGGGCTTCTTCAGCTTGGAGAAGAGAATGCTCTGGGGAGAGGCCTTCCAGTACCTGAAAGGGGCCTATAAGAAAGCTGGGGAAGAACTGTTCACAAGGGCATGCAGCAATAGGATGATGGGTAATGGTTTGAAACTAGAAAAGAGACTAATGTTGGATATTAGAAAAAGTTCTTCAATATGACAGTGGTAGATCATGGGAACAGGCTGCCCAGAGAGGTAGTGGAGGCCCCATCCCTGGAGATACTGAAGGTCAGGCATGAAGGGACTCTGATCGACCTGATCTAGTGAAGGTATCCCTGCTTACTGCAGGTGGGTTGGATTAGATGGCCTTTAAAGATCCCTTCCAACCTTACACATTCTATGATTCTATGAAGGAGACAAGGGAAGGGCAAATAGGGGCTCTATACTCTGATAATCACGATGAGAAAAGGAATGTCCTGTCAAAATTTAAATTAATCAATCTTAAATTCTTTGGTACTTTGAGTCATTAAGAAGTAAATTCTTACTGAGAAATACATAAGTAAAATTTGTAAAATGCAATAAATAAGGCTTAAGTTTTCCCATTCAAGTTCTTTCTATAGGGATGTGACTTAAAGCCTGCAAGAGAAAGAAACTTCAGTTACAAAACTTTAAATAGATATAAGAAACCTGCATTTAAGTCACTTTTCTTGAGTTTAATCTTCACAGTATCTGCAGGGATTGTTGCATGGGGCTTGGAGGACAGAGCTTCAAGCACTTGCTAGGTTAATAGATAAGGGGGATGGAGCCTTTAGGCCATAAACCATGGGGAAACTAAACAAAGGTGGCAACATTGAAATAAACAAAGTTGCATGCCCTCTGCTGAGACAGGCAGCAGAAGAGGCCGTAGGAATCTTGTCCTGAAAGAAAAGGTATGCCTGCTGTCTGGAGAGCTCTTGGTGTGATAAGGTAAAGTTGCTGGCGTGACAGTAGACTGCGCCAATCAGATGCAGCCCCACGACCACTGTATGTACGAAAGGGCCAATCTGTTTGAAGCACACAGTCTTCTGAGCATATTTAAAGTAATGATTTTATACAATAAATCGACTTTTGCTTGCATCAAGCTGTGACCTGCCTCTCTGTCACGGCAAGGGATCTTGCTTTTTCACAAAGCTAAAGAAACCCCAAAACATAAAAGTTATGTTACTTTGAAATATATTGTAGAAAGATATGATTAAGGATTCAGAAGGACTGACAATATTGATGGAAAGTTTATTTGTTACAACAATAACTGGCAACATTAGTTCCCAAGCACTTAAATGTGTGCTCAGCTCAGAAAATAGAGGGTCATATTCCACGTAAAAGTAGTTCCTGGAGCTAAAGGTGCTTGCCAACATAATGCTTTCAAATTTATATAAGCTCTTACAAGACATCTAATTGGTATTACAGTCAGAAAGTGGAGGATGTAACAAAGATATTAGAAAGTTTTCCTCTTGCACGTAGGGATTATTGTTCTTTGTGAATATAATCATCTTTCTGTTATGAGCTCAGTCATCATTAGGCAGAGGTAGTAGGAAAGCAACAGGAGTCTTGCTGAGAGTGTTACGATGGAAGTCCGGAATTGCATTCACTTGAAAAATATAAGGGTGATAATGTCGTGGTTTTGCCCCAGCCGAGGGCCGCACCCCACACAGTCGCTTGTACTTTTAAAAGGAAGGGGGAGGGAAAGTTGGGGGAGGGGGAAAAGGGAAGGAAGAAAGGAGGAAAAGAAACCACAACCTAGAAACCAGAACCACGCAGGTTGGGATAAGGATAGTTTACTAAACAATAACAGAAAACTAGATATAACAATAACAGGAGTTTAAAGCACAAAATAGATGAAACTGGTGATACACAATGCAGTTTCTCACCAAACCACACAACTCAGGCCACACAGCTTAGAGCCGTCCCAGACAACCCGACCGTCCCCAGAAACCTGCACGTCCTGGCGTTGTCTCCCCCTCTTCCCCCCAGTCCCCCTTTATACTGAGCATGACGTAACTGGCATGGAATATCCTCTTTGGCCAATTCGGGTCACCTGTCCTGGCTGCGTCCCCTCCTTTCTCATTAGTAAGGAAGTATGAAGAACTGAGAAAGGTCCTTGATTGCCCGGCAACAACCAGAAACATCAGGGTGCTATCAGCACTGTTCTCATCCTAACACCCAAACATGGCATTCCATCCACTGCTAAAAAAAAATTAACTCCATCATAGCTGAAACCAGGACAGATAAGTTAGTCTTGAAAAAGCACTGGTTATGCAATTAAGTTCATACACAATTAAAATTAGGCACACCTTCTGGGAATACTTCCAGATGTTTTGCCTCAGCAGTTTAATCAGCTGTATTTATCACCGAGTTCTGTTTAGATGTTAAGGTGTAACTTTCATTAATGAAAGTGTATAGGTAGGAAGATGGAAAGAAAATTCCGGTCTTCATCAAGTACTGTCAAGATATAGAAAAATAGGAAAGTAAAATGTGCTGTGACACTATCTTATTACCTAGAATTATCTCCTACTCTCACAAGAAGATTCCATCCTCACAGATAACATGCATATAATTATAGAAGAATTAAAAAAAAACCCAAACCATGTGAATGCCGTCATGAGCTAACCCAAATGAAAAAAATGTCCACTAATTTTTCTGGATAGTTCCTTACGTTAGAGTCTCAATTTGGCTATATCAATCTTTTATCTGATTTTTACATAAATGTCCAGAATCCTCTAAGGCAAAGATGCTAAGATCAGAAAAAACAGGTAACTTTGCAGACAGACAGACGGACAGATAAATGGAAGTACTTCTTTGAAATTCTCATATAATCCCTAGAATTATCAAAGGAAATTTCTGTAAGAATGTAAACTCCAGGACATCACAGTGGGCTCAGCTGTTACACTTGCTGAATTCAACAACCACATTCTATTATATCCAGAGCATTATTGGGCAGGCTTGTGTTCATGCTTCCTACCCCACTAGTGAGGGTAAAAATCAGCAGTTTAAAGACAAAGCGTTTCAGAGCACATAGAAGTATAGTTCATTCACAACATCATTTCTTATGTTTTAAGCTAAAATAAAATGCAGCATAACTTATGTTCTGTAAGATTCAATTTTTTCCATTTGCATATTACAGGTGCAGAAGCTATTAATTCCTTTCTGAAAATCATAAAATACTTCGAGAGTATAAGACAGCAACCAGTATCTGTAGTCTAGAAAAATAATCAACCTTCTCGTGTTCAGTAAGAGTTAACTTAATGTAAGTTCAACCAGCCACCTGGGACAGAGCACACAGACCCCTTCTTTCAGAATATTGGAGGACATAAGGAAACCAGCATCAACACCATAGGATTTGTTTGAATGCACTCCAGCTTGTCTAACCTGAGGAAACATACTCAGCATCTGCCCCAGAGGTAGTGTTGCAGTTTAATTATGTCCTAGCTGCTGAGAACCAAAGCAGTGCCACTTATTTCAAGGGAGAGCAGTTGCCTTCCACTACACAGTCACTCCATGTCTGAGCACTATATAGATTCACATACATATATATTACACATTGTAGTTTTGTGGGGTGGGGCTCTGGTGGAGGAGGGGAGCTGCAGGGGCGGCTTCTGCAAGAAGCATCCAGAAGCTCTTTGCAGGCCTGACAGAGCAAACACCAGCCAGCTCAAGGCTGGAGTCATTGCTGACCAAGGCCAAGCTCATCAGCGATGGTCACAGTGCCTCTAGGAATCACATTTAGGAGGTAAAAACCTGCAAGCAGCCACTTTTTTGCCACCAGAGAAGGGAGTGAGAAGGTATAAGAAGCTCTACAGACATCAAGACTAGGGAAGCGAGGGGGAGGAGGCACCCCAGGTCCCAGAGAGAAAGATGCCCCTGCAGCCTGTGGGGACACCCATGGTGGAGCAGGTGTTCCCCCACAGCCCATGGAAAAGGCCAAGACCCCACCTGCAGCCCGTGGAGAGGCCCCACACTGGAGCAGGTGGAGACATACAGAAGATGCTGTGACCCCTAGCCTCTGCCAGCACTTGCAGCCTGAGTAGAGAGACAGAGACACAGAGATGAGTGAGAGAGAGACATATCTGCATAGGTCTGGATTTTGTTGATATCTGAGTCAAAATAATTCTGAAAAATAAATTAACTGTTTCACCAAATCAGGACCCATGTGTCCAGAACTTGGCTGAATCTAACCCCCACTTAAGTCTGCAAGTGCATGAAGAATAGCATCTTAAAATATTCAAGCGAAGGAACAGCTGTAAAATCCATACACAAGCACCATCCAGAAGCCTCTAAAATTTGGAGGCTATCCCAAGATGAAGCAGCAAGCCAGCTCATTTATCATCACACCCAGCAACAGTTAAAATTTTAAGTCACAGCAAGATTGAAAAACACATAGGAAAGAAAAGGACATGCTACCTTCCCCTCCAATCTTAGCAGTTGCAATGGTTTTTCCACAAACCTCCTAAAAAGCTTATAAGCAGGAGCAGGCTGCAACATATCAATGAGCAGAATAATTAATCACACTGATAGTGCTTTAGCACATGACAACTTGTTAAATTTTACACACTGCATAACATGATCAATCAAATGGGATTGTACATACAACATGCCTTCACAGGCATACACAATCAAGTAACAGCAATAAGAAAGAGATTAATGATTCCAAACAGATGTAAAATCCCTTTACTAAATCCATCAGAAATAATCCCCACAAATCTATTAATTTCAATATCAGATTAAGTTTTCATAATATGCAGAATTAAGACTCAGAAGGGAAAGTCAGTGCAATTTGATGCCAGAAATGAGATTGTTGGCCCTTTGGGAAACAAATTCATGATGTTATAAGAGAAACTCTCTGTTGAGACAGTATCGCTTGAAGACCATTGCCTGTGTTGAATCGTGTTACATTCGATGACATTCTGTGCGTATGTTTGCCGCATGGATTTGAGCTCTAATTTATGTGAATGCCCTTTAATGTGCTACTTAATACTGCAGAATTTATGGCCTAAAGTCTCAGAGATACAAACTGCTTTCTGTCTTGTGAGGGAAAAAAAAAGAGAGAACACTGTAAAACAGCTAAGTAGGTGCAATAGGTCTCCATCGTTTAAAAGTAAAGTGAGGAAAAAACAAGGAAAACTATTGATTGAAGTTAGAAACTTCACTCTCAGTTTGAACCATTGTTACAAATGGTTTCCTGATATGTGGTTTGCTGGGTTTTTTTTTTAAATCTCCTACTTCTAAAATACATACAAGTACCTTCCCAACTCTGATAATGCCTAAATTATTGGGCATTGGTATGTTATTTGGCTACTAATGGTTGTCATTGGAGGAAAGGTTCTGCTGAGGTTCTTGCTTCGTCTTGTTCTTACTAGCATTTGCAGATAAATAGTTTACCTCCTGGCTGGACAAATTATGTAATTTGACAACATCTTTGGTATTTCTAAATGACATCCAAATGCAGCAAGAAAGAACAGCAAGGTTACCAAGGTACTGAATAAAAGACAAACTGGAAACAAATTATTGATCTACAAAATCAATGGGCTTCAGACCAGAGAGTGAATCGTTGATGGAAATTCACTGAACATTATACAGCAATAGTAAGAGCGAAATTCAGTAATTATTATAGATGAAGAACAAAGAATGAAACATCTGTTTAGAGGTAAAGAAATGTAAATAAATATATACTGACACAATGCTAAGAACAGACTCAACTACTTTGGAAAATTAAATACTCACAGACCTCTCAAACTGAAAAATATTGAAACACATTCTTATATTTCTTTCCTATATCAGAGATCGATTTCTTCCAAGCTAACACACATATGCACATCCTGTATCACTTCTATTTCTTAAAAGCCCCAAAATTTCACACATTCTCTACCCTTTAAATACTCTTTGTGTGTATCCAGCACATTTAACAGTTCATTAGCTAACAGCGCTTTCAAAACCAGTCATAGTGCTTTTCCAAACGAAGTGTATCCCACACTGTCAAGAACAATTAAATACCTGTATATAGCAGCAATTATTAGCAAAAATTTAATTTTGTCCCATTAAACAAAATATGAGGCCAATGCCATAAAAAGTTCATAGGTCCAAATATGAGTTATTTTGTTTCTCTTGTATTTCTTGTTTCCTGTCCTGGATTTCAGCTAGGATAGAGTTAATTTTCTGAAGGAGCTGGGAGGGGACACAGCCAGGATAGGTTATCCAAACTACCCCAACTATGATGTCATGGTCAGTATATAAGGGGTGAGCTGGCCAGAGAGAAGTCATTGGGCACTGGGTTCTAGGTAGTGAGCTAATTGTATTGCACATCATTTACTTTGCATATTCTAAGTACTATTGTTTCTTTCCTTTTCCTTTTCTGTATCAGTAAACTGTCCTTATCCCAAACTGTGATTTTTACCTTTTTCTTCTGATTCTCCCTACCTCACCACAGAGGGCAGGGTAAGAGAACAGCATGTTGCTCAGCTGCTGCCTGGGGCTAAACCACAACTTCCTAAGCAATTTTTGTAGGAAAAAATGTTTTGAAATACAATCTGCCTTTAATCTTTGATTCTTCATGCAAACTTGGATAAAGGACTGTAGCCATAATACTGACTTTTCAAATTCTGGACAGCTCTGCAAGAGTATCTTCAGAAGTCCCACGAAGTTTAAATCAGAATAGGCATTAGAGAAAACATTTCTCTATCTTCCTACAACAAATATTTGGGGTTTTGTTCTGGACTAGTGATAAACCTTATGGTAAAATAAGGAGGTTAGATGCTTCACAGAGGAACTAAGTTGTTTAACTCTAAGCACATGCACAGACCAAATGTTCTTCCACTAGCTTGTTTTCAACCAAGTGCATTAAAAGCAGTGATAAAAAGATTTGGGCTATAATCAAGGAGTAATCTGGATAAATCTGAACTGCAGTAATTTTGAAATGGAAACCAAAAGAAAAACCAAACACTGCAAATGGTTGCATACATGTTAAACTTATCAACAGGAGGAATCCCATTAAGTTCAAGGCAGACAATAAAGCACATGTGTATTCGCAGAGTAAATATCTGGAGTTGGGACTCAATGACTGAAAACAGACTGAAGTAAAAGCAGCACATAAAAAAATGTTTCAAAGTTATTTGAATTTTAACTCACCTGCTAAGATTCAAATTCAAAAGTATTTCTTCAATATCCCTGAAGATGTCAATTAGTACAAGAAATATGCCTGACTTCCTGAAGTCAAGGAACTGTGTTCTCTCATACTCACCAAGAAAAGTTACACCCTTAAAAACCACTGAATTTTTTGTCATAGAAGTCTCTTTGCTTATTAAAAAACACATTCATTTATCATATAAATACAAAGTCTGATCTTGTGCCTTCCCAGGGGAATTATTCCTTTATGTAAGCCCTAAAGAATCAGAACATAATCTAACAGCATATTAGGCTACTGCTGGTTTATTTTTTTTCTGTTACCTTGAAGTTTCTTCTATTCTCAATTGTCACCTCTTTGTAGAGGCCATGGCATCTGGGGGTATAACTCCTCAGGAATAGCAAGTCTGTTTAGAAAATTATGCCAACCTAACTCTAGAAACTCAAAAGGATGTGATGTATGTCATGACTGATATTCAATTCCCATCAAGAAAAGCAGTGTTTTCAATACTCAGGGCATTTCTGAGGAATGCAGCAGAAGGCTGGTGTTTACAAAGACTGCTCTAGCCCTTATCTCATTATTACAATCCCTGCATCATTAGAAAAATAAGTAAAAAGAGAGAATAAGCACACTTAGGAAAGCAACTGAACTAAATTTTATTAAAATAAATTTTAAACTTCCTTTTAGATATATTATTGGTTTTGTGATAGTCTTGGACATTACATCTAATAAGCTTATCTCCAGGAACAACTGACACTCTTTTAATGTTACTTTGCTGACAAGTAAAATGCAAACACTGCTCATTTAAAAAGGATTTGCACACAGTCCAGGAACAGTAAACTACTTTGAAAATTTAGGAGGTAATTAAGGAGATTAATTTATTAACATTGTAGGAAATACAGTGGGGAAAATTATGTAAAAATGAGAGGAAAGTTAGTGTTTCCAAAATTAGTTAAATCAACAAAGAAACAATACATATATATTTAATGTTCACACTCTTCTATTGCAATTAGAAAAAAAATCTGTATTATGAACTTCTGTGTTTAGTGAACAAGTACTGAATGAATTTGCTAATGTAGCAATTTTGCATTACAAATACCTTATATTGTCATTCACCTAAAGCTTATATAAGGAAGTGAGAGTCTTAGACAGATAAAACCCTGGTTCCTGCTGTGTTATCCAGAAGAAAACAAACTTCATAAAGCTGCTTACTCTAAAGAAGTGAGACATCATCAAAGCAATGCTTCTTCAAAGTTTCCTTTTGATCAACAGAAAACCTCAAGAAA
The DNA here is from genome assembly GCA_020800305.1 of Porphyrio hochstetteri. Lineage (NCBI taxonomy): Eukaryota > Metazoa > Chordata > Aves > Gruiformes > Rallidae > Porphyrio > Porphyrio hochstetteri. Next base: position 26,120,009 of record CM036938.1, read on the forward strand.
GAAAATTTACTTTTAAAAGGATTTACTAGCAATGCATATGAAGGAATAGAACAAAAGATTGAGAAAAGACCATTAGGTCACTTTAATTTTGGCTAGCAAATATTTTTTCCAACAATAACTGATACTGGCATATCTGGATTTCTAACTACATGGCATATATATATTTCTCTCTGATAAACTTGTGTCATGCACAATTTTTCAAAACTTAGCAGTATGTGGCCAGTATGTCTTTCTTTACAGGGCAGAACAGCTGTGACCAAAAAGAACTTTGTGACCAGAGCAATAGACATGCAGCACGCACAGGCCACCTGGCCTTTTTTTTCTATCTCTGATTGTTTGTAGATTATAGATAAGATTGAAGAATCTTTTCTTTCTAATGCTATAATTAAATTTATTAGGGCAGTTAAATGAGAACTTAATTAATCTTCCTAATCTGATTCAGAATGCTTTATATAGAGACATACTATATTTAAATTTAGGACACTACAAAGTTATCTTTTCCTCCTCTTAAATACAATTCTATTTTTACTGACCATAATAATTATCAGATTCTCTCTACTGTATGGTTTGATTTAAGTTTATATAATGAGCACTGAATCTTAAAGTGTGCTGCATGACGCAGGCTATTTTCGTAACCAGTTTCAACCTTGCTAATGGTGGAGACAAAAGGGAATTTTTCTACCTGAGGAGTCATGAAGCAAGAAGAAGTCCTGTTAAACAAAGCTTGCCAAATGGTGGGAGAAGGACAAGGACACCTTTGGAGAGAGATACCCCCAGCCATTACAACCAGTTGCATATGTCCGGAGGCAATCCTGTGGGAACTGCTAGTTGAGGCTTTCCAGCTCCACTCCAGGCAACAGGACATTAGCACCTCATGGTCCTCAGCAGTTTGTTGAGTTTGGCACCTGCCTGTTCTGCCTGAATCTATAATTAACCCTGCTTATTGCGGAAGAACTCTGCAAGGAAATCAGAGTCTGAGAGAACCTGCATGCATACACCAAGCTGCCACCCAAATCTACCTATGGTATCACCACAACCCAGCTCACCTCAGCTGTCCTACCAGAAGAGACATGCCCTGACTGGCAACAGAAACTAAGTAAAGCCTGGTCCCCAGCATTGACACCTACTGTTACCAAACTGTCCTTGTACAGCTCCCTTGCTCCCTATAAAAGGCATAGCCCACACTCCTGTTATATGATTCTCAATATTGCATATGTGCCAAGTTTTCAGGGTTTTATGTTATGCATAGAAAGGGAGTAACCAACGTTCCCCCACTGCATGTATAAATAAGGACACTGACCATCTGGACCATGTGGAATGACCTTTGCTTTCACAACCAGTGAAATGCTTCCAGAATGGAAGGAAAAGGCTGGATGCGCTGTACCCCAATGCATTAAGTATCAAAAGGAGAAGTGTGCCAAGACCATCCACGTGCCAAAGTGTGCCAAAGCCATCTGAAATGGCTTTCTGAAGGTGCTAAATGAGCACCTGGCCACCTGTAGGTAAGACAAAAATAAAAGGAGCTACTTCATCTGCACTTGTGGGATGATGGACCCTGTTGAGCAAGGTGTGCAGGAAAAGACAGTAAGAAAGAGGAGACTATTTCGTTGGTATACTTTGCAATATATTAAAGCTGGGTACAATTTCAGCATTTGAAAAGTTATCTTTTGTGTAAGTTCTAAATATTGTGTTCAAATGCTAGCATACTGAAATAAATCTGTGGATCAGATACAGGTCCTGGTTCTGGACAAGTAACAACAGATACTTGACCAACAAGACTTTTCAAATATTTTAAGAACAATTTGAGGTTCCCACAGTATCATTAGTGTAAATGTAAATTATTACAACCTCAATAACAGAAGTTAGAGCATACTGGCAAATAGGTTTGTGGGGGAAAACATGGTAAATTTTGCCTCAGCAAGCCTCTACCCTGCCCTGTAATGGAGGAGCTAAGTTTAACTAGATGAGTTTTTGGATTTCTAGTTGTGGTGAATGCATGAAAAAGAGCAATTGTACCTGCTTTATCAATAAAGCAGTGGCAGCCCAGGTTTTGCTTGTGAGCCTGCCTGAGGATTCCGTTATTCCTTTCTCATCAAAAATTTCAGCAGCCCTCTTCTGCTAAAGGCAGAAACCTCCTGACTTTTCCTTGAACTATGCCATGTTTTGACACCTGAAAAGGAGGGAAGACCTTGTCAGGGAGGTAGCACTATAAGGCCTGCTCTCTGTACTCTGGCATTTTTTTCTTTAGCAGGAGTGGGAGAAAAATAAAAGACACTGAAAAGAATGAGCTGGTGAAGCCCTGTTATATGTGCACATCAAAACAAAATTGTGCTGCCCACTTCTGCTGAAAGGAGTTGTTGGGATGTCAATTCTCATCTACCACTTTCCTTTTCACTTCCATTGGCTACGTGACATCAACTAACTGGTTGGTGTGTCCACCCCCAGTGAAATAAAGTTCAACCTGTGAATTTCTGAGTGTTACAAGAACTAAAGTTCAGGTTTCCACCACCCATTTGGATTTGCTATAAGGTTCCTGTGGGTATGGGGTGGTGGGAAAAGGGATGGAACAGAAACATCACCTCAAGCTGTTCAGAAGCAAAAGGAATGAAGCCTTGTTTTTCTGCAAGATTAAAAAAACCCAAAGCAACCATCCTAGTCTTGAAGTGCTATTATTATCAAGTATACTCAGTGTAGAATTCTGACACCTCTTTGGTGGGTGCCATGAATTTTCCTAATCATTCTAGGGAAAAGAAAAGCTGTAATTTGGCTGATTTTTCTTTCTCATGATTGTAAGAGGGTAATGGCATCACTCTGCAAGGCTTTCACACTATGGCCTGAATTCTCAGAATACCTAATCGCTACTCAGAGTATAAACATGCTGCTTCTGGGTTTCGCTCTTTATGTTAATGACTTGAACCACGATTCATAGCCTCTTCCAATTTCGATTCACAGAATCAAGCATTTCTTTCTGCTTGTCTTCTGCTGTATAAAGCCATCTGTTTGCTTTGAGGCAACCCAGACTCATTACTTGTGAATGACTCTTACTAAGAATTAACATAGACAGAATTAAGAATAACATGAGAAAATTGGAGAAAACATGGATGCTAAATATGCTCAGATCTTTAGGGGAGAAACAAGCAATATCTACCAGTTTTACACATTCCATCTGATAGAATAATTTCAGTATAAAAAAATATTCTGTCAGTAGCATTGTCAAGTATCATCTCTAGTTTCTCTCCATGTAAAATTAACTCTCCAAGGCCACATGAATTCATATAATATAAGCCTTCCAAGTCAAAACTGTTGCTCATTTCCATAGCTGGAAGCATTCTAACACAGACGATGCGAGTCAGCAGGACAAATAAAACCATCAGAAAACTGATAGAGCATAAAGGCTGAACCCAGTTGCTCTGCAGCAAAACTTCTACCTCAACACTTACCTTCAGGAAGGGTATATTGAGGTGTTCTTCTATCTCTGTCAACTTCTCATTTCCAACGATTTTATGTCAGTGGACAGCACCATTTAGTCCAGGAATATTGCTGGTGCTGAAACAGAGGAATCAGGCATGGTAATGTTGTTGTTTAAGCCATGTGGCAACTAGGGCCCATGGAGCCACTCACTTGCCCTCCCCCAGTGGTATGGGGGAGCGAATCAAAATAATAAATGAGAGCAAGCTCATGGGTTGAGATAAAGACAGTTTCATAGGTAAAGCAAAAGCAAACCAAGGAATTCATTCCCCGCCCCCTCTCCCACGGGCAGGCAGGGGTTTAACCATCTCCAGGAATGCAGGGATCCATCACGGTCACTTGGGAACAGAAACACCATCACTCCGAACATCTCCCCCTTCTTCTTCGCACAGTATGCTGAGCATGACATCATACAGTATGGAACATCCCACTGGTTAGTTGGGGTCTGCTATGCCCCCTTCCTACTCATTGTGCACCCCCAGCCATCCCGCTGGTGGAGTGAGAAGCAGAACAGGTCTTGGCTCTGTGTAAACCCTGCTCAGCAGTAACAAAGGCATCTCTCTGTTATCAACCCTGTTTTCAGCACAAATCCAAAACACAGCCCCATGCTCGCTGCTGTGAAGAAAATTAACTCTCTCCTATCCAAAACCAGCACAGATGTCTTTCACAGTTTATGGCCCAAAGAAAAAAGGAGTCACACAGTGACAACATGAAAGACTTCCAAACTGATGCAGGTAAGGACAATTTGAAGTTGAGTCCTTGGAGTTGAAGGAGTTCCTTAAGAAATGACAAAGGAAGGAAAGAATTGTGAGGTGACTCAGCTAAGCTGTTTTGCAAACATGTTAACTCATATGACAGAATTCAACTTTACAGACATAAATCTTTCTTGACACTTCAGATGTGGAATGCAAGCATATCAGCGGAAAGTTTCCAATACTACATTTTGCAACCAAGTTCACACCACTGACATGAAGGCCAAGTAAGAACTAGAAATGTTGCTTTCACTTTCGACTTCACACTAAAAGAACTGATTACTTGTTTTCATTTGTGTATGCTAGCCAAACCTGCTGAGAATGCCAATGAAGCAAATGTTTTTCTCTACTGCATCAATAGTAACATGCTGTGTTTAAGATAATTTGCTGGCAAAATTTCTCTTTGCTTCTATATTTGCTAACATTTTTTTGAGCAGAAATTTCAATCTACCCATACCAAAACTTTTTCATCCCTTAGAAGTAATGCCTGTTTTAGAAGTGTAGGGTTTTTTGCTTAGAAAAATATGTTAATTTTATTAATTAATAATTTACAGTTCACACATCTTATAAAAAGAGAAGTTTTGAATATTTAAAAGTCAATATTTTATTTTATTTTTTATAATTTCACACTTGCAGTAAAAAATATTTCATTTTTTTCTGCTGGGATTCTAGCCAGTGCCTCACTTCTTTCATCAGTAAATGAAAGACAGTAGTAACTATTGCAACCATGGGCATTTTCTTCAGGATGACAGATAACAGTTTTCTCAAAGAATAAGTAAAAAACTCGACTTGGAAGAATTAATCACATTTGTGGGATTAGACTGGACAATGCCTGCTCCTGAAGGCTCTTCAAAATCCAGTTGCTAAAAATCATCCATTTACTAAAGATTCTCCACTAACAACAGGCAGATATTTCTGATTCTGGAATATTTTTATTGATATTCTGGTGTACAGTCACTGCTAAATTTCTTTCACTTTGATAGCATAATTCACTTGATTACTGATAAATATTATTATTAAATAATCTGAAGCACTTTTTGAGTGGTTAGGTTTCTTTCCACTGTTTAAATTCCTTGACCATCTGTTCACTACTGACTCTGAATATTCTCTCTTTTTACATTTTGTGAAACTTTCTTCCAAAACCATGACATCCATTTTTACAACCATTGTGTTACCGTCAAAAGAATATATTTGGCTCAATACATATGGATTTACTTTCTGCTATTATCATCTCCAGCAATCTCTAGTAAATTTATGACTGTGTAGTTCCTATTTTCTCATGTACAGTGGCATTATTCATTATGCCAGAAATGTCAAGAAGTTATTTATGTAAGAATATGTATTGGAAATTTTTTTAGGAGAATAATTATATTGCTAGAGGAATACCAGTACAACTCCCCATCTGTGCATTTTCAATCCAAAATAAAACTGTCTTACACTGTCAACATTATAGTATAACTATATAGTATATCATAATTGCACTGCAAAGAGTTTGTTATCAACTAGTCTGAAAGAACTTGTTTAGGATGATTGTTGCTGGTTAAAGTACTGACTAAATTCACCTTGGCAGAAAGGTTAAATTAGTTTGGATCTTCATACATCGGTACAATACCATTATTCTCTACTATTAAAAGCAACACTCCAATAAATCAGTTTTCACATGAACATGCAAGAGATACTAATCACTGCTTCTGCACCAAAATCAGCACGATTGAAAAAATTCCTTCGATCATCAGTCATTCAGTTTACCAGCAACTAGACACTCATTCACGAGAGGTCAGACACCTCTATCCCACTACCAGATGAGCAAATTCCTGCCAGAAAGGGCAGAATTGTTCCAACTACTCTCTAAGAAAAATTTGTCATTAAAAATTGAATGCATTTTGTGTTTGTAATGACATTCAGCATTTAAGGGTCACACAAGCAGTTGGAACCGGCAGATTCTTGGCTTTGTCTTCCTCATCTTTTGAAGGATACACTCAGCATACACTACCCAGAGTTGCCCCTTCATGGGAGAAGGGTGTTGGAAGGAATCTGACCCCATATTAAGTCTAGAGCATGCTCAGGAACTGCAGACAGAGACTTTGGCAGTGGGGAGTTTCTACATGCTGTCCTAAAGGAGAAGCTCATCCAGCACATTGCAAAATATGTTGAGACCTTTCACAGTGCTGATGTACTGATTTTTTCTCAATTGCATCCTGTCTGCCTGTAAATCAGCAAATAGCACAATGTACGAGGCAGAAATGGACAGTTTCAGAAACAATTTGCATTCTGATAGCCAATTTCCATTTCTGATCCATTTGCGCCTTCCTAGGGCATGTTTGCTGAAGAAAAATGAACTCACGTAGAGCACAGCAAAATCATTACACCATTAGAGTAGAGGCTATATGTGCTTTAAAAACCACTGTTTATGAGAAGACTATTTCTATAGAAACTCAAAAATTCTTGAGCCTCTGAGAATCTAATCAAAAAGAGCCTGTGATGAATTGCTGTGACAATTTACCTCCTCCTTGCACCATCCAGGTTCCTATTTATTACCTGAACATTTACATTTGTGCTACAACAGAAGCCTGTTAAATGTATAACCTTGTCACTCAAATAAATTTATTCATTTAGAATGTCTCTGTCTACCACAGAGGATTGCTTATAGGGCACCGGCACCTGAAATAGGTATGCTTCTATGTATATCAAATCTTGTAGCCATCGACAAACTTTTTCAGAATGGAGGTTAATTTTCCTGGTGTTTATTTTGTACAGAATATAGGAGTCAGTCTTACTCAGTGAAATTTTGATGATTTACACTGGAGGCAAATGAAGCACCAATACCTCTGCCAAAAGGATGGTATGGGATTCTCTTTTAGTTTTTTTTTTTTTTAGATATCAGGGTCTTCACAGCAGCAGCTATTACAGCAGCTTTCCACAACAGAGTATCAAATTCCAATGCCTGAGTCATGTAGCTTATATTGCTTATATGGCAGTGCACACTTTTCTCTTCAGAAGCCTGCATACCAGGTCTGCCATTTTTCCCAGCATCTCTGGATTTGAAGTTCTAGATTCAGCAAGAAACACCAGCAACTTGGCAGTATAAAGAAGACTGTATTCATTCTCAAACTCAAAATAATGAGGCACAAACAGGAAATGCTTTACTTATTAATAACTTCATAAAAGCTGACAAATTTAGGTAACTCAAAACCTTGACTGTGGTCTTCTTTAACTTATTTTTCCATCATCATAATTAAGGGACTCTTTACATGTTCAGTTTTTTATAAGTCTTAGAAATCTATCAAGCTATTGCCTTAGAAATTCTCCTAGGCATTTCAAGCTAATGTGTTATTAGGAATGTTAAATAGCCACAGCAGTTACTACTGCCCCTTTAACAAAGAGCCAAAAGAAAATATATCAGACCGTTTCCTTTCGCAGTGCCAGAAAGATTTATTTTGGTTTGCACTTGACTTTTCCACAGTTCAGGGGTTTTTTTGTTTTTGTTTTTCCTTTCTGGACTTGGGTCTGGCATTTCTAAGCTACTCTTTGGGAGTTAATTGAGGAGTATGGGAAGGCAACAGGAACAGAAAACCTATCATTAGAAGACATCAAGGGTCAAAGAGCTCCTGAAACAGCTTCCATACATGACGTATTCTAATAACTCAATAGTAATTTGTCAAGTATGCCTAACATGCAGGTATATGACAAAACAGTGAGCTACCAGGTCACCTTTAAAAATGACCATTCGAAAGACCACTGCAGCCTGTTAAGTAGGATCCTCAAAAAATGCATGAAGTAAAATTGGATATGGAAATATGTTTGGATAAGAAAAAATGGGGGAAACAGTGTATTATGAAAACACTGAATTAATAAGGTCTTAAATGACTTAGAGAAGACAATAATTTCTGTCAAACTTCAAAGATTTTGAGTACAAATGTTCAGAATTGTAATTTTACAAGCTGGACTGGACATTATTCTCTCTACATCTTGTTTATATTTTATATTTTTGCAGCATCAGGACTTGTTGATATCCAGGTAATAAATCTGAGTGCTGAATAGCATTGTTTGTATCTCACATTAAAAGATGGAAAGACTTACTAAATATACTTTGTAATTTCTGTCTTTCAATTTATACTTCAAATGGTGTGCTGTCATCATTAATTATGCTGGCAAACAAACACAAATGTTTTGACATAATAAAATACTGTACACATCAAATAACTGCCTGATTATAGTCATCTTATTACCCATCAATCATTATTTTTACCTCTCCACTAAAGAGGATAAACTCTGCCTGACAAATGGCTACTGTCAAAATCAGCAGAAAATAACTTGTTTTCAGGCTTCTAAGAGGGAGAGTACTTTACGTGTAAGTTTGTAGAAAGCACAAACTGTTGAAAAGTTCTGATATTGTCCTTCAGCATTTACTTCCCTCTTTATCAAATCACTGAATAATGCAAACCGGAAGCAGATTTTCTGTTAATGCCCAGAAGAATTAAAAGACAGATTTAGAAGGCATAATGGCAGAGAGATGCTGACAGCCATTCCACAGGAGGATAGCATCAGTGAGAGGAACAGGAAACCTTCTAAATACCTGAGTATTTATGCAGAAACGATAGGTGCCCTTAGCAATTAAAGTAAATGCACAGTGGACAAGGCATAGCATTGAAAATTCAGTATTAGGCAAAGTGTTTGCATTGTTTTAGTATCAAAAAAGAAAATAGGTTGCTTTCCCAATTTCTTTTATCCATGTTCTAAAAAGTATTTGTAAAAGGTAAGTTTGCCATCTGGAATCAACAGTGCCATAACCAATACTCATGTAGTTAGTTGTGTGTGTCAGGTACATTTTTGCACTCACTTGAATACTCTTCCAGCAGTTGTACTCTGCTCTCTCTTGCAAAGGGCTGGACTTTTAAAAGTTTCCCAAAGTCCTTTTGTGCCAAGCAACTAAGTACCTCTAAATGTAAGCCACATATGCCCTAGATAATTTACTGAACTATACCATAGCAGCTAGATAGTAGAACTGATTTTTAAATCCCTGTTGAAATTTAACATGAATTACCTCTGTTCCCTTATCAGATGAATTCATAATAATACTTTAGGGGTAACATTAACCCTAATTCATAATGCTAAAGCAAGGTTTAGATACCGGATTGTTTAAGACTTTGCCTCCACAGTTTTTCTTCCTTTCTTCCTATTTCTGCCCTAATGCCAAAAGTGAAAAATTCTGCTTAATTCTTTACATTGACCTGTTTCAGACCTTCATCAGCCTGAGAAAGAGGTTGCTATGGCACTGGTGCCTTTTGCTATACTTTCAATATAAAGAAAGTAACAAATAAATAAATAAACACATTATTGCATTGTAAGAGGGAGTTAAACATCATTGAAACTTTGTTTTGAGTATGATCTGGCATTTCCAAGCCACTCTTTGGGAGTTAAATGAGGAGTACAGAAAGGCAACAGGAACAGAAAAAACATCATTAGAAGACAGCAAGAGTCAATGAGCCCCCAAAACTCCCCCTTTGGGAGTTACAGGATGAAGTCTCAAATAGCAAAGAGCAAACACAACCAATAAGTAGAGAGGTATTTTCACACTAACATTTTGAGGGGTGAACACCCTTCTAGAGTCAAAGTAAGCTCAATGATAATGTGTGAACAAAGAATGAAGGTTACATTCATCACATAACTTGTGAAGAGCTAATTTGTGAACATTTAAAACTCCAGTTTCAGTTCTTTGAGGCTTGAAAGCTTTCTATAAAGTTCAGTTGGCATCGTTACCACTCTTAACATGGTTGTAAAATAGAGAGGGAAAGGGAAGTAACATAACAGTTAACTGAAGACCAGACAAAATTTCTTTAAAGAAAGACATGATGTCATGAATCTCTTGAGTTTCCATTTATCAGCTAGAGACTGGGGCTCCCTGGGAAAATGAAGGGTTTCCCAACTGCCTAGTGTTACACTCTGAACCTATGGATAGTATGCTGAAAGGAAATAACACCACTGCTACTCAGCAGTCCCTCAGCTGATCACTAGCCTGGAAAATAAACACTGTAATACAGCAGCTAACTGTGGGAAAACATAATAGTAAGGAAAAACAAAAGCCACAGGAGTAAAACTCTTATACTGTTGACAGGTAGGGGGGCAGATAGATCAGGAGAAGACTTTGGACACGCACAGTACGAGTCCTACCGAGAACTGAGTGTGTCACAGGTGTGGGCGAGTGACACAGCACAATGCAGGAGCAGCAGTCCCTGAAGGACAAGTTGTTTCTCTGTGGAGCTGAATTTCCCTTCCGTGCTAGCTCTCAGGCTAACTTTGCTGCCTTACAGCTGTCACGCCTACCACCTTTTGGGATGTTTCAAAAGAAGTTTTACAGAAAATTTAAGGTTTCCTTGCTACTTGCCTTTTCATACTATGGATTCCAGCATAGAAAGTCTGGCTTAACATGTTTTCATATGTATTATGTCTCGTACTGTTTTATTGCTAGAACCTGGAGTGTTAAAAAAGTTGGTTTGCTGTTTCTATTTGTAATCCTTAGATACGAGGTTCTTAAGTAACAGAGGCTGGTGTAGGTGCTGATCATGGTTAGATTTTACACAGACATTACCTCTCATATACTTACAAGACACTCCACGGTTGTTACCATTCTCCTAGTCTCTTAGGACAAGATGCTACACATAATGGCCCTTCTCTGACTCTGAGCAGCTGATGTCTGCTCCAACAGATCTCTGTAGAAATTAACAGGTTTTGGTACAATGGTTCAGTGATGGTTGTTCCAACCGCTTGGGTGACATTAGTATGACATGATTCCGGGTTAAACAATGGGGGTAACTGTGGTTTCTTTTCAAGTTTATCAGGAACTGGCACAACAGTTCAACCACTGTGTAACAGTTGAAACCAAGTCACACAAACAAATGAAATAAAATATCTCAGATTAATCTTCACTATACTTAAGGGGCGTAACAATGATTCCACTTAGATACGTTGCTTTACAGAGCCTCAGAAATACTAAAAACTGTGCCAAAGCCAATGACATCTGCCTGAGATCACAGATATCAGCTTACTCAGAGTTAAATGGCAGAGACTTTGATCTAGAAATTACTTTCCATCTAAAAATCTGGGAACAATTTTTCATAGAGAAAATAAGAAGAAAATTAAAACAACAAAACAAAAAAGCAACAGCAAGAAGAGTTAAGAGAAAGTTGTCAAAGCATAGGAAAGAAATAAAGGCAGTTAGAATAGCTTTTTGGTAACTTATTTGCTTGCAGAATCGTGTTAAGAATAATAGTCTAATAATATAGTATATCTCTAGAGACAGACAAACTGATGACATTGATTTTAGCATAATCTTAGTCAAGTGTATTAGCAATGTCTCATTCACCAGAGTTATTTAAGATAAGATGTTTCTCTTTATATTGACCCTTTTTATTTCCTTTGCATTATGGACTTTGAATATGCATCTTACAAGCCATTTGTAGCAGGGACTCTCACAAGGCAAAAGATTATCTGCCAATTCAAACAGGATTCAAATACCGGCCCTAGACCTTCTCAATTACTCAGTACTGGGAAGGCGGCTGCTGTGAATGGGATCTTCACCTAACAGAGACTGAAACCTCCATAACTGCAAAGCTGTGACAACTGATTAACATATCCAGCTCAGCATGAAATGAAGTGGCAAGTGGGGTGAATGGACAGAAATGTTCAAATTTATACAGTAGATCACACAGTCAGCTTAGAGGTAAACACGATCTCTACTCCTGACCTTTCCATTAAGACTCAAATGATTTACATGTGGGGCCAGGTAAAAGATCTAGCTCATGACATCTGCCTGTCCTTCACAGCATTTTGTAGGATGAGGTGAAAGGAGAAAACCTGGTCATTGAGTCTATAATACATATTCCTTCTATAATACATATTCCATCTTAAAAACTTATATCAGGACCAAAGACTGCAGAGCAATTAATTTAATCTTAAAACATGGTCAGAAACAGTCAGAGAGGTAGAGAAAGCTAAACATTTTGGAAGAAAAAATATTAAATCTGAGTGGCACACACATGTATTAATGTTTAACCATGCAGCATTTTGTGATATTCAGAATTTTCGGTGAGAAAAGTCTAACATGAAGTTTGGCTATACATGTTGAAATGAATATTGTTCTCCCTTGAGGCTTTTATGTCTAAGAAAAACAATCTACAATAATAAATGTGCTGCTTCTTGTTATAAGTTAGTAAAACTTCTCTGTCACAAATGTTCTCTGTGCTCCAGCCTGTGAAACAATGAGTGCTCTCAACTGCATGTTCAGTTCCTCACAGGATCAAAAATGAAGCCAGACAGGATCCTGCACTAATTTTTTTTAACTATGTCAGTCTTAAAAACAGTAGGGGACATGCTGTATTGGATAGCATTGAGCTACCTGACAAAAACAACAAAAAAAATCTTCTCATATTCCTACCCCATAAGAAACCATTCTTGCATATTTATTTAGATAACACATGCTGCTTTAGTAGCAATACTCATCTGGTTAGAAAGCTATTCCTGTAGGTAGATGCCTGTCTTAAGCCCTAAGCATTACCAGGTCTTCTTCTAGCTCTCATCAGCTAAATAATAAATCAGCTAAATAATCAGCTCTGAGTACATCCATCTTCTACGGGATTGTATAATAATCACTAAGTGAATTACTACAGTAAGTTGTAGTATAAATTCTATTGCCTGCTACATCTTGCATATCATCTCCTCATGCACACAGAAAATGTTCTAATAAATAATTAGTAAAAAAAAAGTCAGTTTTAATTGCCATAATGTTACCTTGGGCAGAGAGTACCAAAATAACGAAGAGTTCGAGGAAGCCTTCCTCAGTGATAGGTGGCGAGAAATTCAACTGCTATTACTGCATCTTGCTATTTGTAGAGATACAGAAGGATATTAAACAGACACCAATAGACATCTGTGACTTAAACAATTTCTTTGAAAGCATTAAACTTGTGGTACTGCAATTCAGACTGAATAGCTTAATTTGGAAATGACCACTTTAGTATTTACATATCTATGCATGAAAATAGGTATGTTGTTCTGAGCAGAGAAGAAAACAGTAGCTCTAGTTACATTGGTTATGCAGTAAAATGCTAGGATTACAGAAATTACTGCCTTGCTCAGAAGGGAATCTCCTTAAAGTAAACATGCAAAATAGGAAACAAGAATACTAATTTATAATTCTTGTGACAGACTTAAGGTGAAAAAGTGATTCACAGAAAACAACTTTTAAACACTTAGCATGAAAACAGACTGAGGTTTCTGCAGAGATTTTACTAAGTTACTCAATAGGGAATATAATGACTTGTTTTCAAGGTAATACAGAAAAGGGTCGTTTGTCATTTTACATGACCTAGTAGCTTTTTGGTATATATGTTCACATGTTCCTTGCACTACTACAAAACACCACCACTCTGAGATTCACATTTAAGCACTTTAAAGGGTTTGACTTGGATGTAGTTCTGGGAGGGACTGTCTGGGCTGCTGAGTCAAACCCCTACTACCCACATGCATTTACGTCATGTATCACTTGATGCTTGACATGCCTGCATCATTGAGAAGGTCATGAGGAGTAGTCAGCATGGATTCACCAAGGGCAGATCGTGCTCGACCAGTCTCATAGCCTTCTATGATCTCATGACGGGCTGGTGGATGGAGGGAGAGCAGTGGATGTCATCTACCTTGACTTCAGCAAGGCTTTCGATACTGTCTCCCATGACATCCTGATAGCAAAGCTGAGAGAGCATGGGATAGATGAGTGGACGGTGAGGTGGGTTGAGAACTGGCTGTCGGACCGGGCTCAGAGGGTCGTGATCAGTGGAACAGAATCTGAATGGAGGCCTGTGACTGGAGGTGTTCCCCAGGGCTCGGTGTTGGGTCCAGTCCTGTTTAATATCTTCATTGACGACCTTGCTGAGGGAATAGCATCCACCCTCAGCAAGTGCCGATGATACAAAGCTGGGAGGGGTGGCTGACACGCAGGAACACTGCGCTGCCATCCAGCGAGACCTGGACAGGCTGGAGAGCTGGGCAGGGAGAAACCAGATGAAATTCAACAAAAGCGCGGTGACCAGGACGGGCAAACAGGGCGTAGCGCGTCAGAAGGGCGTGGCGCGGCAGTTAGCGCAGCAGTTCGCGCAGGCAGGGCAAGCAGGCAGGGTGAGCCTTCCCTCCTAGCTCAGAGGGGAAATTGAGCGCACCAGCTCAGAGTACACAGGTTGAGCCAAGGACTCCCTGTTTCTTGTGTTCAGACATTTGGACCATGGTGTCCACCAGGCGGAGACCTTCCCCCTACAAATCTGGGGCAACCCCAATGAGGGATGTGCCTAAGGACACCTCGGTCCAGGTCACTGGCTGCAGGGAATGTTTGAGTCTGCTGCTGCCAAGCGAAAGTGGCAAGGGCCTCACCTGTGTGAGGTGTGAGCAGGTGGATGACCTCCTCTGCTTAGTTGCCAATCTTGAGGATGAGCTCGAAAGGCTGAAAGCCATTCGGGGAAGGGAGCTCAGCCTTGTTGTGGAGCTTAGGGAGGAGATAGATAGACTATGGACCATCAGAGAATGCGAGCGGGAGATAGACTGGTGGAGCAACTCTCTGCGAGAAAGGCACAGAGATTGCACTTCCCAGACTAAGGGAGTATTGGGAGAAATGGCCCCTCTCTCTCACCATAGTCCAGCAGGGAGAGACAGCTTGAGAGGAGAGGAGGAATGGCAGCAGGTCTCAGCCCGGCGTTGCAGGCGACCCCCATCCCGACCTACCTCGGTTCCCCTAGTCCCTCTCTGTAACAGGTATGAAGCCCTGAAACCAGAGGGAGACGTGAGTGATGATGACATGGGAGCGCTGCCGTCAAGCTTGCCCAAGGTAAGGCAGACGGCTCCATGTTTGAAGACTGCTTCCTCCAGGAAAGAAAGGAGGGTGATAGTTGTGGGCGACTCTCTTCTGAGAGGAACAGAGGGCCCAATATGTCGGCCTGACCCTACCCATAGGGAGGTGTGTTGCCTTCCCGGGGCACGGATCAGGGATATTTCTAGAAAACTCCTCAGCCTTATCCGCCCCTCCGATTACTACCCTTTATTGGTAGTTCAGACTGGCAGTGATGGGTTTGCTGATAGAAGCCTGAGGATTATAAAAAATTATTTTAGGGGCTGGGGAAGTTAGTCGATGGAGTGGGCATACAAGTTGTGTTTGCCAGTATTCCTTTGGTGGCAGGGGCAAACACTGAGATAAGCAGAAAAGGCCATCTTATAAATGCATGGCTGAGAGGCTGGTGCAAACACAAAAATTTTGGATTCTTTGATCACGGGGCGGTCTACTCGGCACCTGGCCTGAGGACAGCTGATGGGAATTGCCTGTCTCCGAAAGGGAAAAGGATACTTGCCCAGGAGCTGGCAGGACTTGTAGAAAGGGCTTTAAACTAGATAGGAAGGGGGAAGGGGATAAAGCCAGGTCTGCTAGAGATCGGCCTGGGGAAGTGGTATTGGGATTAGGAGAGAGGCAAGGGGCTCAGCTGAGGTGCGTCTACACTAACGCACGCAGCATGGGCAACAAGCAAGAAGAGTTGGAAGCCATAATGCGGCAGGCAAACTATGACCTGGTTGCCATAACAGAAACATGGTGGGATTGCTCCCATGACTGGAGTGCTGCAATGGATGGCTACAAACTCTTCAGGAGAGACAGGTAAGGAAGGAGGGGTGGTGGTGTGGCTCTATACGTTAGGGAATCCTTTTCTGCCACTGAGATTGTGACTAGGGATGATAACATTGAATCCCTATGGGTAAAGATCAGAGGAAAGGCTGACAAGGCAGACATCCTGGTGGGCATCTGTTATAGACCGCCAAACCAGGATGAAGAGACAGATGAGGTGTTCTACAAGCAGCTGGCACGAGCTGCACGGTCATCAGCCCTTGTGCTCATGGGGGACTTCAACTTCCCTGACATATGCTGGGAGTACAGCACAGCACAGAAGAAGCAGTCTAGGAGGTTTTTGGAGTGCACAGAGGATGCATTCCTGATGCAGCTGGTCAGAGAGCCCACAAGAGGAACTGCCCCGCTAGACCTGCTGTTCGTGAACAGGGAAGGTCTGGTAGGAGATGTGAAGGTTGGGGGCTGCCTTGGACAGAGTGACCATGAAATGATACATTTCTCAATTCATGGTGGAGCTTGGAGGGGGAATAGTAAAACTGCTGCCTTGGACTTTCAGAGGGCAGACTTTGATTTGTTCAAGAGACTGGTAGGGGGAGTCCCTTGGCATTCAGTCTTAGCGAACAAAGGGGTACAAGAGAGCTGGTTGCTCTTCAAGAAGGAAGTCTTAAGGGCACAGGAGCAGGCGGTCCCCCTGAGCCGCAAAATGAGCCGGCGGGGAAGAAGACCAGCGTGGATGAATAGGGAGTTACTCTTGAGGCTCCGTGAGAAAAAGAGAATCTACCGCCTGTGGAAGGAGGGACGGGTAACTGAGAATGAATTCAAGGAAGTTGTCAGGATGTGTAGAGGTGAAATCAGAAAGGCAAAAGCCCAGCTTGAATTTAACCTGGCCGCTGGGGTGAAAAAGAATAATAAATTCTTTTATAAGTACATTAACAGTAAGAGGAGGACAAAGGAGAATATCCACTCTTTACTGGATGAGGCTGGGAATGTGATCACTGAGGATAAGGAAAAGGTGGAGGTTCTGAATGCCTTCTTTACGTCTTTAAAGGTCAAACAGATCCTCAGGGTACCCCTCTCTCTGACCTGGTAGTCTCAGCTGGGGAGCATGCTAACTCCCCTGTGATTCTGGAAGAAACAGTCAGAGACTTCCTACTCCAACTGGACTGCCACAAGTCCATGGGGCCGGATGAGATCCACCCGAGAGTGCTGAGGGAACTGGCAGAGGTGGTAGCCGAGCCGCTTTCCATTATCTATCAGTCCTCCTTGCTGACTGGTGAGGTCCCAGAAGACTGGAGGCTTGCCAATGTGACTCCCATTTACAAGAAAGGTTGTAAGGAGGATCCGGGGAACTACAGGCCTGTTAGCCTGACCTCGGTTCCAGGGAAGGTTATGGAACAGATAGTCTTGAGGGAGATCATGCGGTATGTGCGGGATGGCCGGGGGATCAGGCCTAGCCAGCATGGGTTCATGAAGGGCAGGTCCTGTTTGACCAACCTGATCTCCTTCTATGATCTAGTGACCCATCTGCTGGATGAGGGAAAGGCTGTTGATGTGGTCTACCTAGACTTCAGCAAAGCCTTTGACACTGTCTCCCACAGTATTCTCCTGCAGAAGCTGGCAGCCCGTGGCTTGGATGGGTACACCCTCGGCTGGGTAAGGAGCTGGCTGGAGGGCCGGGCTCAGAGAGTGGTAGTAAATGGAGTTAAATCCAGCTGGCGACCGGTCACGAGTGGTGTTCCCCAGGGGTCAGTGCTGGGGCCTGTCCTCTTCAATATCTTTATTGATGACCTAGATGAGGGCATTGAGTGCACCCTCAGTAAGTTTGCAGATGACACTAAATTGGCTGGGAGTGTGGATCTGCCTGGGGGTAGCGAGGCCCTACAGAGGGATCTGGACAGGCTGGAGAGCTGGGCTGAAGCCAATGGCATGAGGTTCAACAAGAGCAAATGCCGAGTCCTGCACTTTGGCCACAACAACCCCAGGCAGCGCTATAGGCTTGGGGCGGAGTGGCTGGAGGACTGTGTGGAGGAAATGGACCTGGGGGTACTGATTGATGCATGGCTGAACATGAGCCGACAGTGTGCGCGGGTGGCCAAGAAGGCCAACGGCATCCTGGCTTGCATCAAAAATAGTGTTACTAGTAGGAGCAGGGAGGTAATTGTCCCCCTGTACTCAGCACTTGTGAGGCCGCATCTCGAGTACTGTGTTCAGTTTTGGGCCCCTCACTACAGGAAAGACATTGAGGCTCTGGAATGCGTTCAGAGGAGGGCTACTAAGCTGGTGAGGGGTCTGGAACACAGGCCTTACGAGGAGCGTCTGAGGAAGCTGGGATTGTTCAGCCTGGAGAAGAGGAGGCTTAGGGGAGACCTTATAGCTCTCTATAACTTCCTGAAGGGAGGTTGTAGTGAGCTGGGGGTCGGCCTCTTCTCCCGTGTAGGCAGTGACAGAACTAGAGGGAATGGTAGCAAGCTGCGCCAGGGGAGATTCAGGCTCGACATTAGGAAGCACTACTTCTCAGAAAGGGTAGTCAGGCACTGGAATGCACTGCCCAGGGAGGTGGTGGAGTCACCAACCCTGGGGGTGTTCAAGGAAAGACTGGATGTTGTATTGAGGGATATGGTTTAGTGGGAGCTAGTAGTAATAGGTGAATGGTTGGACTGGATGATCTTCTAGGTCTTTTCCAACCTTGATAATTCTGTGATTCTGTGAAAAGCAAGTGTAAAGTCTTGCACCTGGGGAGGAATAACCGTCTGTATCAGTACAGGCTGGAGGATGACCTGCTGGAGAAGAGCTCTGCGGAGAAGGACCTGGGGGTCCTGGTGGATGACAGGTTGGCCATGAGCCAGCAGTGTGCCCTGGTGGCTAAGAGGGCCAATGGGATCCTGGGGTGCATCAGGAAGAGTGTGGCCAGCAGGTCAAAGGAGGTGATCCTCCCCCTCTACTCTGCCCTGGTCAGGCCCCACCTGGAGTATTGTGTCCAGTTCTGGGCTCCCTGGTAGAAAAAAGACAGGGGTCTCCTGGAGAGAGTCCAGAGAAGGGCTACGAAGATGATTAAGGGCCTGGAGCATCTCCTGTATGATGAAAGGCTGAGTGAGCTGGGGCTGTTCAGCCTGGAGAAAAGAAGACTGAGGGGGGATCTAATTAATGTTCATAAATATCTTAAGTATGGGACACAGGGGGAAATGGCCAGCCCCTTTTCAGTGGTCTGTGGAGACAGGACAAGGGGCAGTGGCTGTAAACTGGAGCACAGGAAGTTCCGCACCAACATGGGGAAGAACTTTTACACAGTGAGGGTGACAGAGCCCTGGCACAGGCTGCCCAGGGAGGTGGTGGAGTCTCCTTCTCTGGAGATATTCAAGACTCGTCTGGATGCCTGTCTGTGCAATATGAGCTAGGGAGCCTGCTTTGGCAGGGGGGTTGGACCCGATGATCTCTCGAGGTCCCTTCCAACCTCTATGATTCTGTGATTCTATGATTCTGTGAGTGCATGCCCTATTAATGCAGATCAGATATTTCAAACTCTCTTGCAGTTATTTTCAAGGAAGGAACATGCATATCAGTAGGAGTGACTGTTCACACCTGTGCTGTCGAACTCTACCTTACATATTGCCATACCACCACTAAAGTCTGAGGCAAGTGAACTAGATCTTTCCTATCCTTTACTGTGTATCAATAGCTAAGGCTCCTCAGACATAGGGATGATCTGAATTTGTCTGTGATATATAGATGATAGAGATATATATAGATGTGAGAAAGATGCAAAAATCTGATGGATCTCAGCAGGATCTCAGTGTTCAGGCTGTGGTTGAGAAGTCATCTGTTCAGGCACACACACAAGAAAAATATCATAAATTCAACGAGCACCATAGACCTAATAAATCACTGAATCTCAGGCTCTCTTATGTTTAGTGCACTCAGAAGTAACAGTGCTATAATACCTGCAGTGTTTCAACATTACCGGAACAAATGCAGTATGTACATCTCAAGGTATTGGCAGGGCTACGCTCTCAGGAAGTTCCCATAGTGTTTGGGATTTAATCATCACACTGAAACAGTCCCCAAATAGTCCCATGAGTTTAGGCCATGACAGCTACTCCCCTGCATATCCTGCAGTCACTGTATGAGGTCCAGAGCACATATTCCCAGGGCCACATTTCCATTCAGGGGATGTAAAACCTGACCTGCTTTTGCTTGGCAGCTCAGTAACAGAGCTGCCCCACCCCTCCTATAATCACCTCCTATCTGTAAATCCTACACTGACATTTTTCAGACCATAATCATTTTCCTAGTTTTAAATTAATAACAAAGCATTAATCTCAATGACTATATTGGCTTTTGTTATAATTTGACCTTGGAGAGGAAAAATATGCACATGCACTTTCTACGGTTTTAGTGGTTCATAAAGCAAACAATACAATAGTGGATATTCTGTTGAGGCCAGATTCAGCCTATCCACATCCTAATTCAGACTAGGACAGCAGCAACTTCACCTTGTCCCTTGGCGTTGTGCAAGTGGCGTGGATCAGAAGGAGATGAGGATCCAGACAGATTTACCCATTGCTCATTCACAGAAAACCGAGTTCTTCTGAACACATAAATGTAACAAACGCAAACAACTCTTTTTGGAAGGACATGAGGAGGCATGTGTACAGAAGGATGTTATTTTAAAGGATCAAACAGAATCAATGGACTGATTAATAGATCGTATGCTGTCCATCCAGATGTCCCAACTTTGCCTCCATGGTGCTCTCTTCAATATGTATAAAGGCATTTCTAACTTACTCATTTCAGCAATACCCATGCACGAGCTTGAGAGCATTCATTTTCCACTGTCTCTTTGTCTGTGATATACAATTAAGGAGTAATTTTATCTTTACTGTTGAATGCTTGCTTTCTTTCTTTCTTTGTCTGGAAAATAATAGCTAATTCCTCCTTCATTGTTAATGCTTCCTTTCTTTTAGAGTCTGAGCATAGAAACTGAAAGAATTTGTTTATTCTGTTACAGAGTAGTACTTCCATCAGACTTTCCCATGGCTTCACTTGTCAGGAATTATTTCACTACACAAATGTGTTCATGCTGCCACTCCGTGGCAGTGAAGAGACAAGTAAATCAGTAATACCCATGTTTATGATGCCCTCAAAAATCTCTTTAAGTGATTCCTAAGTTAAATGAAATATCATGCACACATTTTCTGACTGTGGAACAGTAATTCATTCATATAGTTCAGCTGCTTGAGTTCATACCAGGCATGTACACGCCATGACTCCAATGAAAGCTATGATAATACTTCAGAGTTCCTGAATATTATAGATGTACTGAAGAGTAGAATTTGTCCTCCTTATTTCTTCCAGGGCTTTTAAGATAACATTACTGCAATATATATAATTAAGTCACCTTTCCAGGTCCCCTGCTGCAGAATTTGAATGGGAGTTTTCTCTTTGCTTTGCTGGTAGAAATCCTGCGTTAGGCAGACAACAATATTCTGCTACAAGTGCAACAGAACAAACATTGTTTTTCTGACCTAGGCAGTTGGCCAACTGGTACTTAGTTTTCTACTTTATCTGGAGCTCTTATATATCTGTCAGGGCCAAAACATCTCTAGTCCCAACAGCTGCTTTACTGCAGTAGAATATACAGAAATTCCAGAGAGGCAACAGAAAGTGTTGATCTCAAGCAGAGAGGCAGCTGGCAGGCCTCTGTAATTAAATTCCTGGCACTCTTTGTATGTTTTTATAATTTTCCCTCAGTCAGCAGATAAAATTAAGTGTGTCAACTCCCAGAACTCAATGCATATTCTTTTAAATGTCAGCACACATTTGCAGGTCATTGCTTAGTTACCATCCAGCAGATTTCCATTTAGAAATCTTATTCCTTAACTGTTTCTAAAGTATCAAACCACACATGATTTCAAGTTTTCAGTGATTTCAGGTATGCCCATTCCTTCTAGACATGGGCATACCGGCTGGTCTTGTCTATAGCCAAGGCCTTCTTGCTGGTTCATGACTTGTGAGGATCTCATATACCTCTGCACTTGAAAATTCTTTTGTACTGACAGAGTCTTCTATTAAAAAGAACAAAGCAAAGGGTACAGTGAAATGAAAAAAATTGTATTTTCCTATCAGGTTATTCAAACAGTCCATTTCTTTCCTAAAACATAGCTAATCTCCAAAAAATTATCTCTGCAACCTTGAATCTCTACATGGTTATTTGAGTTGAATGACAATGAAATTTTTTCTTATTGCCCCACAGTCCTTGATTCCATAATACTTCAGATAACTACTGAACATTTTTTTTTTTTTTTTTTTTTTTTGTGTAGCATGCTATGGGACATTCTGTGCTTGTTTCTAATATTTCTCAATGCTTTAGAACACGCAATATTGTTATATGATGATTTAGGGGGAAAAAATACCCGAAACAGCCCATATTCAATCTCCCCTGTTGTATTGATGTCAGATTTTTCTTAATTCATTGAAAGAACAGTTAAATAAATAAAATATATAAAATTTTAAGAGAGACCTATAAGAAAATAAAAATCAGCTCTGGTGTAAGGATACTAAACTCTAGAGACAAAATTCATCAGCAGAAAACAACCTGCATGGAAAGTTGACCCTGGACCCTGTCACAAGACATTGAGCTGTTGGAGAAAGTCCAGAGGAGGGCTGTGAAAATAATCAGATGGCTGGAGCACCTCTCCTATGAAGACAGGCTGAGACAGTTGGGCTTGTTCACCCCGGAGAAGAGAAAGCTCCAGGGAGACCTTATAGCAGCCTTCCAGTACCTGAAGTGGCCTACAGGAAATCTGAAGGAGAACTGTTTATCATGGAGTGTAGTGATAGGATAAGGTGGAATGGCCTTAAAATGGAAGAAGGAAGATTTAGATTAGGTATTAGGAAAACTCCTTACTGTGAGTGTGGTGAGTCCCTGGCACAGGTTGCCCGGAGAAGCTGTGGCTGCCCCCTCCCTGGCAGTGTTCAAGACCAGTCAGGATGGGACTTTGGGCAGCCTCATCTAGTGGAGGCTGCCCCTGCCCATGGCAGGTGAGTTGGAACGATATGGTCTTTGAGGTCCCTTCCAAACCAAACGGTTCTGTGATTCTATGAAAAACAGCAAAGATCTCAAGTTCCCTCATTTTCTGTACATTCTTTCTATTTTGGGGCACCAAAGTCAGAGTAAGGCAGCTAATTTTGTTTTAGCCTTGTGCTGATGAAGGACCTTCAAGCCACTAAACCTCTGCTATGGTCACATAACTGTATAATGCAGTTTGTCATTTCATGGGATCACAGGGCTAAGCTTTTTAACCTCAAAGGAAAATCTGCCTGAGCACCGCAACCTTTCCTCCACAACAAGGGTAATAAGGTAAGACACTGCATTAAAATGGCTGGTGTCACAAAACAAATAGAGCTGCATTAAAGTGCTTATACATCTTTAGCAGGGTTTGCAGGATGCCTTACAGGTCTTATCAATACCTTGCTCATGCAGTGTTGAGAGGCAGCTTTCTATTCTGGCATTCTTTCACACATGCAGTTGGGCTGGGGCCTAAATTAGTCTGAACTCCTCAGACATAAATGAAAAGTAGGAATGAGCTCCAGCATTGTTCTTTCTAGTTCTTCCTCCAGAATGCAAGCCTGGAAGGTGAATAGAATTCCAAAGAATAGCCCAGGCCCATAAATATGGAACCGCAGTGGACCTGTAAAATTTATTGTTGGGCTTGGCAACTGCAGTAGCAAAATTTTGCTGGACTATGTACCTTCAAGTGATGTACTTATATTTTGCTGTCAGATGTTCTTTTGGTTTATACTCTCTATTTATATAGCAGAAGAAAGTCATGAATAAATGCTAAAGTGCAGAAATGTTAATGACCACACCATCTCTGATGTAAACCTTGAGTGTATTTGTGTAATCAGCTCAAGTTGCCAATTGATACTGCAACAATGTGCTTGACTCCTTCTCTGACTTCAATACGGGGAAGGACACATTGTGTGTACAGTACAGACATCAACAGTTGGTCAAAGAAGCTGATGTTATGCAGTGCCAAATGCACTTGAAATTAAGGAACACCAGCTTCCTTAATTTTTATTTCACTTAATGTTGCTATTCATGTGAGCAATCTGCCACTTTGTTTCCACAAGCCTAAAGACAAGCTTTTTTTACTGTGGGTGGTAGAGATGACCCCCTGCCAATTAAAACAGCCTGTTCTTGTGGGGTTAGATACTATTCATTTGATGCCTTTACCTAACAACTCTTTGATTAGTGGTATAATGCCCTTTGTATCCAAGCAGAAAATGGGAATTATCCAGGTTGTTTCTTCATTTAAAGCACTGTTATTTTCTTTAAACATATCAGCCATCAGGTATCATCCTTTTACATGTTGGCCCCTTTCTCACATTTGCTTACAGCTCCATAAAGGGTACTGGACACATCTACTTATTTTTCAATACATATTCCAATTACACAGAAAAGAAATAGGGGAATGTCAGTAATTCTGTCAACACTTCCAAACACTAGGTTTGGACTTGTTCTGCTGGATCCCAGATAGCACAGGGCTAAAAGATCAACATAAAGTCCACCAGAATAGCCTGCAGTAAGTATGAGAGGAAAAACACTTCTCTTTGCCACAGAGATCATCCAATAACCAAGCATTACTGGTGATGATGGCTGTGCAGGAGGTCCAGGGCAGACCACACTCCTTAAACACCACCAAATCCCCTGCCCAACCTGCTACAATAGCCATTCCATGCTCAATCTCATGAAGTTCTCTGCAAATATGTAAACTAAAATGGATTTGTTGCTCAGCAATACAGTTTCTACAGCTTTTGTGTATTTTATATAGTTGTGCTTCCTGTTCTTGAAGTACCAAATTTGTTTAGAGCTTTAAAGGCAAAGACAGTCACATTTGTAAGTATAAATAACTTGATGCAGTCTGCAGGTCTGCTTTTGTAACTGAATAAAGTGCAAGTGATTATAAGCTAATTTTACCTAACAGAACTCCAGTATTTCCCAGCAATTCTTATAACAGAGCAGTGGTTCATGATATGCTGTAACAATAGATTTGAGCACTGAACAAAATTAACTGTCTTTATGTTAGAATGATAAACATTCATCTCTCCTTCAGTTTTGAAAAATTCCTTGTTATGTGTGATAAATCTTAAAGCACCCTCCAACGTCTAAAATTAAACCCAAACCTGTTTCCCTGATATTTATTTTTGATACCGTGAAGGTGTATCTATGCTGTTACTTTCAAATTAAGAACAGACTCGCTATTAAACATGATAGTGTGTAACTTTGAAGTGCTTAAGCTTTTTTGAAAAACATCACTTAAGACACACTGTTTACTGCAAGCTTAATTTCAGCCATGATATTACTCACATTCTACTGAATACTTCAACGAATCCAAAAGGGTAAAGTATGTGTTTCAGGAGACTTTTTCACCTACAGTGGTGTGAACTGAAATAAATGATGCAGAAGCCAAAGTAATTGGAATTGCTATCTAGAAGTTCACAGTTCAAGGCTGGGATATTTATAATTCTAAGGACAGCGTGCTATGGCTGCTCTTGGCATTTGACATGAGAAGAAGGTTAGGAAGGCTTAAGAGCAGAATGTCAAATACGAACAAGCACACAACGGAAAAGCACAGAACTGAGAGCCACAAGCTGTAAATGCTTTTCACTGCTAATTCGTTATGTGACTATTTAATTTTCATGTCTCATTTTGCCTGGTTCAAAATAGTAGTACCTTTCAGATATGTAATGAGTATTCCCTTACCTGTTGGTTTTCTGGTTATTAAAAATCATTTATAATTTCAGAATTTTCAGCAATCTCAAGGAAGTCCATAGAAAATGCTCTTTCATAATTTTTTTCTGTTTTTATAATTTTTTTTACA
This sequence comes from Porphyrio hochstetteri, assembly GCA_020800305.1. Taxonomy (NCBI): domain Eukaryota; kingdom Metazoa; phylum Chordata; class Aves; order Gruiformes; family Rallidae; genus Porphyrio; species Porphyrio hochstetteri. The sequence continues at coordinate 26,145,763 of CM036938.1, forward strand.
TGTTCAGTAAAAAACTTGCTTCCAATCTGCTTATATGACAAAAGCCTTTCCTATTTCTTATTTATAAGTAATTTAACCAGCTTAGAAAACATGAGGACAACACAGAGTAATCGTGTGACATTCATTTGTTTACTTATGTCTTCATCTCCAAAGTGACCAGGAAGATGTAGTAATTCTAATTATCAAGTTGTGATACAGGCAATGGCAACATTTATGAAACCTTCCTAGCAGAGGAGTGGAGGCCAAGAGAATGCTGCAGTGTATTGCTGCAAACAAGCAAACCCGTAGCTGATGCTTGATAGCTCCACTTTCACAAGGTAATTAATGAGGACAGTAGGCAGTTTTCCATACAGCCTGTAATTGTAGGCTAAACATAGCAGAGTGCTGTTATGAGGATTAATTGGTTAATGTCTGTAAAAGGCTTTAAGCATGGGGTCATATAAATGCTAAGTGGCATTATTATTTTAATAGAAAAAGGATGAGTCACATATTTTCATTCTTCTTTTCCATGGGCAGCTATAGAAGACCTGCTTTCTGTACAGCAATTTGAATAGATGTGAGTTATGAGCTCAAAACTGTAACATGGGGAACAGCTGGAGCTGTAATTTTCTGTTTACAGCACATAATTCATGTCTGGAACTCCATTCCACAAGATATCGCAGAGACAAAAATTAGATTAAAAAAAAGAAATTACATATTTGTTGCTTTTTTTTCCGAAATAACTAATATAACATTCCTCAAAATTACATTCACCAGGTCAGGGACTGCTTAAAAGAATTCTATTATAAAAAAAAGAGATAAGCAGCATTTCTGTGCTTGACAGGACCAGTATTTCAGAATTATCTCCAAAATTACTTCCTAATATTAAAAAAAAAAAAAGCTTTTAACAGAATGCTTCATAATTTAAGACCACCAGCAGTTGCCCTGGATCAAATCCTTTTTAAGGGAACAAAACTGAAAAACTGTGGTGATTTTATTTCTTCTTCATGCTGGGGAAGAAATAATAAAACATACAGTTGGAGTGCTGGCTTGAATTCCTACTGAAGCTAGATACAATTTCTTTCATGACATCATCAACCAGAACTGAAGTGGGGAAGAATGGGGTGCTGTACCAGTTTTTCCCACCAGAGCAGCAGGGCAGAAAACCTATGTACTTTCAAGCTTAGCCTTTATAACTTTATTGCACGACTACGTAAGATGATCCAGAATCCTTTCCTACTTTGCCAGCTGAGTATTAGAGAAGGCATCATCTTTGTTATCATAGCTGCCAGACAGGTGAAACCTTAATGTAACATTGAACCTCAGCCTGGTGAACCTAAACTAGTGTTTCTTACAGCACTTTGTTGACTTCTTTGTTTTAGGAATGATTAAATGTGGCAGAGGTCCTCAGAGCCTTTGTGAAAGAACACCACCCAGCAATATGCACATATGACAGACAAGACCATTTAGGACAATCATTGCTATAACCAGTAAAGAAGCATATACCTTTCTTTATTAATCTAAAACTAGCTAAAATAATGTTCATCTATTATCACATCAAGTTTAGAATATAACTCTGCATCAGCAACAGATTGTTACTGAAATGACTTCTGTCCTGTTACATTTAAACTATCTCTCTCATTAAAGTGAACTAAACTGTTATCACAGTGCTGTAAATGAGATATAAAGGATTTCTATCATGAACAAGAACTTTAATATTCCCTACCACAGCAAGGCACTAAGAACCACATTTTCTTTTCCTCCAATAGGATTTTGCTAATGTTTCTAGTCATACTTGCTCCAGAGTTTCTGTAATCCAGAGGCACAGGCTTTTTTGTGAGTTGGCTGTAAAATTACTTGCCCAGATACCAAGGGAATAATGCTTCTAATGGACAGTGCTGGTGCACCACTGCTGCTGCCAGCCTTGAAATATTTCTGTGGCAGATTGATTTTTACCACAATGGCAATAATTTTAAAGGGTTTTGACAGTGGAATGATCTCAGGAAATCCAGATTAGAAAGAAGGAATAGAGTAGAAGGCATGCAAGTTTCTCACATACTATGTGTGTGGGTATGCCACACTTCTGGCATATCATAGAATCGTAGAACTATAGAAGGGTTTGGAATTGGAAGAGACCTCAGAGATAATCCAGTTCCAACCCCCTGCCATGGGCAGGGGCAACCTCCACTAGACCAGGCTGCCCACAGCGCCATCCAACCTGGCCTTGGACACTGCCAGGGAGGGGCAGCCACAGCTTGCCTGGACAGCCTGTGCCAGGGACTCACCGCCCTCACAGGGAAAAATTTCTTCCCAATAACTAATCTAAATCTCCCCTTCCTTTTTCTTAAGGCCATTACCCTTTGTCTGATCACTTCATGTCCTTGTAAAAGTTCCTCTCCATCTCTCCTGTAGGCCCCTTCAGGTACTGGAAGGCTGCAATAAGATCTCCCTGGAGCCTTCTTCAGGCTGAACAAGCCCAATTTTCTCAGCCTGTCTCTATATAAAAGGTGCTCCAGTTCCTGGTCACATGCATGGTTCTCCTCTGACATGCTGGTTAACATTAACATACATGTGGAAAACTAATCCACTTATTTAATTCTGGCCTCAGGAACTTCCTTTAAAATTTATATCGTTTTACTAAGGGAAAGTGCTCCTTTGTTTTCAGGATTTTAGAGGTTCATAACACCTCTTTGGCCTCATCCATAAGTTATATTTCCTTTTAATTTCGTCTGCAAGCACTGAAGTGCTGACATTTTTGCCACAAACCAGACTTCAGTTGCATATGCCTTCAGTTGCAAAGCCAAACAGGCAGCAGATTTGGGTGTGAATCACTGGTGAAACACAGGAAACAAGAGGGTTAAAGCCAAAGACTGTTCTCAGTTACTCTGAGAAAGGAGCAATAAAAATACTGATGGGATGGGCTGCAAACATTCTGACAGAAGTATGGTAACAGATGTTGGATACAAAGCTCAGCAGAATTTATAAAAGGCCATGCTTAAATTTCCTTTTAAAGATAACAAATGAGAGAATATAAAGGAGGGTTAATGTGAAACATAAAATTTTACCTTTTCAGTGCTTTCTAAAGTCATCTCCCATAGGAAAAAAAGGGCCACCTACAACATCCCCTCGGAGCAGGAAGGGATTATTCACGTGGAGTGCAAAAATGCAGCTTCTGATAGGAGGAAATAATCTCTGATCTCACTCAAGCCACATTGGTGGCTTCCCTCATACAGAGCAAAAAGTGGAGACCAGCATATAATGAAGAAATAAATGAGACATTACTTTCTCTAATGAGTTTGCTATGTGATTTAATGGCTCATGTTACACGTGTGGCTCTTACTATAACTGAAGAATAGCATCTCACTGATATGGGTGGTAAAGGAGAAAGAAATTATAGCAGTGTGTACCCCAAGTTGCTGTGAGTCTGTCTCGACTTATAAAATGGATTGATTAATTATTCTGGGCTCCTTGGTATAAAAAGGACAGGGATCTCCTGGAAAGAGTCCAAAGAAGGGCTACGAAGATGATTAAGGGCCTAGAGCATCTCCCCTATGAGGAAAGGCTGAGTGAGCTGGGACTGTTCAGCCTTGAGAAGAGAAGACTAAGGGGGGACCTAATCAAAGTTTATAATTATCTGAAGCAGGGGATGCAGGGGGAATCAGCCAGCCCCTTTTCAGTGGTCTGTGGGGATAGGACAAGGGGCAATGGCTGCAAGTTGGAGCATAGGAAGTTCCGCACAAACATGCGGAAGAACTTTTTCACAGTGAGGGTGACTGAGCGCTGGAATAGGCTGCCCAGGGAGGTGGTGGAGTCTCCTTCACTGGAGATATTCAAGACCCGCCTGGACGCCTATCTGAGCAATATGAGCTAGGGAGCCTGCTTTGGCAGGGGGGTTGGACCCGATGATCTCTCGAGGTCCCTTCCAACCCCTACAATTCTGTGATTCTGTGATTCTGTGAACATATAAAGCTAAATATAAAACACAGGGCACAATCCAAGTTACCTTTGCCATTAAATTAATCTTTCTTTTTCTGCCAAAGGGAAGGACCCTATTTATAAAAATGAAAATTCAATCTCATTTACTATACTAAAAAATGAGCTTTCAATTCAATTAATGAGATTTCAAAATATATCAGGTATCAGTACCTCTCCTATTTTAGGATAACAGTGGATTTAAAAGTCATTCTTTCCCAGGCAATTTGAGCTGACTGACAAGGTTGTAACTATTAGCCTTCACAGGCACTATCATGACTGGGTTTTTCTTGTTTTCCTTTATGTACTCCATATAAGTTAAAAAATAAAGGAAAATAATCTTCTCATTCCTAACTATTAGGTAAACTTTGTTGCATGGTGGGTTGTTTGGGGTTATTTTTATTTGTTTGGCTGGTCCAAAGCTTTTCAAGAACTGCAGAACTCAAAACCTTTTTTCTTTTTCCAGTAAACACCCAACTGACCTGATCTCATCTTCTGAGAGGCCACATATCAATTTGAAATGCGTCTGCCTGATGAACTGTTAAGTTCAAACTGTCAGTGTCACCTGACACTGTTTACAACTCTGACGGAGTAAGAGACTCCCCTACTCCTTAATTCTTCCCCAAAACAGTGGAATTCACAATAACGGTTAAACCTGGATTATTTCTCCCTTACATATCCATGCTGGCTATCCAACACTAAAGATTCTGTCATTGAGATCTGTCTTTCAAATGCATCAGAACTATTGCCAGGGTTCTTACTATGAAAAAAAACAACCCAACCTCCAGTTTTACTCAAGTGTTTTGATTCTGGATGCATCTAAAGCTGAAGTAGGAGTGGTGGAGGTAGCCCACTAGACTTACCCAATTGGCCTAGAGCAAGAAGCACGCACCCTGAGATACTCACACCTCCACTTGTCCTGCCTTCAACCTTGGACTACAGGAGCAGAGCATTTTGCTAATACCCCTCAAACCACACACAAGCTCCAGAAACAAGCAGAGGCATTTATCTGCTCTCCTGCCTAGCTAGAGTGGGTTAGCATCAAGCCTACCAAGTCTGTGGTTGATCTAACTGTTGACTTCCTTAAAAGTATCATATTAGGTCCATATCCAAATGCATAACCATGGAGTCCTGAAGAGTCATACAGGGTGCATAATCAGCACCCACCCGAGCCACTCTGGATTTAACAGTTACATTAACTCCTTACTGCAGTGTGACTATGGGGAGGAAGAATAACAGAGGCTCTACACTCTGTAAGTCCTCAGCAAATCCTATTGTCCCAGCAACCTCAGTGGTTGTCTAAACACCTTTTCAACTTTTTCCACAACTCATATCTTCCCATTATCTTCAGTGGGAGAGGTTTTTATTGTCTTCACCAGTTTCCTTCTCATCTGCTTAATATTTCATCACTGGAAATTACCAAAGAAAAAGCAGCACACAGATCTCAAAGCAAAGAGGTAGGCAAACACTCTGAAGAGGAAATACACCAGAGAGGGCAGACCACAAGCCTTCAGCATTAAATTCAATTCCAGTTTGATGTTTCCAGATGCATGACAAAGACTATTAAAAAAGATTGTTTTGTAAGAAGAAACAGAAGAACTGGAGGAATATCCCATTACCAGTTATACATACAACTCGTTCCTAAGTAGATTACTCCAAGCTGCTAACAAGAGTTCAGTGATTCACTGATGGAGAAAACATTATTTAACTGCTGTGTGAATGACAAACTGCAACCCAGCAAAGTGTGGAGTAAATCAGCTCCTGAAGTCCCACTGATCTTGCTTTTACCAAGAGGAAATTTCTACTTTCAATGCCATTCAGGGTGGAATTCCTCCCACAAACACAGGCATCACCTGGCTTTTCTTTCCACCTGGCTGCTACCCCTCCTTAGGATGTTGCAGGCAGGCACTTTCCCTGGGGGAAGAAAGAAACTCATGAAAGCCTCCTGTCTGCAGCCCTGGCTGTGAGCAGGCAGCACAGCAGGGGAAGGTCATCCTGCTCTCCAAGCACTCTCAGACAGTCCTTCCTTCTGGGGACAGGGCTCAAGATGACAGCTCACATCAGTTTTGGCACTGCAAAGGTGATGAGTATGCCACTACTGCTGAAAACCATCACCTCTGAAAATGTTGTATTTTCCAGCATCACCTACAGCAGGCTCAGAAAGATAATCAAGATCCTCCCTCCACTCTGCACATTTGACATAGTGTAACTAACCTAAAGAAAAGTACCTCCAACCAGAGATACTCTCTTTTCCCTTCAGGTGAACAGGAAACTGCTCCCACATCTTCCCTTTAAGAAGAGACAAAGTGTAAGTAGAAATGCATTTTCTTACTGTCTCTCACCCCCAGCCACATCTTCACACAAAAGCTAGGTATTGACTGCAAACTCATTTCTCCTTCTTGGAATTTTACAGAAAATAAATCTCCATAAGATTTGGTACTCAAAAAATCCATCACCTTGAGAAGTCAAGAAGTATGATTTTAGCACAAGCGAGTCCTACATAGCAAAATATTTTCCCCATATACATACAGGAAATCAATACCTTAACATGGCTAGATTACAGATTTATAATCAATAAAACAGTATTAGGAGCAATATCCAGATGACTTGCTTTTCATATCCTGCAAAGCAATGCAAAGATCAAGAAACTGGAGAGATCTTTTAATCCACAACACAGATGATAATGAAAAAGGAAAAACTAGTTGTCATGCCTCCCATTTTCCAGTTCACATGTATTTATATAGAGTAGAAATAAATCTCATATATGAAGAAGCACCAAGCTTTTCTCTACTTGTTCAGATCTGACAAGATACTTTATTCAATAAATGAAACAACTGTTGACAGATGGGTATTTGCAGATATTGAGTATGCTGCACAAAAGCTCCTCTCTTTTTCACTATGTGAGATGCTCAGAATTACCCTAAAGATATTCCTTTGGCATGATCACTGTAAGAGACAGCTTTCAGACGAAGCCCTTTCCTTAATTCATAGCAGTGTCTCTATAAATGCAGAATAAGCAGTGTACAATGCATGTTTGGGATTTTCTTCACAACACCCACTTACTAGCTGCAATACCATGCATAATTCAGACACCTATTTTTGTTCATTATTTGCCTGATTTTTGTAATGATTGTTACTTCTACACAAAGTCTAGTGTAGACTCTGACATTTTTAACTTCTATTACAAATATTCTACTGAATCCTTACATTGGAGTGGAAAGCTGTTTTTCTGAAATGACTGAGGTTGAACACCACCAAACATTTTACTAGTTTATGACTCAATTCTTCCTTGCAATATGTGAGTCAATGAAAATCAGGTTTTAAGAAAATTTGTAGTAGTAATGCTGTTGCATTTGTGACAGTCTAAGGATATAAAAAGTCAAGGTTTGCAGGAAGAGGTATTATGTGTCTCAGACTAACCTGACAGAACTGCAAAAAAAATTGCTTTTTTGGATTATGTTTGCCTGTTAATGCTTTTGCTGACCTTTATTCAATATTTGCACAGGTGTACTGGATTCTGGAAGCATTGCTATTTTTAAATGGACTCTAGACAACTTATCTTCAGGAAAACAGATTTGGGAAGATGTGGTATTGTGTATTAACAGTATGAAGAAGGAAGGGAAGAAACTAAAAAAAGTATTAATCTGACAAGTTCAACCACGCAATCTGAAAATATATGTGGGAACCAGAGTTGGATCGATTATGTCTAAATTGCTCAACAACCACATTAATTCAACAGTTAATGAAATCAAGTTTGAGATGCTCAGACTATTCCTGTCCAAATCTCAGAACTTTCTCCCTTTATTATCTGCACCACCTGTCCTGGGGAAAGAGGCACAAAACACCGACCACTGCTGGGGGAGGGGAAAAGATAAGAGGTTTTCTTCTCAATAATACTTGCAAGGGACATAGAATTAACAAACAAGGGTCATAGGACATTGGAAGTCACTTTCCAGTGAGTGTTAAGCCCATTTAGTGTTACACTACAAATAAAATTTTCCTCTAAGGTGATACAGCTTACCTAGCAAGTCTTTTACCACCTCAACCATCTGTGTAATCTGTTGTCTAGGATAGACCTTAGGAATCAGACCTAAGAAATGAATACATAGCTTTCAGTTAGACACAAATAGACTTTTGCTGCATAGAAAAGCTTTAATTATAAATAAGAATGTAATATATCCCTAATGAGAATATGCATATAAAAAAATAATTAAACAAAGTTAATTATGCTGTAGCTGTGCAGGACTTCACACCCACCATCTGTTCTGTTCTGGTTTTAGGATCATTACTAGAAATAAAATCAGGGATCACAGCTCCCAGACACTGCGTCCTATGGTTTGGTTTAAACTAAAATGTACATTAGCACCTCCTCTATTACTGTCTTTAAGCACAAGAGCTGAAAAGGACCAGGTCCTCTCTGCTGACTTCGAAACAGAAAGAGACCCAGATGATAAATCAAGCAAGACAAGGTACCTTTACCAAAAGAGGACTATACATGCTGTCAGCACAATGCCTCGTTATTTGGTAGTAGCACTTCTATATCTCTGCCTTGGATTTCAGGAAAAATGAACACAGATGCCCATACAACTTGCATCCAATGGAGAATGATGGAACCAGCAAGGGCTCTGCCACAGAGAAAGGCAACACTCATCTTCACTGTTTCCCTGGTATTACCCAGGGGAGGAGCAGAACGAAAACATTTTACGCACATGCAGGCTGGGCAAGTGCAGGAAGAGCTTCTTTATACTCATATTTTATTATTCAAGGTCACTAAGCTTTTCTGCAATTAGTGAGCAAATATGAAAACATAGTAACTTCTCTCTATAATACAAGAAGGACATGGACGTCTTGGAGTGGGTCCAGAGGAGGGCTGCAAATATGATCAGAGGGCTGCAAGTATGAACAGAGTGTTGGAACTCATCTCCTGTGAAGACAGGCTGAGAGGGTTGGGCTTGTTCAGCCTGGAAAAGAGAAGCTCTGGGGGAATCTTATAGCGGCCTTCCAGTACCTGAAAGGTGCCTATAGGAAAGCTGGGGAAGGACCATCTGTAAGGGCATGGAGTGATAGGATGTGGAGCAATGGTTTTAAACTAAGGCAGGGTAGGCTTAGATTAGACATTAAGTTCTTCGCTCTGAGGGTGGTGAGACACTGGAACAGGTTGCCCAGAGAGGTGGTGGAGGCCCCATCCCTGAAGGCATTAAAGGCTTGATGAAGCTCTGAGCAACCCGATATAAAGATGTCCCTGCTTCCTGCAGGGGGGTTGGACTAGATGGCCTTTATAGGTCCCTTCCAACCTAACACATTCTATGATTCTTCCATCACTCATCCTGCCCCCTGTCCCCAAATATCAGCTCATTCCTTCAACAGGATGGTGCACCACAACTCCTCTACATAACCGTTCTCCTGGGCATAACTGAGGACTGTGCATGAGATGAGCAATTTTCATAGTGGCTGATGTAGAGCAGGACAGCACCTAGACCAGTAATCTTAAACCCATCTTCTTCTCCCTTACTCACTATAGCATAAAAAATGTGAATTTCCAGTTATCTAGCAACACCAACCTAAAGATCTCTAATGTCTCTAAAATTTCCCACTCACCCAAGATGAAATAATCTGCTGTACAGACTAAATATGTCCTCCAGGGGGAGAGGGTTAGGCAAGTGGCCATGAGGTGCTTACCTGCCATCAGGAGCTAAACCACCACACTAAAGTAGAGTGAAAATATGCTGGGGTTTTAAGAAACTCTTAAGTTACATGGGAAGAAAAGACCCATTGAAATCTCTAGGTCACACTGGAAATTTTCTGTAGAAATCATCTGTCTTTCTTCCCACATAATACCGTAGCCATTGTTATCTTTCCTTCAGTCCCCAAGAAGTAACATTGGTCTTCAAAGAAATGTCAATAAATAAATCAAAAAAGAACAGAAAAAAAACCTGTTGAGCTACTTCTTATTTGTACTTTTAAAGTTCTCTATTATGCTCTATTTCTCTTTATTCTGTCTTTAGAACACATACTATTTATACACATGCAGTTAACAGTAAGTAATGCACTGGCAATGCATAGGGAAAGGCTTGACGAACACAACTTTGGCTATGAATATATCTGGCTTTGTGAAAATTTACAGTCTTGAAGGACATAAGCACATAATCTACAATTGATGTAGAGTTTGTTTTTTCCAATGCCTCATTTTACAGTATATTATGGTAACAAATTACAGCACTGTCTTTCTATACTTATTATGTAGACTTGCATATTCTTTCTGTTAATGAAAGAATTCTATTAATTTCTTTAGAGAAAAATGAAACTTCATATTCTTTGAAACTGTCATGGTTTCAGTCAGCAATTGAACCCCACACAGCTGCTCACTCACGTTCCCACTGCAGGATGAGGGACAGAAATGGAAAACTGGGAGAACTCCTGGGTTGAGGTACAGACAGTTTAACAGGTAAAGGAAAAGCTGTGCATACAAGTAAAAGCAAGACAAGGAATTCATTCACCACTTCCCACAGGCAGACAAGAGTTCAGCCATCTCCAGGAGAGCAAGACTCCATCAAACCTAACTGTGACTTAGGAAGACAAATGCCACCACTCCAAATCTCCTCCCTTTTCCTTCTTTTTCTCCCAGATCTATTTGCTGACCATGACATCATTTGGTATGCAATAACTATGCAATAACCCTTTACTCAGTTGGGGTCAGCTGTTCCAGCTGTGACCCTTTCTAACTCCTTTTGCACCTCCAGCTCTCCACTGGTGGGGTGGGGTGAGAAGCAGAACAGGGCTTGCCTCTGTGTAAGCCCTGCTCAGCAGTAAGAAAAACTTCTCTGTGCTATCAACCCTGTTTTCAGCACAAATCCAAAATGCAGCCCCATGCTCGCTGTGATGAAGAAAATTATCTCAGCTGAAACCAGCACAGTTACTTACTGTAACCTTGAGTAAGCAAAGTAAGTAAGCAAATTTCTCAGTATATTAAAATCATGGCATTTTGTTCCTATTTTCATGCCACATACCACAACTAACTAGAGAAAACCATTTGGTTATAAATTAAAACCTTGATTTATGAGTGATTAAACTATCTGTTTATTAGGAGCTCAGAGTAATGAGATTACAGCGTAATATATGACAATTTGAAAATAAAATTTGAAACAATTTAACAAAACACAGATGATTGTACAAAACCACTTCCTTCTTTCAAAACCCTCTGCAAAATATATGCATCTAAACCACACCCTGGTTTAGGCATCTTTCAATATGGGCAACTGAAAGAAATGGAAGGTCATGACTGACCACTTGTAAGCTTTACATGTGCTTCCATGGCTACATTTTGGGACAGAAACACTAGTGTGTGAGTGTTGATTTATGCATGCACATGTGTAATGATGGGAGTAGGTGTCTGAAAAGCAGAACCATCGTTTTTTCTCCAGAGTAGTGGTGTCTTTATTTTGAGTCAGCCTTTGAAATAAGGTGTATATAAATAACAGGAAAGCCTATCTGCTACATCTTTTCATTGCTAGTACACTTAATATTATTTTCACTCACTTATTAACCTAGTAGCAAGCCCTCTGTTATGACACTCTGTCACTACAGTATGTCTTTTTGACGCCTGAATAATTTGTAATGTAAAAATTCAGTCAATATTAATAACCAAAGACTGCTTTGATCATGTGTAGTCAGCCACTTCAAATAAACATTTTGCCCAGAGGTTCTGTTGCTTGTATATACTGGAACTGTATTTAAAACCTGGAGGGAAATACCAAGACGAGCTGCACCAGGGAGTGAACTCTCTGCTTGCTGAGCACAGCCATGTGCAGCTGGCCAGCACAGGCTCCCTCAGAATATGTCACAGCTGTCAATAAGAATCAGGGCTGCTCCTCTGGGAGCACAAAGGAAATAATGCAGCCTCTAAATGACCAAAGACCACTTTTCAACCTTGCAGCTGCTACCTAACTGGTAGTCCTCTGCACATTCCTCTTTTGAAGTGACAAAACTGCTTACTGCTCATGTCAATTTTCAGTGTTCAAAGCTGTGCACCAACCTTTAGTGAGGAAAAAAAGATTTTAGAACTTATATGCGTTAACAGGCAGGAATGTTAATGACACGTGAAATAGCCTGTTCTATTTGTTTTCCCTGTACATGTGAAACTCACTTTAAAAATATGAGTGCCTCACCATCTGAGACTCAGTTTGAGTTTAGCATGTGTGACTTCTGAAGTATTAAAATTCAGTTCCACTTTCTGAATACTACTATCTTTTTCAAATGTGTGAGTTTGCAAGGTGTGTGGCAAATACAAGGTATAACTCTGAATGTTTAGCTTTTTCACTAGTCCCCACACCAACTTTCATTTTGCAACAAACTACTTATTTTGCAGTAAAAATCGGTGGTGCACAAAATTAAGAAGAATTTATTATATTAGAGCTTCTCATGAGCATAAGAGTTTGGAATCTATGTTCTCTCAAAATAGTTCTTTGCTTAATTTCATGTTTCATGTTTCACCATCACCACATTATTTCCCCAAGGTCAGTAATACCTATGAGCAAACTCCCTGATCCATGGTGCAGAACTGCAACTGCAACAGAAATCATGACAAATGCAGTGAAGTCAGGGTAGGTGACTACATGGTGCATGAGTGTATGCAAAAGATGACCTCATGCCCTCCACACAACGAAGACTGTCCATCGGGAGATGGCTGAGGTAGAGCTGCTCAGTGCACACTTGGGTACTTGCATTTAGTAATAGAGCCCCTAAGTCCCATGTGCACATGGTTGATGGTCCTCTGCAGACCAGTTGCTGCAGTTTTGGCCTCCATGAGGAGTTAAAGTCCATCCCTCTCGAACTGCTACATCCTCTCCCTCTCCAAATTTTCATCTAGATTAGTGGTGACAAGCATATAGCTAAATAAAAGTACTGTGACTACATCATATTGCTGAGCACAGGCCTCTGCTGGTAGTGATATGAATTGCTGCATACCTAGAGATGAAATAGGAGAGATACCCCGAAACCTAACTGTGGGCCTTGCTTGGGACCTATTCAACAGGAAGTTGTGGGGCTGTTGGGTAAATATTGTCAGCGCTCATCCTAATATTTCTAGAGTTTTCCCTTGCTTTTACAGGTATATAGTTAACATTTTAAGGCTATCAGCCATCAGAAGTTGGGTACACGGTCTGTAAACCAAGAACATTGGTCAACCTAGTTTAATTTACCAGGGTTTATCAGAAGCCATGAGCTAAGCATGCAAACAGAAATAGGAATATGTTCCAAAACATAGAAAAAAAAAAAAACCCCAAATAATAGAAATAAACAGTAAAAATTGAAAAGCAAGAGTTTGATCATGGAACATTGTGAGTAATGCTGGACATGATTAAGAGTACAGATCAGAAGATGCCCTTTTGTTTTGCATACACAGATATACACACACTATTGCATCCCTGCTGCTGACTTCCAGATGGAATTGAATTTTGCTGCCTACATAAGAACAAGATATAATATGTAACATAAGAAGTGTTTCATACAGATAGACAGGTGTATAAGTGTGGAAAACTGCACTTCGTAACGGAGATTGCACACCTGCTTTTTTGCATGCTGATTTTTACCCTTTACACTGAGCTACCAAAATGATAGATTACACTGTGAGTGCTCCGATCTTTCTATTGTCAGCCCTTTACAAGTATTGGTAGCTGTGACATAATTCATGCTAGATACCAAATGAAAAGGTTTTCACTTTGACAACAGAGTAAATAATCGTTAGCAGACAGAATGGGAACAGAAGATGACAAAGGATCACTGCAATATCACAGCCAGTAGGAACAATGAGTTATTCATAACCTCCAATGCTGGAATGATAGGAAGCATCTGATTTCACTGAAAAAGACCAAACATGCTCTTTTATAAAGAAATTCCCCTTTCACGGATCCTTTTCTGCTTTATGCATCCCACAGGCTGCTTGCATTAGTCACAATAAAAGGCATTCTTTGGAAGGAAAATGCCACAAGTCACTCTCTTTGTCACAGAGTTCCACAAATAAGTCATCCTCTAAAAAATTGTTTCTATTATTTTCCTGTTGTTCAATGCTGGGAAAAGTGCATCTAAATGAACTAGCAAGCACACAGCATCTCTGTAATCTGGTAATGAGTAATCTACAGCCGTTTTTCTTTGTTTCTTCCTTCCTTTCTTCCTTCACCACCCCACCCCCTCTTTGTCCTTATTAGTATGCAAAGCAAGTCGAATGAGGGAATTTCTTGTTCTCCTGCTTACTAGCTGGAGGGTTATTCCGTTGCTGTTCTATTTATAGATTTACTTTCAACTGCAGCAGGGAACTCGCCATTTGCTGTTCAGCATTTTATGCTCAGCTATCCTCCTGGGGACACAGCATTTTCATAAATTCTATGAATGGCACTAAGGCTGCCTCGCATATTCCATCTGTCTTCCTATTTCACAAGTAAAATGTTAAACTACCACTATTTCTAAGCTAAAGGAATGTCCTCGTTAATCTTGTAATAGAAGTGCAAAGGAGGCAAATGAGCTTGCTTTTGTGGAAAGATTTTTACACAGTTTTTTCAATAACACTACCTGTGTTACAGCCTTGCAGAAAAACTACCACTGAAATATTGCAAGCACAGGTTAAGGAATGAGATACTAAATTTATTCATGAAAGAATGAAGATGGCTCACTTGACATGGTGTCATCGCCTGGCATAACATCACCTTACAGAAAAGGATATGTAGATCCATTTGTGTTATAAATGGCAAGCTCAGTTCTCAGATGCAGCCACTCATTTGATGCTGCCGCAGTAAATTCCAGGCACAGTGAACTACTACAGTGAACAAACTCCTCGTTTGCCTCTCTCTCTTCCCTGTCCATGTACTCAACACAGAGGGATCTGAACTGGACACTCAGAGGCCAAGGGTGACCTCTCTCAGAGAAATCAAGTGTAGGCTGCCATAAAGAGGGTACACAAAGCAGAACACAACAAGGAAAATGCCAGGTGTTGAAAAGACTAGGGAGTATACCTCTACGTTGTCCCCATAATAACAGCAATATGGGACTGCAGATTAACCCACCAACTAGTCTGTGGAAAACATCCCCAGACAGAGCTGATTTCAGCTTGCATCAGCTCCTGTGGCATCGGTTTTCTCCTTGCTGCTTCTGCTCCTAGACACATCTTTCTGTCCACCGCGTGCTGCATCACAAAAGGGGACAGTGGATGATGCTGGCTGTAAAGTGCTAGTCAATAGCACATTCAAGGAGGAGCAGACATGAGGCTTCACTGCTCCTGTGTGTGGCAAACAAAATCCAAAATAATACTTCTAAAAGGCAGAGGATTCCCACAACTTTAGGGAATTTTTTTTTATCCCTTAAGGGGATTTAGACAGGTTTGTGCTTAAATATATGATAATTAGTGAACAATAGATTGGACAGAGTTCTACCACTACAAGTGATTCTACAGAGAGTCAGCATAGATGCATCACAAGCCATTTTCTTATAGGCACCAATCAGCCTGGCCGTGGGACCATGCTGCAGCCCAACTCTGCTGCCCAGAGGTTGCCCTGTGCACTCCCACTTCAGGATGATTGAAAGACAATGCTGGGGCTGGTTTTTATCAAGGGAAACTTCACTCCTTTACAGGGAGACCCTCTGTCTGAGTTACCTCTGCCTCTGGGCAGCTAACCCCTTCTGCAGTTGGGTCTTCTTGCCCTCCATGCCAGGTGATTTCTTGGTTGCAAATCACTACTGCTGAGCACTTATAATTTTAATTTCTCCATTACATGTTTTAGGATACACATTATGCTCTCTTTTCTCCAACTGTGGGCATTAGTCCTGTAGCCTGGTCTCACTGAGGAACGCAAAAGCATTTTCAGGGTGGGATCACAAGCTTTAGAAGGCACCTGGCAGCAGACACACCCCAAAGAGACACAACTTGCAATGAGGGCTTCCCTGTTGAAAACAAACTTGCCATGGGGCACCAGAGGAAGCCCTGGAGAGAAATCTTTCACACCTCCACCACCTGCACTTTTTAGGGAAGGGCCACATTCAATCCTCCATGCTGATATACAGAGCATCACTGAGGGAACATACACCTAGGGAAGATATTTTCCATGCTGAAAATCCATATGCCTTGAAGCATGAAATGTTTCCACTTTAAAAGAAAAAAATAGAAGCTTTAATTTCACGGCAACAAATGTAGTTTTTTGCTGCATGCTGATAAGCACCCCTGCCTTTTGCCTACTAGCAAAAGGTTTACTGGCACAGCTGAAGTGAAAATTACATGGTAATTACCTAGCCCTTCCATTTGTCTTTTTACTCATCTAATCTATGTGGGAGAAGCAAAGAACACTTCAAAATTGAAAAATTTGTTACACCATAACAATTCAAAATTATGTTTCTGCCCCATGTCACTCACTACTATCTGTAAACACAGGTGGAAGCCTTTATATGACGTACCTATGCTTGCATCTCTGAATTACCAGAGTCGAATTGTAATTATGGCCCAATTTACACTCTGCATTTCTGTTTTCCGTTTTCATCCTAGTCCAGTATTTGGACTGCTGGATCTAGAATTCAACTGTGTCTCCACTGAGGCAGAAGTTGCTTCCTCAAAATAGAATTTCATATTTTTAATGCAAGGAACCATCCACAAGCATTAAAAAGTAGAATAGATCGCTTTGTGCCAAAATTAAACAACAACTAATTCCAAACACAAAACCAAATAATTGTATTCAGACACAAGATATAAAAAAGAAAGAAATTATAAGACCTAAAGATTATATGCTACCATTACTTCTTTTGTTTTGTTTGTTTTCTGTAACAGAGGGACATAAAACTCTTTCAGATGTGAAACAACTAACATATCCCAAGGAATGAACAGTAATGAAACCACAAGTCGCCCCGTTGTCTAACATGAAGTGTCTTTGATGAACTCTTTACAAGGAAATAAAATCTATTTTTTTAAAATTATGTATTGGTATGCAATGGAAAATTTAACCTTTGTATTCAATACAGCATCATCATAGTTAACACAGAAAAGGTGTAGATCAGGTGATAGACTTTGTCAGAACAACTCTAAAATGCATTTAAATATTGACAATACGATCAACATAAGAGTACAAAAACCAGTAAGTAGTGATGTCATCACATCCCAGCATTGTGTTATGTATAATTCATGATTTTTCACATGCTGAAGCTTTTATGTCCGTAAGCATCCAACAAAGGGCAGGGTAACTTTCAATTACAAGCACTCTATTTGTTCTAATTGAATTTGAAAGAAAATGCACCTAAGTGCTAATTTATGGGTTTTACCTAGGACTTCAAGCAGCAAAAATATATCCCCTTACAAGTTAGGCAATAACATCTGTAGTCTTGCATGGATGAACAAGATGCTCCTGGGCCAACACAAACCCAAAACAGAAGCCTACAGAGGGTGGAAGCAAGGGCAGGTAGCCTGGGAGGAATATGGAGGAATTGTCTGAGCAGGCAGGGATCAGGTTAGGAAAGCTAAAGCCCTCATAGAATTAAATATGCAAGAAAGGTTTCTATAAGCATGCCAGTGACAGAAGGAAGATGAGGGAAAGTGTTGGCCCCCTCTGGAACAAAACATGAAACCTGATTACCAAGGATATGGAGAAGGCTGAGGTTCTCAAGGAATTTTTTGCCTCACTCTTCACCAGCACGGGTCTAGTTACACTACCCAGGCCACAGAAGGCAAAGGCAGTGACTGAGAGAATGAGTAACCATCCAATGGATGTTAAGATCACGTTCAAGATCATCTAAGGTACCTGAAGGTGCACAAGTCCGTGGGACCTGACAAGATGTGTCTGAGGATCCTGAGGAAACCGGCAGGTGACGTGAGGTAAACCACTCTCCATCATAATTGAGAAGTCTTGTCAGTCCAATGAAGTTCCCACTGACTGGAAAAGGGGAAACATATCCCACCATTTTTTAAAAAGGGAAAAATGCAAAGCCCAGGAACTACAGGCTGGTCAGTCCCAACTCTGTGCTCAGCAAGATCATGGAGCAGATCCTCCTGGAAATTATGCTTAGGCACATGGAAAGTACAGAGAGGATTGGTGACAGCTAGCATAGCTTCACTAAGGGCAAATCATGCCTAAAAAATTTGCTGATATTCATCGATGAGGTTACAGTGCTGGTGAATAAGGGAAGAGTGACAGACATCATCTACCTAGATTTGTGTAAAGCATTTGATACTGTTCCACATTAAATCCTTGTCTGCAAATTGGAGACATAGATTTGATTAAGGGACAACTCAGTGGATAAGGAATTGGCTGGACAGTCACACTCAAAGAATTGTGGTCGATGGCTCAATGTCCAAATGGAGACCAGTGACAAGTAGTGTTCCTCAGGGGTGTGTACAGGGACTGGCACTGTTTAACATCCTTGCCGGAGACATGGACAGGGAGATCAAGTGCACCCTCAGAAAGTTTGATGACAACACCAAGCTGTGGTTGACAGCTTGAAAACACCAAGGGGTAGTTGACACACTGGAGGGAAGGGATGCCATCCAGAGAGACCTTGACAGGCTTGAAAGGTGGGCCCATGCAAAACACATGAAGTTCAACAAGGCCAAGTGCAAGGTCTTTCACATGGGTCAAGGCAATTCCAAGCACAGCTGTAGGCTCAGCAGAGAATGCATTGAGAGCAGCCCTGAGGTGAAAGATTTTGGAGTATTCATTGATGGCATTGATGGCATTGAGAGCAGCTCAGCATAAGCTGACAATGTGCACTTGCAGCACAGAAAGCCAACCCTTTCCTAAGCTGTATCAAAACCAGTGTGGCCAGCATGTCAAGGGAAGTTATCCTCCCCCTCTATTCTGCTCTGGTAAGAACTCACCTGGAATCCAGCTCTGGTGTCTCCAGCACAAGAAAGATCTTGAGCTGTTGGAGCAAGTCCACAGACAGTCCACAAAGATAATCAGATGGCTAGACTGCCACTCCTATGAAGACAGGCTCAGAGAGTTGGTGTTGTTCAGACTGAAGAAGAGAAGGCTCCAAGGAGACCTTATATTGGCCTTCCAGTAACTAAAGGGAGCCTATAGAAAAGCTGGAGGAGCACCGTTTCTCAGGGAATGTAGTGACAGAACAAGGAGGAATGGCCTTAAGGTGAAAGAGGGGAGATTTAGATTTGACATTAGGCTAAAATTCCTTACTGTGAGGATGGTGAAGCAGTGAAACAGGTTGCCTAGAGAAGTCATGGCTGTCCCCTCCCTGTCAGTGTTCAGGGCCAAGTTGGAAGGGGCAAACTGGTCTAGCGAAGGTCTCCCCATCCATAGCAGGGGGTTGGAACTAGATGGGCTTTGAGGTCTCTTCCAACCCAAACCATTTAATGACTATGATTCTGTGATTCTGCGCTCACTAGCATTACCCTCCTTCTTGTTATTCCATGCTGAAGTTTGCAGTTGTCTTTGGCAAGCAATCATTCCACCGTGGAAAATGGAAAGAAGCACAGTATAATGGTTATAGGGATAGCAGAAGACTTGAGAGGCCATGTTGTTATCCGGGGCCTTCAGCTTTGCTAATAATATTGTCACATTATCTCAGCTTTGAAAAGATACTCTCAGATTACCCATACCACCTATTGTCACTCCCTCTGCCTGCAGTGAGGAGCATGCTGTCATAGGCAGGTTATCCGATATCCTGCTCAGACAAACCCTACAGGAGATGACCTGGAGCCTGCTGACAATACTGTGCTTATATCTCCATTCAGAGAAGGGCCATTCTTAGCCCTAGGTAAGCAGCACCATACCTACAGCTGAGGCTGTGGATGCCCATTCCTGACCAAGGTGCTTGCTATTTTAGTTACAAAGAACACGTAGACAGGTGAAGGGGAAAGTAAAAGTCCTAGGTGAAAGGCTGGAGGGTGCCCTCCATTTCTAGGCAAGCATTGGTCTCATGGGAGTCATGGTTTAACCCCAGCCAATGATAAACCACTGTACAGCCACTCGTTCACTCTCCACACAGCGGAATGGGGAAGAGAACTGGAAGAGTAAAGAAGAAATTTAAATCTACCCCAGCCAATGGGAATATAAAAGGTGCAAAATGCTCTGCCTTGCTAGAGGGGCTGAATAGCAGGGGTGCAAGAAGGAGCACAGGCAGACAAAACAGAAAGCAAGATGAAAAACCCACCATGATCCCATAGTGAAGGTGATGAGCCGCGCCAAAAAGGTGGGCAAAGAGTAAAAATTCAAAGAAATATCCCACCTCCTTGGCCAACAATTTCTGCATTTAAAGATAAACAATTGCAATGCATGGTTACTGAAAGCATTCTGGCTGGGACTGCCTCAGGAATAAAGACAATTTATAGCCCTACGGTGCTTCAGGTAATAGTGTGAGGAAATAGGCGAGTGTCTCCAGTGAATAATGACTCTGCATTTTCCTGCCCTTTTAATTTCACCATTGCAAATATTCTGGCTCCTAGGTCCATTTTAAAAAGTAATTGGATACATTCTTTCACTGTTGTTACTTGATTTAAATGTTTCCTTCTTTGTCCGCCCACAGGAAAGCGCTGACAGCAGGGCAGAGGCATTCTGTCCGTGCAGTGCTAGAGAAAAAATGGAACACTGCTGTTCTGGAAGGTTAGGATTTTGGGAAATCTGTTCAGACTGAAGTTATTACATACCACTAGTGTCAGCTAGGAACTGAAAGCACACCACTTAATCTGTAAAAACACTTATGAATTAATTAACACAGCTTCAGGCAACATACACAAGCCTGAAGTATTGTCATGGTTAAGCATGGAAGAGTTTTCCCAAAGATGTACTGGCATGTCCACCCTTGGAGATTTTTCAAAACTCAGCAGGGCCAGGCCTTCTGCAAGCTGAGATGGCTTTAAAGGGGGACAGACAATACAACCTTGTTTTTCCTATGCTTGCATTTTAATATTACATTTTAAGACACTTATGCATAGAATTGAGACAGAAAGCCACAGCAACAGATTATTTTTCCCAGAAAAAAACCCTTTTTCACACCATAGAAGTAGAAAGAAGAAATTACTTCAAGTGAAGTACACAGTGGTGTGAACTGTTTATGCTACAAAAAGAACGATGTTTGATAAGCCCTGAAAAACACATCAAGGACAATGAATTCATTGATATAGAGCATGCATATATAGACATATAACTATATGGTTATTAGCAGCACGGACACAAATAACACCGGTTAATGTACTTACAGCATTTTTGGGTACTACTCCACAATATACCAGCATGAAAATTTTGGTAATACAAAATGAATTTAAAAGTAAATTTATCCCTCTTCTTATTGTCACTCCCTACTTTTCACAGCAGTGCAGTTCAACCAACACTCAAAAGGACTGATTTCTTGTTTGCACTTGTGTACAAAAATTTAAAATTTAAATTATCCTAGACAACTGGAAGAAAGCAACTTCAAGGCCATGACATAAATACAAAAGGATGAAAGTAAAATTTTGAACTTAGGCATGAGTAAATGGCTACATAATTACATGAAACACAGGTCCAACATTGCAGAAAGAAAACCCAAAAGTTGAGTATGTGTCAAAAAAAGACATTCTGGGACATATAAACTGAGTTATATCTGCATGGTATAAGAAGCAATCCTTTTGCTCCACTCAGTGTTGGTAAGGCCTCTATGATAGGCTATGCATTAACAGAGAAACTCCAGAAGACAGAAATAGTAGTATAAAAATCTAGAAAATATTAAATTTTCTCAGAAAGATTAAATGAATGAAGGTATTTCAGATGGACAGAAATAGATTGAGAACATCTTAACCGCCAATTAGTTTTCTTTTTATCAGCTTAATTACTATATTCCTTTACAATAGCTGAGGAAGATGCTGAATGTTTCTACAAGTAAGGAATACTCTCAAGCACAAACAGCCTCACAAGTCACATGGAGTGGGTTTTTTGGAGGCAGGTAGTAACAAAAGTAATATGAGAAATACTGTCTCAAATCTTATGGAAATGTATTGTTAGTCATGCTACTTGTTTTTGGTTGTTCAGAACAGGAGCGACAGTGGTAAAAATCTGCAGATGTGGGTTTATTATATACCTGACTCTACAAATGAATTTCAGAGATAGAACAAAACTACATGGGTGTCAAGAAGGGGGAGCAGACATCCGTGGTAGGTTCTTTCTTCGCTTCTTTAAGTCTGCACAGTTAACTTCATATAGCCCAAAGTAACCTTAATGCTGAACTGAAGGTATTTTTGTAGCCCTTCAAAGTAGAGGTAAATAAAATTTTAGCTCACACACATAAAAATTCTATAAACATCTTTTTTTTAATGAAGCCTTATTTTAAAGAGCATAAAGAGCAAGATTGTAGCAAAAGAGTTTTCAGACATATGATTTAAGAAGAGGTCACATAACAGTGCAAAGAACATTAACAGGTACAGAAAGCACATGCATCCTGATTTATGCATCATAGAGAAACACTAATAGTCTTATAAAGTCAGGCTTTATGGCTTATGTATGCATTAGTTTATTTTGCTCTTTCAATCTGCATTGTGTAGAAAAAGGAAAAAGAAAACTAAACAGTCTTCTCCATATAGAACAAATAATTTAGAAACATATATTAAGCTGGCAGATTGTCTGGTGACCACAAACCTATCTGGAGAAGAAATAATTAAAGTAATATTTTCTTGAGGGTGTAATTTCTGCAGCTATTCTTTGACAGTAAGCTAAGCACCTACCAAATAAACTGAAATCAAAGACGGGGAATCAGCCAAACTCCAACTACATTAATTTTTAAGCTTATTTCCTCTCTACTTCTCCTCAGATTTCAGTACTATATAGCAAAATTGTGGTAGATTTTAATTAAAAAGATTGCAGCTAGAATTCCAGAGTTAACTTTTCTTATCAACAGAAAGCTGCTTGGATTGAGTCCCTGGTTCCCTACCAACCCATTCAGTACTAGCACAAATATTGGTGGTTTTCAAATGACAGGCAGAGCTTGCAATTAATGTCAAAGTGGGGCTTTCTTATCCAGGGATCTCTAATCATATCAGATCTCTAATCATTATTAGTTAACGTATGCACTTTGCCTGAGGTGGGAGATTTATGGGAATCACTTCACACAGGATTTAGGAAAAGTATTTTTCATTATAAATACGATACCAATATATCATATCTTCTCAGGACAAAATTAAAACTAAGTATTTCAGTCTTTGAAATTTAATTAATATGGCAAAATAAGCAAAGATCTGGGCCAAAGCACTGTACCTAACATCCCTGTTTTGCACAATATGCTGTATGGAACTTATTTAGAAATTCAGTGTTAGGGTAACAATAAAGTTCTCCTCACTTAAAAGGAATCAGGATTTGATCCTAATTTTTACAATGGATCCAGAGAACTACTATATTCCAAACATCTAACTCCTGTTTGACTTTCAAGAGTCATCTGATTTTTTTTCATAAGCCAAAGGAAAGAGCAAAAAAAAAGATCATTGAGAACAGCTGTTTCTTTGACCATTCTTTGTTAAAGGTTTGCAGGGAATTAACTGTAGCAAAAGATCCAAAACAAAGGAAAGGCTAGAAGGTATACCAGTGACTCAATGTTCCCAAAAGCAGCAAACTACCTTTAAGGAAGATGAAGTGTGAGAAGTTTTTCAGACTAAACAGGAATCACAGAAAGTCAAATTGTTCTCGAATGTCCTGTGTGGTTCTTTCAGTTCTTACTGTCTAATGGAAATATATTAAAAGGTTGATACTAAGAGCTGCGTGGGTTTGGCCAATGCCTGTGGAGGACTGCTTCATTTCAAATCTTTGAACAAACACTACATTCAAAGAATTCTGATAGCCTAACTCTAGAAGGAACAGGGAAGGTCAGTATGATCCAAGCTCACACTTGCAATTAATTTCCACTGAGCTCTGAAAGACAGAGCAGATTCAACACCAGCACTCTACTTCTAACCACAGTGCCTGAGCAAATGGACCCAATCTTCTTGGTTCTGTGTTTATACAAGTAAACCAAAAGTCAGTTTTCATACCTAACTGTCTCCTCTGAGGTGGATAAGGTACCATTACAGACAAAATAAACTTTTTTGTTTTTTCCAGAATGTCCTTACAGCAGAGTTACAGGAATACTTGAACTAAAGGTTGCCAGAAATGTGTTGAGACCAATACTAAGTGTTAAAACCACTCCATCATAGCCTTCACTGCCTGCAAACATAAAATGCTACCAAAAGATCAGAATAGTTGAATAGTGCCAAGTAGAACAACACAGAAAGGTATTACTGTTGAGATATATATATGTATATATAATCCTGGTTTTCTAAGGCAATCAGAAAAGGAATCTTTTAAAATAAAAATGGTATTTGTTACAAACACCCTGCTGATGAAAATTTTAAATTTCAGTGAAGCAGAACAGCAGTTATGTATGAAAACCATATGTGCTTAAGTTCCAAGCCAGATTCAATGGGGACTAAGGTTTCCACCATTTGAAGTTCAATACATTTCAAAAATCACAATGCAGTTTCAGTTCCAACAAAGAAAATATCACACATTAGTTTCAGATCCATGTTTTAATTTATGATGCCCATGACTGCTCAGATAGGACACATTCAACACTGCATCCATTGCTAAGAGTACACGAATGGCACTAAAGTCCCAAACTGTGGACTCTGAAGATATGCAGGACCAGCAACAGATTGTTTTGCTCAACTCTTGCTCAATCTGTACTTGGAAAAAAGCCAGCGGAACCCCCCTGGAGATCACTACCATTTGCCTTGAAAGAGATCCTGAGAAGTCTCATTTTTCACTTTCATGCATTGAGAGGTATTTGGAAAACTATATGCAGAGGAAATTGGAAGTCATGAAACCTTAAACATGGAGGAAATTTACTCTTGGAAAGCATCATTAAACTGCATAAACAGTACACTAGCACATGAGCCTATCAGACAACCCCGTGAATGTCCTGGGTACTAAAGGACACTGCTTTTGGTGCACTCCTCCTTTTCAAGGAACACCATTTTGCCTGGGGAATATGGTCTGGCAAACATCTGCCAGGCACCTTAGGAGCTCCCAACAACCTGAATATATTTGGCATTCCCATGCCTTTAGGACACCTCCATTTTAAATAGACTTTTTAGGGCAAGAATATAAAATACTTTATGCCTATCAGTCCATCTTCATGCTACCATTATGGGTACTCAAGGGTGAACTACAAGCAAAGAAACAACAGCACAGAGCTCCTTCCTGCCCGAGTCGGCATGGCTGTGCATGCTCTCCTCTGAGACTGTAACGTGGAGGGATGACATTAGGAACTGGAACATACTGCCCTTGTTAATGTTCTAAATCCTGAGCAGAACTGAACGTGTCCTAGGACAGCTCTGGAAGGGTCAAAGCAAGAACACAAAGACACCGGTCTAATCTCTGATGGATGCTCTGCTTTCTGTCCCAGGCAAAGAAACTGCTTTTGGTGAATTAATAACTTTCTGTTGTCCTCTCTATCAGCAACTACTGAGTGACTGTTTGGATTAAGTGTTTTTCTGTAAGTTTAATTCCAAGATTGTCACTTGAAGGCACCTATGTTAATGAATTATAAGTAGCAATCCTTTTTGGTCAGATGGGAACAGCAAGGTATTTCAATCCTCCTTTGCTCTAACAAGAACATACACCCTTTTCCTGTAAGATACCAAAGGTCAAAATTCTATGTCAGTACTCTGATTCCTTCCCATTTCTTGCAGAAATGAGGAATAAACTCAAGTATCTTAATATTCAACTGTGGGAAGCCAAACGTGCAAATTACAACTTGAAAATGAAAACTGAAGAATTATCTGGTTCTGTAAGGTTTAAAAAACATATTAATTGAAGCAGAATATAAATAATCAGAGATGATTGATAGTGCATACAGGAGTTTTTTGTTCCAGTCAGTTGTTTTGTGGGCAAAAAAAATACAGATCCTGTCACTGATGGCTTTTGTCTCCAGTAACACAGGAACTGTGATTATCTTGTTGGTACTGCAACACAGTGCTATTCTTATTTGCTCTGCAAGGTTATGAACAGAATAAACCTTCAAAGGGAATAGCTTCTCTAATCATTTACAAAGGCAAGTTGTGCAACCAGATGCTTTGCACTTCATACAGTGCTCTAGTCACTGGCACTTTCTTCGCTGCCATTATCCTCTCTTAATGAAGTTGACTTTGTGTTTTCTAAAGCAGAAAAAATGTACTTCTGGCAGCTGTTTCTGTCTTCACCTCACAGAAACCTTTTCATAACAAAGCCTCCTTTGACAGAGGTGAAATTAATTAACACAGGACTAGGTAGGAAAGTTTTCCACATGAAAAAAAGGGTAAGTTCCTGGATCCAAAACATGCAAGACTTAAATTTGCTTGGTATACATCCTATTTAAACTCGGTGTAGCACGTACCTGTTATCACTTTCCAACAACACTGGAACTATAACAACAGTGACAAAGTAGTGATGCCAGAATTACTACCATTCCCAAGAGAATGGTCCCAAAGAAGGTCTCACACTCGCCAATTACCTTTACTTTCCTCACAACAAAATATGGTGAGAGCATATTCCTTCAAACTACTCCCTGACGGCCTTTCTGGACCCCTGCTAAACCACACTTTGGGGGTCTTGGCTACTAGTTAGTGTGCTGCACAGACACACACACACACATATTCAGTGGATATAAACACAGAGCTAGTTATGATATCACCTTTAAGTACTCATGTTCAACAGTTGCAAGACCAATACACAATGTGAACGTTTTTTTGCTAAATTCCCAGATTTGTAGGGAGATTTTCTATACTTAAGCACTGCTATCATGATTAACACTGGATTACAGCACATAAGTTATCTCAGTTAAGAACAGGGAAAAAACAAGCCAATTCAATGCATTCAACAGCAATGATAAACAAAAATGCTATGAAAGATAATTTTTAAAAAATAATCTTTAAAAAATATTTTAAATGTTACTTTTTTACAAGATTTTGAGTTTGTAGAAGCATTACAGCTGCTCCAGGGAAAGTCAGACAAACAAAAATCCAACACAATCATTCCTTATAATATACAGAGGGGAACTGGGAATGAACGGCAACTGATACCAAGGGAGAACACTATTGTATCTGGTGTGACATGAATGAGAATAATTCACCACCTACCCTTGGGAGGGTTTGGAGAAAATTCAGGAACAGACAGAAACGCCACTCATATGTCTGACTGTGGCAGATCCCACCAACTTGGCACGACTATTCCGTAGGTTTTAAGATGATTTATGAAACAAGCACTGGTCACTACTTTACACTTGTGTCAAAAAAGGTGTCTTTTGACCTTCCCCAAAAATCCGTTTAGACAAAACACTGGTCTACACTGCTGGAACATGCAGGCATTTTGGAAGTTTTCATTAAAAACCTGGCTTTACAACGTGATTAAGGGTGCACAGCACAAGCAGAAAGTGACCTAGGAAACTAACTACTCCCTGTTTCCCAAATGGTATCACACATCGGTTTTCACGATTAGCATTTCATTGCTTGAGGCATGCACAACCCAGCACCAAGGAAACAGCACGTTGGCTACATGTCAGGCCAATGGTACTCTGAAAAATGTATGTCTCAAAAGTGTGCTTGTTAATTAGACACAAGAATATCGAGATGTCAAGTCACATATCAAAAAATCATTGTGTAAACACCTGCAAAGAAAGAGGTCTTTTGCTTTTATATTAAAGCCCACAAATACATAGCAGATCATCTTTCAGCTCTCTTATGTTACTGCAAGCAGAGCCAGATTTTAGAGTTTGTGAAGTAAACAGCCTTGGCAGAAAACAAAATTTGGAAATAGTAAGAGTCAAAAATTCTCCATAAAAATTAGTTTCCTATTAAAACTGGAAAATTGACAGATTGCTCAACACAACTCACTTCTTGCTTTTTTATTGACTGGGGAAGTCAGGTGCAAAGAAAAAAAAGATATTTTAATTTAAAGCAATGTACAGAATAGCTAGCTTCAATGTCTCCCAATGCTGAACCGAAGCTTTGTGATCACATCTGTCATGATGAACAAGAAATCAGCTGGGAAAAATTTAAATGCCATCTACCTGTCATGGCGGGGATCAGCATGGGGATGAATTTCATTTTCTGGAAAGGATCTCTAGAGGTGAACCCACTGTCATAATCAGTATTGGAAACTACGTATTTGAACAAAGTGTTAGGTAGAAGGGTTGGTCTAGATGATCTCCAGAAGTTCCTTCCAACCTCTATCATTCTGTAGGGTTTCTTTTTCTTATGTCATATCAGAAAACTACAGTTAGTAATTCCACTAATCCAGGCAAAGTAAAGAAGTTTTCCCAGAATACTAGCATGTGATTCAAAAGAATTTGAAAAAAAGAATTTAAAAGCCTTCAATAATTTTTGCTCATTGTTGATTTTCATAGAAAAATAGAATAAATAATGTCATGACTTGTTTCTTTCTTTAGGTGAGTATTCACACCTTTCCTCCCCACCCTAGTTCTTTGTTGGCGATCAGGAATCTAGCTTCACTTTTCAGAAAGCAGCAGCTTTACATCTAGCTGCCATCTTCAATTTCTTCCTCTTACTGTCTTTTGGAAGCAAGGGACAAGCATTAAAAGCATAACGGAAGAAAGCAGGATGTCCTGCAATACTGTTAATAAACCCACAAAAGACCACTAAATAAAACCAAACCAAAACAAAACACAAACACAAAAACCCACAAAAACAAAACCAAAAAGCTTTAAAATCACTATTGGGTAGAAAAAGCAGAAGGTACAAAAGCTTTTTGATAGCCAGCAAGTAAAAGGAGTGCTCTAGGGCACCCTTTTCTAAGTGCCTTGATTAGTAAACATTGCACGTTTCAGGAACAAGAAGCATTTTGAGTCCAATCGTGAATCCAAATGCAAAAGGGAAATTGCTCTTGTACTGACCAGAGGACCATCTGTCCTCCAGGACTTTGTTTGGATGGTCTTAGGAAAGCTTAAACCCAGCTTCCCTTTGTTGGGACAGTAACTGATTAACAATTCTGTCAGACTTCCAAGCAGTTTGAATATGAACTAGAAGAAGGTAATTTGAATTAGCTGTGTTTGGTTTGGGTCCATCAGTAATTCAATGCCAGCACATTTCTACTTAAGAGGTTTTAAACAATCCAATTGCTAGGCTCAGAAAGCACTCAGTCCAAAACTGAGTCTGATAATATCAGTACAAAGCAATTTTACACATGAATAAGTTCATGTGGCAGTTTCCATGTTAATTTTATTTGCAAAATGGATAATTTTTATACAATTTCACATATAAAGCACCTCGTTTTATTTCTGTGAGCTGGAAAAAAATGTAATATTGTATTTAAGAAGATTTCATGTTTCTGGCCTTTTAAATAATGGTAATAAGAGGCAATTATAAGCAAAGCCTGGAAAACTACTTCCACATAATGCATCTGTCATATCTGCATCCTGGAAAAAAAGCTTCTTTGGTGCAGTTCTTCAGTACTTGCATTAGAGAGGTTATATTGGGGAAATCAGAGTGTGATATACTGAAAGTTTTGTATTTTTCTACCCCAGTACAGTTTCTGAGGAATCTGTAGTACAGAAGGGGCACAATGCAAATAAAGCCAATACCTGGTGGCTTCAAACCTTCAGCTCCCAAGTTTTGTAACACGGCTGGAACTGAACTGGTGTTTACCAATGCTTCAAGACATTTATACCCTAAGACACTTTTCTTAGCATTAATGATGTTTAAGATAGAAAACTTCCAACAGAAGAGAAGCATGTTAACAGTCCTTCAGCATTCACAGAGGGGAACAAACCATTTTAAGACTCACAGCAAGAAAACACTTCTCTCAGAATACATTGAAGTCTAGGGTTACTTTCAAGTGGCAGAGAAGATCCAGGAGAACAAGAAACAGACAAGACACATAGAATTGGAAGTACAGATTTGAAAAGTAGAGGTAATATGAACTCAATACTCTATCATCATCTCCTGAAGAGCACACAGTATCCAGGTAACAGCATAACTCTTGCTCCACACAAGCCCTAGTTGAAGCATTAGCTTCCTGAGAAGCATCTTCCCTGCTAGTACCTCTGGATATAGCCAAAAACATTCCAGTTATTTACTCTGGCTAATGACTGTATACAATCTTCCTTAAAGTATGAATAATAATAAACTTTCTGCTATTTAATCCTGGCTATACATATCTTGTGGCTGCTTAAAATACCAGAAAATAGAGATTTCCTGATAAATAACCAGTGCTTTGTCAACTGTGAACACTGTCTCCATGAGTACAAAGACAGGTCAGTCAGACCAGAGTGAACTTGGTAACGAGCTGTATCCATCAGACCTAAAACACCTGGAAGTGTGTGGTGAAATATTCTGATAAATGCATCAGAGTTCAAGCATCTTCTCACATTCTGAGCTATGCCTGGACTATTTCTGAATTAAAATCTTTGGAACATTATCCTCTAAAGGACAGACATAAAGGGATGAAGTGAGAACAAGCCTACAAAGTAGTCTTAAACAGAACTCTCTATAGGGCAACTGAACATGCAGACCCTGTTCTCATAGTCCATGAAGAAATCTTCACATTTGCTCTCTTCATTCCATTTTTTAAGGAATAACCAAGCTGTAAAATAAACATAAGGTCAATATTTACTAACACTTTGTAAAAGCAATGCTGGATTGCAGGTGTGCTCTGTGGAACTACATACACCCAATGGAACATGATCAAAATTTCTACATATCCCACAGTCAAGTATACCCAGAAAAACCAAATAAATGCCCCATATTCTCAAAGGCCACTAAGTAATAATTTTCAGATGGAAAAGAAGGTATGTTTACAGAAAACCAAAGGCATGTTCTTTTATTTACAGATTAATAAAACTCTATAATATTTGAAAACAAACTTCTTTTTCTCAAGATAGTTTCTGAATCCAATTTTATTGTTAATTTGAATTTGGGGCTTCCGCCCCCCAAGCCCCATCCACCAGCATTAAAGACCATTAATCTCATGGGGTTTTTTAGTAAAATTATGTGTTTGGAATTTAGTTTTGGGCAGGTAAACTCTGTAACTCTCTAAAAATTTGGAAAATATTTTCCATTTCTTTTATTTTCTGCCTATCCATATACTCACATGCAAGAATATTCATTTACAGTTGTTAAAATAAATTGCTTACAACTGCAAGTTCAAAATTAGAAAATGACTGGTGTTAAAATCTTTCACTTAGTTAAGTGAACTCCATAATTTGCAAGTAATTGGTGGTCTCCTGACTGCAACTGATAGACATTATTATAGTATGTGTAAAAGATTATAATACATATACTTTTGTCTATGGACAGACCAGTCCCTGTCCCCTTCCTCCACACCCCCTCCAAAAAGAATATTTAGGTAAGTCACCACCCTTTGCAAAGTGATGGAGACCAACTCATTCCAGCCCCAAAACCCTAGGCTATGAATGCATTCTCTGGTGCTGTTAGCTACAGCTAATAAAAACCTGCTCCGTAGCTGGAGAAAAACAACAGAGACAGAAGTATTGGGAGGCTCCTGTTGGGCTTGCCTCAGCACGTTCTGGTTATTCCTCTAGCGCCCATCACAAAATGCAGAAAGTATCAGCATGTATTTTCTCAGCAAGTCCTGTATTTTGAGATCCAAATACTGCTCCTCAGTCCCTTAACTCAAGCATAAAGGGTTTGACTGAGCGTGCCCAAATAATGTTTGAATGTTATACCCTCTAATATATTATCAGAATAGTTTAAATGCAGTGAAAGAAAAACATTTTCCAAGAGGCAACTCTTCTTCATTTGAGGAAGCAAGCTTTATTTACTTAGCACTGCCAAACAACAACTTTTAAAAAAAACACCCAACTTTAATTTTTGTTCTTTCCAACTGTATGTCAAATCAATAGTCCTTTTGTGGAGTTAATTTACTTTGTGCCCAGGTAGACAAAATTGAAAATTCAATCAATACTAAAGAAAACTTGTTTGACACATCCTGGGTGATAATGACCAATGGTTTTTGCTTTCTTTTTTAATTTTTCTCTTTTTTTTTTTGTAGAATTACTTTTGTCTGTGAAGAGCTATAACAATAATACTAATAATATATAGAAAGCTATCCTACTGATACCGGAGCCACACCTGCCAGGCACAGTTTCATAGCAGAGCAGCATTCTAAAACAAAGGGAAAGAGAAAATAAAGGATAAAAAGGTCTGAGAGTACAGCTTGCCTGTGAGCACTCCTCTGATAAAATGTTACTTGATTAGAATCCAATAATAAAGAAAGGCTTATTTAGGAGGTAATGGCACCCTATTATTTATTGGATGGTACACATAATGGTCCTAAAAGCATTAAAAAAAAAAAAAGCAAGAGGCAAATATTTGGACAATTGAAATTTCACACGCTCACTCAGACAGTCAACTTCAGATCTACTTTAAGATGAAATTCTCCACAAATATAAATTGTTCTGCATTTGAGAAATCTACACTGAACCCTACCTTAAAAACCTTAGCAAAGAAAAAATTTCCATATCACAGGCAATCATCACATTTGGGCTACAGTATGCTAACAAAGTGGTCCAACATCCTCTAGTGCTCCCAAAGAATGTCCTGTTAGTCAGATCTTTTCCACGCAAAAATCAGGATTCAGTTACAAAGCAGTGGTGTAATTGCTGTGGTACTATGTCACTAGGCAAAACACAATTGGACAGGCAAGTTTATGATTCGGCAGGAAGACAGAACGAGATGTTAAACACCTATAAACACCTTAATCACTTAAGAGGGAAAATTATGAGAAAATAAGCGTTTAGGTATTTGACAAGCAATATATCCTTTCTCAAAAGGCAAGATAGCTGCCATTGAATATGACAACTCATTTTAATCAGACTTCTTCAATAACATAGGAATTGCTAGTGATATAAATGAACATATATATATAATGAATAATTACTAATTACTTAACTCATATTCTCTCTATAAAATATATAGTACATATGCGTCCTAATTTATATACAAAATAATTATGTATTGTGTACACGTACACTTATTATATGTACGTTCCATGTAAATATATGTAGCAGTCTCAGATTTTAGGATGGGATGGACCTACCTCATCTAGCTTCAGATATCTACAAAACAGACATGCAGAACTGAGCTCTTTACCCTTAATCAACAGAGGGGAAGAGCAACTGTTAGCATTCATCATCTACATCTAATTTCACTTCACACAGATGTGTATCTGGAGTAACAGTGCTTCCATAATTATCGTAAAGGAACATGAAATCACGCCATTAGCCCTTAGTCCTCCATGACTTCCCTTCCCAGCCCTTGGTTTCCAAGCTATTCCAGATGCTACAGGGTATTTAAATAAAAATTAAATGCAGCACAACAGGAAATTAATGAGTGTGACCCTAGCCCTCTCTTGTATATGGATCTCTAGCAAATAACACGGTCCCTCTTCCATGTGGGAAGTGTGAGGCTCTGTCAAGCACAAGCACATTGACTGGATTCATTTCCTTGATCTGACAAATATTACCACTGGAAGTGACATTATGAATTATTTTTACTTATGTACTTGCTGCACTGTATTTTTGATTACCTGAGTGAAATTAACATGTTTCTCGACCTTAAATCTAAAAAGTGTTTAGCCATTTTACCACTATTTTCATTTTAATAAAATTTTCCAGTTACAGCAGTCAGAAAGTGTCAAAGAGATTTCCAGTTTTTCTTCACAAACACTTTACAAGCCATTACATCTTTCTCAGTAATTTTTAGAAGTACAGCAAGCCTCTGGGACACTACTGTTTTGAAGATCCTAGTACCCAGTGTGTTGTTATGGAGGATTTCATTTTCCAGAATATTGATTCTCTATCACAATTAATAGATGGTTCTTCCTACACCTTATGATTATTTTCTTCTGGTTTTAGACTTTTTTTTTAATTTAGTATTTGTGAAGATCTCTTAATATTTCTTAATGCCTCCAGAAGTCTAAACATTGTTAAACAGAACAGGTGCTTGGTCCAGAGACTTGAAATGTACTCTATCATCAGAAGCCTGGTATATTTACACACTGAGTGGATACTCTGTCGAAGCCCACTCTCATAACCCAGACCCAGGGGTACTCAGGCTCACTGCTTCATACTGACTGGGAATATTTCTAGGTCTACTACATGGTCTGCTCTTTCCATTAAGGACCAGAGACTCTAGAAGACCCGGGACGTACATGCTGGGAAGTGTCTGTATCCTCGTGCTCTGTTGACAAAAGAAGGTCCTTGTTCCTGTGAAGAGCTGCACTGGAGCAGGCAGCCTCCTGCCCTCAGGGAGAATTTTGTCTTCAGCGTGCAAACAGAGCAATGACAAGAAATCTGTAGTTGAATAAAACACATACATTCACATAGTAAGAGGACTATTACTTAAAGGCGCTCAGCTTGCGGCAAAACAGCCTGCAAATTAAAACATAAGTAAAGATTATCTGTCATACTCCTGTGCTCTAGACAGCTGGATGCCCAGAAAGGAAACTACTTAATGTATAAACAAAACCTCTAACATATCTGCTCAATGTCCATCTGGAATAGCCACAGAGTGATTACACACCAGTGGAGGTCTGGAATTCTGATGTAAAAAATCAATCCAAGCCAGTGTGATGAAAAATGGGCAGTATTTCTTTGAATAACAGACACAGCAGGGGACAAAATGGTGTACAAATGCTGCTAATATTAAAAAATACATTATCAGACACCACAAAGGAGCCTACATAAGTCGACAAGTACAAAACTCTATAGTGGTAGAAAAGGTTTAATTCCATGGAGGAGACTTGCTCTGTCAGAGCAGCTGCTCCTTGCTTCTTTGAGATGCATCAAGAAATACTTGTGGGAAGAAGCTCTCTTCCTTGAGATCACTCCATCAGGGAGAGGATATCACAGGATCACAGGATCACAGAATTGTAGGGGTTGGAAGGGACCTCGAGAGATCATCGGGTCCAACCCCCCTGCCAAAGCAGGCTCCCTAGCTCATATTGCTCAGATAGGCGTCCAGGCGGGTCTTGAATATCTCCAGTGAAGGAGACTCCACCACCTCCCTGGGCAGCCTATTCCAGCGCTCAGTCACCCTCACTGTGAAAAAGTTCTTCCGCATGTTGGTGCGGAACTTCCTATGCTCCAACTTGCAGCCATTGCCCCTTGTCCTATCCCCACAGACCACTGAAAAGGGGCTGGCTGATTCCCCCTGCATCCCCTGCTTCAGATAACTATAAACTTTGACTAGGTCCCCCCTTAGTCTTCTCTTCTCAAGGCTGAACAGTCCCAGCTTACTCAGCCTTTCCTCATAGGGGAGATGCTCTAGGCCCTTAATCATCTTCGTAGCCCTTCTTTGGACTCTTTCCAGGAGATCCCTGTCCTTTTTATACCAAGGAGCCCAGAACTGGACACAATACTCCAGGTGGGGCCTGACCAGGGCAGAGTAGAGAGGGAGGATCACCTCCTTTGACCTGCTGGCTACACTCCTCCTGATGCATCCCAGGATCCCATTGGCTCTCTTGGCCACCAAGGCACACTGCTGGCTCATGGCCAACCTGTCATCTACCAGGACGCCCAGGTCCTTCTCCACTGAGCTCTTCTCCAGCAGCTCATCCCCCAGCCTGTACTGATACAAACAGTTGTTCCTTCCCAGGTGCAAGACTTTACACTTGCTTTTGTTGAATTTCATCTGGTTTCTCACTGCCCAGCTCTCCAGCCTGTCCAGGTCTCTCTGGATGGCAGCGCAGTGTTCCTGCGTGTCAGCCACTCCTCCCAGCTTTGTATCATCGGCGTACTTGCTGAGGGTGGATGCTATTCCCTCATCAAGATCGTCAATGAAGATATTAAACAGGACTGGACCCAACACTGAACCCTGGGGAACACCGCTGGTAACAGGCCTCCAGTCAGATTCTACTCCACGAATCACAACCCTCTGGGTTCGGTCCGACAGCCAATTCTCAACCCACCTCACTGTCCACTCATCTATCCCATGCTTTCTCAGCTTTGCTATCAGGATGTCATGGGAGACAGTATCAAAGGCCTTGCTGAAGTCAAGGTAGATGACATCCACTGCTCTCCCTCAGGAGAGATATCCTCCCAAAGGAGTACTGGCATAACCATTCCAAGTCCCCTAGCCTGAGATCTGTCAAAAAAAAATAAAGTCACAGGAATGCCAGCAGCTTTCCCTCACCATCTTACAAAAATCCACCATACATCATTTCTAAGGAAGCATTGGTCCTATTTTGGTAATACCCAGGAACCCTCATCTCCTTACTGACCCACAACATGAAAATTACTGTGTGTTCTCTATTCTTAATATTTGTTTTGAAATAACTTTTTTATTCTAGTGTTTTATTCTAGCTAGTGTGAGAGTTGAAAAGTCACTCAATGTTATGGAAAGGAACCCATTTTTTAAATGTGTACATTCCCATGGAAGGGAGATTGGAAACCCCAATAAAGAAGGCATTCTTATAATACCTTAATTCCTTTAAAATGTAAGAAAGCTTTCTGACTTTGCAAACTGATTCTGAAGTATCTGAGGTAGGTCAGACAAGAGAATGAAAAGTACAAGAGAATTGATTTACCTCATTTATTTACATAATCATCAGTAAATCTCGTTCACAGCAAACAGAAAATTACAGATTGTTGCTAATGAGTAAAGCATTACTCTACTTATCAGGAATATATGGTTCAGAAAAACTGGAACAGAAAATTTCTGACTAGCCTAATGGTGGGGTCATTAATGCAATTGTTACTAACGCTCTCTGTCACTTTCCTTTCTTCAATTTCCTAAAACCTTGCCAAGTGTTAAGCATTTTCACTGCAACACAGGCAGAGACCTCCAGGGCAGCACTGAACTGTCATAACTACTAGATCATCCTTTCTCTTCCTGCTGTTCCCTGCCTTGTCCGATACACATCTTCCAGATTGTGCAATAAATGAGACAGCAGTTTGACAGACAACAGCCTCTTTTGCAGAAGAATCCTAATTAAGCCTTAGAGCAGCCATTCTTCTGCGCAGAAAGAACCAATCATTCTGTGGAAAAATAGTATTTGACTATATAATCACAGGCTTAATAACAATATCTCCTGACTTTTTAAAAGTAATACATTATTTCCAACATCACTTTTAGTATAATTACTTACTTCTTACTGAGAGCACCACTTTGCAGACAAAATGGGCACCACTACCTTGAAAAAAGCAAGATGAAAAATGCTTTCAATATACTGCTGCTGTTTTAAAATGGATCTTAAGTACAAAATGGTCAATAATCCTTGTTTAGCTCTGCTCCTATCCATTACATCACCAACAGTTCACTAAAATTCATTTGCTTGGGAGACCTTGCATATTCCCATTGGTACTTTGGGGATTTTCCAGCATTCCTTACTTTGCTTTCTCATTGACAAAAGGCTTATAAACACTTAGAGCTTTGCATCAGATTTTTCCCTATATACTACCTATTCTTTCACGCAGCAGCTGTGCCCAAGAGAACAAGTGACCTGACTGTTCAGTGTCTTGACTTCCCAGCTTTTGGGAGAAACCAGGTTGCAGCAACCAATGACCAACTAAGCACTTACAGTCCAACCCTAACTTCACTTTGACAGTGCATAGGCAGCTGTGGGGGCTACTGTACAATCCTCAGTCCCAGAAACAGCAGAAAGCAAGCCACTGAAGGCTACTCAGTACAGGATCAGCAGCCTGGGGTGAGATCAGGTACACACACTATGGGATTCTGGCACATGGTTCAGAGAGCCAGGGAAGTTGGCTGCCTTCTCGTTAAACTGTCATGACATTATTTAACTGCACCTCTTGGCTGCCATGGAGATGCCACCTATCCATGTCCAAATCACATCTCAGCCAAGAGGACATTTATATTTCCAATGCCTATGCTGTGCATTTTGATATTTCTAGTGCTCCTCACAAGAACAAGAATGGTTAATCTCTTTATTTTCCTTTATATAAACAGAAATCTCACTGCAAGCAGTTTATGTTTGTTCATAACTGTCCTCTTAATACTGTCAAACTTTGCTAAACAGTGAGATCAAAAAACACTTAAATACATAGCAAATTTAACCTATTAATGACACAGACCAAAGTTCTGATTAATGAATATTCTACAATCATCCCTTTGCAAAGAACAGAACATCATTTTCAAACCTTGCTTTACAAAACAGTCTAATAGAAATCAGTATAGTAGTCTTCCTGCTTGCTATGATTACAACTTTTTAGATAATTAATTTTTTTGGGGGGCAAAAACTGTAATATTGTGCCGAGCAGATGGGTCTATGTCTTTTAAAAGGAAGTAGACCTAAAATACTTTTCAGGAAAGGAAAGGGTAAACAGATTCATTTCAAGAGGTTACAAGTCATCAAGTTTAATTCTCCCTTAGTCTGCTGGGAGCCAGCAACGTTGCCTTCATACGTAATTAACAAACTATATTTCCAGTGAGGCTGTGAGATCATTTAGTGAAGTCTGAACTTCTCCATATTAAATTTTCCTATGCTACTGATTAAAGACTACCCCCATAGGGGAGCAAACACCATGAGATATGTGAAGAAACATAGAGAGGAATTTTCAACTTATGTGGTCTCCTCTGCGCTGTTTAGGAGATGCTGCTAAATAATGCTGCAGTCTCCTCTTTGCTGCTACACTCAGAAGGAGTAGATATTCCCTGTCCCAGAAGACAGCAGTAGTTTTTGGTCATGCTTCTCCTTCTAACTGCTAAAGCCCTGAGCAAGGTTCTGCATCACAGTTTATTTGGGTGTTCCCCTAATCTAATATTATGATTTGTATAGCTGGAGAAGTTTTCAGAAAACCCTACAGATAAAGAGAGATAGTTAACTCTATCTCATAATTGTCCTTGTTACAATATTAGAAGTTATGTAGATGTATGTTGTTAAAATATCTGAGAAGGAATCACAAAAGCATGAATTTCAGTTTCATTTTGGGCCTTCAGATGCCATGAGAAGGAAACTGGTATCTGGTCTGTTGGGCTGGGAAAGACAAAAAAACCCTGGTGATCTTAACCTTACCACTTTCCCAGCATGACTTAAAATTAGTCTTTCACATTGTTCAAGGTAGGCTCTTTTTTTTTCCTTCCCCTTCTTTGAACACAATATTCCCCAATATGAATACCCAATAACAAAAATGCGTTGTTCTATTTCATTTCAAAACTATCAAACTGAAGAATTTAGTCCATGTTCCAACTTCAGTTAGGCTCTTACATTTTCCCCAGGTAAACTTTCTTCAAGGTAAAATAGTAAAATAGAGTAAAATACACACACCAACCAGTGTAGTAACCTGGGTTATATGTCAGTATTGCTCTGACACACTGTCCATTCCCACAGAAAATGTTTATTTTCCCATGAAAATGTTCCCTCCTGCAACAAAAGATTTTTAATATCACAACACAGAACACAATTTAAGGCTGGGTTCAGCTAAGCAACAAACAGTAGGGGAGGAGGAGGTAAAAGAAACTTAACTTCAGACAACTTATTTTACAGAAACACAGCGTGCTGTAGGGTCACTTGCTTATTACATTCTGGAGGCTGATTTTAATCTGTAAATTTTTTTCCCTCATTATTAACAGCAGTTATATTTTCAGTATGTTGTTACTCTTCTAAAAAATTTCACCTATAACTTCAACATAAATTATGAGCTTCATTGTTAAAATCAAGGACATGTGTTTTTATATGTTTTTATTTTTATATAGATAAGGGAAGGAAGTTATGTATGATACAAAATTAAACTGCAAATTCATCATCACCTTTCCAGCTTCTGGAAATTGTCTGTGGGTGAAAGAATTCTTCCTACCTGCATCCTGACATACTTTCCCATTTAATGACGTAGGTTTCACAGCACACTTAAGTGTAAGAACAGATTGCTACCCAGTGTTTCCTACTATCTAGTAATCCAAAGGTGCTTCTTTGACACCTGCTTCCAGAAATGATGGAATAATCCATAGCTTCCAAGAGGGGAGGTCAGTTTCCCTGTGCTCTACACTGCCAGGAAGTCAGCCAGAGCAGACACCAGGTGTTTGGGGGTGGCAAAAGTCACAGACCAAGCAATGATGCAGCTCATTCTCTGTTGCTTCTGTGAACTATACAGCTGGTCCACTGTGTTCAGAACAAGTCCCCCAGGATGTCACTTCTGGTTGCAGGTGTTGGTTTTGAAAGCCCTGAGAGAAACAGCACATTTCTCCCAAGGATACACACACTTGAGAAGACATGGGAAGAAAACAGCATGGCCTGATGGCATTGCAATTTCTACTTGAAATAAGGAACTTTTGCCACATCCCTGACTAACAATGTCCAAACCTGGGTTTTCTATCTTCCCTGTACAGTCAAGGGAAAGGCAGTGATGATCCAACCAGTGCAACCTAGGGTGTGGTTCATCTGGCCGATGTAGAAGTCCACTTTAGGATGAGATGAACCACACAAAAACTTCACTGCCAACTCACTCTCCACTTGTGAAAAATCTTGACCTATTCAGACACCATCACAGCATCTGGTTGCTCATTCTAATTCAAAGGCTAATTCTGAAATTCTTTCTGTCTCTCCCAAGAACACAAAAAATGGAAATTAGACTATACCCACCATATTAATCACTGAGTAAGAGCACACTACATTATCAAGTTTCCTTCAAGTATTCTCTGGGAAAAAATTCAAAATATACCTACTATTTTTGATAACTTCTCAAGTCATGAAATCATCAATTTTTTTGTCAGTTCCAAGTGGACTGAACTGAAAAGAATGCAAAAATATAATGATTACAATCCTAATCTCATTTAAATTTGCTGCTCTTAATTACTCTGTCTGTTTTCTTACATGTTTAAGAGAGTGTCTACTTTATGCAATGCAGCATTGTGTGAAAATATTTGGATTAAGTATAAATCCATGTTACCATGCAGCATTGGGCAGCACAAAGCCAATATCCTGGAAGCAGGAAAGATGTCCTACTGCTGCATTCTGCTTGGGATAATTTCTCAGTAAGATGTATCAATCACCTCAATTGGAGCATTGTCTTAGAACAGATGAATTGCTGCAGGCTCCAGATTCCAGTTCGGAGTCAACTTGGGTATATCTACACATGATGCATTGGATACAGACTCTCACTTTCAACAAAGAAAGGTGGTTTGATCAGTCTTATTCTAACTAATGTTGCTTCTTAACCTTGTGATCTTACAGTTTTTCCATATCTGGTTAGATGCTACTCTTGCTGCAGCATATGAAGAATAACTGCATGACTATTTTCCAGATTGGAGAAGCAAATAACCTTAAGTTGTTGCTCTACTAAAGGAGCTCTCCTTCACCAGAGGAGTTCTCCATCATCCATTTACTGCCAGATTATTATTCCTCTGTGTCACCAAGAGGGCCCTGGAGGGCAGTATCTCAGTTAAAAACCTGCTCAGTACAACACGGCAGTCTCCACCCAGATTTTTCAATGCTAAAAGAATGGTGGAGTTTAACACTTCAGGAGTTTGCTCTCTGAAAAATGGCACTGAATAAATCAGTATTTTGGTTGAGAGTGTCAGCAAGCTTACTGATTTGTTTTTCCAGCTCCCGAGAAGCAAACCAAAAAAGTAAATTCTATTTTTTTAACAAAACTTCCCATTTCAAACAACTGTTTCTAAATATATTATTCTGAAATAGCCTTTTTGGTTTGAAAGAAAGTCTGAATTATGCATCTAGACATACTTTATCCAAAACATTTTTTTCCCAGAAGTGTTCTGATACTCTGATTTTCCATTTCAATTTAAAAGCGAGATGAAAAGTCAGTATTTCCCACATGGTGAAAACACTGTTTTGCCAATCTACTGGGCTTAGTACTGTTAAACAAAACCAGTTCTCGCCACACCTAGGTCAGGTCTTTCAAACAATAAGAAGGACAATCTGCCCTCTGTTATTTCTGAAGAAACTGGGTCAGGAAAATTACTATAAGCAGTTTTTAATAACATGCAGACAGTTTGCAACACAGCCAAAACCAGAATGCCAAATGCCTGACTCTTACTTTATCTCTGCTAGCCAAAAAGACTGAGGAATGGCCCCTTTTGCAAGCTGCCATGGCAAATATAAACCTACCCCTGTACTGATTGTTGATATGTAGAAT
Source organism: Porphyrio hochstetteri (assembly GCA_020800305.1). Lineage (NCBI taxonomy): Eukaryota > Metazoa > Chordata > Aves > Gruiformes > Rallidae > Porphyrio > Porphyrio hochstetteri. The sequence goes on from CM036938.1 coordinate 26,187,754, forward strand.
GAACAAAAAAAGCAGGAAAGAAAGGCTTTTCCTCCTTTTGTTCGATCTATGCCAAAACCTGAATACCCATGATGCTGTCTGGCAGCTCCAACTGAGTATTCTGTTATCAAAATAAAATTTATTCTCATACATTTGTCCAGAAGGGACTTCTAGGGTCCTTGGATTTATTCCCCCATGGTCACAGACAGGCATGCCATGGATAAGGTTCAGAAGAGTCAGCACATTCTACTTTATCTTCCTGATAACAATTGTTTTATACACATTTTTCCTTTCAGTAAAAAAAAAAAAAAAACAAAAACAAAAAAAAAAAAAACCCCAAAGCTAGGAAAGAGAAGTTTCACCAATACATTTTTTAATATGCCTACTTAGAAGATTCTAACCATACATTTCTCTTACACAAATAATATCTGAAAGAAAATTGAAAATTCCACTGGAATTCTCCAGATTGTTTCTGGGTTTGTATATTTTGCATTTAGTTTTACATCTTTGTGGCATGTTCCACTAGGTATGAAAATTTACCCCATCCATTTTTAACTATAGAAGGATCTCAGAGAGTTATGTTGGTAAAATTAAAAATGTTCATATGCTGCAGGATAATTCTGTAGCCTACAACTGTGTTCTGGAAGCCCATGTTATTTCCAGTAGATCCTTTATGTGCCTTAACAGCTTTTCTTGGGAAAATATAGAACTTCCCTTTCTAAGTCCCACCAAGAAATATTCAGCCCCAGTGAAAGGAGATTAAGAGGATCTGGAAATTATTTTTTCTTCATCTACATCAAATCAGATTGCCTTAGAGACTGTCATAAACCAGAAAACAATTCCTGGATCACCACATCCATCTTGTGCTGCCCTCCCACTGCTAGGCAGCTTAAGAAAAAGCTCGCTGACCAAGATCTTAAACAGTAATATATAAAACAACTGCTGTCCTTAACAGTTGACCTCTCCTTTTTGGAATTCTCTGACAGCTATGGCAATGGCACACAGAGAGTAAGATCGCTTAAGTCCTGTACTCCTGTTGCACATCACGAAGGGAGACAGGGGGAAATCAAGAACACGGTTGCAAATTCACCGACCACTGCTGTTCCTTGCTCTCCCCCATTTATCCTGGGCTGAGAAAACAGAGCTGAAATGCCAACCTCATGCAGGGGCAAGGCTCCTACAAGCTGGGCCAGTCTTCAAATCTTAGTAGCCTCACTGTGAGATGGGGAAAAATTACCTCATCAGCTTAAAAAAAAATTAAGAAGCTATCTTCATGAGAAGATATCCTATGAATGTGTGGTTTTAAACTTCACTGCAAAGCAGCACTCCACAGAGCATTTCAAATGCACATGCAGCAACAGTGGAACAAAACAGGAAATGCAATACAGGTAATTGATTCATGTGACAAAAGTTTCAGAAAAATCATGAGAAACTATGCGCAGACAGAACAGTTCACTGCATCTTTGAAACTGCATATTTCTGCAGCAGTTTGCTATTAACCCTCTTTAATTTGTAGCTACACTTCATCACAAGTGCCTACAGCAGCATCTTTCCAACTGAAAATACTGGCAGTGAAGACAGATCTTTTCTTCAACGAGTTCTCGTCATTTAACACTGGTACACTCAAACAGTAAGTGACACTACCACCTGCTAAACAGTGGGAATGAATGATGTTTTCAGCAATGCTAGCTGGCAGCCAGGAAAAGAAGCAACAGGGCTACCTGTCAAAATCCCTTCATACAGAGCTGGTTTCTGAATGCTCTTCAGAAGTAACAGGAATCTGGCAAACCTGGGGACTTCAGTTCATTTACTACACTTCTTGAAAGTCCAGCACTACTGATAAGGTGTTGGTTCCAGCTGCAGACAAAACGTAGCTCTCTTACTGCATTTGTATGACTTTTCATGCAGGTTACCCAGCTAGACTCTACAGCAGCCACAAGTTTACAATAAATCAAAAAAAATATAATAAAACATACAATGATACAGGCAAGAAGATAGTGTAGACTTTCTAAAAGCATTTAGGAGCAGCATATTCCCGATGCCGCTAAAATCAAATGTGAAATCACTGGCAGTTGAGGCTGTACAGTTAGGCTTGCTCCTGCCTCCTCAGGAAAAAAATACTCTATTACAGCACTTAAGGGGCTAAAAATACCCAGAGAAAGCCTTTACTAAATTCCAAGTAAATAAAAATATTTTCCTAGATAATTTATAAGAACTGTTACTTTATACAAGTACCTTTTTTCCACAAGGGAAATTTTTTCTCTGTGCAAAATTATTTTTGCACATAAGCATTTTCAGAACTAAATTCTTCCACCTACGACAGGAAGAATTATGCAGCCAGAGAGTTTTATATTAATTTTTTTACTTTAATATGTAAAGACAGTACTATCCAAGTATCAACATCCATTTTTAATGATACTTAATGATACTTATTAAACTATGGAATCAAGGTCATTGTATCAATCTAAAATTGGCAATTAGTCTTTCAGAGTTCACAAAAAAAATCCCTGTCACACCAGTAAGAGTGGCATGAAAACATGAACTTTCTTCATGGAAACAATTTTCAAAAGCTAATATTTTTTTATTTCTATTCAAAATGTTTCATAAATCTGTCCTTGATTTTTCAACCATCTGTAGCCCTTGATCATGCTTTGGTAAATTTTCATATTTCTATAGAGGAAAAACCCTCTTTAGTGAAGGTGCTTCCTTATTTTCATATACATGGCAGGCTACTACTATTTTGTTTGTAATGGGTGTTCTCAATCTACAACAATTTATCCTTATCATCCAGAAATGCTTAACAATACAGGACACCATTAATCCTGATTTAAAACTGGCAGACAATTTCACACATACCACGAGCTTTAGCAAACACGGAATATCTCATTACTACCAACTTTATGGTGGATGTTACCACTTCTTTTAATTACTTCAATTTTGTTAATATTAGTTAGCAGCCTGTTTAGAATTCTGGTTTTGAAGGTTCTTTAAAAAAAAAAATGGTAAATTTTCTTAAATATAGTAACCAGCCAGTGCATACTTGACTTTGTGTAAAAGACCTTCAGCCCTTCATCCTTGCTCAAAGCTCACCTTATCAGATAAGGAGAACAAAGCTATTTCTTCTCTTTTGGGCAGGAAGTAAGCTTAAAAATTACAACCAAGCATGTAATGAGGGAGCTGATGTTTAGTCTATTACCAACAATCCGTCCCTATAAGCAAACAAATTCACTTCTCTTTTACCTGGAGCGTACTTCAGCTAGCTTGTTACCACTTGAATACTCCTAAGTGACACCTAGTCAATAATCAGCAGTTTATCTGAGAATCTCACAGAGTTGGATAAGATAAAATTACGGCAATCAAAAACCTGCACCACATTACCTCCTGGAAAAAGTTCATAGGGCCTTCAGAAGGATGTGAGCAAGAGGTTGGGCAGAGCAGGTGTCTGTGGTGTCTGTTTGATGTCCTCCACCATAGCAAATGCTCAGATCATTACAGCCTTCACACAACCCGCTGCCCTCCATGTCTTCTCCACATCCCCCCAAACACAATGACACCTACTCCCATGCTGACCTATAGCAGGGTCAGTTTACCCTTGCAGTCAGCATTCTCAAACACAGATGTTGTATCTAAAATTACCACCAGTACAGAAATTATGGTGTGGCCAAACTGATGGAAATATAAGGCAAACTCAGTATCATACCATGAACTGAAATGTAGCCAAGAAATCAAGGGGTTTTATAAACCTCGACAGTTTCTGTAACTACTTTGTAATCACCATTATATAAACTTTCACAAAAAACAAGGATCTGCAACACCAGTCCTCACCAGGTCAGCAGTCCCATCTAGCAAGCACTGATCAAAACAAATCCTTTACAACAAGCAAGCACGCTGCTTTGTCAAACAGAGGTGCCATAGCAATACACCACCATTGCCTCTGCTAATGAAGCAAAAGATAGCCCACTCTACTTCATAAGCATCAGGACTCTAATACATAAAACTGGCTTAAATTCTGTGGGGAATACACTTTCTCTACCTTCTCCCCATGCTAACTGCTTTATGATGAATCTTGAAAAATAGTTCTCATTTTAAGCCAAGTATCCATGAAAGCTGGTGAGCAGCAAATGAGGCTGTATTTCATAATCTTAAAGATGCCTGAGAAATCACATTCCAAGAGCATCTAAAAATAGATATGTGAGTGCAACATAATCCTCCTAAAAGTTTGAATAATTGGAAAGATATATGTTTGGTGGAGTTGTAAGGTCACAAGCAGTGATAGCATTTAAGAAATTACTTGAATCTCTTCACAAGAAACAGAAATTTTTCCAGCTCTTAACAGAAAAAAATGTTATCTCATTTTCACCTGTGACTAATGACGTAGAGTCCAAACAAGCAGCTGTATTCCAGTTCATGAACAGGACGTTCCCAGGAACAAAAAAAGCCAAGCTGTTTCTTTGTCTGTTCCCAGCTGCTGATCAGAACATCTAATTCTCAGCTTTGCTGCCTGCTTAGAGGGTGTGTTTCAGCAACAAAAGAGGTTTCATTTGCTTTCTCTATTTCATTCTTTCAATGGTGATTTACAAATGCAGTAAAGCCTAGGATCTTGTTCACAGGAACACCTCCAGGTCAAATCATAGCTGCATTTTCTAAAATAAAACTAGAAAATATTAGTTTTCAGTAAGTAGAAATCTGCGAATAGCAGCTGTGTTTCTTTTTCAGTATAAACCCTTTATCTACGTAATTACATTATTTATCAGGATTGATTTTGCTTCTCCCCAATTTATATATTACATGTTAGTGGAAAGAGCAAATTAGAAATGCAAAGAATCCATATGTTAGTGTTGCCATTTGCTTTATCTACAGTGTTGCAGATTCCTTTCTGGCTTCTAATTGATTTCATAATTTGCTTGGATGTACAAGAAACTGACTCCATAATGAGCTCTTGTGAGTCTATATTTCCATACAGTCTATCTGAAGTGCAAAGAACTAAGCTAAAGATATTTTAGAAAACTACAATATAACATGCAGCACAGTGTTTAAAATTAATTGGCACAGTAAGGGTAAACATTCTGTGCAATTTCATCTATGATTCAATGCTCTACAATGGTTTAAAGGTAAAGTCACTTGCAGTTTGTAACCTACTTAAGTAAGTTCTTCTAATGTGGCTCAGTCAATAAATCTCAACTGCAACTCAAATACATTTCTAGACCCCTAGTGCCAACAGTGAAACTCTCCTTTTAGCAACTTTTGCATCATTTCCTTTCCTCTCAGAAAAGGAAACAGAAACTTGAGAACGGTTGGCAGTGGAGGCCAAATCTCTGCCAGCTTTATAATAATCATCAGCCTGCTGCCCCCCTCCAGGATAAGGTACAGCACTGTAGAAGATATCTTGGGACACACAAAGGCAGCAGTCTAAAAGAAAGCGTGGCCTGAAATATTAGAGGAAGGCCACACAATGTCATTTCAGATTATTAACGCATTGAAGTCATAACACAGTCCATTATTCTTTCCTCTAAATTACCTCCGCAACCACCTCACCTATGGTCATTACAAAAGCTTTGCATTTTCTGCATGAAAAACCTTTTCCTCCCATCTGTTCCAAATTTGTTTCTCATTAATTTCCATTTATGCTTACTTGTCGTGCGTAAATTAGGCCATTATTATAGATTAAGAAGGCATAGATTCAACAAAGAGTGGGGCACAAAGAACCTGCCCTCTCCATAGTAGTTTCAAGGGTCTCCTTGACCTCACTCTTCCATGAATGCTCACTGTGCCATTTTGATCTGGCTTTATTAGACACAACCTTGAATTTCCTCAGTATCAAAACACAGACTTTCATCATATCTGAATTTCAGCAATGCTTTCCTTTGGTTATGGACCAAATTGGGAATCCAGACCTGCATTTTAGATTTGGGCATAAATCTGAGACTACTTGTCCTAACTGTCCTGTCTGGCCCTGAAGTCTGTCGTACTCCCACAGTAGTACTGAAATGAACCTAAACATTTCATCATATATATATATATATAATATATCAAATTGTTCTGTACAAAAATTAACTAACTAAATACAAACCTGTAATTCCTCAGGGACCATAAAATTCTACTGATTCACATGACACAATTTCCAGCAGATACAGCAAGTCTACTTTGCTCTTCCTGCCTACAGCTGCCTTCTTAAACTTTCAACTTGTTCCCATTTGATTCAGCATTTCAAATCTTAACTTTTTGTGCATTTAGAATCAAAAGTTTTCACTACCATCCTATCGTTGTGTCTCTTGTACTGACTCAGGAAAGACGGTTTCAATAATAGGAAGTAAAGTATCAGTAACTGTCATTAAAAATATTCTTAATGATAATCTAGGCTAACTAGTTCTTATTGATCATTTTATTGCAACAACATTTTAACTGCATATTTCAAATTCATAAACCTTATAAATTGAGCTGTTTAACTGCAGTGCTTATCAGGGGTAGGCCATTATCTCTAGCACAGTGTTAACGTTCAGGAAATTTGATCAGAAAAGATCAAGGCTTTTGAGTAGGCAATTCAACTGAAAATAATAGAACTACTTTTTTTAATGTCTTACTATATATGGTCTATTTCTCAAGATTCTTTTCCTACAGTTATTAAACCAAAATTGGAGAGTATTTTTTTAATGTTCTTCAACACACACCACTAGAGAATGGGCTCCTAATAAAAGTATTAGCCAATTTTATTTTCATGTTGTAGAAAGAGAATGGGGGCATTATTAATTTGGTAGTAATGGAATGAATTAATCATGCTGATAAGATGTAAGAACACTATTGAATTTTTAATTCATATAAATACATAGAATTGTTAGTCATTAAAGTATAAAGTAGTAATTGCCAAACGGAAATGCTAAGAGCAAATCAAAAGTCCATAAATGTCAAACTGTACTGTTATATTCAAACTATTTTATTAATACATAAATGTACCCTTTTCTACAGACAGACCAAAGATAGCACACAGAATCACACGTGTTAATGTAAAGGCCTTGCCTCTGGTCAATTAGGAATAATCTAAAATATATCAAAATACAGACAAAATCTTCCTCTAGAAGCTTTTCTTTTTAAAACAGAAAAAGAAAAACTTGGGACTTTCAAATTAGGTGAGAAGGGACCAGTAAATACAAAAAGATACACCTTAAAGGCAAGAAGACCACTGCCAGAAGTCAGGCTGAGTATGAACTCCAATAAAAAATAAAAGATCCTTTTGTGATATAAGTAGAAGAACAAAAAATATGGAGTGACTGTACAGTAGGAAGAATTTAAGATAACTAAACTTATTGGTCTATTTTTCAGGTACCATGTTAGGAGAAAGCAAAACTGGGAAAGTTCCATGTGATGGAGGAAAACAGGGGAACCAATTAATTCCCATTCCTGCACCATACAGCAAATCAAATTGCAAAGATTTTTCACATACTTTTCAGTAATATTGCTTGTGTAGAGACAGCAGACATGATGCTAACAACAGAGAAAGGAAAACAGAAAATTAACTAGCCCTGAATCTCATTTAAAAATCCCCTGTGAATTACTACATAGCTAATGATTTACCTGGAAAAGCCAGCTCAGCAAAACCATTGCTGTCAGGTAAGAAACTAGTCAAAGGAGAAAATACACTGTGGTGTGGTCTGGTGTGGTGTTCTGAGAGGAACTTTATAGTCCAAAAGAAATCGGGTTGCAAGGAGATAGGTGACTTACAAGAACAGTGTAAAGAAAAGCAAGAGCATGCTAATAAAGTTTGCTGAAGTCACAAAGCATTTTCAACACAGACTAGAACTTTAAGGTCATATAAAAAGTACTGGACAGTGGAACATTAAGCACCATCATCCCACTGTGCAAATCCAGAAGAAAACCTTCTGTACAGGTTATCAGTGGGCAACTTATCAGTGGGCAACTGCAGAGAGAGAGAAGAAGGAGCTGTATAACCATGAAATTATTATGAACCACAAAGTGATGTAGCAGTGAAAAAAATATATGCAATTCCAATCCATCATTCATAGATTTCTTTCAGGAAGTTTAGAAATTTATATGCATAAATACTGAGATTTATTTCCATCAGGAAATATTAGTACCTCTGCTCAGAACCACAGAGATATTGCACTGAGATAGACCACTGATACCCAGTTTGGTCACACTTCATGAAATGTGCTTTTTTCTGGAATAAACAAAGAGAAGGTCTGTGACCACCAGAGTAACAAAAAAGTGTCTCTCACCTGAAGAAAGAAACAGAGTACGAGTGGGAGATCTAGTAAAATAGAATTTGGGCATGACCATAGTTCTTATTCTAAGGCACCAATGTAGATCAAAACAAGGAGTTAAAAAAATGTTACTAGGTAATATTCATACAGGAGAAACAGATGCACATTAGCCATCTAAGTAAAAAAACAATCTTCACCAGATTTCCACTAATAATGAGTCCTACAATTAAATTAACCTTGGACCACCTTTGATAAATTTATGAGCAACCTTATGTGACTGCTGTTATCAAAAGCAGTCTTTTTCCAGCTGTTTTCTTGTGTTTTGTCCCATGTTCAGATGGGACATTTAAGATCAATTTTTATTATATAAACTGTGGATGAAATCTTGTGGAATCTTATTTGTATAGCTAATAATCATGATCTCTGACAGTTCAAAGGATCGATAGCAAGGATTCTGTGAGGGAGGTATTGACCCACATTACAGTGCTTTCTTTAGGACCAACTCAAGAATTTTAGCTGTGGGAGGGAAAAGGAGAGAGGGGAAGGAGTGTAGTATTACATAAAGTGCATGGGATCTGTATGGAAGAAATGAAAATGGAAGAGCGAACTGAGAAAGAAAAGGAACTCCAAAATACAGAGGCCTAGGAAAGGGTTTTTAATTTGCTAGAGAGTCTGAAGAACCTCTGCTGTTATCAGGAAGGAAAGATATTAGCAGTAATCATGGCAACAAGCTTCATCTGCTTTCTCTGAAAATATAGAGGCTGCATAAAAATACAAGGGAGCAAATGCATATAAAATAAATATTTTGCCACCAGTTTCTCCTCTTCTATCAGGAATGACATATAACACAGATTCTGCAGTCACACAGCTGTGAAGAGTAATATCTCATTAAGCATATATGACTTCTTTAAGAATACTTATGCTCATGGAGAATGATGTACAGCAAGTAAGTCCAATCAGTCATGCGCTACCCTGAGCTGCAGTTTGTTTATTGCAGACCAACAGTATATTAAATAATTTTATATTGCTTTGTAGGTAATTCTTCAAGGACAATGAAGCCAAAGTCACCTGCAAGATTCCTAAAAACTTGAACTCAAAACATAATCTCATACACTCATAGAAAGCTGCATAAAGTCACAGAAAAACCCAAGCGGAATTTGTCCATTCTTCTGGCAGAGACCTATTTTGCATGTCTTCACATTTCTCATTTTCCAAGAAGTTAACCCTTTATCACAGCCTACTCACATAAAAGCACTCAGCAACAACTTGTCCCCGCACCCACCAGGGAGGAGGGAATGAATGACTGGCCATGTGGTGCTAAGCTGCTGGCTGTGGATAAGCAATAATGAAATGTTTCATAGGGTGGAACACTGATTTTCCTGATGAGGCTACTGAGATGTGCTCCTGCTGAGGAGTTATAAACCATAACTTCTGTAGTGGATTTGGGAGGCCTAGACTAAGGTACGATTAGGGTATGTTTGGGAGGGATGTTGAACTGTGTGACCATTGTTTAAGTTGTGTGCTACTTTTGTCTAAGGCATTAAGGTAGTTCTGACTGCCATTCAGCAATAGTGTGAGGCTGAAATATGAGTCAGTTTCTCTGTCCTAGAAGATTTCATTTCCTTTTAGAAAAGTGCATGGTCATCCTGTTGTCGCAGTTTTGCGTAGCTGTGCTGCTGAGATGGCTTCTGCAAGCAGCAGCTAGAAGCTCTCTGCAAGCCCCAGAAAGTAAACATCGGCCAATTCAAGGTCAGAGTTGCTGCTGACCAGGGCCAAGCCAATCGGTGATGGTCACAGCACCTCTGTGAATCACATATAGGAGAAAAAAACCTGCAGGCAGACGCATTTTGCCAGTGGAGGAGGGAGTGAGATGTAACAAGCTGTACAGACACCAAAGCCAGGCCCAAAAGAGAAGGGGGTGGGGAAGAATAAGGCACTTCGGGTGCTGGAGAGAGATTCCCCTGCAGCCCTTGAAGACCATGGTGGAGTGGGTGTCCCCTCGCAGCCCATGGATAAGGACAGCGAGCAGAGACATCTACGGCCTGTGAAGAGATTGATCCACACCTCAACAGGTTTGCTGGGGGACTCGTGACTTTGCAGGGGACCAGGCCAGGGGAGTCTGGGCCCGAACATCAGCACCCATGGAAGGGAGTCCTGCTGAGAAGCCTGTGGTGAGGAGATGACTCCCAGCAGAGAGGACTCAACGCTGGAAAAGTTCATCGATATGACTGTTTCTCATAGGTGGGACCCCATGTTATAGCAGGGGAAGGGGGGATGTGTGTGGAATGCCCCCCCCCCCCCGAGCTGAGACGGAAGACAACTTGGGAGGAATGGAATGCCCTTCCCCGCGCCACGATGGGGGGGAAGAAGGGAGTGAATTTATGGTTAAAATCAAGTGTGTGGAGAAGGGAGGGGTGGGGGGAAGTAGAAGTGTTAAGATCTGGAGGAAAAAAGCAGCTTGTGAGGAATTGCTGGAACCCCACTCCCCATTCCCTGCCCTTCTCCATGCGATGTTGTGGGGGGAAGAAGGGAGTAAAATCATGATGAAAGTTTAAGGCTGCTAAGAAGGGAGGGGTGGGTGGAAGGTGCTTTGAGACCTGGCCGTGCTTCTCATTACCTTACTCGGTTTCACTAGGTGTGTAGTAGTAGTTCTTTTATTCTGTGCTGAGTCTGTTTTGCCTGTTGCACTAATTGGAAAGTGATCCCTCTGTCCTTATCTTGATCCTAAGCCTCCCAATACATATTTTCTCCCCTTTACAGCTGAAAAGGGGAGTGAGCAAGCGGCTTGGTGGGCATTTGGCCTCTAGCCAGGGCCAAACCACCACACCTGTATACACACTTTTTCACATAAAGGGTAAGAATCTGATGTGTGACCAAGGGATGCCCTCCTGTTTTTTCACGAGACTCAGAAATAACATCCCGCCCATGCTTTCCAAACTCCTTCTGAGAGAGGAACTTAGGTGCAGCTAGTACCAGTCTTAGTTCCAGAGTTGGTCAATGGTTTATGTCTAAAGTGTTACATATAGCCACATACCAGAGTCAACATTTGCCCGTCACAGTCCCCTAAAGAACTTTCTCTAAGACAGTTTCACAAAGTTGAAACAGAAAGTTTATTAAAGTGAGAGATTTCCAGAGTTCAGAATTGGCACTGATAATGTACTTACTGCAGCTAATATATGATTATCATGCCAGAAAAATACTGTCCTGGGTATGCCTCACCAAAAGTTGAAGGTGCAATACTTAACCGATGAAGCATCAATGTCTTAGGTGGAGGAGAAGGAGCACAGCCTACTAACTGCCTCTTCTGGGTCTTCAATCTCTTCTCTTCCTCCCCTGAGGGTAGAGAATACCCTTCCTCAATACCCTTTATACCTTAATGTTGTCTGCTCCCTCCCAGATGTGACTTTGAACATGATTTAGGTGGAGAGTTGGGCACTACAGTCATATGTGTTTAATGTGTACTTCTTTAAGCTCAATTAGCATACTTTGGCATGTCAACTTTAATATTAATTTCAAAAGATCTCACTCTGGGTACCATGGCTGTCAAGATTCTGTGTAGAATCCATCTAGCTGTTTCTTTTCCATTCTCTAGACAAAACAGGGCTGCCTTGCTGTCGTAAGACTTCCTCCTTCAGCTGGTTCTCATACCAATCTTGTGGATCTCCATCCAAAATATTTGCGTCAGAGATAAGTGGACACCAGTGTTTTTACCCTCTTATGGGTGATTCTCACACACTTCAGTGTGAGAGTTCTTTGTATCTCATTTCAAAAAAACTCTGTCCATCCACTAATGTACTTCTGTTTTGTCAGGATCACATTTACAAATTATTTTCCTCAGGGCTATTTATTGTAGTATTGCTTTCCTCTTTGGATACATTTCCAAAAAGCAGGGAGACAATCTTGCATAAATAATAAAAATGTTTAATTGTATTATTATACATTCTCCTTCTTTATGGAAGCATATGCATTGCATATTAATCACAAGTAGAAGGGTGAGATGTTGGGGAGCTTCTTGTGGAAGTGCTGGCAGGAAATCACTGGGTTTGCTTACCATAACTGAGTAAGGTCACTTTTGCTTTTAATGTACAATGTATGCAAAGCAGAAATAACTTTCTTTTGATCAATACTTCTTGCTCTGTGACCTGCATGGAATGTGTGTTGATTGCTTTTTATGTTGCATTCAATTCACAACAGGGGAAAAAAAAGCAATATTGATTAAAGAAAGGATAATTAGTTCTAGTCTACACTGTTACAGAGGTCAAAGAAGAAGTGCTTAATTTAGGATTAAAGGATTTAGGCTGTGTGGCACACCATAGGAGAGACTCAAGCAGCAATCATTTCTCTGGGGAAAAATATCATAGCTACTGTTAATAACCTGTCCAAAGCTGAATTACAGTCACTGTACAGATATATAATGCTGGCAAAAGCCACAAATTAGAAAGATTTAGATTTAAGACTAGGTGAGCTCTAGAGGTCCTTTCCCACCAACTTTTCCATGTTTCTTTTGTATAACGACTACTCACGATGAGCAGTTTTGAGAAAAATGTAGGTGAGTGTTAGGAGAAAGACCACTTTGAGTTGGAGAAAGGCTGCAAAGTATCTGCCAAAGGAAAAAGTAGGCTGCAAAAGTAGTTGTCCTCTAATATTTCTATCCTGGCCATGACTCGAGGCCTTGTTCCAAGCCTTACCTCCAGTCTATGATCAAGATTCACCATAGGCCTAGGTGTCCTGGTTTCAGCTATGATGGAGTTAAATTTTTTTTTAGCAGTGGATGGAATGCCATGTTTGGGTGTTAGGATGAGAACAGTGCTAATAGCACCCTGATGGTTCTGATTGTTGCCGGGCAATCAAGGACCTTTCTCAGCTCTGCATACTTCCTTACTAATGAGAAAGGAGGGGACGAAGCCAGGACAGGTGACCCGAGTTGGCCAAAGAGGACATTCCATGCCAGTTACGTCATGTTCGGTATAAAGGGGGACTGGGGGGAAGAGGGGGAGACAACGCCAGGACGTGCAGGTTTCTGGGGACGGTCGGGTTCCAGGACGGCTCTAGGCTGTGCGGCCTGAGTTGTGTGGTTTGGTGAGAAATTGCATTGTGTATCACCAGTTTCATCTATTTTGTGGTTTAAACTTATGTTATTGTTATATCTAGTTTTCTGTTATTGTTTAGTAAACTATCCTTGTCCCAACCTGCGTGGTTCTGGTTTCTAGGTTGTGGTTTCTTTCCCTCCTTTCTTCCTTCCCTTTTCCCCCTCCCCCAACTTTCCCTCCCCCTTCCTTTTAAAAGTACAAGCGACTGTGTGGAGTGCGGCCCTCGGCTGGGGCAAAACCACGACACTAGGTTAGTGTTAGGACAGAGAAAAAGCCTAGAGCTCCAGCTGTAGTCAAGTTCTGAAGGATCTGCTACAGGAAAAAACCTAAACTACACATTAAAACCAACTGGGACTAATGAAGGTAACTGTCATTTCAGCTATCACATCTGATCTGTCTTGAACAATACAGCGCTTTGCTGTCGTTATAAGAATATATACTTTTTGCACATACATTTTTTGGCCATGTTGGAAAAATCACTAACTTGTGGCACAGAATAGGTTTTCTCTGTTGTTTCATTATTTAGCTCTAATAAATGGCATTTAAAGTAAAATTTTGCAGAGACTGAATGTCTTTCTTACTGGAATCATAATGGTCCAGCACCTCCTGGTGCAAAAGACAGGAGTCAGAGAAGTCGTGCCCTGATAGCAGCTAGTCCTCCCCACTGCACTATGAAGAAGCTCTAGAACAATAGCTCAGAAGTAGAGCCTGTACTACAGGCCTCAGAAATTGGGCTCGGCGAGCAACCAGAAACAGTCTAATTGATGTGTACAGACACTCATTTTTTGACTTACTGATTAAAAATATATTTTTGTTAAACTATCTTCTCTTTTGTATACTTAGCAAATTAAAAAAAAGTCTTAGTGAAATATTAAATTCTGGATTTCTTACTAAGTGCTGATTATAATAAAAATAGGGCTTGACAGACATGTGCAAGAAAAAAATGTCTACATAAGGAAAAATTAAAAAATATTCCCTTGCATTTAAAAAAAGAATAGATAGTCATATTGGGAATTTGTGACAATATCTCTTGGTGTAGATCAGATGTGCTAGCTAAAGTCACAGGTTGCTCTACTCTTCTCAAATACTGATGAATTACAGTTAAGGATTGCCTATGCTTAGACGCCATTCTCCAAACTGTTAATTGCCCTTAGTCATTGTGTACAGGACCCATAAAAACATAAGCTGGAAAAGATTTCTAGGAGGTCACTAATCCTACTTTCTACTCAAAGCATGACATGAAATCAGCTGAGGCTTTGCCTCACTGATTCTTGCATCACATTGTTGCATTGAGCTGCCTTGTTAGATATGTTTGTTCATTGCTATTGATGATGAATAGGTTAATTTTTATGTCTTTCAACTCAGAAACTGTATTGTAGCAAGAAGGAAAAAGACAAAGGCAAAATCCCACTAAAGAGAAGAGCAATCAACTACTCTGAGTATCAGTTAAGAGCTGAACAGGAAGAAACTCCTTGATTTACTTTGGTGGTTTTTAATGTTGGATATCAGTTCTAGATGCAGTCACATTATGACGCTATGAAATTATCATCACAAGAGGATTTTAAGAAAGGATTAGCTAAAATCTGCCTGCCTCATGAGATCATGCTTAAAATAAAGTGATTATTTCATTGCAATCAGGGCTGGCTTGCTTTTTGGTGATTTGTCTGAATTTGGAAGAAGGAATGGTTTGAATACTAAGCCAACACATGAGCTATACCGGAGCCTTCTCTTCACAGGTATTTAAGCTTAGCATGAGACTTGGCACATCAGCTGGAAGTATGGCAATTTAGTTAATCTAATATGACTAAACAGAACATTATGGTCCTTTCAATTTATCTTAGCATTCTGAGGCTGGAAAAGGTTCAGTGAGCTGTACTTGGCTAAATTTTCTGGCAAAATGCATGTTTGTGAAATTTCCACCTCTTAGTACCAGCTGGGAACAGAACCAGCACTACCAGTCTGGATTTGGGTGCCCTCCTTGCTTCAGTTTTGCATAAATTAAGGATCTTTCTTTTGGAGTACCTCAATTCAAATGCTACGTTTTGCACTCGCCACAAGTCTGAATACATTGGGCTGAAGAAGCATTTAATTCTTTTTAATGTGTATGTAAATAAGACATTGGGTAATAAAGATGTCTTGGTGGGGATCTTGACTATGAAACTAGTGGTTCCATGCAGAAACTTCATACCTTATCACTGGAATAGCAGAAACTTCATACAGAACCAAAGATGTACTGGTGCAGTGTTCATTTCTGTATTTAGAACTCTGACCACAGCAATTTAAAAATAAATTAGTTATGTACAAAAGTGTAGTTTCGTCCCTGCATGGATGGTCTGTGTAAGAAATGTACCATTTCTTTACTTTCAGTTTGATTTTCCATTTTGCAGAATGAAAGGATAGGAACATCAAATAGACCTGGTGCTCATCAGCTCTTTATGCTCATAAATATGTCTTTTGGACTGCCTTTGGTGGTACCTTGCTAGAATACACTTGCTTTATTATCTCTTTAATTGTGCAGAGCAGTCAGCTTTTGCTTTCTTGTCGTTGGTGTCAGTGTTCATGACAGAAGCACTCATGCTGCTGATGCTGGAATGGCTACACAGTTTCTCATTCTCTCTCTTTTGTCACAAGCAATTTCTTGTTAAGAATGTATCATTTATTGGTATTGATGAATTTGGAAGATGGAGAATGCAGAAGGAGTATTTGACTTTTTTAACAAATTGTCTGTCTATCCTTGTTTACAGAGCAATCTCTGGATTTTTCATTCTCAGCAAAATATATTACTGCTCTGGAAGACCAATAAATGGGAGTGAAAACCATATTTTGACTTCATTATTTTGCTTTTTGTCCCTTCCATCCTTGAGATGTGTTCTCAAGCTACTTTGCAAGTATTAACTTAGAGCATGTAGAAGAAAGGACGGATAGGTAAGCATGCTATGGGTTACACATTTATCAGTCATTCACGCATCCATGACTGGATATTTGCACATAGGTGGATGTCATTTAGACACATGTGGCTGAGGGGTTGAGGAATAAGTGAAACTTTTGGGTATGGGTAATCATTTTCTTGTAAAGAATGATACAGGTTTTCCTAGCAGTGCTGGATTTGTGAAATGTCTTCAGAGCTTGGATAACCTCAAAATGGCCAATTAGGAATTTGTAATAAGAAGTGTTTATAAAAAGAAGGCATGGGCCAAGAAATCAAGCTACTTATCACTTAACACTATCGGGAAATTGTAAGTGAAGCAGAGAAGAGTTCTTTGCCTGAAGGTCAACAATTATAAAACATCTGGAATCAAAGTAGCAATGGTAATTGTATTCCTATTTAAAATATCAAGTATTACTTCCAGGGCTAAAGAGAAGTTAGCTCGTGGTCAGCCAATTAGCCATAGTGCAGTTTTGATACAGTACAGCTTTTGTACTTAGAAAACCAGCTCATTCCAGTTTGTCTTCTGAAAAGGTCCAAGAGGTTGATGTGATAAAAGGCCAAAGCCATTCAAACAATATTTGGTAGCCTATAAAAATGTAAATTTTTCTTCATCCAGTTAGCTCCCTGTCATGACAAAAAGGTTCTCTTTTGTTTGTCGGGTTTTTTTGCTTTATTTTTTTCTTCCCAGACCACGGAGAGGTACTTGGCTCAGTTTTGCACAGTGCAAACAAATACTCCTCCTTCCTTATGTCAGGATGTAACAACACAGTGTAGGAATTGGCGGAGTATAATGAGATAGAACACCATCTCATTTTTCTTAGTGCATTCCTTTACAATACAATTTCTTTACATATGACATTTTAAAACTCCTGTTAGTCTAAGCAATTATTCCTGGCTGCAAGTTAGAGCACAGGAAGTTCCTCACCAACATCACAGAAATCACAGAATCGTAGGGATTGGAAGGGACCTCGAGAGATCATCGGGTCCAACCCCCCTGCCAAAGCAGAAAACATGCGGAAGAACTTTTACACAGTGAGGGTGACAGAGCACTGGAATAGGCTGCCCAGGGAGGTGGTGGAGTCTCCTTCTCTGGAGATATTCAAGACCTGTCTGGACACCTATCTGTGCAATGTGTGCTAGGGAGCCTGCTTTGGCAGGGGGGTTGGACCCGATGATCTCTCGAGGTCCCTTCCAACCCCTACGATTCTGTGATTCTGTGATTTCAACAAACTCATGGCTGTTTATTTGTAAATGGTAAATCTGGTGGTCTTTCTCCCAATCACCCAAAGGTACAGAACTGCAGCTCAGGTGACCTGCATCTCGTTTTTAGCTATGCTGCAAACTTCTTTTTTTGATCTGGCAAATGATTGTCCTCAATTTCCTGATGATTCTTGCGGAGGGTAAACTGCTGATTCCTGCATATCTCCACATGGAACTAGGAAATGGGCCACAGGAGGAGGAAGAACCTGTGTCTTGCTGTGCCTTAGATCACCATAGTCAAAATGGAGATAATACAATTGCTCTATTGTGTTCTTACTATATACAATTTATAAGTTGGAGCAATTACTTGGAGCAAAATAAAATCTCCGGAGCAGCAAATGTACTCTACTTTTTATTGTCTTGCACTTGCTCTTCAATACCAGATTACAAAGCAACAATATCGCTTTACTACTGGGCAGAACTCCTGAAGGGTAACTATAATGTGAACAGCAGCAATCAGGGAGAACCAACACACTGCAAACCTGGAGTAAAATGACTTGCTAAACTTTAAGAGAACTTTACAAAATAGAAAAACCCACCTTTGTTTTTTTTCCCTATAAACAATAGTTTCTGTAGTATTCTATAGATTTTTTTTAATAACTTCACCAAGTAAATCCATGTGCAAGTGAAATCAAAGGACTCCCTATTGGCAAATATGAAATGAGAGCTGATATGACAGCTCTCTTGGGTCCCCCTGTTTTAATTTCTTTTGTACTTCATTGTGATCACCTATGAGCAAGTTGAACACTCATTTTGAAGTCCAGGGAATACTTAATTTTTGGGTGGTGTGTCAGCAACAAATGATTCTTATAAATAGCTGCTTATGATTCTCTTTGATTTAATAGAGCTATTTTTTATTCAGGCTTTCTCCCTGACTCCAAAGCTGACAAACAATCATTTGGCTGTCACAGTAATCTTTGTGCAAAGGTAATTTTTGTCTTGAAAGGAAAAAGAGCTGCCATAGTGTAGGTAGTAGAACTAGGTCACTATTTCTGAGAGGAATCAGTGGAGCATATTATTTAATTTCCAGTCAAAAGACTTACACTGCTGGGTTTTCCTATCATGTACAACTAAATGATAGCAATATTCAGTGTCAGTGATAGAGGTTTCCAGCAAAGTTCAAAAAGAAAAGAATACTTTTCCCCTCTTCCTCCCAGTTGTTGTTCATAATGTAAGGGTTCACAAATAAAGCATTCGTATTTGCTCAGTTCATTCAAAGAGAGGGATTTATTTCTTGGTTAAGAAATAAACCAGAAATCAATTGTGGGTTGGGAGTTTTTTTCCTGCTATATCCTGATATATTTCCTCCAATATCCTGTAAGATATTGTGATATAAGATTAGGATCCTTGTGGGAAGAGAGGCTCAGTCAGTAAAAAGCTTTCTAGGTAGGGGTTGCAGAGAACATGGCAGGAGCTGGAGAAAGGTTTGGGAAGTAGACAGGTCATGGTGTGGTGTCTTGACAGTGAGATTTTGAGAAGATTAGAGTGTAGTATCTAAATCTAGCTTGGAGCTTGTAGACATATACTAGCAGATCATGCTGGGCTCTGTGCAGGATATCTCCATAAGCTCACTCATGATTTACATTCCTGTGTGGAAATATCAGAATTCAGTCATCTTTCTTTCCTCTCTCAGGAAAGAGCATGTACAACAGAACATATGCATGTTTAACCTCATGGATGTTGCTGAAATTTCACTGAGTGCTCTTAGCTTTACATTGAACAGCCACCATTAATTAGGAGAGCTGCAGTCTTGAATGATGTGGCTAGATTTGGGTAGCTAAGTTAATTCTAGCTGGTCAAATATCTTTGCACTGAGAATTTAGTGTTGCAACATTCCTTAGGGACTGGAGATGAAGCCTTGGAATTTCCTAACTTCTACGCTGCTCTGAAAATTTCTCCAATGAAATGTATGAAAACACCACATTGTTTTAAGAATCACTTGTGGTTTTATTTTTCTGTCTTTCCTTCTTGGCCCTATTTTCTTTGCAGTTAGAGGTACTGATGATGAGAAGCCATGGTGCAGGGGAACTGTTTAGTAGAAGATAAACAACATCCTTTATATTTCTTCGCTTACAGGTTTTACGGAAGACTATCAGAATCTATGCATGAAATTAAGACGATCATAATAAGATTCCTTAAAGTGGCCTTAATCCTCCTGGACTGTGTGCTGCTTTAGAGTCATAGCGAAGAATTTGATAATTGCAGCAACATTGCAGTGGTCTAACATACTCTAAGCTGTGCTTGCTGACTGCAATCGCAGCCATCAGCAAGCTAGTTTAGACAAAGTGATTTTGTTATGTGTACCTTTACAGTCACTGTTGTCAAGAAAGATTTCTGTGTCTCAGATTATGTTTCCTCATGCAAGAAAATGGTTAAATTCCATTCCAGTATATTTATGCCAACAAAGATAGATGCAGATAACCTCATGAAAGTGACTTTCCTTTTCTTTTTCTGGCTTGGGCTGAACGTGACTATCCCTTCAGGCCACAGCACTCAACTCAGAGAAAATCATTTCTGAACAATGTAAGCATGCATATGTGAGGTAACTGACATACTAAATAACTAGAAAATCTATCTGCCACATGCAGAAAACTAGTTATGCAACTATCATCTTTCTAAAAAAAAAAAAAAGGGAATTTGAAGAATTTGTATTTGTTGTTGTGGCAAAATTATTACCTGATAAAAGGGGAATAAATAAAGGTTAAAGGTTTTTATTATAGTTAACAGCAATGTCAGTTCACTCTTTTAATTTCTGTAGGCAGGACTGAAACTGAACTCTCCCATGTCTTCCTGAATTTTATACTTTAAACAGCTTACCATTTTAAAATGGTGTTAGAAAACTAGTGTGTTTGTCAGTTACGAGCAGCGTTTCGCCACAGCTAATTTTCTGGTGACCACTACATGGTAGCTATTAAATTGGTCTGCTGGTAAATACTCATGGGACACTGTTAATGCAGTAACGTTTTGAATGCAGCTGTGTTGCTGTTCTGTTAATCTAGCTGGTTGTTTGTATATATATATATATATATTTATATATATTTATATATATATATATAAAAGTGAACACATGCCTGATGTATGTTTATAGTCAGATATGTTAAGTGAAGAGTGGTCCGTGAGCTCTGGACAAGGGCGGCTTTATGCTTGGATAAACCCTTGATGCCAGAGTGTTCCTGAGGAGACTGTAAGACCTGTCCTGTTCACACTGAGGAAAACAGCTAGAGCCTTGAACCACATGAGTAGGGACCCTCTTGTACCCAGAGCAGCCCTGACTCCATCCCGTGCCAGGCTAGTGTTCTTCTGCTGCATCGTCCTTGTGGTGTGTGAATGTAAAAAGGTGAAATCAGGATCTGACACTCTGTGTGTGTGAGTTGCATTCCCTTACAGCTAGAGTGTCAGGTATTGCAAGCCCTCTATCTCTCTTTAAAGTTGTATGGATACAGTTTTTCTATGTACAAAAACTGTTTCCAAGCCAAAACGAACAACCAAAACTGTAAAAGTCATTATGATGCAGCTCTGCTGATTTTGTGCATAATAGATCCTGACTAAGGTAATTTTGGGTCCATCAACATGTGGCAGTTGCTCTGGCTTTACAAGTGTCTGAAGAAGGCAAGCAGGCCAGCATGCTGAACGTCACAGTAAAATTTTTGGTCTGCCAAAGCTGATTGGTTATCAGATGTAACCAAAATGCGCAACTTGGCCATGTGCCCATTCACCAAATCATCTGACAGCCATGTGACTGGGATGGTTTTCAACTTAACTAATGGCTAAAAGACTTGTACCCCATTTCTATGTTGCATGTGTTGGTATCAAGGTGTCTCTGGTACACCTCAGGCAGGCTGTTTTAGTGTCCATGGGGCTGGATGTGGGGTTAATGTTCTTGAATCTGTTACAAGTAATCTGGATCAGTTAGGAAAAAATTAAGTTATGTGGTTTTTATACTAGTTTAACTTGGAAATCATATCATTCTTCAGTTACTGAGAAGCAGAGTTGTAAAATTATTGCATTACAACCTCACACAGCTCTTCAGCATTCTTATACTATTGTCCTTTCTCAAACAGCTTTCTAGTTAAAGAAAACTTAATAGAATTTGTAATATTGCTGAACAACAGAGCATTCATAAACATGCCTTTGTACATCAGCCTTCAGTCAACTCAGTTTTGCAGAAACAAGAAAATGCTCAGATTACTACGGTAATGTATACCCAAACATAACTAAGTAGGTGGATATTTATTAATCTAATTCAAAAATATATTTTTCACCAAACTTAAGGAGTAAATGCTAGCAAAAAAAAAATCGATGTGTTGGCTTACATTTGGATTCATTAATGTTTTAAAAATATGGTTTCAGTTTCTTTAAACACAATGGGGAAGATGAAAACAGTTCCCTTCTGTTGGAGCAACAGGAAATACTCTCAGACCAGTGACATGCTGCTGCCTTCCTCAAGTCTACTGTCACCCATTATGCCTCCTAACATTAAAATCACAGTGGTAGAACCACAAAGAAAATGAAAGCTGAAAAGGACATTGTGGATCTCCTCACCATGCACCAAGGCAGGATGAAGTATCTGTGTGCATTTCAAAGAAACCTTTTTCAAGCAGTTCTTTAAAAGACTCCTCATGATAGTACTATCAGCTCCCACAGCAATCTTCTGTAGTGTTCCATTATCCATACTGCCAGAAAATGTTTCCTAATGGCTAATTTTTTTTTTTTTTAACTTCTAAGCTCATTAGGTTTTGTCCAACCCATCACTTTCCAAGCTTAGTGGGTTTTGTCCTACTCATCGCAGTCATGGAGAACTAATTACTCCCATCCTCTTCAGGGCAAACCTTGATATATTTGAAAACTGCAATCTAATGCCATTCACATAATTTGCCTGTGTAAAAAACCTAAGTTCTTCCTAATACCCTCCCTCTTTGCAGGTATATGAAACGTAATCAGAAATATAGGACCTTTTCCATCACCTTGCTGGCTCCATGTTTGTCCCGGTTTCAGCTGAGATACAGTTAATTTTTCTTTCTGGTAGCTGGTACAGTACAGGTTTGGACTTAGCATGAGAACACTGGTGTTTTAGTTGTTGCTGGGTGGTTCTAGTGTCTACACTAAGTTGGGGACTCTTCAGCTTCCCACATCCTGCCAGATGCAGAAGAATCTGGGAGAGCATAGCCAGGACAGCTGGACCAGGCTGGCCAAAGGAGTCCCTACCAAATAAAATCATGCTGTATATAATTGGGGAGGGTGGTCAGGAGGCAGAGTCATTACTCAGGAACAGACTAAGCACCAGTTTGTTTTATTGTCCTTGTGCGTGTGGTGATCAATTGCATTTGTGCATCACTTGTATTATCATTGTTATAATTATTGTTGTTACTGTTGTTGATTATTATTGCTATCATCACCATAATTTTCCTTCCTTATGCTATTAGATAACTCAACCCACAAAGTTTTTTTCCATTCTCCCCCCAATCCTCTTGGTGGGAGAGGAGTAAAGTGAGCAGCTGTGTGGCCCTCAGTTACCAGCTGGGGTTATATCAGCGATGCTGAAGATGTCTCCATACTAATATCAACTCAGATAACAAGAAACTCCTTGTTTTATAAAAACTTTACAGCTTCATATACATATTTGACAACAACTAACTTACCAAAATAGAGGTGAAAGTAGATTCAAGAGGTCATCTAATTCCCCCTTCTCCCAGGAGATCGTACTTGGTTAAAATTTAGTCAGTGCTCTTTATTATTATTATTATTTCTCTGTACAATAGACTTAATTATTCCAATATATTTTCCATATAGCAGGATTACTTATGCTGTCCACTACCAGAACCAGTACTGCCATCATTATCGAAGGTGGAAGTCTTCACAACAAAAAGTTCAAGAGGTTCAACAAAACCCAAGTGCTAGGTTGCATATTCTTGAGTGCCATCTACCGGTACTTTAGCTATTCAGACACTATCTTCGAACTTGCTGAGCTGGTCCAAGCCGACTGCTCAGAACAAATAATAATATAGGTTGTTTTCACTGTTGATGCCAGCAGTAGTGTTCAATTTCCTGTAATCAAAGGAAGTATCAGAGGCTCTTCTGGGTAAATAAATGCATGAGTTGCCACAAATTGAAGACCACAGCCATACAAAAAAACCTGTGTTTTCCTGTGTCAATTCTGATTAAATAAATAGAGAAAGATGCTTAGTTTCACCATACAAAAATATGATTCCAGTCACTTTTATACTGGTTTATATATTCTATCATTTATACTAAAAAATGTGCATTACATTTTCCTTGTCAAATTTTATAGAATATCAGAGGCCCTGCACAAGAGGGTTTTATAGACATTCCTGATTGTACCTCTCCACACAGGGCATAACAAACAGGATTTAATATTACTCTAGAAGTATGACGTTTGACATATGAAAAGCACATACTCTACCTTTTAACAGCACATTGAACAAACATATAGCTCATCAACCCAAAGAACTATATTTCTTAGTGCTTTTCTGTTTGCTGGGAAGAACTGCAGTTAAATGGATACTTTGCTCCTTTAATAGTGCAGCCTGGGCAATCCAGTATCTGTGAAGGCAGTGAAGTGAAGGCAGGTTTTGGTGCGAGACTGAAGCAAAGTGCAAACTCAAGTATGGACTTACATCAAGATACTTAATTAACCACTTCGCTTCTGCACCCAGAAGGTCAACAGGACCCCAAAAACCACATAAACTGAAAATATAAACCATAGAATCATAGAATGGTTTGAGTTGGAATGGGACCTCAAATGCTACTGTGTATTACAGGACAATGACAGCAAAAACTATTTTATGGGTCTCAAAACAAAAGTGTTTAACCTTGACCATATAAACCTGTAAAATTGTCCTCATTTCTTCTTCTCAGTAACAACAAAGAGAGTGCTCACTCCTTTCCTAATTATTTTGCTCCCGTGGCAGAGAGAAAAATCACCCAGGGTTTCATGCTGCAGATCACAAATATTACTATACCACAAACAAGGAACAAGAAATGCAATTTGACCAACCTGCAATTAAATCTGAATATAAACTATTGGCAATTAACTTCCCTAACAGCAATTAAGACATGATGCAATTCATTCACAATGTAACTTTGAACAAACAGCAGTCTGGGTGTATAAAAAGTACCTTCCTTTCGGAGGAAGCTAAACCAGAATTTCCATAGCAAGAACTATGGCATAACATGGTAACATCTATGTGAGACTGGACAGTGTGACATTCCATAGAGCAGTCCATTTAATGGGACAGCAGGCAATATGAGGTCAGTTTCATTTGGACAACCTCAAGCCACATATGAAATGGTGAGAGATGATCAAAGGAAACAGACTAAATCTGATTCAAAGTAAAATGCCCAAATCACATTCAGATTGGATAGAAGGTCTTCAGTATCACATGCTTCAGCCTACTGACCTGTTCCTATTTCTTGCTAAGATCAACACAGCTATTAAGATCAGAGTAACCTCTCTGACCACCCAAACAAGTAAGCAGACAGACCCCTGTGTGGCATGTGCTTGGCACAGACCTTTCTGGACAGGTTTCAGCTTTGATGCAAATATGCATTGATTAAAAAATGTTCATG
This sequence comes from Porphyrio hochstetteri, assembly GCA_020800305.1. Classification (NCBI taxonomy): domain Eukaryota; kingdom Metazoa; phylum Chordata; class Aves; order Gruiformes; family Rallidae; genus Porphyrio; species Porphyrio hochstetteri. The sequence continues at coordinate 26,212,815 of CM036938.1, forward strand.
AGAAAAAGCCCACTAAGAATGCCCTAGCTGACCAAGCCTTTGAGGGAAGTAGTGTCTCAGATGCAGACAGTACTTCAGCTTTTGTGTCCAAACAGCTGATCTTAGGCAGACTGGTTTACCTGCCTACAGGGTAGTCTAACAACAGGCACACTATGGGAACGGTGAAGGTAAAAATAGTTGCCTTATGGTGCTGCACTGGAACAGGTCCCTAACAACTAGTTTTAAAAAATCTACAGGGTAAAGGAATTTAACCCTTGATCAACTCAATAGAGGAAAAAAGCTGCCAAATGACATGAATGTAGATTAATTAAATTAAGAGTTCTTAAAAGATGGACAGCTAATTTATACACCATTTACAAGACATTGTAAAAAATCATATTGTAACCTTAAAACCTGTCACAAAAGCAAAACTTAACTAACAATATTAACACATCTTTTCTTGCCTATCTGATAATGAGGACTTTACCACATGATTTGAAGCCATGTCAACTGATAGCTGTGCAGTCAGAAAAACCAGCTAGATTTCCCTCGCTGCATCACCAAAACAGTATGTCACTTTTGTAGTCTACATTAGGACCTGAGTATTTAGGGATAATTGATTTTGGGATCAAGAAAAGCTACTGGGAGAGAGCTACATGTAAGGCATCCTTAGTTTTCTCCTTCTCTTGAGTTTGGTAGAAGTCCTCTAACCTCATTCAGGCTTTCCCTCACACATAAGGAGTCCTTAGGATTTTTTTTTTCTTTTGAGGCTGGAAGATAACAGTGTTCCAAGTCCATTCAGGCTTTCCCTCGCAGTAATGCTCTGCCAAGAACTCCAGCTGTGGGCCTTAAAAATTAAAGGACTTGTCATTATTATACCTATGAGGTAAATGAATCATTTAATCTGTGATATAATTTAACAGTGCATTCTTCATTTAGCACTTCCATGTTACAGCTTTTACTACTAGCTTCCTCGTTTTGTTATGTACTGTTCAGCACACACACACAAAAACGCTTTGCTCAGTGCCTTGTCTTAATTTTTTCATTCAGTTTCTGCTTTCCTCTTTCACAGCTACATGCCCAAGTTAAAGCTCCACCAACACATCCCAAACAATTCTGAGCCAGCATTATGATTCCGTTGGTTTCACAAACAAACTTGGTCTAATTACAGATCAAGTCACGATCTAAAGTGCAAAACCTTTAAATGCCAGCTTCTCAGGGCACTACAGTTTTCATCTTCAGTTCATCTGCAACAGAATGCAGATCTCAAAATCAAGACAAGTATTTAAAGATCTTTACTTCAAAAGAAGTCAGAGAATGATTAAATAGCAGACCTTAAACTAATCATTTGAATTCAAAATTGCTTTAACTTCAGAAGCTTTGTGAGCAGAGTGGTTGCACAACAGATACTTCAATGCATGTTAGTGTTCAATGTCTGAAATAAAACAAAGCCTCTTACTAGCCACAACCATGTCCAGGTCCTCTGGTAGGTTCTGTGTCTCATATGCAAAAAGGAACGTACAACTCAGCAACACAGGTGGAAAACAAAACACAGCTATACACACTTCTACGTTGCTGAATCAACAGTTATTACATAAGAACATGTTTAATATTTACACACTAAAAGGCTTATTTTCCTAAATAATTGAGTAACCCAAGTGTAAATAGTTAATAAGATAGAAGTATGCATTTGCCACAGAATGCGGGTAATTTCAAGAGATAAATGCTGAGGCGGTGTTCCAGCGCCCGTACGCTTACCCCAGGGGTTGGTGTGCACAGGGAGAAGAACAAACTGCCAACTCACAGTGGTAACAAGTGAGTTTCATTGTGTGCAGAAACACATCTTACAAAAGAGAAGCTCACCACCTTACGGTGGAATAGCCAAGTGGCATTCACCAAAGTTTTTAAATATTCAAATACATTGACTCTAATGCAACAAGCTCTCCATATAGGATAAAGACACAGAGGCCGATTCTCACCTCTGACAACTTTTAAACACTTTCCTTGTAAGTCAATGAAGCTATTCCCTATTTACATTAGATGTGATTAGAGCCAATTACAGTGTCATACAAAGATATACTTGTGTCATACTTTTTCAAATCAAGGGCAATAGTCTCATTCTTGTTACGGTATTTGCTTTAGTTCTCATAAAAGACTCTTAGATATGATTTATTAGTTTCCAGATGAAGAAATATAGAAAAAGAAAAGTGCTAAATTCTCAAGGATAGATTCCAAAATGGAGCACACTTCCAATTAGCTAGACACCAACCTGCTTTCCATTGCTTTGGAAATCTCCAGCTTTGGTAGTCCAATGATGGAATTAACACTTTCATAGTAAAAAACCGAACAAACAAATCCCAATAATAGTTGAGCCCAAGTTCTAAGATGTAGTGAGAAATCAACCTTTACTTGACCCAAATGGATTGCTTAGTGTTATAAACAACACTAAGCCTTCTTTTAGGAAAAGCAGAGCACTGAAAACAGTAGAGACAAACATTGCATGCATAAGAAAACCCAGGCAAACCCATATGTATGTTGAGCTTTACTGACTAAAGTCTGCTAGACTCAATGTATGGATTCAGCAGTCCATTCACCTACACTTCCTTGTGGCACTAGCTCTTATGCTTATTTCATGTAAGGGTGTAAATTGCACGCAGGTCTGTTACACAAGCAGAGTACAGAAGACATAATTAGTCCTGATGTCTAGTTAAATATTCAGTTTACAAAGGATAAAAAAAATAACAGCAAGAAAAAATGTTCCTTCTCTTTTCAAAACCTTGAAAGTATAAACAAAAACCTTCCAAATGATTTTGAACTATTGGAACAAACATGTTTTTCCTCAAAAGGGCAGTTTGCTCTGGGTCAGAATCCAAAGTCCAGGTGTTGGAAACCTAGTGCTCACTCAACCGGAGCACCTCTCACTGGTTCCCACTGGGAGAACTCGTGTTTCCCAAGTTTTCACCTAAGCAGGTAATGCAGTGGGTAGATGAATCAGCTTCTTGGGTCCTGAAAGCAGAACAGCTATGACAGCATGGTGCTGCACCATGTAAATTTGCTTGGCTGTGATTTCGGTTTATTTACTTGGACATAGCTTTATGCTATTATTGTTATTATTGACTGGTTATTTTGTTATTATTGACTGGTCTCCTACTCATTCTGCAAGTGTGGTCTGGGCAGCCTTTCCTTTCATTCTACATGGATATGTTACAAGATTCAAAGATCCCATGAGGTCTTGTTCCTGCAATGCTCCAAATAAATGCCATGTATTATTCATAATGACACTCGTTATTTCTCTTTTTTTAAAACTGGAGATAAATTCTGAATTGTACTCACTACCTTTTTGCTTCTCTCATAACTTTTTGGATCCTCTACTTTATCTGTACTATGGTCCAGTGAGGCAATAGCCATTTCAGAAGTGAGGTTTTGATAAATCTTAGAGCAATCTTGGAATAAAACAGGAAGACATCCACATAACAGAGATTAATTCAGAAGGCATAGTTCTGAAATTCAACCCAACTGATGATACAACAAATCTGGTCTAAGAACAAATAGATAAAGAGGAGCTGTTCAAATCATATATCTGGAGGACATTGAACTTTTGGAGCTCTAGGCACAGGAGCATACAATTGATTTGAAAGGTTAAGGAGAAAGATTAGGAGATGAGCAAGTTGTACATTTGGAAAAAAAAACCCCAAACATTCAGCCTCCATATATCCAGGGGTAAGTCAGACACTTCTAAGACAGCAAACTTGCATTTTATGAACAACATCACACATGTACTGTTTTTTAAACCTGCATGTGTTGGTTCCAGCTGAGATAGAGTTCCTTTTCTTTTTAGTAGGCAGCACAGTGGTGTGTTTTGGATTTAGTATGAGAACAATGTTGATAACACACTCAGTTTTAGTTGTTGCTAGGTAGTTGTAGTGTCTACATTAAGTTGAGGACTTTTCAGCTTCCCATGCCCTGCCAGGTGCACAGGGAACTGGGAGAGCAAAGCCAGGACAGCTGGACCAGGCTGGCCAAAGGGACGTTCCTAACCATGCAACATATTGCTTCCTGTAAAACTGGGAGAGCTAGCCAGGCAACAGGATTGCTCCTTGGAAACAGTCTGGGCACTTGGTTGTATTTTGTTTTCCACACAGGGTGAGAAATTACATTCGTACATCACTTTTTAATTGTTATTATTCTTTTTCTCTTCCTTTAGTAACCTATTAAACTGCTTTTGTCTCAAACCATGAAGATTTTTTCCATTCTCCTCCCCATCTTCTTGGGTGGGAGGGGTGAGCAAGCAGCTGCCTGGTGCTCAGTAACTCACTGGGGTTAAACCACAAGACTGGAACAGCCCAACCATGTATGCATTCACAGTCCTGGTTAAGATTCCGGAGCTGGTTACTCACTGATGCAAGGCTATTAGAGTGCCTAGCTTTAAGAAAGCTTTTTTTGAGTTGGTATTGTCTCTATTGGAAGAGATCTAGGTCTTTATAGACAGTGCTTTAGACATTCAGGAGTAATTCTGCACCAGCTACCAAAAACCACAGAATGGAGTTTTCTGGTCCACTTGGCACAAGCGCATTATCAACCAGACAACTCTCAGTTATTCAATAACTCATCAGTGCATGCAGGTAACCTGCCTTGTGCCCACAGACCAGGCTGTGTCACAGTGTCGGTGTCAGGGCTATATGTAGAGCACACAGTTCTCAGATCACCCCCGCTTCACCTTCTGCTCTTCCAAGCTGTCCCGGCTGTCTCCAGGCCAGTTTACAAGTTTCCTAAACTTACAAACATACTATGTATGCTCTTACAACTTAATTTACAGAAGTGTTATATAGTCTGTATTTTCACTTTATCTGGGTTGTCTAAACCCTTCCCTTCTTCACATACTCTGACAAATTGGAAAGGCACCATAGAAAAGTTGCACAAATACATTTTACTTTTTGCACTAAATGTCTCCCTGATTCAGTAGTTGTGTGAAAGAACTCAGTGCTGTCCTGTAAAAACATTCCTGTCTGTAACACATTTTGTCCCTTACACTCACTGGAAATTACACAGAAATATGTGAAAGACAAGGGCTCACAGATGTCTCTACAAGGCCACTGTACCATCCCTGAAAGGGGATGGATGGCAGCTGTGAGAGGTTCTAAGCAACTGGAAAAAGCAGATGTTCCACCCATTTGCAGAAAAAAAGGGAGAGATCTATCGAGGTACTGGCCAGTTACTCTAAAGGTAGTCCCTCAAAAGAAGAGAAAGCATTACCTTCCCTGGTAGGATTATGAAACTATTTCCAGGTAGATGAAGGGCACAAAAATGATAGAGTACATCCACTCTATAGTTACCAAGAGCAAATCATGCTTGACCATCCTGACTGTCTTCTGTGATGAGACAACCTGCTCTGTTGAAAAAGGGAGAGTGGATACAAATGGCATCCTGAGGTTTTGGCACAGTCTGTAATCATTTCTTACAAGATAATGAGGATGGGTGGTTTGTAACCTAAATAAAACACTGGCTGGATGTTAGAGTCAAAAGGCAGTGATGAAGAAACCAAAACCTACCCTTTATCAGTTAATCTAACATAGTGTTACACTGACATAAGGTCCTACAGATACAGGTATTTCTCAGGAAATAATACTGGGGCCAATTCCACTTAATATCTTCATCAGTGACATGGGCAATGGGAGGGGGGTGAACCCTAAGTGTCTGGGTGGCTCCACATAGGACACAACGGTTAGTAAGTTGAAGGGTAGGGTTGCCATTAACAGAGACTTCAATAGTTTGAAGAAATGAATTTTAGGAATCCCACAAAGTTCAACAAGGTTAAATACAAAGCCCTTCACCTGGGATAGAAAATCTCCAGACTAACATAGCTGGGGAAAACCTTTGGAGAGAAAAACCTTGAGGATCCTGGTAAACAAAAAGTCAAGCATGACCTACAACAGTGAAGGTCCACTGCATTAACAAGACTCTAGCCAGCAAAGAGGTTACTCCTTTCTCTGAGGCGTTTTTGAGGCCATATCTGGAATTCTGTGCCCAGGAAAGGGGCTCCCACTGCAAAAGAGAGAGCAAAAGCTTGAGAGAGTCCAGCAGAAGGTCACTACTGGAAGTCAGGAATTGAAACACACCATGTATAAGGAGACACAAAAACCAGGATTTCTCTAGCCTGGAAGAGAGAAAGCTGAAAGAGGACCTAATTGTTCTCTCCTACTACTTACACTGGAGTGACAGTGAAAGAGAATTAGACCCTTCACAGAGGGTTGCACTAAAAGAAAGCCAGGAAAAGGTCATAATTTGCAAGAGAGGATATTCCAGATAGAATAAGGAAAAATTATTCTCTGTAACATTGATTAGGTGCTGGAACAGGTGGTGCAGAGATATTTTGAGTTCTTCATCCTTGGATATTTTCCAACCTCAACTGAAAAATTCTCTAAGTAACCTAGACTAACAGGCTCTGAACAGAAGATGAGGCTACATGATTTCCAGAAATCCAACCTAAATTTTTCTATGATTCTGTGATCAAGGCAGATAATGTCAGGAAGAGAAACACAAAAACAACTGTACAGTGCACTTGAAAATTAGATCTCAAATTACAAAATGAGATTCTAATTAGAAAAATTGGAAGATTAAAATGTTAGATGATTAGAGGACTAGAAAATTTCTCCCTGCTCTATTCTAGAGGATAGTTGCATGTACACAAGCTATTTATGCCTAGCTGACCACTTCTTGTAAACTTCAAATTTTCTAGAGGTGCCTTTTTTTGAGGTCAAACCTAAAGAAAAACTAAGTACTCCAGCCTGCAACCAAAGGCTATATTTAATTGCAGTTTATATACAGGAAGTGCTACATAGTGCTAAGTACTATAAAAAAGCATATCGGATGTTGCAGTTACTGAAGACCACCAACTCTCAACTGCTTCTGTGTCTCAGCTCTGTTCAATGGGGATGCTAATATCCCTTCAACTTGCAGAAATTTTGTGAAGACTTAGTGATACTTAGGTTGTACTCCAGAATGTGCATCATTTGTCTTCAAACTAGCATTTGACTATTACTCAATAATTAATTAAAGCATGCACTCTGGGGGAAAAAAAATAAAAGAGAGAGAAATACTAAATATCTGCTCATAAAGCAGTCATCATCTATCCTCTTCACCTGACAGAGATAAGGAAAAAAGGAAAACAGCACAGGAGGTTGGCCTATAGTTAAATACTTCTTAACACAAGACCATGGAAAAATCAGAGACGTGATAAAATGTATAATGGCAACCTTGATCCAGGTTAGTTCTGAGCACCTGACCTTGCAACATTAAAAATGTTCTTTTGATACAGTAAGAAGCAAAATTTTTGAATCAACTGGCAAGAAACAACTAATTAAACCATGGGAGCTTAGTCAGTTCTAGTCAGAAAGTCATTTCTCGATGACATTCATTTCATGTGCAGTGGCTGCCAATACACTCCTCAAGGCTCATATATGAGAATTAGCATTTCTGATACAAAGTTAGATTATTTCATCTAAGTTCATGTTTATCATGCCCAACCTTCATATCAGATCTTACAATGCCTTTCCAGTTCACGTTTTTGATTGCAGTGAATGTAACAAATGCAGGTTGCACTCACCTTGAGGGAAGGTAGGGCCACACGCCAACACCGTGATACAGATAAGGAAAGATAAAAAGTAAATTTCATTTCCTGTCAACATGTTTTTCTCTGAGTCCTTTGATCTTACCTTGTGCTGAATGCTGATAACACCCTGCATTCTATTATGTAATCATACCTGTGCTGTCCTCACTGACTGAGCATGACAATTACAGACCACTGTGCAAGACTGAACCACTCCACCTCAGTTCTGCAGTGAACCTGTTGGTCAGAGGTAGCTGACACAGAAACTTCTTTTTCTTTGGATAGGTAACAGGTGCTGTAAATTGTTACACAAAAGACTAAGTTCACCTGGCCTTAAAATCAGAAATAAAGACAAGAAACCACATGAAAAAGTCTAAACTTGGACAGTCCAGAGAACAGTTCTTCTCCCCATCAATGTTCCTGCTGTTCTGTGGAATATTTATTCTCTGTGTCAGAGAAAAGGGGAAAAATAAGAGAGCAGTTGTCTGTAGAAGTTGTGGTAGAGGGTTAGACAGTACACAGAGATGTGATTCTGTGATTCTGTGATTCTGTGAAGAGTGCGTAGAGTGTGAAGAGATGTCCCTAAAGAATAGTCATGAGCAGACTGAAAGCTAATGGCTAAGAATTAGGGATGGCAACAAGAGGAGCCCTATGGTTGATGTCTACTACAGGGAACACAACCAAGGGGAGCCTATCAATGAAGCCTTCTTGCTCCAGCTCCAGGAGGCATCGAGCTCCCAGGCTCTCATCCTGCTGGGGGATTTCAACCACCCTGACATTGTTGGAAAAGTAGCATGGCGAGCTGTAGGCAATCAAGAGACTCTTGGAGTGCCTTGAGGACAACTTCCTCAGACAGGAAATAGACAACCCTACTCGAGGGGAAAAAGATGTTGGACCTGGCGGTCACCAATGCGAGTGAGCTCCTCTGGGATGTCAACATTGGAGGCAGCCTGGGCTGCAGTGATCATGAGCTGGTGCAGTTCACTCTCCCAAGGCATATGAACCAAATGAGAAGCATAGTCAGGACCCTGAATTTCAGGAAAGCTGAATTCCAGCTCTTCAGGGAGTTAGTCAACAGGGACAAAGGGGCAGAACAGAGCTGGCAGATCTTTAAGGATGCTTTCAACAGAGCACGAGAGCTCTGGATCCCCAGGTGTAAGAAGTCAAGCAAGGGAGGCAAGAGACCAGTGTGACTGAGTCAAGACCTGCTGGTCAAACTAACAGGCAAGATGGAACTACACAGGCAATGGAAGTGGGGACAGGTATCCTGGGAAAAGTAAAGGGACATTGCCCAGTTATGTAGGGACACAGTCGGGAAGGCCAGGGCATGGCTGGAGCTGAACTTGGCAAGAGATGTCAGGAAAAACAACAAGGGCTTCTACAGCTGTGTAAACAAGAAAAGGAAGGTTAAAGAAAGCACCCTTGCCCCTTGATGAGTGACAATGGTGAACTGGTGACAACAGATGAGGAAGAGGCTGAGGTTCTCAACAATGTTTTTGCCTCAGTCTTCACTAAGGGACCTGGTCAGGTTGGAGAAATGGGCCCAGGTGAACCTCATGAGGTTCAACAAAGCCAAGTGCAGCATCCTGCACGTGGGTCAGGACAATCCCCATTGTCCATACAGGTTAGGAGGTGATGTGCTTGAAAGTAGCCCTGAGGAAAAGGACGTGGGAGTACTCATGGATGAGAAGCTGGACATGAGTCACCAATGTGCATCTGCAGTCCAGAAGGCCAACTGCATCCTGGGCTGCATCAAAAGAAGTGTGGCCAGCAGGTCAAGAGATCTGATTCTGCCCCTCTACTCTGCTCTGGTGAGGCCTCACCTGGAACACTGTGTCCAGCTTTGGAGCCCTCAACACAAGAAGGACAGGGACCTGTTGGAGCACATCCAGAGGAGGGCTGCAAAAATGATGAAAGGGTTGGAACATCTGTCCTGTGAAGACAGGCTGAGAGAGTTGGGCTTCAGCTTGGAGAAGAGAAGACCCTGGGGGGACCTTATAGTGGTCTTCCAGTACCTGAAAGGGGCCTATAAGAAAGCTGGGGAAGAACTGTTCACAAGGGCATGTAGCAGTAGGACGAGGAGTAATGGTTTGAAACTAGGAAAGGGGAGATTTATGTTGGATATTAGGAAAAAGTTCTTCAATATGTTGGTGGTAGATCATTGGAACATGTTGCCCAGCGAGGTAGTGGAGGCCCCATCCCTGGAGATATTCAAGGGGTCAGGCTTGATGGGGCTCTGAGTAACCTGATCTAGTGAAGATGTCCCTGCTTAGTGCAAGGGGGTTCGACTAGATGGCCTTTAAAGTTCCTTCCAACCTAATGCACTCTGATTCCATGATTCTGTGCTCTACAGCCCACTGCATTGACTATTAAGTGACAAGCAAACTTTCTGAAGTGCTCATTTCAAAGACAAAAAGTCCCTAAGACCATCTGAGATTCAAAAGTACTGAGGTACTAACATCTTGTAAATATATGAATTCTTGAGCCCTTAAAATATACAATTTAAAAAATGCAATAAATTCAAGATAAGAACTTCCAGTCTTAAGCAAATTATTTTCCCTGACTCTAAGTAGTAACTGTTACTTCAATCTCCAGTATATCCTCTGTAGGGATGGATAACATTCCCTAAGGAAGGCAGGGCTCTAAAGCCAATGTGAGAAAAAAACATACAAGCACCTTCAAATACACAAGAGGTGTAAATGACCTCCTGCTTACATATCACTTACTTTTCAGTGCTTTCTCATCCTGCCATCCTGAATAAATTCAGGGCAAACTTTTCCTGCCAATTCACAGCCCCACACTTAAGCAAGTTCTGGGACCAGCAGAGATGCTCCCTACAGCTAGAAAGAAGATACTCTGTAAAAATTCAGTAATATATTCAGTTTTTGCCAGCAAAAACAGTTTTGACAAAAAATGGATTAGTTATACTTTGTAGGCACAACTCTGCATGAGGGCTGGTCCAGCAATGTGTGGTTCCAGCCAAAACACTCAGGGCTCCATGCCCTAGCGAAGCATCGATACCAAAAAGCACACTATCACATACCCACTCACTCCACAAACAATGCAAGGGGAGGTCTTTTCCACCCATTCCTGCTCCTCTGTCTACCCCTACAAGTATGTTAATTTTCCAACCAAATTTCCTATCAGTTTGGTGCATCACTCCAGCATCTCAGAATGAAGATTCTCCTTGGAGCTGCGGAACATTCATCCTCCTTGAATGATGTTCAGCCTCCAAAACAGTGTTTGCAGTCATTGCTATTTGTAACCATTACTGCCTTTACTGCACTGTATTTTACTAGTTGTTCATGAAGAAGCTAAGAAGGACTCCCACATATTATCCTGAAACATGAGATTTGATTATAAATCTAATAAAAATCTGTCAGTCAGGAGCATCAGATGTAATCCTGCTCTTTTCACAGTCCTCTAAGGGAACGACTATGGAATTCATGGCTTTAAGCATATGGGATACAAAACCCACATGGATCTACATTATCTTCAATCTGCTGCTTTCCTTCCATTTGCACAAATCAGAGCATTTCTGATTAAATAGGGTGACAAAGACTATCCCTAATTAAGAAAGCTCCAAGCTGCAATGAGCCCTTCATACACTCCATCAATTCCCTCTTTCCTCGGTACATTTTATCTGCAGGTTGAATGTGATTCCTAACTCAGTTTCCAGTCTTGGGGTATGCTAATACCTTCTCTGAAAGGCTGAAAAGAAATGTCATCATAGCCTTGGAGATTTGCAAACCTCTGCTGAGTCAGACCCTGAGCAACCCAATCCAGCTTTGAGATGAGTCCCACTTTAAGAAGGAGGCTGAACTGCATAACTTTCCAAGATCTCTTCCACCCTAAATTAACCCTATGCATCTTCTTGCCTTTCTTCTGTTGAGACTGGCAAAAGAGCCTTTTAATTCAAGACCAGCAGCTACAAAGGAAATATCCACTTCTTCCAAAAGATAAGTATGGAGTTCCCCATGCAAATTCTTTGACCAGTTCTGGAAAACATTTTTGCTTGTTTGATATCTGTCAAGTTTAATATTGTCAGTAGCTTGTAGTTAATATTTGAGCTGACACTATAAACTCCTACCATCCTCTAGATTTCAGTGGTGCAATTACCTCATTTTGAAAAGGAGCCCCTGTGGAGATGAGCAGAGTGGACAAAGGCACTCAGGGTAAAACTTCAGCAACGGAAGCATTTCACAACATAGAAAAGCATTAACTGGAAGAAAAAAATTTGCTTTTTCTTCAGCAGCCAACTGGTAGAATATGACTTCAATATTAAAATGCATTAGACTCTCATATGGTCTGTTAATTTCAAATTAAACTGGAAAAATATGATACCTCTTTTACTGAGACAAATTTAGAATATATTTCCAGTTATTGAGCTAAATTCTAATGATCAAGCAGCTCTGCTTCAAATACTATAATGAGTTCAAATATGACAAATAAAATTAATTAATTTTTGAAATTTAAAGATAGATTCAAATACGAAGACCCAGCAAACAACTTGCAAAGTGACATAGCTTGAAATAATGACTCAAAATATTGAAGTGAATATTCCTATCTTCTGAAACACTGAGGTCAAAGTAAAAGGAAAGGGAAGGAGGTACTGTCTTACCTTTTAAATGTAGAAGGATCTGGAAGATTATGTATTTACTTGTTTTAAGTAGCATAGAAAAGGGCCATCTTTTCTACTTCACATATACCAGCAGTATCAGTATATTAAATGTTTTTAAAGGTATTTCACAAAGAACCACATCCCACATCTGCAAGCTTTCTCAGCCATTAACTGAGAAAGCAAAGGTGGTGAATTTAAGAGCCACCTGCAAACATTTCAAGTCAATTTTTTCAGACAAATGATACTGTCATTAAGACTGATGCAATGTCTTTTACTGCAATGTCTTGGGTCTCTGTGGTGTTACAAGAAGCTTAAGCTTGATACTGCTTTTAGCCTTGGACCAGCAGAGCCAGACCTATCGCTACTACAGCTGAAGCCAGTTCTGCACAGTGTCGAAATTTAGTAGCTTTCTCTCTGTCTTAAAATAAAATAAAAGGAAACATAATAGAAGCATGAAAAAAACCCTACACATAAAACCTTAAATTCACATATAGAACCAAAACTAGAATACAAACTAAGAAAAAAATGGTTCAAGTGACCTTCATATATCATACTGTTGGGTTTCTTCTCAGTAGATACTCTTTACAACAGACTGAGTCAGTTTAGCACGTGAATGGATTGCTGCTTCATAAACCAGGAAACAAGTTAGTTTTAATAGGCTAAACAATTAACCTTGAAGAACCTTTCACGCTTCCAAGCCTAGATTAATTAATGCCCATTCTTGCTTTTGATGAAAATACAATGTCATTCTTCTGACATAAAGCTTACCTCCAAATCAAGGATTCAAACTCTTGCTGTTGTACTTTACTGTATCTGAAAGCAGAAGTTAAGTATATGTGAATCTAGGGAATTATATACATATGAAGCCTTCTGTGTATAAGAAGTTCCAGTCCAGAAAATAGAAAACTGTTACAGCTGACGCAAGTTATCACTTTCTAATTTTTAAGGTGCTATTCTACCCACACCTGAATTCTGGCCTCTGCTTTAAGAATATTCTTTAGAGAAATCTGATCTTCTCATTCTGTGGAAATGAACTGTACTCGGGGGGGGTTCATTATGGTGGAGAGGCTTTCAATCTGAGCTTCCTAATTACCAGAAATGGGTCTGTGTGGTGACATTTAGATGAAATTGCATACAAATTTTAAACTTTCTAACATTTTTATTTCACTATTACAGTTATAAGAAGACCACATTATACCTCCATATGTAGCATGTGAAACAAAACAGAATGTTGTACAGATTATCAGAGGCACAACTCCACATGAACTAAAATGTCCTATTCTCAAATTTACCTTCCAGCCACCAGAAGTTAAAATTTCCAGACTTTTCTTGTCCTCTTCTGACCTGTTAAAAATTGTTCTCCGTCATCCTGAGTCATTAATTTTGCAGGCACCATGACTGTTTCATGACAACAGCTTTTAGTACATATTACATTATTGTCACAGTAATAAATGTTATATAAATAATGAATTCATTTTCTTTAGGTTGTCTTTTATTATACATAGGCTGCAGTTTTCTGAGCACTGTTTAGGGTAAGAGTTAAACCCAACCTCGTGATGTCTATGTTGTGAATTCAAAATGCAAGTCCATTTAAAAATAAGTATTCCAGAAACATTTTACACATGGGGCCATGGCTATAAAGCTTGACAAAACAAACTAGAGAAAAGGTTCTCTCTCCTACAATCACTTACTCAAACTCCACTCATTCCTTTTTCCTTCTTCATCAGTCTCTTGTTCCATCACACACAGATGGCTTCTTCTTGGCTTTCTTACCAGGGCATTCTCCAATGAATCTTCAATGTATGCTTGCTTTTAAAGTCTGCTGACAGAAATATTTTGTGGGTAAACATATCACCTCATTCTTTATCTTAAGTGACGTTTCAAATCTACTATAACCAAGGATAAAGCTTTAGGCCTGAAAAATTCCTCATGCATCCCTAAACTTCATTCAAATCCACATCTCAGGTTTGCTTTGAAATCTCAAGTTCTGTGGAAAGTTTGAGTACAACCACGAATTCTAAATATTTGCAAATAGGCAAGCATACTTAAATACAGACTAAACTCACTGCCATCCTCGACTAGAAAGATGATTGACCTTAATTTTTCTCTTTGTAAGGAACAGTTTGAAAAAAATAATTTTCAGGAAATTTCATGTGAAAAAATAATGCATTGTAAACTGATTCCTAGGACAAGCCCTTCTTTTCCTATTGACTACAGTGAGAGTCTGGGGAAAGCAAGCTCTTTTGGATTTCCAGAGTTCAGACCACAGCCTTCAGCACAGGAAGGAGTACAGGGAAAGCAAGTACCTCGAGCTACAAAAGAGCCACAGAAGCCAGAACAAATGCACAAGAACCCACCTGCCTCTTTGACCCTGAATCTGAAGTCCTCCAAGAACAATCAGACCAATGCATAAATATGGTTTTGATCAGGAATCAGATGGAGATGGGCTGAGGATACTGAGGTTGTTTTTCTTCAGCAGAGAATGTATGTAACATAGGTGAATGTGCTTCACATGTACTCTTCTTGCCTGCAGCTCAGAGAACAGGCATCTGTTACAGCCCTGTCAAAATGATGTTTGCTCAAGCAAGAGCAGCTTATTTTAGCTTTGAATATTTTCCAGTTCACTCCCCAGTGCATTAATCAAGATGGTGGCCATCACAGCTGCAGCATCTCCAATTTCAGCTCACAGCACTGACAACATAGATCCCTTTGCCAACTCATTCAGGCCCCAAAATTTTCACTAAGGGAAGTGCAAACTGCCACTGCTTTTATCCTAACACGGCTGTAAGCCTTCAGGCAGTTTCCCAGAAGCTGCATTGCAGCAGTGCCCTCTCATCAGCTTGCAGTACACATGGACGATGGAAAGGATTGCGATTTTTTCATTGACATGCTGATCTCACAGTGCTGAGGAACCTGAAAAGGCACTCCCACCGCCCACTGCTGCTCTCACACTGCATATTTCTTCTGACCTGAAATTCCCACTTCCCATTCAATGCAGCTTGCTTTAAACAAATACAACACCCACCCACCAGCCTCTCCCAGATCTTGTGCTCTGCAGCCATAAGGCCACTTTCAGTATAAGGCAGCACAGAGAAAAGCTATCTGGGACTCTTTCCATCATGCTGACTCTACCGTGAAAAAGGTCATGATGTCGTTGAGAACTATCACTGCCAATTAGCATTAAATAGCCAAACAGAAAAATAAAAAATAATATCAGAAGGAGAAAGCCAGTAGGTTGAGTAATCAGGTTTTCATTGCACTGATAAAGAATTAATAAGAATGAAGAAAAATAGGACCAATAAATCTGTGGGGCAGAAATTAAAGTGCCTTATCCAGGAAATCTATACATTCCTTTGTCATGTGGGCAAAGCAGATGTTTGTAAAGGTCCCAACTGATGTCACTTTTCAAGTTTCTCAATCAATAACATCGAGTGTTTTTAACTGGTTTCAAAACTCAAACCCACTGACTTAGGTGGAATGCTACCCAGAAGGAAAAGACCACATTCAACAGCAGCATATTTCAGCCAAAGAAAAAAGCCATGCACAAAATCTCGGTGACTAAGCAACCCTACAGATATTCATATTTCACCACTAGACTTTAATAAATTCAACTGTCTTCTTTTCTTGTGGGATCACTCTTTTTGGGGCAAGAGGGCCTTCAAAAATGTTTAATAAGAAGCCTTTGAGCTAGAAGAAATGTTCATTTTGCCCTTGAAGACCTGAAGTAGAGCTATTTCACAACAGAATACAAAGCAAGTGCATGAAAAACAAAGGGCTCTTAGCTGTTAGAGGTCTTACACAGATATTTCTTACACAGGTATCTCAAATTAATTGTGAGATTGTAACTTGAAAATATATTTTTCAAATCAAAAATGAATGTGTATATGTAGAACATTACCGGATAAACAACCTTCAGTTTCGAAGAAAAGGAAGAAAATGTCATCACAGCAAGTTAAAGTACCTACATGCAGGGATGGAGGGGAGCAGGGGACTATATGGGGTGTGCAGGAGGATGTAGGGAGGTTTCCTGAAGTCCATGAGTTAAAAAATGACACATTATCTTTCAATCAAATGCCAACTGCTGGCTGGAGCAGATTATGGAGAAAGTGCGTGCTCCAACCACAGCCACTCCGTGCAGCTTGGAGCACATCAGGAAATAATAAAATACTGCATCTTCAGTGTTTGTTTCAGTTTTGAGGAAAGTGTTGACACCACTTGAACCTTACAGCAGGTCCATATTATTCTAATTAAACAGAAGACGTAGATCAGAATAAATGATTTACCAAAGTATACTGGGTTTGCGTGGCAAGGCTTTGGTTTTGGGGGGCCTACAGGTGTGGCTTCTGCAAAAAACTACTAGAAGCTTCCTCCATGTCCAGAAGAGCCAATCCCAGCAAGTTCCAAGATGGACCCACCGCTGGACAAGACTGAGCCCATCAGTGACACTGGTAGTGTCTCTGCAATAACAGATTTAAGAAGGGACAAAAAAACCACCAAGAGCAATTGCAGCTGGAGTGAGGAGTGAGAAGATGTGAAACAGCCCTGCAGACACCAAGGTCAGTGAAGAATTAAGGGAAGAAGATGCTCCAGGCACCAGAGCAGAAGTTCCCCTGTAGTCCCTGAAGAAGACCATGGTGAGGCAGGTTGTCCCACTGCAGCCCGTGGATTTCCATGGTGGAGCACTTGCAACCCATGGAGGACCCCATGCTGGAGTAGGTAGAGACACCCAAATGAGGCTGCAATCCCATGGGAAGCCTGTGCGTGCTGGAGCGGGATCTTGGCAGGACCTTTGGCCTCATGGAGCAAGGAGCCCAATCTGGAGCAGGTTTGCTGTCAGGACTTGTGACCCTCTGGGGCAGTCACACTGGAGTAGTCTGTTCCTGAAGGTCTGCAGGTCATGGAAGAGACCTATGCTGGAGCAGTTGGTGAAGAACCACAGCCTGTGGGAAGGACTCATGCTGGAGAAAGTCATGGAGGACTGTCTCACATGCGAAGGGCTCCATGCTGGAGCAGGGTCAGAGTGTGAGGAGTCCTACCCCTGAGGAGGAAGGAACTGCAGAGACAAACGTGATGAACTGACCACAGCCCCTGTTCCCATCCCCCTGTTGCGGAAAGGAGGTAAAGAAAAATGGTTATGTTAAGGTTGGAAGAAGGCAGGGGAGGGAGGTGGTTTAAAATTTGGATTTATTTCTGTCCTGGTTTCAGCTATGATGGAGTTATACTTTTTTTAGCAGTGGATGGAATGCCATGTTTGGGTGTTAGCATGAGAATAGTGCTGATAGCACCCTGATGTTTTCCGATTTGTTGCCGGGCAATCAAGGACCTTTCTCAGCTCTGCATACTTCCTTACTAGTGAGAAAGGAGGGGACGCAGCCAGGACAGGTGATCCGAATTGGCCAAAGAGGATATTCCATGCCAGTTACGTCATGTTCGGTATAAGGGGGGACTGGGGGGAAGAGGGGGAGACAACGCCAGGACGTGCAGTTTCTGGGGCGGTCGGGTTGTCCGGGACGGGCTCTAAGCTGTGCGGCCTGAGTTGTGTGGTTTGGTGAGAAATTGCATTGTGTATCACCAGTTTCATCTATTTTGTGCTTTAAACTTCTGTTATTGTTATATCTAGTTTTCTGTTATTGTTTAGTAAACTATCCTTATCCCAACCTGCGTGGTTCTGGTTTCTAGGTTGTGGTTTCTTTTCCTCCTTTCTTCCTTCCCTTTTCCCCTTCCCCCAACTTTCCCTCCCCCTTCCTTTTAAAAGTACAAGCGACTGTGTGGGGTGCGGCCCTTGGCTGGGGCAAAACCACGACAGTTATTTTGGCGCCCAACATGGGGCACGAACGGTTGGGATAATGGTAGATCTGACCCTAACTATCGCAATTAAGATAAGCACTGTTGTTTAAGCAATCTCTGGTCACGATGTTGTGGTATTTATTTACAAGGCTGTGGCAGCAAAACCACCGCATGCTGTATACAATCCTGGCAGGATTCTTTACTCTCTCAGGTCTGCTGCTCCCGTATTTGTTCCCATACTTCATTATAGTGTATTTTATGATATCGGTCTATGATACAATAATATCGATGATCATGAGCTTAAGCTGGTACCTGTATGAGGTTTTGCTGTCCTGTCCATTCTTTGGACAGGGAGGGGTTAATAACAGCAGCCGGTATGGTGGGGGCACTGCTTTCTTTTCCTTTGGGCTAAATACAACAGCTCTTAGGGCAGTTTTTGAAAATCTTCAATATCTCTGGGATATTCAAACTAGCATTTTGCTATTGGTAGGTTTGGTGCAGATGGTTCAGTTTTTGTTATATATCAAGCATAGGTTTATGAATACCACTGAAGAGCTTTCTCCGAGACAGAATAATCACGAGTGGCAGGGCATGTGGCAAAGTATGGGCGAGTACCTAGGTACTTTCTCACGCCTGATGGTTTGGAATTTCACTCCTGAACAGCTACAAGACCCTGATCAAGTGACTGCATACCTAAGGAAAAATTGCTGTAGGTTTCCCAGAGATGGACACCTTACTGCACTGTGCTGGGCTCTGGCCACTATTTATCAAACACTGCTTGATAGCAGGCAGCACTGTCAGCACTGTCAGCACTGTCAGGGAGAAGGGAAAGGAAACAGACTGGCAGATACTATAGCTGCTGCAACCACTGGGGCTGACACTGCAGCTACTGCAACCCCTGTGACCGACACTGCAGCTACTGTAATCTCTACAGCAGACACTGCAGATGATCAGAAAAACCAACCCACACCAGTGTCTGTTGCTCCCGTACAAAAGAGGAAAGGCACAAAGAAATCAGTTCGTATAGTGACGGATAAGGATGATGATCAACCGGGATCATTTCGAGGATATCAGGATGAGGCAGAACCAGAGATTGTTACCCGATCCCTGACTCTGAGTGAGCTGCGTGAGGTTCGAAAAGATTTCACTCGCCACCCAAGTGAGCACATTATCACTTGGTTGCTCCGATGTTGGGATCATGGGGCCAGTAGTTTGGAATTAGAAGGCAGAGAGGCCAAGCAGTTGGGATCCCTAGCTAGAGAAGGAGGAATTGACAAAGCAATTGGGAGGAGGCCGGAAATCCTCAGCCTCTGGAGGCGACTACTGTCAAGTGTGAAGGAAAGATATCCCATAAAGGAATATATTACATGCCAGACACCTAAGTGTAACAGCATAGAGACATCTGTCCAGCACCTGAGAGAATTAGCTGTACGGGAGATAATTTATTATGATCTGGACAATTCACGGCTTCCCGCTGATCCCGATGAAGTCCTATGCACTCCAGATATGTGGCGTAAGGTTGTACGAAGTGCACCAGCAGGGTATACCAATTCACTGGCAGCAATTGACTGGAATGATACGAATCCGCCAACCGTAAATGAGGTGGCCTGCCGACTCCGGAAATACCAAGACAATGTTTCCCTCTCCGTCATTGCAGCAGTAGAGAAACTGGTTCAACGACTTGACAACAATGTGTCCAACTCCCAACCCGTATGGAGCAATGTTGCAGCTACTGGGAGAAAGCGTCCATCGTTCCAAGAGGGAGAATACACACCACGACGTACATTGTGGTTTTACCTGCTTGATCATGGAGAGGACATGAGGGAATGGGATATGCAGCCCACCTCAGCCCTTCGAGCACGAGTAAATGAGCTGCGGGGTAAAACATTCGCACAACGAGATTCTGCCAGGAAGAAGGCTGCACCAGTTTCTACTGGGCAGTTCCCTAGACCAACTGGAAGGCCTACCTATATGTCTGATGTGCCTGATCCTTTTGAAGGGACCTCTAAGTCCTTTATGCAACCAGTGGAAAACAAATATGATCAGCAGCAATAGAGGGGCCCTGCCTCCAGCCAGGTGGAGGAGAGGGACAATCGGGTTTATTGGACTGTGTGGATCCGATGGCCTGGCACGTCAGACCCACAAGAGTACAAAGCTCTGGTGGATACTGGTGCCCAGTGTACTCTAATGCCATCGAATCATGAAGGGGTAGAATCTGTTTGTATTTCTGGAGTGACAGGGGGATCCCAACAACTAACTGTGCTAGAGGCTGAGGTGAGCCTAACTGGGAAGGACTGGGAAAAACACCCCATTGTGACTGGTCCAGAAGCTCCGTGCATTTTAGGTATAGATTATCTACGTAGAGGGTATTTTAAAGACCCAAAAGGGTACCGATGGGCTTTTGGAATAGCTGCTTTGGAAACAGAAGAAATTGAACAATTGTGTGCCTTGCCTGGACTCTCGGAGGATTCTGCTGTTGTGGGGTTGTTGAAGGGTGAAGAACAGCAAGTGCCAGTTGCTACGACGACGGTGCACAGACGACAATACCGTACTAACCGAGATTCCCTGATTCCCATCCATAAGCTGATTCGTCAACTGGAGGATCAGGGAGTGATCAGCCGAACCCACTCACCCTTTAATAGTCCCATATGGCCAGTGAGGAAGTCCAATGGAGAGTGGAGGCTGACAGTAGATTATCGTGGCCTAAATGAAGTCACTCCAGGTATGAGTGCTGCTGTGCCAGACATGTTAGAGCTCCAGTATGAATTGGAATCGAAGGCAGCCAAGTGGTACGCCACAATCGACATTGCGAATGCTTTCTTCTCGATCCCACTGGCGCCAGAGTGCAGGCCACAGTTTGCTTTCACTTGGAGAGGCATCCAATACACGTGGAATCGTCTGCCCCAGGGGTGGAAACATAGCCCCACCATCTGCCATGGACTAATCCAGAATACACTGGAAAAGGGTGATGCACCAGAGCACCTGCAGTATATTGATGACATCATTGTATGGGGCAACACAGCAGAGGAAGTTTTTGAAAAAGGAAACAGGGTAATTAAAATCCTTTTAGAAGCCAGTTTTGCTATAAAACGAAGTAAAGTCAAGGGGCCTACGCGAGAAATCCAGTTTTTAGGAATAAAATGGCAGGATGGGCGTCGTCAGATCCCAATGGACATTATTAATAAAATAGCAGCTATGTCTCCACCAAGCAACAAAAAGGAAACACAAGCTTTCTTAGGTGTTATAGGTTTTTGGCGAATGCATGTCCCAAACTACAGTCTCATTGTGAGCCCACTCTACCATGTAACTCGAAAGAAGAATGATTTCCAATGGGGCCCTGAGCAACAGCAAGCCTTTGAGCAGATCAAACGCGAGATAGTCCATGCAGTGGCCCTTGGGCCTGTCCGGACAGGGACAGATATTAAAAATGTGCTCTACACTGCAGCTGGGGAGAACGGCCCGACCTGGAGTCTCTGGCAGAAAGCACAAGGGGAGACTCGAGGTCGACCGCTGGGGTTTTGGAGTCGGGCCTACAAAGGATCTGAGGCCAATTATACTCCAACAGAAAAGGAAATACTGGCCGCCTATGAAGGGGTTCGAGCCGCCTCAGAAGTGATTGGAACTGAAGCCCAGCTCCTCCTGGCACCCCGACTGCCGGTGCTGGGCTGGATGTTCAAAGGGAAGGTTCCTTCTACACACCATGCCACTGATGCTACGTGGAGCAAGTGGGTTGCACTAATTACACAGCGGGCTCGAATAGGAAACCCCAATCACCCAGGAATCTTGGAGGTGATCACAGACTGGCCAGAAGGCAAAGATTTTGGGATGTCACCAGAGGATGAGGAGGTAACACGCGCTGAAGAAGCCCCACCCTACAACGAACTGCCAGAGAATGAGAAGCGATATGCCCTGTTCACTGATGGGTCTTGTCGCATTGTGGGTAAGCATCGGAGATGGAAAGCCGCTGTATGGAATCCTATAAGAAGAGTAGCAGAAGCCACTGAAGGAAAAGGTGAATCAAGCCAGTTCGCTGAGGTGAAGGCCATCCAGTTAGCCCTGGACATTGCTGAGAGAGAAAAGTGGCCAAGGCTCTACCTTTATACTGATTCATGGATGGTGGCGAATGCCCTGTGGGGGTGGTTGCAGCAGTGGAAAAAGAACAACTGGCAGCGTAGAGGCAAACCTATATGGGCTGGTGACTTATGGCAAGATATCTCTGCTCGGTTAGAGAAACTTGTAAAGGTACGTCATGTCGACGCCCATGTACCTAAGAGTCGGGCCATGGAGGAACATGAAAACAACCATCAGGTAGATAAGGCTGCTAGGATTAAAGTGGCTCAGGTAGATCTAGACTGGCAACGTAAGGGTGAATTATTCATGGCTCGATGGGCCCATGATACCTCGGGTCATCAAGGGAGAGATGCAACATATAGATGGGCTCGGGATCGAGGGGTGGACTTGACCATGGACGCCATCGCACAAGTTGTCCACGAATGTGAGACATGTGCTGCAATCAAGCAAGCTAAGCGGTTAAAGCCCCTTTGGTATGGAGGACGGTGGATGAAATATAAATATGGGGAGGCTTGGCAGATTGATTACATCACCCTCCCACAAACCCGCCATGGCAAACGTTATGTGCTTACAATGGTGGAGGCAACTACCGGCTGGCTAGAAACATATCCCGTACCCCATGCCACTGCTCGAAATACAATTCTGGGCCTTGAAAGGCAAGTCCTCTGGCGACATGGTACTCCAGAAAGAATCGAGTCAGACAATGGGACTCACTTCCGAAACACTCTTATAGACACCTGGGCCAAAGAGCATGGCATTGAGTGGGTGTACCACATTCCTTATCATGCACCGGCCTCTGGGAAAATTGAACGATATAATGGACTTTTAAAAACTACACTGAAAGCAATGTGTGGTGGGACATTCAAGCATTGGGATACACATTTGGCCCAAGCCACGTGGTTAGTTAACTCTAGGGGATCTACCAATCGGGCTGGCCCTGCCCAGTCAAAATTTCCACGTACTGTAGAGGGAGACAGAGTCCCAGTAGTGCATATGAAGAGTGTATTGGGAAAGAGAGTTTGGGTCATTCCTGCTTCAGGCAAAGGTAAACCCATGTCTGGAATTGTTTTTGCTCAAGGACCTGGCTGTACTTGGTGGGTAATGCAGAGGGATGGAGAAGTTCGATGTGTACCTCAAGGGGATTTAATTTTGGGTGAGAATAGCCAATATAATTAATGAAGTAGAAATTGTAATAATTGCCAAATAACCCATTATTGTATATTTCATTATTGTTATGATTGCTGTATGTTGTACCATAGCATTATAGCTGGAGTCATACAAGTTAATGAAGAATGAGTGCCATGATGATGGAACTAAAGCCTGGCCTCTCAAGAACTTTTTTCTCCCTTTGAAAATAAACTCTGACCCACAGACTATGAGCATGGACCATGCCAGGTGTATCAGTCAAGAGCCTGAGATGCAGCGTGCAACGAGCCAATGGAACATACAACTATCCTGAGAAACTGTTACGACAAATGGAGCCTGGAAATCATGGATTAAATGAACTCAACAACTTCAGAGGGATGATTCACAGACTGAGGGAATAAGATCTGTATGCACATATGTGTGCATACATGTGTACATACATATATGGGTGTGTGAAACACGAAACTGGTTGTACCCAAAGAAAATTGTTGGATCTGGTCATGACGTAAATGCTATGGAATAAGGGGTGGATAATGTCCTGGTTTCAGCTATGATGGAGTTAAACTTTTTTTAGCAGTGGATGGAATGCCATGTTTGGGTGTTAGCATGAGAATAGTGCTGATAGCACCCTGATGTTTTCCGATTTGTTGCCGGGCAATCAAGGACCTTTCTCAGCTCTGCATACTTCCTTACTAGTGAGAAAGGAGGGGACGCAGCCAGGACAGGTGATCCGAATTGGCCAAAGAGGATATTCCATACCAGTTACGTCATGTTCGGTATAAGGGGGGACTGGGGGGAAGAGGGGGAGACAACGCCAGGACGTGCAGTTTCTGGGGCGGTCGGGTTGTCCGGGACGGGCTCTAAGCTGTGCGGCCTGAGTTGTGTGGTTTGGTGAGAAATTGCATTGTGTATCACCAGTTTCATCTATTTTGTGCTTTAAACTTCTGTTATTGTTATATCTAGTTTTCTGTTATTGTTTAGTAAACTATCCTTATCCCAACCTGCGTGGTTCTGGTTTCTAGGTTGTGGTTTCTTTTCCTCCTTTCTTCCTTCCCTTTTCCCCTTCCCCCAACTTTCCCTCCCCCTTCCTTTTAAAAGTACAAGCGACTGTGTGGGGTGCGGCCCTTGGCTGGGGCAAAACCACGACAATTTCTCATTACTGTGATTTAGTAGGTAATAATTTAAATTAAATTTTCTAAGTTGAGTCTGTTTTGCCCATGACAGTAATGGGCGAGTGATCTCTCCCCGTCCTTATCTCAACCCAGGAGGCTTTCATTACATCTTCTCTCCCCTGTCCAGCTGAGGGCAGTGACAGAGCTGCTTTGGTGGCCATCTCATCTCCAGCCAGGGTCAAACCACCATATAAAGTGGCATAAAGCCAGTGACAAAGTCAGCATTAGACTTCCTGTAAGCTCTTGGTTCAATACATTTGGCATATCACCTTGTTAAAGAATTTGCCTCTTTCATTAGTTCACCTAGGTATGATTTCAACACCATACCTTTAAATCGAAGCTTATATTCTACACAGTCTTTCTAAAACAACAGCCATAAACATACATTTCCAAAAATTCAAAATCACGGTGTGATTTGAAGCAGTAAGAAGAGTTTGCCCTGGAAAGGAAGTAAAATGCAGTTCACAGCACTTTGCTTTTTTTCTTTTTTTTTTCTTTTTTGGTATAAGAATTATATGGATCAGTATATTTGCCATATAACCAAAGAGCAATTATATACAAAATTTTCATACCAGGATTTTGTCACCATCAAAGCACTTGTAAGCAAACTGTGCTACCAGAAGACTCCACAAAGGAATTCCTGCTCTGTAATCAGAGGGCATCCAGGTTTTCTGCAAGCAGTGTCTAACAGTAATCCTTGGGCATGAGAATTAAAAGTAAATTGAGAAAGTACACTTCACTCAGCCATCTCCAAGTCAGAATCTCTTCATCTATACGCCCTGTAAATAGATATATATATACCTATGTATATAGGTAAATGCCACACAGACATCCCCCTGGAGGAATTTCAGAAGCTCAGAAACAAACTTTGGCATCATCATTTCGCACAGCATTTTACCCAGAAACATGCAAAAATTATTCACAGAATCACAGAATCATAGGGGTTGGAAGGGACCTCGAGAGATCATCGGGTCCAACCCCCAAAACCAAAACAATTTGCAATCTGCAAAGCTCTCGGGGCAAGGAAAACTCACAGGTTTGAACAAAGTAGTGCAATCAACCCGTGCACGTCAGGTAACAGCACAGGAGTGTGCCCAGTGCAAGTTCCAGCACACCTCCAGACTTTCACCACCCTGGCTACTCTAGACAACAGAGTTAGGGTGGAATAAAAGAAGCCCAAGGCCACGGGGGTCTCCTGCATGGGTTCTGGTGGCCACCCCATGGTTAGGCAGCCTTCATGGCTGCCAAGGGGTTTGAGCTGTAGGGGACACCTCCATGATATGGCAGGAGAGGGCAGGGAAAAAGCTCTGCCCAGTGCCAAAAAGGGCCCACCTGTTCCTGGTCAACAGCTGGACAAAGGCACAAGGGAGGAGAATGGCAGCCACGTGCACTTTGGCAGTGACCAGCACACCCTGGGCCTTCCTGGTCACAAAGGGCCTGGAAGACCTCATCCCCCTCCTCTGAAGCACCAACAGCATCTGTTGGGATGCGCTCCGTAGTGCTCCTAGCACACACACAAGCCATATGTTCTGTGGCTATTTTCAGAGCCGGGTGCTTGGAGTCGGTGATTGCTCATTGCCCTGGTTTCAGCTATGATGGAGTTAAACTTTTTTTTTAGCAGTGAATGGAATGCCATGTTTGGGTGTTAGCATGAGAATAGTGCTGATAGCACCCTGATGTTTCCGATTTGTTGCCGGGCAATCAAGTACCTTTCTCAGTTCTTCATACTTCCTTACTAGTGAGAAAGGAGGGGATGCAGCCAGGACAGGTGACCCGAATTGGCCAAAGAGGATATTCCATGCCAGTTACGTCATGTTCAGTATAAAGAGGGACTGGGGGGAAGAGGGGGAGACAACGCCAGGACGTGCAGTTTCTGGGGCAGTTGGGTTGTCCGGGACGGGCTCTAAGCTGTGCGGCCTGAGTTGAGTGGTTTGGTGAGAAATTGCATTGTGTATCGCCAGTTTCATCTATTTTGTGCTTTAAACTCCTGTTATTGTTATATCTAGTTTTCTGTTATTGTTTAGTAAACTATCCTTATCCCAACCTGCGTGGTTCTGGTTTCTAGGTTGTGGTTTATTTTCATCCTTTCTTCCTTCCCTTTTCCCCTTCCCCCAACTTTCCTTCCCCCTTCCTTTTAAAAGTACAAGTGACTGTGTGGGGTGCAGCCCCCGGCCGGGGCAAAACCATGACAGTTATTTTGGCGCCCAACGTGGGGCACGAACGGTTGGGATAACGGTAGATCTGACCCTAACTATCGCAATTAAGATAAGCACTGTTGTTTAAGCAATCTCTGGTCACGATGTTGTGGTATTTATTTACAAGGCTGTGGCAGCAAAACCACCGCATGCTGTATACAATCCTGGCAGGATTCTTTACTCTCTCAGGTCTGCTGCTCCCGTATTTGTTCCCATACTTCATTATAGTGTATTTTATGATATCGGTCTATGATACAATAATATCGATGATCATGAGCTTAAGCTGGTACTTGTATGAGGTTTTGCTGTCCTGTCCATTCTTTGGACAGGGAGGGGTTAATAACAGCAGCCGGTATGGTGGGGGCACTGCTTTCTTTTCCTTTGGGCTAAATACAACAGCTCTTAGGGCAGTTTTTGAAAATCTTCAATATCTCTGGGATATTCAAACTAGCATTTTGCTATTGGTAGGTTTGGTGCAGACGGTTCAGTTTTTGTTATATATCAAGCATAGGTTTATGGATACCACTGAAGAGCTTTCTCCGAGACAGAATAATCACGAGTGGCAGGGCATGTGGCAAAGTATGGGCGAGTACCTAGGTACTTTCTCACGCCCGATGGTTTGGAACTTCACTCCTGAACAGTTACAAGACCCCGATCAAGTGACTGCATACCTAAGGAAAAATTGCTGTAGGTTTCCCAGAGATGGACACCTTACTGCACTGTGCTGGGCTCTGGCCACTATTTATCAAACACTGCTTGATAGCAGGCAGCACTGTCAGCACTGTCAGCACTGTCAGGGAGAAGGGAAAGGAAACAGACTGGCAGATACTATAGCTGCTGCAACCACTGGGGCTGACACTGCAGCTACTGCAACCCCTGTGACCGACACTGCAGCTACTGTAATCTCTACAGCAGACACTGCAGATGATCCGAAAAACCAATCCACACCAGTGTCTGTTGCTCCCATACAAAAGAGGAAAGGCACAAAGAAATCAGTTCGCATAGTGACGGATAAGGATGATGATCAACCGGGATCATTTCGAGGATATCAGGATGAGGCAGAACCAGAGATTGTTACCCGATCCCTGACTCTGAGTGAGCTGCGTGAGGTTCGAAAAGATTTCACTCGCCACCCAAGTGAGCACATTATCACTTGGTTGCTCCGATGTTGGGATCATGGGGCCAGTAGTTTGGAATTAGAAGGCAGAGAGGCCAAGCAGTTGGGATCCCTAGCTAGAGAAGGAGGAATTGACAAAGCAATTGGGAGGAGGCCGGAAATCCTCAGCCTCTGGAGGCGACTACTGTCAAGTGTGCAGGAAAGATATCCCATAAAGGAATATATTACATGTCAGACACCCAAGTGTAACAGCATAGAGACAGCTATCCAGCACCTGAGAGAATTAGCTGTACGGGAGATAATTTATTATGATCTGGACAATTCACGGCTTCCCTCTGATCCCGATGAAGTCCTATGCACTCCAGATATGTGGCGTAAGGTTGTACGAAGTGCACCAGCAGGGTATACCAATTCACTGGCAGCAATTGACTGGAATGATACGAATCCGCCAACCGTAAATAAGGTGGCCTGCTGACTCCGGAAATACCAAGACAATGTTTCCCTCTCCATCATTGCAGCAGTAGAGAAACTGGTTCAACGACTTGACAACAATGTGTCCAACTCCCAAACCGTATGGAGCAATGTTGCAGCTACTGGGAGAAAGCGTCCATCGTTCCAAGAGGGAGAATACACACCACAACGTACATTGTGGTTTTACCTGCTTGATCATGGAGAAAACATGAGGAAATGGGATATGCAGCCCACCTCAGCCCTTCGAGCACGAGTAAATGAGCTGCGGGGTAAAACATTCGCACAACGAGATTCTGCCAGGAAGAAGGCTGCACCAGTTTCTACTGGGCAGTTCCCTAGACCAACTGGAAGGCTTACCTATATGTCTGATGTGCCTGATCCTTTTGAAGGGACCTCTAAGTCCTTTATGCAACCAGTGGAAAACAAATATGATCAGCAGCAAAAGAGGGGCCCTGCCTCCAGCCAGGTGAGGAGAGGGACAATCGGGTTTATTGGACTGTGTGGATCCGATGGCCTGGCACGTCAGACCCACAAGAGTACAAAGCTCTGGTGGATACTGGTGCCCAGTGTACTCTAATGCCATCGAATCATGAAGGGGTAGAACCCGTTTGTATTTCTGGAGTGACAGGGGGATCCCAACAACTAACTGTGCTAGAGGCTGAGGTGAGCCTAACTGGGAAGGACTGGGAAAAACACCCCATTGTGACTGGTCCAGAAGCTCCGTGCATTTTAGGTATAGATTATCTATGTAGAGGGTATTTTAAAGACCCAAAAGGGTACCGATGGGCTTTTGGAATAGCTGCTTTGGAAACAGAAGAAATTGAACAATTGTGTGCCTTGCCTGGACTCTCGGAGGATTCTGCTGTTGTGGGGTTGTTGAAGGGTGAAGAACAGCAAGTGCCAGTTGCTACGACGACGGTGCACAGACGACAATACCGTACTAACCGAGATTCCCTGATTCCCATCCATAAGCTGATTCGTCAACTGGAGGATCAGGGAGTGATCAGCCGAACCCACTCACCCTTTAATAGTCCCATATGGCCAGTGAGGAAGTCCAATGGAGAGTGGAGGCTGACAGTAGATTATCGTGGCCAAAATGAAGTCACTCCAGGTATGAGTGCTGCTGTGCCAGACATGTTAGAGCTCCAGTATGAATTGGAATCGAAGGCAGCCAAGTGGTACGCCACAATCGACATTGCGAATGCTTTCTTCTCGATCCCACTGGCGCCAGAGTGCAGGCCACAGTTTGCTTTCACTTGGAGAGGCATCCAATACACGTGGAATCGTCTGCCCCAGGGGTGGAAACATAGCCCCACCATCTGCCATGGACTAATCCAGAATACACTGGAAAAGGGTGAAGCACCAGAGCACCTGCAGTATATTGATGACATCATTGTATGGGGCAACACAGCAGAGGAAGTTTTTGAAAAAGGAAACAGGGTAATTAAAATCCTTTTAGAAGCCGGTTTTGCTATAAAACGAAGTAAAGTCAAGGGGCCTACGCAAGAAATCCAGTTTTTAGGAATAAAATGGCAGGATGGGCGTCGTCAGATCCCAATGGACATTATTAATAAAATAGCAGCTATGTCTCCACCAAGCAACAAAAAGGAAACACAAGCTTTCTTAGGTGTTATAGGTTTTTGGCGAATGCATGTCCCAAACTACAGTCTCATTGTGAGCCCACTCTACCATGTAACTCGAAAGAAGAATGATTTCCAATGGGGCCCTGAGCAACAGCAAGCCTTTGAGCAGATCAAACGCGAGATAGTCCATGCAGTGGCCCTTGGGCCTGTCCGGACAGGGACAGATATTAAAAATGTGCTCTACACTGCAGCTGGGGAGAACGGCCCGACCTGGAGTCTCTGGCAGAAAGCACAAGGGGAGACTCGAGGTCGACCGCTGGGGTTTTGGAGTCGGGCCTACAAAGGATCTGAGGCCAATTATACTCCAACAGAAAAGGAAATACTGGCCGCCTATGAAGGGGTTCGAGCCGCCTCAGAAGTGATTGGAACTGAAGCCCAGCTCCTCCTGGCACCCCGACTGCCGGTGCTGGGCTGGAAGTTCAAAGGGAAGGTTCCTTCTACACACCATGCCACTGATGCTACGTGGAGCAAGTGGGTTGCACTAATTACACAGCGGGCTCGAATAGGAAACCCCAATCACCCAGGAATCGTGGAGGTGATCACAGACTGGCCAGAAGGCAAAGATTTTGGGATGTCACCAGAGGATGAGGAGGTAACACGCGCTGAAGAAGCCCCACCCTACAACGAACTGCCAGAGAATGAGAAGCGATATGCCCTGTTCACTGATGGGTCTTGTCGCATTGTGGGTAAACATCGGAGATGGAAAGCTGCTGTATGGAATCCTATAAGAAGAGTAGCAGAAGCCACTGAAGGAAAAGGTGAATCAAGCCAGTTCGCTGAGGTGAAGGCCATCCAGTTAGCCCTGGACATTGCTGAGAGGGAAAAGTGGCCAAGGCTCTACCTTTATACTGATTCATGGATGGTGGCGAATGCCCTGTGGGGGTGGTTGCAGCAGTGGAAAAAGAACAACTGGCAGCGTAGAGGCAAACCTATATGGGCTGATGACTTATGGCAAGATATCTCTGCTCGGTTAGAGAAACTTGTTGTAAAGGTACGTCATGTCGACGCCCATGTACCTAAGAGTCGGGCCATGGAGGAACATGAAAACAACCATCAGGTAGATAAGGCTGCTAGGATCAAAGTGGCTCAGGTAGATCTAGACTGGCAACGTAAGGGTGAATTATTCATGGCTCGATGGGCTCATGATACCTCGGGTCATTAAGGGAGAGATGCAACATATAGATGGGCTCGGGATCGAGGGTTGGACTTGACCATGGACGCCATCGCACAAGTTGTCCACGAATGTGAGACATGTGCTGCAATCAAGCAAGCTAAGCGGTTAAAGCCCCTTTGGTATGGAGGACGGTGGATGAAATATAAATATGGGGAGGCTTGGCAGATTGATTACATCACCCTCCCACAAACCCGCCATGGCAAACGTTATGTGCTTACAATGGTGGAGGCAACTACCGGCTGGCTAGAAACATATCCCGTACCCCATGCCACTGCTCGAAATACAATTCTGGGCCTTGAAAGGCAAGTCCTCTGGCGACATGGTACTCCAGAAAGAATCGAGTCAGACAATGGGACTCATTTCCGAAACACTCTTATAGACACCTGGGCCAAAGAGCATGGCATTGAGTGGGTGTACCACATTCCTTATCATGCACCGGCCTCTGGGAAAATTGAACGATATAATGGACTTTTAAAAACTACACTGAAAGCAATGTGTGGTGGGACATTCAAGCATTGGGATACACATTTGGCCAAAGCCACGTGGTTAGTTAACTCTAGGGGATCTACCAATCGGGCTGGCCCTGCCCAGTCAAAATTTCCACGTACTGTAGAGGGAGACAGAGTCCCAGTAGTGCATATGAAGAGTGTATTGGGAAAGAGAGTTTGGGTCATTCCTGCTTCAGGCAAAGGTAAACCCATATCTGGAATTGTTTTTGCTCAAGGACCTGGCTGTACTTGGTGGGTAATGCAGAGGGATGGAGAAGTTCGATGTGTACCTCAAGGGGATTTGATTTTGGGTGAGAATAGCCAATATAATTAATAAAGTAGAAATTATAATAATTGCCAAATAACCCATTATTGTATATTCATTATTGTTATGATTGCTGTATGTTGTACCATAGCATTATAGCCGGAGTCATACAAGTTAATGAAGAATGAGTGCCATGATGATGGAACTAAAGCCTGGCCTCTCAAGAACTTTTTTGCTCCCGTTGAAAATAAACTCTGACCCACAGACTATGAGCATGGACCATGCCAGGTGTATCAGTCAAGAGCCTGAGATGCAGCATGCAACGAGCCAATGGAACATACAACTCTCCTGAGAAACTGTTACGACAAATGGAGCCTGAAAATCATGGACTAAATGAACTCAACAACTTCAGAGGGATGATTCACAGACTGAGGGAATAAGATCTGTATGCACGTATGTGTGCATACATGTGTACATACATATATGGGTGTGTGAAACACCAAACTGGTTGTACCCAAAGAAAATTGTTGGATCTGGTCATGACGTAAATGGTATGGAATAAGGGGTGGATAATGTCCTGGTTTCAGCTATGATGGAGTTAAACTTTTTTTTAGCAGTGAATGGAATGCCATGTTTGGGTGTTAGCATGAGAATAGTGCTGATAGCACCCTGATGTTTCCGATTTGTTGCCGGGCAATCAAGTACCTTTCTCAGCTCTGCATACTTCCTTACTAGTGAGAAAGGAGGGGATGCAGCCAGGACAGGTGACCCGAATTGGCCAAAGAGGATATTCCATGCCAGTTAAGTCATGTTCAGTATAAAGGGGGACTGGGGGGAAGAGGGGGAGACAACGCCAGGACGTGCAGTTTCTGGGGCGGTCGGGTTGTCCGGGACGGCTCTAAGCTGTGCGGCCTGAGTTGAGTGGTTTGGTGAGAAATTGCATTGTGTATCGCCAGTTTCATCTATTTTGTGCTTTAAACTCCTGTTATTGTTATATCTAGTTTTCTGTTATTGTTTAGTAAACTATCCTTATCCCAACCTGCGTGGTTCTGGTTTCTAGGTTGTGGTTTATTTTCCTCCTTTCTTCCTTCCCTTTTCCCCTTCCCCCAACTTTCCTTCCCCCTTCCTTTTAAAAGTACAAGCGACTGTGTGGGGTGCAGCCCCCGGCCGGGGCAAAACCACGACACTCATGCCACGTTTGTCAATGGCTCTATCTGTGCTTTTGATAGTTCTCTCCCCCCAGAGCAAGGCTGCCTTGCCCATCTGTTGTGCAGAAGCACTGTGAAGCAGAAGGTTGGGGTTTTTCCCCTGCATATTTTTAATTGAAAATTTGTGAGTAACCATCACATACAGATATGTTGAGACTTAAGCCTTCTTATGCATTTCTATAGCAACACACTGATTTTGCATTCAGCTGGGTGTGTAACACAAAATAGAACTGCAAGTGTTATTCAATCATAATCAAACCAGAGCTAATGAGAAGGGGGTTTTTCTTCCCAGATCTCCTGGGAGTATATTTACATGGTATATTTTGTGAAACTCAACCCTCCCACACTTTGAGATCTCCTGCCCAAACCATCCATAACCTGCATGACTACAGTTGGTACAGGAACAAGCCCAACTCGTGAGCCCTGTTTGAGTAGCAGGACATAATTGTTCAGGTTCAACCCACTATGGCATTCAGATGCCCAAGCATGCTGGCTGAGTAGTTTGGCATCTGCCCAGGCTGAGGTATAGGGCAACTTTCTTCAAGAGGCTTCCCTTTGGACCTAAATGCTTTTCCAATACAGCCCTTGATCTACGCAACTACACAGGGTAATTTAAAATAAATAAATAAACAGAGGAGGGAAGTCCATTTATATATTTGTGAGGACCTCCCCATGGTTTCTATTTTATGTTTTACAAAATCCCTCAGAATTTTTTCAAATTGCATATCCTAAATTTTTTATGTCAGCCTCAGGAGATACATTCTTTCAAGTTTCTATCTATCACATGAACTGCCCTGGAGCATCGTCACCCAGAACACTGAGGGCTCTAGGCTACATTCATTAGAGGGACGCATCACTTCATTGCTAGGCACAGTGTCATCTAAGCATCCACCTGGTCAGTTCTTTGGCAGAGGTGGAAAGGAAAAGAAACCTTTTCATTTCTATATTGAGACCAAATTTTAAAAAACACAAAGCTTGAAGATTCACCTGGGCTCAAACCTATCTCGCAATTTGCAGTGGAAATTGGAACAAATACTCAATCTGCAGCTGCAGAGTTATGAGTGGAGGTCATTGTTTTCTGTTTGCCAAAACCTGAATGCAATTGCAAGTAAATGACTGTGTAACACAACCTACCTTTTCACCTCTAGAAACAATTGAAAACTTCTTTCACATCCAGAAACAATCCATTTCATACGTGGAAATCAAAATGGATCTAATAATTTTCCCTTATGTTTATTCCCACATTTTCTAATAAACATTTTAAATATCCACTGTTGTATTTTTAGGGGGTTACTTCTTGCTTTCATATTAGATGCTTATTTTATCTTACTGGATATTTAAATTACTAAATGTTGGACCAGCAGAAGTAGCTACTCGGTGTTCCAGGGCTTTCAGAAATATTTTTCAAGACTGCTAAACAAATGGTCCCCTTAGCATCTGAGAGGGCAAAACAAGGATAGCACTCAGCTGAAGCAAACATGGCCATGCATTGCACTGTTTATCACCAGCAGAAGCTTTGACAAAAAATTCATAAAGTCACACTGGGTCGTATCGACATGGTTTTTGCTCAGCATCCAAGTGCATGTACAGTTAGGACACAACACTTCAAGAATAGTCTGGCTCAACTGAAAAGACACAAGATGAACCCAAAATGGTGATTAGAGATTCAAATGCATAAAGTAGATAAGATCAAAATATTAAATGAATTGAGTTACTGTGGTGGAGAAAGGACTGAACAATAGTCTGCAGCTATACAGAGAACTTCAGCAGAGAAGGAAGGAATCTTTTTCAAGTCTTCCATAAGTAGGACACAAAATGAAGGAATCTTCTCAGAGGTTACAGCATTTTATATATCCTACTCTTAGCTAAGCAAGGCACTTCTTTTACCTTACAGGGACCCCAGGCATTTCTCATTCCTTCTAGTAGGTACATAAATAGGTAAAAGTTACAGCCTGCAAAGGCTACTTTAAACCACTTAGCACTAATCCCTCAGAGACAACCGAAGTTGATTCTCAACTTTACAAATGACGTTATAAACCAGTTAATATTATGAAAAAATACAAATGTAAATGTTAGCTAGTTTATTTCAGGGACAAACAGTAATTAATATTTTTTAAGTGACTAGCAGATCAAGTTACTACTTTTCTTTTGTACGATATCTAACACAGAGCTTCCCTTTGTTGACAGTTCTGATTAAGAACAGTTGCCACATATGTATGGTAGCCACAACTGCTGTAATTGAATCAAGAAAAATATCACAACAGAAGTCTCTAAAAGGCTCTTTCTTTCCCAAACAACAAAATCTCTTGCATTTTACAGGTTAATGAGTAGTCAGAAAAACTACTCTGACATGTAAAATAGAATACACATTTTTTAAAAAGTTAATTATCTTGTATCATTTCAGAATCCAGATCAAAAAGATTAACATTGCTAAAGAGCTGAAAAGAAGATATAAAGAAGGGATTTCTAAAGCAGTTGTCCTTTCAAAAGATTGTCTCTACTGGGAAAAGCAAACCTTGTGTTACAAGGCTCAAATTCATTATGCACAAGCCAGCATGCCATTTGAGTGCTTGACTACAACATGAAAATGATTGAAAATCCTTTATCAATTCAGGCATGTTCAAAGTCAGTGGTGCACTCTGCAGACTTAGGAGTACCACCTCTAGCACTGGCACGTGGAGCCTTCCCCATCCAGGCCATGGAGACCTCCTGCCTGCTCAGGCATGCCGCTCCTCCCTGCCGTCTGTCAGCACTGAGCAAATACAAGGGGACTTGATACTCCTCAAGTAAGAACACTGCAAAACAGCATTCAAGCCTTAATTTATTCCAAACAAACTGTGTCAAGCTAACTTACA
The DNA here is from genome assembly GCA_020800305.1 of Porphyrio hochstetteri. Classification (NCBI taxonomy): domain Eukaryota; kingdom Metazoa; phylum Chordata; class Aves; order Gruiformes; family Rallidae; genus Porphyrio; species Porphyrio hochstetteri. The sequence goes on from CM036938.1 coordinate 26,248,613, forward strand.
CTACAGCATTGTTTTGTGTCAGCAGGTAGAGATAGGTGTGACATACTTTAACTTCAGATAAGCTTTAACATTGACTTATAGGGTATTCTCAGCATCTAATTGAGAAGGGAGATGTGGTCAAGATACGCTTACCAAAGAGGGTGGTCAGATGTGAAAAGTGAACCCAGAGTATTTGAGTTGTGCTTCACTGTCAGACACGGAGGACACACCAGACCTGGCCCTGCAAAAAGCTGTCCTGAGTACACCACTATAGTCCCATCAGTTGTCCAGGGAAGGAAGCATACCGTGGAGAGATCTGTGGACAGCTCAAAGGTTGAGGGCTTACAAGGACTGTGCAGAAAAGGAGTAGGATTCAAAACTATCTTGATAAAATGGAGAAGTTCTCTGAAATCAGTAAGATTAAAGTGCATAGTAAAGTGGAAAGTAGTACATATCTAGAGGAAAATCCCATGCATATACATGCAAAATCAGGTAAGGCATCTGGAATGTGTCACAGACTGAAGATGAGTGAACATGATAACAGCATGATAAAAAAAGCACCTCTTATTTTGCAATATTGTATGCAAGACACAGCAGCTGATATTCTGCTTAATTTAGTGCTGGCAAGGCATTAGCTGGAGTATTTCATCTTGTTTCCGACACACACTTAGAGAAAGACATATTATTTAGACACAGTTCAGAAGAGAGCAACAGAAGTTACAAGAAGCAGGGAAAACAGCAGACAAGAAAAAAATCTGAAAGAAGTGAGTTTAATTAGTCCACAAAGAACAAGGAAACCAATCATCAAAGCAGTCTGCAAATACATAGAAGGTTGCCTAAAAGAGAATAATGATGAAAAGTTCCCCATGTCCAATGCATGATGTGACTTAGAAAAGTATTTGCTTGCAAACTTAAGATAGATATTTGAGAAAGTTTTCTAATTATAAAGACAATTAAAAAACTCCAGTAAGATAAATTCCTCAGAGAGACTTTTCCAGTTCTGAGAAATTGCTTGCTAAATATCTTTGAGTGAGATGACTTTAGTTTACTTGTCCTTGTCTCAGAGCAAATTAATATACTTTCTGATTTCTCAAATTTCCTTCAATTAAGATTTCTGAAGATAAGCAAAAGTAAACACAAAACAGCCTGTAAAAATGTAGAAATAATACATAAATACATGTAAATCATTGTAGAAAGCTCAGTTTACGTGGAAGGATTTTTACTGTAAAAATGCACTCAATCACTAATGATGTAAAGCACTTAATCCTTTATAATTTCCTTAGACATTATAAATATGTCACTGTGAAGGATTATTTAAGTGACATTTAAAGAAAAATGTAAAGAGGCAAGATTAATTTTTTGTCTTTGAACAATATATGACAGGAGGGGAAAGTCCTCCAAAGATCCTTTTCATCTCTGTCAGTTCAGGCCTGTGAAGAGAGAGAAGACTTAACTGTAGATGCAGAATACATCTTTCCAAAAAAAGCCCTGAAGTTCCAGGTGAGAGGGGATTTTCAACACTGAAAATGTGTCACTTCGGGAACACCTTGACCTTGTCACTGCTCTGATAAATTGTGATGCAAATTTCCTCAGAAACTGTATGTGGGCCTTCAAGGTGGCGTGCCAGCTTTCCCTGACTCAGATGCCCTGGATACAGGATTAACAATTTTAGGCCCAGAGTTTCAGCTCTGCAGTGGAGAACCTGGAAGCCCACAGTTCTCACAGCTGCCATCTCCGGGCAGGAACACCAGCAGCCAAATATTGGCAGGGATTCAGCTCTTGCAGCTTCAGATCCTCACCTACACAGAAAGCCAGGAAATCTTGGCTTGGCTGGCTGTCCCAAAGCCACTGTGGCTGCCTCTTCACCTCCAGAGTAAAGCTGCAGGATCGCAGGGCTGGGAAATTTAGAAAAATCTGCCAGGTATTTAGACAGGTTCTTTGAGAAACTTCTTTTGGATTCGAGGTAAAAATTGCTCAACAGAGGATATTTCAAGAGACATTTTGTATTAAATAATTTGAATTTTCTGATCAGATGAATTAAAGAGTAGTAAAAGTGTGCAAAAATGTGTAGACAGAAACAAATCTGATTGTGAAATGAGTTCCCAGCATATGCTACACCTTTCTATTTCAGATATAAGTAAAAATAAAGCAGACTCTAGCACAACCCATTGTAAAGGGCAGCAGCAGAACCAATTTTAGAAGTAATTTGGTTTCAAACTAAACTCACACAATCAGTGCATGAATTTTTCTCCCACATGTAGAAGATACAAAGTTTGAAAAGATTCTGCCAAATACAGCTGTGTGCTAAGTTGAAACTCATGTGCTGTATGTATTTTCTTCTTGAAGGTCTATTAATGGGGAGAAATGGTACAAGCTAAAACGTTGATGTGCTGTCAGGCAGTTACCTTAAAGCCAGCTATGAGTGTTTCACAACTGAGCTTTAGCTATGCACCATTGGCTTTCATATTAACTGCAGTGTACAATAAGGTCTTGGGTAGATTTATACTAGGTTCCATGTTTTGTGGGAGTCAGTTATTTGAAGCCACTTCTCACTTCTGAGACCAAACTGATAGAAAAATGTGAAAAGGAAAAAAAAAAAAAGTGGTAAATATAAGAATGGATCTTGAAGGCTTTCTTTACTTTTGAAGCCCTTATTTACTTTAAGATCTTTACAAGCTTTCCTCAGGGAATAGCAGGATCTCTGCATCAGAAAAAGCAAGCACCTGGAAAGAGCAAAGAGGTGAAGCTGCCAAGAAGCATACAAGCTGACCAGGTCAGTCAAGCTTTGGTCATTTTGCACTCCAGATTCTCTTTAGCTCACCATATCTGCTGATCTCTATTACTCACTGTCTACAGCTTTCATTTTCACTATTCTTCACATGTCATAAATTGTTTTCTCTCTGTCCTTCACTGCAGCAACAGTATTTCCCCTCACCTCTGCTGCTGACACATGCTGACAGTCTTAGGCTGTCAGGCCATGGTTCTCTCAGAGAGCATTTCTCCCAGTACATTTATTCCATGCTTGCTCTGGAAGGTGACAGTGCTCATGTTCACAGTCAGCCAGCTGTGACCACTTTTACCCTGCATCTTTTCTCCAGATTTCTCAAGGGGAGTCCCTGCAGAGACAAGGAATTTTGTATTAAGGAATCTGTCCATAAGCCCATAAAGCCCTTTTGCATTTCTCAGGTTAACCTGGAGGCACCAGTAAATTACACCACAGTTAGTCTGGACCTGTAGATACTGCACTGCTTGATTTGGGTTGGTCTTATTCAGACTTATAATATAATATGAAACAAGACCTCAAAACATTTTGAGTATTAAAGAAGTTTCTCTCCCACTCTCTTTGCCAATTATATTTTTTTCTTTGCTTGGTTAGGATATAAAGTACATCTTAGCTTAATGAAATTAGTAGATTTACAAAGAGTCACTGTTGCCATGCAAATATCCTTGTACTGGCATCTGTGTTCAGAAAGTGATCCTGGCAGGACTGTCAGCCCTGATACTGATTCCTGATCTCCAGCACCTTGCAAGTGATTTACCTCTCTGCCACACCAATACAAAATTCTCCAATAGCAGTATTTTGGTCATCTTTGCATTTGTGTAAGTCACAACATATTTGACACTGAAAGAAAGGCTTGTCTGTTTCACAGAAAGTTTATAATGTGCCAAATTTTTTTTTAAGTCTTCAGGTCTTTAACCCAGCTGGCAGATAAAACCACCTCGTTCTAACCCAACAGTAGGATGGGGGGAGACAGATTATGATCATTATAGAAGATACAAAACAGGTGATGCACAGCAAAATTTCTCACCATACAAAGTCAATGCTCAGCTAGTTCCCAAGCTCCAAGCCACCCCACCTCCTGGCCAACCCCCAGTTATACACAGAACATGACACTGTATGGTATGGAATATCCCTGTGGCCAGTTTGGATCACCTACCCTGGCTGCGTCCCCTCCCAGCTTCTTGGGTGTCCCCTGCCCTCTTGTTGACAGGGCAGTGTGAGAAGCTGAAAAGTCCTTGACTGCTTCCAACAATTAAAATGTTAGCATGCTATCATCAACATTATTCTCTTCCTAAACCTAAAGCACAGTGTTGCACCAGCTACTAGGAAAAAAATTAACTATCCTAGCCCAAACCATGATGCACTGTTACTGTCTGAAATTCAGTACAGTGGTAACAAAGCTTGAAATTACATTAAGAAAATTTCAGTAGAGCAATGCATATATGTAAATTATAAGTAAGAACACATTGTAATTTTAAAAATATTTTATGTGATGTTTTGTCCTTGCTATTTTCCTAAAAAATATAATGCACCATTTAGATTATTTATCAGACATTTTAATATTTATTTATATTACTTTTGCAAAAAATCTCTATACTGTTTTTAAGTCAAAGGCACACACTCCAGCCAGTGTGGTTATTGCAGCTTTTCTAGTCTAAATGTAAAGGAAGACTGGCAAACACCGTCTGCAATCTTACTACTATTATTACAATTTATTTTTCCTATAACACTGCAAGTAACACCACACAAGTTGTAGCAAGCAAAGACAAAGGAAAATTACTGTCCCTGCACCAAAGAGCTAACACAGTAAAGAGAAGGCTTTCTTGTGAAAATTTCTGAGTGTTGCCATTAATTTCCATTACAGCCTTTCCACATTTCTACCATAAACTCACTAACCATGCTCTCCCTAAAAACCACATATGGTGTCATCTTTCATCTCATGTAAAATGAATTATTCATACCTTTGACACTGGACAGTCAGAAACTAGCAGTGGTCACTAAACTTACCAAACTGTATTCCTAACCTTCCGGAAAAACAGTCTTGCTGGATAAGAGAGCCTGTCCCTAGACTTCTTACCATTTTCCCTTTAAATCAGCCTACTCAGAAAAAATAGGCAGAAGTCTCCAACACATCAGTATTTTTTGGTAGGTTTCATTTTGCAGTTTTGAACTTCACTGTTTTCCTCAAACAATATGTCAGTGGTGACACCCTTGCTGACTTCAGGATCCACTTTTCTTCTCAGTTATGACAGCTTAAATCACAAATACCTCCACTGACCTCATCAGAATTCCAAGAGTAAGGGACTGAAGAACTGAGCTCTTTGCCTTCATTACAGTCTCTGTGTGTGTAAGAGACAAAATTGTTCATGAAGAATGAAGCAGAACAAGCAGAACTGAGCAAGTACAGGAGCATTCCAGGTCTCTCTCTCTCACACACACAAAATAATTCCTCATTTTGCAAATAATTGTCAGAGTGAGTGGGAGAAATTGCAAAAAGAAAATAATTTTCTTAAGCTTAAATATAAAATTATTGAGAGAAACCAGCAGGCTATCAGTTAGCTAGAAAACACACAGATGTAATTAATTTTGTCAAGACATATAAAGTTCCTGGGCGGCATCAAAAGAAGAGTGACCAGAAGGGCAAGAGAGGTGATTTGGTCCCTTCTGCTCATGATACATGGGAAGAAATATGAAACTCAGCTCTCTGGATTTCCATTATGAATCAGGATAAAGTAGCAACAAAGAACAAAGTTTCTAAAATCACAACAAAAATTACTGAATGGCTTCAGGAAAGTATTGTTTTAATTAAAGTGCCAGATTTACATGCAATTTTCAAAGCAGAGCAAGAGCATCTTTTGGAACACTGGGCAGGTCTACTTTTTAAACCAGCATCTCAGAAGATGTAATCTCCAGATCTGCCTGATTCAAGATCTGCTTTCTGTGCTACTTCAGCAATAGGTAAAATCTACAAGTGTTCTTATGTAAAATAAATGCTTCATGCACATGTCCCATCACTTGTTGAATTTGAAAAGTGCATATTAACCTTCATAACATGCTACTAGCACTGGAAGATATATTTGGAAATTCAAAGAAAAAAACACCTTTGAAATTATACTTTGAAAAGATAATCTCTTTTAAACATTACTTAAAAAAATACATTTACCCCTGCCATCAAAAATTCAATTAGGATATTTCACAGGTAATGACTTTTTATTTTCCAGTTCAACTATCCATAAAATGGAATCCTCCATGTGATTACTGAAGCATTTTTAATCAGGCTTTTCCTTACAACCAAGCAGAAGGTCCATAGCGTAAGAAATTAATTTAAAAGTTTGTTGTATCCTCCAGGTTTAGAGGGAAAACATCGTCATGACGGTGAGCATGGAATTGCCCCTCACTTCCAAAAAGAGGCTGTTCAGACCATGCAGTTTGTGACTAGTGAACAGGGAAACATCACTTCTACTAAGCAAGCTTTTTCCATGCCACAAGATGGCTCACAACCCTGTGTGATGGGCATGTCCACTGCACATTGGCCAAACAAGGATAGATTGTACTGTGAAGCAATGCTATTTTCCTTGAATGAGAGAAAGCTGAGAAGTTCCAACATAAACACCAACTCCCTGAAGTCCAGTTTATCCCAAGACTTATCAGAAACCCTTCATATGTGACAGCCTTTCTGGTAGGTGAGAGTAAGTGGTACACGCTGTTGAGTTTCTTGGTTAACTGATTCCTGCATGTGGTCTTATGGGGAAGATAATTTGAAACAGTATTATTTCTCAGAGTGTCACTTGTCCCCAGAAAGTTCCTGATTCCTCTAATTTAAGTCCACATCATGGTTTGTCAAATGTTCCCATAATAGCCACAGACATTAAAAGCAACGCAGACCAAGAACAAGTCACATACCATATTTTGCCAGTGCATCCACCCAGTACCAGCAGATGCCTCTCTGAAACAGAATCATCAAAATCTGTGAGTCCACATCCACAATATAACGTACACTGAGCTCTGACTGACCCTGATCGCTGCCTCTGGCACTGATGTGGACCCGGACTTGCTGCTCTACATCCCACCTCCTGTTCAGTGAGATTCCTGCTCCCATTCGCCTTGTTACCGTGCTCAGGTCCTGGCCCATCCTCTCTAACAGAGCAGCTGGGCTTTACTGCACCCTAACAGAAACAAGGTGGGTGAAACTGAGCATACAGTAAGTGCTAAAATTACTCTGCACACACTAAAAAGGACAGATATCAACAGTGACTAATGGGAAGGCAGTCTGATGCCTTAGTCCACACTTAAAACCATCTTCAAAAGACAGGTCTGGAAATCCTCATCCACCTAGTGATGAAAGGGAAGCCATGGAGATAGTTTTTATTTATTTCAGTACAGCTTCTGATGCTGCCCATCAGTTTGCACAAGTTGTCCAATGTGAGATGAGCAGATTCACAGTGCACTGGATGAAGAACTAGCTGAAGAGCAGACCTAAAAGACTGTAGTGAATGGGGCTACTTCTGTCTGGCAGCTGGTCACCAGTGGTGTTCCTCAGGGCTCAGTTCTAGAGCCAAATCTATTCGATATATTAATCAGTGATCTGGATGCAGGAGTCATTTGCAACATCAGCAAGTTTGCTGGCAACACCAAACTGGACCAGAGGCCTTGCAGAGGGATCTAGATAGATTTGAACATTGGACCATAATTAATGGGATGCATTTTAACAAGAACAAATGCCAGATTCTGCACATAGGACAGATTAACACTAGACACAAGTATAAGTGGGTAGAGGAGTGGCAGGAGAGCAGCCCTGCAGAAAGGGATCTGGGGGTACGGGTCAAGAGCTGCTCAACATGAGCCAGCAGTCTGCCCTGGCAGCTGAGAGTGCAAACCCATCCTGGGGACATCAAATTCAGCATAGCCAGCCTGTCAGAAGAGGGGATTGTCCCACTGTATTTAGTGCTGGTGAGGCCTCACCTCAACTACTGTGTGCAGTTCTGAGTTTCACTATTTAAGAAGGATGTGGAGGTCCTTGAATGTGTCCAGGGGGCAACAAAGCTGATGGAAGGGCAGGAAGGCATGTCCTGGGAGGAGTGACTGAGGATGTTGGGTTTGTCTAGTTACACTGTGATAGCCTTGGCTGCAGCGATCACAGTGTTGAAAGTTTGAGATCCTGCTGAGAACACTGGTGCTTAGTACTAAGACAGAGGATTTAGACTTTAAAAGAGCAAACTTCAGCTCACTCTGAGCTCAGTTGGGAGACTGGTGGTTTGACCCTGGCTGCAAGCCAGACTCCCACCAAAGTCACTCTATCACTCCCCTTTTCAGCTGAACAGGGGAGAAAATGTGTATTGAGAGGCTCAGGAATTGAGATAAGGACAGGGAGAGATCATTCTGCAATCAGTGTCATGGGCAGAACAGACTCAACACAGAATAAAGGAAAGAAAACTCTCATTTATTACACTGCACTGCACACCCAGTGACACCAGAGTCAGGTAATGAGAAGGGCAACCAGATCTTAAAACACCTCCCCCCACCCCTCCCCTCTTAGCAGACTTCACTTTAGTCATGATTTCACTCCCTTCTTCCACCCCATTGTGGCACTGGGAGGGGCAGGGACTGGGGGAATGGGGATCTTGGTGAGTTCTTCATGACTTGTTTTCTTTCTTAGCTGGGGAGGCATTCCTTGCACCCATCCCCTGCTCCAGAGTGGGGTCCCACCCACAGAAGACAGTCCTCCATGAACTTCTCCAATGTGAGTCTTTTCCCATGGGGTTTCAGCTCCTCACCAACTGCCTCAGTGTGGCTCCCTTCCATGGAGTGCTGACCTTCAGGCCCAGACTATGCCAGCCTGGTCCCCCAAAGAGTCACAAGTTTCCCAGCAAACCTGCTCTGGCATGGGTCCTCCATGGGCTGCAGGTTTCACTGCCAGGAGCTTGCTTCAATGTGGGCTTCCCACAGGGTCACATCGTCCTTTGGGTGTCTCCATCCACTCTGGCATGAGCTCCTCCATGGGCTGTAGATGGTTCTCCACTCCCTGTCATTATCCACAGGCTGAAGGGGAATCTCTCTCTCTGGCATGTGGAGCACCCCTTATCTACCCACCTGCCCCCATGCCGGCCTTTCTCCCTAGCCTTGGTGTTTGCACAATTTTCCACATCTTCTCAATCTCTTCTCTGGTGGCAAAAAGTGTCTGCTTGCATTTTTTTACTTCTTAAAAGTGATTCCCAGTGGCACTGTGACCATTGCTGATGGGCTCGGCCTTGGTCAACAATGACTCTGGCCTTGAAACAGCTGCTGTTTGCTCTTGTGGGCCTGCAGAGAGCTTCTGGCAGCTTCTTGCAGAAACCACCCCTGCAGCCCCCGTCCTTCACCAGAACCAGCCACACAAAACTACAACAGAGAAAATCCATGGGAAGCTTCCATGGAGGATAAAGAAGCTATTGAATGTCAGGAGATTTTTCAAGAACAGTCTCCTGGAAGCATAAATCTAGTTCATCCCCTTTGCAGCTGAGGGAAGTAGGGAGAGCAAGAAACACCCTTGGCTTAACTGAGAGCTTCTGATCTACTCAAAACCAAAAGGGAAACATACAGAGATGTAAAAGCAGATAAATACCTATTGAGATCTATAAGGGCATCTGTAGGGCATGCAAAGATGCAGTCAGAAAATCAAAATCTCAGCTTGAATTGAAATTGGCCAGAGATGTCAAAAACTACAAGAAACAGCTACATACACAAGAAACAGTTACACACACAACAAGCACAAGGGTAGCATTGGCCCACTGTTAAACAGGAGAGGTGAGGTGGTCACCAACAATGCTGCAAAGGCAGAGGTTCTCTACACTTTCTTCACCTCTGTCTTTACCAGCATTGTTGGGCCCCGGGCCTTGGCAACAAAATCCAGGTTGATGCAAACACAGATCCACTGTCCATGAAGGAAGCATCGGTATGTGAACTATTAGAGGAGCGTGACTCTTACAAATTGATGGACCCCAGCAATATCCATCTGACGGTGTTAAGAGAGCTGGCTGACATTGCAAGTCTGCTCTCCATAACGTTTGAGAATTCATGGAGAGTCAGAGTCCCAGAAGACTACAGGAAGGCTAATGTCTCTCCAATCTACAGGAAGAGCTGAAAGGAATCACAGAATCACAGAATTGTAGGGGTTGGAAGGGACCTCAAGAGATCATCGGGTCCAACCCCCCTGCCAAAGCAGCTCCCTAGCACATATTGCACAGATAGGCGTCCAGATGAGTCTTGAATATCTCCAGAGAAGGAGACTCCACCACCTCCCTGGGCAGCCTGTGCCAGGGCTCTGTCACCCTCACTGTGTAAAAGTTCTTCCCCATGTTGGTGAGGAACTTCCTGTGCTCCAGCTTGTAGCCATTACCCCTTGTCCTGTCCCCACAGACCACTGAAAAGGGGTTGGCCAATTCCCCCTGCATCCCATACTTAAGGTATTTATAAACATTAATTAGGTCCCCCCTCAGTCTTCTTTTCTCCAAGCTGAACAGCCCCAGCTCACTCAGCCTTTCCTCATATGGGAGCTGTTCCAGGCCCTTAATCATCTTCGTAGCCCTTCTCTGGACTCTCTCCAGGAGATCCCTGTCCTTTTTCTACCAGGGAGCCCAGAACTGGACACAATACTCCAAGTGGGGCCTGACCAGGGCAGAGTAGAGGGGGAGGATCACCTCCTGTGACCTGCTGGCTACACTCCTCCTGATGCATCCCAGGATCCCATTGGCCCTCTTCGCAACCAGGGCACACTGCTGGCTCATAGCCAACCTGTCATCAACCAGGACCCCCAGGTCCTTCTCCACAGAGCTCTTCTCCAGCAGGTCATCCCCCAGCCTGTACTGATACAGACGGTTATTCCTCCCCAGGTGCAAGACTTTACACTTGCTTTTATTAAACCTCATCTGGTTTCTCCCTGCCCAGCTCTCCAGCCTGTCCAGGTCTCGCTGGATGGCAGCGCAGTGTTCCTGCGTGTCAGCCACCCCTCCCAGCTTTGTATCATTGGCACTTGTTGAGGGTGGATGCTCTTCCCTCATCAAGGTCATTGATGAAGATATTAAACAGGACTGGACCCAACACTGAGCCCTGGGGAACACCGCCAGTCACAGGCCTCCAGTCAGATTCTGTTCCACTGATCACGACCCTCTGAGCCCGGTCCGACAGCCAGTTCTCAACCCACCTCACTGTCCACTCATCTATCCCATGATCTCTCAGCTTTGCTATCAGGATGTCATGGGAGACAGTATCGAAAGCCTTGCTGAAGTCAAGGTAGATGACATCCACTGCTCTCCCTCCATCCACCAGCCGGTGATGAGATCATAGAAGGCTATGAGATTGGTCGAGCACGATCTCCCCTTGGTGAATCCATGATGACTACTCCTCATGAGCTTCTTCTCTTCCAGTTGCTTGGAGATGGCATCCAGAACAAGCTGTTCCATCATCTTTCCAGGGACAGAAGTGAGGCTGACTGGCCTATAATTGTTAGGGTCCTCCTTCTTGCCCTTCTTGAAGACTGGAGTGATATTGGCTATCCTCCAATCCTCAGGTACTTCTCCTGTTCTCCAAGAGCTGTCAAAGATGATAGCGAGTGGCTCCGCAATCACTTCCGCCAGCTCCCTCAGCACACGTGGATGTATCCCATCTGGGCCCATGGATTTGTTTGCATTAATCCCTTTGAGCCGCTCCTGGACCACCCCTACCTCAACTAGAGGGAAGCTCTTCATTCCCCAAACACTCCTACTTTCATCCAGGATCTGCGGGTCCCGAGGGGCCTTTGGAGTGAAGACTGAGGCAAAGAAGGCATTCAGTATTTCCACCTTCTCATCATCACCCGATACCAGGACACCCGCCTCATTCATCAAGGGACCTACATTAGCCCTGATCATCCTCTTCGTATTCACGTATCTGAAAAAACTCTTTTTATTATCCTTTATATCCCTTGCCAGTTTCATCTCCAAGACGGCTTTAGCCTTTCTAGTCGCGTCCCTACAGGCCCTGACAACATCCCTATAATCCTCCCAGGTGCACAGACCCAGTTTCCATAGTTCATAAACCCTCTGCTTCCCTTTGAGTTTACACATTAGCTCCCTGGTCATCCACACAGGTGTTCTGCCTCTCTTTCCCGATTTCTTACTCCTGTGCTTGGAAGAAGTGCTGTTTAAATGCTAGCCAGCTCTCACAGGCTCCCTTGCCTTCTAACAGCGTAGCCCATGGGATAGGTCCTGTTAGGTTGCAGAAGAGATCAAAGTTAGCTCTTCCAAAATTCAGGGTAGCTATTGTGCTTTTTGGCTTGCTTCTTCCACTCAGGATCTTGAACTGGATCATTTCATGGTCGCTTTGTCCTAAGCTGCCCCCAACCTTCACCTCCCTGATGAGCCCATCCTTGTTAGTAAGAACAAGGTCCAGCACCTACCCTCCCCTTGTAGGTTCCTGCACCATCTGTAGCAGGAAATTGTCCTCAACATACTGCAGAAATTGTCTGGACTGCATACGACTGGCTGTATTGCTTGCCCAGCAAATATCTGGGTAGTTGAAGTCCCCCATAAGGACCAGGGCCTGGGATCTCGAGGCTACTTCTAGCTGCCTGTAGAATGCACTATCAGCCCGCTCCTCTTGATCAGGGGGCCTATAGCACACACCCACAACAGTGTCACTCCTACTAGCGTAACCCTTGATTCTTACCCTCAAGCACTCAACTGATGGGTCATCTTTCCCCAGGTGGAGCTCAATACATTCAAGCTGCTCTCTAACATAAAGAGCAACTCCTCCACCTCGCCTCCCTAGCCTGTCCTTCCTGAAAAGCACATAGCCATCCATGACAGCGTGCCAGTCATCCAGGCTGTCCCACCACGTCTCTGTGATCACAATGAGATCGTGGCCCTGCGACCGCACAAAGATCTCTAACTCTTCCTGCTTGTTTCCCATGCTACGTGCATTTGTATAAAGGCATTTTAGTGGGGCAGCAGGTGCAGGTATCCTCAGCAGATCACAGCGAGATTTCCGACAGGGGTTGGGCAATGGTGGCTCCACTGAGGAGTCCTCAGGGCAATCCCCAGAATTTTCCCCACTATCACATGGAACAATATCCCCAAGTCCGTCATTGTGCTGCTGGCATTTACCTTCTTCCACCGCCAACTCCTGTTGTGTCTCCCAAAGCCCATGCCTAACCCCAAGAGCCATCATAATATCCCCTCCCCCCTTCCTAAGTTATCTGTATCTTCCTGAGGAAGATACAGATAACTGCAGGCCGATCAGTCTTACTTCAGTCTGGGAAAGTTATGGAACAAATCCTCCTGGGAGCTGTCATAAGCCAAATGAAGCACATGACTGGGAAAAACCAGCATGGATTCACCAAGGGCAAACAGTGCTTGACAAATGTGATTACCTTCTATGACAAAATAACCTGCTTGGTTGATGTAGGGTGAGCAGTGGACATTGTGTACCTGGATTTCTCCAAGGTTTCTGATATCGTTATCTCCCCCCACCCCCCAGCCTCCTCCTAGAGAAACTAATGCCTTATGGTCTAGACAAGTGGTCCATGGGGTACGTGGGGAGCTGCCTGACAGGCTGCATGCAGACAGTGGTGGTAAATGGCTCTTTTTCCAACTGGGAACCTGACACGTGTGGGGTTCCCCAGGGATCAATACTGGGCCAAACGCTGTTTATATAAGTGATCTGGATGATGGGATCAAGTGTACCCTCGTGAACTTTGCAGATGTTAGCAACCTGAGTGGGGAGCTAGGCACTTTTGGAGAGCCACCATGCAGGAAGACCTAGATGGGCTAGACATGTGGGGCTAACAAGAGACTTCTGAAGTTCAACAAGGACAAGTGTAAGGCCTTGCACCTGGGAGAACATAGTCCAGGAGTGCAGCACAGACTGGGGTCCATATGGCTGGAGATGGAAAGGGACTTGGGTGTCCTGGAGGACAAGCAGCTCAACAGTGTGCTGCAGCAGCAAAGAAAGCCAACAGGATGCTGGGTTACATCAACAAGGGCATCCCAGCAGAGTTAATTATTCCACTCTACTCAGTGTTTGTCAGGCCACATCTGGAATATTGTGTTCAGTTTTGGTCCCCACTATACAGAAAAGACATGGACAGGATGAAAATGGCCTATACAAACAATCAATCATTGGATTAGTCTCCCCAACATTGGACAATTTTAACATCAGGTTTATGGGTCAAGCACTGTTTTCATGGATCATCATAATGGTCCTTACACACCACATATGGTTAATTTACTTAACTGATATTTGGCTGGATGGGTTGCTGAGTCATCTTATCTAGACAGTGCTTTTGAGGAGCTTTTTTTGCCAGAAAAGGTTAGACCAGGTAATCCTTGAAGGCCCTTCCAACATTGTATTCCATTATACTTTGGAGAAAAGGAGGCTGTCAGGCAACATCATTGCTGTCTACAGCTTCACAAGGAGGGGAAGTGGAGAGGGAGGTTCTGATCATTTTCCTTTGGTAAACTGTGACAGGACATGTGGGAATGGTTCAAAGCTGTGTCAGGGGAGGTTCAGACTTGATGTCAGGATGCATTTATTTACAAAGAGGGTGGTCAAACACTGGAATAGGTTTCTTAGACTAATGATCAATGCCTCCAGCCTGTCAGCATTTAAGAGGCATTTCGACAATGTCCTTAATAATATGCTTTAATTTTTGGTCAGTACTGAAGTGGTCATGCAGCTAGCCTAAATGATCATTGTAGGTGCCTTCCAACTGGGATTACTCTATTCCTAAAATTATTAAATTGACTGCACATTAAAATCACAGGTTCAACATCATTTTTATGGGTCATCAGAAGGTTCAAGCACTGGTTTTCTGGATCATCATAATCTTCCTCAGACGCCACATATGGTTACATTATTTGTGTCTAAGAAACAGATGCTCATCCATCTCTCTGCTCTAGAAGCTAAATGAGCTTCTTGGATGTTCCTAAGCTAACACTTCCCATATGTCACTTGCTCTCCACACATCTTGCTCTCCAAATTATGTAGTTTTTTAATACAAGCTAAATTCAAGGCAAGTTCTCAACCCATAGCTAGCTTGGCAAATAACTATTTCTGTATGGGCTTTTTATAAATGTATGTATGTATATATTGCATATCTTTTATTCTGTGTGCATGTGTGTAAATTTTTAGGGATTTAGGAATATTCTCTAAATATTCATGACCTGCTAAGGTGTCCAACAGTCACTGCAACAAGTTCACAGTAGTGTTAAATTCAGTCATTTTATTTTAATCAGTCAAAAAGTTTGGTGTCACAAAACAATAAAAAGTCAAAGCTGAAACTGAGCTTACTTGCTTTGTTCTTCCTGGAAGACAAAATACTAGATGTCAGATTAAGTATAGTTTGCTCCCATCTGCATGACTAAGAGCCAGGCAGGTTATAAACCAGTTTGAGGCTCGTGGTGGCCAGGTAATATAGGTACATCTGTAGGGATAGCCGGTGAAGAAGTACTTAGTGACCTCTTTTCTTTCTCCAAGAAGGCAATGTTTTTCATCACCAATGTCCCCCAAATTGTTTTAAGCAAATCACAGATAATTGATCACATAATCATTTATGGGACAAGAAGATAATAAAAATTGCAAGAGAACAATTAAAAGAGGTTGTTACCCTAGCCACTGTCAAGACAAATGGAACAGAATGAGACAGCATATATTGATTTTGACAAGCTCTCTCTAGTGAAATCATCAGAATAGCAGCCATGGGAGGAAATGCAGAGCAGCAGAGCAGTTGCTGCTTACCTTTAAATTGATGCACTGACGAGGCCTGAAAAGATTTTAAAACAGGTAGATATCCAATGCAAAAGAATTTCCTCAACTTCTCATAGTTCCAGGAAGAAATATGAGATACTGAATGTTTAACTTTGGGTGTTATTTTATTATACTGTGACATTATGTCATATTAAATGGCTCCTGCCTTGTTGACCTGCCAAGCAGGATGGCACAGGCACAAGCCCTGACTGTTTGTTGGACATGTTGGACCCTGCAACTACTTTTGAACATCTCCTTAGTGCTGTGGAAACTCCTGCTGCTAATCAAAGGCTTTCCCTGTCTACAAGAACATGATGGGGACTGGCAGGACTGGAATAATCCTTTTATAGTTCTGTTGGTTTTACTGATACACACCAAGCCAGGATCTCGCTCCACATGCCTAGACTGTTGTTGAATAAATAAAATTAGGCTTGATACAATCTAGGTTCCAAATTCAGTCCACACTTCTGTACAAGTAGGTCCTTTGGATTACCTGGAGTGTGACAGCTGACCTTTTTATGGCATCAAAAGTCCATATTGTTTCCCTTTTCAAATGTGCTCTAACTTTAAATTCTTAGAGCAAAAAATATAATTCTCAGTTGTGCCCAGATTTTTAGCAAAAGCTGTTGGCAATGAGCAAGTCAGTCCTTCTGAACTCTGTAAGACTTCATACTGTAGAATAGTCTCTTGTACTAAGAAACCTGCAGAAAAAGTTGCTGTTAAGTTTCCTGTCTCCTAGGATTCATAAGTCTTGTATGAATTCTTCTCTTGGGTTTTTTAGTCCCTAAAAGTATCAAAGTTAATGGCTGTCAAGATGAGTGCACTGGTAGTGTCTGTAGCCATGACTATTTCAGTAGATTTCTTATGTATTTAAATTACATTCTAACAAAAAATAAATAAAGAACCCTGAACAAATCACCACTTCATGTATTTTCATTGACACAGGTCATGCATTAATTGCTATGATCTGTACAGTTGCTTGTTATTTTGTTAAATTGCATTTAAATTTTATTTATTACTTTTACGCATGGTTGCCTTTCTCAGGCTGCTTTATCCAATTAACCTGTTCTTGAGCATGTACACTCTTAACTTATTGATAATTAAAGCTTCTCATTGCTGAAAATAAATTGCACGCTTATCTACCACTTTATAGTAAATTAACACAAGTCAGACAATGAACCTGATAGATCCCTGAAAGGGGCTTCCCTGGCTGTGTAGATTTTTTTTCATGGGCAATTAAGTATTCTCTTTGCTTTAATTCCATTTGTGCTCAAAGACACTGAAAAAAAAAGTGTAATGATCCTTCTTTCCCTCAAGGTGGTTGCCCCGTTAACAATCCACAAGCTGATGCACAAGCTGGCATCATTTATTTAGATCATGCCTGGAGGTTGGTGGCCCTGCCTGCAGCAGAGGGTTGGGATCCCTTCCAATCCAGACCATTCTATGATTCTATCATTTACTGTTAGCATGACCACGTTATAGTGCATGGTCTTAACAATTCCCACAACAATTCCCCCTCGTAGAGAGGAGTGGATGTATGCTCATGCTCTCAATTGCAAGAGACAATCCATAGAGTGGCTGAGTGTCCTGCAAGGAAACCATTATGTAGAATGCCTTTATTCCGATGTCTCAGAGCTTTGTAAGTACATATGACTTTGGCAGAAGATTAAATTTTATTTCACCTCTCTCTGTTTTTAAATAAAAATAATCAGAAGTATGTAACAGCCTCCTTAAAAATACCTATTCGCTATTCTTCCAGTGCAGAATGTATGACCATCAAGTGAAGGGAGAGGAAACAGGATTCAAAACAAGCAAAAAAGAGGTTGTTCATGCTACCAGAGATAGTAGCTCTCTGGAAGTCCCTAAAAATTAATGTGATCATGCAAAACATGTATTGGGCTTCAATGGAAGAGTGCGCAAGCATTTCAAAGAGAGCAAGCACTTTAAAGAAAGATTCTCTAAAGACTTCTAGATAGGCAAACCATATCAGATTCATTAGGTTCTTCTCATAAAAAAAAAAGTATGAGTCTTTGGAGAGTACATGGGAAAAGTACAAAGTGTATTTGCCTAGTTACTGATCTCCCTAGTCATTTGCTATGTGGCTACTGTTGTAGAGGATATGGCACTGGCAGGGTTCAGGTACAGCTTTTATGTTCTGTCCCACCATACAGTTCCCTGAGTGTACTGAATGGTGAGGCTCAGCTCAAGAGTTACGTGCCTGCACTGTGTCCCTGCACATGTTTTCCCTCCACTTTGAAAGTTGATGCGTCAGTAAGGAAGGATAGCTTTGCAAACACAAAAGCATAGAGATTAAAAACCTTGGTCTGGACTATGCCAACATACATTGTAAGGTTGACAGTACCAAAATACTACTATATTCTGACCAATATGTCACCTATTGCTTTTTCCCTACTAAATAGCCTTTTGCCTTCTTTCCTTGGTGTCTTCCAGATTATAATATTTTATTTGGTCATTTCCTATCAACTTTTCCCTGAGAACTGAAGTTGATAGTTAATTTTCAGCTCTTCCTTTATATTCATTTTTAAAGATAGAAAATACATTTGTCCTTGTTTATTCTTCTATTGCCTCACAAAACTTTCACTAGTCCTCAAAGATAATTACTGCTGTAAGGACTTCTTCAGGAAGAACAAAGAAGGACAAAGCTTCATCATTTCATATCAAGCTCATTTGAGAACACCTTTACTTACTTAGGCACTAAGTTGTTCTTTCCCTATTACTCACTGAGGTGTTATTCTTTGAAGATTATGCTAGCTTTCTGATTGTGGTTGATGTCTTTGGTAAGTATCACTACCAAAAGATACTATGTTTGGCCTTCTCAACATCATGTGCCAATAAATTTTCTTCTGTTTTTGGCAGTCAACCAACTTCTTTCCTTGTTCTTCTGTTTATTGCTAATACACTAGTAAAATGACTCCATGGTACCCTGGTAGTTTTATGGTTGGTTTGCATTTTGTTTTTTCTTAAGTTTATGCTGCAATTCCATCCTCACACTTGGTCATCTGACCTAGTTTCCAGTTACTGTACATTTTCCTTCTGGTCCTAAAGTCAATGAAGTTGTAGCTTTAAAACATCCTTTATATTTCCTCTAAAATGGGGTGCTTTTCACTTGTGAATTTTTGAATGAAAGCAGGAAGGGACACCATGAACTCAGTATTGTCTCAGGTATGGACACCATGAACTCTGTGTATGAGTTGTGTTCTAACAATGACCATTAGATAATAAGGCTCAAAAACTCTGTCCTATATCTAGACCTCTGTGGAGCTTATGTTGGAGCTAGGCACCAACATGCTCAGACAGTTCTGCTGGCAAAAAGTGAATCATAGAGTAGTAGATGCCTGGAGAGCTTACCTATCACAGGAAGATGCAGTAACGTACTTGGACCTTGCCAATAGTGGGTGGGTACTCATCAGAAGTTTTGTGTATTCCCCTGTCACAGGTGATTCAAATCTTTCTTTTGGTCTGACACATGATCACAAGTAACAATAACCACTATTGTCTCTGCTGTTTTTCAAGTGCACATTTTTTTAACTGGCAGACAGATAGGATCAAATAGTTGAGAGAATGCAACAATTCATAAATATTCTTTACATGGAGAACTTATTTTTCTTCTACCTGAATGACAGAAAAACTTCACCCACAATCATGCACAATAAATACTGTCACTGTATTACTTACAAGAAAAAGGTTAAAGTACTTGGCAAAACTATCTATTAGTATTGTATTTCAACACTAGATAGGAAAAGAAGTAGAATCTTAGACTGTCTGGGATGAACCTTCTTAAATTAGCACTGCACAGCAAGAAATGACATTAACTCTACAGTACAAAAATGACTGCATCATTCATCATAGATCACCAAGGCTTGTAGTTTTCAAGGTTTCCATACTAAAAATACAACAATTTAATTAGGACTATAAACTGTGCAATGTTTTACTGCCATCAATTTAATATAACAATGTCCAGATTTTGGTATGATAAATATCCATTCCTCATCTAATATCCAAACACATCTATCACTGATCATCTGTCTCTGTGCAAAGTGTGATAGAATTTATAATATAAACCATTATTGAGATGATTAAGTATATGGAGTTGAATCCTGCTCTAACACCATTAGCTTGCATAGTATTACACTACATTTACATTGGAAGGAAACATGTTTTCAGCTATAGTCATGCTCGTAACAGAGATGAAGAATGCTCCATATGCCAGAAATCTGATGTTTTACAGGCAGACTTGCCCTAGGTCCTGTTCTTCTCACATCACTCTGTCCTGGTTTCAGCTATGATGGAGTTAATTATTTTTAGCAGAGGATGGAATGCCATGTTTGGGTGTTAGGATGAGAACAGTGCTGATAGCACCCTGATGTTTCTGGTTGTTGCCGGGCAATCAAGGACCTTTCTCAGTTCTTCATACTTCCCTACTAATGAGAAAGGAGGGGACGCAGCCAGGACAGGTGACCCGAATTGGCCAAAGAGGATATTCCATGCCAGTTACGTCATGTTCAGTATAAAGGGGGACTGGGGGGAAGAGGGGGAGACAACGCCAGGACGTGCAGTTTCTGGGGACGGTCGGGTTCCGGGACGGCTCTAAGCTGTGTGGCCTGAGTTGTGTGGTTTGGTGAGAAACTGCATTGTGTATCACCAGTTTCATCTATTTTGTGCTTTAAACTCCTGTTATTGTTATATCTAGATTTCTGTTATTGTTTAGTAAACTATCCTTATCCCAACCTGCGTGGTTCTGGTTTCTAGGTTGTGGTTTCTTTTCCTCCTTTCTTCCTTCCCTTTTCCCCCTCCCCCAACTTTCCTTCCCCCTTCCTTTTAAAAGTACAAGCGACTGTGTGGGGTGCGGCCCTCGGCTGGGGCAAAACCACGACACACTCCTAAATGGCATATATATTAAATATAGAATCACAGAATGGTTTGGGTTAGAGAGGACCTTTAAGATCATCTAATCCAACTCCCTGCAATAAGCAGGGACAATTTTTACCAGAACAGCTTGCCCGACCCAATCTGACCTCGAACACTTCAAGGGATGGGGCATCCACAGATTCTCTGGGCAACCTGTGCCACTGCCTCACCACCCTCATCACAAAACATTTCTTCCTTATCCAGGCTAAAACTGCCCTCTTTTAATTTAGAACTATTGTCCCTTGATCTGTCACTACAGGGTAAAGCAAAATCCATTTGTGCAATCACAGAATCACAGAATCACAGAATTGTAGGGGTTGGAAGGGACCTCGAGAGATCATCGGGTCCAACCCCCCTGCCAAAGCAGCTCCCTAGCTCATATTGCTCAGATAGGCGTCCAGGCGGGTCTTGAATATCTCCAGAGAAGGAGACTCCACCACCTCCCTGGGCAGCCTATTCCAGTGCTCAGTCACCCTCACTGTGAAAAAGTTCTTCCGCATGTTGGTGCGGAACTTCCTATGCTCCAACTTGCAGCCATTGCCCCTTGTCCTATCCCCACAGACCACTGAAAAGGGGCTGGCTGATTCCCCCTGCATCCCCTGCTTCAGATAATTATAAACTTTGATTAGGTCCCCCCTTAGTCTTCTCTTCTCAAGGCTGAACAGTCCCAGCTTACTCAGCCTTTCCTCATAGGGGAGATGCTCTAGGCCCTTAATCATCTTCGTAGCCCTTCTTTGGACTCTTTCCAGGAGATCCCTGTCCTTTTTATACCAAGGAGCCCAGAACTGGACACAATACTCCAGGTGGGGCCTGACCAGGGCAGAGTAGAGAGGGAGGATCACCTCCTTTGACCTGCTGGCTACACTCCTCCTGATGCATCCCAGGATCCCACTGGCTCTCTTGGCCACCGAGGCACACTGCTGGCTCATGGCCAACCTGTCATCTACCAGGACCCCCAGGTCCTTCTCCACTGAGCTCTTCTCCAGCAGCTCATCCCCCAGCCTGTACTGATACAAACAGTTGTTCCTTCCCAGGTGCAAGACTTTACACTTGCTTTTGTTGAACTTCATCTGGTTTCTCCCTGCCCAGCTCTCCAGCCTGTCCAGGTCTCTCTGGATGGCAGCGCAGTGCTCCTGCGTGTCAGCCACTCCTCCCAGCTTTGTATCATCGGCGTACTTGCTGAGGGTGGATGTTATTCCCTCATCAAGATCGTCAATGAAGATATTAAACAGGACTGGACCCAACACTGAGCCCTGGGGAACACCGCTGGTAACAGGCCTCCAGTCAGATTCTACTCCACGAATCACAACCCTCTGGGTTCGGTCCGACAGCCAATTCTCAACCCACCTCACTGTCCACTCATCTATCCCATGCTTTCTCAGCTTTGCTATCAGGATGTCATGGGAGACAGTATCAAAGGCCTTGCTGAAGTCAAGGTAGATGACATCCACTGCTCTCCCTCCATCTACCCAGCCTGTCATGAGATCGTAGAAGGCTATGAGGTTGGTCGAGCACGATTTCCCCTTAGTGAATCCATGCTGACTACTCCTCATGACCTTCTTCTCTTCCAATTGCTTGGAGATGGCATCCAGAACAAGCTGTTCCATTACCTTTCCAGGGGCAGAGGTGAGGCTGACTGGCCTATAGTTACTAGGTTCCTCCTTCTTGCCCTTTTTAAAGACTGGAGTGACATTGGCTATCCTCCAGTCTTCAGGCACTTCTCCTGTCCTCCAAGACCTGTCGAAGAGGATAGAGAGCGGCTCAGCAATCACCTCCGCCAGCTCCCTCAGCACACGTGGATGTAACCCATCTGGGCCCATGGATTTGTGTGCATTAATCCCTTTGAGCCGCTCCTGGACCTCCCCTACTTGAACCAGAGAGAAATTCTTCATTTCCCAATCAGTCCTACTCTCATCCAGTGTCTGTGGGTCCCGGGGGGCCTTTGAAGTGAAGACCGAAGCAAAGGCGGCATTCAATATCTCCACTTTCTCAGCATCCCCCGTAACCAGGACACCCTCCTTATTCAGCAAGGGACCTACATTATCCCTGGACATCCTCTTACTGTTCACGTGTCTAAAAAACCCCTTTTTATTATCCTTTATGTCCCTTGCCAGCTTAATTTCCAAGAGGGCTTTAGCCTTCCTAGTTGCATCCCTACAGGCCCTGACCACATTCCTGTATTCTTCCCAGGTGCTCAGACCCTTTTTCCACGATTCATAGATCTTCTGCTTCTCTTTGAGTTTGCTCAATAGCTCCCTGTTCATCCATGCAGGTCTTCTGCCTCTCTTTCCCCATTTCCTCCTCAAAGGGATGCATCGTTCCTGTGCTTGGAAGAAGTGCTGTTTGAATGCTAGCCAGCTCTCGCAGGCTCCCATTCCTTCAAACAGCGTAGCCCACGGGATAGCCCCCATTAAGTGGCGGAGGAGATCAAAGTTAGCTCTACCAAAATTCAGGGTAGCTATCCTACTTTTTGGCTTGCTTCTTCCACCCAGGATCATGAACTGAACCATTTCATGGTCGCTTTGCCCTAAGCTGCCCCCGACCTTCACTTCCCTAACAAGTCCATCCTTGTTAGTGAAAACAAGGTCCAGCAGCCGCCCTCCCCTTGTGGGCTCCTGCACCATCTGTAGCAGGAAATTGTCTTCAACACACTGCAGAAATTGTCTGGACTGCATACGACTGGCCGTATTGCTTGCCCAGCAAATATCTGGGTAGTTGAAGTCCCCCATAAGGATCAGTGCCCGGGAACTTGAGGCTACTTCTAACTGTTTATGGAATGCGTTATCTACCTGCTCCTCTTGATCAGGGGGCCTATAGCACACTCCCACAACAATGTCCCCCATACCGGTTTGCCCCTTGATTTTAACCCACAAACACTCGACAGAAGGTTCATCCTTCCCCAGGTGGAGCTCAACACATTCTAGGTGCTCTCTCACATAAAGAGCAACTCCTCCACCTCGCTTCCCTAGCCTGTCTTTCCTAAAAAGCACATAGCCATCCATGACAGTTTGCCAGTCGTCCAGGTTGTCCCACCACGTCTCTGTGATTGCGATGAGATCATGGCCCTGCGACCGCACAAAGATCTCTAGTTCTTCTTGTTTGTTCCCCATGCTACGTGCATTTGTGTAAAGACAGTTCAGTGGTGAAGCAGATGTAGGTATCCTCAACGGCCCACAGCGAGATTTCTGACAGGGGACTGGCAAAAGTGGCTCCACGGAGGAGTACTCAGGGCAGTCCACAGAATTTTCCCTACTCTCACGTGGAAAAACGTCCCCAAGTCCACGACTGTGCTGTTGGTATTTACCTCTTCCCACCGTCAACTCCCGTTGTGTCTCCCGAAGCCTAACCCTGGCAGCCGCCTTAATATCCCCTTCCCCCTTCCTAACTAGTTTAAAGCACGATCGATGAGCCCTGCTATCTCCTGGGCGAGGATCCGCTTTCCTTTATAGGACAGGTGAGCCCCATTAGCAGTACTCATGCCAGGAGCAGAGTACACCATCCCTTGGTTAAAGAATCCAAAGTTCTTGCGCCGGCACCAGCCTTTTAACCACACATTCAACTCGTGGGTTATCCTGTCCTGCTCTGAGCCCCTCCTCCCACAAGTGGGGATAGAGCAGAATATTATTTGGGCTCCCCCCCCCTCAACAGAGCGCCCCAGGTCCCGGAATTCCCTTTTGACAGCTTGCAGGCTACACTTTGTGATTGCGTCCCTGCCTGCTTGAACTATCAGTAAGGGATAATAGTCAGTGGATCTTACCAGGCCTGGTAGCCTTCTGGTAATATCCCTGACCAAGACATGGAATTCATTTCCTTCTTCCCATGGGGAGGCAGATGTTCAGCCATCTCCAGGAAAGCAGGCCTCCATCAATGACTTGGAAAGACAAATATCATCACTCTGAACATGTGTGTGTGTCCCCACCCCTTTTCTTCTTGTTCCCCTAGCTTTATATGCTGAGCATGACACCACATGGTATGGAATATACCTTTGGTCAGTTGGGGTCAGCTGTCTGACAGTGCCCCACCCAACTCCTTGTGTACCTCCAGCCTACTTGCTAGTGGGGTGGGATGAGAAACAGAAGACTCCTTGACTCTGTGTAAGCACTGCTCAGCAATACCAAAAAATTTTCTACGTCAACAGTATTTTCAGCACAAATCTAAAGCACAACTTCATACTAGCTACTGTGGAGAAAATGAATGCTACACCAGCGAAAAAAAGCACAGCACTTACCCCTTCTTTCTAGCAAATCAGCTACACTGGTCAACTACATGTGACCTGCAGACTTGCTGAGGGCATACTCAATTCTACTCTGTATGTCATTTTTGAAAATATTAAATATTTGGCCCCTGTATGGACCCTTGAGAGATACCATTCATTAGTAGTTTCCACTTGCACATTAAAGCATTGCCTGTAACTATTTGGATGCAGCCATCAGCCAGTTCCTTCTCCATCAAACACATACCTCTCCAATTCAGGGGTAAAAATGTTGGGGGGGACCTTATCAAAATCTTTACAGAAGTTTAGGTAGAGGACGTCCACAGCTATCCCTTTGTCCACCGATGCAGTCAATGAGCATTTGCTGCCTACAGCAGCATGAGAGTACACGTTACTGTGACTGTCTGCCCATTATTATGACCACTGCTGTACAGACCAGGCAGTTTGAGGACATCACTGCAGAGCACACACTATCCCCAAGATACTCTTAATGCAGGCACCTCCAACAATAACAACTACTACACCAAATAGTTTTCAGATTAAGGCTTTCCTTAATTTTCTATCCTTAACAAAAACCCAAATGTGTACACTATAAAGCAGTCTGGGGAGTGTCTGCACGGAGGGGATATTGAAGGAATGTCAGTGGATGCCACTTCACCAATGTGTCACTTCTGAACCCAGCAGATTATCCCCATTCTATAGAAAATCAGTGTATTCAGACACTGCATTTACTCAGCCATCCCAGCCTCAACATTCACTAAACACTAATTCCTTGGCCCCAGTCCTAAACCCTGGTATGGTTCCTCCCAGAGTTGTTTCTCTCATAGCTGCTATGGCTGTGGAAGGTAGTCAGAGAAGGTCCACCTCTCCTCAACAGTTTGAGGAGGAAGAGAGTGGGAACGTAAAAGCAAGGAAGAAAGCAACGGTCAACGCAACCACAGGTGGTTGGGCTGTTTTTAACAGAAGAATGGAGCACACAGCCCATCAGATGCAGTGGAGTACCAGCATTATCTAGATATGATAGAGAGAGCTGCTTGGGAAACCTTATTTCTGGGCTGCATAAACCAACTAAGCTTTTCATACTGAAAGCTTTACACTTTATTTTTTTATTATTCAGAAACCATAATCACAATGAAAACAGAAGGATTCCTTATAAATCTGTTTTAGAAAATTTGTAAAATTACTAAAGAAGATTCTACTTTGGAGTAGATAACTCTGCAATAAAATTCTATTAAATATTGTGGGGCTTATTATTAAGCAGAGAGGAATGTGTGGACACAATAACTATGCTAAAGATCCATGCTTGTTCTCTAGCAGATGAGCAGACCCAGGAGACTCTCACTCCTTGGGGTTTTTTTTGGAAACAGTAAGAATGTTCTGATTGTGCTTAAGGAATATCACCTACATACAGAATGGGTTCAGAAATCTCAGAATGGGCTATGAAAAATCAGGCTTCATGAAGTACACCATGCAGTCTGAGGCAAGCAGTTATTTTTTAGGAAGAAATCCATTCATGTCAAATATGTTCATATGTTTAAATCAAACAACAAGCAGAGCACAACAGCTACTGCAATTCTACCAAATCTTAAGAGAAAACCTTCCCAAAATAGCCTTAAAAAGATGCATTTAAAGCTTAAATTATACAAACATGGGTTTTATTTATAAATCTGGTTCTGCCATCGGTAGAAATGGAGATGACATGCACTCGTATGCTGAATCACCTGTCTGTATAAGTCAGGCTTCAGATCCACACCATGTAACATTACCACGTTTAATACATTTCTTCTACAGATCTGCTCTGTGCAGAGATAAAAGCATTATTAATAGTGTCCCAAAGCCGCTCACAAAATATCACTTATTATTCCTGTAAGCAAGAAGTGCAAAGAAATCTGTAATCTTTGGGCTTTTGAGAAAAATAGAGAATATAGCACAGATGACTAATTGGATGTAATTAGTACTATTTTGTCTTACACAAATAGTACTAATATTGACAGTTATGCAATCTGTTCCATACACTTTGCAAATTATGAGCTGAATAAATGGAAAATTCTTCAGTGATGAACACATTTTATTTATTTATAATTAAAAATGTAATCACCATACAGATGAACAGAAAATCTGGAAGGTTTTTGTGATGCTTCTCGCAGAAGAGAAGAAAGAGGCAACACACCAGGGACACTGTTTCAGCAACAAAGCTTTGAAGTCCCTATCATTTTTGTGACTTGAGGAACATCTTTCTGAAGAGCTAGGATGCTATCTCTGTCTCAGTTGCAATGCAGGTTAATCAATCATGGTGCAGATCCCAGGCGGCACCTCTATATTCAGCCAACACCTGGTACAGTATGACTAATAGTATGACTATGTGAGGAGATGCTATTGCTTCTTGTAATTAACAGGACTTTAGGAATAATTGTCTGAAAATCAGAGGAAGAATTTGCTTTACTGAAAATAATGGCCAGGCAAAAAAATGAGAGGGGAAATTATGGTGAGCATAAGAAAAACTTTTTGTAAGAGAGGAAAGCTGCGTCTCATAACTGCTGAGGCAATGGGATGAGCATTGTAATTGACTTCACAACCAGCAAAGACTTTGGAACAATGCCTTCACTGTCTTCCCTTGACAAAAGCAGGTGCCCTGGCTTTGGCATTGATGGTTTTAAACAGGCTGGGCTCTGCAACTGGCAGTGGTGTAAGCCAGGATTTTTGCAGGAGCACTGAGGGGATATGAAGAGAAGAAACAAATTAATTTTTACACAGCATCTAATATCCTGATAACAAATAAGGCTGTAGCAAAAAGTAAATAGTTGTTGTTACAGCTTGATTAGTACAAGCTACAGAGACTGTGAGTGGCTGGCCCTCAGCATAGTCCTGATGTCATCCCTTTCCAAACATTTTCTGGAAAGCATAGGTTATCCTTTGTGGTCGCTTCTATTTTATCAGCCTGCTATTCATTCACCCAGCTCAAAATTACAATTCCATTTTCAAGAGGTATGGAATAACAGATCTCAAGAGTGGGCATGTCTCATCTCTGTCACCTCTTGGTCCAGAGGCATTGGGTGATTGGGTGTTGGTTAAGAGGGA
Source organism: Porphyrio hochstetteri (assembly GCA_020800305.1). Lineage (NCBI taxonomy): Eukaryota > Metazoa > Chordata > Aves > Gruiformes > Rallidae > Porphyrio > Porphyrio hochstetteri. Next base: position 26,276,353 of record CM036938.1, read on the forward strand.
AGGGAACGGAAAGGGAAGGAAAAGGGAAGGGAAGGGAAAGGAAGGGAAAAGGAAGGAAAAAGGAAGGAAAAAGGAAAGAAAAAGGAAGGGAAAAGGAAGGAAAAAGGAAAGAAAAAACAAAGGTAGCAGAAAAGGAAGTTGAAGGCAGGATAGCAGAAAAGGAAGGTGAAGGCAGGCAGGCAGGGAGAAGCCCATACAGAGAAGGGCGATAAGGCTGGTGGGGGGATAGGAGAATAAATATTATGAGGACCGTCGGAGGGGGGGTTGTTTATTCTGGAGAAAATGAGGTAAAGGGGGGACCTAATTCCTCTCTACAACTACCTGAAAGGGGGTTGTGGAGTGGTGAGAGCTGACCTTTTCTCTCTAGTGACAAGTGACAGGACAAGAGGAAATGGTGTCAAGTTTCACCAGGGTAGGTTTACCTTGGATATTAGGAAAAAATTCTTCACAGAGAGGGTTGCTAGGCATTGGAATAGGCTGCACAGGGAAGCGGTGGAGTATCCATCCCTGGAGGGATTTAAAAAGTGGTTAGATGTGGTGCATATGGTTTAGTGGTGGTTAGGGTGGTGGTTGGACTTTATGATCTAAGGGTCCCTTCCAATCAAGACAGTTCTATGATTCTGTGAAGGAACTTCTTAAACATAGCAGAGTGCACTTGTGGCAGGCAGGGACAGAGCGATCGGGCAGGGTTTGATGAATTGGCTGTTTCTTCACTTTGCCTGTATAAAGCCTGGCAAGGTGATGGAAACTCCTTCCAGGGATATGAAGGACAAGAAAGTCATCAGGAGTAATTAGCATGGATTCAACAAGGGGAAGTCATGCTTGACACACCTAAGAAACTTCTATGATGAAATTACTCCCTTGGCAGGTGACAGGAGAGCAGGGAATGTTGTTTCTTCCAAGACACTAGCATTTATTCTGTACCTCCTCCTTTACTAATGAAGCTGCCCAGGCTTAGTAAGACTCAAGGCTGCTTTGATACTGTTAGTTTCCTTTAGCAAGGGAAGTGTGTTGAGGCTAGACAGAGATGGTTTCACATCAAAAACATATTTTAGATTAGAATCTTCTGTGTAGGGGAGGAGGATTTGAAGTGTCATCACACCTTTTAAACATGAAAACATACTGAAGTTTCAAATACTCATTAATGCAGAATATGCTATTTCCTTTTATCAGCATTTTCAATTACAAAAATTTTAGCAAATGAACTAATTTGACACCCTTTCCCCAGGCACAGACAGACATTTGAAGAAATATCTCATTAACCTATTTTTAAAAAGCATGCCAAACTGGAAAGAAGCAACAAAGACTTTAATGAGGTATTCTTACTTTGCTAAGACTGTAACAATTGTCAGTTTTCCATTTTGTTGATTAAGTAGAGCTCTTGAATTCTTGCATGGCTTCAGAGCTTTTAAAATGACCAAGAATAAATAACAATATATCATTAAGGATTCTGAATTAGACTGAAATACTAGAGCACAATTTTCACATACTTAAGTTCTGTGGTGAAAATTTATTGCAGAATATAAATCGTTATTCTCCTTTAAAAAGTAAATTTAATTTATGCTCTTAGAACAACCTACCTAGAAGAGACTCATGGAAGGTTACAAATTGTTTATTTAAATGCCCACTGAAACAACAATATAGGCAAGGCTTTTTGCTTAAACATGGTATTTAATTATCTTCTCAAGTTTCCAAAACAGCATGATTTCATGTCCTGGGTTTGAAAGAAAAATTTTCCTAGCTAAATCTGTGCCTTTGAGAGGTTTCCTGCATAGCTTGACCTCCATGCCCTGACTCACTCCAAGCCAGCACATTCCACTGGCCCACCCCAGTCTCTCCATGATCTGCAAGAACATAATCATTCATATCAGTGAGACTACACATTCTCACAGCTATGTTCATGCTTACATTTCCTATTTCAATATACAAAACCTAGCTGAATGCCTTTATAATCTCAAAAAAAAAACAAAGGCCACCACAATACAATAGAAAATGCCATTATAAGCTTTTAACTTTGCCTTTTGTGAGGTTACCTAAAAAAAAAAATTTCTCAGGTTCAAAATTCTCATAGTACCAGTACTGATTAGGAAGAGCAAGTCTTCCTAAATGCTGGACAGAATATTTGCTTTCACTGGTCTATTTTTTCATGAAAATTATATTTTAGTTTCTACTGAATTGTAAGGAATGTCAATAGCACTATGTAGCCCAAAAAAAAATCATCAGTAGAGGATTTCCATTTGATCAAAGAAATGATGCATTTCAAGAAAGCAGTTGCCACATTAAAACATTTAGAATATAAATGGCATCTGCAAAAGATTAGACCTCTGTCTTTCTTCTCTTTATCACTTCCTTCTATGTTATACATATATGATATGAAGTTTATTAACTGTAATTTTGGAGTTATTTGTTGAACATCACCACTGGTGAGGCACACAGGAAACTCTTTCTTTTATATAGTTTATTTTATGGTTTTAAAAAGTCCTTATCCTAACAAGAAGAAGAGCAGGCCTCTGGGACACTGAGCTCAGAGATTTCCCACACTAACACAGAAATACAGCCCAAACAGTTACTACACAAACAGGCAAGAAGCATGCTGGAGTTCCAGTCTTGTTTCCATTGCTCAAAGTGTGTTTGAGTAAGAATATTCAGAATAAGAGGTGGCAACATTCAGCTGTGGCTGAAACCGATAAAATCTTTCCATTTTCTGTAAGCATCCATTATGGATTCATGGATCTGAGTTTATGCCACCTTAAGTTTTCACTCCTAAAGTGGAGTGAATATACTTCAGCAAACTGTGAAACAGAAAAAAAGAAGGATAATATATTTTTTATAGTATAGTTTTCTTCACCATATTTACATTTTACAGGTTTTCTTTTTAACCTTGCTACTGGCAGGAGAGGCAGACTCTTTATTTTTCCCCAAGAAAATTTAAAATGGATTTGTTAACCTTGCAACAAAACCTCCCCATAAATTTAAACTTAACTTCCTTTTTTCTCACTGAATTTTAATTCCATATTTACTTGTCAACTAAGTTCAGACTGCAATAAGTATCATGTATTTATTTGCATTATTTTTTCTCAGTTCTGTACAACAATAACACCAGAGCAGAATTCATTCCAGGGTCTGGCAAATATTTCCATCTTTAGTTGATTTTGAAGATAAATTCCCTGATGAATCACAGAAATAATGACCCCTACAAGTATGAGGGTAAAGAAGCACAAGAGTAAACAGGTTTTAAAGTGTTCCCATCCAATGCCATGATTTCTCAGAGGATCTCACATCCACACAGAACACATAAGAGATTTATCTTTCATATCTTTCAGTTAGAAGCTGCTGCTGTGGTTCACATTTAGTTTTGAAGTTTTCTAAACTTTAAAATATTGCCAGTAAGAATTTATGGAAATGTTTGAGTCTAGATGTGACTTGAAGAAGAGCTTTTTGCTCAATGATAATTTAGAATGGTAATCAGTATGTAAGGTAACAAGTGTTTTAACAAGGCAAAACAAGGCAAGACATAAAAAGAGAATGAATACACAAAAACATTCAGGAGGGCCAGGAGCCAGTAGCTCTTACTCCTGGTGCGCACTACTTTTGTCTCCCATAGTTCACCCAGCCCTGATTTCTGTTCAGTCATCCACAGAAGTGGTGATTTTCAGACTTTGGTGACCTGGATGTTTCAGATACCAGTGTAGTAGTCAAAAGTAGACATTTTAGACAAGTTTTTTTATAATTTTGGAGAAAATTTGGTTGCAAGTCACTAGGGCTGAGTAATTCACCTGCTCACACCAGTGACTGAATGCATGAGCACAAAGAAGGAAGAGACATGGTGTTTCTTCTTTGCTTCAGTCCTGGCTACCAGCAAAGAGCCAGAGAGAAAGCTGAGTCTTGGTTTCTTAAGCAGGAATGTGTAACTCTCCTTTTTTCCACTGTCTGCAAAGATGTTTCTATTGTTGGATCTCACAACAGGGATGAAATGACACATCCAAAACTGCAAACACTTATTGCAATGACTGCAAGAGAAATATTATTTTAGTAACCAAAAGCAAGACGGGAGTCAAAGCCGACTCTGAAATTAAGACAGGTGGCTTTAACATAGTTCAGAGAACAGTTTATTACAGATTATTTTGCCAGGCCCTTTTCAAACTTTCCGTACTTACTTTTATTCTAGTCAGCTTGCTATTTGTCCATAGAGAAGGTGACCAGGAGGATTGTTTAAGCTGCTGCCAATTAATTTTATTTAAACGGTGTATTGATGATGTTCTTTTACACCTAAGCCTTTCTTCTGCTGTAGAGTCCAGCCCTGTACTTAATTTACAGCTTAGCAGTGCAGTTTGTTTCAGGACTTCAAGCTATGATACATCTTGAAAGTTTCTTTATCCTGTAGAATCTGATAAAATACACAATACAACCTGTATTGTCAAACTGGCTGTACAGGTACTGAGACCTGGCCCTGGACATTCAGATGGATGAAGGTGAGTAGAATGTTCTTGCCTCTCCTGAGTACATACTAAGCCCTACCAATTAATGGCTTTTTGTTGATAAATACCTGGTAAATTATTTCTTCTGCACGTTACATCCATCACCTGTACTGTAAGGTTCAACCTTTTTGATCTTTCAGCACTGGTGAGAAATTACCATTGTCTGACATTCTTCAAAGGAAGATGCTATAGAAGAGTGGCATAGAGGAAGGAAGTTGTCTGAATAAAAGTTTTATTTCACGTGACAGCATTACATTGACAATGAATTTATCTGCCTCACAGAAAAACATTAAAATATTTTCAATAGGAGAATGCATTGATGTGGAGAATATTGCAAAGACAGGAATTCCCTTTCAACTACATATGTCTGTTTATTAGTTAGCGCTCCTTTAATGTTAACATTCAAGGCTTTGAAGAACAAATTCCTACAGACAGGCTGCAGTTTGAAAAGCAGTGGCAAGGGACTCTGGTTTCTGAAGACAAGTGAACACAGGCAGAAGAAGAGATAAGCAAAGGAAGGATTTGATTAAGGATGCATGCATCAAACATGGCAGTTCATCATTCTAATTATGTTAGTAGGACTAATGTTCTTCAGCCTGTCAGTTGTATTTAAAGCTAGCAAAACACAATGCTCGTTCTAAGGACATGCACACCCTTTCCCTCCAAGCTGCAGGATGTTGGAGCTCACAAAGCAGCAGTCACACAAAGAGCAGCAGGCAACAGCAGCAGCATAATGAAGAGCATCTGGCAAAGACGTAATTGCAAACTTAAGTAATTTCCAGTCTATTATGCTTATGTACAGAGCAGAAATAGTGCTGTGTGGTAGAAGGCTGGCCTGTTTTCCATTTGTCCAGGAAACAGAAAGACTACGCAGCCAGAGCAGCAAGCAGCTCAGCAGAGAGGTCACCCTCCTATGGATAACTAACAAAAATTACGACTCAGGGGTAGGAGAAGTGAGAGTTTACAGGGAGAGGTGCCTGGGGGAAAGTCTATGTCAGGCATCCCTCACCAGCTCAGGAAGGACACAACCACAGCAAGGCATTCTCCCACCCTTGAATCCTCAGTCTTCCCTGACCTTGTAGACGAAATCAACACAAGTGATGATGACTTATTTTGCCATTGTCACTCTAGCTTACACAGCAGCACTGCAAACAGGATGACTTTGAGGGAAGACATGGGGGTTACTGGCTCAAAGATCTTCTTGCAACTTGTAACATGGTGCCTCTGGCACTTTCTAACAAGACCAACCACAGATATAAAAGCATTCTTTGAGTCACTTCTTCAGTGCTTTCCTTCCAGTGCTGGCTGTTTCTGAGCAGAAAAGCAAGGGAGCCACAAAGGAGTAAGCTTTGAAGGGTGAGGATTCCCACATTTCCCATGCTCCTTTCACCAGTAAGATCTCCAAGTAATGGAGATGTTTGCAAATTACATTTTTAAAGGCATTTTTCTTGAAGTGGAGGAAGGAATATCATGGTACTGATATATACTGACTCTCTGAGCCTATATAGAATATTAGGAGTGGATGGTAATCTGTAGAGTTCACCAGGCTCAGCAGGCTCTCAATGATATCATGAAGACAAGAGCCCAGCAGGTAGAAAATGCATGCTTTGGTGCCTCTCAACAAGGCATCTTCAGTTACTGACACTTCACATGCTTGTCTAGTGGCAGTGGTTCTAATGTGGGTGAATGGTTGGATGATGGCAGGCTTCTCCTGGATCCTATCCTTTACTCACATAACCTTAATTCAACACCCCCAGGCAGCATATCTACTACACATGGGCACTTTACGGAAGTGGGAAGGTTCTTCTTTCTGCCCTGAGCGGAGACAAGGGTCCAGTCTCCTCCAGCTTATTGGTTTCTTCTGTGAGTCAGCTCATGGTTGATTTCAGGCTTACATGCCTTTTGCACAGTGCAATCACCATGAAATATTAGAGAGTAATATCCAGCAGCAAACGTGTTGTGGTTCAGCCATGGCAACAGCTGAGCACCACGCCCCACTCCTCTACCAGAGGAGAAACAGACAGAGCCTCCATGGGTTGGGATAAGGACGATTTACTGACAAACACCATGAAAGGGGAACAATAACAGAGCCCATGTCATTGTGTGTTCTTCACACACACAGAGTGATAAGTGAGCACTTTACCGACACAATGGGTGATAACACAGACTGCTGCACCAATGTGCTGCACCAACATGATGACCAACCCAATGCCCAACTGCACTGGGACTGCCCCAGAGCTGGACCAACCCACACCTCCCTGACCAGCCCCCTCTTCTGGGGCGGTGTCAGGTGGTGCAGAAAACAGCCTGGGCCAATTTGGCTCACCTGTGCTGGCTGGAACCAGGACAAAACAGTAGAGGTTTCACTTGCTGAGTAACATCAGATCACAATAGAAGGTGTACAATTTTAGACAGCCTAAATTACTGTTTTTAGAGATGTTGCAGTTTTGCTTGGCTGGGTTCTAATGGAGAAGGTGGATCTGTAGGAATGGCTTCTGCAAGAAGCAGCCAGAAGCTCTCTGCAGGCCCCAGGGGAGTAAATATCGGGTGATTCACGATCAGAGTCACTGCTGACCAAGGCTGAGCCCATCACTGATGGTCACAGCACTTCTGGGAATCACATTTAGGAGAAAAAAAAACCCACAGGCAGATGCATTTTGCCACCCGAGAAGGGAGTGAGAAGATGGAAGAAGCAATGGAGACACCAAGGCCGGGGCAGGGGAAGAATGAGGCATTCCAGGTGCCAGAGAGAGAGATTCCCCTGCAGCCCATGGAGAAGACCACATTGAAGCAGGCTGTCCTCCTGCAGCCCATGGATAATGACAGGGAACAGAGACCATCTACAGCCTGTGGAGAGACTGACCCATGCCGCAGCAGGTTTGCTGGGGGACTTGTGACTCTGTGGGTGACCAGGCTGGAGCAGTCTGGGCCCAAAGGTCAGCACCCCAGGGAAGGGAGCCACACTGAGGCAACTGGTGAGGAGATGGTGCCCTGGTAGAAAGGACTGACATTGGAGAAGTTTGTGGATACGACTGTCTCCCATGCATGGGACCGCACGGTGCAGCAGGGGACGGGTGTGAGGAATGCCTCCCCCCAGCTAATAAGGAAAACAACTTGTGAGGAACTGACTGAAAACCCCCATTCCCCATTCCCTGCCCTTCCCTGTGACATGATGGCGGGGAGGAGAAGGGAGCGAAATTATGACTGAAGTGTGCGAAGAAGGGAGGTGTTGGGGCGGGGGTGAGTAGAGGTGGTTTAAGATCTGGAGAAGGAAAACAGTTTGTGAGGAACTGAGCAAAACCCCATTCCCCCATTCACTGCCCCTTCCCACACCATGATGAGGTGTAGGGGGGGAAAGAAGGAAGTAAAATCATGAATAGAGTCCGCTAAGAAGGGAGGAGTGGGGGAAGGTGCTTTAAGACCTGGCTGCACTTCTCGTTACCTGACTCTGGTTTCACTGGGTGTGTAATGTAGTTGTAATAAATTAGTTTTCTTTTCTTTAACTCTGTGTAGAGTCTGTTTTGCCCATGACACTAATTACAGAGTGATCCCTCTCTGTCCTTATTTCAAATCCTAAGCCTCTCAATATATATTTTCTCCCCTTTCCGGCTGAAAAGGGGAGTGATAGAGTGGTTTTGGTGGGCATTTGGCTCCTTGCCAGGGCCAAACCACCTCAAGAGAAAATACAACAGTGAAACAGAATGTCTTCATCTAGGGTAGCTTTCTAGTATTCAAGGTTTAATTCCGAAAAATATATCCAAGAGTTTATCTAATCCACCTTTAGTCCCAAGACTGGATCAACCATATTCATACTACAAACAAGTAGCTCTGTGTGGACATTGAGCCAAGACATGTATTACCAGATAAACTGACAGTAACAACTGTCCCCAAGTCCCATATTATTCTCCCATCATGTGGTCAGTTGTTCTTGTATAATTTGTTTTGGAACGACTTGTTTAGACAACACAACGGGATGTGCCATCTCTCATTTGGGTTTCTCCATTGCAAATGGGATTGCATTGCATTCATCAGCACAAGAACATTAGCAATCACATCTTTTTCTCTGGATGACTGGCATCAGTGACTTTCCTTCCATGATTTAGCTGTCCCTTTGTTTTTGCTACTATTGTATTTCACATGAAGGCAAAGAGGAAAAAAAGTATCATGATCAGGAGAGAAAGAGCTGTGGAAAGCAGACCTATTGGTGCTTTGCTTTTGGGACAAGCATTTACTCTTCCCAGCTTTAGTATGATGCTGCAGAGCTGGCAAGGTGAGATGTATCTAAATTTTATAGCCATAAGTGATGCAGTCTCTTTGAAGTCCCTCCTCAAATTAAATAATGCATTAAAATTAATACTATTTACTTTACTACTCTTATGAGAAAGATAGAAATGGGGGAGAAAGTTGTCTTCCTTTTACTCATCACTGTTGTGGGTCAGGAGTTCTCTCAACTGATGAAAGAAATAATTGTGATGTCAGTTGGCCTACTGTTGTTATTTGACCCTGGTTGGAGGCCAGATGCCCACCAAAGCCGCTCTATCGCTCTCCTTTTCAGCCAGACAGGGCAGAAATTGTATGTTGGGAGGCTGAGGAGTTGACATAAGGACAGGGAGAGATCATTCCACAATGAGCATCACAGGCAAAACAGACTCAACACAGAAGAAAGGAAAGAAACTCTCTCATTTATTACACTGCACTGCACACCCAGTGACACCAGAGTCAGGTAATGAGAAGTGAGACCAGATCTTAAAGCACCTCCCCCCACCCCTCCCTTCTTAGCAGACTTTACTCTAGTCATGATTTTGCTCCCTTCTTCCCCCCACGCTGTGGCATGGGGAGGGGCAGGAACTGGGAGACAGGGGTTTCCTCACTTGTTTTCCTTCTTAGCTGGGGTGGGGAGAGAATTCCTCACACCCTACCCCTGCTGCACCATGGGGTCCCACCCATTGGAGACAGTCCTCCACAAACGAGTCCTCCTTTCCCACAGGGCTTCAGCTCTTCACCAGCTGCCCCAGCGTGGGTCACTTCTATGGGGTGCAGTCATAAATCATAGAATGTCTCTCAGCCTCTCAGGCCCAGACTGCTCCAGCCTGGTCCTCCACAGGGGCACAAGACCCCCTCAGCAAACCTCTTCCCATGTGGGTCTGTCTCTCCCTCACTCATATCTCTCTCTGTCTCTCTCTCTCTCCATGGGCTGCAAGTGCTGGCAGGGGCTTGCTCAAACGTGGGTCACAACTTCTGCATGTCCCCACCAGCTCCAGTGTGTGGGGCCTCTCCACAGGCTGCAGGTGGGGTCTCAGCCCTTTCCATGGGCTGTGGGGGGACACCCACTCCACCGTGGGTTTCTCCATGGGCTGCAGGGCCATTTTTCTCTCTGGCACCTGAGGCGCCTCCTCACCCCCTTCTCTGGCCTTAGTGCCTACACAGTTTCTTACATCTTCTCACTCCCTTCTCTGGTGGCAAAAAGCAGGCGTTTGTGTGGTTTTTTTCTCCTAAATGTGATTCCCAGAGGTGCTGTGACCATCACTGATGGGCTCGGCCTTGGTCAGCAACGACTTCAGCCTTGAGCCGGCTGGTGTTTGCTCTGTGGGGCCTGCAGAGAGCTTCTTGTCCTTCTTGCAGAAGCCACCTCTGCACATGAAACAGAATTTCAACCAGCCACACCTCCTCCCTTCCACTTACTTGTCACATTAAAAGAAGAACTAGGAGCAGGTGTGGAAAGTAGCATGGAACTAGTTGGAAGAGTTGTACATAGCCAGGCTTTGGGTAATTTATTTTGTTAAGTCACAAAGCACTGAGTATTTCTGGGCTACTGCTTCTGTGATGTTTATGTTGTGTGTAATAAGAAAGGTTTTGGCCACAGCAAATTTCTGCACCATTCAGATGTGAAGCTACTGACAGTGCCCATTTAATTCTAAAATGTAATCAGGGTAAGGCTGTGGTTTGTGGAGTGTGTTGTAATATAGCATTCAATCCAGAAGCACTGGTCTCAGTTGGGGCAGTTAACAGAAGTTGTCAATGTAAGCTTTAAATTCACAAAGCACTGATGTTGCATAGAGATGCTCAGGTCTGCAGCAAGACACTGCCAACAAACCCTTATGTTGACTTAATTTTGCTGCACACCCCCATTCTGTTCTCCCAGACCACTGATGCTCTCATCCTGATGTGGTGTTACAAATTTCATCCTTAATTACATTTAACACTGTGCTGCTTCTGCCAAAGGATGCCAAGCACTAGGTAAATCTCCAATAACTCAGATCCACTTGAGGAGAAGCCAAACAGCAGTTTTAGGCTCCACCATGCACTCAAAGTGAAGCAATGTTCTGGGCAGGCTGCGAGCTTCAGAGTGCCTGTCTCAATAATTGCCTCACACCGTGCCTCCAGAGAAACAGCAAATTTTGAGACAATCTGAATTACCATACAGATTTTCAAGATCCTAGAGTAGTTGACCTTTTAAACAGACAGCAATTCACCATCTTAGCTGTAGCTGACCTGGCACACTGCTATAATTCTTTTAAAAATAGAGAGTAGCTAAAGAGTACCGAGGCTTCACTGGCTTCAAGTAAAGGCTTACAAATCATTATTCTGGTTTTCCTGAAGTCCACTGCTGCAGGCTACCTTTTTGTTACAGGGCCTTAGGCTCAATAGCTTTCTGGTGAGAAAATTCACTTACCTTCCTGGGCGAAGGGATGAATCCCAGGTCCAACAATGGCGGGCTGTGGATGAATGGAGCGCTGCAAGAACTGGACAGTAACATCTGGTAAAGATGGTGGTCAGGTGAAGAGACGGAAACTACTCTCAAAAGGATAAAACCGTACTGAAAAAGGGTATAGGTCTTCTCAGCAACAATCTGAAAGCCCTTACAGAAATACCTACAGTAGAGGCATGCAGAAGTAGATGTATGAGAGATGCACTGGCAGGACCAGCCTTTAGCAAGTTGCACCTTAAGGAAGGTCTGACACCAGCTGCTCAAGAGTGGAAGGTTGCCCAGTTCAATGGGACCCATGCTAAGAGCAGGACACCTTCATTAGATTTTGGACAGCTATTTCCCCATTTTCACTAATGTTGGCCTGTGTTTTGAAGTGATGGATGGGACATAAAATAAGGGGGTAAGGGTGAGGAATATATGAGGTAGAAAATGGCAGTAGTGCACTTATACAAATGTTTGCCATCTGTTTTTATTAGATGTATAATATTTCCATCAGCCTACAAGCTCCAAATCCTCACACAAAATACATTTGCAGACAGTTTGCGGTCAGAGAGTACTTGACACAACTACTTCTTAGCTGGGGCTTGTTTCCTGGTAACCCAATGCCTTATTTTTGGAGTTGTTAAAGACTCTGTGAATTTCTGGTCTAACCTCAGCAGTAGCAGTCAAGACCCTCACCTTCATTTCAGATGCACAAAGGTAACTCCAAATTCCACTACAATAGCCCAGCTTGGGGAATACATAGATTGGCACTGTATTCTTCCTCATGCAAGGAAGATTTAGGGTTACTGGGCCCTAAATCAATTGCAGACAGTGAAGGGTAAAATAGCATGCCCTGCTGAAGTGCCTAAGCCACTATTTGTCTCAGGAGCAGTAGAAGTGGTTCAGCTCTTATTATACTGAGGAAAAACTACTGAGCACTGAAGAAGTAACATCCCTTATGGTCTTACCCTATTTGTTATGTTACCATATGTCTCATCTTCTACTATCTTTTGTCAGTCTTTTAAAGCTCAGTATTTTAGTGGTTCTTAATTTTCTCTACCGTTTGTGTGCTTGGCTAACATTTTATACTCATAGCAGTATATTGTCACTAACTTCTGATAAGAGCCAGTGAAGGTGACATTCCGCTCATCAAGAAGAAGACCACGGGAGTACTAAATAAAACCTAAACACACTCACACACTTCAGAAAGAGAAAGCTGAAAACAGCAAAGTTCAAATAAAAATAGATCACCATAACCAAATTACATTTTAACTAGTAATATACTAGGCAGTAATATACTCAACTGGAAATGTGGTTTGGAAAATTATGTATGTGTATGTATACATATAGATGTGAATTTTGCACCTGTATTTATCTAGGTGTATATGGTACATAGCTTGAAAACTAATTTAATATAAATTTTAAACATATGCTAAAAAGGATTTTTCTCTAATCCACAGAAAATGAGCAGCATCTCTGTTGTTTACACTGACTGGTGCAGTTCCTTTCTGATGGCTTTTCTTGCTGAAAGAGTTTTCAACAACTTTGAGAAGTTTTGACAGCTTTAAGGAAGCTCACTTTTTACTTGAGGTTGGGTTTAAATTCTTATTGGATTAGATAACATCACCTCAAGATTTACACAGTACTCCTTATACATCAAATGTAGAATACTGAAAGGAAGATATGACTATTTTTATTCCAGTAACAAAAGCATCCTTGTAGAGTCCTACAGAGAAGACCCACCTCAGTAGTTAAGATCCTGAAAACACAAACTGGAAGTGAATGCTGGGAGGAAAAGTGAACAAAAGGAAGAAGTGGTCAAATAAAACAACTGGAGCAGCAGCAGCCGTACATCTGTTGTTGCAGGATTTAAGATTTGAGCAGTTCAAACTAGCATAAAACCAAAATTTAAGGAAGTCAGGGTCAGTGAAAGTTTAGCAGGTGCAGACAGGAAAGGCAGGAGGGGAAAGACAAAGTTCCCAAGATAAGCAGAGAAGGCAGCTTTTGTGCCCCAGAGCACTGTCTGCAAGCTGTGGTCGATTGACCCTGGCTGGAGGCCAGGTGCCCACTAAAGTCGCTTTATCACTCCCCTCCTGAGCTGTACCAGGGAGAAAATACATAATGAGAGGCTTAGGAGTCAAGATAAGGACAGGGGGAGATCATCCCCAATTAGCGTCACGGGTAAAAGAGTCAACACAGAATAAATCTAATTTATTACCCAATCACAACAGATTGGGATAATGAGAAATAGATCCAAACCTTAAAACACCTCCCCCCCATCCCTCCCTTCTTCCAGGGCTCAACTTCACTTCCGATTTCTCTCCCTCCTCTCCCCCACTAGCAGCACAGTGGGATGGTGAATGGTGGTTGGGGTCAGTTCGTCATGCATTGTGCCTGCTGCTCCTTCCTCTTCGGGGAGGATTCCTCACATTCAGCTCCTGCTCCAGCATGGGGTACCTCCCACAGGAGACAGCCCTCCATGAACTTCTCCAATGCGAGTCCTTCCCATGGGGACCTCAGCTCTTCACAGAGTGCCCCAGCGTGGGTCTTTTCCATGGGGTGCAGTCCTTCAGGAGCAGACTGCTCCAGCATAGCTCCTCCACAGGGTCACAAGTCTCCCCCAGCAAACCTACTCCAGAGTGGGCCTCTCTCCACGGGCTGCAGGTAGTATCTCTACTCCCCATCATCCTCCAGGGGCTGCAGGGGAACAATCTGCTCTACCATGGTCTTTCTCACAGCATTATGATTGAGAAACTGGCTGTCACTGGCCTGGACTGGTGGACCCTCAGCTGGGTTAAAAACTGGCTGGATGGCTGAGCCCAAAGGGTGGTGATGAAAGGAACAAAATCCAGCTGGAGGCCGGTCACGAGTGGCGTCCCCCAGGGCTCAGTCCTGGCTCCAGTCTTGTTCAACATCTTTATCAATGATCTCGATGAAGGGATTGAATGCTCCCTCAGGAAGTTTGCAGATGACACTAAACTAGGAGGAAGTGTTGATCTGCCTGAGGGTAGGGAGGCTCTTTAGAGGGATCTGAACAGACTGGACCGATGGGCTGAGACCAATGGGATGAAGTTTAACAAGGCCAAGTGTAGAGTGCTGCACATGGGACATAACAACCCCCTGCAGCGCTACAGGCTTGGGGGGAACTGGCTGGAGAGCTGTCAGGCAGAGAAGGACCTGGGGGTGCTGGTTGGCTGCAGACTGAATATGAGTCAGCAGTGTGCTCAGGCGGCCAAGAAGGCCAATAGCATCTTGGCTTGTATCAAAAACAGTGTGGCCAGTAGGTCTAGGGAGGTGATTGTGCCCCTGTACTCAGCATTGGTGAGGCCACACCTCGAATACTGTGTCCAGTTCTGGGCTCCTCACCACAAGAAGGACATGGAGGTCCTGGAGCGAGTCCAGAGAAGGGCAACCAGGCTGGGGAAGGGGCTGGAGGGCAAATCCTATGAGGAGCAGCTGAGGGAGCTGGGGGTGTTTAGCTTAGAGAAGAGGAGGCTGAGGGGAGACCTTATCACCACCTACAGCTACCTGACGGGAGGTTATACAGAGATAGGTGATGGTCTCTTCAGCCAGGTGACAGGAGACAGGACAAGGGGGAATGGCACAAAGCTGTAGCAGGGCAGGTTCAGATTAGATAGTAGAAAAAAAATTCCTTACTGAAAGAGTTGTTGGGGCCTGGAACAGGCTGCCCAGGGAGGTGGTTGAGTCACCTTCCCTGGATGAGTTTAAAAAAAGGGTAGATGAGGTACTTAGGGATATGGTTTATCTTAGGACGGGAATCGTTGAACTTGATGATCTTCAAAGGTCTTTTCCAACCTTGTGATTCTGTGTGATTCTGCAGAGGAATCTCTCCTCAGGTGCCCGCAGCACCTCCTCCCCCCCGCTTCTTCACTGACCTTGGACAGTTTCTTACATCTTCTCACTCCCTTCTCTGGTGGCAAAAACAGCTGCTTCTGTCCCCATGATGAAAAACAACATAGAAAATGTCATCACTGGGGTAGAGAACAGGCATGGGGATTGAGAGATTTCTTTCTTGTACAGTCACGGATTTGCTCCTCAACCACAGTCAGCACAACTGTTCTGTAGTGTCTCATTTAACTTCTCCATAAAAGAGGAAATCTCAGGCACAGTTTGCTGCATAGTCAAGCTAATCTGCTTAATATTTGTAAAGCTGAGAGGGCAGAAGGCAATATCAAACTGCAGGGTATATATTATGTGAACTAATTCAGTAGTTCTCCAATAAATCTGTCTTACTAAATGAATTTCTGTGCTGAAGTAATGTTGCTAGCAATTTGCTATTCCCCTGAAATACGTAATATATCTATATGGAAACCAAATCTTTGCATTACATCATTGCCAAGAAGAAACAGAATATACATTTATTGCAGAAAATTTATGTTAAAAAGCCCTGAATTAATTAAAATAATAGCTGCTTGCAAACAAGGAAAGAATCACTTCTTTCAGTGAGCATTTGGAGCTGCATAACCTTGAATCTGAATTTGTGCATAGCAACAGAAGTGAACTTGACAGTCAGCTGTATTTACATTCTGTACTATTAGCTTTTTAAAACATAAATGTTTTGCTTTTACAACTCATCTGGTATAAAATTAACTTCTGTAGGAGCAAATTTGGGGTTTGATCCTCATCACCCTTGGACAGCAAGAAAAGAGAGTGCTTGAGCACAAATAAAGTCTTAGGGGCAGAAATTAGGTTTTATGGGAAAAAGAGAAGGAGAAAGAAAGCGTTCCTGTCCTCCTTTAGGGTTACTGGTGTACCGCTTGGCAAAGACAGCTGTTGTCATTTCTGGAGGGCCCCTGTAATGTTGTGTCGCAGCCCATGCTCACCTGGAGGTCTGAGTACCGTTCTTGTTGTGTATGTGAAAAGCAACTCAGAGAAGCAGTTCATTGCTCTGAATTCACCTGACTGCTGTCCTCAGACAGATGGAAAATTTTCAAGGGTGTGTATCCAGGAGGATGCTGTATCACAGCCTGACTGGTGCGAGAGAGCTCTGCAGTTGCAGGGCAGAGCATACAAGAGTGGCATCCCGCAGAAACAAGCTGCTGCTCAAACCTCGGCTTCCCCCGTTTCCCTGCCCCCCACAGATGCTGCTTTGTGGGCTGGGCTGTACTGCTGCTATTAGAAGAGTGAGGGCAACAAAGAAAATTGGTGTGTTCAGCACAGAGTGTATCATTCTCTCCTGCCCCACACATTCAGACCCCACTGTTAATGTACCGGGGCTGTGGATGGATTCAGCTCCTCAACACACACACCCTGATCCTGTGGCCAGATGGCAACAACCCCCACAGCCCACGTATGGACTGCAACAGGCAGCAGCACGCCACAGCCGTACTCAAGCCCCCAGAAACCTTGTTCCCTCTGCGGCTGTCCCCACTGCACACCGACCTACCAGAATCAGTCAGACTGAATGGACTGACATTCTCCACCACCACCTTTTTTCCTACTTTGGTCCCATTTGTGTCACAGGCTTAATTCTTGTCCAAGAGGAATGATGCTGTTGCTGCAACTTACAGTCCCTTCTCACAGACATATCAACTGACCTTCTCCATCTCATCCAGGCTGGTTTCAGATCAAGGCACCTACCCCATCCTGACACAAGGACAGAGGCTTCTGATAGACCTCAGGGCTTGTTGGCGTTTCACCATTCCTATTTGGCCTGTAAGAACTGAAATGCTGCAGCATGGAACTCAGCAAAATATTACTGCCACCACACAAACACACACACACGTACCACTCAGCAAAGTCACAGAGGACATGCAGAATGTGCAGTGAGGTTTTTATTTATTTCTTTTTAAACACTCTAGCATCAAATCTTATACAAAGAAAATACTTCGGTCACACAATCAGTGTAAGGATGTTCAGGGTACCAAGTCAGATGAAAGAGGCTAATCATTATTTTGTTTAGTCTTTTACTGTTAGCACAAATTCAACATTCAAACCTAATTTTTTGTCTTGCTTGGGGACAAAAAAGAACAAGTAACTGGAGAGTGGAAGTCCACATAAACCTTTTAGATCCCATCTGGATTTTCTTGTTAAAAAGAAAAAGATTTTTTTTTTTTCCTTGAGAAAATAGTGTCAAGAGCAAACCTATCGTTAAAAATAGCAGCAGCAAACTGGGGATCTCCCCAGTCAGCATCATGTGTCTTCCAGGCGAGAGGAAAACTCCCTGTAAGGCAGACAGGGAGTTTGAATTATTAAAGCTGAAGGAATAATCTACTCAGACTGATCAGAGCAGAGCTCTCTTGAGAGCTGGTGGGGTTTTTCCACTGGCAGGCAGATTACATCATATGTGAGCTGCATTTCAAGCAGTCACCATCATATTTCTGTATTGCTTTCTCAAGCAGAATTTCTATTGCTGCAAGTATTCCCCCCCCCAAAAAAAAACCCCTATCACTTTACCAACTCCCCCCGCTGTTAGACATGATCAAAAATCAAATGAGAAACTAGGATTAGGTTCTCCAGAGAGTATAATGTAATTTCCCTATCACTTCACTGATTCTATAGGAGGAATTTATTTTAATTGTAAATAATAGCACCTACAAGTGCATAATGCAGCAACATGAACATCTATGGGCGCAGGGTTTCCCAGGCAACCTCTTATCAATTCTTTGTTTCTAGGTGATACTGTTCACTGCACTCTAAAGCCTCAAACAGCCTCATCTGTTGCAGACTGAAAGGATGGGGAGGCAGAGGGAATCACCCCAACAAGAAGGTTCATTCACTGAATGAACATATGCCATATGATTATTTTGATCTCTAAGAATGGTATCCGAGCTATCTGCATGCTAATACTCATTGAAAAGCAGTGCATTTAAGCTTGAAATGAACTTATTATCCCACATGCTAAAGAAATACTAAAAAAGCATACATAAAACATAAAACACCTACATTAAACATATCTTACATTAAAATAAGAAGTTTCCTGGCATCCCTGTGAAATATTTCTGGGTTCCTTTGTAATTCAGCTGTGCCACTTACATTTAGTATGACTTTAGGTTTCACAAGAAGAAATGCCAATCACACTGCCGACTCATAGATAAATAATCACTTGTATCGGAATCGGCATCAAAGGGGCAGGCATCAGGGAAGACAATGCTGATGGATCGCCAGTGCCCTCTCTGTCAGTTGCCCGGTTTTTAAATTCGCCAGGATGAGAGCACAGGACTTTGCTGGGGACTGTGCTGTCACCTGCCATCTTTGCATGATGTTATGATGGGGGGATGGGGGTGGGCTGGAAGCCCCCACAGAGCTGAAAGCTTATGTATTGGGAAAGTATTTATGTGCCACAGAGGTGCCTACCTGTGCTGAGAAAACAAAAGCCTCCAGTTACTAAACCCAAAGGCTTTTCAGGTAGCAGGAACGCCAGCCATAATCTTTCCCTCCTCACTGCCAAACAACTTGCAATAAAAATTCGCTTGTGAATTCCTGCAGCCATCACGTCTCCCCCTCATTTTCCCATCCACTTCGGTTCCCTTTTCCCGCCCTTTCCTTTCCCAGCCCTTTTCTGTCTACTTGTCTACATGAAAAGCTGCCATTTGGGTCAGTCCTACTGAGGTGGGAAAAGGGGATGAGCCAATAACCTAACAGTCTGTAAAAGATCACAAGCACATTTCAGGAGCCCTCTGTATATCTCCAAATACCATTTCACAGGAACTGGATCTAGTGGTTTGTCTCAAGCAATCTCTCTTGTAAGATAACAGAACCTGCAGAGGTAGGGTAATGTTCTGCGGACTGGCTCTCGCCTCACAAGGGGCTGGATCCTGCAAGCATCTGTGGCACGTTGTACTGGGGCCTCCATCCTCCAAAGGTTGCAAGGGCCTGTGGAGTCTTGATCTCAAAGCAGCTGCTCTGACAAACTGGACATTGTGCTTAGGTGGGGTCCTCGTTTGATAAACTACCTGGACATGGTCCGTGCAAAGGCAGTCCCTTGGTCAGTAACCACCCTGATAAGCAAGGCACTGTCCTTATCTGATAAGTAACAGTGACAGGCAAGTGAGGCCTTGTGGAGGTAGAGCGCCTTCTTGCTAAAGTCCTGTGTGAGGCCACTGAATGAGGTCACTGCTCTATCAACCCTGTTGTGGGGGTCAAATGACCACTTGGGACCCCCATTACCCACCAACTCATTTCCAAACACTCTGTAACTCATCACTGAGTCTGCTCAAGATACACTGGGCCTCCCAGAAGGGTGGGGCCAGGGAGCATAAAAAATGTAGATTCAGGACATCTGGTGTGCGCCTGCACACAGCTTTATGATAATCTACACTGGATCCCTGGGTGGTGATATCTTCTCTTTCTTCTCAATCTCTTTCTCTCAACTTCTAACCTTAATCTTGGCACATAATAGCAATGGCATTTCCAGTTTTGCTAAGCTCTACTAACTGTAATCTGTTGCTCCGAATATGTAGTGTGGTGTGGTTTTGTTTGCCAGCATTATAATCGTACTCACTTTTAAGTGAAGTTGTGCTTTGCTTGGACCTTCTGGGACAGGACAGACAGTTGTGAGAGAATGATTGGATCCAGCCACACCTAGACTCTTCTCTGAGAAGGAGTCCAAAAAGCAAGGAGGTCCAGTCTGAATCTCTCTGGTTTGCCCGCCTGGTGGGACATGACACTATCTTTCACCTCCCATCCTGCCAAACTAGCTACTCCCATTTCTTCAGATACAAAGAGGAGGAAAATCCCGTTGTCTTTTTCTTCCTTTATTCTCTTGAGATGATGATGAAAAACTGCCCTGCATCTCTGCCTGTACACAGAAGGAAATAAATCCTTAGTTTTGTCACCTCATAGAGCAAAACCACTGCAGCCTGTCTTTGTGGGCACACCTCTCTCTGGATTCATCCTTAACATGATTTGGTTTGGAGTTACAGGGAAACATGCAGTCAGGAACCTGCAGATCACTTATAATTAGCAAAGAAGTAAGAGAAAAATCTGATGCAAATAAAATAAAAAGGTCAAATCTGACTCCATACTTTGAATACTAAACCAAGGAGCATCACCTGGACATACTCAATTACACTTCCATATTTTTGCTGCAGCTTTATTCCAAATTTTACTTTAAAGTCACAAGGTTAAAAAAAAATGGACAAGGAAACGTGACCCAGCTTTGATAACACCAATAATTGATAAACAGCAAATAAAGCAGAACATGCATCAGTTATAGCTTACAGCAACTCAGGGAAATAGAAGCTTTTGAGATCATAAAAGTAAAACCAGGTAACAGTTACTAAAAAAAAAAAAGGCAATTGATTTCATTTCGTACCCATACCAAACAGTATGATGAAATTTAGTCCAACTGTTTATTTTTATTGCCTATAAGTAAGCATCAGAACAATGTTCTGCAAATAAATTGAAGTGGAAGACAAAGAATATCTGTTAGGTCACACGTAAAAGGAGGGAGGGGCAGCGCGGGGAGCAAAGAGGATTACCCAGTATTACTGTTTCATAAATGCTATTCCAGAATATTTGATCTACTACACAAGACAGTTAATAAATCCAGGCCCTGGCCAGTTTTTATTGTAGAGTGGTGTCTCTGATGGGACATCATCCTGAAAGAACTGCTTCGCTATCGCTTAGTCCATGACAGGCTGCCCATCCACCCCCTCACAGAGGTAAAGCGCCAGACAGAAAAGAGAGGGTGTACGGTCCATATGAGTCAAATCACTTCACTATCGCAGCCAACACTTGTCATTGCAAAACATCACCTTCATAGGAGTGCTTCAGCATGGAAGGCAACCTCACAGGCATCAAAGCCCTGCTGCTATCAAGAAGCAAAAGCCCTACAGGACTCCCTTCTGGAAGGAGCATGGCCTGGGAGCGCAGCACAACCCTGTCATTTCTCATGTGTGTAAAAACATACACAAATTATGTTAGCGCTTTGCTCCATCCAGACCTCCAACAAATCTTGTTCTATCCTAAGAAAGGATTTTGGAAGTTTTAGGAACAACCCTCGACTGTTTGCTCCGATTTACATTTTCCTCCACAATACCTGTCATCATGCAGATAGCTGTAGCTCTCCTGGATCACAGCCCTTCACTGTCACCCACCTTCACTGTTACATACTGGCTGCTGGGTAATACAGAGCTTAGACTCAATTAGACTCACAGCTGAGGACACATTTTTCAAGAAAATGATGGGGAAAATATTGAGATGTAGCCCATGATCTTGCCAATGTCACTCTCCTATTGTAAAAAAGTTTTATTAGCTTACTAAAAAGATTTTACAAGAGGTTATCTCATTACAGCTAAGTCATTTTAAATCTTCCTCAAATATTTTTCCTGTATATACAGATGGCCATAATCCTTAGAAGTCCCCTATTAGTTACCTAGAATAGAAGTGCAAAGTATAATAGAAGGTTGAGAAGTTGGAGGAAGGAGCAAGTGGCTCATGGGTGCAGCAACAGACAGTTTTCATGTGCAGGACCCTTTACCTTTGTATCATGTTTCAAAGCTTTCCAGTAAGAACGGATGGAGAGGTACCACGGTCTGACAGCAATTACAAAAAATGGCATGAAATTCATGGGTGTTTCCGTCCCCAAGCCAAAACCAGTGCCTTCCTCAAGTCCAAAACCTGACAGCTGTCAGGCGTAGTACAAGGTTTCTCTTACCAGCAAGCAAAGAGCCTATGCTACCCTCTCATTGTATTTGCTTTTCTCCCCGGGTTAAAGAGTTGCTGATGGCTTTGCCACCCGGCTGCAGGCAGTGAGATCCACTGCAGGCACAGGTCTGCTTCCTGCCACCACGCACCCCAGGACCATCCCACAGTCAGGCACAGGGTCCTGCCACAGCTTCACTAGGATCAGCACCACCAAAACATCTTAGCTGCGCAGGCACCTCCAGTGGGGTTTATGAATTAAAAGCTTCCAAATAAGAAAAAATTAAGTAAAATAACTATTATGGTTTTTTTAAAAGAAAAAAAGCAAGTTTATGACTGATTTTTCAACCATGGTTTTACATGGTGCAGCCTGAAGAGACCCAACGAAAAGCAGTTACTTGTGCACAACGCTGGCATTAGAATGTTAATGGCTGTTTCCAGTTCTTAGGTGAACTGAACGATCAAAACCTCTTTTGCCTCTAAAATAAGATCAGTTAAATTTTGAGAGCTTGAATGCCATTCGGAATACATCACTGACACTTTTAACAGGCTTCAGCGTTTTATTACTTTTACAATAAAACCCAAGTGATACCAGTATTACTGAGACCTACTCTGCTAGGGCATGAGAGAAGCAGAGCGGCTTTACTGAGGATGAGTAGGAGTTTCAAAGCTTACATCGTGGGGTTTTTCCTAATGCTTCTCAATAAAAGAAGTGTGGCATAATTAAATGCATTAAAAATGAGCTCTCCATCAAGTGTAAGCAAATTGAACCTAAAATATTATCATAATTACAGCTGATCTGCATTAATTTCAGATGTGGAATCTTAAGGATTACTAAGTGGCAGCATTAAAATGCTGTAAAACTAAAAAGTTATTACAGAATTCAGTCTCTTACAGAGGCAGAACAATTTTCATACATGCATATGAATCATGTTCTCATAACCAAAGCCTACTTCTTAATACAGAAAGCACAGCTGAAATCCTCCTCTTTTATTTCAGAAAACATAACAGATTTTCCTTATGAGTAAGGACATTTCAAAGGTTATTAGAGTTTCTGAAAGGACTTAATGTCATCAGCCTGTGGATTTAACATGTTTACTTGTGAGGGAAACGTGCTAGAAAGTGCTGTTTCACTTTCTTATTAAATATAATTTCTGGTTAAAGAAAAAATATGTGGCTATCCAGCTCAGACTCCTGCTGAATACTCCTCTGCCAGCAATGCTAGAGCATCATCCACTGGACACTGACAGACCCAGGTAAGCTGAGGGACAAGCTTCTTCCTCTCCTGTTTGATATGACTCTGCACTCAACTGCAAAATGAGAGCACGGAATTAGAGATAAGTGTAATAAAGACAGACACCTTTATAGGAGTGCCCCGGTCCGACTCCACAGTGACCTGCCAGCTCTCTAGCAGTTTTTTACGATTTTGGTATGATGGGGACGGGATGGGTTTGCCCCTCCTACAGCCACTTTGTCTTGCATACATAGCTGGTAATAGCATCTTGGTATTTTTCACTCCAGGAAAATCTTCCCTTTGCAGCTTCATTTGACACAGCATAAACATTCCTTTGGCTGGGGCAGTCCATGGAACTGCACAGGGTACACAGTTCCTGCTGTGAAAGATCAAGCTAACATGGCGTGGTTTGGGTTCTACCTAGAATCCACCTCCTTACCAAGGGCAGCATGAGTACCCACATCGATGCCAACGTGGTGATGTTGGAGTAGCTGTGACATTTAAAAGGGACAAAGGTAGAATTTAGAAGTCCATCGGATGAAAATCCGAAGTTGCTAAAGTCTCTCTGAATTCCTTGATTGCTGCCAGTGAGCAAGCAAGAAGCTCCTCTAAAAGGTCTGGCCTACAACAGGGAAGGTTAACAAACCCTCACAGGACAAATGCAGCTTACACAGCAACCCTGTGCTGACACAGCTTATTACTACTGCCACACATGAAATGAGCTGTATTGACTTGTTTGTCAAAATGAGTTGCATTTGCACTAGGTATTTGCTCTGCTGCTATGAAAATGCTGATTTTTTTCTTTTTTTATCCTGCTGCTCTCTCAGACAGCACTAGATTTGAAAAAGCTCTTTGCACAGACCTCTCCCAATGCCTTTCCTTCTCCCTCCTCTATTGTTGGCATTTCAAAAACTGACTCTATTGTTTGTAAGGTGGGATAGCCTTGTCCCTGTATAAGTCCCTAAGCCTTTGCTTTTTACCTCCCATAACAATGCTTTCTTAGGAAGCTTTCTTTAGGGGCAGAGGCGGAGGGGGAGCATTATTTTTTATTTCATGAGACTCCATACAATCATTTTTAGTGCAATTCTCAGGAACAGGCTGTGGGTAGAAAATTCTGGTACCATTTGGCACATGCACAATCCCCAAAAGACACGTAGGAATTTATAGACAGGTTGCTGTGGACTCGGGAGAATATTTTGTCCTCCCTCCACCTGTCTAATCCAAAATGTGGTGTTGTAGACTAAAAATTTTTGATAAACCACACGATCAAGGATGACTGTCCAGAAGGATGATGTTTCATTGCTTCCAGTGTTCTTCTCCCCCTTAATCTATATTAAATAGGTTGCAAAGACACATAACTTTTTAGATGTACGAATGGGAAACAGTCTAAGGAAAAATGTATTTGCTGGAAAAGGAGAAGCACATGTCACAGGGCAGATAGGACTGAATTCACTTATTTTAGCACACAGGTGCTTTGCTTTCCCTTACAAGTTTTATAACATAAGGTGCAAGCAGTAACTGCCAGAGGAAAAAAACCACAAAACCTGAGCCTGTCTTTTCAGCTTCTTTTTAATACATAGGCAAAGAACAATACTTGGGTTATGCTTTGGAAATAAAAATTCTACCTAGCCAAAATCTTGGGAGACACATGGAAATGCAGTGGCTGTGATAAAACTGAAGATTTTTAACAACTGTTTAAGAATTAAGCTTAATAAGCATTATGTCTATCACTATTCCCTGTGATATAAGCAGCACCTACCTTGATATTTAAGGAAGAAGACCATCCTGGTTCTGAAGAACCACTTTTATACCTCCTTATAGATCAAGGAAGCATGAGACAGTGCAAATACATTTATGAACACAGAAACTTAACATAACCACATGTCAAGCTCAAAACTTTCTTTACTCCCTGCCATACGCTGGCTCCAAGCGTATCTTTAAACACTAGCTTTGAAAATGCAATACCTGGTGTCCCAAGGTCTTCACAGTAGTAGTGCTAACTGCCTGATGATGGAAGATGTAATTATTCACAGAACACTCTCTCCTAACCCCCAGTTAAATTAAGGTCTGTAACAAATTTGAATTAAATCGACCAGCTAGAGGTTTTTTCCGAACTTGCAGTTTCTTATGACAGTGTAAAGAAAAAGCTATAATAATTAAAGAATAGTATTCTCTTTGTTCTATATATGTTTAATATCCACTGCCCACGTTTTAAGCTTTCCTTGAGAGAACATCACCACCTAGTGACTCTGAGTGCTTATGGGAGCTTCCACAAACCAGATTAGCTGACCTTGAAAAGAGGCTGATGGGAAGAAAAAAAAGAAAATGAGTTGGTAACAATCCTTACTGTTATTTACATTACAAAAAATTTCCTAAGCAAGCTGAAGGAAGACATTCTAATGAAATGCAAGCAGGTTTTTTTTTTTTACAGGTTGATTAATTTATTAACAACTACCAGTAGATGTTTTTATCTACTGCCATCTCAGACAGCTTTAGCTCAGCAGTATCAGATAGAATTAGAATTAAATTAAAATTTAAAATATTAAGAAGGAGGAAATTCAGACGAAGTCAGGACAACCTTTCCAGCAATAAGACCTATTCACTGGAGATACAGTGTCTTGATTCTGTGTTGTATTTTGAAACCAATATGTACTGTGGAATTCAAGCCCATATTTACCACCACTGTGTACAGTCAACTGGGAGGGGTTTTTTTTTCTCAAATATTTTTTTAGGCTCTGAGGTATCTAAAAATCCAGACAGAGATCTCATTTGTAGCTAAGGTTCTCTCAGATAACTCACTGCCACCATTATTAGGGTTTCTTTCTGTGAGACCATACCACCACTCCAGTTATACTCATTTACCTTCAGAGTCATTTCACAAGGCAGAAATAGAAAAGAAAGACTAAATACATATTTACCTTTTCCAAATACTGAAAACACCCCCAAAAACCAGGTTTTTGAAGATATAGATATCTGCAAAAAAATAAATATTATCTTGTGCTGAACATAAGCAGGGGAAATTATGCTCTTCCCAACATCATTTCTCCAAAGTGGACACACCTGGAGCTTTTGGCTTGATCAGACACCAAACACAGCTGTAACTAACACCGAGCAGCCTACAAGTCTCTGCCAAATGTAAGGGAGTAGCCAGACAATTAAGTTACCTCGCAGTCAGTTTAACCTGGGAATAATGACCTTGACAGCAAGGGCTTCTTTAGGGAAGTTCAGTCCAGCACACTGGTAAAGTGCTTTGCCTCTTCAAATGCTTGCTAAGAGTATTTTCTTTTCAGTTCTTTCATTGCTTAGAAGTACAGTGAAAAGATCATATTTATGCCTTTGCTGCAAATAAAGTTCAGTTCTTGGCCTTGTTCCAAAGCTTCATGGATGATTTTTCTCCCAGCTGCCAGGGGGGAATCCTTTCAGAGGGAATTGCACATGTGTCACTGTGATTAAAAATAATGCAAGAGAAGTTAACAAGAAACAAAGCAGGGCAAGAAATAAAGGTGCCATTTAGATGCTCTATGAAGAAGGTTGCATCCAAAGACCTGAGTGCAGGCCCATTGAACCAACACTTGATTTGGCATAGATGTTAGTTAAATTATCAGTTTGACCTGTCACTTTAGGGTCATACCTAAATTATTATACCCAGCTTTATGCTTATCTTTCTTAAATTCATAAAGTCATAGAAACAGCTGGGTTGGAAGAGACCCTTAAGATCATCGAGTCCAACCACAGCCTAACCCAGCCTAGACCACCTCTAGATCATGTCCTTAAGGACTTCATCTGTATGCTTTTTTAAATACCTCCAGGGATGGGGAGTCCACCACCTCCCTGGGCAGCCTATTCTAACACTTGACAGCCCTTTTGGTAAAGAAATTCTTCCTGATATCTAACCCAGTGCAATTTTAAGCTGTTTCCTCTTATTCTATTGCTTGTCACCCGAGAGAAGAGATCAACCCCAACATCTCTGCAACCGCCTTGCAGGTAGTTGTAGAGAGCAATAAGGTCTCCCCCAGCCTCCTTTTCTCAAGACTAAAAATCCCAAGCTCCCTCAGCCACTCCTCATAGGACTTGTGCTCAAGACCCTTCGCCAGCTTCATCACCAAACCTCTGGACATGCTGCAGCATCTCAACATCCTTCCTGTAGTGAGAGGCCTGAAACTGGACACAAGGTCCAGCCTCACCAGAGCTGAGTATAACCGAACTATCACTTCCCTACCCCTGCTAGTCACACTATTCCTGATACAGGCCAGGATGCTGTTGGCCTTCTTGGCCCCCTGGGCACACTGATGGCTCGTGTTCAGCTGGCTGTCAACCAACACCCCCAGGTCCTTCTCCTCTGGGAGCTCTCCAGCCACTCTGCCCCAAGCCTGTAGCATTGCCTGGGGTTATTTTGACCAAAGTGCAGGACCTGGCACTTGGCCTTGTTGAACCCCATAAAGCTGGCCTCTGCCCACACAATTCGATTTGTTTGCAAACTTATTGAGGGTGCATCATTAATGAAGATGTTAAAGAGGACCATCCCCAGCACCAAGCCCTGGGGAACACCACTTGTGACCTGCCACCAGCTGGATTGAGGTCCATTCACCAAACTCTCTGGGCCCAGCTGCCCAGCCAGTTTTTAATCCAAGGAAGAGTATACCCATCTAATCAATGGGTGGCTGGTTTCTGCAGGAGGATGCTGTGGGAGACAGTGTTGAAGGCTTTACTGAAGTCTAGGTAGACAAAGTCTAAAGCCTTCCCCTCATCCACTGAGCTGGTCACCTTGTCATAAAAGGAGATCAGGTTGGTCAAGCACAATCTGCCTTTCATAAACCCGTGCTGACTGGGCCTGATTGCCTGGTTGTCCTGCATGTGTTGTGTGATGGTACTCAAGATGATTTGTTCCATCATCTTCCCCAGTACCGAGGTCGGACTGACAGGCCTGTAGTTCCCCAGGTCCTCTTTCTGGCCCTTCTGTAGATGGGTGTCACATGTGCCAGCCTCCAGTCCAGTGGAACCACCCCGGTCAGCCAGGATTTCTGGTAAATAAGGGAAAGTGGCTTGGCAAACACTTGTGCCAGCTCCCTTGGTACCCTCGGGTGAATCTCATCTGGACTCATCAATGGGTGTGGATCTAAGTATCGGAGCAGGTCACTAACAAATTCCCCTGGGACTATGGGCGCTTCAGTCCACTTCCCATTCCCATCTTTCTACTCAGAGGTCTGGGAATCAGGAGACCATTGGTCTTACTACTAAAGACTGAGGAAAAAAAGGCATTAAGTACCTCAGCCTTTTCTTCATCCTCAGTCACAATGGTTCCTCCCACATTCAGTAAAGGTTGGAGATTCTCCCTGGCCCTCCTTTTGTTAGTAATGTATTTGCAGAATTTCTTCCTGTTATCTTTCACAGTATTGGCAAGATTGAGTTCTAATTGGTCTTTGGTGTTCCTTATTTTCTTGCTGCACAGTCTCACCTCAGCCCTGTACTCCTCCCAGGTCACCTGCCCCTTCTTCCAATAATCGTACACTCCCCTTTTCTTCCTCCAGCCAGAGCTCTGCTCAGCCAGGCCAGTCGTCTTCTCTGCCAACTCGACTTTCAGCATATTGGGATGGCTCACTCCTGCGCCTTCAGGACCTCATTCTTGAGGAGCATCAAGCCTTCCTGAGCTCCTTTATCTTTGAATACTTCCTCCCAGGGGACTCTATCCACCAGGTTCCTCCACAGGCCAAAGTCCGCCTACCTGAAGTCTGGTGTGGCGGTTCTGCCAACCCTCCTTCTTCCTTCCCCAGGAACTGAGAACTCTATCATCTCATGATTGCTGTGCCCGAGGCAGCCTCCAACCTCACCCACAAGTTCTCTGTTTGAGAACAGCAGGTCCAGCAGGGTGCCTTCTTCCCTTGTTCGCTCACTCACCAGCTGCATCAGGAAGTTATCTCCTAAACACTCCAAGAACCTTCTAGATGGACCCTTCTCTGCTGTGTTGTCTATCCAGGGGATAAATTCTTAAAGGCAACATTCATTTAAATAAATGTCTTTTTTCTTCTTGTTTGGAAGAGTACAATCTTTTCACTATGAAAAAGTGACTCAATTTCGTATATTTAAGAGGTATCATGAATAACAATTAAGCCACTGGCAACTAATATTAACTACACTCAATGGAAGTGAAATGTACACATCCCCTGCTGTAGTTTTTAAAGCAGACAGCTAAGGCAGATTAGCATGCATCATTGGTAGGATCCATCAAAAATATGTTTGAAGCTATTGAGCAGGAATTGGTTCTAAGCCTACAAGTAAACACACACTTACTAAAAATTATTTTCCAAAAAAAAAGTGTAGATGGAAATTGCAAAGGTGTTGTCCAGCAGCAGGCTATAGACTAGCTTTATTTTAACTGTAAGGTGTCACAATCTTCTCTTGTGACAGTCCTGTATTTTTCAGTGGTTAAGCAAAATACGAACCTTAATCACTAAAACTAAATTGCCCAGGGATGTTCTAATTTGTTTAGTACAGTGAATTATTTCTTTTGGCTTCTCCTGCCCTAAGGATTAGCTTCAAAGTCAGATTTCCAGAGTTAATGATTGTAACTGAATCTAAGAGTAATTTGAACTTCTTTTTCCAGAACAAATCCCATTCACCAGCCTTATTAATCTGAAATTAGCTTTCATTGCTTATTATTTTTGTTTACTTTCATCATTTCTACAGTTTCTCTCATGCAAAATAAAACCCAAACCCACCCACCCCCTACTTCTCACACTTCCAAAGCAGGGACTGCTAATCTGCTAAACTCTACAGGATATTTATATAAAGCTGAATTAGTCAGAAAAGAAAAAAAAAAAATCAAAGCTTCCTAAGTTACCTATTATTTTTAGAAACTTGCTCATATCACAGAAGTTAATAGAAAATTTTTGCTTACCCATCTTCCAAAAAGGAAGCAAATTCAAACTTTGTTCTTCTCCCTAAGGCTGGCTACCACCTTTGTCCAGCCCACAGACTGGAGAAGCATTGCTCAACCAGCTCAACCATTTCAAAGTCCAGTAACATTTTAACTTGAAACAGAGTACTCTGTGCCTGGTGTAGCTGGGTATTGCATGCATTGAAAAGAAATCCTCCACTTTATCAGTATCTCTAAATCTATCACAAACCTCATTCCATTGCTAGCAGTTGTCATCCTGCATATCTGTTAGCACCTGGGAATCTAGAAGAAAGGAAGCACCACGGGTTCAAATATATTTCAGTTGATTGCAGACTAACAGACAGACATCAAGATTAGTAACTCCAGGGACCCTGGTAACATTCATTCTCCCTCTTCACCAATGGCAGCAGAGTCCAATAGCAAAATAATCATAACAACAGTTTAAAAAGAAATGCAGCCAGCTATGCACTTGGGAATGAACATAGGCTCAAGCAAAAGGGGGACAAGGCCTGCTTCTGGATAGCAGCACAAAATGTCACTCCCTCTTAAGTTTATAAAGCTTTCATGCAGCACCTGACAGCCAGGAATTTCTCCAGGAGGTAGGTCTGCATCCTGGCATTGTTAAAGCAAACCTGGAGAAAAATAGTATCAAGCTGTCCTGGAGACACACAACAATGGGAATGCTTCTAACATAAAGCACCCCACATTCCTGGCTGTTTCACAGACTAATCTGTGGAGTCACTGCTGTGTGCCATGGCATATGCAAGCAGAAGTCTAGCAGCAAGCATCTCCAGGTGCAGAGAGAGATATTATTTCTATATTGCACTGCTGGCCAGAGCACTGATAACAGCTGCAGCTCTTTGTGCTAGGCATTGTGTTTGGAGTTTGCCATGTAAGGGAAAACAGGCCACAGTGAGAAGAGCAAGATTGCTACAGGAGATTAAACAGGAAGCATCAGAATTAAGAACAGAACACAGTTATACAGGATAGCTTTGTATGTTACCACTTTCATTTCTGGTGTTTCCAGAACAGAAGAATAAATACACAACAAATTAATCAGAGATGGAAGACGGTACATTTTGGCTTCCTGAACATAATGCCATCAGAGACATTCACTATTACACTTCTTTGCAACAGCCCATTACACCTCTGATGCAGCTACACATCACCTTCTAGTCTATGGGCAACATGAATTATTAAATTATCACTATAAACACTTAAAATTGTGATATAGCCTGGGCATATTGGCTCTTGTACACTGGCAGGTAAACTTGGAGTATGACTGCAGAAAAATATGGAAAACTAGAAACCAGACTCAGATTAAGCGAGTCATATTTGGTAAGGAAAGAGAAAGGAAGAAGAAAAGTTTCTTTTAGAAATGACCCAAAATACAGTGATTTCTCTAGGATCACCTTAATTTTCTTGATAGTTGCCTGGGATCAACTTCCAAATAAAGCCACCATTTTCAACTAAAAGAAAAAAGCTTTTGTTTGCAAAAATTTCTGACTCAAAACTTCTCTTGGTTTGGATAACCAGATCAACCTTGCCATACTACTTCTTGCTCCAAAACTACTAAGTTTGCTCTTAGACAGTAGCATTTTGCTGAACAATAATTAAAATAAACACGTAAATATAGCTTTTTTTCTTCTTACTAATGATATAGTAGTTTTAATATGTAGTGAGAAAGCTCAGCAGCAGCAGCACCTTCGTGAGCATTCCTAAGCATCTGTATACCACAAATCAGGAAGACGGTGAAGTGACAAGAAACGAGGAATTGATTGCCATGAGGTACAGAGGGTAGTAACCAGGTCCCCTTCTGCCCCTGTAAGCCCGGTTCAAAGCTGTCTGAGCAGTCACGGCATCCGCATCTCCCAGGCTGAGGGGCAGAGGGGAATCAGCTTTGCCTGGAACCAAAAAAGAAAAATAGAATCTGAAATTTGACTCCAACTTCCAAGCCACGGTCCTTAAGAAAAAGAGCCTGTTACTGGGGTCCCAAGAAACATGACTACTGTCTCTAACAGCACAACAAGCCTTGGGGTACAAGGTAGGTTTATGCACACCTTCTGTGCAGTCAGATTTAATGTTCTATGTTGTACAAAAGGTCAAACTGCACAATTCATAGGTTGTTTCTGTCTTGAAAGATTCTGTAAAGTCTGGGAACATCCTGAGCAGAACAAACTGGCAGTCTCCCACAAGAAAAAGCAGAGAGAAAGCAGCCCTGTGAAGAACCGGGAGCTATTCTAGCCTCAGCTGAAATCCAGAGAATGGAGGCAGGTCAGGCAGAGGCAGCAATGCATGACTTCCTCTTGTTTCCCTACCTCAACAGGTTTTTCCACTAACCTCAAAATTCTGCCTACTCACCTTGCTGGAGGTGTGCACAATCAGATATTATTTAATCGGCTCTTGAAGTCTTTGGATTGTGTAAGAGCACTCAATTCCTGTCATGGGGGGGAACAAACGCAACAGAAGGCAGAAGCTTCTGGCAATGAGAAAAAAAATTCACTTCTTTGCAAACAAAAACAACACACAAGATTTATAACCAAGCACACAAATAAAATGCATGGAAAACACAGAATAACCCTGGCAAGCAACAATCAAGTCCTAGTTGCTTGGACTAACTACTAGACATCACTCCCCAAATTTATCTTGGTGTATCCATCCATTGCTTCCACTGGCACAAGCCTGAAGAACTTCAACCACATACTCTCTAAGCTGTCACCACACATCTCTAAGGAGGTCTCTTCATTTTTCCTGCCACTATAGGCTTCTTCCCACCTTATACTTCAATTAGGTCTAGGATCATCATTGAAGTAGCTAGGTTAGGCAGCTGATTTTTCCTTCTGATTTTCACACCCCCAGAAGCAGCGCAGCAGCCAGATTCACCCCTGCCTGCACTCAGTAATGATTACTTGCAACCCAGCCAAAGAGGGATTCCCCTGCCGAGGATGAAAGAAGCCCTGCTGCAGCAGGATTCACAGACTATGTGTAAGTAAAGGAAAGACAGAAATATCTTATTTAAATGAGCACAGCAAAGCAGAACACACTGTGACACTCCCCACCTATCCAGCACGGAGACGGAACTCAACTCCATGCTCTATTTCTCTTCACCTGACCTTAAGGAGGTTGGTGTCCAGGCCTGGAGGCTGGTGGCCCTGCCTGTGGCAGGGGAGTTGGAACTCTATGATCCTTGGGGTCCCTTCCAACCCAGACATTCTATGATTCTATGATTTAAAGCAAGTGTAGGTGATAGGAAGGCTTCTGATGGTGCTGCCAAATTCAGAGGTACTGCCAAATTCAGGGGTACTACTTTGTTTTACCTCTGCTACTCAGCACCTGCTCTCTATCAGTAAATGCAGACCAAAACCAAACTTTTATGGTTCCCTTAATCAGTAAATAGGTACAGCCTGTTTGCCCCACAGACTAAGACAATGCTCTGGGACACTGCAGAACAATTTGCTGCAGAGCCACTTCAGGCCAGATCAATACAAAAGCTTTTATCTATTGTTTCATTACACAGTACTTTGTATAGCTTCCACTTCAACAGCACAAAGAAAAAAGAAAAACAACAAAAAAAACCCCCACAAAACCCAGGAAAAAAACACAATAAAGGAACAAAGTTTAAAGACAATAGTCCACAAAATCTGCAGTTTATGCCAGGCACAGTGTGCACTCTGCAATGGGAACAAGCAGAGGCTGAAAACCTAGTACGAATGTACTTTCCCTTCAGTATGTCAGCCACTTTCAGACCTAAGAACAAAAAGGCACATTCCACCTCCATTCTTTATTGTAAATGAAGGCATTTTTTTCTTGGGGCATAGGGGTCCTTGCAAGCAGGCTTTCTTCAAATCCCATGTTAATGAATAGGAATGACTGCTTTGATCACACAGACAGAAAGGATTTCAGTCTGAGGGAACACAACACACACCCTGATTTTTCACAACCAAACTACATGCCCAATATAAGTTCAGTCTGCGGGCTTACGATGTCTAAAATGCATGTTTATATGAAGTATTCCTGCAGTCAGATCCAGGTAACATTCCAGATTACCCAAGATAAAGAAGTGGAGACTAATCATGTAACCACCATTCAAAACAAATGCAAAAAACCATTATCCATATTACGAGCTGCTGTTTATCTCCCATCCCAACGCAGGGAATGAGAAGGCTTCTGAAACACCAATCAAAAACTGCTCCAGTGCCTCTTCTCTGTCCCAATACTTAGCATGGCTTTTCTTAATTATTGTTTGGCAGACGTCACGCTGTGGCTTTCCCTGATGATAGGGATCATTATTCAACTTTCCTTAAAATAAAATTAAATAAAAAGAAGAGAAAAGGAAATCTTCGGAGAGTCAAACTGCTTCTGCCATCAGAGATGACAGGGTGACAGATGGTGTCATTTTGAATATTCATCAAAAGCCAAAAGTGATTGCATTTCCAGTAAAGTGGCAAAAAAGAATGATGGAGGTCAAGGCTTCCGAGTCTCCACAAGCAGCTGGGGAAGAGGGAAAATCAGGAGTCCTCAATGGATATGT
The DNA here is from genome assembly GCA_020800305.1 of Porphyrio hochstetteri. Taxonomy (NCBI): domain Eukaryota; kingdom Metazoa; phylum Chordata; class Aves; order Gruiformes; family Rallidae; genus Porphyrio; species Porphyrio hochstetteri. The sequence goes on from CM036938.1 coordinate 26,310,790, forward strand.
TCAGTTGTCATTTTCCTTCAACGTGTAGTAACTGATTTCTTCACCTGCAGAGACTTGAATACAAGAATCTGCCCACTTTGTGAACACATCCAGACCCTAACTCCAGCAACAAAGACAAAAACTCTCTGAGCTTTCACAGTTCATAGGAGCGCTCTACAGTTGGACAACAAAACTTCCCATGATTCCATAAAATGCACACCGTAAGGTGTCCTCTCTGGCTCATGCTGAGCACAGACCAAGGGTGAGTCAAAATGCTGAAGACATTATGCACAGTTCTGGCGAGACAACAGCAGTGGAGAACCCATACAATCTTTGTTTGTGCAAAATGTTCAGAAATATTTCTTAACTGTCCAAAGATGGGTTCATTTCCTGTATATTTTTAAAGTAAATTAATCCCAAAGTGTCTTTTGCACTCCAAATTGTGCTAAAAATAAATCAATTAAAAAATGTATAACCTTGGTATTTTCTGCAAAATTTGGGGGCAGAATGGCAGGTTGGGCACCTAACTAGGCTAATTTGTTTTCATTGCTTCCATGGGCATTTTGTACTCATCCAGTTAAAACTTCTAGCCTGGGATGTTGGAGTTTTCCACTAAGCAAACGCATTGTTTTTCCCTTCTTGATCTGGGGGCTCTTTTGTTTGTTACATTATATACTCACTGCTTTTTCCTTCCAGCACTCTCAACAGGTAACTCACAGCCCTGTTAGAGAAAACTGACAAGATATTCCCTCTGGCCAATTTTCTTACAGCCGATTTCAGAAGAGAACGGTTGCAGTGCAGGCTAAAATCTGCCTTTGACTTCCCATCTGTCTGCAGCCTCAACCAGGCAGAGGATGCCAGCTGAAGCCGCAGGGCACAGCTTCTTCTTGGGAAGGCCTGTTTCTGAACGGATTGCACCTTAATTGGCAGGAAGGAGCAGTAACATGCCAAGAATTTGTTTCTTGTCCAAATACCGGGTTCTTGTAGGCTATCTTCACCGGTTTTATATAGAGAACTAAAGCAGTAATAATTCTATCTCAAGGCAAAAAAAAGAACCAGGAGTCAAGGATGGATTTTCAGGTGCTCTGCTTGCAAATGAGCATTCAGTTCTGGATTTAATTAAAACAGGTAGCATTTTTTTTTCTTTACTGCTTCAAGCTTCCTTTTATTTTAAGCCTTTATAAAAGTACATTTTTTTCCTCTCATTTCTTATGATCCAGTGAGCCATTCATATCCCTGGCAGCCGCCTTCATGACTGCACCAGATCCTGCAGTACCCTGGTTTAGGTCTAACCTAACTTTCTAATGATGCTGTGCCACAGTTAAGGCCCAAAAAAAGCATCCAGGGGTGCTGGTCTAGAGCCTTCAGAGTTGTGCACTTGACTTCTTGTTCTTGTTTTAACACTGCTGCAAACAGAACCAGTGCATACCATTGCAAAGCTTCAACCAAGGACTACTGAACTTCGTCTCTCATCTGCCTGTTTGTAGCAGTCACTGGAGCAGAAACACAGATACCTTTCCAGTGCACACACGGCTGATCTTACCTCTTCCTGCAAATCTAGGTGTTAACTCCTTACACAAGTAGTACAGAAAAAGGAAAACAGAAAACCATAGAAGGATAAAGTAGCTTCAGGTGGAAGGGACATATAAGGATCATTGAGTCCAACTCCCCACTCCTCTCAGGACTACCTAGAGCTAAGCCTTAAGGCTGAGAGCATTGTCCAGATCCTCCTTGAACTCTCAGGCTCAGGTCAGTGCTGTGACCACTTGAGGAACCTGCTCCAGTGACTGACCACACTCTCAGTGAAGAACCTTTTCCTAATGTCCAATCTGAACTTCCCCTGACTCAGCTTCATCCCATTTCCCTATGTCCTGTTGCTGGTTACCAGACAGAAGAGATCAGCACCTCCCTCTCTGCTGCCACACCGCCCCACGCCCCCCACCCCCGATGAAGGGGGTACAGAGTATTGGATTAAGAGGCACTTCACAAGCATTCTCTGGAAAGCTCCTGGGACAAATACTGCACTGAGAGGTTGGTAAGTTATGAGTCAGTTAAACACTTCATCAAATTGTACCAGATGGAGAGATGCCACACCAGGGCTGGGAGCTGGATCCCAAATCCTGTCATGAGCGGATCGTTTTACTTAGAAAAAACATCATGTCCACCATTTCTTGCAGGTAAGTGGTGTTCCACAGAAGTAATGCTGACACCAGAGCAGTATTTTTTTACAGCCTTAAACAACTAATCGTCCTGATTGTCCTGGTCTTACACTGTCTGCCCTGCACAGGGAGGAAAGAAAAAAAGCAACTTTTACAGTGTATCTCTGAATATCTACTTGCAGCCTAGCACCTCTTGTCCTCCTCGTCTTTAGAGAACTGAAAACTCATGGAATTGGTATAGGCTACTATACCAATTCTTTGCCATAATTTACCGATTTTTCTGGGGAGAGGCCCTTTGATTTGCACCTACTAATGAATCTATATTTTGTTTTAAACAGTCCCCAGCAGACAAGAGCTCATACACTAGCCAACTGCACCACCTAGCTTCGCTCTGAAGGATCTGCAGAGTCCTCTTTTTTCGCGACACCGGTGTTTATATTCCTTGAAAGGCTGAATACATCTTCCAGCATCACCTCTACTCATCTGGTGTCTCACCACTGATATTACAAACGACCCAACAGCTTTGAAGTGTTTGGAGTTGAAGAAACCTCTCACCTAAAGAGACCCAAATGTAGTATTGGTGTTCATAGGGGTGTATTTACCCTTGCATTCTTCTACTTCATGCATCCTGGTGTGACCTTTCAGCCCAGGGATACTTCCTGTAACTCCTGTGTCCACATTTACAAAGCCTGACTGCATCTGTTGTCGGCTTCGTTCATTACTGAGTGGAGAGCCCTCAGTTAAAGCAAACCTCAGTACGTGTGAGCTCAGCCACTTACTGAATCTGCACATGGGAAGTTAAAGGCTGCCTTGGTCCAATCTCCAGCAATGTTTCCTTTTCCAGGAGGTTTAAAACAGGGTGACCCAGAGAAATTCAGAGATTAAATCTATGCCAAATATACCTTATTAATCAGTTCAATTCAACCAAGGTAGATAACTAAGCTAGAGCATCAGCTCGCAGTGGAAGCTACACAGCCTGTTTGTATGGTGGCCCTTCTTTTCTCTCTCCTCTCCTTTGCAGACTTCTTATCAAGTCCCTAGGCCTGTCCTAGAATAAAAGGTACATCCATCTTTTGTACAAAAGCTTTGGAGAGTCCACAGTAATTCTTCCCAACAATAACATCTCATTTAATATAGTTTTAGGGCATGTTAACACTTAGCAGTGGCTAAGCTGCTGAAAGTAGCTGGAATACTACTCTTGCAGAATTGCAAGACAGGTTTCTTCATTACTAACTGCACTTAAACTAATACAAAAAGCATGAGTATGAAAAGAGGTCCTTAATCTGAACAGAGCTACAAAAATGATCCAAAAGCTTTGTGGTGCTATTTTAACAGAACATGCTCTAAGCTAGAAATCAAGCAAGCTTGCCAGTCAGTGCTCTTCTCTGCACAACTTCTTCTTAAAAATATTTGAATGTTTTAGAAGAGCAGAAGATTATTCTACGTGTCACACAATTTTACTCTTTCTGTCAGCATCCAGAACATCCTCATAGAAGAGTAATTTTGGCAACTGTGTTTGTTCCTTAGACTTATTTGATTGCTGCTACACTTCACTAGATACCTCCTACAGACAGAACCAAGCAGGATCCATTTAAAAGCCTTGGGCTACAACCTTTGCTCATAGATCAACAGTACTAAATGCAGTAAGCCCACTCACACAGGCTAAGTTACAAGATGAGGCTCTGAATCTCAGACCTATGCATTATATAACACAAGGCAAAAAAAAAATTATTTTACATCCATGTATGGAATTAGCTTTAAAACTCCTCCTGGGCTTGACAGGAATAAAAATGCAGCCTCCTTTTTGAATCGCCTGGTTCAATTACATGCCATGCTTTTTAGTATTTTCAGTACTGTAACTTATTCTTTAATGGGATGCAAGGTATTCCCTCAGTCTGTTTTCAGATTTTTTTTACACCCCTCAGATTTTGTCTCTAAACCCAGGCTTATACTTTGGTTTTAGGCAACACCCATCTAACATCTTCCAAAAGAATCATAGCAACAAAGAAAGCTTTAATCCAGAGCAGCACCACCTACTTTCCGCATGGTGGTACCTGTTAGATGATGCAACTAAGATAGCAGCATGATAGCAGCAATGACAGCTGAAGGCAACATAGCATGATCCATGGGGAAGAAAACCATCTAAGTATGAGTAGAAAGATGCAGAGCAATGTGAGACAAACCACTTATATTATTCAGTCACAGCTTTTGCTACCTGAATAAATCTAAAAAGCAGCTGCTCTGGAACAATCGCTTCTGCTCCATTTGAGAAAGAAAAGGGAGGAAAAAAATTTATGTAGGTGCAGAAGCTGCTCTAATTCACTTCAAAGGCAAAGTACGTAACTATGAACTGATCTAACCACAACCCAGAGAAACTGTCCTGTCAGGCATGAGCTATGATTTAATTTTGACAACAGCCAGTATCAGGCATTTAAAATAGAAGCTGCAAAAAATTCCACAGTAGATATTTAACCCACAGGCATGGGAGGAAATGCCTTTAAAGATGTTGTGATGACAGAGCAGAAATTACACCAGTTTCAATAGTAGCCAAAAGACAAAGCAAATACTGAAAGAAATCTTTCACAGAGAGTTGGAGGGGTTGGAAGGGACCTCCAGAGATCATCGAGTCCAACTCCCCTGCCAAAGCAGGTTCCCTAGGACAGATCGCACAGGTAGGCATCCAGATGGGTTTTGAATATCTCCAGAGAAGGAGACTCCACAACCTCCCTGGGCAGCCTGTGCCAGGGCTCTGTCACCCTCACTGTGTAAAAGTTCTTCCCCATGTTGGTGAGGAACTTCCTGTGCTCCAGCTTGCAGCCATTGCCCCTTGTCCTGTCCCCACAGACCACTGAAAAGGGGCTGGCCATTTCCCCCTGCATCCCATACTTAAGATATTTATAAACATTAATCAGATCACATAAACATTTATCAGATCCCAACAACAATATCAACAAATAGTTACAACAAATAAACAATTTTAGGCTACTAAATGTGGTAACTGACAATGAGCAACATGCAATTCGAGATGAATTTTAGGTGAAGCCATTAATTGGGTGAAATCACATAGATTATATACCTTTGTTACTACAAATGTGGCAAGCTAAAAAACTGCTAATTGGTTACATACACTGTTTACACCCTACTGATTGGTGATTTTAATGAGTTCTGATAAACATATCTTATAGCTAAATATCATTCGTTTACCTTTGATGCCTAAACACATCTGCACACTGGCTGTTTTGACCATCTTATTATGGCTGGTTCTTGACCATCTTATTATGGCTGGTTCTTAACATGTTCCATTACTTCCAAGTTCTTCTCATAACAATTTCTTGGTTTAGGGTAGCCTGTACCCCTATCATCAAGGCTGCTGTGTTTTGAGAATGTGAAGTTCCACTCAAATATTTAACAAAAATAAAATTATCAGACTTTTAGTTGCTAGATAGATGTGCTGCTACTACTCCACACCTGGCTACCAAGACAAATCCACTTGGAGAGCAGGGTGATCAAGGAGCTGAGTGAAAGCAACAAATGTCAATGCACAGGGTCAGGAAATGGGAATCTGCTTGCCATCTCAAAATGAGTACATGCAAAGCAGTAGTTTTACAGACATGATGTGAAAACAGAGCAGAGGATTCTGTGGAAAGATCTGTAAGAAATTTCATTGCTGCACCATGAAATAACCCTACAGACATTTTGCGAGGATTTACAGAAGAATTGTCTGGCCATGAAGACACCATTATTTCCACTGGATGAAAGCTAGCAACATTTGTATGGATGACAATGCAGAAAACAAAAGGAGTTTACATGAGAAAACAAGGTCACTCTGTTTCAAGAGTGGAATGTTTTATTGTAGACATCCAGCTGGACTTATTAAAAGTAATTTATTGAAAGTTACAGTTTAGGAATGTGTACTATTACAGTATTACTAAGAAACAGTTCATTTCAGATGGAAAAGGAAGTACTTCTGCAAAGGACTCTGCATAGCAAAACATGATTACTATGCGTCACACTGTTCAGTGTTCCTTCATTCAAAATTACCTCTTCTGGCAATTTTAATTAAGCCTACTATAGCTATAAAATACACTATATGATGCAGTATTGCTCTTTATGGAAAACACGTTTACCGTCAGTTTTACAGACCATCTGTTACTGTTGCTGAAATACAGAAGTCCAAAGAATGAGCAGCAGGAACTGCTCACAGGACACATGCCAGTCTGACCAAAGACAGTCACAGAAGTCAGTAGGAAGCACAGATGCGCTGTGGCGCTGAGCATGAAATTAGAGAGAGCAGAGGTAGGTTGCTTTTTTTAAAAAAAAAATTTAAATCACCATATAAAACCAGCATAGTTACTGCCTTACAGGTGAACTTTCCATGATGTAGCTTCAAGAAAAATCCCCTAGATCTGCTCTCTAGACACTACTCATCTGTGATACGGTCTTCCCTGAGAGCAGACACTAACTGTAATCCTGAACACACAGCCATGAAGTTCTGTGCAACTACATGGGGAAAAGAGAAAGCAGAGCATAGAAACAGCAAAGGAAGGCAGAGTACAGCTAAGTAACAAATTCCAGCTTACTGGAACCAAAAAGATCACATTGGAGAAAAACAAGGGCAAAACTGTAACAAAATAACAGTTCGCCCTGCCAGTATGGATTTGCCCTATTTTTGTCATCAGTAAAACCCTTTTTCAGATCACAGAAACATACAAAACAAGCGAAATCACATGAAACTTAAAATACTTGCTAAAATTAAACCAGATGTATGAAGTCTGATCATAGAATCATAGAATCATAGAATCATAGAATGGCATGGGTTGGAAGGCACCCAAGGATCATAGAGCTCCAACCCCCTGCCACAGGCAGGGCCACCAACCTCAGGCCTGGATCTACACTAGGTTGCCCAGGGCCCCATCCAACCTGGCCTGGAACACCTCCAGGGACGGGGCATCCACTGCCTCTCTGGGCAGCCTGTTCCAGCACCTCACCACTCTTTCTGTAAAAAACGTCCCCCTAATATCTAATCTAAACCTTCCCTCCTTTAGCTTTAATCCACTCCCCCTTGTCCTGTCATTGTCTATCCTTTTAAAAAGTTGAATCCCCTCCTGCTTATAAGCTCCCTTCAGGTACTGGAAGGCTGCAATGAGGTCCCCCCGCAGCCTTCTCTTCTCCAGGCTGAACAAGCCCAGCTCCCTCAGCCTCTCTTCATAGGGCAGGTGCTCCAGCCCTCTAATCACCTTTGTGGCCCTCCTCTGAACCCTCTCCAACAGTTCCACATCCTTCTTGTATTGGGGGCCCCAGATCTGGACACAGTACTCCAGATGGGGCCTCACGAGGGCAGAGTAGAGAGGGACAATCACCTCCCTGTCCCTGCTGGCCACCCCTCTTCTAATGGAGCCCAGGATACCATTGGCCTTGCGAGCTGCAAGAGCACACTGCTGGCTCATGTTAAGTTTCTCACCCACCAGAATCCCCAAGTCCTTCTCAGCAGGGCTACTCTCACGGAGCTCTTCTCCCAACGTGATCATCATGAACACGTTGACAAATCATGGATAAAGAAGAAAGCAGTTTCAAGTGGACTTAAAAGCACCTCAATACATAATTAGCTCCTGCACACTCCTCCTCTTCACCCATGTTCAGGGGCATTTTTATCTACCCTGGCACAGTAGAAACTCCATTTTCTATGAGCTGGGCCCAACAGGGCTGGGTGCTGTGCCTGTTGACTTTAAATGGGCTCTGAGTGGACCAGGAGCCCTTCTGATTAGTGGGCCCAAGTGGGATGCACAGGACAATGTCCACCTATGTCCTCCTCTGCCACAGGGGCTACTTGTAAAGCATGATCAATAACCAGCCTAGCAATGCTCAATTCCAAATCTGTGGGACTGGCAAAGGAAATAGTCAGGGGTCCTCAGTCATCTCAGGGCTGGTCACCACGCCACGTATGTACCATATCCCACTGCTGAGCCTGGAGTGTAAGCACTTAAGGCAGCCCTCCCAAGTTACAGGGTCAGGACAGAGCAGACACCAGAATAACAAGGTTCAGGGATTAACGTTTTTTTCTCTAAATAACAGTACAGGAAAAAAACCACAGATCAGTATTAAAATTAGAGGGTTCCACAAAGTTTAAAAAAAAAAGGTAGTTTATTAAGGTGAGGTATTTTCATGATAAATACACTTACTGCAGTAGTGCTAATACATGACTATCATACCAGCAAATGCTATGCTGAGTATGCTTCATTGAAAGGTGAAGGTGCAGTACTTACCAAGGAGGTGTCCCTGTCTTGGGCGGAGAAGGAGCACAGCCTGTTGACTGCCTCTTTTGGTCTTCAATCTCTTCTCTTTCCCCTGGGGGTATCTTAATATCCTTTATATCCCTCCGTGGGGTGACAGTGTGATTTGGGTGGTAAGTTAAGTTCTACACTCATATACGTTCAGCATGAACTTCTTTTAGTTCATTAGCATATTCAGGGCTGTTAACATTAATAGCATATTAATATTCATTTTGCAGACAATGCAGTACAAGATCTCACTCTGGGCACCACGGCCTTCAAGATTCTGCATAGAAACCATTTATCTGCTTATTCTGCATACTTCAGCCAAAAGAGGGTTGTCTTGCCACAAGACTTCCTCCTTCAGCAGCTTCTCATGCCAAGCTTGCAGTTCCCTATCCATGTTACACAAGAGATAAGCGGACACCACCATTTTTAACCTCTTATGTTTCATTCTCACACTGGGTTAGGCCTAACATCCAGGCATGGAAAGATTTATATGACCATGGCTGTCAAGCAAGCAGCAGGGCTTGGCTCTCTTCTCCAGACAAGTGACCCAAGACTTTGGGGAATGCAAATTCCTTGGCTGAACTGTCCTTTTTACCATTGAGCCACAAAAGTGCGTTTGGGTTCATTAAACAAGCATTATATCCCACCTCTGCTCCCCTTATTATGGGCCAGCTCTGCTTTTGGCATGCATGGGGCCTGGGAATGTTGTACAAGGCGGCAGCACCCCACCTTCCTCTGTGGGCACAGGCCTGCAAGTATTGTAGCTGGCAATGTGAGTCTCACAGCTCTGTCTCTAGGCACACCGCACTAGGCAATACTAGCCTGGAAGGATCCAGCTAGTCTTGCAGTGGCAAAGGCAGCTGCTTATGCGTGTGTGTCACTACCCAGAACGCGAGAATGAACACATCACGTACTCTGAACTGCGCAAATATTCTCAGCACACATCAAACCACAGAACGTGTTAGGTTAGAAGGGACCTTTAAAGGTCACTAGTCCAACCCCCTTGCAGTAAGCAGGGACATCTTTAGCTAGATCAGAGCTTTGTCAAGCCTGACATTGAATGCCTCCAGGGGTGGGGCTTCCACCACCTCTCTGGGCAACTTCTTCCAGTACTTCACCACCCTCAGAGTGAAGAACTTCTTCCTAATGTGTAATCTAAACCTACACTGCTTCAGTTTAAAACCACTGCCCCTTGTCCTATCGCTACATGTCCTTACAAACAGGCACTCTCCCACCTTCCCGTAAGCCCCTGAAGGTACTGGAAGGCTGCTGTAAGATCTCCCCAGAGCTTCTCTTCTCCAGGCTGAACAACCCCAACTCTCTCAGCCTGTCTTCATAGGAGAGGCGCTCCAGCCCTCTGATTACCCTTGTGGCCCTCCTCTGGAATCACTCCAGTAGGTCCATGCCCTTCTTGTACTGCAGATACCTGATCCAGATGCCTCTCCAGGTAGGGTCTCACCAGCTGTCCTGGTTTTGGCTAGGTTGGAGTTAATTTCTTTTCTAGTAGCAGATGGAATGCTACAATCCAGTGTTTGGGAGTCAGGATGAGAGAGCAGTGCTGGTAACACCCTTCTGTTTCTAGTTGTTGCCAAGCAGTCAATGACTTTTTCAGTTGTTCATATTTCCCTAGTAACAAGAAGGGAGGGGACACAGCCGGGACAGGTGACCTGAACTGGCCAAAGGGGGTATTCCATGGCAATTATGTCATGCTCAACATAAAAGGGGGGCTGGTGGGAGGAGGAGCAGGCGGCTCCACGACATGCAGTTTTGGGGACGGTCTGGTTTTTTGGGACGGCTCTGGGCTGCACGGCCTGAGCTGTGCAGGTTCAGTGAGAAACTGCAGTGTGTAGCACCAGTTTCACATATTTTGCTATAAAGGCCTGTTATCATTGTTATATCTATCTTTCTGCTATTCTAGTCAGCTATCCTTATCCCAGCCCTCGAGGTTTTGATTCCTCAGTTTTGTTTTTTTCCCTTTCCCTTCCCTCTCCACCCCTGCCTCAACTCCCCCTCCTCCCCAGTTTTAAAGAACAAGTGGCTGTGTGGTGCTCGGCTCTCAGCTGGGGCAGAGCAGGGGGGCACGCTCACCTCTCTCCATCTGCTGGTCATGGTGGTTTTTGTGTAACCCAGGATGTGACTGGCCACCTGGGCTGTGAGTGCACATGAAAACACTAAATACAGGCTCAGAAACAGAAAGTGCTCTTGTTTTAATCTAAGAATGACCACAAACATAGTACTAACAGAACAAATTTATACAAGCTTTATAGTACAGTACAATGATGACTGAGGACCAGCCCAATAAAACAACAGTAGCATACAATAAAAAAATTGAAAGAAGTTGTATAGAAAGAAAGCATGAAGACTACATTGAAAGATGGAGAAAGTTGTACTAGTAGGTTTGGGTTTTTTTAAAGAAACAACAACTTTCTAATGATCCCCAAGTTAGTGAACAATTAGAGTACCATTTGGCAGCAGTTTCAAAAAAACTCTTTCAAGCTCACTGAAGTATGAGTACCTTTTAAAGGTGGAAAAATAACTGAAAATGGAAACACCACTGGACCAATCCCCTCTCAGAAGTCCCATGCTCCTTTCACTTACGTATTTAAAATTTTACATTCTCCAGCTGCCCAGTTGTTTGAATATATCATGGTCTCTTGCACAGTGCATACTGAAGTTCAGCAAATACTTATGGAATCTTCCAATGTATCTGGAGACATCTATTCTCCATTTATTTATTTTACGGAAACCGCAAGATGGATTAATTAATATTACACTGGTTTCCCTCATATATTTTACTGCACTGAGAAAGCTTTCAATGTAAACTGTGTATTTAAACTGCCTGCTGTACTATTTTAAACCCACAAACAATTTATATGTGGTCCACTGTTTCAAACTTAGTTTTGAACTCAACCATGTTTCAACTGCACACTACTGCAAAAAACAAACCAAAACCACAACTCAGTCAAAAACAGTCTGGTGAATAACATAATGACATTTGTTAAGAAGAGGAAATATGTTGATTTCCATATTTCCCTCATTTTTCCAGTTAGCTGCACAGCATCACTAGCAACTTCAGGAGCTTGGTGCACCACCTTCTTCCTCATCTCTGTATTGTAGGCAAGCTGCTGGTGCTGGTGGTTATAGCTGATGTTTCAACAATCACGGCTAAAAAAAAAAAAATAATCAAAAGGAAGAGCATATTTAGAACTAAGTTCATCTGTTCTTCCACAAGCTAGGAAGGAAAGATAGTACTGTGATGACGCATTGTATAGAGATAGCTATTCCTCTATCATAAATGCACTGATGAAATGCTGAAATAACTACCTCTATCACGTTGCTTGACATGTTCAGTCAGTGGAGTTTTTTCTTGCTGAAGAAATACGGTCCCAAAGCTGTACCAACTGCTCTCCAACTTGTGGTTCCAGCTCCTAGAAATGAGCAGGAAATCAGGGAAGTTATTTGCACCACTAGTACTGAACATATAGAAACTATTTATAAGAAAATTGTTAGATGAAGTTACTGGTGATTGCTTTCAGTCTTTCTGAAAAAGCTCTTCCCTTTTGCTATTAAGACAAATATTAGAACTCTCTGCACAGGAAGTTTTTGGGATTTCTTTACTAGTGCTCAAGATAAATAAAAGGTCTCATCAGAAAGCCTGGCCTACAGGCTTTTTGGGGTTTTTTTTCCATTCACAGTAAGATGTCAGCACTTAGGAAGAGAATTACGAGTGAACACACTCCCAGCATACACATATGTACCTTCCTACAATGTACCTTCCACAGTTGTTTTTAAGATCATTAAGAGTCTTTAGGTCTTAAAAGCCGCTTACAACAGAAGTACAGTTATCTCCATCACGTGCTATGTTCTTTCCTCATTCTTACAGTATGTTCCTTTCCTCAGTCTTACAACTGCAGAGGTTTTGGGGATGTAGTGAAAGTGATAGAAAAAGCCTAGCTCTAGAATCTTGTATTAGAGAGCTATTTTGGGAGGGACTGGGGACAATGCAGAAGACGACACAGAGGACTCCTGTATCAATTCTCTTGCAGCTTTTTGTAGTTGCATTTAGCTTTAACAGATTAGAGAATTATCCTAAGCTTTAATTCTACCTGAAATCTCAAGAGACTCTTCAGCCTTTCAGGAAACTCAAAGCCATTATGAACAGTTATTTGGCTGTGACAGACTGTCTCAGGGAATAAATCTGAGCCAAACAGGGAACAATTCTCCAGAACCAAAATTACAAATTCCGAAAAGCTGATTTGTTTTGGGTTTCTTTTTTAGAAGCATCCAGCTTCAAATCTTATGAAATGCATATAAAGCAAGAAGCTGCTTTGATTTTATCAAAAAGCCTCCATTACTTCAACAATAATGCTTCAGGAGAACATACAATGTACATCAATGAACTGTGATTCAGATTAAGATCCACAAAGACAGCCAAGAGAAATGTGAAGGCTAGATAAGCTGATCAGCAATAAGCAGTTCTGGTAAGTAAAGATGACTTTAGATGAGAACATTACCTGGCCATCTCTGCTTATCTGCACTTTCTTATTGTCATTCCAAGGGTTGAGCAAGTGCTGTGCAAACTGAAAAGGCAGGCTTTCTTTTCGGATCCAATCCACCTTAAACACACCTCCCAAGCCAGCAGATCCCCAGTCTTGACTTTTCTCACACCCTATCTCTGAGGCCATTCTAGCAAAACCCTGGGGGGAAAAAAAATTGAAATATGAAAGGAAAAAACGTAATCAGACACATCTCCTTACACTGGAATTAAATATATGACCAGACGTCATTCAAAACTTTTATTCAACATACACTTCAATCAATAGTTTCAAAGTGATTCAGAAACTGCCCCCACAAAGCTGAATCTTTTGAAGTGTTTACATCTAGAAAGTTAAAAGAAGTATCATTTGTTTTACCACTTCAAACATGCCTTCCAAAGTTTGACCACAGAGAATACTTCTCAATTAATCTCTTGCAATTACCATTAAAAGTTCATTTAAGCTATTTAATAGAAAAAGTGTTGTAAAACCATTTGTAGCATGAAGAATCAAGATTAATATTCTTCTACATAGTAGTCCATTAGCACTTCCTTATTAGTTGTGAATATTTTTTGCATGAATCTATTCCTTCCTTCCCACATTCCCTCTGTGTTAACAAACTTTGACACAGAAATAAAAAAGAGTGAGGCTGTTCTTCAAAGAAAGAAGCCAAAGTTGCTTTTATTTCCTTCTCCAACAAAGCAGTAAGGAACTCCCACAAGATGAAGTATTCAGGAAGAAAATGAAAGAAACCCCAAATCCCAGAATGCTTCTAACTTATTCAAAGACACCCCTTCTTGCCCCCACACAAAAACACCACATCCTCAGTCTGTCAACTATTCAGGCAAGGTTACACCAATTATGACTTAGGAGTCCAAGAGATGCGGTGCACTTCCAAGTTACCAGCACATGCTATTGTTGTAAGACTTGCAGTCCTAGAGAGCTCAAGCCAGACTTAAGTAGAAATTAGTAGAGGTAAGAGATAAAAAAAAAAATCAAGGTGGAAAGTTGAGAGACACTTGGTACAAGAGAAAATTACAGGACAGTTAGCCTCATATCCCATGAACGTCCAGTACATTGTTAAAACTGGAAGGACAAGGCAACACCAACCACCTGCACTCCTGACTTCAGCCTGTCTCCCCACCCAGCCTCCTTGCCTACATACCAGCACTTTCCAACATTACATATACACGGGACGATTCGGCAAACGCCGATCTCGCCGTAACCCTCCAGTGGTATCACCAAGATACCTGGGCTAGGTCACTAGATGTGAAGTTTAGCTGACTATTCTTAATAGCTATACGTATGAGGCAAGTTGAACCTTCTTTACCTGGACAACTCAGTTTAACGCTCTCAACAACACAGCTAACCTGTAACTTCGCACTACCTGGTCAAGTCTTTAACTTCAAACTGACTACAAACTGGTCCACAAACTGTTGACAAATACCTTGCTAAGCTCAAAGCAAGACACAGCTCTGGAATAATCATGGCCACAGCTTTCCAGCTTCCTAATGTTTAGAAGCTACAGTTCAGGCAAAACCAAAAAGCCTAATCATAAAGACATCTATGAGTGTCCGAACTTCGGAAAGCTGTGACCTGGTTATAGCTGCTTGTTCACTTACAGAATTTATTTTGACATGCAGAGAAGAGAGTCTCAATCTCCTGTTATGTTGTTTGTTTTACAGGAATGATGTGGGTAATAAACATTATTCTGACTCGAGATGTTTGGAGGCAATTCAGTCTTAGCCTTTGAGTAACAAACTGCATTAGCTAGAAGGGCATCTTTCAGAGAAGAATTAAGTGCTCCTTCCTCAGCCACCAGATAGATTTGCTTGCTATGCTACTTACCATACCAGGAAGTTGTAGCAGACACCTCCAAACTATGTGTAGTCATTTCCTGCACTCTCCTAAACCATCAACCAAAGCTAATATTTAGTATAAACTAAAAACTCACCTGAAAGTGCCCAGACCCTTGAACAGAAAATATTAAGTAAACCATGCTGCTCTCCCAAAAGGCATTATTTAATTTCCGTTCATTGCTTGGCATAGTAGACCATATACCCTTCTGTTGAGAAATACCAATGTTTTGCAAGTTGCTGCTTTTCAGTATGAAGTAACGAACTGGTGTATTTGATCTGGGTGAGGGATATTTGGAACCCTGGAAAAATTAAATTAAATTCAGTTATGATAAATCAGCCTCTTATTCTGATGTTTTATACGCAGGAAGACAGAATTCCCTTGTCTGTGCTCCTATCCTCCTGCCCCAAATTCTACTAGAAACACAGAACCTATCAACTGGTACTTTCTGAATTGGTTTTAAAATCTATTTCACATCTATTGTTCATTTTTAAGCCCTTTCCTAGACAATAATTATTCATGCAGGCAGCAAGCAAGTATAGCATAACAGGCCTACACAGTCTAGTAATTAATTACTATTCTATGAAGTCTGACACACCTTCCTGTGAGACAAAATTAATCATTCTAGACTGTAGCCTGAAGCACACTTTCACCTTCAGGAAACCTAAGTTTTCTCCATTTCACATCAGCTGTATTAAAAAATTGAAAGACATAAGAGGAATTATTAAATCCTTCAGTGAGTCCATGCCTAGAGAACAATGTGTTTCCATCCCAGTTATCTGTTTAATATTACTTCAGTTTATAATTAGAGTATGTAAAGTGAATAAACTCATTAAAAAATTGTGTGCTTCATTAAAATAGCTACTATTAAAAAAGCATGCTGTATAAAAAAGGATGCACAATAAGGCAGAAAACAGAAAAGTTGGAGAGAATCAGTATCACTGTATGCTATTACAGAAACAGAGGATGGCAGAATACAAAGAATTCTGAAGGACATGTACTATATTAATTCTCTTTCACTGGTTATTATATCAAACTTTTAAAAAAAAATCCTAGTTTTTTCTACTTTGAATAGCTTTACCTCAGCAGTCTTCAAAGAATAACATTTTTACTATATTAAAACCAGTGTAACAAGAGGATTTACCCTAGATTTTAAGTTCCAGAAAGAAGTAAGTATTATGCAGCTGTTAAAATCTAAGGTTCTTAATTTATCAGCATACTACCTGCCCACTGCCAGTCAGCAAACTTATTTCTGAAATTCTTTTTAATTTGAAGAGCACAGTTTGTTTACAAGATCTCTACCTTTCCACACGCTGGAGAAACAGGGCTAGCACAGGGGCTAGGATAGCTACTGCTGTCTGTAGACTTTACTGATGATTGATCTGATTTGTCATCTGAAGTTCGTTTGGAGTGCAACATCTTTTTGTCTTTGGACTTCCTTAGCTGGTAAAATGCAGCAGGTATTGACTTCTTTAAAACTCTAAAATAGTAAAAGTAGATAGAGAACTTACCAGGAGTTTCATAAGTGAGAACAATTATATCTATGCATCAGCTTACTGCATGACTATATATTACAATAATTGCAAAACATATTAAACCCTAACTAAAAAAATACTGATGATGCATTGGTTTTGAATGCTAGGGTTAAACTCTTCTGCTACCTCTTCCCATAGCACACAGTGCATGGTCAATACTCCTGACTGCTCTCTCAAGCACCAGGCACGTGTACAAAATACCTCTGCATGAGATCACAGCTACAACACAGCACAGGACAGCGTCAATTCTTTCAACTGTACTTCTACTGTTTCTTCCTCTTCATAACTAGCAGAGATTCAAGTGACACTTTTATATCTAAATAAATTACAGCCTACAGCGTCTGGATCTCAGAAGCTTACTTTTCAGTATTAGAGGAATCATCAGAGCATTCAGTTTCTGCTGAGCTTTTTCTACTATTTGTTGACCCACATGTAGACTGCAAAGGAAGTTCTTCAGAAGTCATAGGTTTTGGTCTCTGACCAATTCCTGAAGGCTGCTGCAAACTTGCAGACTGTTCTTCAGTAGTTAAAACAACTGTGATTGCTCTTAGAGTTGCTTCATCAGCTTGAGACCACGGTTTAGAAGGAGCTCGCATACGACGCAGAAACAAGCTATGCCACTTCTGTCTGAGTTGCATCAGCAAACCAGCAGCCTGTAATGAATTTCAATTCTGTTAAAGACTAATAAGAACTAGGTCATACACGTAAAGGTATCTCACATCTTTCCAATCAGGCAGGAACTGGTATTCTAAAATGAACAGGGTCCAAACTGAAAGGGAAGACTAAAGTGCCAGGGAGGGGAAGGAAACCCCCCATTTAAACTAAGCTGTTATCTTTTCTTTTTGCACATGAAGGATTTTTTTTCCCCCCCTCAAAACATTTTGTTTCATTTAGTTCTGTAAACTTAAAATTTTAAAGTAAAAAAAATCCTGCGGGTTTGCAATATATTTTTTTAAAATTATTTTCATTGTTTATGCCCTTCTCAATTCAGTCTGTACTCATGCATTTTCTATTCATACCTGACAGAAAAGAGCTCTAAGTGACATATTTTTCTTATGCAGACCACTTCTCAAATGAGATGACTGAATTTAGAAAACTGTAGTATAATTCTCATGTTATCAGAAATCCTTCAGGTGAGCAGTCTCACCGTCAGGTAACTAATTCTTTCTTTCTTTTTGCTCACAGGTGCACAAATTGGAAGTTACAGATGATAGATTATTAAACATTACAACTTGAATGGTGAAGAAGGGAATTAATCTGATAGACTCTTACAGGCAAAAGGGGACTGAGCCCCTGCTTATTTGTTGTATTTCTTTATGACCTCGTGAAATAGAGATTCAATCACAGAGGACATTGTCCAGTAAATCAGATTCCCAAACAGACTCCGACAGCCATTCTTACTGAAAATTATTTTCAGAAATCTTTCTATAAAGATATTACATAAGTATCTTTCTACAAGAAACAGGCATTGAAGTGATACATTTCTTACTTCAGGATCCAGTTTGATATGGAGCCATTCATCCAGCTTCAGTAATGCCATATCAGCAGTTGTTTTGTCCTCCATCTCACTATCACTGTCATCATTAGAAACAGCACGCCCTGAGTTAAATACAAAAAGTGATTTAACATTTCTATATTACTGCAACTTTCATGCAAAAACCTTAACACTACTGTATTTACAGCAATACACCCATGCCCCTTCCAGATTTTATTTTCAGATGTACATCTTCCTTAAACAAATTTTCTGCAAATACACCTCAGTGAAATGTCTTTGCTTCAGCTAGCAGAACTCCAGAGCTGCTGAGGGTGCTGCTATGTAAGCACCTGTACTTATGTGATCTGACTCATGCACCTTCACCAGTATCAAGCCATTACCAACCATTTGCCTGAAGCTGTTTGTAGAACCACACACTGTTCTATGCTTTACTTCCTAGTAGGATAGCAGATTTAAAGACTTATTGAGAAAAATATTAATTATATATAGATATGGGTATTAAGTAGAATTCTATCTTAAGTGCCATTCAGTTAGCATAAATATTATTTCCAATGTAACAGTTTAAGAGCAAGACAATAAAGCTTCGGAAATAGCTTGAACTCTTTGATCCAAACTAAAGTTTCCAGAGAACCAGATATATTATTTTTGCTTCTATTACTATAGCACTCCATTTAATTAAAAAAAAAAAAAACAACCCAAAACCCTCTATACATTCCCTACCACTTCTAGCTGACAATACAGCTAATTCTCATTAAAAGTTATCAGTAGAAAATAACCTTTAAAATGCATGTTTCAGCTGGAAGCAGTGTAAGTTTTTGACATACTGATAGTTTCCAAATTATTAATCAGTTTTAAAAAACTGGTTCAAAGTATCAAATAGTCTGTAGAAAAAAATATATACTACACTTTTCAGCATTAGAATTTTCATTAGACATTTTGTTTGCATTTTTCATTACAAACTATAGTATTATTTCTCAAACTTCAGAAAGATACAAGTGTCATTTACAAAGATTCACAAAACTGAAGCATTTCAGAGCCTAGAAACTATTCTTGAACCATTATTGGAACTATAGCTTTATAATTTTAAGAATTAGCTTATATAATTATGAAATATTCTTGAAAATTAAGCCTTCCATATCATATACTAGTATACACCAGTGGAAACACTCCAAATCCAAACCATACTATACCTTGGAAGCGTGGAGGTTCTTGCAAAGCATTACTTGGCAACCTAGCTGGTCCACAGAAGAGTATCACAGTGACAGGTGTCACAACAGAACAGCACCTGATATTTGCTATCCTGCGAGCTCTCGTCATTTCATCGTATATGAGCCAGTCTGTAGGGAGTGCCTGAACGGCTGCAGCATGTTCATTTGCTGGGGGAATCTGCACAAGAGCAAGTAAGACTAAGCTGTTTCACCCTTGCTTTGCAGTTAAAAATCAATCTTAAAATATTTTATATATGTAGAAATACGAAAACATCTATATACACGAACTTATACACACAAATAAAGTGAGAAAGAACTCAAGCAGACTCACAACTATCCTACCATCTTGAAACAAAATATTTTGCTTTAAAAAAAGGATTAAAAAACATTCCATTTCAGAGCAGAACTTCTTCCTGCTATCATGAACACATACTGTTCTTTAGAAGTTTCAAAACTAGGGTTTCTTTAGCATTTTGTCTCATTCCATATAGAAAAAGGAATAACTGAGTAAGTCTTGATGAAATAACATTGGAAAAATAAACCACAACTCCACTTCTTTATTTTATCTACTGACCAGAAAAATATTCGCTAAAAACGTGATGTTTAATGCATATGCTGCTTTTAAAGTACGGACAACTATGAAGATAAATTTCTAAAACATTTGGTAAAGTTTAATGCTCTTTTTCTGTGAACTATAATTTTAAATTGATTTTACCTTTTTACATTGAGGTTGACTAAGGACGGAGGTACGATGGAATCGTATTTTCTTCTCCTTTGGTCCAGTCAAAACCAGGTTTTCTTTGTCTACATGCACCAGATTGGGATACATCCCAGCCACTAAAGCAGCTTTAACTACAGCCCAGTTTTCAGAGTTAATATTAGCATCTCTAATATCAGCTCCTCCTCTGGTTCTAACAAAACCTGAAGAAACAGGAGAACATAGAAATGTCATATCTGTTCGCATTTAAGATCTATTTTTTTCTTATCTTAAGGAAATAAACTACAAGTTTCCTGCATTTTTTTACCACTACCAACCATAACAGCACTAAAAAGAAACCACTATACTGAAATCCTTCCTGCGAATCAGTTATATATGTTACAGTAACATGCAATAGGATTACTTTTTATAACACAAGGACATTTCCTATGCAAATAATTTATCAGAACACAAAAATCCACGCAAACATATCTCACACAAAGCTAGTGGCATGTGGAAAAGTCAAGGAGCTTTCAGTTATATCAGCTGCTCCCCAGCAACTCTTTCTTACTCCAGCATCTGCAGCATGCCCAAAATGAACGTGTACTGCTCTGTTTCAAATTAAGGAAGGAAAATTACAACAGTGAACACTACTGTTGTTACAATTTGTATACACTTGACTTCAAAACTATTTTAATTTTTTTCCAAGTTACTTACCTGAGGCTCGAAGCTGGCCAAGCAACTGTGTTCTCATCCCTATGATGATTTCCATTGTGGCTTGAGACAGGAAGTTCTTTTCACAGAAGGCTCTCTCCCAACCATCACTCCGTGCCTTCTGCCATGCCTGCAAAGAATAGTTTTACTGGCCTATTAATTTGACTAGCTAAAATTTAAAAATATCTTTTCTTTTTAAATGGCATTTACATCAATATAACAAAGGCAAAAAGCATCCTGAAAGAAAGCAAATGTATCAGAACAGGCAATTTTTTTCTGGTTAAATACTGGATTCTCTCTACCTATTCTCTAAATTAACATAACGATCATCATGTTATTTTAAGCATTACATTAAGTTATCATATAGATCACTATGTTAAGATCATTATTTTAATTTATCAGTGCAAGCAGGATATGAAGTGGCACCTTGTGGGAACATTCAGAATTTAATCAGGTTTAAAATATAAACAAAAAAATCTGACCAAAACTGTCAAGATACACAGGAAAGCCACTAGGCAGAGATAAAGTGTTTTCTCTAAGGACTTCATCATAGCCTGTCATTCTGCATCCAACATCATTTATGTGATCTGTTCTGATTATTACTCTTTCTGAAGGGGAAATAATACCTGGAAAGCCCTGAGAAGCGCCATGTGGTCACTGAACGTTCCTGCAGTGAAGCGTTTCCTGCACAGCATAGCGGCACGCTTTTGGGAGGCCAGTGTAGGCAGGGCAAAAGGCTCTCGGTAGGCCAGAGTGCACGCAATGGTGAGGATGGGATCCAGGCACTTCAGAACAACCGCACACAACACCATTTTACCAATGTGTGGTTCTACTGGTAATTCAGTGAGGTGGTAACCAAGTTCAGTGAGATCTTCCCAAGGGTCCATTGCATCTATTGTCTGAAAAAGTTAAAAAAAAAAAAAAAAAAAGGGGGAAGTGGACAAAGTCAATTCACAATAAAAGTAGAAAGGTTGTGAACGCTCATTATTAACTAGACAAATTCCCAAAGAGTAAGAAAGCAGGTCACATTCTTAACAGTTTGAGATGACATTTTTAAGCACTACCCTTGATAGGGAAAAATACATTTGGACAGGCAAAATGAACACGGACAGCATAAAAACTGAAAGCATCTTCAGGTTACACCAGTCTCAGTACAAACAAAACTCAGGAAGATACAGTGCCACACCACAAATACAGAATCGAGAGCAATTCCCATCTAAATCTGTTTCTGTGCTGACCTTGAGCATTTGCACAGCATTCCTCACAATTAAAGCAGGTGGAGGATCAGGAGCTTTCATGAGAAAGTCAACAATGGGACAACTACTTGGAGCCAGAAGTTTTGTGTGTAAGCAAAGCTCCTGCAAGGTAAAAAAAAAACAAAAACACACAGAGATTATTAAGACTGGGGAGAAAAAAACCTCAAACACACACTTTTTTTGGAGTTAAAATACATTTGGCAATACATTTTTTCAAAACTTGTAACTGAACATGCACCTGGAGTGGCATTCGTAGAAGTTCTGGGGTCTGAAATTCCAACATATTCTGAAAGCGGAGCCTGCTGAAGAGACGAAAACAGATTCCAGGCTGACAGCGCCCAGCCCTTGAAAATAAAATATGCCAAGTTGTTGAAAATTAGAATTTATTTTTGAAAAAATAAAAAAAAGGAAAACATATACACACACACAAACTTAGAATGGAAATGTAGAAGCAGGTCTAAGGAAAAGAATTTTGTCATCACATTTATGTCCCACACAAAAGATCTGGAGAATAAAAGAGTGATGTGGATTTTTGGTAATTAAGATTAATCCAAATATCAACTGTCCTTTGCTGTAAGCAATTATGTTGTAAATTTAATTTCTTCTTTACATCTCCCAAGAAGTTGGAAGTTACTCTGGAAGTAAAAGGTTGAGCAAAGACCAACCGACTTGTCAATGAGGAGAAGAAAGCAAAAGCTCACATTCACAGTCTAATTCCTGCAGAATAACATCAAAATCACTTCACGAAACACAGACTTTTACTGCTTCATTTTCTTTTAGCCCTCACCCATTGTGGGAAGAATATGACAAAGGCCCATTAAATCATGAATAGTTTGGAAAAGGTGAATAAGGACTTACTGCTCAATGTCTCTTCTAATTATGAAATGAAGGGACATCAATTAAAAACCAGCAACATGCCCACAGGTGAGTTGTGAAACATCTTATTGGACACTGTGGCTGCTGGTGGTACATGGCAGAAAGGTGAAAAAGAACAAATTCACAGGGGAAAAACAATCTACACCTAACATAATGCTGACCCTTACTCTGCAGAGAATTAAAACTAGCCACTGTCCAACATGATACTGGACTAGGATAATAACACTACCCAGCATGGCTGCTATTCTGTTCTGTACTTCATCGTTAACATACAGGATGGTGGATATCTGCAAAATAAAATTCAGTATGAAGCATTTATTACCTGCCTTTTCTCTGGATAGCACTGGCTTTTGAAATCCACACCATTTTTAGCATTGTAACACAAGTCAGTGCATCAAATGACTTCTACAACAGCAAAGCAAGGAACGTAAAAACAGTATTAAATAAGGTATATGAAATAAAAGGTTAGTTACAACTTAGACCATCCAACAGAAATTCTCTAAAATAAACAAAAATTAATAGTAATAAGCACCAGCAGCTTCTGGCACAAAGGTATGTTCTAAAGAACTTAGCATAAATTTATTTTAAACTATCTCCTTCACAGTACCTTTGCGCTATATTTTTCTAAATTTTCATAGTTTTCTAGTCAATAGGTAATTATAAGTCAATAAAAGGCACAAATTGTATTTTGCCATATCACAAACCAAGCAAAATATGTCATTATATTGAATAAAGTTTTCCTCTTTTTCTCACTTGGAAATTATGTCCCTATTTTCCTACATTTGATACAAATTTTAAAAACAATTACATTTCCATGAAAGCTTCAGAAAATGCTCACTCTTCTTGAAAAAATAACTAGGGAATGGGCATTAAACACATCAAAACCAATGCTTAAAAACTTAATGGATTAGATAATAGAACAAAGGGAATTTCAAGTGTTCATAAAGTTTCAGGAATATGGTAGCCTAAACTGATGAAGCTGTTTTAAAGATCCAACAGAAATACTAAATTAAGAGGGGGAAAAAAGATACACACCAATATATCAATCTGCAATAACTTTACAGGTTTTTACAAAGCTATGTTTTTACAGTATTTGTCATAAAACATATGTCAAAACTTCTCAGTGAGTTCCGTTGCTTGATATGCACTAGCTCTCAGCCTACTATTAAAAAAAAATAAGGTTATGGATTATGTATTTTAAAAATAACACTAGGAATTTTATCTCCCAAAGAAAGTTTAAACTAATCATACCTCTTTCATCTTGCCTGAGTCAATAACAAATACAACATCATTGACTGTTATGCTGGTTTCTGCAATATTAGTAGAAAGAATCTGCAATTTAAAAAAAAAAGACAGACCAGCCTATAGTAACTGTTAAAGCAAAAGGAAAACAGATCAGTGTAGTATCTCACAAAGTCCTCTGATACTTGCTATTTTGCGGATGCCAGGAGGTGGACTTCTAAGCACCTTCCTCTGATCCAAAGTCTGCATATTTGAATGAAGCATGAAAACTTGGTATCTAATGCAAGACAAAGAGCACATTTTAAGAATCTTTAAAAGAAGCATTAAAAACTGAAGGCAACCATATAAAACCGGGGTTTTACCTGTGGGCATTATCAGTAAACCTCTTGTCATCAAAAAGAAGACGGTCCCTTAGGCTAACTATCTCATCATACCCAGGAAGAAATACTAAAATCGCCCCTAAAAAAGAAGTTGGTTTGCAGAGTTAAACAGGAAATTCACTTCAAATGTATTCTCAGTACCATATTTACTAGCACTTAGAAAGTTTTACCTATTCAGTACTACTAAAAGAAAGAGCACAATTCAGCACAATTCCCAATTCTGCAGCAATTCATTGGGAGTGTGTGTGTGTACACCTACCGGCTTCGTATCTATTACAGATGTTATAAAGTAAGTGCATAATCAGGTCCAGATCCACTTTTTCATCATCAAAACTGTGATGATAAGCTTTCAACAGTTCTCTGTCCTCTGTACTAAGGTCACTACCACTTGTTTGGACGAGGGAACTTTCATCCAGATCCACTGAAGCACTAAAACATGCAGTTTCACAGGACAGTGTTAAGGTTGTTTGGTTCAGGTTTCAGCCATCAGTTCAAATATAGATCAAGACCAACAGGACTAATCACCTCAGATTTTAATTTTACAGTGTAACAGAACAGCATCTCTAGAATACAGTTAACATTTATTGATTTACATGTTAACCCAGCAAAGCATGCAACTTCCATTTTTAGTATTACTTTTCTCATGAAAAACACAAGCAAATGTGACAGAATTCAAAGCTACACAAAAACTAAAATGATACAGGTCTTTACCAAACTACCATAACTGTAAGTAATCAAAATAATTCTTGAATGGCCTATTGTACATGTTTCTCTCAAAGGTTTTTCTCATATGGCTATCATGTATCAACAATACAACTAAAAACACACAGTAGACTTGTTCCAACGTCTGAAATTAAAATGGTACATGGTATAGAACTGCTGTCTCCTCCACATATTTGTTATAACCACATCCTACCTAGATATGCAATCATGATAGGAATGTCCGTATCAAAATGAAAAACACTAATAATATAAAAGAAGTCCTACACCACTAGAACTATATTTATCCTAGGAGCTGTGCAACCATAATCATTGTGATACTGATACAAAGAAACTTTTTTAAAAATTATTTTCAAATGTCCCTATTCACGAATAAATATTGCTATTTAGGTTAGATTTAAAAGCACAAGAAACCTGACAGCTGTTCTGATTAAAAGGTGACAGAATATAAATTTCCTTTCACCATGTAACTACTGTACCAAACAGCTGTATAACAACTTACCTGTAGGACTCCAACAGGTCAACAACCTCTGTATGTCCAAAGTGTTTAGCCCAGTCCAAAGCCATCCTGAAAGAGTTGCATAAGTTCTTTACTAATTTCTCACTTCAAAAGATATATATGAATAGGTGACAACTGATACTGCATTTTCCCATCAATTTCTGCATTATTGTTTAATCAGTGCTGTTACTGATGGATCTGCAACTTCCCAATTTAAATACCTGCAGATATAACATGGCAAAGATCTTTGCATCTGTAACACAGTTTTTAAATCTCATATAGGTTACTCTCTTAAAATAAAAGCCACCAAACATTTTAGATCTAATTCAACCCAGTGAGAAAGACTCAGATTTTTCTTCTAACGAGCATGTTAAATCAGATTCATCGAAACCAGGAGTGTATATCCCATATTTAAGTCTAATCAGGTAAGAATTCAATTTCGAATTTACAAAAAACATTGCGATGAACAGAAGTTAGAATTGTTTAGTCTATCATAAGCTATTAGTCCTTCCAGTAGGATAAGTTAGCAAATTAGTTTAGACATTACAAAAATTTCTCTCATTTGTTTACTGCAAAACAAATCCATCTTTCGGTTTATCTATTTGTTTTTTACCAGCCATTGGACGATTTGCAGTGAATACTTGCTCCCATGCTGATCAGTTGTTCTACGTGACTCAGAAAGCCTCTACCTGAAGCAATCATTAATGCAGTCGCACTGGTTTCACTGTGCCTGTAATCAACTGAGAAGTACCCAAAAGCAAACAAACAACCCACAAATCAGCAAAGCAATACAAACATGGCTATTTTTTCATCTAATTGTAGTATATGACTTCCAAAGCATAGTTTAATGAGAATTTGTTTTCTGACCTCATCCCACCAGTCAGTTCATGTGACTTTAACACTATTTTAGAAATGTAGCTGCCAATACTTCAAAAGCAGCACAACAAACAACTATGAAAATCGATATTTCTGCTAACCCTATTTCTTTTTTTTCAATAAGCATCTGAATTCAAAGGTTTGAAATTGGAAATAAAAGTAGCCACGGAAATTCAAGTATCATTTTGTAGTTGCATTTTTCTTACATATTAACATGAGAAACTTACCACTGACATTTTCAGTCAAAATGAGATTGAACACCTGAGCAAAGGAATCAACATCTTTGTGCCGCCAGATGTCAGAAAGACAAGAATCCATTTCCTTTATCAGCCACGGCTCAAGGGAATTTGCATCTTTTTCAGTCTTAAGAGAAAAACAATATGAAGATGCATCTCGTCAAAGAGTTGTCTTTCTTCTTATATATTATACAGAAAGAATTTGAAATTAGTTTTTCAGGTAAGACCCAGAAATAACTTATATCTGAATGATTTAAAGCATTGATTGTATCTTATGCAAGTACTTCAAGCACTGGCAGTCTAGCCATTTGATCTAAAGATCTGTGCAACCATCATAACTGAAAAGCATGCTTTAGCTAAAGTAGTTCATGTTAATAAAAAATAATGTTTTAAAAATTTATAATAGCCTTCTAGAAACTATACAGAAATAGTATCTTTAGAAAACAGCTTTTAAATAGGTAGTAGTAATATAACACAGATTTTAAATATCTGTTCCAATAAAAAGAAAAGCTTACAAGTTGATTAAATACTGTGTCACCACCATCATCCAAAAGAGTACCCTCTTCAGTTGCACTTGGGACATATCTTTGTCTCTGAGATTCCAGTTTGCTATTACTTTCTTGAGCAGAACACCACTCATTAAGACTGCTTTGTTGTTTTAATTCTAGAACAGAAAGTATTTAAAAAAGGGGTTTCTTAATTATCCATTATTTTCAGTTACAAAAAAATAGTTTTATCAGGTCAAAGTCTTACCTATTAAATCTCTCCTATCGAATTTAGAATGCCGTTACCAATCCAGTATGAATGCTGTAATTATAGGCACCCAAAGTGCACCATTGGTATTGGAAGGTGTTACCCAGGGAGGTGAAGGAGTCACCGTCCCTCCACAGAAAGAACACAACCATTAAAACAAAGTGAAAATACATATTTTTAAGTTGTATCATCTACATAAATAACATGGAAACTGAAGGCTCAAAGATAGTTGCTGTCATCTAATCATGTTTCATTGCATTAAATTTTGGAATTCTAACAAAGAACCATCCTATTTATTTGTTCAATTAATAAATAAAACTCACAGCCAAGCCTAACAATTAAAAAGTCCACCAACCTTGCTGTTTCTCTTCTTTGTACTTTACCATCTCTTTGTTTGTATACCCAGTACTTCGTAAAATGTCCTCCAAAAACATCTCTTTAACTTCAAAAGGTCTTCCTTGTACTGAAAGTATAAATATTTTTAAACAGATATTGTGCAACTTCATTTATAATCTTAAATTATAATCTTAATTTTTAAAAAAGATCTTTTGTAGACACACAAAAGTGAATTAAACATTACTAGAACATCATTTAAGGAATCATTATTTTCCTTGCAAAGTCTTGTAAAGAGTGTTTTCACTGGAGTTTATTTTCTTAAAATAACTGGGCCACAAAAGCAACGCAATGTGTTGTGTGAAATGCCAGCTGGGTACCTTGTTTCTCATTAAACACTTTCATCAAGTATTACAGCAAGAGATGCTCATAAGATTGACAGTTATTAATTGCAATTTAATCAAAATGAGAAAAATAGACTCTTTTTTTGTTTAGGGATACAAAACAATTCACAGTTCAAGTCTAACACCTGGATTACAAAACATAATAGCTTTGGCTTTAAGTGCAAGATCCCACAAGCTAATTTCCACTTTTATCTTAAACTACCTTTTTCATGAGAACTACATGAGGAGATGGACTTCTCTCAGCTTCCTCAGTCACTTTAGCGAAACTTGGCTTTCTTTTCTGAATACATCCTGATAAATTATACATTCCAATGGTCTTTATCCTAATTATTTATCCCAATTTCTTTTTCAATATGACAGTTTTCTAGACATGAGTTACAGACATTAAAGGAAGCATTAAAAGATTTCTGGGTCCTTTGCAGACATTTGCCATAGCTGAGTTTAAATGATCTATATAGCTTGTTCCTTCTAAGGAGAAAAGATAATTCACATACTTTTGAAAGCTGACATGGAAGAAAGCTTCCAACACTGACCACTGTGCACTACAGGAACTCACAGCTACAAAACCTTCATTTCTGTGGCCAGGATTTTGTCAGCTACATTGTTGAATGCAGATCAAATTTTTCATTACATCAGCAAAGTAACTAAACCCTCTTCTTTTAATACTTAAATTCCAAGAAATGGGAAAAGCAAAGTGTCTTTTAAAATGTGATTATCCTGTGATGACCAGTGTGCAGTAACAGTATAACAGTATAACAGATAAAGAGACTGTCATCAGAATTTCCTGATCAAACATTGATTTAAAGAAACAGGAAGCTACAAGATGGGTAAACTGAAGAGTGAAACAATTGTAACTGAGATTTCCAGTCTTAAAAAAAAAAAAAAAGTTGGGTGTCACTGAAATCATGTTTAGTTTCCAGATTCCTTCCTCCAATTGGCAAGCCTTATTTTAATAGGCTAAGAACTAGAAAGAAACACTTCTATCTCTGAAATTAAATTGATTTCTTTTTCAAAAGCATTCACTAAAATAAACCCAAGATTTGTAAGAGATTCTAAAGAAAGTGATCCTATCCACTGGCCTGGGACTGTTACCTTCTTACAGAAAGGCTGACATGCAAGCAATCTACTTGATTGATTTGAAACAAAAGCATTTGTCTTAAAAACTTCTTTTCAAAACATGGTTCACTTTGACATCATCGTGGAAAAATCTAGAAGACTACAAGGTGCCAAAGGAGGTCATCCATAGAGAAAACTTGCAAGCCAGGTGAGTGAAGAGGGTAAAAAAAACCCTCCCAAACATGCATGCTTTGTCTAATAAAAGTCAGTCAAATGAAATTCAAACAGCAATAATAAATCTTGTTTAGATTTGAATGTAATCTCACCGTAGACTACAGAGTCTTATTATATTAATAGAAATTGCCATGTCTTTTGTCAATCTCTACCTGTATTAACAGTTGATTATTTTAAAGTAAATTATTACGTGATTAAAACATGGAAACCCTATTTGCCTTGGATGGTACTTCCAAAGTGACCAGGTGCAGTATATGTGTTTTATCCAGTAACCACTAGCAGTTTCTGTGTTGCCTGAAGAACTAGAATCTACTTGAATGAATTAATGCATATCACTCCTGTAGATCCTAGGGTCTGTATCACCATGGAGATGAGCACTTAAAGAACCTTTTCCTGCTTCCTGAATGAACATAAAAGGGGCCAGGACATCCCTGCACTTATAGAACTCCCTGTGACAAAAACACTTCACAAAGAACAAGCACTGCCATAACTCAGTGTATTTATCATGTTCCCTTACTCAGAACGGTTTGGTACAGTTTAGTAAAATCGTTAAGTCTTAGGTCAGGTATGCTCAAATTTAAGAGTTCGTATAAATACTTACTGTGTATCACTGGGCAACTTCCAAAGTACCTAATAAAGAGATTTGCATCTAGAGCAGCACTAGAAATAACTAGTTTTAAATGTGTCTGTTTTTGCAACACATCTCTCAGTTTTATTAACAAGAAGTCACTGTACCTATCCCTTTCGTGTACTTCATCCTATAACAAAAAGGGAAAAAACCAAACCAAAACACAACAGGTAAACATCAGATATCCAAAATTATAATTTTTACAAGTACGAACTTTTTAAAAAACTATCATGTGTAATTTGCTGGTACATTAAAGATGCATGTAACTTTAAGTAAGGTTTTTTTAAAAAACTATCCAAAGTCAAAAAATATTTCAAAAATGTTTTATTAAGATTCCAGAGCAGACTGCTCTGTTAATGCACAAGCTACATACACCTTGACTTCAGAAGTTGAAATGAACTGAAACTTTTTAAATTCTTATATTTTAATCTTATTTTCAAGATTACACAAACTGCAAATGCTACAAGTATTCTATAAATTCTCACTTAACAATTGTTGAACATTAAAAGAAGTGTATGATACCAAAGTCACAAAAAGTTAGATTGCTTCGATCCACAAAGTCATGCACAAAGCTTACTGTCAATTAAGGCACATGATTAATCATCTTCATTGGTGTGGTTTTATGGGTTGTTTTTTCTTTATATCATGAACCGATTAAGCAGGAACCCAAATAAGTATTTTTATGCTGAAGACAAGAATGTGTAAATCATTCTCAAACTTTTTTCCATTTTGATGGATTTTGGGCAGGCATCTAAATTGTAGTGAATTTCTATGTCTTCAGCTGTGAAGAACTTAATCTTGTGACAAACATTCTGGTTCTACTGACTTATCAAAACTCAACAATAAGGAATATTCACATAATCACACACAAACACACTTAAACAATTTTCTGAAAATTAGCCTACTTGATATCTTCAAAACATCTGGGCAAACAAATGGACTGCAAACCTGGTGTTGCTAAAACAAGTACATGCTACAATAAAGACTCAGAATGTCTTTAAGATTAATTCAGATTCTAACCAAAACCACCCTAAATGCTCAGCAAATTCATAAATAACACCAGGATCTCATCTTCCAATTAACAAGAAACACATATTCCTCCACCTCACATGAAATACAGGTCTCTTACCACAATAACATGTGTCACTGTAGATAGCATGCTGTCTCCTGCCATCAGCGTGCGAAGCAGTACACCATTAGTGCAAAATGTTAATAGTGTCTTTGGAGAAACCCTATTGAACAGTTCATAAAGATACTTCAGTCTTGTAATCCATCTAAATGCATGCTAGCTTTCCACTACAAAGCAAAAATTAAAGTTCTGAACGGCTGCTCACCAGAAGCGGAATTAGATTCTAGTTCTCTCACCAAAAATTCATGCAGAATATCTGTTTTTAAACTGTGCCTATTCCTAGAAAGTTCCTAAACAATGTTAGTGCTTATGATCCAAAGCTTCAGACAATGGATTAATTAACAAAGTGAGATTCAATGTTATATAAATAAATAAAGCATGCATAACAGAACCTTAAGAACCTCCCCATGTTGTTTAATTTACTGGAAAATTTGTGAGGACTACTTTGGAAAGTAGAACTAGTTCCAGTTCTCCAGCAGATGCTTGAATACAGTCTTTCTATTTGCCTATACTTGACTGAATCACTAAGAAATCAGCTGATTCTTTTCAAATACTTCAATTTTTGTCTTAAAGAATTTAAAAATCTTTAAAAGCTACCTGTGGCAGAGTTAACTGTGCAAGTAAAAATAGCAATTGCCTCTTTCTCCAGCAAAGCCACCTTAAGATCTGAAAGGTTCTTCTGTATCATATTCTACAGTTCTTTTCTAGAAGATGAGAGCTCACTAGTTATCATTTGTGTATTTCTTTCCAAGTCTGGAATTCATTCCTCCTTACAAAAAAATCCTCCTACATATTGAATTTAAGGAATGCATTCAAGATGGAAATGCTTTACTTTACACATCTCTACTGTCCTCTCTTCACAGAATCACAGAATTGTAGGGGTTGGAAGGGACCTCGAGAGATCATCGGGTCCAACCCCCCTGCCAAAGCAGGCTCCCTAGCTCATATTGCTCAGATAGGCGTCCAGGCGGGTCTTGAATATCTCCAGTGAAGGAGACTCCACCACCTCCCTGGGCAGCCTATTCCAGCGCTCAGTCACCCTCACTGTGAAAAAGTTCTTCCGCATGTTGGTGCGGAACTTCCTATGCTCCAACTTGCAGCCATTGCCCCTTGTCCTATCCCCACAGACCACTGAAAAGGGGCTGGCTGATTCCCCCTGCATCCCCTGCTTCAGATAATTATAAACTTTGATTAGGTCCCCCCTTAGTCTTCTCTTCTCAAGGCTGAACAGTCCCAGCTTACTCAGCCTTTCCTCATAGGGGAGATGCTCTAGGCCCTTAATCATCTTCGTAGCCCTTCTTTGGACTCTTTCCAGGAGATCCCTGTCCTTTTTATACCAAGGAGCCCAGAACTGGACACAATACTCCAGGTGGGGCCTGACCAGGGCAGAGTAGAGAGGGAGGATCACCTCCTTTGACCTGCTGGCTACACTCCTCCTGATGCATCCCAGGATCCCATTGGCTCTCTTGGCCACCGAGGCACACTGCTGGCTCATGGCCAACCTGTCATCTACCAGGACCCCCAGGTCCTTCTCCACTGAGCTCTTCTCCAGCAGCTCATCCCCCAGCCTGTACTGATACAAACAGTTGTTCCTTCCCAGGTGCAAGACTTTATACTTGCTTTTGTTGAACTTCATCTGGTTTCTCACTGCCCAGCTCTCCAGCCTGTCCAGGTCTCTCTGGATGCCAGCGCAGTGCTCCTGCGTGTCAGCCACTCCTCCCAGCTTTGTATCATCGGCGTACTTGCTGAGGGTGGATGTTATTCCCTCATCAAGATCGTCAATGAAGATATTAAACAGGACTGGACCCAACACTGAACCCTGGGGAACACCGCTGGTAACAGGCCTCCAGTCAGATTCTACTCCACGAATCACAACCCTCTGGGTTCGGTCCGACAGCCAATTCTCAACCCACCTCACTGTCCACTCATCTATCCCATGCTTTCTCAGCTTTGCTATCAGGATGTCATGGGAGACAGTATCAAAGGCCTTGCTGAAGTCAAGGTAGATGACATCCACTGCTCTCCCTCCATCTACCCAGCCTGTCATGAGATCGTAGAAGGCTATGAGGTTGGTCGAGCACGATTTCCCCTTAGTGAATCCATGCTGACTACTCCTCATGACCTTCTTCTCTTCCAATTGCTTGGAGATGGCATCCAGAACAAGCTGTTCCATTACCTTTCCAGGGGCAGAGGTGAGGCTGACTGGCCTATAGTTACTAGGTTCCTCCTTCTTGCCCTTTTTAAAGACTGGAGTGACATTGGCTATCCTCCAGTCTTCAGGCACTTCTCCTGTCCTCCAAGACCTGTCGAAGATGATAGAGAGCGGCTCAGCAATCACCTCCGCCAGCTCCCTCAGCACACGTGGATGTAACCCATCTGGGCCCATGGATCTGTGTGCATTAATCCCTTTGAGCCGCTCCTGGACCTCCCCTACTTGAACCAGAGGGAAATTCTTCATTTCCCAATCAGTCCTACTCTCATCCAGTGTCTGTGGGTCCCGGGGGGCCTTTGAAGTGAAGACCGAAGCAAAGGCGGC